>JAWDJE010000005.1:71047500-72307500 GCA_035047345.1 Bradypodion ventrale | reverse complement strand
GGAGCTGGGATGAAGACGGGAGCTCATTTCCGTCCTGCAGTACTCGGGAATCGAACTGCTGACCTTCCGCTTCCCAGTCAGCGTCTTAGCGACTAGAATCAGTATCTTAAATTAATACTTTTTAACCTTCAATTTACATGTTAATTTATCATATACTAGCATATTTTGCCCGGCGGTGCCGGGCTTTTTAAAATTGTGTTGGATATTAAAGGGTTCCTTTTTTTTTCTTGAACCAATGGTGCTGTGCTTTTTTAAATGGTGGTGTAAGGTTTTTTGTTTTTTTGGCTTTGAGGCGCTGCGCCTGCCTGCGGCGGACTTGCGCTCCCAGTGGGGGCTTTTTTTGGCTTTTTTTGTGTGCTGGCTTCCTCAGTGCCAGGCTGTTTGAAGTGGTTTTTTAAGGTTTTTGTTTTTTGTTTTTTGAAATGAGGTTAGTGTGTTATTTGTGTTTGTGAAAATGTTTATTTTTTAAACTGTTTTAAACTGTGTTGTTATGTTGTTGTTTTTTGGATTTTAAAAAGGTTAGGTTGTTTTTTTTTAATTATTGTATTTTAAAAAAGAATGTGTTACTTTGTGAATTTTTGTAAATTGTTTTATTTTGGATAATAATTTTAAAAATGTGTAAATTTATGTTTTTTTTAATTGAATGTATTTTACATTTTTTATTTTTTATGGAAAATTTATTTTTTTATTTTATCTGTGAATTATTTTTGATTTTTTTGGATATTTTCAAATGTTTTTTAATTGATTACCCTATTTTTGGGGATTTATTGAATATTTTTGAATATTTTGGATGTTTTTTCTCCTTTGGCCACTGGGTGGTGGTGTTGAGCAATTTTTTTGGAATTGGGTGAGTCTCTTCTTCTCCTCATTTCATTTCCGGGTTTCATCGGGGCAAGTCGTCTTTTGGTAAGTTCTGTCCGGGTTCTTTTTAAGGGGTTTTTTTTTGGTTGGGGGCGTTCTGTTTTTGTGCATGGTTTTGGGTGGGGGTTTGTGTGTGTGTGTGTTTTTTTAAGGGGGGGGTTGGGATTGGGGGGCGTTCTTTTTTTGCTTAGGGTTTTGGGTGGGGGTTTGTGTGTGTGTTTTTTTGAATGTTTTTTGGTTTTGGTTGGGGGTTTCTTTGAGTGTTTTTGGATTGTTTTTGTTGCGTTCTTTTTTTTGGGAGGGGGTGCCTTTTGTTCTCATGGGCCATGCTTGGTGGCCCGTGGGAAGGAAGGGCACTTGCGGCGGGGGTGCCTTTTCTTCCCATGGGCCATGATGGATGGCCATTGGGAAGGGAGCGTTGTTGTGGGGAGGGTGCCTTTTGTTCCCACAGGCCATGCTTGGTGGCCCGTTGGGAAGAAGGGTAGTTGCGGGTGGTGGTGGTTTGCTTTTATTTTTGGCTCGCTGGCTGGCCCTTCGAATGGAAGGGCAGCCGCGGCCGGGGTTTTTTTTCCCCCCACGGGCCATACCTGCTGGCCCGTGGTGAAGAAGGGCAGTTGTGGGGTGTTTTTTTTACTTTTGTTTTTCGCACGCCGCTGGCCCTTTGAACGGAAGGGCAGCGGCAGCGGTGGGGGCTTTATTTTTTTCCCCCACGGGCCATGCTGGCTCGCCCGTGGGGATGTATGGCAGCGGCGGCGGCTTTTTTTAGTTTTTATTTTTCGCGCGCCGGCCGCCTCAGCGTTCTGTGCGCTAATGGCGCACAGGACGCTGGGGCTTGTAGTTTTTGCTGTGCGTGTTTGCTGTCTGCGGCGGTTTATCTTTTGCAGCTTTTTTTTGATTAGCTGCGGTGCGTTTTAGAACGTTCCTTTTGCCGCGCTGCTCAGCCTGATTGGCTCTGGCGCGGCGTGGTGAAAGGAACTTTGGGAATTGAAGTTCCCTTTTTTTGTTTGCGACTGGGGGGCTCCTGCCCCCGGGTCGAAAATTTCAACCTGACAGTTACCTGCGAACCCCGTTCGGGCGAGTGAACGGAGGCTCGGACGGGGCTAGTGGGGCCTGGTGCAACATCCTTTGTCACATTCCAACGGTTAACGCACCATTTTATAGGTATAGATATCAATATTCCATATCTATACCAATCCAATTCAAACTCACAATGTACCTTCTATTTTTAAACAATATTCAATCTCAAAGCTGCAACAATATAACAATCATCTCTTTCTTTTTTGTTGTTGTTCAGTCGCACAGTCAACTCCAGCCATTCACAACCCCATGAACCATTGTCCACCAGGCACCTCTGTCCTCCACCATCCTCCTCAACCTGACCATCTCTGGCCCACTGTGTCTATAATACCATCCAGCAATCTCATTTTCTGCCACCCCCTTCTTTTGCCTTCCACCTTTCCCAGCATCAAGGCTTTCTCAAGTGAATCCTCTCTTCTCATTTGATGCCCAAAGTACTTTAGCTTCATCTTTACTATTTGACCTTCTAAGGAGCAGCCAGGGTTGATTTTTCTAAGATCGACCTATTTGTTCTCCTTGCTGTCCAGGGGACTCTCAAAACTCTCCTCCAACACCACATTTCAAAGACATCTATTCTTCTGTGCTCAGCTTTCCTTATGGTGCAGCTCTCACAACCACACTATTCCATTCTATCTTCATCTTCCATATCTTCATCTTCCATTTTATCTTCATATTTCTAAAATCCATAAAAGCTATGGGTGGTATAAGAACATAAGAACAGCCTTGCTGGAACAGGCCACAGCCCATCCAGACCAGCATTCTGTCTCACACAGTGGCTCACCAAATGCTTCAGGGTATTATTCCCAAGCAGATGCCTTCACCTGTTTAGGATTCTCTGGAAATGGCATTGAGAGATATCCTGCCTATCTCTCCAATCCAGAGGTTGTTCTGAGGTATCCATAATTATAGCCATTGATACCCTTGTCCTTCAACTTACATGTATATAAGTGTTATTGCTATGATGGTAACAGTAGGCCCTGGGCAGGTTTGGTGATGTGAGTGTGAGCTTTCCCTAGAGTAATGGAGAGGCCAGGACAGGGTGAATGGGACGAAAATAGTTTTGGAGGGTTTTTTCCTACCTGAGAGGAGAGAGATAGGAAGATGGCGAATGAAAATGGAAGGTGAGAAAAACTGGGTTCCATTGCTTGTGTGAGGAATGGTTGAGTGTGAATGTGCAAGAGATATAATATGAGGAGATTGAGGAAATGAATATGGTAAGAATGAACGTGTGTGTGTGTGCATGCATGCCAGTGCATATAAAGAGTAAAGGAGAGGGGGGTCTGTGTCAGGTATAGTGTGTTCCAGTACAGGTTGCAAAGGAAAAAGAATCCAGAGTATTCCTTGAGGTTGACATGCCATTTGGATATAAGGATCATACCGAAGAGTATATCACTCCTCTCCATCCAACTCAATCAATCCTATTTAGACCACACTACCATGTATCAAAACAACCAATCTGGACAGGCCCAGTGATTCTGACATTGTAGTCTGGAGACAAGTCTTTAATAGTAGAACTGAACCTGAAACTGGAAAAATGGCATGTGAATTTCATGACTACACTGAGGAGACTTCTCCAGACTCAAAGCAACTTCACATTTCCCCCCTATACATAGCACTTTTCTAAATTGTCATATATTAAACTGTATCAGTTTTATCTTCTCAAAGAATAGAATGTGTACAACATATTTTGTATTCAGACACTATTATATTATTTGTTTATGACAGCATCAACTAGAGTAGAGGTGATTTCTGTACATCAGAGTCCCCCTTGATGGCTGGCAGGCAACATGATCCAGGTCAACCAGGTAGCAGACCAAACAGTAATTGCATCTCGGTCCAAAGTCTAATTCCAAAATCAAAGTAGAGAGAGATACATGATTAGTCCAGATGACAAAAGCATAGTCCAAGCAAGCCAGAAGTTAGGTGGCTGAGAGAGCTGATGAGGCAGAATGCCTTCAGGTGGTGAAGCAAGGCAAGGACAGGATTCAAGGAACAGGGAACAGATGAGGCACAGCAACAAGGCAGGAAGTCTTCAGAAACAGGAGCCAGGCAAAAGATTCAGGAGCCAAGCAACTGCAAATTTACTGACCCTTGTTGCTGAATCAGCTTCTGGGAGGAAGAGTCATTTCTTATATAGCTAAGCCGGCTAGAGTCTCCAGGTGGAGTTTATGATGGTCCAGAATGTATATTAATTGAATGTTTCTTTTTTCTGGATCTATATTATTTTATTGCTTCCTGTTGTCATAAGCTGGCAATTCCAGAGAAAATGGTCATTGTAGAAGCAAGGACTCTAATTTATAATCTTTAATGATTACATGCAGAGAAAAATGTTTCTATAATAATTTTATTCTTAAGCACTTAGCAAAGTGATTAAATAAATACTATTTGCACCTTCCTTCTGTTTAGGCAAAATTACTGATTTAACAATAAATCATATGCAATTTATGTGGTATTGAAGCTACTTAAAGATTTCAATATAATCTGTTTCATTATCACATAGAGTACCAATTAATTTTTCTCATTTTCAGGAGCAGAGTTTTATTTACTGGGGAGGTGGTCTTATCTTCCAATTCTCTACAAAAATTATACTTTCCCCCCATTTGTCTTTGGTTTCTGTCTTGTTCTTGCATTTTCATCAAAGAACACAGAAACATTAATTTAGTGTTCAAGGAATGAAGAAGCAGACGAATGAAGTAGTGAAATTCAGCTCTTTATTAGTGGGGTTTGAACACAGTTTGGATGGGGCAAAACTCGGACTTATATACACTATAAACAGTAACAGTAACAATAATACAACAAGCCCATTGGCTAACAGAGTGTGCACATTTTTCGATCCACTTATTTGCATAAGAATAGATACAGGAGAAAAGATACATTCTGCTCCTATAAACAGTAACAGTAACAATAATACAACAAGCCCATTGGCTAACAGTGCACACATTTTTCGATCCACTTATTTGCATAAGAATAGATACATGAGAAAAGATACATTCCACTTTTGTCAGAAAACACGGTTAACATACATAACAATTAAAGATCCTGTTTTTCTAGGATACACATGATATATGGAATAAAATAATCATTAATAACCTGGGATCTAATCCATGGAGTTCATTCACAGTGATACCTCATACAACGTCCAAACTTGGTTCCACAAGTTTGGACTTTATACGGATTTGGACTTTGTATGAGACGTGCAAAATCCTAGCCACGATGCCTGATACAACGTCCAAATCCTTGCCATGATGCCTCATACAATGACATTTCCATAGAGATACATTGTACTGTAACAGCACAGACTTCAGGGCAAAGTCAATGAAATAGACAACTGACAGAACTTTAAGAAATCATTGTCTAAAGGCTAAAAACATTACAAAAACATGTCAAACAACCCTGATTGTCCAATAACCTGAAGAATGCTGCACAAATCCCAGGAATGCTTCTAAAAATTCTGACAAAAAAACCCAAAAAATCCAAAATTGTGCTCAAAACCACTCCTAAACACTCTTCGCCTCATGCAAAACCCACAAGAGCAATGCACGCATGTGTCCTGCCTTTTATACTGCCCAGGCACAATGCAACCTGGGAAAACCCCAATGCCTCATACAAAGTCACACGACTTTGTATGAGGCAACTTTTTTCAAGGAATTAGGCGATGTTGTATGAAGCAGACTTTGTATGAGGTATTACTGTATTTGCCTTCAGAGTTTATTTAAAGTGTTGTCATTCCTCCAATTAAATTAACTGGTGAATCAACCATCCAGCCTTCCCTGCATGGTGTAAAGCCGCAGATTTGTGTGCTTTTGTTCAGAGAGATTCATAACATCAGAGAAAAAGTTTGGTGGTGTAATGTAAGACTTAGCCCCTTGCGCTCACATGCCAATTAATAAAGAATTATTTTATTTAATATATTTTTGTCTCAGATTTCTTCTAAATAATACTTATTAAAGCTCACAAACAAGCAATGTGAATATGCCTAAAGTCTGTGGCTTCTTCTTTTTTCATGTCCAAGTCAAACTTTAAACTGCCAAAAATGAACTCACCTTCTTGGAGTTATTGTTGGCCAAACTTAAATACTCATCGGTACATGTTTCTGGTAGTAATTCACAGATCAACAAATGAGTTGGCTTCTATATCTCAACACACTCACACAGTGTGTTGTTGTCCACCAGCAGCCCCCATTTGAGCATGTTGGTCTTGCATTTAGGAACCCTGACCCTCACCCTATTCAGGGTCATCCAGATAACCTATGGGAGGTTGATTTCCCCATCCATATATTCTCCTTTAATGCTGCTCCTTGTCCAGTGAGCTCCTTCCTCCATCTTCTAATTTGATTTTGCCCTTGCATACCCTGAGTTCATTCTGCTAATGACTCTATACTATACAATGACAACAGTTTGATATCACATAAGGAAAGATGCCTCTCAATTTCTTTTCCACTCTGTTTTACTTCCTTTCCCAGTTTTCTTTTTCTTTTCCTGTCTCTCAACTGTGTGCGTGGCAAGACTATTCTCCCCTCTCTATTTTCTCCCACTTTGTTGAATCAGTGAAAAACCCAAGGTTACTCCTCTCTTGTGATGCATTATTCACTACTTTGGGACCAGCATGAGAAATTTGGATCAGTACTAAAAGAAATGAATCTCTATGGTGCTAAAAATATCAAGCAAGCCAAAATAATTGCCTACAGACTGCGTATGATGGACAAAAGGCCTTTTTGTACCTTCCTTTTCCCCAGATGAACAAGAACCAAAATCCTAGAGTGAGCCTTGTTCTCATGAAAATGTATCAGTGGAAAGAGAAAATCTACAGAACAAATTAGAGGACCTTCTGCTTCAGAAGTTAAACTGTAAGTTTGAAGGAATGCATTTCCCTCCTCATTTAACCAGTATTTGTTTAATGTAAAATTTCATTTTTAAGACTTATGTACTACAAGGCTAGATTGCTCAGTACTTTAGATATCTTGTTGTGGAGCTAGAGATTGGAAGCTCATTTTCCCCAATGTGCTGCCCTTCCTAGAGTGAGTGCCAGCCTATGTAGTCCCAGGATGCCCCTAGAATGAAAGAAATTGTAAACCACTTTTTAGTATTCTCTACCTAGAAAACCCTGAAAAAGTTCACCATAAGTCAATATTTACTTGGTGGTTTGTTATTGTTGCTTACTATTGATATTTCTCTACAAAGTTTTAGCCATTGAATTTTGATTTATGTTTCATCTAGCAGTATATCTGTGTTTGCATAAGCTCTTCTGTTTGTCCTTCTGGAGTTATGTCAGTGATCTATGAGATAATTCATCTGAATCATTTGCATCTACAACCAAAGTGAAGATGTAAAGAAATTCAATGTGTTTTTGATTTGTTCAAATTCATGCCAGCGTGTGACTGCACTCTATATCTTTCTCATGAACTGGTTTATGCATTCTTAAGTTAGAAAATTATCTATTTGATTGTCACATGATGCTGCCAATGTTCAGAAACTGACAAGTTAACTACAGTGTTTTCCTTTTTAGGGCACCTCTTGAAATATACATCAGTTTTATCACAAAGGAGCCAGAAAGATACTTGTTTCTGTATCCAATCCGCATTGACTAAAATGTTTTTTTTAATGGATTACTTGGGTAAACTAATTTAATTGATTTTTAATCATATGGCATGAAGCCATATGTCATATCTTGTGACTGGATTTTTAAAATCCAAATTAGGAGAGGTACAGATCTGGAAAGATTTGTGTACAATGATAGAAGAGTCTTTCAAAACCTACATTTAAATGCAATATGGTATTTCAAAGCAGAAAGGATTACAGTGAACCCCAAAATAGCAAAGGTTACAGCTTGACTACATACAAATTGTTATTATGTATTATCAAGTTGCCCCCAGATTATAACAACCTTGTGAATGAGTGATGTTCAAAATGTCCGATCTGGAAAAGTTCTGTTCAGCTCTTGTAAACTCAAGGGTTCTTTTATGGAGTCATACCATCTTTATTTTATTTATTTAATCACATTTGTATTGCTTCCCTCTCGCCTAGGTGACTCCGGGAGGCTTACACATGTAGAGACACCACAAATAAAAACTCTACAAAAATATGAGATTAAAAAATGTTAAAATATTAAATTATTTAAAATTTAAAATGCCCTCCCCCAATAACCACATCATAAAATTTCTAAGACTGACAGCTGGAAGCCCGGATGGCACTCGTATAAGCCAGTCTGGAAAGGCTATCTCTCCAGCCATCCCCGCACCCGCTGCGTCAGCCAGGTTTTAAGGTTTTTTTTGGAAGGGTAAAAGCTCTGCCTGGAGATGAAGCTCAGTCAGCAGGAGGTTCCACAGGGCCAGAGCAGACACAGAAAAGGCCCTCCTTCTCATGCTACAGAGGTGAACCTCTCTAGCCAATGGGACTATCAGGGAGCCCCTCTGGTCTGCTTTAGTGGAATGGGCAGATATTCTTCCGGTGTCTTAAGTATCCTGGTCCACTATATGTAGGGCTTCAAAGGTCATCACCAGCACCTTGAATTGCACCCAGAGGCACAGTGGTAGTCAATGCAGCTCCCGCAGCAGGGGTGAGGCATGGGCATAAGGCCCATATCCCATCACCACATGGGCAGCCACATTTTGAACCAGTTGAAGACCCTGAATGGTCATCAAGGGCAGCCCCATGTAGAGCACATTACAATAATCCAGTCTGGAGGTGACCAGAGTGTGAGTGACCATAAGTAAGGAGTCTCGGTCCAGGAGCAGGTATAACTGGTGAATGATGTGAAGTTCTGTGAAAGCCCTCCTGGCTATGACTGCCAACTGCTCATTGAGCAGATGTTGTGAGTCCAGGAAGACCCACAGATTACACACAGAGTTTGTCTGAGGCAAAAAAAGCTCTATCCAGTACCAAAGATGGTAGCTCCAGTGATAATGTGGGGCCTCTAACCCACAGCCATTCAGTCTTGCTGGGATTCAGTTGCAGCCCGTTGTCCACCATCCAGACCCTTACAGCCTCCAGATACCACGATAGGATTTCCACTGCATCACCTGAGTCACCACGGGCTGAGATGTACAGCTGAGTATCATCTGCATGTTGATGATACCTCACCCCATGGGAACAGATGATCTCCCCCCAGCGGTTTCATGTAAATCTTAAACAAGAGAGGTGAGAGCACCAAGACCTGCAGCATTCCATATTGGAGAAGCCTGGGGCTGGACCTCTTGCCCTCCACACACACCAAATGGGTCTGGCCCCTCAGAAATGAGAAAAACCAGGACCATACTGTGATCTGGATCCCCAGTTCTCAGAGCCGTTCCAGAAGAATACCATGGTCGACAGTATCAAAAGCCACTGAGAGGTCAAGAAGAACAAGGACAGACAGGTTACCTCCATCCTGCTCATGCCAGAGATCTTCCAACAGCGCGACCAATGCAGTCTCGGTACCATATCCGAACCTGAAACCTAATTGAAAATGGTCCAGATAATCCGCTTCATCCAGAACCCCCTGTAGCTGCCGCACCACTGCCTTCTCTAATACCTTCTCTAGAAAGGGAAGGTTGGATACAGACCGAAAGTTAGCTAATATTGTTGAGTCATGTGATGGCTTCTTCAGGAGAGGGTGCACCAACATGTGTTTCAATGGTGCAGGAAACACCCCCTCCTGCAAAGAAGCATGCATTAATTATCTTATATTTGCTCTTCCTAATTTCCATCTACCTTCAACATTTCTTTATCCAATTGTCATTTCCATTGAACCTTTGTCTTCTCATGATTTACCCAAAGTATGTCAGTCTTAATTTTGTCATTTTTGGGGAATGTACACATTAATGATGGAACAATTAGGGTACAGCTACACAGTGAGATATTCTGCTTTCTTTGTTTCACCCTGCTTCAAATTAATGTCTTGTTTGCAATTACACAATATATTTTCTCTGAATGGTTGCCTCGCTTAACAACTAAACCAAACCAAAAACTTGCTTAATAACTAAATTCGGGTTCACAACCCCCCCCCCCCCCCAATAAGTCACAATTGGTCACTTATAATGGTGTTTCACTTAAAGAGCAAACTTGCTTACAGAGCAATCCCATGGAATGCATTATGCTTTTTAAGTGAAGTATCACTGTACTTGACCAGCTTTGCAACACACTTTCAAATTACAGTAAAACCCCTAGTAAAGGTAAAGGTTTCCCTTGCTCGAAAGCCAGTCGTATCCGACTCTAGGGTGCAGTGCTCATCTCTGTTTCTAAGCTGAAGAGCCAGCGTTGTCTGCTTCTGCAGACATTTCCGTGGTCATGTGGCAGGCATGACTAGACACACTGGAGCGCATGGAACACTGTTTACCTTCCCACCGAAGTGGTCCCTATTTATCTACTTGCACTTTCTTGCTTTCAAACTGCTAGGTTGGCAGGAGCTGGGACAAAGACATGAGCTCATTCCATCCTGCAGTACTCGGGAATCGAACCCCTACTTATGCAAAACGTCCATTCCGTAGGTTTTTGCTTAAATCAGTTTCTTTATGTAACTCAAAGCAACCCCATAGGAAAAATGAAATTTTTAGGTAAATCGAGGCAAACCCATAGGGAAATGAATTTTTTTCATAACTCAAAGCAAACCCATAGGAAAAATGAATTTTTATGCAACTCGAAAAAAACCCATAGGAAATCGTGTTATGTAAATATATGTAAATCAGACATTTATGTAAATTGGGACATTGTTATAGCACAAAATCATTATGTAAGTCGAATTTTATGTAACTCAGTGCATTTGTAAGTCAGGGCATTTGTAAGTTGGGGTTTTACTGTACTTCTAATGCAGACAAGAAAAAATATATAGAAAGGATTCAGCAACTTTTTTGCCTCAATTTTATTAACAGATTTCAAAATCTATCTGAAGCATCTGGGGGAAAACATGTTTAGCACTGGGTAACTGAGTGAAAATATTTTGTTTTCTAGTTAGAGAAAATGCTTTTCTGCAGGTGCTTTTAGCAGAGAAGGTAAGTTGGCCTCTGTCTACACATGCGCTTTAAGAAAGAGCACTTATTCAGCACTAAGGACTGAATTGGGAATGTTATCATCAGCACCTGCCATTTTGCATTATATATAACTTGCATAATAGTATATATAACTTACACAGAAACTGCTGCCAAAGAACTTATGGTAGCCACATAAGCTCCTGCAAGGGCAAGCTTTCTCGGAAAAAAAGCTTTCCAAGACATACTCTCTGAGATTGTACTTTTCAGATCACCACTTTATATATTGGATAGGTAGGAGAATATATTGAATGCGGGAAGGACAAAGATAAGGCAAAGGCACCTATGTGGGTGTGTATCCATTGATTAGTGCACTCAATAATACCAAGTTAGATCTTGCTCAGGGGTCAGCAACCTACTGCCCATGGTGCTAAATCATCAGGCCCCCGCCCTCGCTCCTACCGCTGCTGCCCTGAAAGTGGCTGTGGACATATTTACAGCGGCTGCGGATGTGTTTATCGCAGCTGTGGGCATGTTTATGGCTGCCGTAAATGCATTTATGACAGCCACAGATTGGCTTACGGCAGCATTTACGGCAGAGTGACCGCCAGTCTGCCTCCCTCAACTGTCTGACGGGGCGTGACCCGGCCCCTTGACTTTAAAAGGTTGCCAACCTCTGCTCCTGTTGATCACTTAACTAGACAGTGAAAGAGAGGTTTGATATCAGCCCCCCCCCCCATTTCCTTGTTGACAGCCAACAATTCCTTCAGTTTTGTTGCAGGAGAGCATGAGAGATTGTTTCCAGGAAGGAATTTGTGCCATTGACATTTAGTTTGAGGTAAGAAGCAGACAGATATTATTGTCATTACTTTGTTTGTCAGTTTCTGTTCTTATTTTTGATCTTTTTTAGTTACTCCCCCTCCTCCCCCAGTTCCTTCTAGTGGTTGATAGTAATTCTGCAAACAAAATACTTAGGATTGATCAGAAGTTAGTGCAAAGCTTGGGGAAAATTCTGTCTGAATGTCTCTAAAATATTTTACAATGCCCTCTAAAGATGACATTTGAAAGGAGCTGGAGAACCTTAATTGCTCTATTCAAAAGCAACTTAAGTTACTCTTGAAAAACACATTAATTTCATCTCCTTATCCTAAAATAGTTACTGGCACCTAAATTTTTGGTAAATATTTCCAAGCTGATTGGGACAGCCATCTACAGTAAGTAAAGATGGATGGGACTTATATCCCACACTATTGTCCAGTCAATGTAATGGGCAAGCATAAAAATAGACATAATAATAGTAATAAAATCAAAAGTTAAAATACACAGTAAGAGTAACAACCAGTTAAAATGAAAAAATAAAATATAAAGTGTAAAAATGTAAAAATATAAATTACACATGAACAAATAGTAACACTTGCTTTTTCCTAATTTGTCTCCTAGGTACTTTAAATTATGCTAGGAAGGCATATTGCTTAGTTATTCATGCCTCTTCCCTCAACATCAACACAGAGTGTGAAATCCAGTAGTAAGTTACCAGAGCAGGCCTATTGAATCAATGAAGATTTTGTTAATGAAGATGTTCCATTGATTTAATGGATCTACTTTTGTTCTGCTCTATTACTGGATTTTAGCCAGAATTATTATAACAACTTCTTTTCCTTAATCTGAATAGATAGTATGCTCTTAACATCACCAAAATCTGTTTAATCATCCCTGTTGATATCAACTTCTTTATTACCTGGCACTATCACATACTCAGAACACTTATATATTCAATGCATAGTTTAGAAAAATAGAATTCACATATCAAAGGAAATAATTAGTAAATTATATATCTAGTCCATACAGCAACTTCCTAAGAAGATATATGAACAAACCAGAACTGTATAAGGTTGCAGTTTGATTCTTAGTTTATATTCTTCACTCAGAAGCTTTCTAATGTGTTAAATAAATCAGTACTGTATGTCATTCAGGAGAAAACAATCTGGAAGAGGTAAGATGCTGTTGTGATGATGTCTTAAGGGAGGTCTTCACCTAGTCTCTTTAGATAGGTAAGTGGAAACTGTGACTTGCTTCTTAACTATAGACTTAAATCATGGATCAAAGTGTGGAGAGCTATTCATGTAATTCTCTGTTTGTTGTTCAGTCGCACAGTCGATTCCGACCCTTTGCGACCCTATGGACCATCGCTCTCCAGGCACCTCTGTCCTCCACCATCCTCCTTAGTCCACACAGCCCCGTGCCCATTGTGTCTACAATACCATCTAGCCATCTCATCTTTGGCCGTCCCCTTCTTCTTTTGCCCTCCACCTTCCCCAGCATCAAGGCCTTCTCAAGTGAATCCTCTCTTCTCATTTGATGTCCAAAATACTTCAACTTCATCTTTGTTATTTGTCCTTCTAAGGAGCACTCAGGGCTAATCTCTTCTAATATTGACCTATTTGTTCTCCTCGCTGTCCAGGGGACTCTCAAAACTCTCCTCCAGCACCACATCTCAAAGGCATCTATTTTTCTTCGCTCAGCCTTTCTAATGGTCCAGCTCTCACAGCCATACATCACCACCGGAAATACCATTGCTTTGACTATGCGGACCTTTGTTTGCAGTGAGATATCTCTACTTTTCACTATGTTCCCCAGGTTTTTCATAGCTTGTCTCCCAAGAATCAGTCGCCTTTTTATTTCATGGCTGCAATCCCCATCTGCAGAGATCTTGGATCCTAAGAAAGTAAAATCTGTTACTGCTTCTACTTCTTCCCCATCTATTTTCCAGGGACTTATAGCGCCTGTTGCCATTATCTTGGTTTTCTTGATATTGAGTCTCAGGCCAGCTTTTGCACTCTCTTCTTTCAACCTAATCAGGAGCTTCTTTAGGTCTTCTTCACTTTCTGCCATTAGGGTGGTATCATCTGCATATCTCAAATTGTTGATGTTTCTCCCAGCAATTTTGATCCCATATGGTGATTCCTCCATCCCTGCATTGCGCATTATGTGCTCTGTGTATAAGTTGAATAAGCAGGGTGACAGAATGCAGCCTTGTCTTACTCCTTTTCCTATTCCAAACCACTCCGTCATTCCATACTCTGTCCTAACTGTTGCTTCTTGACTCATGTACAGATTTCTCATGAGACATATGAGGTGTTCTGGTATTCCCATCTCTTTAATTACTTGCCACATTTTGTTGTGGTCCACACAATCAAAGGCCTTGGTGTAGTCAATGAAGCAGAAGTAAGCTTGTTTCTGGTATTCCTTTGTTTTCTCCATGATCCAACGTATGTTGGCAATGTGATCTCTGGTCCCCCTGCCTCTTCTGAATCCAGCCTGCACCTCTGGTAGTTCTCTTTCCACATGCTGCTGTAGTCTATCCTGCATTATCTTGAGCATCACTTTGCTGGCTTGTGGGATGAGCGCAATTGTTCGATAATTTGAACATTCTTTGGCATTGCCCTTTTTTGGGATTGGGACATATACTGATCTTTTCCAATCCTGTGGCCACTGTTTCGTTTTCCAAATCTGCTGGCATAAAGCATGTAGTAGCTTGATTCCATCATCTTTTAGGGCTTTGAAGAATTCAACTGGGATACCATCATATCCACTGGCTTTGTTATTTGCCGTGCTTTTTAGGGCCTTTCTGACTTCACTCTCTAGGATGTCTGGTTCAAGTTCAATTTCCCCCTCATTGTTATTATCCGCGGTGTTTAGGTCTTTTTTGTAAAGTTCCTCTGTGTACTCTTTCCATCTTTTCTTTATCTCTTCTGCATCCGCTAACTCTTTGCCATCTTTGTCTTTTATCGTGATCATTTTTGCTTTGAACGTTCCCTTGACTTCCCCAATTTTTTTAAAGAGATCTCTAGTCCTGCCTCTTGTGTTGTTTTCCTCTATTTCTTTGCACTGTTCATTTAGGTAGCTTTCCTTATCTCTCCTTGCTTTTCTTTGAAATTCTTTATTTAAGTGATTGTATTTTTTCCTTTCTCCTTTGCCTTTTGCGTTCCTTCTTTCCTCTGCTATTTTAAGAGCCTCATCCGACAACCACTTTGCTTTCTTGCGCTTCTTTTCTTTTGGTATAGTTTTCCTTGCTGCCTCCTGCATAATGTCTCTCATCTCTGTCCATAATTCCTCTGGTACTCTGTCTGTCTGGTCCAGACCATTAACTCTGTTCCTCACCTCCACCGTGTATTCCTTGGGTATGTTGTCTAGATCATATCTATCCGGCCTATTAGTTTTCCCTATTTTCTTCATTCTGAGCCTGAATTTTGCAATCAGTAGATTGTGATCTGAGCCACAGTCCGCTCCAGGTCTTGTTTTTGCTGACTGTATGGAGGTTCTCCATCTTTGGCTGCAGAGTATGTAGTCAATTTGGTTTCGATGTTGGCCATCTGGTGATGTCCATGTGTAGAGTCTCCTCTTGTGTTGCTGGAAAAGGGTGTTTGCTATGACTAGTGTGTTATCTTGGCAGAACTCTATCAGTCTTTGCCCTGCTTCGTTTTGTGTTCCCAGACCAAACTTGCCTGTTATTCCGTCCACTTTTTGATTTCCTACTTTTGCATTCCAGTCTCCTAAGATAATGTGGACATCGTTTCTTGGTGTCTGTTCTATAAGATGTTGTAGGTCCTCATAGAACTGGTCTACTGTGGCTTGATCTGCACTGGTAGTTGGTGCATATATTTGGATTACAGTGATATTAAATGGTTTGCCTTGTAGTCTGACTGACATCATTCTATCATTTTTGAGGTTGTATCCCATTACTGCTTTTCTCACTCTTTTATTTACAATTATGGCCACTCCATTTCTTCTGAGGTTTTCTTGTCCACAGTAGTAGACATGATGGTTTCCAGAGCTGAATTCGCCCATACCTGTCCATTTTAGCTCACTGATTCCCAAGATGTCAATACTTATTCTTTCCATTTCCTTTTTTACCACTTCCAGCTTTCCTTGGTTCATAGATCTTACATTCCATGTCCCTATGCAATATTGTTCCTTACAACACTGTATTTCTCCTCCCCCTTTCCTGCCCATCCCTTTCTGTCCATCTAATGTGCTGAGCATCCTTCCTGTTTCCTCTGATTTGTCCCTTTGTTTTGCCTTTGCTTTGGTCAATAGGGTTTTCTTGGCAAACTCCCTGGCGTGCTTTGCCGGTTTCTACGCCATTCCTCCCCCCCATCATACATATTATCACAGTTTAAAACAAGGTAACATCATCATGCATATTATCACAGTTTAGAACACAGTATCAGTTTAGAACTGATGTCAGCCAGCTCTAAACTGACACAGTGACACAGTCACTATGTCAGTTGCTATAAGTCATCTATGTTCAGTCAACTATATTATTTCAGTTCAATTACTGATCCCTTGCATGCATGCAGCAGCTCTCGCCTCCCTTTGGCTGCGAAAAGTTGGTTAAAGGCTCCAACTCAGGCCTCACTGTGATGGTGGCTACGGATGGTGTCTTCTGGGGGTGGTCGAGGGTCTCCTGTGTCTGCAGTGTCTGTAGTGTCAGCGCGGCCCTTCCTCTTTGCCCTCTGGGGTGTTGCTACTTTAGGAGGAATCCCGTGGGCCTCTGGATGGTTACTGGGCAGTTGGGGCCTGTGTCCTTCTCTGCCTTTTCCTTCCTGTGTCCTTCTCTGCCTTTTCCTTCCTTGCACCCAGGTTTTAGGATGGGGTGGGGGGGAGGGGCCGATTCTTCACTCACCTCCCCCAAAGGCCTCTGGATGGTGACTGGTTAGTTGAGGCCTAGGTCTTTCTCTGCCTCTTCCTTCCTTGCACCCAGGTTTTAGGATGGGGTGGGGGGGAGGGGCCGATTCTTCACTCACCTCCCCCAAAGGCCTTTGGATGGTGACTGGTTAGTTGAGGCCTTGGTCTTTCTCTGCCTCTTCCTTCCTTGCACCCAGGTTTTAGGATGGGGTGGGGGGGAGGGGCCGATTCTTCACTCACCTCCCCCAAAGGCCTGTGGATGGTGACTGGTTAGTTGAGGCCTTGGTCTTTCTCTGCCTCTTCCTTCTTTGCACCCAGGTTTTAGGATGGGGTGGGGGGGAGGGGCCGATTCTTCACTCACCTCCCCCAAAGGCCTGTGGATGGTGACTGGTTAGTTGAGGCCTTGGTCTTTCTCTGCCTCTTCCTTCCTTGCACCCAGGTTTTAGGATGGGGTGGGGGGGAGGGGCCGATTCTTCACTCACCTCCCCCAAAGGCCTGTGGATGGTGACTGGTTAGTTGAGGCCTTGGTCTTTCTCTGCCTCTTCCTTCCTTGCACCCAGGTTTTAGGATGGGGTGGGGGGGAGGGGCCGATTCTTCACTCACCTCCCCCAAAGGCCTGTGGATGGTGACTGGTTAGTTGAGGCCTTGGTCTTTCTCTGCCTCTTCCTTCCTTGCACCCAGGTTTTAGGATGGGGTGGGGGGGAGGGGCCGATTCTTCACTCACCTCCCCCAAAGGCCTGTGGATGGTGACTGGTTAGTTGAGGCCTTGGTCTTTCTCTGCCTCTTCCTTCCTTGCACCCAGGTTTTAGGATGGGGTGGGGGGGAGGGGCCGATTCTTCACTCACCTCCCCCAAAGGCCTGTGGATGGTGACTGGTTAGTTGAGGCCTTGGTCTTTCTCTGCCTCTTCCTTCCTTGCACCCAGGTTTTAGGATGGGGTGGGGGGGAGGGGCCGATAATTCACTCACCTCCCCCAAAGGCCTGTGGATGGTGACTGGTTAGTTGAGGCTTTGGTCTTTCTCTGCCTCTTCCTTCCTTGCACCCAGGTTTTAGGATGGGGTGGGGGGGAGGGGCCGATAATTCACTCACCTCCCCCAAAGGCCTGTGGATGGTGACTGGTTAGTTGAGGCTTTGGTCTTTCTCTGCCTCTTCCTTCCTTGCACCCAGGTTTTAGGATGGGGTGGGGGGGAGGGGCCGATTCTTCACTCACCTCCCCCAAAGGCCTGTGGATGGTGACTGGTTAGTTGAGGCCTTGGTCTTTCTCTGCCTCTTCCTTCCTTGCACCCAGGTTTTAGGATGGGGTGGGGGGGGAGGGGCCGATTCTTCACTCACCTCCCCCAAAGGCCTGTGGATGGTGACTGGTTAGTTGAGGCCTTGGTCTCAATTCTCTGTTTAGCTTCTGCAAATGACTTTGAGAAATCCAGGTATGCCCAATGAGAGGCTGTTTTTTTTTAAAAAAATAAAAATTAAAAACCTATGCATGCAAAAACATAATTAATTCCCTGAGTTGATGTCTGTAAGAATTTGTGTCACTGTTATTGATTACAGCAACATCACATCTTCCAGTTAATTTGTTCAGGTGGATTCTTAAGAGTCTGCATATAGTCTGATTTATGCAAGGATATGTGTGCTTGCTCAGGTTATCAAGATAATACAAATCTTTCTTGGAATCATTTTGACTTAGTTCTCAATATTGGTGACTATGAATTATCTGCTATGGGCCTCATTACTGGAATACTATGGCAGGAGGTGAAAATTATGTACAATCCTCTCTATAAGAAGTATGGAATGACCTGATATGAATTAAATCATGATGTCATCCATAAAGTAGATTCTTGTACAATATTACTCTTTCAGTAGACTTTTCTGTCCTAAGTTTGGGTGAATCAGAAGAGTGGCATGAAACTTATTTCATTTCTATTACTCATGGCTAGAGATGGAGTCTGTTACTCCAAAGCAAAGTTTACTTGCCCTCAGATAGCTTTGCAAAAGTTTT
The DNA here is from genome assembly GCA_035047345.1 of Bradypodion ventrale. Lineage (NCBI taxonomy): Eukaryota > Metazoa > Chordata > Lepidosauria > Squamata > Chamaeleonidae > Bradypodion > Bradypodion ventrale. Next base: position 72,288,939 of record JAWDJE010000005.1, on the reverse strand, counting down.
TTGCATTGTTATGCTGGAGGATATGACCTTCATAATGCATTTTAGCTCCTCTTTTCATTACCTGTGGGAAGTTCATTCAAAGGAATTGTATTATCTAAATCTCTGTTTATATGCATTCTGTTTCTAAATAGACATTTTCCATTGACCTAAAATAACTGTAACAATGATATGCAATCTGGTTATAAATATTGATAGAGCAGAGATGAAAATATTGACACTTAGAATATTTGATTAGCTTTTCAAACACTTGTGGAGTAAACATGAACATATATAGAAAATATTTCCCTAGGGAAGACAACAGATGATAAAAACAACAGCAAACTGTGCTTCAAAATTTGAGTTTGGTTTTTGTTTCTTATTTAAATAGCTTATTTGACCTATTGTTGTATTTTTTATTTTTTTATTTTCCCTCCAAAGTCTGAATCTTATGTTCCATGTACGCTATGGCAGCCATAGCAGCATGGATTAGAACTTAGTTGAGAATGAACTAAGATCAGCTAAATGAACAGTTTATGCTACAATAACAACAGCTAGCCAGCTTTGTCCATTAGTATCCATAAATCAAATCAGCTTTTCGAAAATATTAGAATATATAATAGTGAAGGGGCAAGATCAGCAGTCATTCAGAACCTATTCTAATTAGTGTAAATCATTGAATGAGATCTGATGAGACTCTTGACCTTTTGATGCTTAACTAAGCCATAAAATTGCTAAATAACTATTGTGTAAAGGCAAGGAATATATAAAAAAACTCTGAATAGTTGGCAAGACATAAGAATGCAAATATGTGGAACAAAAGGGGAAGAATTATGTTTTAGCAAATATGGGGGAAAGATGGAAAACCACAAAAATGTGCAAATCGGTCTATCTTGTCTGTCTATTTATCATAAAAAGGTAATATTTACATTTTCCTGTCTATTTCTGCCATATGTCCAGAACTGTGAAAAATCAAGCACAAAAATCTTAGCCTGGATACTAAGGAGACCTGGGGTTTACATATCATGGTTATTAGATTTTCAACTCACAGTATACATTTTATTTCATTAAAATTAATCTGTAGCCTTCAGTTTTATCTTACACCACAAGATGCCACATGTTACTTAAGCAGCAGCATCCCTAAGAAATATGTGCTTTCTTTTTCACAGTCTCTGTGCAGCTCTCAGGCTCATCCAACAATTGAAATTCTCTCCTTCTTTCTGAGCAAAACTCTATTGTGTAACTATGTTGGCACACATTGTGCCACTCTAGTTATGACAGCACCAAAGTAGAAATACTATCCAGGAAACATTTCACAATTGGTCACACCCAATGCATGGCCAGTTGCACAACTGAATTGTTAATGGGCCTTATAACTGAATGAACTTTACACTAAGCCTACATTAACAGGATTTTACCTTCTGCTGTCAATTTTTCCGGATGAGTCAGAGGTGAGTCATGAATGTACTTCCTTCCATGAGCCCCTGAGAGACATGATGAATTAGGTGGCTGAATGAGAATTAGCTATCTCCTGGATCTGAGGGTGGGTGGATGAGGAGTGACAAAGGTCATGTGGTTGGTAATAGTGTATTTGTTTGATAATATTAGTATAAAGGTTTAGAATATATATATTTCCATGTAGAAGCTTGGAATAACTTCCAATTTAAATTCAATTCCAATTCCAAATTACAACCTATAAATCAACTCTTCGGATGTGGTATAATAATCCATTTAGGTGGTTTCCTGACGATGTGCTCAAAACTGATACAACCCACATGAATCAGTTTTTCCATCACCCAGAATGTTAAAGCTGGAACTTGTCTCCATCTCATATTTGAAGATATTTATGACTTTAGGCAAATTTGTTTGAAAAATAACCATGAAACTATTTTTTCTCCTTTTTTCACCAGCAAAATTAAATAGATACAGCTATTCCTATATGGAAAGGACGATTCGGTACCTGCTATCTGAAGAGTCCCCTTCCCTTTTTACAAGAATTTACCAATATACAGTACTTTCTGATTGGGAGGTTGTTGTGTATTAAGGCAGAATTGCAAGTTGCTCAGGCAACGCCTTTGCAAAGACAAAATGGCAGTTTCCCGCCATCCAAATTAGGAGCTAAAGTTGGTGCGAAATCTCCCTCTTGGGATGCGCTCATTATGCTAATCAGAGTTCTGTGATTGGGTACACTGTTGGATCTTGTTCCTCATTGGTTAATACTTGTATATCCTGTTATGATTGGTTGGTTATGATTGTCTGGTGGGCCAATACATTGTATCAAGGAGGCACTGCCCGGGAGACACTATATAATCCCCACGGGTAAACAAGAGTGTGGCCGGACTGGATCTATACTTCCCTTATGCACAGGTTAGCCAGCAATGTGCTAAGCCTGGGTCTCCTCTAAACGCTATCACTCAAAGGGTGTAGCTTAGGCATTGCCTCTTCTATGGCAGAATCCAGAGAGACTAATTTCATGGGATTCATATAGCCATCTTATGTCCGGAGCACCTTGTAAGTGTAACCTGAAACACTATTAAATAAACTCCTGTTGTTCTGTTCATCATTGCTTGGACTATTGTTTATAAGGGCAGGACACAACAGAGGTTTAACCCCTTAAATGTAGGGGAAATCTGAAATGACAGATTAGCCATTCCAGTCCCAGACCTGAGATACACAGAAAGAGCCTCCTTGAAGATTGTGGTGTTTTTGAACCACAATTGGGCATACCATAATAATGGTAATCTTTTGTTGCCAGCTAATCTTTCTCACACTAGATCAGGTAAAAGAAACTACAGAATGAACTCACCAAAAGATGGCTTCATTTTGGCAGTTGCACATCTGGCCTAGACATGGAAGAAGAAGTCCCATAGCTTTAAGTACTTGCTTGACTGTAAAATATGACTTTGAATCCTTGTTTGTTCGGGCATGTTAATGCTAAATTAGCATTGTCAACCCCAGTTTTTCAATGCTGACTTATAGTTATTATTAGAATTGTCTTCTCTGCGCAAGAAACAATTCTACTCATTGAATTTATCTGGAGCAAATGGGGAAGATGTTTTAGCATTTTATATTTTCCCCATTTGGTGGCTTTTGCAGCAGTGGTGGCAACAAGGCAGAAGGAGAGATTGGGGGGAAAGCACAATTGGGTGAGTAAGAAGGCTCACAGCAGTATCATGGTGGCAACCCAGACAAGGAGTGGGAGAGAAAATGTCAGTCACCTGGACTATTTGATGTAATATCAATGACTGTGAGATGATTTTACATAGCACTGATGATTGAAGGTATGGAATTAGAGGAAAACAGAAGTTCAAAGACTTCATTAATATTTCTGAGGGCTTCTTTAGGAATATACTGAAAGAATTGAAAAGTAAATATAAGACACTCTTCCACGTTCTATTAATACATTTATTTAAACTGTTTTTACAACACCTTTCTACTAAAATGGGCTGAAGGCAGTTCACTGTGGCAGTGGAAAGATCACAATGACTCTCCATCCCCAAAGTATGCAGAACCAACTATCTCCAAGGCATAATGTTGGAAATAATCATCCAAAAGAATAGTTATTTTTCCTTTTGACCTATTCCTCATCCTATCACTGCTTCATCATAGATGGCATTGGCAGTATATTTATTTGTCATAAAAGATTGTTTCCATCTTTGCCCCAAGTTTCTGGATGAACTTATAAAACACATAACAAATCCATTCTGAACCACAACACAGTCCTGGAGCAGTGGGGTAACATGGAGTAATGCTTTTCTCACAGTAATTCAAATCATAAGTCAAATTTCTTTTGCAGAAACCTTATTTCATTTTCAGCTTGGGAGTTTAGTGCAGATTGGCTGAACATCATGGTGAAACTTCTATTGCCAGTGAGTTCTTGGTTTGGGAAAACCTCACTTGCGGGGAATTGGCAATCATTTCCCAAAAGATACAGTAATATCCCAGAATGTTCCAAACTGGTAAAACTACTACATGCTGTTTTTCTACTTTCTGTTCATTCATCAGAAGTGTAGTTGAGACTGTTTTGGAAGAACTATAGCCAGTTTATTTGTATCTCCAAATCTTTCATCAGATTGTGTCCCTTTAGGCTTACATCCAACTAAATGTACACAGGATTCAGTTTAAATCAATATTTTCTATCTGATATTTTATAATTGGAGACATATTGCCACAGTAGTATCTAGGGTCATGTATTTGATGACAACAATGGAGAAGCTGTGTAAAAATGGACAGAAACATCCCAACTTAACCTTATTCACAATAGCAAACTCAATCCATCTTTCAACAGCAGAAAATGGCAATGAGGCTATAACTCAGACTTGATATTTCCTAATGAGCTTATATTACAACAGTGCATGAAGTCAGTCTATTGGACTATATTCTAATTCCAAATATGCAACACTGATCCATAACTACGCGTGGCTAATATTTCCTTTCCTCAGGAGATATTGTTTTTTAAAAAAGTGATTGGAGATGTTCATACTACACTGGATGAAATCATAAATCATGTGCCCGGTTCCACAAGCCTATGACTAGTCCATCAAAACAATATCAGAGTCCAAGAAATGGATGATGGACTAGCCGCACAAGGACCAGAATTCAGGGCAACAAAGCTAAAGATCAGATGACAAACTTTATCCATGTACAAATCCTAGTCCAAGGTCAAAGTCAGGAGCAGATAGAACAACAAGGCTAGCTTAATAGACAAGATATAGTTCATGCAGGCCAGAAGTCAAACAACCAAGGAGGCAACTAAAGAAGAACCTTTAGGGCAGGAGGTGCAAGCAGACTGGGACTAAGACAACCAAAGAACCAACCAAAGCATGTTAATCAGCTACCATAAAAACCAGGAAGTAGTCTCCATATAGTAATTCCAAAACCATTCACTGCTGAAGCAGCATCTGAGGAAGGGAGAGGGAGTAGTTTCTTATAGCTCATCCCTCAAGGCTCCCAGGTGGAGCTCATAAGGTTCCTATTAGCTGCAGAAGGATGTGGGTCTCATCCTGCAGCTACCAGAGCTGCTTTCCTAGCAGATGAAGCCCTTGAACCTGCCTTTGATCCTGACAGGCAGTGACAACATCATGCTGAGTGTCCAGATCCCAAGGAAGGAGAACCAACTATTTCCAAGGCATAATGTTGGAAATAATCAGCCAAATGAATAATTATTTTTCACTGTTTGGGCAAAATCCTTAGAGTGAAGAAAAGATTTTGAATAATTAATTTCTTCTATCTTGGAAATTAAAAGAGATATTTAGAACAAAGTCATGGCAGAAATAAACAAATAAAGAAAAAGTCAAAAGGTCTGGAGATTATTAAAGTGTCATAATGATGGCCTAACTTAAGATCCCACTCATGCAAATGTTTCACCAAATCAAATAGCTCACTATTTTCTTATTAATGGTATATCTGAGCCTGGCCATAAGAAATTAGAACTTAAACTTTAAAGAAATGAGCAACTAGAAGCTAATGTTAAAGCAACTTGGGAAAAATGTTTTTTTGAATCTCTCCTCCCAAAATTGGAAAGGCAACAGGCTTGGATGATATCCATGTACAACCGATAAAACCCTTCCACACAGTAGCAAAAAGAAGAATCCTTAATTTCAATACTAATTGTCTTGTCTTGCCCAGGATTCTAAAAACATAGAGAAAGTAAAAGGTGATTGCTATTTTGAAACCTGTTTTTTTTTTAAAAAAAAAATATGGGCCCATAAAACATCTCACTACGTCAAAACAATTATTCTTAATTGTCTAATATAAGTAGTAGAACCATTCTTCACCACACAACATCGCAGATATTCGAAGTACTAAAAAAAAGGTCAACCTTAGGGCGGTGTACTGAATCATATTTTGTTAATGTCTATGCCAACAATTAACCACTTCTTGAAAGCACTGAAAGTTTTATTTATGCTGATGATTTCACACTTCCTACTAATTTGAACAGCTTTCAGATGATATAATGTTTTCTAACAGACGCACTAGAAGACTCATTCATATTATTCAGTGAAAATGTGATTGTCATCCACTTGAGGGATTAAAAGGGGATCAGGAAAAGCCATGGTGACACAGGACCTGGTCACGTCCCTGTTCCCATAACAAGAAAAGAGAAATCTCAAAATCCAAAGGACATTTCAACCCAAAACCAGGTAGAAAAGTATAAATCTAATCCTATTAATACTCAAATACTGTATGTATTTTCCATGTGGTACTCAATAGAAGACGTTTCCTAGACTCTTAAGAGACATTTCCAGCTAATTAATGTGATTTTATAATAATGAAGGTAGCTACTGTAGAAGCTCTTTGATTTAAAAATTCCACCAAAAATCCTAAGCTTTTAAAATGCCAGCACAATGTGTCATGTATTTACCATTATGTGATAATGTCACAATCTCATCTTTATAACCTTTTATAAAATCCCATCTATTTATATTCAGATGTAGCTATTTCACTTACACCAATTTATTAAACCAGAGGATAAGGGGGTATCAAGTATATTTGTGGGGAAATTCAGAATTTGGCAGTGACAAGGATTCCACCATCTATTATCAACAGTGTCAAAATATGCCTCCCTCAGGGTCATATCTCTGCCAGCCATATACTCTCATGCTCCGTCTAGGTGCACTTTTTACTTCAGAGTCATTTTATGCAAAACCTAGGACTAATTTAAAGAGGTGCCGTCCTTGTTGATGTGTTTCTTTGAGCCTGCTAAGCAGAGGGGTGGGGTGAGCTCTGTGCTGATGGTGGGGGGGGGGGGGGGGGGGAGAGAAAGCACTCCCATTGGGCTGCTTGGAAGAGGGGTGGAGTGAACTCTGTGCTAGGGTGACTGCATGGGTACCCACAGAGAGGGCTCCAAGTGCCATCTCTGGCATGTGTGCCATAGGTTCGCCATCACTGAACTAGGGCCACAACTTTATCAAGAACTAATGTTAACCAGAAAGTGTCACAGAGGCCCCTAAAGCAGTGTGGATCTGGAAGGAGTAACCCCTGCTCCTGGTGCGACTGAACAAGTCCCACGTGTACCAAAATGAACTATGCCCTATGCTTTAGCCTTTTTCAAGATGGCGGTTTCAGATCAGGGGGAGAGAATGGAATGTAAACAATGTGGGCCTCATGGTTTGGAAGAAATGAAACCTAAAATGTGTGACAATCATACTATCCTGTGAGATCATTGGTTGGAATCCCTAAGGTGGATGGCCAGAAGGTAGATCCTGTGGGAGGAGATATAAGCCAGAAGGTGGGGGCCAACTGAGAGAGACACTCTCTTGGATCTAACTACATTCATGTAACCTATTTAGCCAGAAGAGGGGCCATGGGCTATCCTTTAAATAAGCAGCTTTCTTTATTTCTTTGTTTTGAAATGCTTTCTGAGCTTTTTCTGGACTGTATCCTGTATCTTGCTTTGATTTCAATATACTTTTAAATACCTAGAGAGACTTGGATCATGCTACCTGAATCTACACTAGTTTTATGTGTACCCTTTGCTCACCACCTGTATTTTGGTCAGGGGTGATGGGGCACACTGATAGGAGAAGCCTGAACTGTTGGGTCTGGTCTGGACCAGAGAAGCAGGATCAGGCACAGTCCCATCACCAGGAGGACGGAGGATGTCTGAGTTTTACCTAGGAGTAAGTGGATTGTTACACCATGCACCAGATGCATGCCATCCCTGAATCATGACAATACTGTCCTCCTGCCGGGCACCCAATATACTGGGGCTAAGTGTCCAAAGGTATAGCCTGTTAACTGTCCAGCCTTGTCAGCTGAATCTTGTGATCTGGTTCGATGGGATGAAAGTTGTACAGTTGCCACCCATGACCCCTGGAAGTCTCTGATACTTGCTTGGACTCCGCACTACATGCCAGTTGTGACCTATTTAAAATGGCACCACTCCCCTTGAGCCCTGAGGTAATCAGTACATGATAGGTGAAAAATTTCCACCACCAAATGCCATTCAGGTAAGCGGGCCAAAAATTCCTATCCAGCCCCAAAGCAACCAGCTAGTCTCACACTGGACCATAGGGTAGGTGGGAGGGTCACTGTGGTCCTTGCTAAAAAGGGCTGGTGCCCCTGCCTGACCTCATCCAATGTGGGGGGTCCCACCCAGCTCCCTGGGGTGGCCTTATTCCTTTTTGGGCTGTTGCAAAGGACCTCTTCCTGTCAGCTGTGTGCTGGTCAGAGGCAGGACTCACACAGGAAAAGGACAGCCTGAATGTCAATGACACCAGTATAGACAGCCAAGATAGTATGTAGGATCCCATGCCATGTTTACTGCTGCTCACAAAGACATACAAGTAAGGGAGAATCCCAGATCAAGATTTCTTTTTCTATCTGTTAACTACTTCTTTCTCAATCATAATGTAATTGCCATAGCTGTTTCTCAACAAATTCTTCTCTCTTTTGCTTTCTCTCCTTTTATATTCCACAAAGGTTGCTGGTTATCAGCTTTCTCCCACTGCCACTATCAAGTCCCCCTCCATCACAACTGCCAATCTAAGTTGGCTTCTCAGAAGATTCTTTTGATGTAGGCAGATTGATTGCACATGGAGCCAACAGGAGGGCCAAACACTTCTTTGTTGCAGCATGGTCAATCTGTACATACCCAAATGGCAGAAACACAGCAACTTATATATCATACATTACATTTGAATTTGCCCCAATGGCGCCCATTGGTTGCGGTAGCAGTGATGTCATTGGGACGTACTGCATACCTGATTAAGGTTCACCTGTGGCAGGAAGGTTTCCCGCACTTGTTACTGATTGGGTGATTTGAGCCACGTGGGCTGAGCTCCTTCAGCTGTGCTATAGCTGGCAGCTGAGCTGTGTGCAGTGACAGATGCTGCACTATAGCTGGCAGCTGAGCTGCGTGCGGTGGTGGATGAATTCATGCATACACAACAATTCTTCAAGGCCTTTTACAAATGGTGCCTGGCCCTCTCACTGTACTCATTCAATGAACTCTGTATTGATCAAATAAGATTCAAGGAATACTTAATTTCATTCTGTCTGTGGCTTCTCATTCTCTGTTTTTCTTCCTCTTTCTATGTCTCTCCAAAATATCTCCCTCCGCCCCTCTTTCTTAATGGCACCTCTTTCCTTCTCCAGAGCTGTAGCCAGGGTGGGCTTGGCCCACCCTGAGTTAGCATTTTGCCAACTCTGGCAAAGCATGGTTTCCCATAGGAATGCATTGAAAAGAGGCTTTGTTACCCATCCTGAAAAAATATTCACCCACCTACATCTAGAATCCTGCCTGTGGCCCTGTCCTTTTCTCTTCTTTCTTTCCTCTCACACTCTCTCTCTCTGCTTCTCTCTTTATCACTGGCAGCTGTTTTGGAAAAGAGGGAAGGGAATGAGATTGTGTTGTGCATCTAGACACAACCACATGGGGAAATTTCAGTGGGTGGTTCTGCTCAGATCAAAATCGAAAGAAAGAATAGCTAGAGCCAGTGCAACATTGGTGACATGTTCGAATGTATGCATATATTGCTTTGTAAAGTTCCGGTTTAGCACTATGTCTTTCAAAATTCTGTCTCAGGCAATTGAAATAAACCAAGCTTCCTGTTTCATTTCAAAGTTGTGGGTTTAGTATTTCACACTATGTTATACTAGCATTTGTCATACGTAATTTTTTTATATGTGCTGTAGGTAACTACTCACTTATTGAGTTTTAAAATGAACACATTATTTCTCATAATAGTTTGAAAGCATTATGATTTGATCTGGGTTTGGATCCACATTATGGTATTTGAGGACATCATTTGTTCTTTGTAAGAATAAGTCAAAACAATTACAAGAGTGGGATGAATGTGCCTCATTGAAGCCCTCCTAATTCACAATGACTCTGATCTATCATTTATAAACACTGTCTGTAGTCCAGTTGTTCTCTAACATACCAGGCCACAGAGAATGAAAAACTCAATTTCTGCATGATAGGAAGAAAAAATAAGCTTTATAACAACACACTCATGCACAACAAAAAATTACTTTTTGGATTATAACTCACAAGAACCCTGAGCAGTTACTAATCATGTTACTTAGAACAGGGTTTCCCAACCTTGGGCCCCCAGGTGTTCTTGGACTTCAATTACCAGAAGCCCAAGTCAGCACATCTGCTGATCAGGGGGCTACTGGGAATTGAAGTCCAAGAACATCTGGAGGCCCAAGGTTGAGAAACCCTGTTTTAGAGGATTATGAAAGAGCCCTCTAAAAACCTAAGTTCCCCAAACTGTTCATATGAGTGGACACTTTCTGTTGCAATCTGATTTAACACTTCTGGTGAGTAGGCTGTATACCTCAGTCACTGGTATACTATTTCCATAAAGAAAGTGCCAGAGTCAGTTCTTTTTATGGGAGGAAAATATTTTTCGCCGTATAAGACGCACTTTTTCTTCCCCAAAACTGGGGGGGGAAAGTTGGTGCGTCTTATACGGCAAATACACATTTTACATGCATTAAAACTGCCCCCAACTTTGTGTGGCGCTTGCTCGCAGTCCTCTCCTTATGCAGTGTGTGCTGCGGGCTGGATTTGGGGCACGTACTGCGGGCTGTGGTGACTTCTGTGACCCTCCCTGCACGGCCAGGCTGTGTGTGTTCGGGCTTCCCTCTCCCTCCTATAGCGCGCCATGCCCCCCTCCCGACAGTCTAACCATGTGCTGCACGGGCATCATGCTGAGCTTACTGCCGGTACCTCCATCCATCAGCGCAGGCTGCGTCTCCTCATGTCTCCCCGAGCAGTCTCACTCCTTGCTGGGCAGTGTGGGCACAATTTCGCTGCTTCTCTGCATATCTCCCGGGCACCCGATCAATCCATGCTGCCCTGAAATGTCCGCATGTCTGCCTCCTCGTTCCGCCTCCTCCAGCCAATGCTTACTGCTGTCCGTACTCTGCCCCGCTCTGCTCCTAGTTGATTGGATGCCCGTGATTGATGGGCAGAAGGATTGATCCGCCAAAGCTCCGCCCCCGAATCCCAGGGAGAAGATACCGCCCTCCCTACCTCATACTGCCGGTCTTGCTCCTCCCCCACTAGTCTATTGGATGCCCATGATTGATGGGCAGAAGAATGGCTCCACAAGCTCCGCCCCCGAATCACGGGGAGAAGACACACCGCCCTCCCTACGTCATAATGTGCCTTCTGGGTAGATCACAGACAACGTGTATGGTGTATGTGAGAAAGTGATCAGGCGGACCAACTACAGGGTAAATGAAATGTAAAATGTGCATACACATGCACACACACACACCTAGGGTCTAGGAGAGCTTAGAGAATGAACATTTAAAGCCAAGCATTGGCTGATTTTACTGATGATTTAAAGTTGCAGTATGGCTGTTCCTGTGCCCCCATATGATTATAAATTTGCCATTGGCCTTCTCCCCATATAGCTGTTCTCATGACACATGTATGTTACCCTTTGTGGTCAGTGTAACAGTCTGTAAACCAAGGCTGCAGTCTATCCCACAACATTCTCTCCAGCAGCATTCACTCAAACCAGATGGCATATGAGGGGATTATGAGACCACCAGATTAAATATGGGGATTAGAGAGCACCAGATGAAATATGAGGGGGTTACGAGACCACCAGAGGAAATATGGGGGGTTAGAGAGCACCAGATTAAATATGAGGGGGTTACATTTCTTGCAGAAAAATTATAGTACCATCTCCTCAAGATGTCTAAGCACAAGAGAATGGCATATAAAGTTGCTTTCAAGCTGGAAGTAATTAAATTTGCTAAGGAGCATGGGAATAGAGCAGCGGAGAGACACTTCGGGCCACCTCCAACTGAGAAAATGATAAGAGAGTGGAGGAAACAGGAGGATCAGCTCCAAAAGTTGGATAAAGGCAAGCACACCTTACGTGGACCAACTGCAAAGTGGCCAGAGTTAGAGGTGGAAGTGAAGGAGTGGATCGCACATCACAGGCAAAATGGACTTTCTGTCTCAACAAAAATGATAATCTATGAGGCCAGACGTATTGCTGTGGAGAAAGGCATTCGGGATTTCACCGGATCACCATCGTGGTGCTATAGATTTATGAAGAGATCTGGCCTTTCTATGCGCACCAAAACCAGAATTGCACAAAAAATGCCTAAGGAATACGAATCAAAGATTCTTTCTTTTCACAAGTTTGTTATTGATGCGAGGAAGAAGAATACCGGTAACTTTGAAATTAGCCAAATCGGGAACATGGATGAAGTCCCGCTAACGTTTGATGTGCCATCTAACAGAACCGTAGATAACAAAGGAGCAAAAACCATAACCGTAAAAACCTCAGGGCATGAGAAAACCCACTACACGGTTGTGCTATCCTGCTGTGCCGATGGTACCAAACTGCCTCCGATGTTGATTTTTAAAAGGAAAACGTTCCCAAAAGAAACAATCCCACGGGGAGTCGTCGTGCATGTTCACGATAAAGGGTGGATGGACGAAAATGGCATGAGGCTGTGGATTGACAAAGTGTGGTCCAAACGTCCTGGCAGTCTTCTGAAGAAATCTTCCTTGTTGGTGCTTGACCAGTTTAGAGCGCACATTACGGAAAATACTAAAAAGAACTTTAAGGAAGTTAAAACCCAAATAGCTGTGATTCCTGGTGGCCTCACTAGCCAGCTGCAACCTCTGGACGTTTCCATTAACAAGCCATTCAAAGTTCTGATGCGTGAGGAGTGGAACACCTGGATGGCAGCTGGGAACCATGATCTGACGCCTACTGGGCGGATGAAGAGGCCCACTATCACACAAGTGTGTGAATGGGTTAAAAGGTCATGGGACTCCGTGAAGGAGGACATTGTTGTAAAATCCTTCAAGAAGTGTGGCATTAGTAATGCCTTGGACGGAACAGAAGACTACGTCTTATTTGACACCAGTGAGGAAGAAAGTGATGACAATGACTGCGAGGATCTGTCCTTCCTCATTTCTGATAGCAGCGAAGAAGAGGAATTCTTGGGGTTCGAATAAAAACATTACAGACTGATTTTTGTTACTTTCACTGTTTACTGACTTTACTGACTGTTAATGAGAGTAAAGATTGTTCTTAATATGTTACATGGTTGACATAAAATTGTTCTTAAACTGCTGTTTACTTTATACAGTTGATATAAAATATTTTAGTACAGTATTTGGTTCAGAATCTTTTTTTCCTAGATTTTCCTCCTTTAAAATTGGGTGCGTCTTATATGCCGGAGCGTCTTATACAGTGGACCACACACTGTTTCAATTCATATTACCTTCAGCTCCTGAGTTTTCATATGCTAATTAAAGTATCCTTGGTTAATGCCTTTACAATGCGTTTATTGTGGGCTGTTTGATGAATTCATGTTAGGATTTAAAGAAGTGTTGGTCAGTTTATCCTGCATAGATGGCTTAAGGAAGAATTCATACTAGGAAAGAAAGTTAGGGCCAATTTATTCTCTTACAAGATAAATTGTTTCATATTACTGTATTTATTTGTGAAAGACTGGGGTTCCACAACAGTAGAACTATAGCTGTGAAGATGTAAATAAGATAATACAGCCATCATTGAAGCATTCAGAGTACTGTATTGTCTGAAGGAGTACTACACTTCTTGGACTATATAACTAACATACTTTGGAGAGTCAATAACAAACCACACCACTATGACAACATAATCTATGACTCATCAGGCTTCCTCAGGAAATCTACTCCTACTGATACTTCACTATGCAGATACTCATAATAGGCCTACTTACCTCCAAGCTTTGTAGTCAATAAGAGGGAAGGCATTGTTGCATCCATTTCTATGAAAAAGGTAAGATGTTGCAGTGCTGTTCAGTTTCCCCAAGTCTTCCAATTTCCAAGTTTTATTTCCTCATAAAAGAGCCTTCCAGTTTTCTGCCTCATTCTCAGAGCCTCTTACAATTTCTTTGTCTTATGTTTGTGCTTACAGTAACATTATAAGGAGCAGAGGATGCTGTTGCTGTTTTATTACAAGTGTCTTTGTTTTTTCCCCTGTTACTAATTTGAACACACTCTGCAGAAGGAGTTATGGCAACTTCTCCTGGGCTTAAGTTACAGTATGGGAAACTGGGTAGGCTGGCGGCTGACACGAAGATGGATATTGTGAAAACAAGACACTAAGGTCCACCTCTTGGCCACCTCAGAAGTAAAAGAAGCACAAAAATCTTATGGCTCACTAGGAGAATTTGCCCCTTCAAGAAAGGAATTTCATTTGTATCAAATTATTTGAGAATAATCAAAAGTCTTAATAGGAGAAATTTTCAGAAAATTAATATAATGAACTGGGTTACTGCCTAAGAAACAGACTTGAAAAAATATTATAGCAATTGACCCTGAAGATTCTGAACAATAAAAATACACATGAATCTGGTTCTATTTTATGGAATTGTGAATTACTGATATTTTCATCTGATGTTACATGAATGAGAACTGTTCTGCTTTGCAAATTACATTGTATGAAACAATTGAAAAATGAATTCCTGCTACATTTGTTTTCAATACAGGAATTTCATGTTTAACAAACAAATCTGGATCTATTTTATGCGCAGGGTGGTGATGGTATTGTTTTGACAAGGTTGAAATATTACCTGACCTTCTACTTTTAGAGTGACTATTGTAGCAGTTCACAGCAATTGTTTCTCAGCTGCTATTCAACGTCTCCCTGTAAACTTAGTTTCTCCTTCCTTGAGTGTTTCTGTTCTGAGAGAGAGCACAAAGTGAACATGATAATGTCATGATCCTGCCCAACAAATCAGATTTCATTAAATGATGCCATAATTCAAAGCTAATTCAAAGCAGAATGTGTGAATGGGGTCACAGATTCCTGTGACGCATGTCCTCACTCAAGACAGGAGAACACTTTTAGCTCTCATTTTCAACACACCCTCCAAAATTACTTCCCAATTGGGTCATTTTTGCTTTTGCTTTTTACAAACATTTTACAACATGTAGCCATAATGATTTGCTATAGGACTGATACATGAATGGATTTAGATCATATACTATCTATGTCTAAAGATTAATCTCCAGCTAGATTTGAATTTCAAACAAAAGTAGCATGCAAGGGGTGACACAAATGCTTTCCTACTTCTTGCATCAGTGCTATCCTGGAACCTTACAGCTATGGCAAGACACTATCCTCTGGCAAGACCAAGTATTTTCTATGTCCAGAAATGGAAGCTCAGATTCAAGGCCCAAAGTACCTAATTCATCTAACTGGGATTAAACAGAAATGGTCTTTGCAGTATTCAAAAGTAGATATTATTCAGACAGTTAAAAGATTATTGTGATGGTGGAAAGTGATTCAAGGGAAAAAGCATGACTGAATTTCTAGACATGTTGCTGGCTAAATCCCTCCCTCCTTTAAAGATAATATTGACAAATTATCAAAAGAAGATCTATGAAGCTGTCATGTTAGTTTCTACAGATTCTGGAGGAATCTAATGTATGGATGAACAAAAAATATTTATGGACTGACAATATTAAAAGCAGGATGACACAACTCCTAATCCTTCTATAAATTTCTTTCATAGGCATCAATGCTCAGCAGTTAGTTCAATAATCAGAAAAAAAACACCAGGTTCTATTCTAAGTTTAATGGATTGGCGAATATATTTTCCTTTTAAAATTCACATTAGGCTTCTGCTACCAAAGATGATACTCTATGTGTAAGGTTGTTTTGTTTCCTAATTTTTTTAAGATGAAAGTGGTGAGATGGGATTTTGAAAGGCTGGGATCATTAAAGCAATGCAGTATAAATCAATATATGGGCTAGTTGGAATTCATCTATGGTTGTAATATGTATTTGTGGGTATGAAAAAGAAGACCATATGTGTGAATCTATCAACATGTGAACAGATTTGGAGAATCATAGTGGTTTCAACTGTGAACACATTCTAAAGAACTGTGAGTTTGTGATGCACATTACATGAATAAAGGTTATGCAACTTGGTTTGTGAAGCATTGGCATCACCTAAGAGTGCTTCATCAGTTAAAATATATTTCTATGTAAAGATGCACAGCCATTGAATAAGCAATACAATACAATTGGTCTGGGGACACCCCGCGTTAATCCTGAAACTAATCTCTGACAACATCATGCCTGCCACATGACCACGGAAATGTCTGCAGAAGCAGACAATGCTGGCTCTTTGGCTTTGAAACAGAGATGAGCACTGAACCCTAGAGTTGGATATGACTGGCTTTCAAGCAAGGGAAACCTTTACCTTTACCTTCACACAGCTTTAGAAACAACATATTCAGAAATAATGCAGGTTGAAATCACCATGACTCTGTATCATATTTCATTGTTAGAAACAATGAAAGGAGTATGTTAATGAAAAATGACAAACTGCATAGTAGTATTGCAGGCGCACCCCCCAAAAAAAGGACTCAGATACTGGTATAAGTGGATAACGGCATTGGGCCACATTTATTGATTCATGCCCTAGTCCGAATTATAAATTTCAATTGGTACTCAGCCAATTATAATTCTTAAGGCAAGCAGGCCGCAGTAACACTGGTAAGGTTCCTCCCAAAATTGCCAACGGCAATTGGCTACAATGTATCCATTTGTATCAATTTGTTTGTTGACAACAAACAAATTGTTGACCGTAGTCAATCAACTATCTACTGACCCCACCTTCTGACGTGTATCCGTAAAATCACGGGGTGATGCATGCTGAATAGCTCGTGCCATCACCCCCTTGCCTGGTTCGTCGTTGACCGGTCAACGTTAACCAACTTGTACCTATCTAGTGTTGGCCAGTCAATTGCGAACCTGCCGGATACCTGTGGGTCATAAATATTTACCTTACCAGTGCTACCCGCCCATGTGACCAAAGTCAATAGAAAAGCCCCTATATCAAACCATAGCAACAGTGTGGGATGGGCAAAAAAGCCAGAACCCTGAAGCCAATTGTAGGTTCCAGCCAAAAATTCCCACCCGGCCCCAAAGCGACCAAAATATCACACTGTTAACTAGGGAGGGGGTGGAGGGAAAAACTTCTCCTCTCCGTCGCTTTTACAAAATGGCAGCTCGGCTGCCTCGTGGCCACCCCTTTTATAGAGGGGTGGCCACGCCCCCTAACTACCCGGATGTCTGAGTCCGGGTGGGGGGGACCCGCAAAGAGCGCGGTGGCCATTTTGGCGCCGCGCTTTCATTGCAGGCGCACCCCCCAAAAAAGGACTCAGACACCGGTATAAGTGGATAACGGCATTGGGCCACATTTATTGATTCATGCCCTAGTCTGAATTATAAATTTCAATTGGTACTCAGCCAATTATAATTCTTAAGGCAAGCAGGCCGCAGTAACACTGGTAAGGTTCCTCCCAAAATTGCCAACAGCAATTGGCTATAATGTATCCATTTGTATCAATTTGTTTGTTGACAACAAATTGTTGACCGTAGTCAATCAACTATCTACTGACCCCACCCTCTGACGTGTATCCGTAAAATCACAGGGTGATGCATGCTGAATAGCTCGTGCCATCACCCCCTTGCCTGGTTCGTCGTTGACCGGTCAATGTTAACCAACTTGTACCTCTCTAGTGTTGGCCAGTCAATTGCGAACCTGCCGGATACCTGTGGGTCATAAATATTTACCTTACCAGTGCTACCCGCCACATGGGGAGGCATCCATGATGACTCACCGCCCCCCCCAAGACCGTCAGCTCGGTCGCCAGGCCTGCTTGCATCGCACCAAGAACGAGGTACATACCTCTAGCCGACAGGTGGACCCCTTCTCCCGCTTACCAGCAAAAATTTTGTCTAATCCTATCAGAACAGTCCGAACTAGGGAGATCCGCATCTCCCCTAAATTGGTGTCTCGGCACGATGTTAGACCATAGCGACCGTATGTAAGCCATACGTGATGTAAAAAGCCAGGTCACAGCCCCCAGATGGTTTAGTAACAGCAGTGATCCGTATCATATTGCTGCCGCCGGGGTGCCTGTAAAACATAGGGCGGTCGAGCATCCCTGTCAGACAGCAGGAATGGCCTCAGTTCATGCCCCCATGTGCCACGCATACCATACCATAGCCTTCGTGTGGATGCACACAGCCCGGCCAGGGTCCACTCTCTGTCGCTGCAGCCTATACTGCTGCCCAGTGTACATAGCTGCGGCCCACCAGCCCCCCACCACCGGTGTGTTGAGACCCATAGGATCTGTAAAAAAGGAGAAAAAAGGTGAGGGCATAAACAGGTACTCACACAATGAGGGGACGTACATATCTGAAATTGCGCATACACGCATATCCACCTCGTAGTACCCCAAACTTAGCCGCGATCAGCGCGACGCCTACCTTAAGTAAATGGTGCCAAAACGGGCACCACACCGCAAAATGCGGCACCGGTCACCCTCAGGGACTGTACTACGGTAAGGGTAGACCCATCCCGGTGGCAGAAAACAGGCTGGGGCGCGCAGCAGGCACTGTCGAAAATTATGTAGGGCACCAACCGGACAGATGTCTCGAAAACTTAGTAGCAGTATACACCACTGCCTACCGTGCTGAAACACCTGTGGGGACTGTATCCCCACTCGAGCCCACTCATGTGTGACAGAGACATCTTCGAGTTCCAGTGCCCTACGAGACACCCCCGCTTTACACAGTTGGTACCAACTCTGGCACCCTCTCGCTGATGCAGAGCGCTCCAAAAGGCTACCGTGGTAGCTGCGTGGCTAAGAGCCACCTCCCACCTATCTGTAAATAAGTAATGCCACCTCGTGCAAGGTGTGTCAAAATTCTGGGAAAAGGAGTGACGTGTGTAGGGGCAGCGGGCACGTTCCCGTGTCCACCCTATCCTGATACAACACATGAACTCATAGTGATACGCCTTACGCGTGCGAGGTGCCGATGACATGTCCGGTTCCCTTCAGCTCGTCTAACGCCCAGCTATCGGCCAAACGTGGCAAGTGGAATTCCTCTGCTTCGGGAGTAAAGCATGGAAACAGGTGATCCGCTGGTGGGGAAAAGCAGCCGTAAGGTCATTATTCATACCTAGAACATGTCTGGCCTGGAACAGCACATTTAGGCGTAGGCTTCACAAAAGAATAGACAAACTAATGTCAGAACCCGGGGGATTTGCATTTCTGGGTGTTGACAATGTGCACCACTGCCGCATTGTCACGCCGAAATTGGACCACTGAGGAGGCCCACTCGTTGCACCATAGCCTCAGTGCTCTCTAAAACAGGAGAAACCATGATTACGGTGATTGCGGGGACAGCCCGTGCACCCACCCTCGGAGTAAACCCCATAAGTCAGAGAGCCGGCGGTACTAGACCCTACTAGATGTCTAGAGCAGACCACTAGGTCTGATCTCCCATAAGAGACCCCCCGGAACCCAGGAGTAATTTGAGCTAGAGCAAACAAATTAAAGGGGGCAATGAATTAACTACAATTCCCAAGGGCATACTCTATGTTTGGCAATCCATGCCAAAATCGCCATGGACATCCAAGCCACCGTATCAATGGTTAACCTGGATGCCCGCGCGACAGCATCAAGGCGTAAATGTGATGTCAGAATATGGGACCTCGGTCTATTCAGGCACCAAGGGGACACCCAGTTCCCACCTGAGAGTCTGAATCGTGATGAGGAGACGCGTACACGCGTCCAAGCCCCGTTTAACCCCAGACCCAAAGTCGTCGAGGTAATGGGCTGGAGACCGAGGCCCCAACCTGTGAGCGGATGCCCACTGAATGAAAGTCCCACATCGGTCGGGCGCAGAACCTAAATTAACGTGGTCAGAAAAGGGGGGGTTGGCCATATCTAATTAAAATACCCCTCAAAACCCAGAAACCCGATAGGTCTAAATCGTGAGGTGCACTGGCAAAAAGCTGGAAGCCGAGTGCATACCACACTGTGCCAAAACAGCACCAGAATTGCATGAGCGCGCCACCCATAGTAGCTGAGGTAACTACAGGTACTTGACTGAACAAGGTCATCAGGAAGGGCATCCCTGAACTGAGCACCCACAAGGTGAGCCGAATGGAGGATTATAGTACAGTCACCCTTCTTCTAGCTCGGTATGAGCGTCAAGGGGATACATTCGACTGAGGAAAGGTGGTTCCAAGAAGGGCCCCCCGTTACTCTCATAGCCCCCAACTTCCTAACTGTGGACGGTGGAGCCCCCTGACCATTACCCTGGAAGGGAACCAGATTAGTAGCATCCTGGGGCCCCCAACACCCCCGAATGGATACAAAAGCCCCATTGAAAACCCTCCAGCAGGTTTCCCGCCCCATCCCTTCTTGGATGAAATGAGTGATATCCCTCCAGGCTAACTAGAATTGGGGCGGGGGGGTTACGACAAGGTTAGGTGGTTCAGACAGAGCCCTGATCGCCCCTGTGCACCCCCACCTCTGCCCCGTAACCCACCAAACCGCGGGCACGTGGAGGCGGCATGAGGCCAGCGCAAAAAATGGGGGCACTAAGTCGGTAACGACCGTGGTGCTTAGTACACACCTCGTCAGCTGAGCAGGCTGAATACAGTAGGCGGGCCAGAACCCCCCGCCCGCCCAGTTTGCGTGGAGCCAGTGTCTGAACAGCCTGCTGCTCAGCGTGACCCCCATGGAACCCATCACCATGCACCAGTCCCGTGGGACTGATGTACACGAGCGCCCTTGCTGACAGGACTCATCCCACCTCCCCTCGGGATATATATAGCCACCCTCGTCCACATTCCTCACCATGAGCCAACTGTCCTGGGCCCATCCGCTCGACATCAGGATGGCCCAAACAGGTCCAATCCTGCGGCATACCACAATACGTACAAGGTATGCCGACAACCAGTTGGCCCCAAGGTGCGCGGTGGCTAACGACGATGGAACATCTCTTTGTCTCAGTCGTCCTGTCCTTCTCTCTCCTCCCAGTGGGCTCGCAGTTCAATAGGGAGAATATCCACATGTCCCCCTCCAGCCCTTGCCCCTCATGGCCTGCGTCCCATAATCAACCGGGGCCAGTAATAGCCGTCCAGCGGCAAAGCCCGTGACGGGACGTTCTGTATGAAGGGGCCCACGCAGCAGTATCCAGACAGCCCCCGCGATGCTCAACACTGTTCCGGGGGCGGACACCCCAGTGCGTGGTGGCTTACTACAGGGAACCACCCAATGTCACTGGCCTCCTGTCCATACCTCTTATCCCTATTTGGGTCTCAGTTCCTAGGGAGAATATATCCACGTACTCCCCCCCACCGAATCTTTTCCTCCCTGATCTGGGGCAGATGATCACTGGGGGGGGGCATGAATAAACAGTCGTCGGCAATGCCATTGCCGGTACATGATGTACACCGGGCATACGCAGTGTGACCTGGACAGCCCCTGTGATGCCACGTACCGCCCCGGGAGCGTAAGCCCCCACCCTCAACGTCGTGCCAGAATGCAACCAAGGGCACTGGGATAGGATGGCGAGTGATGCCCCCCAGCCTCAAATCGGCGAGGCAAAGAGCACTGACCCCCACTGCTGGAAATGGACTGTGATGTGTGTGCATTCAACTTGAACCTAATACTCACAAGTTGCTCCCCCGTGAGCCGCCCCCACTGGGGGTTCCGGCCCACGGTGGGCGTCGGAGTTCGCGACCGAAATCAAGCTCTGGGGCGACCTCCAACGCACTCCAGCCGCAGTTCCAGACAAACGGGGAGCTGCGAGACAGCGGCAGGCACAGGCCGGACTGTCACGAGAAGCTTGACCCAGCTGGCCGCCTGTTGCATAGTGGCAGCAGTTGAAGTAGCCGGCAGACACAAAGGAAGGGAAGGGGCCCCCACCAACTGGTTAGCTAAGGATGCCCCCAGCACAGCCAAACGTGCTAACCAGGCATCCCCTGCCACAAAAAAAACCCTAGAAGGTGGGCCAGGTGGGCCGGACAGCCCGCTAGGGATTGGGCCAGAGGCCCTAATGTGAGAGCCTGGGCCAGAATAGGGCCATGCCCAAAAATCCCGGCCCCTGATGTGTAAAACGGGCTGCGAGCCAGCACCAGGCCCTCCCCCCCAATCGTTCCGGCCCATGGTCGGCAGCCGTGGGCCGAGGGCCGGATCCTATGAAGGGCCGGCCCGGGGCTGAAAACGGGAGCTAATTCTGCAGTACGCAGGAATTGAAACACTGACCTTCCACTCCCCAGCCAGCGTCTGAGGCATTTTATACTCCGTGTCTTAGCCACTTGAGCCACCGCGGTCCCCCTACGAGCCAAATAGAAAGATCCCTGTATAGGGGTCGCGCAGCCTGGTTACCGGGACGCAGCCACGGAGGCAAATTCCTCCCTGTTTAGCTGCAGCCTAGGGAAAAAGGGAGGAGCAATATATCCGTTCCCACTCTCCTTCTAATTTCAATTCCCCTCAGGGGATTCGAACCAACAACCTCCTGCCTACAAGGCAAAACTGCAACCTCTAAGCCATGGCAGCTCTGCAGTCAGAGGAAGCCTCAAACAGAGGCTAACAGAGTAGGAAGCGACGGAGCAAATTCCTCTGCCCCGTCGCTTCTAAAAGCCCCGAACAGAGGCTAGCAATCAAGCCTCTTGAAAGAGGCGAAAAGGAGAGGGAGCGATGGAGAAAAACTTCTCCTCTCCGTCGCTTTTACAAAATGGCAGCTTGGCTGCCTCGTGGCCACCCCTTTTATAGAGGGGTGGCCACGCCCCCTAACTACCCGGATGTCTGAGTCTGGGGGGGGGCCGCAAAGAGCGTGGCGGCCATTTTGGCACCGCGCTTTCATTGTTATTACTATTATTATTACTGCTACCCCTATTTTTCATTTTAAATGAATGATTAAATAACATAATATGTTCTCTGATGTACATTAAGATGTACAGTTATTGTAATGTATGTACAGTATTCACAAATTATTCTGAATGAATGCATATATAAGAAATATGCAATCTGTTCTAACCATGTTTTATTCCCAATATTAAAAACCTTATGAAGCTAACTGGACACAAGAGAAAATAAAAATAAAATGAAACAATGGCCTAATGGAGAATGCATTTGTTTCAGGCTAAAGTTGCCTAATATCAATCATAATTAGACAATAAATATGAACCTTTAAGAGCTACATAATAGAAGAAATTGAGCAGGCAAAGTTTTTATCTTGGCAAAATTACAGTGTGGGTAAAAAAAAAACTAAAATGATTTCCTTGATCCTCTTCAGTAGGGTAAAGGATGTATAAAAAAAAATAAGTAAAGAAAGACTCCATAATTTAGATTCCATAGTAAAATTGTAGACACATGTATTAATGTACTCAGGTTAATCCAGCAATGATTGGGGTAAAACTAGGAAGAATGTTTTCCAACCCACCAGATAAGAGGGAAAAGAAAGCTACTGATGAGGAGGGAGGGAAAACAGGAGTAAGGCTGATGCCCCCAAAAATAGAAGCATCAGGATAAAACAGGTTTAGATTGGCAAGGTGAACATCAAGGGGAAAGACTATTAGGCAGGAAAAAAAGATGAACATGTGTATGCATAAATATATAGCAATTATGAGTTCACAGAAGTATAATAAACATGGCATTATTTATATATCACATAGCAAACCTATAAATGGAGAGTTTGCAACAGTTTGTACATAGAAATGGAAAACAATTTATGCAAAAACTGCAAAACAAAGACAGGATGGAAATAGACATCTCTAATATGGTTGCTTGTGGATTACAGCATTACCATATGGCTGCTAGTAAATTGTAGCAGAGTTAATGCAAGTAAGTATGAGGCAATTTGTGGCGGGATGAACTGATGGTGTGCACACATTGCAAGTGTGGCGCCAAAATGGCCGCCGCGCTCTTTGCGCCCCCCCATCCGGACTCAGACATCTGGGTGAGTTAGGGGGCGTGGCCACCCCTCTTTAAAAGGGGTGGCCACGAGGCAGCCGAGCTGTCATTTTAGAATGCGACGGAGTGGAGAAGTTTTCTCCGTCACGTTTTCTCTTTGCTTCCCCTCTCTTCTTTTAAAATGGAGTTTACCTTTGCTGATTGATACCGCGGTACTCAAGGCAAAGGGTTGTGAGTTGGATCCCTGGCTAGGGATCATTTAGGAGCAGCTTATTTTCTTCTGCTTGGGAGACATGGCTCCCAAGCGCAAGGCGCCGGCTGCCAAGCCGTGGCCGAGGGGAAGGGCTCTGCCTACCCCCTCTTCATCCAGGGGGCCGCCACCGGGCCAGAGGGCTCAGGCGGCACCCCTGCAACCGGGTGGTGGGTTGCTTTAACCACTGCCACTAATGCAGGCGAACAGGCTTCTGCCTGCCAGCCCGGCCCTGGATTTCAGTCGGGGCCAGCACAGGCCGGCCCCTCTGGGATCCCTGCCCCTGTAGGGCCTTTTCCCGGCTTGGGGCAGGGTGGTCCATTTGGGCCCGGTGCGGGTTTCTGCCCCACCATTCCTCCGGCCCCACATGGGCCGGATTATTGGACATGGCCCTATTCGGGCCCGGGATCCCCATTTGGGTTTCCCCTCCAACAATTACCCAGTGGGCCATCCAGCCCACCTTACATGGGTGGCTCGGAGACTGTTGATGCCCTTCTCACATGCATTTCGGTGCTGGAGGCATCAATGGGCATTGCCCCACCACCTTCTGATGGTGGGCTTGCTAATTCTTCAATTCCGGACCACACGTCGGCCACGACTCTCCAGTGGGCCGCCAACAGGGATGAGCTGCTTGAGGCCATCAGGCCAGCCCAAGCTAGTGCCTCGCAGCTCCCCGCCTGACCAACACAGCGGAACTTGCCGCTGGGGACCAGTCTGGCGTGGCAGGGGTGCAGGGCATGCAGAGCTCGATATCTGTCGTGAGCTCTGACGCCTGCCATGGGCCGGAACCCCCAGTGGGGGCGGCCCACGGGGGTGCACCGAATGAGTATCCAGGTCAATTGAGTACACCAGCGACACTATCCAGTCACACTGGGGGGGGGGGTTCAGTGGCCATGGCCACGGCAGGTTACTGTGGGAGGGCAGTTGTATCCACACTGCCTTGTTAACTCTTGATTGCCTAATTGCCCCCAGTTAGGGCAGGGGTGACCACCCATGTGGGTATGCCAAGCATTGCAGGGTCTATTCAGGGCCCGCTGCACATACCCTCGATCTAATATGTGCCGACGGCGGCTATGCCGACGGCTGGTTATTCCTTGCCCTTGGGCGATCATCTATCCCAGGCCACGAGGGAGAAGATTTGGCGAGCGGAATATGTGGATATCTTATCCCTCCTAAACCGTGAGCCCACCAAGGAAGAGAGGGAGGGACGGGATGACAGGGACAAGGAGTTGTCCCATCGTCGTAAGCCACCGCGTACCTGGACCAATTGGTTGACAGCCTATCTCATCTATATGGCAGTATACCTGAGGGCCTGGCCTGACTTGGCCATTCTGATGGTACAATACCTGGATAATATTTACCGGGCAGTGGTTGATTTTCCTGGCCCGTCGTGGTTGGCTTACGACGAAGAGTTTAGGATGAGAGTGGCCCTCCATCCTGAGATGAGGTGGGATGAGCCCTGCCAGCAATTGTGGCTCTTGTTTATGACTCCCATGCGGCCAGCACCTGGTGACGGGTATCATTGCGGCCATGCCGTGCAGCGGGCTGCTGTTACACAGGTTCCCCACCAGCCGGCGGGGCAGGGGATTCCAGCCCGCCTGCTGTGTTGGAGCTTCTCCGCTAGTGGAGTGTGCAACAAGCGTCAGTGTCGATTCCGGCATGAGTGTCCCTCTTGTTCTGGCCCTCACGCTGCCTCCGCATGCCCGCGGGCTGGTGGGTCATGAGGCAGAGGTAGGAGTGGGCAGGGGGCAGTCAGAGTGCCCTCTGACGGCGCTAGCCATGCAAAAGGCCCCCTCCCCAATTAATGTCCCAGTGCTGGAACGATGGCTTTCTGCTTATCCTAGACGGGATGATGCGAGGTACCTACTCGAAGGTTTCCAGTTTGGTTTTCGTATACCCTTTAGGGGTGTTCAGGGGCCTCAGGATGCCCCAAACTTACTTTCTCTTAGGGGTAATGAGGATATTGCTGCACAAAGCATAGCTAAGGAGATAGCTGCAATGAGAGTTGCTGGGCCATTTACTGACCCACCATTCCCCAACTTAAAAGTATCTCCTTTGGGTTTAGTCCCCAAAAAGTTCCAGGGTGAATTTCGCCTAATTCACCACCTTTCTTACCCTGCAGGTTCCTCGGTCAACAATGCGATACCTGATGACCTTTGCTCGGTCAGGTATACCTCCTTTGACCAGGCCTTACAGATGGTACGCTCGTGTAGTCGCGGGGCGCTCCTGGCAAAGTGTGATATCAAATCGGCATTCCGATTACTGCCGATGCACCCCGATGACTTTGAGCTGTTGGGTTTTTGTTTTCAGGGCAAATTCTACATAGATAAGGCCATGCCTTTTGGCTGTTCTATTTCATGTTCGGCCTTCGAACGATTTAGCACTTTCCTCTAATGGGCCTTTGTTCGTAGGTCGGGGTCCCGGTCTGTAGCCCACTACATCAATGACTTTTTGTTCGGGGGTGAGCAGGGCTCGGACACGTGTACCCATCTCCTTGCCACATTTCAGGTGCTTATGCGGGAACTGGGTGTCCCCTTAGCACCTGAAAAGACTGAGGGCCCAGCCCAGCCACCATGCTCACCTTTTTAGGTATCGAAATTGACACTATCACCCAGGCATCCAGGTTACCCGTGGAAAAGGTGACTCGGATCTCAGCTGCGATTCTGGCAATGCTTGCCAAGCATAAGATGTCTCTTTGAGAGTTACAGGTGCTTCACGGCCACCTCAATTTCGCTTGCAGGGTGGTAACCCCAGGCAGAGCTTTTGCCAGACGTCTGTGTGACGCCATGGCTGGCCTATTAAAACACCACCACAGGGTGCGGCTGACCAGAAGTTTACGGGCAGACCTTTCGGTTTGGCTCACATTTCTCCAGGATTTTAATGGGGTCTCTTTTTGGAGATCAGACCTTCTGGTCAGCCCTCAGTTCCAAGTACAGTCGGATGCCTCCGGCTCTCTGGGTTATGGGATTTATTTTGAGGGGCAGTGGGCCTATGGCCAATGGCCTCACACATGGCAAGGCACGGATCGCCTACGCGATCTTACTTTCCTAGAATTTTTCCCATCTTGGGAGCACTAATGCTGTGGGGCGACAAGTGGGCCAATTCGGTGGTCCACTTTTGGTGTGACAATGCTGCAGTGGTGCACATTGTTAATGCCCAGACATTCAAATCCCCCAGAGACATGGCATTGGTTCGTCAATTTGTTTTGAGATCCCTACGCCTCAATGTGCTGTTCAGGGCCAGACATGTGCCAGGCATTAATAATGATATTGCTGATGCTTTTCCCGCCTGCAGATCTCCCGGTTCTGTGCCTTGGCTCCAGAAGCAGAGGAATTTCCCTCTCCACTCCCAGCCGAGATTTGGACATTTGGCGAGGAGAGGTGAACCGGGCGATAGTTAAAAGATGCTTTACAACTGTCAAGGGAAGTCCTTCTTCCATCAGGTGCAAAGTGCTACACCTTCAGAGAAGCAAAATGATTTCTGAACATCACATCATGCACAGCATCATTTTGCTTCTATCCCTGATCTCAGATGACTTTTAAAAAGCTGCTCCACACTGGCTTGTTTTTCTGAAAGTGAATTACAGTTTTGTGGTTGGTCCCTCCAAGCAGGCTTCCCCCAAATGAGATATCACAGGTGTCACCGGAGAAGCAAACTCACATTTGAAACCCCTGTGAGGAAACGAGGCTGTATACCTCAGTGGATCTTTCCTTATGCACATTATATACAGTACTGTACGATCCCAAACGTATCACAAATGTATGCAATTGTTAAATGTGTTGGAGGTTCTGTTTCTGTTGTAGAATAGAAGATGATCAGGTGAAGCGGAGAAAACACTGAGGAGAAGAGAGAATATCTGCTCATGGCTAAAAATCAATGAGAAATGCAAACTGTATCTTCATATAACTATACAGAATAAATCAATCGAGTCCGAGGCTTGAGTTTTCTTCTTGCAATATATTTATAAGTGCACACTGAGAACAAGTATCCAAAGCTTTTCCGGTATATTATAAAATATTTCTGGGTATTAACCCTTTCATCAGAGAATCTCAGAACTAGTGATCTAAAGTGACTAATGTGACAGATATAAACTCGTTGCATCCTAGCCTCTTTGCGATATCTGCTCTGTGCTAGCGGACGTGAGGAAATGAGACTGTATAGCTCAGTGGATCTTTCCTTATGCATATTATATACAGTACTGTACCATCCCAAACTTATCACAAATGTATGCAATTGTTAAATGTGTTGGAGGTTCTGTTGCATACTCA
This sequence comes from Bradypodion ventrale, assembly GCA_035047345.1. Taxonomy (NCBI): domain Eukaryota; kingdom Metazoa; phylum Chordata; class Lepidosauria; order Squamata; family Chamaeleonidae; genus Bradypodion; species Bradypodion ventrale. The sequence continues at coordinate 72,260,732 of JAWDJE010000005.1, read as the reverse complement.
TGCCTCCATTGTTGCTGTACTTCCACAATGTTCTCATATTTCAAATGCCACTTCAAAATGATTTCAAACGACAACTGTGCTTCTGCCATTTTCTTTGATTGTCCCGCCTGTCATCTGGTAATGCTAGCATTCATTATTTTGAGCGATAGTCCTATTAGATATTGCAACTTTGAAAAGTAAGACATAGATAACATCTCTTAAAATGTGTATACAATTTGGCAACCATCGCATGTGCATTATTTAGAATAAATATCCTGGACATGCAGAATGAGGTTTTTTTTTTTTACTCAATGTTTTACCTTGTTTCTGTGCAAAGAAGCAGCAAAATACTCTGTATACTGTGATACTCTGTTCTTTACCAGTGCATGTAGATTCTGAATATGCAATTCCTACCTCTTGTAGTTCTGTACAGACATTATATGAATAATGCAAGATGGAATGGCAATAACACGTTCATGATCTGCACTTTGTTATAAGGTCTGGAAGAGCCTCTTAAAGTTGTAATCGAGAAAGATGTATTATATGTGGCATGGAAAGAACAGCTGGAACATGTATTTTTTTGCACATGGCTATTTCTGATCTTATAATGAATATGGAGAAGTTAGTCCAGAAACTGTCTTGAATTAAAATCAGAACTATTTTCCCAAGGTGTAGATATGAGTACATATTCTACATGTAATTGTGTCCATTTTCGATATGCCACTGAGTACTCTCCATTTCCAATATAGGGAAGTCATGCTTGCTGAGGAGCAGATCAGCAGCTGTAATTCAAATGGTCTCTTTCCATTCATCCAGTAGCATGATTCTTTGCAAAAGATTTTTTGCTCAGTGGTATAATGACTTCAGGAGACTTAAACTATAGACTGACCTCTAGTTTAGGGCTTGTCCCAATAGGGGAGTTTGGAGCACTCTGATTCATGCTTTAAAGGTTAATATCTTTACAGAGGTTTATTTAATATCTTACTTCAGTGATCTTTCTATTCACACTCCTTAACTGTCTGGACAGTCTCTTAGAAAATTAATTTGAAGGCATCAAGGATCCTTGATCCAACTGATTCTAAGTCATATTTGAATTTCTAAATATTCCATGGGGTATTAGGATGGTGAGAAATAAAAACAACCAAAATATTTTCAGAACAACTGTAGAAGAAGTACCATTTCTTTCTTTTTCCCCATAGCATAGTTCATGTCTACCTGCTAAACACACACCAGCTTTATGTTCTGTCAAAGTAAAATCTACTGCAGCAGCTGTGATCAAACTACTCCTTGAATGTATTCATTGACCTAGAATTGTTTGTTCCCTTGGCTGTGAATCCTATCAGAGTCAACTGGGAATTCAGGGTGTTATGATAAGCTAAGTGTCTACATTTAATGTTATTTGAAATATATGTTTTCACATCAAGAAGACATAGAATAAGAGAGGCAGCAAGTCATTATGGCTACTGAGAAATAAAGGCAGTAACAACTACAAAGGTTTCTTACTTTTCCTTTTATTGAAGTATATCTGGTCACTTTTTCATAGTAACAAGGAAGGATTCAGGTTTAAACAGAACTTATTGTTGTGGGGTTTCATGAAAAGGTTAGTACAGTGATACCTCATACAATGTATTTATACGGATTTGGACTTTTTACGGATTTGGACTTTGTATGAGGCATGCAAAATCCTATCCATGATGCCTCATACAACTTCCAAATCCTTGCCACGATGCCTCGTACAACATCGTTTCCATAGAGATACATTGTACTGTAACAGCACAGACTTCAGGGCAAAGCCAAGGAAACTGACAGGAAACTGACAGAAAGAAATCATTGTCTAAATGGAAAAATACATTACAAAAACATGTCAAACAACCCTGATTTTAGGGGACAAATCATACAACAAGTTTTTAACTTTTGAAAACTTTATGAAGTGCAGGTTTAAAAGTTAACATGTCCCATCATGCAGCACAGTGTTAATCTGCAGCCATGCAGCCGATCATCCATTATGTACAAGCTACTGTAAACAATTACTGGATGGAAGTAAGGACAAAATGGATGCCAACATGTCCCATCATGCAGCACAGTGTTAATCATCCAAACAGCAGCAAACACCAAACAATTGCCCACCCCACCAAAAAATTGCCCGCCCCCATCCACCTCCCCACCCCAAGCCAATCAGAAACAGAAAACCTCATTTATCTGCCTTTCCACTGTGCCAAAGAATGGTCCAAGAACCTGAAGAATGATGCAAAAATCCCAGGAATGCTTCCAAAAATTCTCATGATTTTTTTTAAAAAAATCCAAATTCATGCTCAAAACCACTCCTAAACACTCTTTACCTCATGCAAAACCCACAAGAACAATGCACGCATGCGTCCTGCCTTTTATACTGCCCAAGCACAATGCAACCTGGGGAAAAACCCAATGCCTCTTACAAAGTCGCAGTGACTTTGTATGAGGCAACTTTTTTCAAGGAATTAGGCAATGTTGTATGAATTTGATGTTGTATGAAGCGGACTTTGTATGAGGTATTACTGTATTTTGAATTTGGCCATTCCTCCTGTTTTTGTTGTTGTTGTTAGCAGAGTAAAATCAGAAAAAGAAAAGAAAGGAGAGAAGCACTGCAAGAACAGCCTAGTCTCAGCTCATCCTCCATGGTTGCACAGAAAATATAAACCACTCTTTGGTAAAAGTCACTCTAGAAGCATTTTAAAGTAGAAAATGTATATCTACTTACAGTTATCATCTCTAGTTACAACAGTGTTTCCAAACCTTTGTTTTTTGGACTTCAGTTCCCAAAATCCAGGGTTAATTCCCCCAAAGCATTGATCAGCCAATGTACTGACTTAGGCTTCTGGGAATTGAGGTCCCCCTATGGGGCATGGACCCCACGTTGGGAACCACTGAGTTACAATCTGTGAGAAGACCTGTCTAGGAGTCCTGAAAACATAGAGAGTGAATGGGAGTGAGGTGGGAGGAAAGAGGCAGAAGCTGATGAGCTGCAGCTGGGTTAAGTAATGGAGGCTGGGCTGAGCGGACAGGCTCTGGTTTAAAAGGGGAGGAGAAGAGGATGGTAACTCATTGCTTTCAATAGACTTAGGGGAGATGAATGTTGTAGATGGCAGATTAACTGGTCAATATCTTCTGTGGTCTTGATGAGCATCATCTTCTGGTAGCCATGAACCCTTGGATTGGACAATGGATTCACTCCCAACCAAATAAAGAACAATAATACAAGGGAGATGTCATTCTTAGAGTAGGACATTGTAAAATGGAGATTTCTTTTTACCAAGTGATAGGAATTTGGGCCTGCTTGAGAATGGGAAGTCATGGAGTTTGACTAGTGTTATGTCCAGCCATTATAAGCACTAGTCCAGACAATGATGAACAAAACAGCAACAAGTCTTTATTCAACAGTCTTTTAGAGGAGCTTACAAGGAGCTCCGGACACAGAGATGGCTATACAATCCTAGTGGAATCAGTCTCTCTGGACTTTTGCCATGCAGGAGGAAAAGACTAGCTACCATAGAAGCATAGCATAATGGAGGAGACACAGGCTTAGCACTTGCTGGCTACCTGTACAGAGTGGGAAGTGTAGATCTGGTCCGGCCCCACCCTTGTTTACTCGTGGGGTTTATATAGTGTCTCCTTGGTGGTGGCTCCTTGATATAAAGTAGCAACCCACCAGAAAACCATGACTAACCGATCATAACAGGGTATATATGTAATTAACCAATGGAGAACAAGATCCAAAACTGTAACTGATCACAGGGCTTGGATTAGCATAATGAGCACACCCTGTGCAGGGGTTTTTCGTGCCACTTTAGGCTTCTAATTTGGATGGCGGGAAACCGCCATTTTCCTCTTGCAAGGTGCTGCCTGTGCTACTTGCAATTGTGCCTTAATACACAACAACTAGTCAACTCAACCCCTTGTAGATTGTCAGAATATGGAGTACCAGATGCCCAAACAATCCCTGTTCCCTACTACCCCACTTTAATAAAGCTGAAACAAGGATTGACTTCATTGAACTCCTAACCCAAGAGGTCAGTCTTGCTGCTTCTGGAAGAGAGCAGGGACAGTAACACAGTCAGAAGGGACAAAAGGGTAAATAGAATATCCAGCATAATTCAGCCCCTGACCCACCTAGACATGCCACAATTGGAGAGAAACGTCTGCTAACTCCCTTCTCAATCATCACCATGTTTGGTGATGCTTGGAGTTAGGGCATCCACAGTTATCCCCACACACACACACGCACACACACAATACCTCTGAATTTTCTCCAAGCCAGCTGGTGGTGCCCTAAGACTTTTGCGCAGTGCTATATATGGAGGGGATTCAGATAGGAAAGGGGGAAAGAAACCCTTATTTTGTTATCTTTCTTTCTTTATTCATGTCAGAGGCTCCACCAGCAAATAATAATAATAATAATAATAATAATAATAATAATAATAATAATAATAATAATAATAATAATAATAATAATAATAATAATAATAATAATAATAATTATTATTATTATTATTATTATTATTATTATTATTATTATTATTATTATTATTATTATTATTATTATTATTTAGATTTCTATACCACTTTTCTTCCCCTAAGGGAACTCAAAGCGGTTTACATAATGCAAAATATAATATCTAGAATACAAAAGCAACATACAAAATCTAAATTCCCACAGTATAAAAAATGACAATTATAAAATTATATATAAACATCAATAGCAGCACAAAGTATGCAAGATATAAAATGTCCAAGAAATGTGCAAAAGCGAGCACAAGTCTAAAATAAAAAGTAATTAAAAGGACTAGATGACATCCACCCAATATCTGGCCATCTCGACAGCATTTCATTTTGGCATAAGGTATTCCTCAGTGCATGTTGAAGGGCATCATGTGCATTGTATCATACGGGCAATTGTTTTGTGATTTTGTGATCACAGGATCAGTGATTAAATTAACCTTTGAAAATCTTCATTCTAGTTTCTTCTCATAGTCTTCCCAATTTGCTTGTGCTGTTCTACACAGTATGTGAACAGACAGTGGACAGCAGCAGACCCCATCCTTGTTATCAATAAGATGAAACAACTTGCCTTGCGTACATCCATATGTGTACAATGATAAGCAAAGTGACAGGGCTGTACATGCTCTGGAATTCCATCTGTTCCTTATTCCTAACTGCAGGCATCCCTGCCACCATCTATATAATTAATTTGTGTGTGTGTGTGTGTGTGTGTGTGTGTGTGTGTGTGTGTGTGTGTGTGTGTGTGTGTGTGTGTGTGTGTGTGTGTGTGTGTGTGTGTGTGTGCCTTGTTAAAATGCCTCTTTTAAAAACTACCATTTCTAATGAGATCTAGATTATACACATACTGTTTTATTCCAGAGATTTATTCATCTTTCTCATTCTCAGATGTACAACAACATTAGAATCCAGATGCTAGTTTGCATTAATAGTCTTCCATCCATAACATATGGCTTCTTGGCAAGGTTATTAAGCATCTGTATGAGATACTTAGTTTATTTTGAGTATGTAATATTGTTGGCTAGTAAGAGGCTATACACAGTGCTTTTATCTTCTTGAGCTATATTTTCTCCTCTGAAATACCACACCTTTGATTCTGAGTCCCCCTTCCTCCCATTACATTTCTCCCTTGAGAATCTATTCTATACATGAAGATTTTTTCCCCCAACCAGGCAGTGGTCCAAAAGCTTTCAATCTTCAAACATAGCAGGGAGGAGCTGGCACTAATACAAATTGGTTTAAAAGCTATAAGAGTTTATTTTGCTATCTTCCTTGACAACCTTTGCAAACATCCATCTTCTTAATAAAACCTAATGTTTGCCTTCATTGATATAAATATTAGTAATTGTACTTAGGTCAACAAAAATAATGTTATGGTCCACATTACAGCAGCATTTATTAGAAGCAGCATAGCAATCATGCACCATTCTAGTTTGGACAGAATTGTTGAGGTAACACTTTTAATATATCTGTAGCTAGACAAGCAGAATTTAGTGCAACACATGAAACATTAAAATAAAGATAACAGTGTGTGTGTGTGTGTATATTTTTCTTTTATAACACTCACATAACTCTCACTGACATTGATAGGAGGTCTAGGGGATGGTAGTTATTGTTTTCCAAGTACTTGACAAGCCAAGAGATATACTTTGTATTTATCAAAACTGTTAGACTTTTATTCGTGTGGGAAAACATGAGAAACTGACTATTTGTAAAGTACAAATTATGCATAAAAATAAGGGAAATTGGATGTTTATGCCTGGGGGTTGGCTGTAGGATTCATAAAAATAATAAGGAATAACTACAATGGATAACAAAAGACTGTGGGGAGTGAACAAATGCAGACAGACAGGATAAAAGGGAAGGTGAGAATAGAGAGTGAAAAGTAAGGAAATTAAGGAATAAGTGTAACCAACAGAGAATACCCACAACAGCTAAAGCCTGAAGTGATAATTGTATGAAACACAAATAAACATGCAGAAAAGACCAGCTTATATATCTCTGGAGGCATAAAACAAGGGATTATGACAGTTTAGGTTCATAATAAACCTATCCCAAGGCAGAGTCATGTACACTATCCGTCAAAATGTCCATGTTTTTCAAAATAATACTAGAGTTAAGCACTTAAGCAATTGGGACTTTGCTCACTGAGGCTTCACACAAACACAGTTGAAGGATTTGTCTGCATATGTCTAAATGACTGAAATAGATGGAAGGAAATCATATCATTGGTGCATTGAGATTGGTGTTTTGGCACAGTGAACATCAAATCAAGAATTCTACATGCCCACTTGAAATAACTTGCCTCCTACTCAAGACCAAGTTGCTAAATTGAGGGTGACAATGTCCTAGTTTCCACAATTAGAGCAAAGCATGGTTTACCTCAAACTCCTATCCCATTTTTCCCTTTGTAAAGCAACATGGTCACAAAGGACAGATGAATCATAAAGATGCAAATAACCTATTCAGTGCTACTATTTTTACAATTCCATGAAACAAGCCAACAGTTTTTACATTCTTTCATAATGTACCTTTCAAACAAACAAAACCCTAAAAAGGTGCACAATCTCTGCAAGACCAGGAAAAAAATGGATAAGTGCTTCTCAGTCTTGTAGCAATTATGGTTCTTTCCCCCATTTTTCAGTTACTAATGACAAATCAAGTGAAAATTCTTAAATATGATTATGAAATTCTTGATAAATGGGATTAATACACTAAGGATACTTCCTGGTGTTAATTTAACACCACAATTATATTGTTTCATTTACACAAATTTTACAAGGTGACCAAAATATATCGTTTATTTGTATGAAGACCTCCCTCAGTTTATTTTTCTCTCCATAGAAATGTAACTTGTGGAAAAACTGCAAAAGTCCTTTTAATTCTGAGTGGTAAAGCCTTTTGTGTAGAAGTATTTTCTCCTCAACAATGGAACACGTTTTGAACCACATAGCATGCAATGAACTAAAAAACCTAATACTTCATTATTTGAATTAAGCTTTTAATTTTTTGACTGGGTTAGTGGCCTCAGGTAAGCAAAATAAAATGCTTAGCCTATATACATTTTCATTATGTTGGTTTAATTATCAAGGCTTGTATAAATACGTAGTGTTAAATGTAAGTGGCACTAGGAACTCTCCATATCTTTTGTTTAAGAAGCCATTAGCACTTATTCCTAATGGGCAATGAAAGATGAAGTATTCTCTTTTGTACTGGACTGAAAAATAAGTGCACAAGGAGTGTAGAATAAATAGTAATGGGTACACCCACTGATTTGGCATAACAGCATTTGAAAAATCTTGAAAACAAAAATCCGCATAGTCAAAGCAATGGTTTTCCTGGTGTTAATGTATGGGTGTGGGAGCTGGACAATTTAGGAAAGCTGAACACAGAAAAATAGATGCCTTTGAGTTATGGTGTTGGAGGAGAGTTTTGAGAGTCCCCTGGACAGCGAGGAGAACAAATAGGTCGATCTTAGAAGAAATCAACCCTGAATGCTCCTTAGAAGGTCAAATGGTAAAGATGAAGCTAAAGTACTTTGGACATCAAATGAGAAGAGAGGATTCTCTGGAGAAGGCCTTGATTTTAGAAATGGTGGAGGGCAAAAAAAAATGAGATGGCATCGAGGACACAGTGGGCACAGAGCTAGACAGGCTGAAGAAGATGGTGGAGGACAGAGGTGCCTGGAGGATGATGGTCCACAGGATTGCAAAGGGTCAGAATTGACTTGCGACTGAACAACAAAGTTATTACTGAATTCTTAATATTGCAAACTTTGGTGCAGAAGAAAAGAATTGCTTGGCTGATACTTGCAAACTTTTAATTATTTAGTGCTGCTATGCAATGGAATTACATCAGGACAAAAACTGGAAGCTTTTGCAAAGGTAACAGGTGTGCATAAATGGCTTGAAAAAGTATGATCAGATCATGGCAATGAAGAGAGCATGTGTAAAAGTGGTTTACATAATCATGCAGCAATTAAGCATGCAATCTGAACAATGCATATTTTATAGATCAGATGGGAGCAAAATCAAAAGGTGTCTGTTAAAAACCATACTCGTGTGACTGAGTGATCTATGTGTCAGTTTAGTGGCTGCAAATTTCCATTTTGGAGTAATTTTCAAAGCAACATTTTACATTACAGTTGAGCTCCAGTTGGCATTACTTTTCTCTAATCAATAAGCACAATGTCATCACTTGCAGCGTTAATCTTTGTTGTATTGTAATTTAAAGCATACTATTCCCACCCCCTTCAGGTCCCTACATTTCCCTAAAGAATCTGAGACTTCCAGGATAAACCATTGAAAATAAACAAACAAATAAATAAATAAATAAAACCCTCAGAATGAGGGAGGGGAGACTTTTATATCAGAAAATCACAACTGGATCTTCCTTAACCAGATGTTTTTTTACCTCTTGCTGGCTCCTGCTACCCCCTACCAGCTTTGTAGTTGTACAACAACAATTTGGGTCTTCAGTGCCAGCAATCAATTTTGCTACAGTTCAAGTAGAGCCTATATCTTTTTTCTTAGGTTTAGTTTCTCTCAAAATGTTCCCCAGTGCTCAACAGATCTAAGCTTTCCCTTTTAAAACCACTTTCATCTGCCTGTGAAATCCCAACAACATAGCACAGTTTTATTCTCTGACAGACACAGCTTTCCTGTTGACTCCCCCTCCTTTCTTTGCCAACAAGGGGTTTGCTTTTTCGATTTCTTAGAGTACAGATCACAGAGTTCACCTTTCTGCAAGTCCCACCTATAACACCCAGACCTTGAGGCATCTACATTGTGCTCCCCTGAAGAGAAGGCTCAGCTTACTATTTGAAAAGGAGTTCAAACAAAGACCTATCCAAGGCATGAAACCCTCCAACTGGGCCTTCTCTCCAGGGGGCTAAAATTTAGCTGTATGTAAGGTCTGGATATTGCAGATGGGACACACTGGAAACTAAACCAACCCAGGGTAATTGTACACAGTTCCTCTGGGACTCCAACATTAAACAAACTTACTTACTCCAAGGCACAAACAAATATAAAATTACCTGAACTGCAAAATTTATAGTCAAGGCTACTCAATTGTGAAGACATTTTATTGTTCAGATAGAGGTTTCATGCAAAGGTGATGAATTTAATTGAATACTTCTGAGTTTGAAATAATTATATTTTATTTTAATATTTTCTTCTGGATCTCATTTTATTGAAATTATACTACCCCACATTTAATCTATTATTACCCCTTTTTATCTAATTGTATTTTATTCAAACCAATTTATTGCATTTTAGCTTGATATGGTCAGCTGGCTAATCAACTAATTAAGAATAAAGAATTGAATTTTATACTCATGTCAGGGTAGAGCAGAAAACTATTCATACGCCATGGTGACCCAGCTTCTCTAACATTGGCAGATATTTGCTCCAGTGATTAAAACACCAGCTCAAGGAAGAGGTGCTGTAGGAGAAAAAGATTGGGCAGGTGAATCACCAATGAAATTCCAGAGGTTTCTTTGGCAGTCCAAACATTGAGAGACTGGGGATGGCTCAGAATGAGATCACAGTTATCTGTATATACCTTGCAGCTGCATAGACAGCCATTTAAATGTAGGCATGAGGGGGTGCTGTGCTGCTTTTATGCTAGTTATTGTATTCTGAAAAATTTCTACCCTTTATCAGGATATGTTCTTTCATGCATGGGCTGTGATTGGCTGGGTAAAAATAGTCCTTTGTTTACTTTAGACCAGGTGTTCCCAATCTAAACCCCCTGGATCTGACCCATGGCACCATTTCATGTGGTCCCCACCCCTCCAAGGGCATTCGAGAAACAAAATAGCCACTTGAAGCTGTTGGGACAAAATGGCCTCCCACATTGTGCAGGCAGGGTAAAATGGCCATCCAGCCCTCGAAGCTGACTGAGAGAGCATGACCTGGCCCCTGGCTTGAAAAGGTTGGGAGCCCCTGCTTTAGACAATCTCATTGCCTGTGTTCTTGCAGTCTGCTGGCAGTAGGAGGAAGAACCAACTATTTCTTAATTTAGGCCAGACTTTCTGTTTATGTTAAAGCTTTGGTGTTTTTGTCCTTATTGGAAACAAAGGTTTTTCTGTGTTATACTTCTAGAATTAGATCAATGGTTAGGGGAGTCAGCATTCCATCTCTGGATTTTCCATCAAATACTGCTAGCATTTAGAGTGACTGGCAGGTCATTCCTTTCCTGACACAGAATGCTACTTCGAAGGGCAGTTTTTGCCATGTATGAAAAAGTGCAAGACTCTCTGAAATATAAGCACTGTGAGCCCTCTTTTTAAGGTCACCACATCCCCAAAATTGGTGGTGCCATATGATAGCACTTTCTGTTCACTGTCTACTTAAACATTCACTGATATGGAATTATACAAATACACACACAAAGTGACAAACAAGTTAGTTCAGGCTCCCCACAAAACTGCAGAAAGCAAATTTGTAGACATAGATTGATTTTGGAGGTAGTGGTGCACCTCTGTTTAATACTTTGGAGACAATGGTGTGTGATAAGGAAAGTATGGTTTTCAATCTTTTGTAAGCCGCCCAGAGTCCCTAGAGTTGGGCAGCAATATAAATCTTTAAATAAATAAATAAATATACAGAAAATATCTAAATATGAGTTGTGTAGTATAGATACATATATTCTCTGAAGTTCCTCCCCCCCCCCCCCCCCAATCATACCATCAGCTCTCTATTTGGAAAGAGAGTCCATCTTGTTTCTCTAGCAATAAAACATAGGCACTCATTTCCTTTTGTTACAGGTATAGAGGCTCAGTATTGATTAGACAACACTGTTCACGCTGTTTGGAAATGGCTCTGTAGAGTTTCAAGTTGGAGACATTTCTAGCCCATGATAATGATGGCAGGAATTGAGCTTAGACATGTCTCCATATAAGACTCTTGAGCATTGCTACATAAGTAATGAGTTAAAACATTTTAAAATATGTATTCATTTATTTGCTCGTTTAACTCATGACAGACCATGTTAGAACTGAGCTCCTGTCATGTAACCCTTTTGCCATTAGCAGCCCTGTTAAGCTATCTAGATGGCCTGTAGATCAATTTCTGGCCCATTAACATATTGCTATCAAACTTTCTGCCTCAGATGAAAAGATCTATGGAGCAAGAGGCTCACAAATATTTCAGGCTAATTTGTTAAGAGTTTGATTTACGGAAATGCCACTGGACTTTGCCTAACAAGACTATTATAGCAAATGACTCTTGCGTGTCATTCACTGGGCCCACAGGAGAAAGAAAAGAAAAGAAAGAAAAAAGCTGTAGAGGCTGCCTTTGGCATGATGAAACTGCCACCGACTCATAACTCTCTAAAGGGTAATGATATCAACACAATCCACAGGAGAATTCTTCTCTCTAATAAAGTCCTGATTCAGGAACCATTAATAACTTTTTATTGATCATAAGAAAATCCTCATCTGAATTCTGCCTCTGTGAAATCCCAATAACATGACATAGTCTCATTCTCTGATGGAGATGGAGTGAACAGGTTCCTGCTTACTTTCCTTCACTTCATCTCTCTTGTCTTCAAAGATGTACAGTCAGTTTCATTAGAAACCGAAGCTAGTCCCTGGGAGCATTAACCCAGGCTATTTGAAACAGTTCTTATCCCCTAGAGGCAAATTGCATTTTCAGGATTTAATAATCTCTTAATAAAGTTAGCCTAGAAGGGGAAATATAATACTTCTGTTAAAAATGAGTGCTGCAGAAGTGTAAGGAACTTTAGGATGTTAGTAATGATACTTCCTCTAGCAACAGTGTCCTGGTCAATAATTGCATGAGTAGCAATCCAACTATGAAAACTGCTGTCACAATCTGAGTTGGTACCTGTTGTGCACCTGGTCATGTGACCCAGCATGTGACTAGTACTTTGTCAAATTTGCCCATGGCGATTATGGCAGGTTAAGCTCTGCAAATGTTAATACTCAACAGTACAGTGGAACCTCGGTTAACAAACGGCTCAGTTAACATAAAAATAAAATAACAAAAAGAAATCCATAGAAAATAGTGGCTTGGTTTATGGATCCCCACCCCCCGCCCCCAGAACGGATTAATTGGTTTTTAATGTATTCCTATGGGAAACCACATTTTGGTTAATGTAGTTTGGTTTTCAATCCATTCCTATGGGAAATTTATTTATTTAGATTTATATACTGCCCCAATCAATAGACTCTGGGTAGTGTACACAATCCAAATTGCATTCAATGCATTCATATGGAAACTTTTTGCTGTAAGAAACGTCCCGGAGAATGCATTAATTACGTTAACTGAGGTTCCACTCTATACTGTATATAGAGTACACACAGCATCCATACTACTGACTGGAGCCAGTGATAGGGAATGTAAAATGTCCTGCTAACCATCTATTTTCAAGCAGAAGTCAAAGTGCTTGCCACTATAGTAGAACCCCGCATAACAAAAGAACTATGTTCCACTGAGCTCTTCGCTATGCAGTTTTCCCCCGCTATGCGGTTCCCTATGGGAGATGCCCCACATAATGAAAAAAAGTTCATTAACTGGGGTTCCCATTAAGTGGGTATACCCCGGTTACCAAAAATCTCCGTAACAACAACAACAAAATATCATTGTGCGGGGTATCACCATTGCATAACAAACATTTCATTGTGCACATTTTTCGCTATACATTGCATTTGTTATGTGAGGTACCACTGTACTGGTAAAGTCCTCTACAGCTGGGTCCAGCCTGCTTGAAGAACTATATCTCCCCATATAAGCTTTTTCATCTCTTAAAATCTTCAGAGACCGTCCTCTTAAGCACGTTAGAGACACACTTTATGGGGATGTGAGAGGGCTCCCAGATTATGGAATGTTCTTCCTTAGGAGGTTAGGAGGCTCCCTCTCTTGAAGACCCACAAGGTGAACTTTTAACCTGTAAATAAGTTTATTTATTTATTACATTTCTATACTGCCCATTTGGGTGGTATCCCAAGTTGCTGGGCTTTGGTTTTTAGCTTTTATAGCTTGACAGTTTGTTTTTACTTCTCCTTCTCTTTCTCCTCTCATCCCCCCCCCCAAATCAGGTGTCGAGGGAGATGCAAGGTTCTTGTTCTCGCACTTCTAGTGGCTTCCACCAGTGTTATGTTCTTTAATATTTCTTTGATGTTATCTATACACCTTCCTCTGGGTCTGCCTCATGGTTTTTGTCCTCTTACCACATATGCCTTGTGAGGTATGGAATTCCAAGACATTGTCTCCAAATGCGCAAACCACTTCATTTATTGTCTCTGTATGTAGTGCTAGATTGGTTCTGTTCCAATTCTTTCCCTTGTAACCTCATTCCTGATTTTATCCCTTCTAGTCACTCAAACAGTTTTCCTCAGACATCTCATTTTCATGGTGATCAACTTATGCTTATGTTTTGTTGTAAGTGTCCATGTTTGGCACAGGTAACATAAGGTGGGAATGCATATGCTCTGTATGAGGTGTTTCTTTGTATTGATAGGTATTGCCTTGTGTTGTAAGCGTTCCAATATTTGGTTTGCCTTACTGCACCATATGTTAATCTCTTTGTCCATTTTGTCATTTTTAATGTTTTTAATACTAATCTCTTTAATTACTTGCTATATTTTAATTATTATGATAATTTAATTTGCTTTAATGTGTCGTTTATTATTTTTACTTGTTTTAATCTTGGGAGCTGCTTTGAGCCTTCTCCTGGGAAGAAAGGCGGCCAATAAATGAGACTAAATAAAATAAAATAAATAGTGTACTTAATATCTAGTAAACTCCAAATGTCATTGTGGCCAATAGTTATACAAGATCATTGTAATCACTCTCGTTCGTGTGTGTGTGTGTGTGTGTGTGTGTGTGTGTGTGTGTGTGTGTGTGTGTTAAAGTTTGCCCTTGCTCAAAGGCCAGTCATATCCGAGTCTATGGTTCAGTGCTCATCTCTGTTTATAGCCAAAGAGCCAGTGCTGTCTGTGTCTGCGGACGTTTCTGTGGACACCTGAGTGAACTAAAACATGCTGTTTACCCACCAAAGTGATACCTATTTATCTACTTGCAATCTCAAACTGCTAGGTTGGCAGCAGCTGAGACAGAGATGGGAGCTCACTCCGCCGTGCATTACTCAGGAATCAAACTCCGACCTTCCAGTGATCAAGTTCAGCATCTTAACCACTTGAACCACTGCAGTCCCAGAGACATTACTTCTCTGAAATAGCAGTCTTAAACTCCTTCTTTGCTTCCTCTTTCACTCCACTGGTTATTGAGGGATATAGCAGTGGAAGCTTCACATTTAGTAGTTTTCAGAAGACAGGAATAAACATTAGTAATCAAATTTATACACTCCCTGTAAGCAATCACATTTAGCTCCAAAATTTTTAAGGATCTCATGTCCCACATCAGGGCTAGAAAATCTTTCTTCTTGAAGCTACAAATAACCCCTACTCATCAAAGCAAATTTGGTCTGACTCACTGACGGGTGGGAGAGTACAAAGAAAAAGATCTCCTAGTGTGTACTTGACTGTTGTAGGTAATGAAGGAATGCAATGCTCTCCCAAACAACAATTTGTTATAACACACATAAGGGGAGGAAAGCCCTAGTGCTGGAGTTCTCAACCTTTTAAAGCCAGGGACCTGGTCATGCTCTCTCAGACAGCTTTGGGGACTGGATGGCCATTTTGCCCTTCCTCCACCACATGACACTTTCTGGTGTGGTGGAGGTTGTGGTGGGGCACATTAACTGGTGCCATGGGCCGAATCCAGCCTGTGGGCAACAGGTTGAGAATTCCTGCCCTAGAGATACATAAATTTTTTCCTCAATTCAAGCACCTCCCACGGTAAGTGAATTACTTGTCATACAAATGTATGTTGGAAATAAATATATTGTTTGAGGTTGTCAAAATCACAGCTGGGAAACTGTGGACATATCAGGAACTAACTAGGGAATGCATTTCAAGAGATATATACTGATAACATGGAGGTCTTTCAGTTCTCCAAGTATTTTGGACTGCAACTCCTAGATGCTAGTGTAGCCAAAAGTAAAGGACTCTGGAAGTTGTAACTAGCTGGAAAGCCTAATGTGATAGAGAAGAGGATTCTGATTGGTGAAAGTCAGTCTTGAAAGTTTATCTCAAAAAATCTCTAAAAAGGTAGATGTAAGGAGAAAAAAACCGCTTTCTTGGATATCTCTTTGACTTCCCATCTTAAACAACCAGGTCAGTTATGTTTCAAAATCAGTTTCCCCAGAGCCCCTAGCTTTTAGATGAGCGAGGTCATATCCACTTACTGGGTTTTTCTGTAAAGCATTTCAGCTACAATATCCTTTCCTTCTGGCTATGAATTAAGTACGTATTATATCTACTTTTAAAAGTGTGTTTGTTTGTTCAACAAAATCTCCAAAACTTTAACAGGTAGAAACAAACATGTTTTACACAAATACTGTCGATTTCCCAATATAAATATTATGATTGTTCCCTCAAGCTAGCAACTAATTAGTTATTATGTTGTCCACTAGGCTTTAGTGAATTTTTTGTCAGTACTTTCAAACATCTAAATAGGAAGTTCTCTTTCCATCCATGGTTAGTTTTGAGCTGAATCTATGGCAGAGTGAGTACAAAAAGAGGCTAAAATTGTGGAAAAACAGTTCAGGCAAGAGACGGAGAAAAATGGTGTGCGACTGTTGGACTGCTAGGTTTCTAACCTGTAGAGAGCTGGGTACACTCTTTAGTAATAAATGAAAGAATACAGATTAGCTGTATTGATCTTGATCTTTCAGATTATTAAAAGCAATAATACTGAATTTTGGAATAGGTAAGATATTAAATTACCTTCTAAATTCCTGGGATATTGTGGAGTTGTTACCTTAAGAGGTTCTTATTTATAATATTTTTGACTGAGTTTTTAATGTCTGAATCATCATCGTCTTAGAACTGCAGAGCTTGAATATACCATATGATTATCACGTCCAGCCCCTGTCAAGGAGGTGCAGTGGGGAATCAAACTCCCTACTTGTTACCTAACCCACTGAACTATCCAACAGTATGGCCTTGTGTTTTATAGGCTTAGTCTTGAGTAAGGTTTTTCTCTTAGGGAATCAAAAAGAGCAGTTCACTTCTTGTGTTTATTAGTGACTAATGTTAAGATATAAGGTGGATTTCTACTTCCCTGTCTAGGCCAGACACGAAACTGAAAAATGAAGCTACTTTTTTGTGAATTCATTCTGCGGTTCCTTTCACCTGAACTAGTATGAGAAATATTACTGGTTCAAGGTGGCCATTGCCCAGGGCATACCTGATCGTTTTTCAAAAATATCACAATCTTTGAGGATGCTCTCCATGTGTAATCCATAAGGTGGATGAATCAACATGCTTAGGTTTTGATTGAGTGGTCTATATTGATTCTGAACATCTTGACTTTAGGGGGTATAGCCTCAACTATACATTTTTTCTTTAAACTAAATGAGTCCACCCTTGCTTCTTTTGTTACATAAATTATAGAGCTCATGCAAGCTATTTATCTTGTAGAACCTGACCATGTTCCATTTATTTACTTGACAGAACCAACTGTTATTTAAGGCTCCCCCCTTTCCTTTCTGTTTTTTGCTACAAAAATAGTAATTATGGTCAGATCAGCCACTAGTCCCTTACTCTGTCACTTTATTTTATAACATAAATCAGTCAATATTAGATACAGTAATACCTCATACAAAGTCCACTTCATACAACATCGAATTCATACAACGTCGCTCAACTCCTTGAAAAGAGTTGTCTCATACAAAGTCGCTGCGACTTTGTATGAGGCATTGGGGTTTTTCCCAGGTTGCATTGTGCCTGGGCAGTATAAAAGGCAGAACGCATGCCTGCATTGCTCTTGTGGGTTTTGCACGAGGCGAAGAATAATTGTTTACAGTAGCTTGTACAAAATGGATGATCGGCCGCATGGCTGCAGATTAACACTGTGCTGCATGATAGGACATGTTAACTTTTAAACCTGCACTTCATAAAGTTTTTAAAAGTTAAAAATTTGTTGTATGGTTTGTCCCCTAAAATCAGGGTTATCTGACATGTTTTTGTAATGTATTTAGCCTTTAGACAATGATTTCTTAAAGTTCTGTCAGTTTCCTTGACTTTGCCCTGAAGTCTGTGCTGTTACAGTACAATGTATCTCTATGGAAACAACGTTGTACGAGGCATTGCGGCAAGAATTTGGACGTTGTATGAGGCATCGCGGCTAGAATTTTGCATGCCTCATACAAAGTCCCAATCTGTATAAAGTCCAAACTTGTGGAACCAAGTTTGGACGTTGTATGATGTATCACTGTATATCTGTTGATCTGCAAAGGAGATCATAAAGCCCAAAATTTGTTTTAAAACAAGAATCATGCAGAGGGGGGGATGCAATATAATAATGTGGTGATTTGTGAGTGTGAATTCATTATAAGCAGCACAGTAGTTTCTTTTGGTAAGAGTATAGAAAACAAAACAGTGAAATGGGTTTCCTTTTAGAGTCTTTTCTCTTGTACTGATGAGGTTAACATGGTGTGAAAAATGCCACATGGATGAGTTGTGTTCTGAGATTTATTGAGGTTTGGTTGCAAAACATGCTGGACTTTTGCCACAAAGAAGGGGAGGGGAAGTAATTTAACCTAAAGTCTATAAAGCCCATTTCAAGTGAATTAGGTGTTTAAATTGTAAAACCACAACCAGGGAGCTATCAATCAGTATACTTTTTTGCAACTGTTATAGTACCAAATGTTGTTAACTCTGTGGAACAACAACAACAAAATAAAGCTACGCTGATCAGAATTTCAATAACTAGAATGTAGAAATGGCATGATTCTCTTTCAAAATGAACCTGAGATTTAAAACAACACAAGAATGTTTCTCAAAGTCCAATTAGTGTGTCTGTCTCGCACTAATTTTTTTCCTGTGTAAGGTTATCATCACATATCCATAAACAGGTGTGGAAAGGAAACCCATTTAAATCAATAGTGTATGCATAGCTAATTATTATAAGATTTCAGCCCCAATGCACAATGCAATCACCTACAATCTCAACCTCTGCTTCTGTCTCATTTAGTAGCTATAAACCAGCATTCACCATCCTGATGTCCTTTATGTGCTTTTGATGACAAAGCATTGTCCATGTTGGTGACGATTTTGGGGAGCTGACATCTGAATAACCAGAAGAACATCAGGTTGGGGAAGGTTGTAAATGACTCCTGGATTTTCCCTGCCCCAATGTTAAATTATTTTGTATGCAAAATTCTCCAAAGGTGGTTATTCCAACAGATATATGCATTTTGAGGGGGAGAAATATAAATTCAAGAATCAGCTTCTTAAGAAGTTCTTCAGACTCTACTGTGTTCTCTTTACAATTAAATTCTTGCTAGTCATTGAACACAGCAGGAATATTTCCTGCAGATCAGCACAAAGTTATTCAGCACAGGTGTTTCTGTAATTATGATATATGGTGAAAATTCACAGTGTTCAATGGCCCTTACAACCACACTTCCACCTCATCAGTCACATGTCAACTTTACCCCACCCAATACCCTAAATCTTCATTCCACTAAGGAAATGCAGATTGAGAGAGAGGGGGTGGTTTGCAGCTGTGGTTTATCATGTGTAACCAGTGGTGCAATATATATATATATATATATATATATATATATATATATATATATATATATATATATATATATATATATATATATATATATATATATATATATATATATATATATATATATATATATATATATATATATATATATATATATATATATATATATATATATATATATGGTCTGAATGCAAATAATTCAAAACCCACAGGTTATTTGGTTTCTGTAAAAGTATCTTATAGACTTGCGCAAATATTTTGTTGAAACTCTTATGCAATCAAGTATTAACTTTAGAAACAGAAGAGGCTATTAACACTAGTTACAAAGGTGCTGTGGATCTATTCCAGATTTCAGTTTGTACTTTACAAGAGTGAGGGAAAGCACTGAATCATTCCCCTGAAGTAGATTTAGCATCTTCGTAACTTACATAAGGTGTAGAGTAAAACCTGAAGGTAGACCGCATCACCCCTAGGTGTAATACCCGTCCTATGAGGGCAGACCGGAAGGGCTTGGTTATGGTCCCTTCGGCAAAAGAAGCCCACCTTGCAGGGACCAGGAGGAGGGCTTTCTCCATCTCTGCCCCGGCCCTCTGGAACCTCTTGCCACTTGAACTACACCTCCAGACGGAGTTGCTCCCCTTCAGAAGACAACTGAAAACTTGGCTATGCCAGGAGGCATGGGGCTTGGATGCATCAACTTCCCAGTCCCACTGGATTATTTAGCCTACATCGGTTATTGTCCTGACTGTTTTAAGTGTCCTGGGAGGTTTGGGATTTCTAAATGGGTTTAAGATGGGTTTTTTAAATGGGGATTTGCCAGTCTGTTTTATTCTTGTTTTTAATTATGTTGTTCAGCTGCTTTGTGTCACTCTTGAGTGAGGGAAGCAGGATAGAAATATTTTAAATAAATAAATAAATAAATAGATTCATAGCACTTCTGAAATTGGAGCATTGAAAACAATGTAAAAAATTCCGCTCCTTGCATCCTAGGTCTTCTGGACATTTCTGCGATGTAACTCTGTCGCAATGTACATTCTGATAGCAGCAAGAGCTTGATTAACCCCAATTTTGTACAGGATAGTTTCCCATTTTAAATAGAATAATTAAAGGACAGTTTCCATGCTCAGTTTGAGAAGAGTTTCGCATATTGGCCAGCAAGGAGCAGCAACAAATATATTATGACTTGAAAACCTCAGGGACCAATTTATAATCAGTGAACTTTCCTGAACATTATAAAAGTCTATCTTTTCTCCCTGTCGCCTCCATTCACTGTATCACATAACAACATGGATATGTTCTAATCAAATGCCTTGAAATACAAGTATTTCTAGGGCAGAATGAACACTACTTAACTGGGCAGATTATAGCTAGTAGCACTCCTGTCTTCAAATCTAGCTGAATGTATTTGGGATCCCTCATTGAGTCTATTGCAAGGTCCAAATGCCAGTTCAGGACAGGCAGTGCCCCACTAGCATTTCATGAAAAAGAGGAGGAAGGGAGGTTGATAGATAAAGATGAACTGCTGGATAGCTCAGTGATTTATATATCTGGCTGCAGAGGTAAAGATCTCTGCAATTCCCTACTGTGCCTCCTTGACAGGGACTGGACTCAGTGATCCATAGGGTCCCTTCCATCTATAGAATATGATTATATATTCTCTCTATATTCATGACAGCTCACTCTACTCTCCCTGGTATCCTCTCTTTCTCTTGGGAGTTTAATGTAGATATAACAAAGCAAGGGGGGACAGAACAGAGCTCTGAAGGACATCACGAAGGATTTTTTTCTCTCTCCTCCAATAGCTCCCACAACACTATCTTCTGAAATCAGTCAAATAGGAGCAGAACATTGTAAAACAGTGCATTCAATTCCCTCTTCAGGAGTGTTTAAGATCAAAACCAGGCTTCAAAGGTGAGTGAAATTGGTCCTTGTGATATTGTTGCCCTGGGTAAAATTAAATTTTTTGGGATGAAGCCCTGGTTTCTTCAAGAGTTGCCAAATCACTGTTTGTTTGTTGATTTTTAAAAAAAAAGAAGTTAAAAGTTATAGATTGCTCTGAGAGGCATTGATGATTTCCTGGATCCAGGTTTCATAGCCAGATCTGGCAAGATCATGAAAGCACACGGCTAGTAGACAGAACCAAACACTTTGTTCCATTTATTTGGGCCTCAGCAAATGAAACTCATCCAATAAATGAATAACTAAATGCAATAGGCATCTCCACTAACTAGTTCACATCAGTTGTGGAGTCAAAATCATGATTTATCTGAGTGCCACATAAAACTGCCCCACAAACAAAGCACTCAAGTCAAACATCAGGATCTCTTTTCTAAAGTGGCCAGAACAGGGTAGCATTGATGTGAAAACTGAGGTTAAATGGTACCAGTATGAACACCATACCTAAGGCCACTTCTTACAGACAGGGAATCTACTGGGAATTCAGGCAGATGGTATATCCACAGAATCATTATTCTGTTCTGAGAGTCTAACACCGGTGACCAACACACCAAATTATGATCTATGTCAAGCTGGAATGGAACCTAGAGAGGGAGATAGAATTCATCTAAGCCACAGGTGTGCCAAATTGACAAATTTGGGGCCATGAACCACATCAATCCCAGAAATGGCTAATGGGGAGAAATTAAAGCAAGAGGTGCTTTTGGATGGGTACTTTTGGATTTATAGGCAAGCAGGATGGGAGATCTTAAGGGACATCCAAGGTTTCCAGTTCAAAACCTGCCACTCCAGAAGGCTTCCATGGGTATTAATGGGGGAGAACTCTCTCTCTCTCACACACACACACACATACACACACACACACCAATTTTTTTAAACAGGAGTTTTTTCAGGCTGCTTTACGTGCCATATACATGCCAGGCAGGACTAAACTGACAATGTGGCTATAATGGTTACAACTAGAAAAAAAATTGCCATCCAGCAGCTTGGGATTTTTCGCATCGTTACATCATAGCCTATTTTGGTTGTTAAATGGTTATATTTTTGCACTTGTCATAGGTTAGAAGTAGCAAGCAAAGACTCAAAGCCATCTGCAATATTTATACATCATTGTATTCAATAGAATTGCACTACTGCATTCTTCCAGATAAGTGATTCAGTCTCTGTTTGATCATCCTCCAACCTGATCAATGAGTCCCTGAATAGATTAGAATTCGGGTTAAGACAGTGGGCACAGAGCTGAATCAGGCAGCCAAAGAGTGCAGCTGCTAAAGTGTAACAAAACCATTTAAGACATAAGGTAACATAAGATTGAAATGGGTGGCTTTACCCCCAAGAGGGAGCACCAACAAGTGAATAGGCAGGGATGATCTGGTAGAATTTAAGATAAACCTAATTGTTGATGTCACTCAGGATACAATGATTGAATAAATGAGATTTATGTCAACAGTTGTGTAAGTCTCATGGATTCAATGGGTTTACTGTACTTGGCCCTAACAAATGGATTTAGGCCAATAGGTTATTGAATATCCATTCCTTTGGACCAGGTCACTGAAGCTTCTTGGGGAACATGGCAACTATGCAATAAAATGTGTCTTCATAGATAAGGAATTGTTAATGAGAGGACAGGCATGAAACAATAAAGTCTTCCATTTAAGAAGACAGTAATGGCGTTCAACAATCATTTATACTTGGGTTGGTACTGAAAAACACCAGATACAATATGATGAGCAAAAGAAGACATAAATTGAAACAAAAAAGGGAAAGAGAAAGATTCAGGAAGAAATGTAACTGACAAATAAAAATTGCACTATTCTATGTGTACTATTGAAAGGATTGAAAATTGTAGCCAGCTGAAGACACATCAAATGGGAGATTACATTTATGGGTGATGCATCAGTTATTTCACACACAAACACACAGACCCATTTCTATCCCAAAGATAGGTAAGAATCCCTACTGTGATAAAGGATATTGTGCATTCCCTTTTCTATTTGGGTCTTGTAAAGAAGTCTATTGCACAAAATATAAGCATGTTCTATCTGCTGCTTTTTCTCACACTTGTGCTGTTTAGTAAAGAAAAAACTCAGCTCTTTCTGAAAAGCATACCAGGGTTTCAGCTTCCTTGCATTCCTTGAGTAGCATTAATTGGTTCTAGTAAAAGTCCTGAAAAAATAGATGCTTTGTTGAATATGTAAATAAAAACATAGATAAAGTTTAATAAACAATATTTCTCAAGAATCCATGGGTAATCCTCAGAATCAAATGTCTTTTGGAAATCAATACAAGCAACTAATAAATTTGTGAAATTTTTTCTAAAATGATTTAGTATGAAAGAATCAATAATGAGCAATTTCTTTCAACCTTAGGATTTCTTTATACAGACCCTCTCTTGGTTTCTTAAATTGAAATTGCATTTGAGAAATTATAAATATGTTGGGAAATAACTGATGTAAATAACTTGTAAACAGAGGATAAAGAGGTGATAAATTGCCAATTTTAAAGGATCAGAGCAATGGCCATATTTATAAAGAAGATGTGGGCTACTTCTTATCTATAGAACTCTGAAATTAAATTGAGACTGTCATGGCCTTTAGTTTTTAAAATGTAGGTACTGTATCTGTGAATGGGTTCAAGTTTTAAAAAATCATCAAAAGCTATGGATCTGGGCTTTATTCAGCTCACCATTTCAAGCCTGATTTTAAGCTTTTTAAAAAAGAAAAGTCCTGTGCCCTTCCTAAGATTGCTCTACCATTTTCACCATGGTGAAAAGCAAAGTTTTTCCTATTTGGCATTGGACATCTGCTACATCTCACACTAGTCTTAATTATCGAGCAGGCATGTTGTAAGTCTTTTTTTCTTTCTTTCCTTCCTTCTTTCCTCCCTTCCTTCCTTCTTCACCACCACCACCAACAACAACAACAAACAATTACAATGGATTGGATACAAATGTTCTCTTCTTCCTACAGAAGATAGGGAAGTCTAGGTCCTTTGCTGCCAACTCACTGCCTAGTGATTTTTTTGACCTTTTAAAAAAAGTATGTGGATGGGGAGGCTACCAGGAAAATCTTCTCTGGAATTCATGGGAATTTCAATTAGTGATTGTGATCCATTTTGGGAACATGCTTTCAAAGTTAGCAGCAATAATAGCAACATTCCTACTCTCCTACTCATATTCCTCAAAAAAAAAAGAAAGGAAAGCATTCCTCTCTTGGCATAGAAGTAAACATATACAATGCTTTGCTTTTCAAAACTGCAATGATTTGTTGAATCTTAATCTAATATAGTATTTACTTCCTTCAAACATAGCCTAATTAATTTTCTGCTCTTGTACGTCATTGTTGTTTCTAAATTATGACTCTTTGCCATCTTTACTTATTTTATGATTTAAAAATGTAAGTTTTTAGAAATCCATATTGCTTTTGGGGGTTTAGACATGCTTTTATAATATCTTGCTGCACAGAATATATGAGGATGGCCACAAAAGAATTCCCTCTTTAATCTTCACACTAGGTTATGTCTTTGATCATCTATTAAGTGAGACTATAGTATATTAACTTTCAGCTGAATCAAGATAAAAGCTTTTTGTGAGAGAAAAGTTTCTTCTTTCCTATCCAGCACTTGTGGATTTTTTAAAAAAGCAATAAATGTACCATCTCTACACAGAAACAGTGTGGACTACAGAGAACAAACTTTCATTGCATTTTTCTGTATCATTCTGTGATGTCTGATATAGTCCCATAACTTCTCATCAGGTGTCAAATCACAATAAAAATATGTAAAGAAGAGAAGAGGGAGAGGTAGCAGGCAAGAGATTTTTGGAAATATGAAAAACAGTGCCATTAGAATATTATCAAAGAACAACACTTGCATCCATGGTGTGGTGGCACTCTTAGAAAGACCATCTCCATGGGCTCCTTAGGGAAGTAGCAGGGTAGCTTCTATGTTATTTAGAAATGACACAACATCAGGATAATTGGCCAAAGAAGAAAAACATAGATAAAAATAGTGAGTGTAGTCAGAGATTTGTCTTTGTGGTTGATTGTATCCATTTGAGGTTGAAATGTTTGAGATCAGTGCTGTAGAGAAAGTGTCAATTTTAAGCATACACTAAGTCTAAGACAAGGTTGTGAAACCTGAGCCCTTTAGAGGGTTCCTATCAACTCCATCCAAAAAGACTATCAGAGATGGTGGGAACTGAAGAAACATCTGCAAAGACACAGGTATCCCATCATGCACTAAGAATATGTTTGCTGCATTATTTTTGAATAAGAGTCCATGAAAGCATTAACACAAGAAGGAAAAAGAGATGAGAAATCACAATTGCACTAAAAGTTACTTGTAGCCCTACACATTTTGAATTGTAAGATAATCTTGTAAGGACAATGATGTCCTCAAGGGACTGCTGAAACAGTATGAAGTTAAATTCTCATCTCAGATAAGATACCAAATTATTTGAACTACACCTTGCAGTGGCTGTTGCAGCTGAATAATTTTTTGCTAAAATTTGTTTGCACATTTCAGAGTGCACCTCTGAGGTCTCCTCTCACTGCTCTTGAAGGGGACAAACTTTTTCTAAAATTCTTATTTTTCTGTATCAAGTTCAAAAAATATGTGAGACCATATCGGTTGTGCATTTAACACATCTCCATGGTGTGAAGTTTACTTCACCTGAGACAGCTAGAGAAATATAACAGATCAAGCTTCTTTTTGCTACTATAGTGTGACAAGACTATATTTTAGAACCATGCATATCTACTAACCTTTCATATATGTAAGCAAAATCATTTTGGAGGGATGTGGAAATTCTTATTTGTGTGGTAGCATTCAATAAGGAGCTGTAAACCAAAAGAAGACAAGCAAGTGCACACAAGGGAGGACTGCACATACTTAGCTTTTACTGCTTAGTTTCTCCAAAATAGCTCATATTACAAGAATGCAAGCGCGGCGCCAAAATGGCCGCCGCGCCCTTTGCGGGCCCCCCCCCACAGGACAGAGAATCCGGGTAGTTAGGGGCGTGGCCACCGCCTTGATAAAAGGGGTGGCCACGAGGCAGCCGTGCTGCCATTTTGCCTCAGCGACGGAGCGGAGAAGTTTTTCCCCCTGCGTCTCCGTCGCTCGTTGGTGCTACCGGGAAGCCTTTTAGTTCCGTTTGCTAGCTAGCTTCCCTTTCTGCTGCGGTGAGATGCCTTCCAAAAAGAAGGCTGCTGCGAATGCAGCTCGGGTGGTTCGGAGGCGTAATCCGGGTCGGAGGACCGCGGTGCCGCCTCCCCAGCAGCCACCTTTGCCATCCCCGGCCGGGGCTGGTGGCATGGGGGCTATCGCCCCTTGGACCGATCAAAGTGCGGGCGCGGAGGGCGTTCCGGCCCGCGGCCCGCGAGCGGTGGGCACCGCTCATCCTCCTGCTCAATCGGTTGGGCCTATTCCTGTTGGGCCGCAGCCTCTCCCGGGGCCCTCTAGCCTTGGGGGGTGGCCCGGCTCCCTGCCTTGGCAGGTTAATCCACCAGCCCTCCCGGGCTTCGGCGGTAGTCAATGGCAATATACGGCCCCTGGGGTGCAGGGTCCTGTCCCCATGCAAGGATCAGGTGGGCCGGCCGGCCCTTTACCCATGGTTAATGTGGACTCCTTACTGGCACGTATTGCGGCCCTCGAGGCGTCTTTGGCCCGGGCCAGTCAGGCAGGTGCCCCTTTTGGGGTACCTTTGGAGGCGCTAACGGCAGCAGGACAACAGCCGGCGGGGAGGGTTGAGCTGCTGCAGGCGGGTGGCGCGGCTACGGCCACTGCCTCGCAGCTCCCCAGCCAGCAACCTGGTGCGGGTCAAGCCCCGGTGATGAGCTCTACATCGGTCGTGAGCTCCGACGCCCCCAGTGGGCCAGAACCCCCGGTGGGGGCGGCCCACGGGGGTGCAGCATGTGAGTATACGGTGCAAACGAGTACATCTACACATATTCCAAATATAGGGGGGGCCTTTCAGTGGCCTTGGCCTCGCTCGGGTGGTGCGGGGACTACCCCTCTGGTGCCCCACCCGGCGACAACGACTGCCACCATGCCCACGGGGGTGGGCCTAGGCTCTTACACTGCTGGCAATGTCTTGGGGGTGGCAGGGTTAGCTCCGGCTCCCTTTACCAGGCCTGTTGTCCCCTTTTCGGCTTTGCCGACGGCAGGGTATTCCTTGCCACTGGGCGATCACTTGGCACAGGCTACCAGAGAAAAGATTTGGAGGGGGGAGTATGTAGATATCTTCTCACTCCTGAACAGAGAGCCCACCAAGGAAGAAAGGGAGGGTCAGGATGAGAAGGACAAGGAGCAGGCACGCCGCCGCAAGCCGCCGCGTACCTGGGCTAACTGGCTCCCCGCTTATTTGATATATATGGCGGTATATTTGAGGGCGCGGCCGGATCTAGCTATTCCCATGGTCCAATATTTGGACAACATATATAGGGCGATGGTAGATTTCCCGGGCCCCTCATGGCTAGCATATGATGAGGAATTCCGTATGAGGATTCCCCTCCATCCCGAGATGAGATGGGATGAGCCCTGCCAGAGACTGTGGCTCTTGTATATGACACCCACACGCCCTGCCCCGGGGGATAGATACCATTGTGGACATGCGGTCCAGCGAGCAGCTCCAGCGCAGGTTACCCGCCAACCGGCGGGGCAGGGGGTTCCAGCCCGCCTGCTGTGCTGGACTTTCTCGTCAAATGGTTCCTGCAACCGAAAGAACTGCAGGTATAAGCATGAGTGTCCCACGTGTTCTGGTCCCCACGCAGCCTCGGCTTGTCCCAAGCCTGGGGGGGCGCGAGGCAGAGGGAGGGGTGGACAGTGGGCTGGCAAGGCTGCCACGGAGGGAACTAGTTCTCCAAAAGGCCCCCTCCCCAATTAAGGTGGACATGCTGGAGCGCTGGCTCGCATCGTACCCAAAGGGGGAGGACAGAGAGTATCTCATTCAAGGTTT
This sequence comes from Bradypodion ventrale, assembly GCA_035047345.1. Lineage (NCBI taxonomy): Eukaryota > Metazoa > Chordata > Lepidosauria > Squamata > Chamaeleonidae > Bradypodion > Bradypodion ventrale. Next base: position 72,232,694 of record JAWDJE010000005.1, on the reverse strand, counting down.
TAAGCAGGGATTTCGTATCCCTTTTATGGGTGTTAGATCCCCTCAGGATGCTCCCAACCTGTTATCCCTCAGAGGAAGGGAGGAGGTGGCTGCGGCCAGCATTAAAAAGGAATTAGACGCGGGCAGGGTCGCTGGACCTTTTCCTGCACCCCCTTTTCCCAACCTTAAGGTTTCACCATTGGGTTTGGTTCCCAAAAAGTCCCTAGGTGAGTTTCGCCTTATTCATCATTTGTCCTACCCAGCCGGCAGATCGGTCAACGATGCTATACCTGATGACCTTTGTTCGGTCAGGTATACATCGTTCGACCATGCGCTGCGCATGGTGCGCTCGTGTGGCCCGGGTGCCTTGCTGGCCAAGTGCGACATTAAGTCAGCTTTTCGCCTCTTGCCAGTGCACCCGGGTGACTTTGAATTGCTGGGTTTTAAATTTAAAGGGGAATATTATTTTGATAAGGCCATGCCTTTTGGCTGCTCCATATCATGCTCGGCCTTCGAGCGTTTTAGTACTTTCCTAGAGTGGGCTTTTGTCCGCAGGTCAGGGTCCCGGTCTGTAGCCCATTACCTGGATGACTTTTTATTCGGGGGTGAACGGGGCTGGGACACGTGTGCACGTCTCCTCAATACATTTCAGACGCTAATGCAGGAACTTGGTGTCCCTTTAGCGCCCGAAAAGACCGAGGGCCCATCGACCAAGTTAGTATTCCTGGGGGTTGAGATTGACACAGTAGAGCAGGCTTCTAGGTTGCCGGGTGATAAGGCGTCCAGGATAGTGACCCTTATCTTGGAATTGCTGGCCAAGCGTAAGGCATCCCTGAGGGAACTCCAGGTGCTACATGGGCACCTTAATTTTGCCTGCAGGGTGGTCGCACCGGGCAGGGCTTTTGCCCGGCGCTTATGTGACGCCATGGCAGGGTTATCCAGGCCCCACCACAGAGTTAGGCTCACCCGGGCTATCAGGGCAGACATGTTCGTCTGGTTGCAATTCCTGAGGGAGTTTAACGGGGTCTCATTTTGGAGGTCGGACCTCCTGGCTTCCCCCAATTTCCAGATCCAGTCTGATGCCTCAGGATCCCTGGGCTATGGGATGTACTTCAATGGGAAGTGGGCCTATGGTGGGTGGCCACCGGCATGGGCAGGCACAGGTCGCCTGCGGGATCTCACATACCTGGAATTTTTTCCCATTCTGGGGGCTTTGATGCTATGGGGCGAACAGTGGGCTAATTCGGTAGTGCATTTTTGGTGCGACAATGCTGCTGTGGTACACATTGTCAATGCACAGACTTCTAAATCGCCCAGGGTTATGGATCTAGTGCGCCATTTTGTGCTGCGCTGCCTGCGCCTCAATGTCTTGTTCAGGGCCAGGCATGTCCCAGGGGTTAATAATGATATTGCTGATGCTTTGTCCCGCCTGCAGATCTCCCGGTTCCGCGCCTTGGCCCCGGATGCGGAGGAATTTCCCTCGCCACTCCCGGACGAGATGTGGACTATTGGCAAGGAGAGGTGAACCGGGCGATTGGCCTTTCACTAGCGCCACGCACGCGTAAGGCGTATCAACAAGCACTCAGTTCATATAGGGTTTTTGCCACTCAATTTCACTTGCCAGAGACCTGGCCTATTCCGGTGGACCATGTACTGCGGTTCATGGTCCACCTCCATGCACAGGGCCTTGCACCTCGCACCATAGCATCCAAGCTCTCGGCGTTGGCTTTTATGGCCAAAGTAGGGGGTCATGTGGATACCACCTCTGACTTCCGCGTGAGACACGTTTTGGAGGGGTGGGTGCGCGAGCGCGGGCGTTGCCCGGACGACCGGCACCCTATTTCCCCAGGGGTTCTTACCCAGTTGGCCCGGGGCTGGCCAGGCCTCTGTTTTGATCATTATGAGGCAGCCCTTTTTCATGCAGCCACAACGGTGGCATTTTTTGGAGCGCTCCGCGTCAGCGAACTCGTGATGCTGTCTAAGGCGGATGCAAGTGGTAGGGCACTGGAACTCGGAGATGTCTACGTTGCCAAAGACTGGGCCCAGTTGAGGATTCGCTCCTCAAAAACAGATCAGCACGGCGTAGGCAGTGGAGTAAGACTGCTACGGTGTTCTTTGGCAGACATCTGTCCGGTTGGTGCCCTACAGGAGTACCTGGCACTGCGTGGCTGGCACCACGGCCCGTTTTTCTGTCACCAAGATGGGTCTCCCCTTACTAAATTTCAGTTTTGGAAGGTGACAGCCATAGCCCTCACCAGGGTGGGTTTTTCAGGTGCCCGTTATGGCACACATTCGTTCCGTATTGGTGCAGCCTCTACAGCAGCTGCTTTTGGGTACTCGGGGGCTGACATACGCAGCATGGGGAGGTGGGGCTCACAGTGTTTTCAGTTTTATGTGCGCCCACTCCCGCCATGAGTACCAATTCAGTCACCTTACCTTCCTTTTTCTCAATTTTATTGCAGACCCTGGGTGTCGTATTACACCGGTGACAGTATGGCTGGTGGGCCACAGCTATGTGCACAGGGCAGCGCGTTACGCTGCGGCGACAGAGTGGGGACCCCGACTGGGACTGGGTGACCACGCCAGTCTCGCATGGCATGGTAAGCCTGGGATGTTATGGCAGGAGCTGAGGCCTTTCCTTTTTTCTGGCCTGGGGGCTGACCCGCCTGACATTCTAATTATCCACCTGGGGGGCAATGATTTGGGCCAGGTCACCGGCTTATCGCTCAAGCATGCGATTTGCGAGGAACTCGCCTACTTGCACTATGTCTGGCCTGCCACAACCCTGGTTTGGTCGGACATTGTTCCGCGCCACTCTTACAGAGGGGGCGTTAACCTCCTTGCGCTTGACCGCGCAAGGCGCGCGGTCAACAAGGCGGTGGCGCGGTTTCTTACCACCAGGGCTTGGGGGCGGGTTAGTCATCACCCCGATATTAGTCTGCAAAATTATGACCTCTATGCAGGGGATGGGGTCCATCTGTCGCGAGGAGGTATGGACCTCCTGTTGGGTGACTGGCGAGCAGGCCTGTTGACCGAGCTGACGGTCTGGGGGGGGGCGTCAGGTCTTCTGTGAAGCCCCTCCGTGTGGCGGGTAGCACTGGTAAGGTAAACAGTATGACCCACAAGTATCCGGCAGGTTCGCAGTTGACTGGACAACACTAGACAGGAATAAATTAGTTAAACGTTGTCCGGTCAACGACGAACCAGGCGATGGGGTGATGGTGATTGCTAACCAGCATGCATCACCCCTGTGATTTCACGGATACGCGTCAGAGGGTGGGGTCATGAGTTAGTTATTGACTACGGTCAACAATTTGTTTGTTGTTGACAAACAAATTGATACAAATTGATACATTGTAACCAATTGCCGTTGGCAATTTTGGGGTGGTACCTTACCAGTGTTACTTCGGCCTGCTTGCCTTAGGAATTATGATTGGTCGTTTTACCAATGCAAATTTATAATTCGGACTAGGGCATTGAATCAATAAATGTGGCCCTTTGCTGTTATCCACTTTCAATGTTGTCTGTGTCCGTTATTGGGGGGGTGCGCCTGCAATGCAAGCGCGGCGCCAAAATGGCCGCCGCGCCCTTTGCGGGCCCCCCCCACAGGACAGAGAATCCGGGTAGTTAGGGGCGTGGCCACCGCCTTGATAAAAGGGGTGGCCACGAGGCAGCCGTGCTGCCATTTTGCCTCAGCGACGGAGCGGAGAAGTTTTTCCCCTCCACCCCCTCCCTAGTTAACAGTGTGATTATGGTCGCTTCGGGGCCGGGTGGGAATTTTTGGTTGGGACCCATATTGGCTTCGGGTCCTGGCTTTTTTGCCCACCCCACACTGTGGCTATGGTTTGATATAGGGGTCTTTCTCCATTACTGCTGTTGACTTTGGTCACATGGGCGGGTAGCACTGGTAAGGTAAACAGTATGACCCACAAGTATCCGGCAGGTTCGCAGTTGACTGGACAACACTAGACAGGAATAAATTAGTTAAACGTTGTCCGGTCAACGACGAACCAGGCGATGGGGTGATGGTGATTGCTAACCAGCATGCATCACCCCTGTGATTTCACGGATACGCGTCAGAGGGTGGGGTCATGAGTTAGTTATTGACTACGGTCAACAATTTGTTTGTTGTTGACAAACAAATTGATACAAATTGATACATTGTAACCAATTGCCGTTGGCAATTTTGGGGTGGTACCTTACCAGTGTTACTTCGGCCTGCTTGCCTTAGGAATTATGATTGGTCGTTTTACCAATACAAATTTATAATTCGGACTAGGGCATTGAATCAATAAATGTGGCCCTTTGCTGTTATCCACTTTCAATGTTGTCTGTGTCCGTTATTGGGGGGGTGCGCCTGCAAAGGCCAAACCACATTTTAATCTAATTTGTAGTCTTGTGCATTTGGTGTACTGATTTACTGTGAATGAAACTGAGCAGGAAGAGATGAGTGCATGTGCCGATCTTTTGGGCATTCTTCATTAGTTCTGGTTTTGGGCCAAGTGTATTCAGAGTTGACATGCAAGGCAGCAATGTTAAGCACTATACTGAACTTGGAATTAAGCCCTATTCAAATTTGTGTGATTTGAGTGCTTTGCAGGTGCACCCCCCAATAAAGGACTCAGACACTGGTAAAAGTGGATAACAGCATTGGGCCACATTTATTGATTCATGCCCTAGTCCGAATTATAAATTTCTATTGGTATTCAAACAATTATAATTCTTAAGGCAAGCAGGCCGAAGTAACACTGGTAAGGTTCCACCCAAAATTGCCAACGGCAATTGGTTACAATGTATCCATTTGTATCAATTTGTTTGTTGACAACAAACAAATTGTTGACCGTAGTCAATAATCTAACTACTGACCCCACCCTCTGACCCGTATCCGTAAAATAACAGGGTGATGCCTGCTGCCCAGCTCGTGCCATCACCCCATTGCCTGGTTCATCGTTGACTGGACAACGTTAACCAACTTGTGCCTGTCTAGTGTTGTCCAGTCAATTGCGAACCTGCCGGATACCTGTGGGTCATAAATGTTTACCTTACCAGTGCTAAATGCCCATGTGACCAGAGTCAACATCAGAGCCAGAAACCCCTATGTCAAACCATAGCAACAGTGTGGGATGGGCAAAAAAGCCAGGACCCGAAAGCCAATTGTAGGTCCCAGCCAAAAATTCCCACCCGGCCCCGAAGCAACCAAAATATCACACTGTTAACTAGGGAGGGGGTGGAGGGGAAAAACTTCTCCTCTCCGTCGCTTCGCAAAATGGCAGTGCGGCTGCCTCGTGGCCACCCCTTTTAAAGGGTGCTGGCCACGCCCCCTAACTACCCGGATGTCCAAGTCCGGTGGGGGGGGGGGCGCAAAGAGCGCGGCGGCCATTTTGGCGCCGCGCTTGCATTGCAGGCGCATCCCCCAATAAAGGACTCAGACACTGGTAAAAGTGGATAACGGCATTGGGCCACATTTATTGATTCATGCCCTAGTCCGAATTATAAATTTCTATTGGTATTCAACCAATTATAATTCTTAAGGCAAGCAGGCCGAAGTAACACTGGTAAGGTTCCACCCAAAATTGCCAACGGCAATTGGTTACAATGTATCCATTTGTATCCATTTGTTTCTTGACAACAAACAAATTGTTGACCGTAGTCAATAATCTAACTACTGACCCCACCCTCTGACGCGTATCCGTAAAATAACGGGGTGATGCCTGCTGCCCAGCTCGTGCCATCACCCCATTGCCTGGTTCATCGTTGACCGGACAACGTTAACCAACTTGTGCCTGTCTAGTGTTGTCCAGTCAATTGCGAACCTGCCGGATACCTGTGGGTCATAAATGTTTACCTTACCAGTGCTACCCGCCACACGGGGAGGCTTCAACAAAGGCTCACCGCCCCCCCCCAGACCATCAGCTCGGTCAACAGGCCTGCTCGCCAATCTCCCAACCAGAGATCCATACCTCCCTGCGACAGATGGGCCCCATCCCCTGTGTAAAGCTCATAATTTTGGAGACTGATGGTGGGGTGTCGTATGACGCGCCCCCAACCCTTGTCCAGAAAGAACCGGGCAATAGCCCTGTTCACTGAGCGCCAAGCCCGATCAAGGGCCTAGAGGGTAAACCCTCCCCTGTAAGCATGCCGCGGTATCATGTCCGACCAAAGCAGGGCTGTGGCAGGCCACACATAATGCAAGTAGGCCAGGTCACCGCAAATCGCATGCTTCAGCGATAGGCCCGTGACCTGTCCCAAATCATTACCCCCAAGGTGTATAATCAGGACATCAGGCGGGTCAGCATTCCTGATGGATAAAAGGAATGGCAACAGTTCCCGCCATAACATTCCACGCTTACCGTACCACCTGAGACTTGCGGATGCACCCAGTCCCAGCAGGGGTCCCCACTCTGTCGCCGCAGCAAACTGCGCTGCCCTGTGCACATAGCTGTGGCCCACCAGCCATACTGTCACCGGTGCAAAACGACACCCAGGGTCTGTCAAGGAAAAAAGGAAACAGGGCAGTGACTTAACTGGTACTCACTGTTGAAGAGGGCGAACATACAACTGAAAACATTGTGATCCCCACCGTCCCATGTCGCATATTTCAGCCCCAGAGTACCCCAAACGCCGCTGCGGTGGAAGCCGCCCCTATCCTGAATGAATGGGTGCGGTAACGAGCCCCAGGGAGGCCAACACTGGCTAGTGCCTTACCGGTCACCTTCCAAAATTGAAATTTAGTAAGGGGAGACCCATCTTGGTGACAGAAAAACGGGCCAGGGTGCGTACCACGCAGTGCAAGGAACTCCTGTAGGGCACCAACCAGACAGATGTCTGCCATGGAACATCGTAGCAGTCTTACACCACTGCCTACCGTGCTGATCAACCTTAGAGGAGCGTATCCTCATTTGAGCCCAATCATTGGAAACATAGACATCTTCGAGTTCCAGTGCCCTACGACTCGCATCCGCCTTAGACAGTAGCTCCAGCTCACTGATGCGGAGCGCCCCAAAAAAGGCCACCGTAGTAGCCGCCTGAAACAGGGTTGCCTCATACCTGTCGAAACACAGGTCATGCCAACCCCGTGCAAGGTGGGTAAGTACCCCTGGAGAAATAGGGTGGCAGTCGTCCGGGCTGCGCCCACGTTCCCGCGCCCACCCTTCCAAAACATGTCATATGCGAAAATCATTTGTGCTGTCAGCAAAACCACCCACCTTGGCCATGAATGCCAGCGCTGACAGCCTGGATGCTATGGTGCGGGGGGCTAAGCCCTGGGCATGTAAGGAAACCATAAATTGGAGGACGTGAGCCACTGGGATGGGCCAACTTTCAGGCAGCCGTGATTGGGCACAAAAGGCCATGAATGAACTGAATGCATGGTTATACGCCTTACGCGTGCGGGGGGGTGAGCGACATGCTGATCGCCCGGTTCACCTCTCCTTGCCAGGCGTCCATATCTCATCCGGGAGCGGCGAGAGAAATTCCTCTGCGTCCGGGGCCAAGGCACGGAACCGGGGGATCTGCAGGCAGGACAAAGAGTCAGCAATATCGTTATTAATACCTGGAACATGTCTAGCCCTAAAAAGCACATTGAGGCGTAGGCTGCGCAACACAAACTGGCGAACCAGTTCCATAACCCTGGGAGATTTTGACGTCTGTGCATTGACAATGTGGACAACTGCCGCATTGTCACACCAGAAATGGACGACCGAATTGGCCCACTCCTCGCCCGATAGCATCAAAGCTCCCAGAATGGGGAAAAATTCCAGATACGTGAGATCGCGCAAGCGATCCGTGCCCCACCAGGCTGGCGGCCATCTGCCATAGGCCCATTACCCTTCGAAGTAAATCCCATAACCCAGGGACCCTGATGCATCCGACTGAACCTGAAAACGAGGGGGAACCAAAAGGTCGGACCTCCAAAAGGACACCCCATTGAATTCCCTCAGGAACTGAAGCCAGATGAGCATACCAGCCCTCATGCCCTTGTTCAGTCGGACCCTGTGGTGGGGCCTGGCCAAGCCAGTCATGGCGCCACACAAGCGTCGAGCAAATGCTCTGCCAGGTGCGATGACCCTGCAAGCGAAATTGAGGTGACCATGTAACACCTGGAGCTCCCGAAGGGACACCTTGCGTTTTGCCAGCAAGTCCAAAATGAGTGCAACGATCCGGGAAACCTTATCAACAGGTAACCGGGATGCTTGCACAACCGTATCAATCTCAACCCCCAGGAATGTGAGCTTGGTTGAATGGCCCTCGGTCTTTTCAGGCGCTAAAGGGACACCGAGTTCCTTCATTAGAGTCTGAAATGTATTTAGGAGACGCGTGCACGTGTCCCAGCCCCGTTCACCCCCGAATAAGAAATCGTTGAGGTAGTGGGCTACAGACCGGGACCCTGACCTGCGAACAAAGGCCCATTGCAGGAAGGTGCTAAAGCGCTCAAATGCTGAGCATGAAATGGAGCAGCCAAAAGGCATGGCTTTATCGAAATAAAATTCACCCCGGAACTTGAAACCCAGCAGCTCAAAGTCGCCCGGGTGCACTGGCAGAAGACGGAACGCTGACTTAATGTCGCACTTAGCCAGTAGTGCACCCGGGCCACATGAGCGCATCATGCGCAGGGCCTGGTCAAAAGATGTATACCTGACCGAACAAAGGTCATCAGGGATAGCATCATTGCCGAACGGCCGGCCGGGTAAGACAAGTGGTGTATCAAACGGAAATCCCCCGGTGACTTCTTGGGCACTAACCCCAACGGGGAAACCTTGAGATTGGAAAATGGTGGGACATGGAAAGGGCCAGTGACCCTGCCAGCAGCACCTTCCTTAGCAATGCTCATGGCAGCCACCTCCTCCCTTCCCCTGAGTGATAACAGGTTGGGTGCATCTTGAGGGGACCTGACCCCTGTGAAAGGAATGTGAAACCCCTGCTGGAAACCCTCAAGCAGGTAAGCTGCGTCAGCCCTCCTCGGGTACATCGTGAGCCAACGCTCCAACATGTCCACATTAATTGGGGAGGGGGCCTTTTGCTTGACCCTCCGCGGCAGTTCTGCCCGCTCCCTGTCCACCTCTACCTCTGCCCCGCAGTCCGCCTGCCCTAGGACACGCGGAGGCAGCATGGGGGCCAGCACAAGAGGGACACTCATGCCTGTATCGGCACTGCTTCCTGTTTCACGCACCATTGGCCGAGAAGCTCCAACACAGCAGGCGGGCCAGAACCCCCTGCCACGCCACCTGGCGGGGTGCCTGAGCTGGAGCAGCTCGCTGGACCGCATGTCCACAATGGTACCTCTCCCCTGGCGCCGGGCGCGAGGGGGTCATGTACAGAAGCCACAGCTTCTGGCAGGGCTCATCCCACCTCATCTCCGGGTGTAGGGGCACTCTCATACGGAATTCCTCGTCGTAAGCCAACCACGACGGGCCAGTGAAATCAACCATCGCCCGGTATATGTTGTCCAAATACTGGACCATCGGAATTGCCAGGTCAGGCCGGGCCCTGAGGTACACCGCCATGTATATAAGGTACGCGGGTAACCAGTTGGCCCACGTGTGTGGCGGCTTACGTCGACGAGACTGCTCCTTGTCCTTCTCGTCCTGCCCCTCCCTCTCCTCTTTGGTGGGTTCTCTATTCAAGAGGGAGAAAATGTCCACATACTCCCCCCGCCAGATCTTTTCCTTGGTGGCCTGAGCCAGGTGATCCCCAAGGGGCAATGAATAACCTGCTGTCGGCAAGGCCGACACCGGAACATTGGCAGTGCTGGGCACCATGAAAGGAGCCTGGACCAGCCCCGCCACCCCCAGTAAGTTCCCTGGAGGACAGGGTACCCCGTCCCAAGAGGGGCCATGGAGTGTTGGAGCTGTTCCCTGATGGGCAGGCGGCGGCTGATCCGCCGCCCCAGCTAGGCGAGTCCACGGCCACTGTAAACCTCCCCCGTTGTGGGTTGTGGTGTGGGTGCACTTGCTTGGACCGTATACTCACAAGTTGCACCCCAATGGGCCGCCCCCACCGGGGGTTCCGGCCCACTGCGGGCGTCGGAGCTCGCGACCGCAACCGAGCTCGTAGATGGGGCCTGACCACTCCCCGCTGGTGGCATCTGCTGGGTGGGGAGCTGCGAGGCAGCGGCTGGCGCCGACCTACTTGCCTCAGGCAGCTCAACCCTTTCGGCCGCCTGCCGAGAACCGGCAGGTGCTGAGTTGACCTGTAAACCAAAAGGTGCCCTGGATGGATTAACTACCCTTAAAGATGCCTCGAGGGCCGCTACGCGGGCCAGCAGGGGATCAACTTTTACATAGCCCCCAATGCTGATGGGGGGCAAAGGGCCGGCCGGCCCACCGGTCACTGGCGCCGGGCCAGGTCTCTGGACCCCTGGGCCCGCATATGGCCATGCCCCAACCACCGGCCCCAGAGGGGCCGGGGGCATGCCCCGCCCGGGAAGGGAACCCAGCCAATCCCCTTGGTGAAAGCCCACCACTGGAAGCTGCATGCCAAGGCCCGAAGGCCCAGCCTGGCTATGCGCCAGGCCCGGGCCGGTGGCCGCTAATTGCGGGCCGGGGGCCGCATCCCCTGCAGGGCCGGTCTGAGGATGCCCAGCCTCAGGCCAGGGAGCAATCGACCCCATCACGCCGGTCCCGGTGGGCGCCCCCGGAAAGGGGGCCTGCTGAGGGGGCGCAGTCGCGGTCCTCCGACCCGGCTGGCGCCTCCTGGAAGTGCGAACCGCGTTCACCATCGCCTTCTTTTGGAAGGCATTGCCGCAAATCGTTGGGAAGCCGAAGAAAGAAGCGAAGAGGAAACCGCTGCCCAAAAAAGGCTTCCCAGCTAAAGGGGAGAGCGATGGAGCGATTGGGGAAAAACTTCTCCTCTCCGTCGCTTCGCAAAATGGCAGCGCGGCTGCCTCGTGGCCACCCCTTTTAAAGGGTGCTGGCCACGCCCCCTAACTACCCGGATGTCCAAGTCCGGTGGGGGGGCCCGCAAAGAGCGCGGCGGCCATTTTGGCGCCACGCTTGCATTCTACTGGCTGTTACTAAGAGCACTAAGTCCACAATGGCTCTGGCTACCAGATATGCACCATCAAGCATGTTATGGCCAAACACTCTGGTGTCTTTAATATATTATAGTATTATAAAGTCTAGATTTCGGTAGCACTGGTCTTTTAAACCATGCAGGTGCACAAATCCTGTGCTCTCAACTCCCTTAAAAAATTATTTTTAAAATGCGATTTAGGAAACCTGTGGTTTCCCCGTGCCCCAATGGGCACGGAACGGCCCGGCAGAGGCCACTTCGGTGAGAAAGGCTCCCTGGCCCGTGGGCTCTGCGAGCACCCAAATTAAGGGGGGTGGATAAATGATAGGGTTTGATTCACCCAATTCCTTGACCTGGCTAGCGGTTCTGCTGAAAGAGCAAATAGCTAACTCTGTTACCCATTAGAGTAAATCACTCATCTCCAGGTCTCAGCCTAATCTCAGGCACAAATAGATGCCATGTTTGCCCCTGTCTAATCCTTGGACAATGGGGCTGCCTATGTCAATGTTTATCCCAGTTAATTAACTTCCCCAGAGAGATTCCCAATTAACCCGAATAAACAAGTGATGTGATTTCTGCCTGAGGACGGTTTTGCCACCGTTGCGTTTTTCCTTCTATATATGCTGAAGCCTTCCTTCAATAAACTACTGATCTTATCCTCCTCCATGCTGCCTCGTATCGTTCCTTGATCAGTCTCCTCCGGGACCTACGGCCCTCAGCGGCCCCGATTCCTACAGAAACCATACACAGACAAAAGCAAAATACCACCAGAACAAGTATGATATAAACTGCTACTCCATGAGAGTGCAATCATGTAATAACAAAAGCAAAAGGAGTTTCTCCACATGGCATCTATATGGAGAAAATAGCGACAGAGAGTGGAGCAGCCAAATGTTACTCTATAAGTGTGGGACATAAAACCTGAATAGAACTTCAGTCATAATATTTGTGATAAAATAGCCTGCTATCGACTCTTACATATAACACAGTGTTCTAATGTATTTTGCTAAAGAAATGTCATAAAGTACCTTAAGTAAGTTGTGGAACGTACAATGATAACCACATTAACAGGCTTTACAGAAAGATCACTGTACTTTCCAGAAAGAACTATTTGCAGAAAGAACTATTTTGTAGCTATAAAGAAGTTTCTAAATTAGTTCATTCTTAAGAATATGAGTTCATTGTACACTGATGATAATAGAGTCTGCATTTTAAGTACAAATACATAAAATAGTCTGAGAAAGTTCTTGATAAGTAGAGGCGATAGACATTTTCATTCAATTGCACTTCTTTTTACATTCTTTTTAAACATATAATCACAAAATTCCTTACTTTAAGCTCAGCAGTGGCTAAGAATTAAAAAGACAATTAAAAACCAAACATGATCACAAACAGCATGGTAGGAAAAATACAAAATTAACATAGTGTACAAAGTACTTTTTATTACTACTTGATTATGTTCCTTCTGGGAATGTATGGTAATGAACAGTTTTCCTAGATATATAATGTTAAGAAAATCTTTATTTTTCAACTCATAAAAACCCAGACTATCTAAGCAATAGTTTAGGATCCTTGGTGAAGAACAGTTAATTGGTCTGAAGTTATAGGTGAACCTCTTAACGCTTACAATCAATCACAATCAAGGGATAAAATACAGCTTATTCCCCCCCCCCCCCCAATATCCACTGGTCCAGGATCCACAAGTTCACTTGTCCACAGGCCATAAATATTCTGTAAAAATCCCAGAAATATGTAATACTATGTATACATATTTCTAAGGCTTATTTCTAAAGCTGGCCACTAGAAGTAACTGTCTGCAATGTAATGTTGAGAAGGAACTGTGCTGTCATGTACGCTATTTCCTTCCTTCCTTCCTTCCTTAATTGCCTCCTCTTCTACCTTGCAGTGTAGAGAATTCCTAAAATAATCTCCATTGGGATCTCTCCTTGGACAGCTCCGTGGCTCGGCTCAGTTCACTACCGCAAACATGAAGGGCCTCCTTGATGTTATCAATCCACTTGATGCGGGGCCTGCCTCGGGGTCTTATACCCTGCACTCGGGCCTCCCATGCCTGCCACAGAATCCTGGTTGCTGTTTCCATCAGAACCATTTCATGAGTACACGTGAAGATTGATGAAGGCATTTCCACCTGTATCACCTGCTTATATGGCTCAGATTTGTACACTATAATATACAGAATTCATTGCTTTTTACAGTTACAGGCATCTGTGGAAGATCCTGAAATAGGGAGCCAATCTATATCAATTGAGAATAATATTTTTCTTAATCAATAATTGTAGTTGTATTTCAAGCCTTTATTAAGAATCTATTCTAATGGTGCCACAAGTAAGTTTTGCAATCACACATTCTGAAGACCAGGGAGCATATGTGATGAGTATATTACTTAATGATGTCAGGTATATTTTGCCCCTATCTAGTTGGTGAATTACATACTAATATAGTAAATGCAATACAGAATAAGAGGTAATCAGGAAGAACAAAACATACAATATTATTTGTTCACATTATTCTGAAACTCAGCTGTGCTCATCAGCATTCTAAGGCAGCAACATGGGATTCCCCCCCCCCCCCAAAAAAAAAAAATTCCTGTCCTTTAGTACTATACTCCAAAACTTTAGTTAGCTTTCAAAGTGGCTGATGATGATAGAACAATTGACTGGAATTCTCTGCGACACTTCCTCATCATTCTAATGGATATCTAAGGAGATTAAAATAGTTTGGACAGAGGCATAAAGATGAAGATTTAGGTGCAATGGTGGCCAATTATGCACATTAAAATACTCTGGACCTTAACCAGACAAACCAGAAACAGCTTTCTACTAGAAAGCAAGCAGTTCTTCACACATTTAAACTGTGGCTCCCTCTCTGTATTACTAGAAAATGATGCTTAGTGTAAAAGAAATTAAATGTACATAGTTGAAAATTGTAGCTGCTCTCGTGGTAGTAGTGGTTGTAGTGGGTGTTGTTGTCATCTTGCCCTTCTTATTTTTTGCATTTTTAGAACTTTACCCCTGAACATTAGGGGTAAAGTTCTAAAAATTAATAGGGGGACAAAATGTTTTCAAAATAATTGATGATTTTAATAAGCAAATTAGCAGTTCTTGACAATTATTTTAAATAGGTAACCAAAAACTGGAACAACTTAGGTTGTAGAAATTTGTGTGATGAGGAGGATGACCTGACCTTGCTTCCACATTTGTTATTTCCTGACCCTAACATTTGCAGTTTTGGTACTTTCTGGGCTTCTGAGATCATTCATTGATGGAATGCTAACTTGGATATAACATGGCTTTCTTATTTAGCACATTAGCACATATTTAACTATGATAATTTACTTGTCCCATTCTAGTATTGTGATTTTGTTTTCTAAAACTGTAGATGGTTGGACTTTATAATATGGTTGAAAAGATGTGAGTAATCTGCAAGATTCTGCAAACTACTGAAAAGGCAAGCGCAGCGCCAAAATGGCCGCCACACTCTTTGCAGGGCCCACCCCCACCCCGGACTCAGACATCCGGGAAGTCAGGGGGCGTGGCCAACCTCTTTATAAAAGGGGTGGCCACGAGGCGGCCCTTCGCCATTTTAGAAAAGCGACAGAGCGGAGAAGTTTGCTCCATCGCTTCTGATTTTGCCCCTGGATTGGGACCGAGTTTGGATTCAAATCCTCATTCAGCCTTTGCTTCTTTTTGTCTCGTTTTGATCGTTGGAGTGGGGGAACCCGCTCCGCCGATTGGTGCCTTGTCCCTTGCTGGGACATTGATTTTGGGTGGCCATGGCCCCCAAAAAGAAGACTGCTGCGGCCGCGCAGATGGGGAAGGGCTCGCCGGACCCCCAGCACCACCTCTCTCGGTTGCTCCTCGGGCCGGAGGGCTCGGGCGGGAGCGCCTGGAGGGGTGGCCAGGGCTCCTCTACTCATTGCTCCCAATGAGGGTGGGCAGGCTCCCCCCCTGCCCAGTCAGAGGACTCAGGCAGGGGATCCGCCAGCCTGCACCCAGGGGGCTCCAGCCCCCATGAATACTGGGGCACCCAGCTTGGCCACAGGACAGTTGCTGGGGCCAAATGTCGCGCAAGGTGGCCCGAGTTCGCTGGGCACGGGATCACACTCCGCCATGGCCCCTGCACCTCATGGGCCAGATTTTCTAGCATGGCCCTACTGCGGCCGTGGGTCAGCACGCGGCCTTTCAACTCCACCTCCAGGCGGCTTCGGGCCGGGTTGCAGATCACTACCCGCTGACCAATGATTGCCCTGTGGCCCACCTGGCCCATATGGCCCACCTTATTCTGGTGGTTCAGACTTAGTTAACATGCTTCTGCCCGCATAGCAGCCCTAGAAGCATCGATAGGACTTCCTCCAATGCCTGCAGCCCCCGAGCTTGGGCCATCTCCGGCCGCTACCCATCTGCCGCTCCAGAACTTCCGGCGGGCCACACACCGGGTCGAGCTGCCTGAGGCCCCCATGCCCACGCATGGCGGTGCTCCACAGCTCCCTGTGCTGCCGCCACAGCAAGGCCCCCCCGTCGGTGCCCGTAGTGACCTGGCCTGGATGCACATCGGCCCAGAGCTCGACCTCCATCGCGAGCTCCGACACCCACCTTGGGCTGGAACCCCCGGTGGGGGCAGCCGAAGGGGGTCCAACAAGTGATTATGGTGGTCAAGTTAGCACACCATCTACATTGCCACAGGTCACCACTGGGGTACAGTGGCCCTGGCCTCAACAGGCTACTTTGGCAGGGCAATATACTACTCAGTACCCTTTGGCTGCTTGGGCTCCCCCCTGTTCACAAATTTTAACGAGGACAACTGTTCCAGTTGCGACAACTCGGTTACCTGTTGGGCGACAGGGCTCGTTATCTACTCTCCCACTTCGCCTTGTGCCGACTATGGCCATGCCAACAGCCGGTTATTCCCTCCCTCTGGGTGACCACTTGTCTCAGGCCACCAGGGAGAAGAAATGGCAGGGGGAATATGTGGATATTTTCACTCTCCTTAATTGTGAACCAACCAAGGAGGAGAAGGAGGGACAGGATGACAGGGACAAGGAGTTGTCCCGTTGTCGTAAGCCTCCTCGTATGTGGGCTAATTGGTTGCTGGCCTATTTAATATATATGGCTGTATACCTCAGGGCTCGTCCCGATTTGGCTATTCCGATGGTCCAGTATCTGGACATCATTTACCGTGCGGTTGTTGATTTCCCGGGCCCGTTATGGTTAGCCTATGATGAGGAATTTAGGGTGAGGATTGCCCTTCATCCCGAGATGAGGTGGGATGAACCCTGTCAGCAATTGTGGCTCCTGTATATGACCCCTACACACCCGGCACTGGGTGATCGATACCACTGCGGTCATGCTGTGCAACAGTCTGCCACTACACAGGTCCCCCGCCAGCTGGCGGGGCAGGGGGTTCCAGCCGCCTGCTTTGTTGGAGCCACTCCACTAACAGAGTGTGCAACAGGCGGCAATGTAAATTTAAGCACGAGTGCCCTTCCTGCGCCGGACAACATGCCGCCTCCATGTCCCCGCGGGCCGGCGGGTCACGGGGCAGGGGTAAGGGCTACCAGGGGTCGGCCAGAGCTCCCTCTGATGCCGCTACACATCCAAAAGGCCCCCTCCCCAATTAATCTCAACATGCTGGAAAGGTGGCTGCGTGTCTATCCTAGACAGGATGATGCGGTTTATCTACTTGAGGGTTTTACTTTTGGCTTCTGCATACTGTTCAGGGGTGTTCACGCACCCCAGGACGCCCCTAATTTGCTGTCCCTCAGGGGTAGGGAGGACATGGCAGCTGAAAAAATAGCTAAAGAAGTTCGAGAGGGTAGGGTTGCTGGTCCATTTGATATGCCCCCATACTCAAATTTAAAAGTTTCCCCTCTCAGCCTAGTGCCTAAAAAATCCTCAGGTGAATTTTGATTGATTCACCATCTTTCTTACCCTGCGGGATCCTCAGTCAATGACGCTATACCGGATGACCTTTGCTCAGTCCGGTATACGTCCTTTGATCAGGCCTTGCAGATGGTCCGCTCATGCGATCGTGGGGCACTACTGGCAAAATGCGACATCAAATCGGCATTCTGATTGTTGCCAGTGCACCCTGATGACTTTGAGCTTTTGGGCTTTTGTTTTCGGGGCAGGTTTTATGTGGACAAAGCTATGCCCTTTGGCTGCTCCATTTCGTGTTCGGCCTTCGAGCGTTTCAGCACCTTCCTTCACTGGGCTTTCACTCGAAGGTCAGGGTCCCAGTCGGTGGCTCATTACCTCGACGATTTTTTGTTCGGGGGTGAACGGGATTTGGGCACCTGTGGACACTTGCTCACCACATTTCAGGGGCTCATGATGGAACTGGGTGTTCCTCTGGCACCTGAAAAGACAGAGGACCCACCTACTACCCTCACCTTTCTAGGCATAGAAATTGACATCGTGGCACAGACATCCAGGTTACCCATGGACAAGGTGGCCCGGATCTCAGATGCGATTTTTTCAATGCTTGCCAAATGTAAGGTGTCTCTCCGTGATTTGCAGGTGCTTCATGGCCACCTCAACTTTGCCTGTAGGGTGGTGATACCAGGTAGGGCCTTTGCCAGGCGTCTTTGTAATGCCATGGTCGGTCTCTCCAAAAAGCACCACAGGGTGCGACTTACGAGGGGTTTGAGGGCCGACCTATCGGTTTGGCCCACGTTCCTACAGGGCTTCAATGGCATCTCCTTTTGGAGGGCTGAGCATATGGCCACCCCTCATTTTCAAGTCCAATCTGATGCCTCAGGTTCCCTCGGATATGGGATTTATTTTAAGGAGAAATGGGAGGTGTCCCCAGGAATGGCAGGGCACGGGTCGCTTATGCGATCTCACGTTCCTGGAGTTTTTTCTTATTCTCGGTGCGCTCATGCTCTGGGGGGTCATGTGGGCTAATTCCGTAGTTCACTTTTGGTGTGACAATGCTGCTGTAGTGCATATTGTTAACGCCCAAACATCCAAGTCCCCCAGAGTCATGGCCTTGGTTCGGCAATTTGTCCTTAGGTCCTTGCGCCTCAATGTGCTATTCAGGGCCAGACATGAGCCAGGCATGAACAATGATATTGCTGATGCTTTATCCCACCTGCAGATCCCCCAGTTCCATGCCTTGGCTCCAGATGTGGAGGAACTTCCCTCTGCACTTCTGGCCAAGATGTGGACCATTGGCGAGGAGAAGTGAACCAGGCGATCGGCATGTCTTTGGCACCGCACACGCGTAAAGCATATCAGAACATGTTCCTCCAATTTAGGGCTTTCTGTGGGGAGAGGCAGCTCCCCGACATGTGGCCGATACTGGTTGACCATGTTTTGCAGTACATGGTCCACCTTCATGATCAAGGTCTAGCCCTGCGCACCATTGCCACCAGGCTTTCGGCCTTGGCTTTCATGGCTAAAGCGCGGGGTTTTACTGATTACATGGGTGACTTCCGTATACACCATGTATTGGAAGGGTGGACACGTGAACATGGCCGCCACCCGGACACATGTTAGCCTGTTTCACCTTGTCTCCTGGCACACCTTGCTAGAGGATGGCATAGCCTATGTTATGATAGGTATGAGGAGTCTCTTTTTCATGCACTGTGGCTTTCTTTGGGGCTCTGCGGATTAGTGAACTGCTCCCACTTTCAAAAGGGGACGTGTCCCATAGGGCACTGGAACTGGCAGATGTGTTTCTTACTCAAGAGGGTGCTTAGTTGAGGATTCGTTCCTCGAAGGCTGATCAGCAAGGGAAGGGCAGTAGTGTGACACTTCTACGATGCACGCTTGCTGACATCTGTCCAGTTGGTGCCCTACATGCATTTTTGGCAGTGCATGGTTCACGCCCTGGCCTTTTGTTCTGCCACCAGGATGGGTCTCCCCTTACCAAATTTCAATTTTGGAGGGTCACCGGGACGGCACTTTACAGTGCGGGGGTCCCTGGTGCTCATTATGGTACCTACTCATTTTGGATAGGTGCAGCTTCTACTGCGGCTGCATTTGGATACTCGGAGGCCGACATACGTCGGATGGGCAGGTGGGGATCTGTGCGCTTTTCTCTGTATGTTCGTCCCCTCACTGTATGAGTGCCTTGTTATGCCCTCAATTCTCTCTTCTTCTCTTACAGACCCTGTGTGTTTCCGCACACTGGTAGCAGTGTGGCTGGTGGGCAACAGCTATGTGCACTGGGCGGCACAGTATGCGGTTTCGTCGGACTGGGGACCCCATCTTGGGCTACGTTCAACCGCACCTATCCAGTGGTATGGTGCGCATGGTATGAGGTGGCGAGAACTGTTGCCATTCCTGATGTCCATCTGGGATGCCGGTCAGCCAGATATTTTAGTTCTGCACCTCGGGGGCAATGATCTTGCACAGATCGCTGGCCTTGCACTAAAGACTTCTGTGTGTAGTGACCTGGCGTTTCTCCACAATTTGTGGCCGTATACACAGTTGCTATGGTCTGACATCGTGCCCAGGCACCATTATAGAGGAGGCATTGACCCCGGGGTTTGGACCGTGCCCGGCGGTCAGTGAACAGGGCTGTGACCCGGTTCCTCTTGGAGAATGGCTTTGGTACGGCCATACGTCACTCGGGGATAGGGTTACAGGATTTTAGCCTGTATTCCGGAGATGGGGTTCACCTTTCAGCAAGAGGTATGGACCTCTTTTTGGAAGAACTGCAAGCGGGCCTGGTGACCGAATTGTCGGTTGGTGGTGGTGGTGGTGGTGAGTCATCATGGATGCCTCCCCGTGTGGCGGGTAGCACTGGTAAGGTAAAATTTATGACCCATAGGTATCCGGCAGCTTCGCAATTGATTGGCCAACACATAGATAGGTACAGGGGAAACAGGCTTGGCCGGTCAAGGGCGAACCATGAACGGGGTGATGCTAGGTGCTTCACAGCCTGCATCACCTTGATATTTTAACGGATACACATCAGTGGGTGGGGTCAATAGATAGTATATTGACTTCAGTCAACAATTTGTTTGTGACAACAAAAATTGATACAAATCGATACATAATAGCCAATTGCCATTGGTCATTTGGGTGGAACCTTACCAGTGCTATTGCAGCCTGCTTGCCTTAAAGAATTACAATTGGATGAAACACCAATTAAAAGTTATAATTCGGACTGGGGCATTATTCAATAAAAGTGGCCCAATGCCTTAAATCCAATACCGGTGTCTGTGTCCTTATTTGGGTGGGTGCGCCTGTAAATGATTTTTGCAACAAGGTTACACCTGCATATACATATTATCTGTTGATGTTAGTTCAGACCAGTGGTGGCGAACCTATGGCATGCATGCCAGAGGTGACACTTGGAGCCCTCTCTGTGTGCACCCATGCAGTCACCCCAGCTCAGAATTTGCCCTGCCCCTCTGCCCAGCAGCCCAATCGGAGTGCTTCCTCCCCCCCAGCACAGAGTTTCTCCCACCCCTCTGCCCAGCAGCCCAATGTGTTGTCACTTTGCGAAAAATAATATATATTTTTGGTTGCAGTTTGGGCACTCGGTCTCTCAAAGGTTCGCCATCACTGGTTTAGACCTTCCAGTGGTGATATGCTAAACTGTTTCTTTATATTCATGATTGGACTTATGTACAGTATATCTCTTAAGTATATCTCTTTGCCGCGTTTCCCCGCTGCCTCCAACACCGGCGCGGGGATGGAAGAAGCTGCACCTGTGGACGCCGGTCCCTCTCCCCTGGCCCTGCCTGGCCAGAGGATAAAGAGGGACGCCCACAGCGCCGGAGGACGCCCGCCGCAAACGGGACCTTTGCCGCGTTTCCCCGCTGCCTCCAACACCGGCGCGGGGATGGAAGAAGCTGCACCTGTGGACGCCGGTCCCTCTCCCCTGGCCCTGCCTGGCCAGAGGATAAAGAGGGACGCCCACAGCGCCGGAGGACGCCCGCCGCAAACGGGACCTTTGCCGCGTTTCCCCGCTGCCTCCAACACCGGCGCGGGGATGGAAGAAGCTGCACCTGTGGACGCCAGTCCCTCTCCCCTGGCCCTGCCTGGCCAGAGGATAAAGAGGGACGCCCACAGCGCCGGAGGACGCCCGCCGCAAACGGGACCTTTGCCGCGTTTCCCCGCTGCCTCCAACACCGGCGCGGGGATGGAAGAAGCTGCACCTGTGGACGCCGGTCCCTCTCCCCTGGCCCTGCCTGGCCAGAGGATAAAGAGGGACGCCCACAGCGCCGGAGGACGCCCGCCGCAAACGGGACCTTTGCCGTGTTTCCCCGCTGCCTCCAACACCGGCGCGAGGACAGAAGCAGTTGTTTCCTGAGGTCCCTCCCCGGTCTGGCATTGGCCACGGGGAAGTTGGAGCACCGCTGGAAGGGGTCGCTGCCCGGGGCCTGTATTTCGCATTTTGTATTTAACTTTTTAGTTTCTGATTTGAATTGTAACTTGTATTTTGCAACCGTATTAATATGTGTATTCTATTTGGTGACACTGTATTTTGAATTGTATTTTTGTATGTTTTCCTATTCCCCCCCCCACCTACTTATGATTTGCTTTGTATTTGTTTAATTGTGTTGTAAACCGCTTTGAGTTGTCAGTAGATAAGAAAAGCGGTATATAAGAACACTAAATAAATAAATAAATAAATAAATAAATATACTTCATAATTGTTTTCTGATAGCATCAAGTATAAATAAGTTTGTTTTTGATTGATTGTATGAATCCCTCAATTTCATCCTGTAGTTAGTGTAATTTAAACAGGTTTGATTGTTGCTTATCCAGTATTTAACTGGAGTTAAATGTAATAGTTCATGTAATAATTTCTTAAGAGATTTAATGATGTCACAGTATTTCTATGGAATTTGAAGTCATTCATTCACTCCATTCATATACCACCCATCTTCATGACTTTCCCAGTCTGGCAGTGTATAATTTTAAAATAATTTATACATCCAACAAGCAAACAAAAACCTAAGCTTTTCATTAATGCAGGATAGTTCTCAATTGCATTTTTCATTTCTTATTATATGATGAAGTGGAATAGCCTTCCTGTTGAAATTTGATTATTTGATCTATACACGTATTCTGGAGGTTGACATGCTTGTACCCACATATGCTTTATGGTAAGTAAATGCATTCAATACACTCAATGGGATGATCACACTAGAATTTTGACAGGATGTCTTGTATATTCCTGTTTAAATTAGCATAATCACTATGTGTCCAATCAGAAAAATAATACAGTCATACTGAGGTTGAAAAACTATTAATAGCAGTAATGTTTTTCTTTTGCATTGAGTTATGTTTGGAATGCCAGTTTCACTAGTAAAATATTTATTCTTGAAGCATTTTACTAGTGAAGTTCTCTATGGTTCATATTGAGATTTTCATGGATTCCCAGATATTTATAGGGAGTTTCCTCTCCTGAGCTCATAGTAACTGTCTCCTTTTCATTTGGATAATAGCACATATATAAGCACCAACCTTCATTTTGATATTTGCACTGAAAGACTCAACCATATTTAAGAGACTATCCAATTTATCAGGAGAATTTCCAAACAACTTAATATAATTTATTTACATGAAATTTGAAATGCCAGGGCAACTCTTTAGTGATGTCTGTGAACTGTCTAGATCAGTGGTTCCCAGTGGTTGGCCATACCCCATGTAAGCATGCCTAAAATCCTGGTGCCCCTAACCTATGACATATAATGCTTATTACTCAAAAAGTGAACTCCTATTCACATGGAGGAAGCCTAAAAGGCCATTCACTGTTAATAACTCGTTTTTTATTTGCCCCCCCTTAAAAATCAAATTGCCCCCCGGTGGGGCGTGTGCCCCAAGTTAGGAACCACAAGTCTAGATGCTGAATTTAAGACCAAGGAGAACTATAAAGGACTTAAAGAATTACTCTGAAAAATACATCTTCTTTTAGAGATTACTAGTATATTTTGCCCAGCCTTGCTGGGCAGGTTTTTTTTGGTGTGTATTTTTTTTTTTTTGGTTAGGGGTGGTTTGGGTGGTGGCGATTTGAATTTGTGGTTTTTGAATGTATTTGAATTTTTATATTTTCTTTATTTTTTATTTGGATTTTAATTTTTTTTACTCTTTTATACTCTTCTGACCACTAGGTGGGTCTGTGATTAAGAGTACAGTGATTGTCTTGCTTTCTTCAGTTCTGTTTCGGAGGCAAGGAGGGAGGACATCTTTCATAAGTGCTCTTGATTTATTATTTTATTTTTATATTTATTTTGGGATGCAGGGCTGGGGGGTTTAAGTAGAGAGTTTCTACTTAACCCTCCCCCCCAAAAAAAAGTGTTTTTGCTTGTTTTTTTGTATTTATTCTGGATTTTAGAAGCCATGAGTAAGGCGCAGAATCAAATATATCTTGGTAACCAATGTTAAGAAACTAATTAATTGCTGGAGTTTCTTTGAGCCTGATTCAATATGAAGGAAGATAAGAGGATTAGGTCTCTGCTGAAGAGGCAAATCACTCTTATATCTTAGAGGTGTTTTGTTATTTCCACTGTTAAAATTTCAGCTGTCAATGTTTTGAGGAAAGATCTGGTTGTATATTTGGTACTACATACCTCTTCTGCTGGAAATGTCTTTGAATCACAAATCAATATTTTATCTCACTTGTCAGAGTACTCCTGTTTTTAATTATTATTATTATTATTATTATTATTATTATTATTATTATTATTATTATTATTATTATTATTATTATTATTATTATTATTATTATTATTATTATTATTATTATTATTATTATTATTATTATTATTATTGCAAAGGTTAAAACAACACTGGAGAAAAGATTGGACAAAAATTATGGGTTCTCTTTCTAATGCCTTTTTAAAAAAAGATGAATCTCATACAGCCATAGGTTGTGCAAGTATAATGTACCTAACGGCTCCCAGCCTGTTATTGTCTAATGACAATATTTTTCAGTGTCATCACTAATCAGGAATAATGGTACATTTAATCATTTTTCATCCTTTCATGTTATGAAGTTTGGTACTGGTGGAAAAAAACCTGTCAGAAGAAAACTGTATCAGCCATTTAAGTTTTGCAAAAATAAGGGTTAAACTATGCAAAAGCAGAGCAAGAATATGGAACATACTGTAATAGAAAATTAATTTGGCAGGATGCCAGAAACCTGAGGTTTTTAGTACGTAAAGAATACAGTGCTGAGTGTTTAATTCAGGGCACTCAACAAGTAGTATTTGAGTTGTTTGCATTTTAAACAAGCACAAGAAAAAGATAAATGGTAAATAGGAAAACTGACACTATAGTAATAATTCCAAACATATTGCAGAAGCCATGTGAACTGCTCAATATTTCCATTGCCTGCTGTGAAATCTCAGTCTCTGACTCATGCAGTTCCCAGATAAATCTTACAAACAAAATATACTGGTAAAAAAGAAGACACAAGAGTCATATATATTTTTTGGTCCTAAGAGACAAAGAAAAAACAGAGTAGCACAACTATTTAGTTGCACTTGAGACCTTCAGTGTGGACAAAAGAATATCACATCTGTATTTATAAAGTAACTAATACCACTGAAAAAGTATACCGACAGTACAGTAGAGCCAATATTAATAATTAATAAAAATTTCAGCTATGCTTTTACACTTTGATCTCCATGTACTGTAAGCAAAGCTGATGAAATTAACTTGGAAAAATTATCTTTAC
Source organism: Bradypodion ventrale (assembly GCA_035047345.1). Classification (NCBI taxonomy): domain Eukaryota; kingdom Metazoa; phylum Chordata; class Lepidosauria; order Squamata; family Chamaeleonidae; genus Bradypodion; species Bradypodion ventrale. Next base: position 72,208,043 of record JAWDJE010000005.1, on the reverse strand, counting down.
TTTGGATCTGGTATTCCAATTATGTAATATCATTATTAGCTCCAGTACCATGGCACAGTTATTAGTTTCTTCAAAGTTATTTTAACAGATACACTATCAAAGATGTATTAATTTTTTACCTTCAAGGCAATATTCATCACTTCTTGCAGAATGATTAAAATATATGAAAGTACAACATGGGATTGAGAACAAGTTTTCTGTTGTGTGTTTTGAAATTAACATAAGAAGACAAACCATAAATCTGTCCAAACATTATCTTCAAATTTATTTTTTATTCAAATTTTATAAAAACATAAAACTAGCTGATTACCCTGCTTTGCTCAGGTTTTTCTTTTCTTTAACGTAGGCCACGGTCACTTACAGTGCTGATCTCGCATGCCCATTTGCCTTCCACATACTGTGAAAACTATAGCAGAGCTCAGAGGGCTACAGCTGAGCTAGTCAGATGATGTCACAATCTTAATCTATTTGGGACTATGACATCAGCTCAATTACATCACTGGGAAACACACACATTGTATAGATCAATTGTGTCCCAATTTGGGGGTGTACACCCCCTCCATGGGTTTTGAGAGCCCCGCAGTGCTGATCTCCCCAGTCCAAGGTACGTATGTGCCAAATTTCAGCAGGATCGGACCAGGGGTGCGGGAGCCTATATATATATACTGAATATTAGAAAACCTTGAAGATACATTCAATATACAATCCATATAAGTTCATAAATGTGAATCAATATATGACTTTGGAACCAATATTTAAAGAACAGACAATGTTGTTTTTGCTTGGCAAGGACTGTCCATGTTAATTTTCCTATACTTTTAATGAGTCTGGATTGTATGTATTCTAACAATAGCATCATTTCTACTACAAAGCTGAGTACAATTTACTTCTGTGATACTTATGCATATGTAACTATATTTTTGCCAGATTTAACATTTTACAGTAGGTTTATAAGAAGCTTATTGATTAAAGCACAGTAAGAAAAGAGAATGTATATGTGAATTGTCAGGGAAGCTGCCACCCATTACCAGAACAGTATTTTATATGGCATCAAAGAATGTAAGAACAAAACAATCTTCTACAATCTTAGTAGAGTACATCCTTCTCTCCCCAGACTTGACATATCTGACAGTTGTTGAAACTGTAAGATCTATAGAACTATTTGCTGCAAAGTTTGGGGAGAATAAAAAAGTGAACAAGTTTGAAGAGAAAAGGTTGTCGAGTGAAAGTCTAGCATTTTTAACAATCAAATAGACTTTGCACAAAATCCTTCGCTCTATTGTGATCATGTGCCATAGAAAATGTAGTTATGGTTGATGTTGTGTCAAATATATAAAGGTAGTTCAATAACTTTGGCACTATACAATTGCTTTTAAAAAAGCCAAAAGTTTCTTTGAAATTGTTTGGTTCAACAATATCTTTACATGTACTTTAAGTTTCTACAAAAGCAAGAACCTTTCCTTTGAAAGGAGTAATAACAACCTGAACACAGTTGTATTCCCTTTCAACTACAATCCAAGAAATACCTAACATTTCACCATTGTTACAATCTGAGGCTGGGTTATAAGGAAGGTCATGAGTTCTTGGCAATCTGAAGATCCTTAGCAAAGGATAATTAATTGTTTCTGTCATCTAATTTTCATTAGGCTTACTAGGGTGTGTTTGCCAATTTTTGGAGTTTTTTTAAAGTATTAATGTATTTATATATTATGTATTAATGCATTTATATTAATGTATCTATGTGAATGTACGTGAATTGGTCAAATTGGGCTATTCAAGTTAAGCTAAGAAGATATCTCTACTTCCTTTACTGCATTTGTCTCTAGATTTTATTCAGAACTTGGAGGTAATAGGTTCCAAATGACTAGTTAATTAATTATTTTCCTCATTACTTTGATCTTTTTGTATTATATCATAATTTATTTATTATTTTACTTTTCTTTGGCTCTTTCTTCCTTTTTCTCTCTCTGATATTCTTTTTGGAGGAGATGAGGTTAAATATTATTATGTGTTGTTAGTAATTTAATATTTACTACTATGAGAAAATTAACCCTATGTATAATTATTTAACCCCTAACCTGTAATTGATATTGAATGTTGTATTATGTAACTACTTCTAGTGCTACTATAAGCCAATTCTATCACACTTTTACCATGGGAAATGAAATGAAAATAAAAATTATGACAACAATGGTGACCCTCTCAGTAGGCACCAGGCATAAGCTTCTTTGGAGGAAGAATATCATTGTCTATTACTAAGAACATGCACTGAATAAGTACACTTACAAATACTGTTCCTCACAGCATTAAAAGATGTTCCAGAGAGTATTTTATAGATGTTGGATTTCATTTATACTGTGTAGACTCTGAAGTGTTAAAGCTGGGAGAACAAGTAAGCTCTAAAATCTCATCAATGTTAATATGAGCCAGAATGCTTATACAGTACTGCATTCTGTAGGCTACCTTCTAAAGCTTCTAATCTTGGTTTGCATGTGTTATCCTTTTTATTTCTCATTGTTCAGCTGGGATGTCCCCTTGGTGTAATAGCTACAATCTTATAAATAACTCAGAGTATGACCTTACAGTCCCTTAATTGCTAACACATGGGGTGCCTTTTTGGTCCTGATGTAAATAACTTAAGAGCTGAAATATAGTTACATACACTAGTAGTTATCTTGATTCATTTATTGGCAGCATACTTATGCAAAGTAGGTACTCCACTGCACTGCAGTCTGGCTGTTTAGATAAAGCTAGCTGAATATAGTAAATGGAGGACCTGAAGAATGCACAAGTTGATGCCCTAGGGCTAGGTTAATGGGCCTTCTGGGGTTCTGAAGCCATTACCTTCCTGCCAAGTGCCCAAGAGGAAGCCTCTTAATGCAATATTGCTAGAGAAAGTGCAATTAAGCTGGTATCTCAGTAGAGAGGGAGGAGAAAGAGAGGGTAACAGTCATGGAATATTATGTCTCACTGCTGTAAGACAACTACTACTCAGTAGTACACCATAAAGGAGGCGTTTATGCTTCTACTGTAATATCTGTCATTGGCAGGAAAGTGTAATTAACACTAGGTCTGTACAGAGGTCCCTCAATTCAATCTGGAGACTGACTTGGATGCTTTGGACCAGTTTGGTCCAAAGCAGTGTCAATCCTTTCTGACTTTGCTTTGAGGCTAAATTTGAGGGACTATGTAAAAGCCAGCATGCAATGGAATGGCACAGAATAGAGAATTCTTAATAAAAGTGCAAAAAGAATTAGTGGGATGCAACAGACAAATATCAGAACAATATTGTAGAATTCAGCCCCTCCCCTTAATCACTCTTTCATTAACAGAACAGAACACAGTGGCCGGGAATGGCAGTTTCCAAATAGGATGATCCAAATAGGGTGATCAAAGATATAATACATGACATGACTAGATGAGACAGATGCAGTCATGGAGGTATAAAAAACAGGAGATGACATGATGTCCCAAACTTGAAGCCAACTAATCTGACAGTCCGCCATGTTAGTTGGTCCAAAACATTGCCTTATGGTGCTTTTATTGTGTGGAGTCGTGAAAGTAGATCGGGGTTTCCCCTTTAATATCAGTAGGTGGAGGGTTGCGATCCCCCTCTCCACTGGCTCCCCTGGGGTTGGGAGGTTTGGGAGGACAAAAGGGGTCTGTCTCCCCAACTCTTCCAGAGCCAGGGGACCTGGCAGAGAGGGGATCCCCATGCAGGACACTCCATTATTAAAGAGAAGAAACCAAGCAGTTTATTCTCTTTAAAAATGGACTTTTTGGGAGGGGGTGGAATTGATCCCCTCTCCCTGGTCCCCTGGGTATGGGATGTTTGGGGGGACAAAAAGGGTCTGTCTCCCCAACCCTCCTGAACCCAGGAGACCTGGAAGAGGGGATTGATTCCACCCCCTCCCAAACACTCTGTTTTTAAAGAGAAGAAACCACTTGGTTACTTCTCTTTAATAACGGGGTGTCCTGCGGGGGGATCCCCTCTCTTCTGGGTCCCCTGGCTCTGGAAGGGTTGGGGGGACAGACCCCTTTTGTCCCTCCAACCCTTCCAAAACCCAGGGGACCAGGGAGAGGGGATCGATTCCACACACACCCCAAACACTCCATTTTTAAAGAGAAGTAACCACTTGGTTTCTTCTCTTTAATAATGGGGTATCCTGTGGGGGGATCCCCTCTCTGCCAGGTCCCCTGGCTCTGGAAGGGTTGCGGGGACAGACCTCTTTTGTCCCCCAACCCCAAACACAGGGGACCCAGGAGAGGGGATCAATCCACCACCACCCCCCAACACAAGAAGCAATCTTAAACGGTAGTCTGCTAATGTTTTGGTCCACCTAATATGGCAGAAGGCCACGCCCACTGGCTTCAAAAATCTTACAGTATGAATCCTGTAGTGCCATCTCCTGTTTTTTATACCTCCGTGGATGCAGTAAAGCACAAATCATATCCAGGAACATTCTAATATCCTGTCCAGTCAGAATATTGTTAATGTTAAAAAAAAAAGAAAGTTCCAAATTGTGTCTTCTGAGTAAGGCAGTCCAATGAAATTTTCCCATCCCATCTGACTGGAGGGAATTGATAACCAGACCCAGAATATGCTTGGGAACAATATTATAGTACTTATTTAAGGCTTAAAATCAATATAGAGAAAATAAGATTCCAATAAGAACTAAGGCCCGTAATGGTGACTTCTGAGTTGGAAGGCCCAACGATGTTTTCTCATCCTATTTTGCTAGAGGGAATGATGCAACTTAAGTCCTAAATCAATTCACTTCAGAATATGGAGCCACTAGAGTGGCTTTACAGGCTATGGTATCTTGCTTTGCAAGTGAGAAAATTCTGGAAAATCTGTTCAGATGTATTATGAGTTATATATAATACTAGCAAAGGTTGCCCGGCGTTGCCGGGCTGTTTTAAATGGTGTTGGAAAGTTTTTGTTATTGTTGTTGTTAATGTTTGTAAAGAAGAGGTTAGTCTATAATTGAAATTTTTAAAATTGTTATTTATACAATTTTTTGATGGCCTGTTATAAACTGTGATGAGTTTTGTTTGGTGTTTTGGTTTTGTGGATGAAAAAAGGAATAAAGGATGATATACTTTTTCGAAAAACTCTTGGGGCCTTTTGTGTGGGGCTATTGTGTCTTTTTGAATTTTTTTATTATTGTGGGCAGCAAGTGCTGCTGGTAGGGGTTATATTGTATTTTGACTGCCAGGTCCCCTGGGGTCAGGAGGGTTGGGGAGACAGGCTCCTTTGGTCCCCCCAAACCTTCCAGACTCATGGGACCCAGGAGAGGGGATCAAATCCAGGCTACCCTCTGATATTAAAAGGGAAATCTCAATTGGGGATTCCCCTTTAATATCAGTGTGGGGGGGTGTGATCCCCCTCTCCACTGGCTTCCTTGGGTTTGGGAGGGTTGGGTTGAGAAAAGGGGTCTGTCTCCCCCACCCTTCCCGACCCAGGAGAGCCATCAGAGAGGGGGATGCTCCCCCCAACTCCGTTTTTAAAGAGAAGTAACCGCTTGGTTTCTTCTCTTTAAAATGGGGCGTGTGTGTGTGTGGAAGGGGAATCCCCTCTCTGCCGGGTCCCCTGGGGTCAGGAGGGTTGGGGAGACAGGCTCCTTTGGTCCCCCCAACCCTCTCAACCCCAAGGGAGCCAGTAGAGAGGGGGAGCACAACACCCCCGCCCCCCCAATGATATTAAAGGGGAAACTCCGATTAGGAGCTTCAGGTACCGATGGAGACGGGGGCTTTGGTTCCCACGGCTTGTCGGACTTGCTCTCCCGGTGTTTTTGTTTTATTTTTTGGGCACCGGCTTCCTCAGCGTTCTGCACGCTCATGGCGCGCAGGACGCTGGGGCTTGTAGTTATGGGTTTGTGCTTTGTGTTTGTGCTGTGTTTTTTTAAAATGGTTTTCTTTTGATTGGCTGTGGCGCGTTTCCGAACGTTCCTTGCGCCGCACCGTGCGAGAGCCTCTCAGCCTGATTGGCTCTGGCGTGGCACGGCTCAAGGAATGTTGGGAAAGGAAGTTGTTTCCGTTTTTTCACGTTTGTGGGGCTGTTGCCCCACTGCCTGTTTTCTCAATCCTTTGTTGACCTGCAGACCCAGATCGGCCGTTTGCACGAAGGGTGAGTGCAGGCAAGTAGGGCGAGGCATAGCAACCTATAGCCAGTTCCAACGGTTAACACTTGATTTTATAGGTTAAGATTTATCCATTAGGTTGATGGCTAGGTGCATATAAAACGTGATGTTTGATCACTATCTCTCAAACTCATGTATGTAGTCTAATTTCTCTTGTTGGTTTAAATAATACAGGAAATTTAAGTATGTTGCTATAGTTTTTCGTTCAGGAATTTTCCTGGAAAATCCAATGAGCATTTCTAAGGTTATAAGGTTTCAAATGCTACATATTAATTAAATGGGATGTAATCTACTGGCAAACTGTAAAGATGTCAGAGAAGATGAATGAATTCCTTGTACTTGTCTTCCCTGAAGAAGATGGAAGACAGATATGCCTGTCTGAAGTGACACTTTCAGTAGGGAAGTCTGAGGAAGTGAGGAAAACTATTGTGGCTATAATGGCATATTAAAAATAAATAAATTACTGGTCCAGCTGGTATCTATTGTGAAGGTTCTTAGGGATATATCAGAACTGAAATTGTTGATCTCTTATGAAGAATACAGTGATACCTCATACAACGTCCAAACTTGGTTCCACAAGTTTGGACTTTATATGGATTTGGACTTTGTATGAGGCATGCAAAATTCTAGCCGTGATGCCTCATACAATGTCCAAATCCTTGCCACGATGCCTCGTACAATGTTATTTCCATAAAGATACATTGTACTGTAAAAGCACAGACTTCAGGGCAAAGTCAAGGAAACAGACAGGAAACTGACAGAACTTTAAGAAATCATTGTCTAAAGGCTAAAAACATTACAAAAACTTGTCAAACAACCCTGATTGTCCAAGAACCTGAAGAATGCTGCAAAAATCCCAGGAATGCTTCTAAAAATTCTGACAAAAAAACAAACAAACCCAAAATCGCAATCCAAACCACTCCTAAACACTCTTTGCCTCATGCAAAACCCACAAGAGCAATGCACACATGTGTCCTGCCTTTTATACTGCCCAGGCACAATGCAACCTGGGAAAACCTCAATGCCTCATACAAAGTCACACGACTTTGTATGAGGCAACTTTTTTCAAGGAATTAGGCGATGTTGAATGAATCCGATGTTGTATGAAGCCGACTTTGTATGAGGTATTACTGTATATGATATGTCTTTAAAAAGGTTGGAAAGCAGGAAATGTAAGACCACCTCATCTTCCTTATCATGTCATAACTGACAGACTGTTCTTCTGATGAGGACTTGCCTCAGCTGGAAGATTTTGGGGATGAAATGGAGGACCAAACAGCAATCCCAGCTCAAGGATACCAGAAGAACTTTGCTTGTCTAGAGAAGGCTCATCCCCTCCAAACACAGATTAAATTGTAGAGTGATATTTGCATCCTTCTAGATTTCAGGTTAAGAAGGCCAAGGCTTAACAGAGATACAGCAAAAGCATTCTAACTGTTATATTTTAATGTTAGCTTATATGGATCAAATCCATGGCTACTATTCCAAAAAATTCAAGTAAGAAAGTAAGTAATACTCATATGCTTGTCTATACCCACTGCTGCCAAGAAGAAGAAAACATGTAACTTTAGTCAAATTGCAAATACAAAACTGACAAGAACTTTTCTTTTACCTTGTTGCCATCTTTACCAGGGACCTTTCAGACTGCATTATTAGGAGAAGCTAGCCCTGTGTTTTTAGTCAGTCCATGGCTGTCTGCTTGAAAAAGAGAAGGGTTTTTCTAATAGTTGAATGATCAGATTTATTACCATTTCAGCACTTCATATAAAAGAACTTTTGATTTACCAACCAGCAAAAAAAGAGCTGTGGAAACAGGAATAATTTAGGCTGGCAGCTTTCTTCATTAAAGTGGCATTTTAGTTTGGAACAAATGGCAAAAGTAAATGTACTACCTAAGAAATAATGTGTCATCTTTCAGCATGGTAAGTGTGTAAAGTGGTTTGCCTTCAGAGTACTTCTCTTGATTTATAAAACACACTGAAAGAGTCTAAATCTATTTTAAGAAATGTGCATGGCAGTGCTAAATAATGATTCAACCATGTGTAATAAAAATAAACTCTGTGTAGTGACTTGTAGTGATGGCTGTTCCAAAGCCATAAACAGGCATATATGCAAAGATTGTATTTTATTCTTCTTTGAAAACAACAACAAGAAAACCAATGGTTTCCTGATCTTAATGTTGTCTTTATAGGTCAAGGTTTCCCTTGCTCGAAAGCCAGTTGTATCTGACTCTAGGGTTCAGTGCTCATCTCTGTTTCAAAGCCGAAGAGCCAGTACTGTCTACTTCTGCAGACATTTCTGTGGTCATGTGGCAGGCATGAATAGACACTGGAGCACACGGAATGCTGTTACCTTCCCACCGAAGTGGTCCCTATTTATCTACTTGCAATTTCTTGCTTTCAAACTGCTAGGTCGGCAGGAGCTGGGACAAAGACAGGAGCTCATTCCATCCAGCAGTACTTGGGAATTGAACTGCTGACCTTCCGCCTCTCAGTCAGCGTCTTAGCCACTTGAGCCACTGCAGTCCTTACAGCTGTCTTTACAGCTACTAAAACTCATACTTACCCCCCAAAAAATTGAAAAAAAAAGCATGCTATTTTATACAGTATATCTGACAAATGAGAAATATCTGGAGACATAAGGTAAAGGTTTCCCTTGCTCAAAAACCAGTCGTATCCAACTCTAGGGTGCAGTGCTCATCTCTGTTTCAAAGCCGAAGAGCCAGCGTTGTATGCTTTCTACAGACGTTTTCGTGGTCATGTGGCAGGCATGACTAGACACCGGAGCACACGGAACGCTGTTACCTTCCCACCAAAGAGGTCCCTATTTACCTACTTGCAATGTCTTGCTTTCGAACTGCTAGGTTGGCATGAGCTGGGACAAAGACGGGAGCTCATTCCATCCTGCAGTACTCAGGAATCGAACTGCTGACCTTCCACCTCCCAGTCAGCATCTTAGCCACTTGAGCCACTACAGTCTGGAGACATAGATTGAGCTAAACTGAACATTTCACTAAAACATCATTTTTGGATCACCTTTCTCCTCAGTCTCACCTTCCAAAATTGAAATTTAGTAAGGGGAGACCCATCCTGGTGGCAGAAAAACGGGCCAGGGTGCGTGCCACGCACTGCCAAGAACTCCTGTAGGGCACCAACCGGACAGATGTCTGCAATGGAACATCGTAGCAGTCTAACTCCACTGCCTACGCCGTGCTGATCAACTTTTGAGGACCGTATCCTCAACTGAGCCCATTCATTAGAGACATAGACATCGTCAAGTTCCAGTGCCCTACAAGTCGCATCCGCCTTAGACAGTAGTACCAACTCACTGATGCGGAGCACTCCAAAGAAGGCCACCGTGGTAGCCGCATGAAAAAGAGCTGCCTCATACCTGTCAAAACATAGGTCAGGCCAGCCTCGTGCAAGGTGTGTGAGCACCTCTGGGGAAATTGGGTGCCGAGTGTCCGGGCGGTGGCCACGTTCCCGTGTCCACCCCTCCAAAACATGCCATATGCGAAAATCGTTCTTGCTGTCAGCAAAACCCCCCACCTTGGCAACAAATGCCAATGCTGACAGCCTTGATGCTATAGTGCGGGGAGCGAGGCCCTGACTGTGTAAATGAACCATGAATTGTAAGACCTGTTCCACTGGAATGGGCCACGCCTCAGGCAACTGAAGTTGCGCACGAAAGCTATAAAATTGAACTAAAGCATGATGGTATGCCTTACACGTGTGGGGCGCCAAGGACATGCCAATCACCCGGTTCACCTCTCCTTGCCAAGTGTTCAGATCTCGGCCGGAAGTGGCGAGGGGAATTCCTCTGTGTCCGGAGCCAAGGCGTGGAACCGGGGGATCTGCAGGCGGGATAAAGCATCAGCAATATCATTATCAATGCCTGGTACATGTCTGGCCCTGAAAAGGACGTTAAGGCGTAGGCTACGTAACACGAATTGGCAAACTAAAGCCATCACCCTGGGTGATTTAGAGGTCTGAGCATTGACAATGTGCACTACTGCAGCATTGTCGCACCAAAAATGGACCACTGAGTCGGCCCACTCCTTGCCCCATAGCATCAAAGCTCCCAGGATTGGAAAAAACTCAAGGAATGTAAGATCGCGGAGGCGATCCGTGCCCCGCCATTCTGGAGGCCATTGGCCATAAGCCCACCTCCCCTGGAAGTAAATCCCATATCCCAGGGAGCCGGAGGCATCCGACTGCACTTGAAACCTAGGTGAAACTAAAAGGTCGGACCTCCAAAAGGATACCCCGTTGAAGTCCCGCAGGAATGAGAGCCAAACCAAAAGGTCAGCCCGCATGCCCCTGGTTAGTCGGACCCTATGGTGGCGCCTTGTCAAGCCAGACATGGCATCGCACAGGCACCGAGCAAATGCCCTGCCAGGCGTAACCACCCTGCAGGCAAAGTTAAGATGGCCATGCAGTACCTGAAGCTCTCTAAGTGACACCTTACGTTTGGCCAGCAAGGCCAAAATCATCGCAGAGATCCGGGTAACCTTATCAATGGGTAACCGGGATGCCTATGCGACCGTGTCAATTTCGATACCCAGAAATGTGAGGGTAGTAGATAGGCCCTCGGTCTTTTCGGGCGGGTGGTATATAAGCGTGAAAAATAAATAAATAAATAGTCCTCCATGCATTAAAGCAACTGAAATGGGAATTGAGGAGAAAGGTGGATGTCTGGTGGGACTTCAGCAATTTCCCTGAATTCATGGTGAGCATTCCTTGATAAATAAGACTTTACTGGCTATGATCATTACTAGGCATCTTGAAAAGACACATTTTTTGTGATATATCAACATTTTAAAAACAATATAATTGCCAAGGATATCTATAAATTTCTACAGTTTGTACTTTAAACTCATCCTAACTCACAAGATGATTGTTTGTAGAGAGGTTGGCAGCTGAACAAAGATGAGAGTTGTTAGATTTGTTTAATCTCTGTGAGACATGTCACAGAGATTAAGTAAATGCAAGCATAACTCTGTCTGGGATTACCTAGTCTGCTACAAAGGCTAATTCCAATATTAGATAACTTTAGTTGACCCAAGGGTTAAGAACTGCAATCTAAAAGTGACGTCATTCTGATCTTTACTTCAGGACCAACAGCTGGAAAATTCACTCCAGACATTAACCAGCCGTTTTAATTAATAGTGACAGAAGAGAAGGCAGAAGAGGGATGGTTTTCCTTTGCAAACAAAGACTAGTTTGCATGCAAATTAGGAATTAGTGACCCCCTGTAGACATTCTAAATTAAATATTTAACACTTCATCATCTTGGGCAGATCTCTATTTGAAAACAACATCACATGCAAACTGCAGTTGATGACAGAAAGTCCAAATAGAATAAATTCCATGCACCTAGCAGTTCATCAGCAGAAATGCAAAGAAAGTTTGTCAAAGGAAACTGAAACTACCTGAATTTAGTAACAGAGATGAAGTAATCATACAATTAAGACAAGAATAAACATGGACATAATGATAGTGTGTAAGGGACTTTGTTGTGAAGAAAAGCAAGTAAAATGCTATAACTGTAAAAACTGGAGAAAGTCAAAAGAAAATAAGAAATCTTGAGTAGTTTTTTAAAAAGAAAGGAAACTAATATATAAATCCTATACAGTACAGTACATGATTACTCAGCAATATCCCCTAAAGTATTCAACCATATGCTTTAGTGAATATGGATTTGCTTCTGATCTGTTTATACCAGGGGTTCCCAACCTTTTCAAGCCAGGGGCCAGGTCATGCTCTCTTAGTCAGTTTCGAGGACCGGATGGTCATTTTGCCCTTCCTGCATGATGAGAGTGGCCATTTTTTCTTAACAACTTCAAAGCGGGTGGCCATTTTTTTCTCAAATGCCATTGGAGACATGAAATGGTGCCAAGTCCCAGATCTGGCCAATGGACCTTAAGTTAGGAACCCCAGGTTTATACTCTAACATGGAGTTGCACTATAAACCATTTCTGCGTATTCCCTACCTAGAAAATCCTGTAAATGGTCAACTTAAATCAGAATCAACTTGATGGCATGCTACTATGTTATGCTATGTGTGAAGACTATGAATATTTTTAAAATTCATATTCTATTAGTTAGTCTAATTGCTTTTTGAAAAGTGCATCAAATTTGGGTACTTAAATACTTACAAGGTAGAGTTCTTAATCTTTCTTTGGCGACTTATTAATTTGTAATAGCTAAAAAAATCATTGATATTGAGTGTGCTTCATTTGATCAAGCTGAATGAATGTCTCTCCTTTGGGCCTAATCCCCAAATCGACTGATGGTCAAAGGAAGACTATCTACAGGACAGTAGATGTAGGCTTATTGGCTTAGTTCAACTTGAATGTACTCATGGGAATTGTTTTTAATGTGAACTAAATCATCAAGCTACAATGCCCACTTCCTGTTATCATGAAGTAAATAACATGTGAAAACAATTAGATTTGCATTTATAGTCTATGTTATACAAACAATACTGTGATGACTTCTGGATCATATTTTCAAAAATCTTTCATGAAAGAAGATGAAGTTTCTTTATTTGAAAAGACCACTGGGTAATATAAGACAGATGCCAGGAGCATTTTTCCACATCAATAACTATAGTTTTATATCATCATTATTCTTCCATTATTGCTGATACATATATTCATAATTTGCAGGGCTCTTTCTTTATGAACAAAAATTGCAACCACTTATTCCCCTGATAGTTGTGCATGTGAGAGCAGGTGTTAGAGCAATTGATACTCTTTGCAGATGGTACACTTCATGGTATCTTGTTACTCATTCTCACAATCAACATGGAAGGTCTCGTACCCATCGACCAGGCCCCGGCTTGTTCTGTCACTGGCTTGCCCAAGACCCGGCCTAGTGGCAGCTGCTCTTTTCTTGCTCTCCTTGATCAGCTGGTCTGGTCACCTCGTCCCCTGACTAGTGGGATGGTTTGCTGACTCAGAGAAAGAAGGCAAAGTGGACTTTTGGTAGTGTTGCAAAAGCTAAGTTAACCCGGCCAGGATGAACTAGCGAGAAAAGTGGGGATCTAATGGGTAATTGTGATGCCTTTAAAAAAAGTGTCGCAGTTTGAAAAACTCTGCGGCTTTACCCACTAGATTATATACACCCTTATCACAGTTCTTCTTATGGGAAGTTGGCCTTCAATGATGCAGCTAAATGAGTGGGAGGAAGGCACAGTCCTGGGAAGGTGAAACGCCCAAAATCTCTCCCCTCTAGATCCCTGCACTGGCCGAGAAACAAAGCTTCGGTGAAACAAGGCCTTATCTGGAAAAATTCCCCTTCTGCTCCTTCATGGCTGGAAGGAGGCAGAATAACCACTCTTGACGATGAAGTCCATTTCAAAGATTTATTGGAATAAAAAGAGAATTCCAGCATATAAAAAATCTTCACTAAACTACGCTATATAAATACATGTTTCTAAGAAAGAAAATAGCAGTTCGGAAAAGCCATACTTATCTAAAAAAAGCTGCGGCTTTCAGGCCACCCATTCGGTGTTATGGGTCGGATTGGATCTAGAAGGTGGAGAGCAGCATCTTGTTGATGATCTGAGATTACTGCCCTATCCCTCTACAATCTGGCTTAATCGCCACAATATTTATACTGTTTTGTTGAGAACGCATGCAGAGATGTTCTCATTGACAGACACCTGCTTTTTGAAGTCCAGTGTGAGACAGGACATTTAATCACCGTTCCCATCAGAAAGACATGAGTCTCACGTCGGCCCACAGGTGGTGAGTCTAAGAAGCGCACTGCTCCCAGGTGCTCATTCTGAGAACAAACACTTTCTCAGGTTCACTGTCTGAGAACAGAGAGCAGGTTGACCTGCCGCTTTTAATTGGTCAGAAATTGGCTTCTGCGTACAACAGCCTTCCAAAATGGATCCATTTGAACTAATCAAAGCTACACCTTTAACATAATAAAACAGATTAATTAAAGCCACTCTAGGCATTGAGCAAACAGAGTAAAAAAAAAGGAACATTAATTCTTTCCTACCTATGAAATCTCTACAGAAGGAACTAAAATGGACCCTGAAAATAAAATGAGTTATGAAAATTCAGGATAAAATGATTTAATGCATTGTCTACATTGAAGGGTAAAATTATTTTGCAATATTGTCCAAGCTGATAACTGGTGCTTTTGAATAGCTTAAAGAGGACAATATTCATCAGTGGATTTTTTTAAAAAGTCAACGGAAAAAGTCGCAGTATCACAGACCAAAGGAAAATAAATACTAACACTATACTAAGCACAACATTAAACTGCATGTTTTTAAAATGGTGTATGATAATGTGCCAGATGTTGGAGCTTTAGAAATAAAAAAAATATACCTAAGATGTCTCATAAAGAAAAGATTTATATATTTTGTGTGTAGGCAAAATTCTCAGTAGAGCGCAAGTAGGATTGTTGTGACCTTAGTGAGATTGAAGAAATTCTTTTGGATACTGAGATGTTTATCTCTGACATTAAGAATGATAAAAGACTGACTCTAAAAAGTAAGCAACATTTTCTAAGATAGAAAGATGTAATAATGGTGAGCAATATCATTTCAAGGAATAGATTCTAGAGATTGAGAAATCGGTCATATTTGTGTCACTTTCATTTTTTTCAGCCATAAATATTTTAAGTTCTAAGCATCAAGTCTTTGAATCCCGATAAATACAAAACAAACTGAAAGGAAATTTTCCTATATTTGTACTGGCTAAATTCAACAGTTGTAGCTATTTCTAGCACTAGGAGGATAATGTTCTAATTGCTTTCCATTTGGGTATTAAGTCTTAGTTTTGGGAGCTTCTTGGGTCCCATGTTAGTTCATCACTAAAATGATTAAATATGTAAAAACTCAAAACTATATTTAAAATGTACTTAAAGAAGTATATTTTAAAATATACTTAAAACAAAACTGAATTAATTTTTCTTCTGTCCCAAGTGAATACTGGACAGAAATATTGAGCAATATTATTGGAGAACTCAAACCTAGAGAAATTATCAAGTTTTCATTCAGTGGTAGTAATTGTAGTAGAAGGCAGTGTGCTCTGTTAAGTAACACTTGTTTCAAAGTGCAGTCTCCTGTCCTGTCGTTTTTCTAAAATGACTAATAATAAATATGACAGCAAAGTTCATGTCCATCTATTTTATCTAAAGTACTATATTGCTTCAGTTAGCTGAGTAAGTTCTTTACTACAATCTTCTTCCGGAAGAACTGTTCTGAGGAGTTAAGATACAGAAGGCTATAACCATGATGATAGTCAATATCCAGAACGGATACAGCAGCTGAAGAAGAAGTATTCTGGGGAGGAGGGAGGGTGTTTCTTCACTTGCTATGGATAAACAAAACCTCAAATGAAAAATGAAAGACCAGCCTTGACACAAAGCTCACAAAAATACCATAGGAGCATAAAAGCAGAAGAGATAAAGAAATTAGCAATTCAAAGGGAAGATCAAAAGATACTTGTACTGAGATTTTGACATATAAAGGAACCCATACCTTCAGGTGCAGAGAGTAGGAGTAGAAAACAGATTAATTGGCAGACAATAGATTTTTAAAACTTAAAAATATAAAAAGCTTATTAGAAATTAACTTCTGAGTTTTAGGAGAGATCCCAAATGAGGTATAGGAGATAGAGTGACAGACTAGGACACTGGAGGCTATGGAAATTCACTGGGGATGTGTAATTGGAAATATCTCACTTACCTTTAGGGCCCTGTTAGGGCTGCTACAGTTTGACTTGGCCTCATAATTCAGTTTGCTTTATTTATTTATTTAAATTTGTATTGCCACCCCCTCACCGAAGTGACTCTGGGCGGCTCACAACATGACATAAAAAACATTTTTAAAATCCTCAATAAAATCATCTAAAATCAGTTCAATTAAAAAGACCCACCCACCCCACCACAGAAGAGGGAGCTATACCAGCTAGCAGGTAGGTGTCACCTCCTCATCAGTGCCCCACACCTGCCTCACCAGCCAGGTTTTAAGACCTTTTCTAAAGGGCAGCAATTCCATCTGGAGCCATATCTCTGTTGGCAGGAGGTTCCGTAGGGCCGGAGCAGACATGGAGAAGGCCCTCCTCCTTGTGCTAGAGAGACAAGCCCCTCTAGCCAATGGTACAGTTAGAGAGCCCCTCTGGTCCGCTCTGGTTGGATGGACAGACATTTTTGGGGAGACGCGGTCTCTTAGGTATCCTGGCCCACTACTATGTAGGGCTTTAAAGGTCACCACCAGCACCTTGAATTGCACCCAGAGGTAAACTGGCAACCAGTGCAGCTCCCGGAGCAGCGGAAAGGTATGGGCATAATGCCCACACCCCATCACTACCCGGGCAGCCAAGTTCTGTACCAGCTGCAGCCTCCAAATGGTCGTCAAGGGCAGCCCCATGTAGAGCACATTACAATAATCTAGTCTAGAGGTGACCATAGCGTGTGTGTGACCATGAGCAAGGAGTCCTGGTCCAGGACTAGGCACAACTGGCGAATTACACGAAGTTGTGCAAAAGCCCACCTGGCTTTATTTACAGCTTACTTCAATTTAAAGCTGAAAATTTATTGGTAACGGAATATGAGCAAAAACATAAGGACATGCAACTTTTATAATTTGCAGGGAAAATCTCTTCAATTATTTATTAAAAATGCCAGAAATTTGGTAGCAAGGAATCAGGCCTTTCAAGTATTAGCCCCTGGTATCTGGAATAAGTTACCATCTGAGGTAGGCCAGGCTTCCTCCTTCCTTATGTTCTGGAAATTGGTAAAAATAGAATTACTCAGAGGCTGCCTTCAACAACTGAATCTTCCAGATGCTATTAATTTTTCCTTCTCCTTTCAAAAATGATTTTATGAATTTTAGATTTTTTTACATGTTATCGCCATTTTGTTGAATGTATGCTTTGTCTTGTAGGGTCTTAAGTTTTAATCTGTAAACTACTCAGAGTGATGCTTGCACTAATGGTGCAATCAATCCGTCCATCAATCAAATCCTGAACACAAGCCTATTACTCTTATTGTAAACTGATAGTGTTAGCAAAGTTCTGTTTTGGGATTTTTTTTACCATCAGAGACTGAAGAAAACAAAGATTTGACATTGTTCCCCATATTTCCAGACCCTACACATGCACCAACTTTTGCCTCACCTAAATTGTTTTCTAAAACAGGGTCAGCCTCATTCTATCAAGGATGGCTCATTTTAAATATGCACCTACTGTTTTTAGAATATGAAGCAGAAACCCTTCACTATGGGAGAGTTGTCTTGGAGGCCACTGTTTTCATTTTGTTCATAAAACGAAAGTTTTGAGGCATGAACTGTGAGGTGACTGAGGTTGATAATGTAAAATTATTACATGGGAGGATAAAGCTAAAAGAGATTGCAGTGGACTCCAAAGAGATTTCTTCAAACAAGGAGACTGAGGATTAGAATGGCAAATGTGATGTAATTTAAACAAGTGCAAAGTTAGGAACATCCAGGAGGTGATTCATGTTTTCACTAAAGAAGGCTGTGCTGACAGAAATTGACCCAGAAGGAATCTAGTTGTGTTGGCTAATAGAGATATCATCTCCTCGTGGGGAAAAAGGGCACATTCCCCAAATTGCAACTATCTTAATTCCATTATATGAAATTGTGGTGCATTGACAGTAGGAATACTGTGTGCAATTATTTTCACAGAAGCTCAAAAGCAATATTGTAAACCTTAGGAAAATATGTAAAAAGGCCCCCAGAGTCCCCCATATGGAAAAAGTACAACAACATCAGCAGCAGCTGCTGCTGCTCGTATCCGAACATACATTTTCCCTGGAAGTCATTTTCTCAGTTGATGGATGTGTCTCTGGTGACTCAATAAACCGATCCTGGCATGAGACATGCAACCACACACATTACACTGGATAGATGGTGGAGGGCTTAGTTGAGTTTGCTGAAGTTTTCATGCTTGTCGCTTAGCCTCTTCATGTCTGTGGCATTCTTCTTCAAAGTGATCAGTAGCAGCAGAGGTGGTTTGGCACAAAAGTGGAGAATCTATGGCTGCTGCTTCCCAAGTTTGTGGGTTATATACCTGACAAATTCATGGTTTGTTTCAGCTGGTCCTTAAAATGCTTCAAAGGATCTTTGTGAGGGGCTAAGTTACCCATAAATAATTTGACAAGGAAGCCTTGAACCATCCATTCTGCTGACATGCCCTATCCATCTAAGATGCTGTCCTATGATGGAAGCTTCAATGCTATTTAGATTTGCCTTCTCAAGGACTGTGATGTTGGTGACATAGTCATCCCACTTGATGTTCAAGATGGACCTTAGCTTCTGTTGGTGAAAGTGCTCAAGCTTTTTGATGTCTTGGCAATAGAGGGTACATGTTTCACAGCCATACAGTAATGCTGAGATAACAACAGCTTGGTATACCAAAAGCTTCATTTGGATTGTTAAATTTTTGTGTGATAGATATTAAAAGGCAGAATGGGCAGCATCATTTCTCCACCTGTTCACAGGTGCAGTTTTTAGACAGGATGCTCCCGAAGTAAGAAAACTGGTATAATTGTTCTAGTGTTGAATCTGAGATGGTGATACTGAACTCTGGAGGGACTGTCATTGGGGTAGGTTGTGCAAGTACCTTGGTTTTCTGAGCATTTATGGTGAGAACAAAACAATCATATGCATTCTTGAAACAGTTGACTGACAGTTGCAGCTCCTCAGGTGTGAAAGCATATGATGCAGTGTCATCGGCATATTGCATTTCTGTTATCCTGTTAGCACTGGTTAGTCTTCGGGAGTGTAGTCTAGCCAAATTAAAGAGTCCTCCATTGAAGCGGTATTTAATCTCTACACCTGTGTGGGTTGAATTCAAATGTGGCTGAAGGGTGCAAGCGTGGAGGAGGATGGGCAGCTGGTGTGGCGGTTTTGAAAAAAACATGCCAGAGAAAGGCCCAACCCAACCCACTGCCCAAAAAAAGTAAGTGGGGTGGGAGAGAGGGACTGGGAGGGGAGGAAAGGCCCTGGGAACCCCACTGCCCACCTGCCCACCTTGCCCCTCTCCCTGCCCCCTTACCTTTTGTCGGCTGTCCTGTTCCCCATGGTGCATCCGTCTCCACTGAAATGAGCACTGGACTGTCCTGCATCCATCGAAGCCCGCAGGGACAAAGGCCAGGCCGGTCCGTGTACCAATGCAGAAGGCCATGCCTGGGGGAATGGGCCAGCCACCAAAAGATAAGGGAACTGGCCTGGGAACCACGCCACCTACCTGCCTTGCTCCCCCCAGCCCCTGTCCATCCCCCTTACCTTTTGGTGGCTACCCCTTTCCCTAGCGCAGCCACCTACTTGCTTTCAATGGAGGGTAGGGGGCAAAGTCCCCCGCCCCCCGCTGAAAGCAAACCAACTCCCCGGTAAGCAAAGACAGCAAACGGAGCTCCAGTCACTGTCTTTTCTTCCCGAGGAAGTGTTTCACTTTCAACAGAGGGTGAGGGTGAGGAGGAAAGGCACTGGTGCCTTCACAACCCCACCCACCCCTTTTGGCCACAGGACCCCCACCATCGCCGCTGCTGCCACAGCCACTGGAGTTACCGCAGCCTGGCCAGCAAAGCCAGGCCACAGGAACCCCATCACCACCACCGCAGGAAACCCTCCCCCTGCTTCACCCACCTACCCACCCAAACACACACACACCATGGAAAACCCTCCCCCCACACACAAACACATCGGGAAACCCTCTGCCTCACCCACCCACCCACCCACCCACCCACCTCACACACACACTGTGGGAAACCCTCCCCCCGCCCCACCTACCCACAAACACACACACGCCATGGAAAACCCTCCCCCACACACAAACACCTCGGGAAAACCTCTGCCTCACCCACCCACCCACCTCACACACTCACTGCGGTAAAGCCTCCCCCCGCCCCACCCACCCACTGCCACACACAGTGTGGGAAACCCTCCCCCCACACACACACAACAAACCTTCCCTCCTGACTCACCTGCACATAGCTTCAGCAGGTAGTCTCCGCCCTCCTCTCCTGTCTCCTCTGTCTGTCTGTCTCCTGTCTCCTCCCTTGCTCTATCTAACTCACTAACCCCCTCTGGTGGTCTATTCTATCTGTTACTCTCTCTTTCTCTAGTAAAATTGGGCTAGAGGGAACGAGAAACACCTGGGCGAGGCATGGCGGGCTCAAAGATACTCTCGCTGCTGGCCCCGCTGATGCCTTTGCCGCCCGCCCTCCGGTCAGCTGGGCCAGAGGGAATGAGAAACACCTGGGTGAGGCATGGCAGGCTCAAAGGGACTCTCACCGCCGGCCCCACTGATGCCTTTTCCACTCGCCCTCCGGTCAGTTGGGCCGGAGGGAATGAGAAACACCTGGACAAGGCATGGTGGTCTCAAAGGGACTCTCACCACCGGCCCCGCTGATGCCTTTTGCCGCCCACCATCCAGTCAGTTGGGCCGGAGGGAACGAGAAACACCTGGGTGAGGCATGTTGGGCTCAAAGGGACTTTCCTCCCCATCACCCGCCCTTCGTTTATAGCTGCCGCTGGACTCGGTGAGCCCTACTCGGGGCAGAGGGACTCTTGCAGAGCCGGATGCCGGGAGTTCCATCACTGCCAGTGTCCCGGGCCCCCCATTCCTCCTCTCTCAGGACTCAAATGGTCGCGGCGGTGGTAGGACTTGCACCACCGCCCCATTGGACTTTCTTTTCTGGGGCCAGTACGGAGAGGTTATTGTATTTTGATATTCTTGTAGTGTTCTATATTGCAATATGAGTTTTATATAACTGTGCTTTATTGTATTGTTCTGTACTGTGATATGACTTTTGGTATTATTGCTTATTATTATTATTATTATTATTATTATTATTATTATTATTATTATTATTATTATTATTATAGATGTTATTGTACTCTATATTGTCATGTAGTGTTGTAATTGTATTTTTGGTATTTTGTAACAGTATTATACTTTCTGTTGGAAACCACCTTGAGTTGCACTTGTGCTGAGTAGGCGGTATACAAATCAAATAAATAAATAAATAAATAAATAAATAAATACTAAGAAGAGCGGATTCTGTTGTTCTCTGCATTTTTCCTGAAGTTGTCTTGCATAGAAAATCATGTCCGTTGTGCCTTAGGACACAAATAAGAGATATTTTAATTTAGAAAATAAGGTGAAGAAGGAGGGGGACATGAAATTGGTGTGTACAATTATGGCGATAAGAGAAGGAACATGTTTCTCTTCATAACACTGCAACTGTAGACCGTCCAAGGAAGCTTAATGGTTGAAGATTCAGGGGAAATGGAAAAAAATGGCAAAAGAGAAACTGTGGATTTCTTTGTCATAAGTTTTTGTGCTAGTCACTGGCTCAGATACCTTTAGAGAAATGAAGAAAATGATAATGATGTCAAGGGCTTTTAGTCAAGACAGCTATATAGTGAGGAAAGCATGCAGAAAAGAAAGAAAGAAAGAAAGAAATTAAATTCTTCCTGTCTCTTAAAATGGTAAACTTCTTTGCTGAGTCTGCCAACAAAGGTGCCATTTGTGAAATTGCTTTCATAGGGGTCTTTTGATAAACTGCTACAGATGAGTTTTGTTGTTGTTGTTCAGTCGCACAGTCAATTCCAACTCTTTGTGACCCCATGGACCATCGCTCCCCAAGCACCCCTGTCCTCCACCATCCTCCTTAGTCCACACAGCCCCATGCCTATTGTGTCTACAATACCATCTAGCCAACTGATCTTTGGCCGTCCCCTTCTTCTTTTGCACTCCACCTTCCCCAGCATCAAGGCCTTCTCAAGTGAATCCTCTCTTCTCATTTGATGTCCAAAATACTTCAACTTCATCTTTGTTATTTGTCCTTCTAAGGAGCAGTCAGGGCTAATCTCTTCTAATATTGACCTATTTGTTCTCCTCGCTGTCCAGGGGACTCTCAAAACTCTCCTCCAGCACCACATCTCAAAGGCATCTATTTTTCTTCGCTCAGCCTTTCTAATGGCCCAGCTCTCACAGCCATACATTATCACCGGAAATACCATTGCTTTGACTATGCAGACCTTTGTTTGCAGTGAGATATCTCTACTTTTCACTATGTTCCCCAGATGAGTTTACACAGTGACAAACAACACCATATGCCTGATGCTGCAATCAGTCTTTCTTACTCACGCTGCCTATTGCTTCTTCTTGCTTTACTCTCTGGAATAAAAAAATGGCTGTAATTCCTGTTGAGTAATCTAAAAATGTATTTTGTTCCTGGAAAATGTGGATTTTGGGAGAAGGGACTCAAGGAGGAAAATTCATGCTATCAAGCTTCATAGCTTCAAAGGAAAATGGGTTTCAGAATAATGGGCTGCTTTAATAATGTCAGGAGCTTTGCTGTAAGATTGAGGAAAAAATAGGTAGAGAGGTAGAAAATTACACAATTAAACCATGAAAGCTGAAACTTTAAGCATATTTACTAAGTCGTAACAGCTGTTTCATCTATGGTCTACATTTGTAGAAATCTACATGCTGTGGGAGTGAAGGCAAGTGAATCATTTTTTAATTCAACCTCCCTCACTGTGAACATAACCTTTAATGGGAATAGGTTCTTTGTGCCCATGTTTGGAAGATCATACTGCTAAGTGTGCTAGGAAAGTATCTACCGGCTCCTCAGTGTTGTAACTTTAAAATATCTTGGCTCAAAACTCTCATCATTTCCGTCCAGTATTGGAAGTGCTGCTGATCCAACATATTCAAAGATATAAGAATACTGCTCTGCTACGAATGTCATTTTTTTTAAAAAAATTAAACTATGAATCCCATAATTCTTTGAATTCTATCTGATAGACAAACTCCTAAATGTGTGGCTCATCTGAGAAAAGGCCTCACCTGGAATGTTTGAAGCCTACCTAGACCTAGCTCTGTCAAAATGTCCTGTGCCTGCATTGGGACCTGCTAGATACCTTCTTTCTGAACAGGAAGCTAGATTGAAAGAATGAACAAGCAAACAAACAAACTTTATATAGGCCATAAAACTGGCCAGAAAAAAATGTCAGAAAGGAACCTGAATTCAGCATGTATCTGGAAAACACAGACTGAGCTGCTGAAGCCTTGTTTATATACTGCTGGCCTTATCACCTTCTTGAAAAACCCCAATGTCTCAAAAGGGGTTATTCATTAAATTGCACAGGAAGTGTGAAAATAAACTATCTTCTGGATATAGCTAGTCTGTGGTTTAGTTGCAGGATGAATAGGGTGCCAAATGTAACTTTGTGACAATGAGTGAGAGCCTACAGAGAGGAAACTGTGTTTTCTTCACTCCTTGCATTTAGTGTGAATGCTTTCTGTCCAGAAAGATCGCTGAAGAAATGAGAAAGATAGCTAAAATTTGGACAGCCAGCAGATGTGATAAATGACAGCCAGCAGGATTCTAGGCTGTTACAGCTTACTGAGCCAGGTGCCCAAATGTTTTGTGAAACAGCAAAATTGAAACCTTATTTCTGCCCTGCCCCTAAATATATCGATATCTATATCTATATACAGTGATACCTCATACAACGTCCAAACTTGGTTCCACAAGTTTGGACTTTATACGGATTTGGACTTTGTATGAGGCATGCAAAATCTTAGCCACGATGCCTCATACAACGTCCAAATCCTTGCCGGGATGCCTCAACGTGGTTTCCATAGAGATAAATTGTACTGTAACAGCACAGACTTCAGGGCAAAGTCAAGGAAACAGACAGGAAACTGACAGAACTTTAAGAAATCATTGTCTAAAGGCTAAATACATTACAAAAACATGTCAAACAACACTGATTGTCCAAGAACCTGAAGAATGCTGCGAAAAAACAACAAACAAACAAACAACCAGGAATGCTTCTAAAAATTCTGAGGGAAATATTTTTTAAAAATCCAAAATCGCGCTCAAAACCACTCCTAAACACTCTTTGCCTCGTGCAAAACCCACAAGAGCAATGCACACATGCATTCTGCCTTTTATACTGCCCAGGCACAATGCAACCTGGGAAAACCCTAATGCCTCATACAAAGTAGCAGCGACTTTGTATCAGGCAACTTTTTAAAGGAATTAGGCGATGTTGTATGAATTCGATGTTGTACGAAGCGGCCTTTGTATGAGGTATTACTGTATCTATATAGATATGAATCACACAGCACATAGGTTTACATTGAAAATATAACATAGTATTTGAGATGGTTCTGTTAACCCATGAAAACAGTAAGATTCTGAAGCACTTTCTGTTTTCACAAAGCTACACAGAGTTCTATGGCAAACTAAAAGATTGCTTGCTGGACTTTGCCACTTTGCAGGATGTCTTTGTCAAAATTCTGTCTGTTGACAATTGTTTAGGAGAAGGGTCAGCGAATATCAAAGCTGAACATGCGGGGCTCTTGATAAATGTGTTGCAACACACACTCAACGTTGCACCAACAAAGCTTTGCAAGGGACAAGGCTATGCATAAAACATATCTGAAATCACTCCTGTAGTACTAGAATGAATTCTATCAAGTATACTGGTGATATAATCAGTGTGTGCTCTAGCAGTGTTTATGTCTTGCCTGAACAAGAGATAACAGGCTCTTGAGAAGGTGTAGCAGGTCACAAACAATATAAAGTTGAATGTCAGAGACAATCGTGAGGCATACTAGGTTTCAATTCTTAGCAGAAGACTTCACAGAGAGTTCTTATTTTAGGATGTGAAAATACTCAGCTTGACAACCAACTTAATAGCCACATTCTTCATGAATGGTGCACAGTTGATATTTCAGCAGTCTCTGCTAGAAGGTCTCATCGATTTATTAGCCATGAGGGTAAAACATTTTTCTTATAATTTTAACTAAGTGTTGTTACTTTTAATATATTCTCAGTCACAGGGTCTCATGTTGCAAGTATCTCTTCATTCTTAGCACTACCAGGAGTGTTTCTGTTAATCTTTCTTTCCCCCTTTGAATCCAATAAATTGTTTTCTGTTTTCCAGTTTCTCACCCACATCTCTCAAATCCCAGCACCACAGGTTCCTTAAATTTTCATATTTTCAATTATTCTTCCTTGGTTTACCAAAAACTATGATCTCTCTGTGTCACGATCTTAGGTTGACAGCACGTTGATAAGCAGCTGCATTCATTCTTTTGTTTAGTCATATCTCAATTTCCACAGATCTTAAGTCAGCCTCAGGTGATTGACAGCCAGACATGACATCAGAAACAGCAGGTGAATTCCTAACATACATTAGGAGGCCAGGTGTGTTCCCATAATCTCATGTATTCCATGGGAAGGGGGAGAACACCTTCAGTTCAGGAATTTCCAGACATAAACACATTACATAATCCAGGGGTTTTCCCATTATGTAATGCCATTAGGTAATGCATTCCAAGGGGTGGCAGGAGCCACTCTTTTCCCTATATAAGGGGTGCCTTTTCAGTCCCCAAGTTGGTTCTCTAACCCAGGGCTACCAGGCTCTTGTTAGCTGAACTCTATCCCTAAGGGGAACAACAACCCATGGCAGAAAGGATGCGCCCAACAGGGCATGGAATGGAATGAACTGGATTGGATTCTATCTTAGAGATTATTCCCTGCCCAATGAACTGATGGATTTCTGAGACTTGTGTCTCTATGCACTCTTTTCTTTTAACAGGTATTATGCTTTGCTCCTATGAAATTGCTTCTTGGAAAATAAAGCTCATTGTGAGTTTTACTATGTACTGAGTTGGAATCTACTTCTCAGGCATATTCCAGTACTATTGCTATCTGCTTTACAATGCTACCAACTAAATATCCTCATACACTCTGTGTCGGACAGGTGGGAGCACAGCAACCCAGGTTCTGGACAGAGAGGTGACAAAAAAGGCTGTTGAGGGAGTTGCAGAGTAATTGAAAATCTAACAGTCTACTGAGCATAACCAGCCTCTCAAACCCCAGCAAGGGTCAATTTCGTGATACTCTCCACCTCATATTAACCTACCCATTTCACTCCAAATTGAAATAGATTCCAGTCTTTAGAAAGTGAAGATATGGGCAAGTTCATACTAATAATTTCAAATAACAGCATTAAATCCAACCACTTTATGGAAACCAACTGCTTAGAAGACAACTAAAATGGAAGTAGAATTTTTTTCATTCCTCTTAAGCTATTAATATTACAGCAGAAGAGGCAAGTCTAACCTAAGGAGAGCCAAAACAACAAAATTTGCCACATGGATGAATGTTGAAAAGTTTTTCTCATCAAGACAAAATTCTAGCTGCACCATCATGGATTCATTTAATACACTTTGAAGCAAGATAGGAAGATCAAATAATAATGAAGTAAAAGGGATTAAAAATGCAAAGGATGCAAGAGGAAGGCGATACCTTTATTTTGTACCACTAAAACAAAACAAAACATTGCAAGCTTTCGAAATCAGAAGATCTCTTCATCAGGCAGGCATAAAATATTAATGCAAGTTCATGGCATGGTTTTATTGTGCCAGGCACTTGAACATGGACTAACTTCCTTTGTTTGCCTAAACTAAAAGGAGACTATTTAGATACAGAACAAATTTTCTGTAGATTTGAAAATAATAATGCAACATTTATGTATATGCCATTTATTACGTGCCATGAGAACAAAAGATGATCTAGTAAATGGCCAAGATAATCCTATTTAAGTAGCCCACTTGTAGTAAAAACAACAACTCCAAAACTAGTCTAATTATTTTAATCAAACAATCACAATTGTTTGAACTTTGTATATATTTCCTTTATGTCCATAATTTTAAATTATGCACAATGTTCTGATATAAATAAATAAATAAATAAGACATCTAGCTTTATTTCCTTTTTTAAAAATGAAGACTAAGTAATGCTGTGATGGCCATGAGTGAAGACTAGTAAATTAAAGGTCCTGTTTGTGTGTAAGCACCTTTGGTCATAGCCAATCCTGTCCATGAGAAGCTCAAGGTCAAGCAGATCCAAAAGTCCCTTGCCCCAGGATTAATAGGTTTCCCAGATGTTTGCCTTTGTAAATTGGATTGATGTTTCCATTATAATAGAGGACTTCTGAACATCAGAATTACCTTTCGAAAGAGGCCACTCTTGAGTTTCAATCTTCACTTTTTTCCTCCACTTCACTCTCCATTCCCTGACTGTCCTTTTCTTCTGCCTTTTCTATTGCCTACTGATTTCTTCCCTTCTGGAAAGTCCACATCTTCCTCAACTTTGGGAAATTCTGGGACCTGTGTAACTGCTGTATTAACCACTTCCAAGGACAGAACCCCATTGAAGGATGCCCTTAGGGTTGTCTGGTGCCTGAAGAAGATATGGATTGTACGGAGCTCAACCATTGGCATAAGCTGCTGCTGCTGCTGTTTCTTCTTCTGTGTTTTTGGCCAGATGTAAAACTGCCAACATGAAGGCAGTTTGTGGGAGTTCATTCTGTAGTTCCTTTTGCTTTACCCAGTGTGAGAAAGATAAGATGGCACAAGGCTGCCATTGCCCGGGGTACACCCAATTGTATTCAAAATACCACAATCTCCGAGAAGGCTTTTTCTGTGTACTCCCTCCTGCTCATAGTTATAACATTTTTATGATTGCATTTCATCATCTTCACTCATCTCTGGTCTGTTTGGTGGCCCAATCTAAACTACTATTTTTAAATCTACCACCTTCATTGCTTCTATCTGAAAGATCACTTATTTCCACATGTTCTTGAGGCATTTCCTGAAATATTTCTCTGAGTGCAGGTTTTGAATTCAAGCTTCCTGGCAGTGGTCTCTCTGTGCAGAATCCCCATCCCAATTCCATCTTACCACCTAGATATGTCTTCCTGGGTCAACATACCATTTGGTGCTATCCAAATATCCCCCCCAAGCCTAATTATGCTTTTTTAAACCATTCCTTGACTGTACTTCTAGTAGTTCTACTAGTCAATTGATTTTACTTTCTCGCTTCCTGTTTTAATTGTTGCTAGAATTAAATGTTTTGTAAAGAACCATGGTGACCTCTTTATCATTCATGTCTCACTCTGATTTTCTTTAGTACCCAAGGCAGATTGAAAAGTCTGCCACATAGAGTCATATACTGCCATAGACAATTGGGGGAGAGGGAAGGTAACTGGTAAGTTTACTCTTCCTCCTCAAATATCAGTGCACTTCTTTTCAGCATGAAGCATAGGTTGTACGAAAGAGTAGCTAGTTTGAGTAGCTGAAGTACTTCTTGTTTTTCTACATTTTAATGCTCTCTATGTCTTTACTCCAATCCTTCCTACTTTTCAACAGTGCTTTCGGTGCTGGCCAAGTTCCATTTCTCACTACTAAATCTGATTTAAGGATGCTTGAAATGCATATGCAAAGAAGATTTCTGCTTTGAGTGACTCTGAGATAAGGTAGGGAAGGAAAATAAGCATGACCCATCTCTACAGGTCAAACTGTACAGGCATTCTACTCCCTTCGGCAACAAGTTGCAAAGAGTGTTGACGATTTTTGGATCTCCTCCACACTCATGATTTCAAAGCTCAGTTTCAAATCTTTTTGTTTGTTTGTTTGTACTGCCTGAGATTTAAAGGGTTGTGCTGCTTTTGGTAATTTCTTGGCCCCATCTCTGGCTTCCCACCTTAGCTCAATCACAAGCAGTGGGCACCAATTTGCAACTATTTCCATTCCCTCTAATGGTAATTTGTTTTTTAAAACAAATATTTGCTTATTTTGTATGCTGCTGGGTATAATACACATGAGATACATTCACAGAAAGAAATACATTTATAGGAGTATAATAGCATCATGCAGTCTAATTCCTCATGCACCTCAGGACTCATGCATGCTCTCCCTATTATTCATAGAACATTTAGTTTTAAATCCCCAAATCAGGGAAGTTAGCAAATGCAAAACAAAAAGTCAGGGAATGTCAGAGCCTGTTTGCTAAATTAATAGTCATTTTTATCCAGGATGCAATTATAGTGCACTCAGAAAGGAGAGCGAACTTTGAGTGGGTGAAGGGATAAGTGGCATGCTTATTTTCTAAATATTCTGTATGGGAGCCTAGAGTACAGAGATAGTTTGTTCAGCTTCTTGGCTTTTACTTCTGTAAGTAACATTCACTCATTTATTTCTTCTTCTTTTTTAGCTTGGGGGAAGTTGGAGAAAGAGGATGCTATTGTACTTTTCTAGCTGTTCCAACTGGGATTTCTGAGAGAAAAATAGAAGAAAGAGACCAGGAAAAATGGGCTTTTGAAAAAGAAACAAGCAAATATACGTATTTCTTAGATATCCATGTTTTACCTATGTACATGAATAAACCTTAAGCACAATCTACAGTATTTAGAATGTTGTGGTGAACAGATCATATAGGGTTGATTATGTACAATCTGGATAGGCACTATCCAGAATATGTGTATTGAAGTGGGCAATATGCTAACTGGGGTGGGGGCTGAGCCTTCATCCCCATTTATTGCCATTAAAAAAGATAAAACATTGTGTGAAAGAGTTTTATTTTTCATTCAAGACAAAGGAAAAGTCATCTCTGATACACCATTTACTGCTATTCTCCCATATCCCATCTCATAGGTTGTAACACAGATCTGATCCATTCTGGATTACGTAAATCCCTGTGCATTACTAATATGTATTGCTGAGATATTCTGTTTTTTTTTTTAACTCTAGCAAGCAGTATATACATTCTGTTTGTTTGAGAACTCAAATTTCAAATGTGTGGAGATTACTGGACCATTGGGTAAATGAAATAAATCAGTAATTAGGAGCCGGACTTTCAGTTGTTGTCTATAGGAATTACATCTCTGCATAAAGGCTGTCCTGATTAGTGAATGTGTTGCCTGCAGGGTGAAAATGAGATCCTTTATTTACCCCAGTGAAAGGTACAACCAGAAATGATCAGAGACTATTCACATGTGCAAAGGTTTATTTAAATTACAACAGATTAACAGGAAATAAGATCCATGAAATGAAGGCACCCATTATAAAAGAAATCACAAGAGAAACAATGAATTTCTAACAATACAATGCAATGATGAAATGAAAAGGAGAAAGTAGAACAATTTGGATTTAAGAATGAGAGGAAATGACAGTTGTACAAAATTAGTCACAGTCAGTCCTTTCATAAAACACTAGATTTGCCTCTAATCTTCCATCAGGCCTCTAGTTCAGGAGTTCTCAACCTTTTTAAGCTGGGGGCTGGGTCACACTCACTCAGACAACTTCTAGGACCGGATGGCCATTTTATCTTTCCTCCACCACACAACACTTCCTGGTATGGTGGACAACGGGGGTGGGGGGTGGGGGTGGCACATGAAATGGTGCCGTGGGCCACATCTGGTCCATGGGTCACAGGCTGAGAATCCCTGCTCTAGTTGAAGCTCACTATGCTCAGCAATCTTTGGTCTAAAATTGAGAAAAAAAAACATATCTACCTACAGTACAGTATCTGAAGGAACAGGTTGCAGAAGAGTCAGGAGAATGGGCAGGACAACTATCCAAAAGGATCCATATGTAAAAAATTAGAAAGAAAAATGTAAAACCAATTAGTAAAATTATGGGGCTGTGTGTATGTGTCCATATTTATGTTTGTGTCTACCATGTAAAAAAAAAGATGGAAAAAAAGGGAAGGGTAGAATCTACCTACAGGAATAATCTAATCCATTGTAAAAACTGAAGGGTAAGCTAAGGTCCAAAGGGCCCTGGGCAGTTAGAACATAAAAAAGTAATAATTCCAAAAGAAAAAGTGAACTGAAAAGCATAGAAGTGTGAAATGAGTGTGACTCTGAATCTGAGCCCTTTTCCTCAGGCAGCACTTGCTGTATTAGGGACATTAATGGAAAAAGGTATCTCTACTTTCCAACTGTCTTCTTTACCTTCATCCCTAAAATTCAGTTCTATATTGGTAGATGGCAAGTTGGGAGAAAAAGTACATGACACCACCTTTCTTTATTCCCAAAGACTAGAACATATTTTTGTCCTGCAGCACCTGATGGGAACATAGCATATTCTCAGGGTGATCTCCGGACCTGGAGCCACTGGAAGTATCTAATCTTATAGGCTGCCCATAATGTCTCATTGTCTTCCAGTTTAGCCAGCACCTTGTTGCCACAGCAGTCATCTCTCCTTTTGGTAATTCCCATTGTGCAAATGTCCAGGCTGGGAAAAATCATCAGCCCTTTTTGCCAACAGAAAACACTCAACCATGCTGTTTGTGAAACAAACCCAAGATTTCCTGAATGCCATTCCATAGGTAGGCTATTCCACAGGTCGGCAATCCAGACCATAGGTCCATGATGGTGAACCTTGGCACTCCAGATGTCCTTGGACTTCAGTTCCCAGAAGCCCAAGCACCCTTTGAATCCACACAAATGGGTTTACTGTGATTCATCCGGCCCACGCTGCCCTCGTCGTTCCCGTCCAGGCACATTTTATTTCTGCTTCCGGATGTGATGAGGGCAGTGTGGGCTGGATGAATCACAGTAAATCAATTTGTGTGGTTTCACAGGGTGCTTGGGCTTCTGGGAATTGAGGTCCAAGAACATCTGGAGTGCCAAGGTTCGCCATCGCTGCCATAGGTCATATCTGTAGGCCAATCCAACATGTCCATAGGCCTTCTGCCCAGCAAATCCCAAACCCTAAATGATTGACCTTATTGACAGAAATAAGCACTGTGCTTTCACATCACAAAACACTTATGAAGATACATGCTAAAAATGTGTCTTTTGAGTTACATTGAGACAGGTCATCCATATTGTACAATGAATACCCGGAACTCAGCATGTTGCACATCGCTGCCCAGCTTCTGAGCACAGCTTAGTCTAAATCTACTCTAAATTTACATATAGACTTTTCAAATGCATTGTAGCCATTCTAAGCATCAGCCGCAGACAGGCTAGAAATACAAACAAATTAGTTTTTCTGTCTATTAAAGGTGGCTTGGAACAATCAGCAAACCTGATAAAAAACAGCTAGAGATAATCAGAAATTCTCCTGAGTAAATACACAATTTCCTTCTTTGATTATTACAAAGAAAATCATTCTTGGCTCAGAAAAGCTAGGAAGTAATCTTGCTAAAAGCTTACTCATTTTAGTACCAAAACAGTAAAATTTTGTATCACAAATCTGTATATTTTTATTGCTCTAGTTATCTAATAAAATATTATAACAAAACATTAAGCTTTTGCTTGACTGAACTTATGAAATATTTCTAAACATTGATGTGCCTTTGTCTCAATCTTTAAAGATTTCTTATTCCATATGATTTTTCTGCCAAAGGTCCCTGGAAGAAGAGACAAAGGTACCTTATAATAGTCATTTGAAAGGTTTCACCATATGTTGCTGATGATATCATTGTCATTAGAAGGCTTTTTAGTGGCATTTTAACAATGAGCTAGGAAACGAATTACATTTGATAAACGGATATAATATCAGGCAAGGTTTATAATGGCTAAGTAAAATCTTAAGAAATCATCTGAAATTGCAACTTCATGCAATAATTACATAATCTGCAGTAAATCTGGGGCAATTGGCTATGTAAAAAGAGTAGAATAAAAGAAATATAATGGATGTTGCCCCTTTATAAAGGAGTCCAACCCAAATAATATTAGTAAAGGTAAAGGTCATGCTTGCTCAAAAGCCAGTCATATCCGACTCTAGGGTGCAGTGCTCATCTCTGTTTCAAAGATGAAGAGCCAGCGCTGTCTGCTTCTGCAGATATTTCCATGGTCATGTGGCAGGCATGACTAGACACCGGAGTGTACGGAATGTTGTTACTTCCCACCAAAGTGGTCCCTATTTATCTTCTTGCAATTTCTTACTTTTGAACTGCTAGGTTGGCAAGAGCTGGGACAAAGACGGGAGCTCATTCTGTCCTGCAGTACTCGGGAATCAAACTGCTGACCTTCCTCCTCCCAGTCAGCATCTTAGCCACTTGAGCCACTGCAATATTAGTCGCTACTAAATGCCAATGAGAGTAACAGAAATTTAACTATTGTTCACAAATTTGATTAATTTAAATGTGATTTAGTACTAAACTATGATACATTGAGTATGTCACCTTTAAAAAGCATGTACAGCACTATGTCAGATAGTTATCACACACCACTATCACAGAAGGGGCAGTCTAAACTTCTGCATGGCTTTTCAGATCCCTCCAAATCCCCGTATATGCAGAATATATGCCCAATAAAGTCGAGGTCATTAGTGGCATACCTATGGCATGTGTGACAGAGGGGGCATTCAGAGCCTTCTCTGTAGGCACACATGCTGTTGCCCCAGCATAAAGTTCGCCCCTCCCTTCTGCCCAGCAGCCCAATGGGAGTGCTTCCTCCTTCTCCCCAGCACAGAGTTTTCCCCATTCCTCTGTGGTGCAGACAACAGCCTGTTGAGTTTGGGCACATGGTCTCTAAAAGGTTCACCATCACTGGTCTAGGTCTTACAAATGTCTGGACTTTAGGCATCATAACACCCTACTCATACTTGATCTCATATGATTTTGTAACTTAAACAGGATGGAAGACTTTAGATGGAAAACCATGTAGCAGGAATCTGTGCACAGGATCTGTCTTGCGTAGCAGAGATTAGAGTCAGGTGGAAGTAGCATTCCTCATACATCATTGTTAGGGTTTCTCAACCTTGGGCCACCAGATGTTCTTGGACTTCAATTACCAGAAGTCCATATCAGTACACCTGCTTCTGGTAACTGAAGTTGAGGAACATCTGGGCCCCCAAGGTTGAGGAACTCTGCCTTAGATAATTTCTCCACTATTGACCAGTATTTCCTTACTCTTCTGAAACTACTGTCTTAATAATACCACACTATTATTTAGATCTACTGTCTTAATAAGACAACACCATTATTTAGATCAATTGAAATTGGAAGTTGAAGCTGAAGCTTGTACTGGATAAGACCACCAGCAGTCTAAAACATAAGCTATGTATGATCATTTCAGATTATAATAGAATAAACCTTGCAAAGTGCAGTTATGCACCAGGCCAATGTCTAAATTTTCAATTTGTCTGTAATTCTGCAAACTGTCTCTGAGCAAAACTACCGTATTTTTTGGACTATAAGACGCACCTGACCATAAGACGCACCCAGTTTCCAGAGCAGGAAAACAACAAAAAAAATATTTGATACTGTATTTTGCACCACCAACCAGTGGTGGAGCTGCAGGGGAAATGGGCAGGCAGGCCAATTGCACTGAGGAAGGAAGTGATACTCTAGCCTAGCCTCTTGCTCTCCTTTCAACCAGGAAGCATGTTTTCCCCCTCCATTTTGTCCATGTGGAGTAGAGACAAAGGCATCAAGGCAAGTGAAACCCTTTGCAGGCGCACCCCCCAATAAAGGACTCAGACACTGATGAAAGTGGATAACGGCATTGGGCCACATTTATTGATTCATGCCCTAGTCTGAATTATAAATTTCTATTGGTAATTGACCAATCATAATTCTTAAGGCAAGCAGGCCGAAGTAACACTGGTAAGGTACCACCCAAAATTGCCAACGTCAATTGTTACAATGTATCTATTTGTATCAATTTGTTTGTTGACAACAAACAATTTGTTGACCGTAGTCAATATCTAACTAATGACCCCACCCTCTGACACGTATCCGTAAAATCACGGGGTGATGCATGCTGTCTAGCTGTAGCCATCACCCCATCGCCTAGTTCGTCGTTGACCTGACAACGTTTAACCAACTTATGCCTGTCTAGTGTTGTCCAGTCAATTGCGAACCTGCCGGATACCTGTGGGTCATAAATGTTTACCTTACCAGTGCTACCCGCCACACGGAGGGGCTTCAAAGAAGGCTCGACGCCCCCCCCAGACCATCAGCTCGGTCAACCAGGCCTGCTCGCCAGTCCACTAACCAGAGGTCCATACCTCCCTGCGACAGATGGGCCCCATCCCCTGAGTAAAGCTCGTAATTTTGCAGACTGATGGCGGGGAGGCTAATGACGCGTCCCCCACCCTTGTCGAAAAGGAACCGGGCAATAGCCCCGTTCACGGAGCATCGGCTCAGTCAAGAGCCCCGAGGCCGAACGCTCCCCTGTAAGCGTACCGCGGTATCGTGTCAGACCAATTGAGGGTTGTCGCAGGCCACACATAATGTGAGTAGGGCAGGTCACTGCGAATCGCAAGGTTCCACGATAGGCCAGTGACATGTCCCATGCCATCGCCCCCAAGGTACATAACCAGGACATAGGCGAGTCAGCATCCCTGATGTAGAAAAGGAATGGCAACAGTTCCCGCCATAACATGCCGCGCTTACCATGCCACCTGAGACGTGCGGATGCACCCAGTCCCAGTCGGGGTCCCCACTCTGTCGCCGCAGCGTAACACGCTGCCCTGTGCAGCGTAACGCGCTGCCCTGTGCAGCGTAACGCGCTGCCCCATGCAGCGTAACGCGCTGCCCTGTGCACGTGGCCGTGGCCCACCAGCCATACTGTTACCGGTGTAATACAACACCCAGGGTCTGTCAAGGAAAAAAGGGGGGGGCGGAGAAACAGTGCAGTGACTAAACTGGTACTCACGGTTGAAGAGGGCGAACACAAAACTGAAAACATTGTGATCCCCACCCTCCCATGCGGCGTTTGTCAGCCCCGGAGTACCCAAAAACAGCTGCAGTAGAAGCCACCCCTATCCTGAACGAATGGGTGCCGCAACGAGCCCCAGAGAGGCCAACACTGTCTAGTGCCTTCCCGGCACCCTCCAAAATTGAAATTTAGTAAGGGGAGACCCATCTTGGTGACAGAAAAACGGGCCATGGTGGATGCCACGCAGTGCAAGAAACTCCTGTAGGGCACCAACCGGACAGATGTCTGCCAAAGAACACCGTAGCAGTCTTACACCACTGCCTACGCCATGCTGATCTGCCTTAGAGGAGCGTATCCTCAACTGAGCCCAGTCTTTGGCAACATAGACATCCTCGAGTTCCAGTGCCCTACGACTTGCTTCCGCCTTAGACAACATCACAAGCTCGCTGATGCGGAGCGCTCCAAAAAGGCCACTGTCGTAGCCGCATGAATTAGGCTGCCTCGTACTTATCAAAAACAGAGGCCATGCCAGCCCCAGGCCAGTTGGGTAAGAACCCCTGGGGAAATCGGGTGGCGGTCATCCGGGCAACGCCCACGCTCCCGCACCCACCCCTCCAAAACATGTCTCACACGGAAGTCAGCGGTACTATCCACATGACCGCCCACCTTGGCCATAAAAGCCAACACTGACAGCCTAGACGCTATGGTGCGAGGTGCAATGCCCTGGGCATGCAGGTAAACCATGAACCGAAGTACATGGGTCACTGGGATCGGCCAGGTCTCTGGCAGCCGGAATTGGGTACAGAAATCTCCGAAAGAATTGAATGCGTGGTGATACACCTTACGCGTGCGTGGCGCTAGTGACAAGCCAATCGCCCGGTTCACCTCTCCTTGCCAATGGTCCATA
Source organism: Bradypodion ventrale (assembly GCA_035047345.1). Classification (NCBI taxonomy): domain Eukaryota; kingdom Metazoa; phylum Chordata; class Lepidosauria; order Squamata; family Chamaeleonidae; genus Bradypodion; species Bradypodion ventrale. The sequence continues at coordinate 72,171,506 of JAWDJE010000005.1, read as the reverse complement.
TCTCGTCCGGGAGTGGCGAGGGAAATTCCTCCGCATCCGGGACCAAGGCACGGAACCGGGAGATCTGCAGGCGGGACAAAGCGTCAGCGATATCATTATTGACCCCCGGGACATGCCTGGCCCTGAAGAGGACATTGAGGCGCAGGCTGCGCAACACAAACTGGGGCACTAGGTCCATGACCCTGGGTGATTTGGAAGTCTGTGAGTTGACAATGTGCACAACGGCCGCATTGTCACACCAGAAATAGACAACCGAGTTGGCCCACTCCTCGCCCCATAGCATCAAAGCCCCCAGGATAGGGAAAAATTCCAGGTACGTGAGATCACGCAGGCGACCCGTGCCTGCCCAGGCTGGTGGCCACCCACCATAAGCCCACTTCCCATTGAAATACATCCCATAACCCAGGGATCCCGAAGCATCGGACTGTATCTGAAAGCGAGGGGAAGCCAGGAGGTCAGACCTCCAAAATGATACTCCATTGAACTCCCTCAGGAACTGGAGCCAGATAAGCATATCTGCCCTGATACCCCGAGTGAGTCTCACCCTATGGTGGGGCCTAGACAAGCCTGTCATGGCGTCGCACAAGCGCCGAGCAAATGCCCTGCCCGGCGCGACGACCCTGCAAGCGAAATTGAGGTGACCATGTAGCACCTGCAGTTCCTTCAGTGATGCCTTGCGCTTAGCAAGCAAGTCAGAGATAAGGGCCACTATCCTTGACACCTTATCACCCTGGTAACCTAGAAGCCTGCGCTACCGTGTCAATCTCCACCCCCAGGAATACTAGCTTAGTAGATGGGCCCTTGGTCTTTTCGGGCGCTAAAGGGACACCGAGTTCCTCCATTAGCGTCTGAAATGTGTTGAGGAGACGTGTGCACGTGTCCCAGCCCCGTTCACCCCCAAATAAAAATTATCCAGGTAATGGGCTACAGACCGAGACCCTGACCTGCGGACGAAAGCCCACTGTAGAAATGTACTGAAACGCTCAAAGGCTGAGCATGATATGGAACAGCCAAAAGGCATGGCCTTATCAAAGTAATATTCACCCCGGAACTTAAAACCCAGCAACTCAAAGTCGCCCGGGTACACAGGCAGGAGGCGAAACGCCGACTTGATGTCGCACTTAGCCAATAGTGCACCCAGGCCACATGAGCGCACCAAGCGCAGGGCCTGGTCAAAAGACGTATACCTGACTGAGCAAAGGTCATCAGGGATAGCGTCATTGACCGATCGGCCGGCTGGGTAGGATAAGTGATGAATCAGGCGAAACTCGCCCGGTGACTTTTTGGGCACTAAGCCCAAGGGTGATACTTTAAGATTAGGGAAGGGGGTTGTTGGGAAAGGGCCAGCGACCCTGCCCGAATCGACCTCCTTAGTAATGCTGGCAGCAGCTACCTCCTCCCGCCCCCTAAGGGACAAAAGGTTGGGGGCATCCTGGGGGGACCTATCACCCACGAAAGGGATACGGAACCCCTGTCTAAAACCTTGAAGAAGGTAAACCGCATCCTCCTCCCTCGGGTACAATGCGAGCCAACGCTCCAACATGTCCACATTAATTGGGGAGGGGGCCTTTTGGTAAACCAGCTCCCTCCGCGGCAGTTTTGCCAACCCCCTGTCCGCCCCTTCCTCTGCACTGCATCCCTCCAGGCCTGGGACAGGCGGAGGCCGCATGGGGGCCAGCGCAGGAGGGACACTCATGCCTGTACTTGCAATTCTTCCTGTTGCAGGAACCATTGGACGAGAAAGTCCAGCACAGCAGGCGGGCTGGAACTCCCTGCCCCGCCACCTGGCGGGGAGCCTGTGCTGGGGCCGCTCGCTGGACCGCATGTCCACAATGGTATCTTTCCCCTGGCGCAGGGCGCGTGGGAGTCATGTACAGCAGCCACAGCCGCTGGCAGGGCTCATCCCACCTCATCTCAGGGTGCAGGGGAATCCGCATACGGAATTCCTCGTCGTAAGCCAACCACGACGGGCCCGGGAAGTCAACCATCGCCCGGTAAATGTTGTCCAAATACTGGACCATCGGAATTGCCAAATCCGGCCGGGCCCTGAGGTATACCGCCATGTATATGAGGTAGGCCGGCAACCAGTTGGCCCACGTACGTGGTGGCTTGCGACGACGTGCTTGCTCCTTATCCTTCTCATCTTGCCCCTCCCTCTCCTCCTTGGTGGGCTCTCTGTTAAGGAGGGAGAAGATGTCCACATACTCCCCCGCCAGATCTTCTCTTTGGTGGTCTGGGCCAAATGGTCCCCCAGTGGCAAAGAATACCCTGCTGTCGGCAAAGCCGACACAGGCACGGTGGAAACTGCGGGCATCTGCAAAGGAGCCTGGACTAACCCGGTCACCCCTAGAAGATTCCCGACTGGGTAAGAAGCACCCCCTACCACGGGGCCCTGGGTGATAGTTGAAGTCACCGGGTGGGGCGTTGGCGACTGGACCGCCGCACCACCCGTGCGAGGCCAAGGCCATTGAAAAGCCCCCCCCCCCCCAACGTGGCCATGTGTGTATGTGCACTATTTTGGACCACATACTCACATGCTGCACCCCCACGGGCTGCCCCCACCGGGGGTTCCGGCCCACTGGGAGCGTCGGAGCTCACGACCGCCATAGAGCTCGTCGACGGGGCTTGATCAGCACCGGCCTGTTGATTGGGGAGCTGCGAGGCAGTGGCCGAAGCCGGGCCACGCGCCTCAGGCAGCTCAACCCGTCCCACCGCCTGCTGCTGCCCAGCAGACGATGGATCGACCAGCACCCCAAAAGGGGCCCCAGGGTGACTAACCCGGGCCAGGGATGCCTCAAGGGCCGCAACGCGGGCCATGAGGGCCTCCACGCTGACATAGCCACCTATACCAAGGGGGGGTAAAGGGCCAGCCAGCCCACTAACTACAGGCGTCGGTACAGGTCCCTGTACCCCGGGGCCGGAATAGGGCCACGATCCGAAGCCCGGGCCCGGTAGGGCCGGGGAAGTACCCTGCCATGGAAGGGGGCCACATCACCCCCCAAGGCTGGAAGCCCCCGCATTAAGCTGCGCCCCAACGGAGGAAGGCCCAGCAGAATGGGTCGCGCCAGGAGCGGCGGCCGCCGCTTGCGGGCCGAGGACCGCGGCCCCTACTGGGCCCGCACGCGGACCCCCAGCCTCCGGCCAAGGGGGAATTAACCCCATCCCACCGGTCCCGGTGGGCTCGGGCATAGGAGGCTGCTGGGGAGGCGCAGCCGTGGTCCTCCGACCCGGATTGCGCTTCCGCGCAGAATGAGCCGCGTTCGCAGTCGCCTTCTTCTTTGAGGGCATTGCAGCTAGCCGATGGGAAGCCGAAAAAGGAGAAAATCAGCAGCCAAGAGGCTCCCCGGTGAGAGTAAAAGCGACGGAGGTAAGAGGGAAAAACTTCTCCGCTCCGTCGCTTCGCAAAATGGCAGCTCGGCTGCCTCATGGCCGCCCCTTATATAAGGGTGCTGGCCACGCCCCTTAACTACCCGGATGCCTTCGTCCGATGGGGGGGGCGCAAAGGGCGCGGCGGCCATTTTGGCGCCGCACTCGCATTCTTTTTAAGCACAGGTTTGGTTTCCCACTTAAATGCATTGGGAACATACAAACAGAAACCTTGAATACAAGAAATTTATTCCCAATGCATTTAAATGGGAAATTGCAATTTTCACCCTCTAGTGGCCACTTGTTTTTCATATGCCCCCCCGCCCCGCCCCAGAACAGCTGAACAGCTGAGAGGCAGCAGTAGTGGTCTTCGGCCAGCTGTGGCTCTTGTAAAATATCCTTTTACAACAGCCACAGCTGGCCGAAGACCAGCATTTGGACTATAAGATGCACCCTCATTTTCTCCCCACTTTGGGGGGAGAAAAAGTGCATCTTATGGTCCAAAAATACAGTAGTTCTCCCCTCCCAATGAGAAGCAAAACAATGACAACATGACTGTTTGATTGCTTATATTAGGTAAACAACCCTATCTGATGTTTGCAATCCTCCAAGGTCCACACAACAAAGCGGAAGCCATTCTCATCTGATACAGAGTTGAATGCTTCTACATCAATCCACAAAACCCACAAAAGCTTTTGCTAAAATAAAACATGATATCTTTAAAGTGCTACAATACTTCCAGGAATTTCTAATTTTCCCAGAAACATATTCTTTATCCTCAAGGTGTTAGTATGGATGTTATAATATGTCAATTGATTTAACATTAGGTCATTCAACTGACCCAGATATCTTGTTAATTCTTAGTGGGATCATCTTAAAACTTAGGAAGAAACAATACAATTAGAGGAGAACTGAACTTAAAGAGGATTTAAATTCCATAAATTAACATTTTAAAAGTAGCAAAAAAACTCCCTAGAAAATGCTATGTATGTTTACAATAGCCAAAGACATTTCTCCCTGTTAGATCAATGAGAGAATACAAGGCTGTGTTGTATAATGTCCCCCAGGGATGTAGACTATACACAAAACATTTCTTGTGTTTGGCAGTTTTCCAAGTTACCTTGTACTGACACTTCTGACTTCTACATCTACTTTATACCTGTGAGACCTTCCCAGCTTTATCCATTTCTTCCTTTCTTCTCCTGTCTTTTGCAAAAGAAGCTGCCAAATTCCTATTTAATGCGTTGGTGCTTCTTTTGGGGAAAATGACCATAACACATATAGGAAATCCACTGAGATTTCTCAGGAGGAAAAAGAAAAGAGAGAACCCTAACCCCACCCCCACCCCCAGAAATCCCACTGCAAAGAGAAATTATAATGATGTAATAATAATTGTGTGCCATCAAGTCATTTCTGAGTTAGGGTCCATTCAACAATTACATGATCCTTTTTCTGGGGGAAACTGTCCCCCTCCCCCCCCATGTCATCCAACTGTAATTTTCACTTTGACCCCTTCCCCCCTTAAAATTACATGATCTGAACCAAATATTACTGTATTTTGCACCACCAACCAGTGGTGGCGCTGCAGTGGAAATGGGTGGGCAGGCGAATTACACTGAAGCAGGAAGTGATGCTCTAGCCTAGCCTCTTGCTCTCCCTGCAACCTGGAAGCATGGCTTTCCCCCTCCATTTTCACTGCATTGAGCAAGGCACAAAGGTAAATAAAACCTGTTCTTTGGCTTCCCACTGTCGGTTAGAAACAGCTCCAAATGGATTACATAATTTTGACCTGACCCCCCTGACCCCATGTAATTTTTCTGTAATTTGGATGGCAAACCCCTTCCCCCCTTTGAGGATCACGTAATTGTTGAATGGCCCCTTATGACTGCCCTCTCCAGGGTTTTCTAGATAGAGAATACAGAGAAGTGGTTTACCCTTTCTTTCTTCTGGGGATTGCCCAGGGACAGTGCAGCCTTCCCAAGCCACACAAGCAGTTTTTTTCCTCTGGAGGCACAGTGGAGAATCAAATTCCTAACCTTTGACTCCTCAGTCAGATGTCTTAACCACTAACCAGTCCACCCAGTGCAAAGAGAAAAGAGGAGAGAAGAGGCTATAAGACTCACATCCCTTATTACTGCCATTAATGCATTTTGCTGAGGTGACAATAGCAATAGTAATTACACTTATATGCTGTCCCATAGCACAGTGCACTCTCTGGGCAGTTTACAAGGTAATTAGCATTTTGCCCCCAAAACGCTGGGTACTCATTTTACTGACGTTGGAAGGACGGAAAGCTGAGTCAATCATTGTCAGGATTGAACTCACAATGTGAGGAGAGTTTTGGCTATAATACAGCAGTTTAACCACTGCACCACTAGGCCAGTGCACACCTCCTCCCCAGTGTTTGAGAGCTGATGAGCTACCACACACCATTGTTAGACTGGAGGAAATGGCAGTGTCCTAGACACTGGAGGCTTATTTTGGAGGCTTATTTTTGTACCAAGGTAAGCATTTTCCTGTTGCCTAGCACTGAAGGGAATACAAAAAGGAGTAACATTACAGGTTAGGCCTAACTGGGCTACAGGCTTGTAATGTTAATCTTGATGGTTTTCCACATAATTTTTATGAAAATATTTTGTACATAATCATTTCTTGAACATCCAAAGGTTGTTCTTACCTTATATATAGTGAAGCCATCAACCTTGACCATATCCAGGTGACTTGCAACTGATGTGAAAGGAATGTGAAACTGTATGTCCAGCCAAAGAAGTAAGTAGACATCTGACAAGAGAACATAAATTTCTGATGGATTTAAAACCCATAGTTATTCCCAGGGAAAGTGAAATCATGAGCCAAATTCTCACCTGGAGTACTGTAAATCTTTCATCCGTTCAAGCAAAATTATTCCAGACTTCTATTACAGTAATGACAGACTTTGCTCTTGACTCACCTCTTCATTTTAACAATGAGACTCTAACTTGCATGGTTAGAGCTAAGAAAATTTGAAAAAATATGTGACAAACTGCAAAATGTCTGTATGGTACATTTCTGTACCATTTTACTTGATTCTTCAGCATTTCTTTGATAATTATTTGAAATATGAATACTTTGTTTTAATTGCAGTTTATATGAATACATTGTTTTAATTGAAGACTACCTTCTGAATTGCTTTTTATCTAGTCAGATTATAAATACATGTAGAAACATTTTAATAAAAAACACATATAAAAGGTAATAAAAAGGTTATTTGTGCATTTGTTAAAGAGAAAGAGAGATGATTTGCTATATTAATGTACATAATTTGCAAAAGTCATATGATAATGGCTATATGCAAAGAGGTAGAATTAGACTATATCTCTTATGGCTCTGTTCTCAAACACATCCCCTAACCCTGTTGTTTTTCTTCTTCTATGTCTAGGCCAGACATGAAACTGCCAAAAGGAGTCCATTCTGCAGTTCCTTTTGCCTGACCTAGTATGAGAAAGATTAGCTGGCAACAAGGTTGCTGTTATCAGGGTATGCCAGATTGTGGTTCAAAAATACTACTGTCTTCAGGGAGGCTCTTTCTGTGTATCACAACCCTGTTGTAATTTTAATGGAATGTGGATGTCCATTGAGGATATCTATCTATCGATCTAACTAAAATCAAGGTCCGGTGCTGTATGTTCCTTATACAAATCCACACCCCTGCACCGATCACGCTGAAACTCGGCACATACGTACCTTGGGCTGAAGAGACAGTCACTGCTGGGGTGTCAAGCCCCATGGGGAGGGGTACACCCCTGCATAAATCCGCAAATGGGATGCCTCCACCGACAGGAGAAAAAGCAAGGGGAAAAAGCCAACCAGGGGGATTGTGATCATCGCCACAGCTCAACCAATTCCCAGCTGACCAGATCTAGGGCTCCATGACATCATGGGGCTCCCTCATACAAAGCAACACCCCTGCACCGATTGCTCTGGAAACTGTGTGCACGCCTACCTTCAACGTCTGGGGTTGCCGGCGTTGGTAACCGGCAGCCCGCCTTGGGGTTCTTGCCCCCCAAAAGGGGCTGCTACACCCCCCCCCCCAACTGGCAGAAACAACCAGGGGAGGTGACTGCACATGCACGAAAATCCATACATGCGCTTAACCCTGCCTGGCATTCCAGGCTGTGGTGCATGTGTGAAATTCCACACATGCGCCAAAGTCTGCCTGGCGTTGCAGGTGGTGCATGGCCTAGCCACCAGTATGGATGGTGGCAATTATGGCCATTACAGCCGCCCCTGCCCCAACGACTACTGCCAGCAGTTGGCCACCATGACATGGCTCCTCTGCACTCCTGAGGCACGCCTTGGGGGAAGGGAGAACCCACAGCCGGGGGGCGGGTAGAGGATGGGACCAGGCTGCCGCTTTCCACAGGCTTCTGCCCCCTCCCCCATGGATCCTCTGCCCACCCATCCAAATGAAGACTCCCTTCCACCTGACACAACCCACGGGAGGACAGAGGGGCCGGGCTGTGATGGCTACCCACTGACTGTAGTCGCTGGGGAGGCTGGCAGCGGCAGCTAGAGTCGGGCTGAGACAGCACCTCACGGCGGGTCTGAGAGAGCAGCTGCGACAAAAGCAGACAAAAAGCTAAGGCAGCTGGGGGCAGGGGGTGTGCCCAGGTCTCTCCTTGGCCCAGGTAGGGTACCCCGAGGCAACGCCGGGTCTTCTGCTAGTTATTGTATAAAGAGGGAGCTTACATGCTTTGAGATCTTCCTGCTCATGTGTGAAGTCTAGACATATAGACCTCCCACTTCAAACGTTCTCACTGAAGACTGGCATGTTTTGGCCGAAGCACAGCCTCTCTTCCTCTTACTTACATAGATTCTTCATGTGAAGGTGGGTTTGTGGAGACTCGCAGTGCAGGTATAAACACACAGAGCACTGAAAACCAGAAGTAAATGGAATACTAAAAACCCTAACATCACTCAAATTAAGAGAAAGAAAGCCAGGGTCTTAATGATTCTATCATACATATTTTGGCACATATTTCATTTCAATGCTATGGTCTGTTAACAAAAATCTCCAGGCTATTGTCAACCATGTTTACTCTATAATTAATGTTTATTAGTTCATGGTGTAAGGGGAAAACATAGAAACAGAGCTTTAATTTCCTATGATGCATAAATAGGAATCTTAACTGTTTCAAGTTTTTGGAACAGTGGACTGAAGATGTAAATTAAGCAAACCCCCCCCCCCCCTCTTTCATAAAAATCCATCCACTCATTATCTTAACAGCATATTTTCCTCTCTACACAGTTATGTTCACCTCACATTCAGGTGGCTGAGGCCATTGTAGGCATCACCCCAAGGATATCTGCCTGTCCCACTAGAGCAGACCAGAGGGGCTCCCTGATAGTCCCATTGGCTAAAGAGGCTCATCTCTCTAGCACAAGGAGGGCCTTTTCTGTGTCCACTCTGGCCCTGTGGAACCTCTAGCTGACCGAGCTACGTCTCCAGGCAGAGCTTCTGCCCTTCCGAAACAAAACTTTAAAACCTGGCTGGTGCACCAGGTGTGGGGGGCGGCTGGGGGGAGGCCTTTTTAGGGTGGCTCATTTGAGGGTTACCCAGGTTTTTAGCTTAGTTTTAAAAGAAATCCTATGATGTGGCTGCTGGAAGAAGGTACATTAATTTTAAATTTTATACTTTTACTTCATTGTTTTATGTATATCTTTTTTATTGATTTTATTGATTTTACAATAAACAACAAAATAATAATCAAAAGAGAAACATTTAACATATGATACTAAAGCAAAAGAAAAGAAAAATTATATATGACAATTTTTAAATGTGTATCTATGCTCTGGTTTTATACATGTAAGCCGCTCAGAGTCACCTCGGTGAGGGGGCGGCAGCATAAATATTACTATTTAAATTAAACTAAATTCTAGGGAAAAGCAATCAAACTGTTCAGTGTTGCTTTTTAGATGTTTTTTAGTGAATATTCTGCTTAAAAAGATCTACTTTTAGAAAAGGTGCCTGCCAGAAAAAGAAACAGTTTTAGTTTGCACTGTATCCTCCTAACATTTTTAATAGTTCCACGGACACTTTGGAGATCACCATATATAGTTTAAACTCATTCCTATGTGGACAAAGGTGTGTTTCTGGTTTTGCATTGGTCCTTTGAAAGCTAATTAGATAAACCAGAAGTCTTGGTAGTTTGCCTCAGAGGACATAGATATATGCCCAATGTGTGTGTGCTAATCTATCTTATTATCTTGAGGGAGTTATGTTCTAATTGTCTTCTTTTTTCATATAAAGATACCTACATTTGCAATACATTTGAAATACGTAGTTTCAAAATGACAATTTAATCTCAAAGCAACATGCAATGTGTATCTTGAAAGCAATGAAATATGCTCTTTATCAACACAGTAAAACATACCTTTGCTTTTGAAATCTTCTGTGTTCCAGATAGGAAATTCTCCAACTGGATAAAGAAATGAGGTACTACGGACGAATTTATTAATTTTCTCTACATTGTCCCTCACATCACAATATGATTTAACAATGCTCTGTGATCCAGCGTATATGTTAGTGTTTCCCAAACTTTGGTTTTTGGACTTCAATTCCCAGGAGCCTAAGTCACTTCACCAAAGCACTGATCAGCCAATGTATTGACGTAGGGTTCTGGGAATTGAAGTCCCCCTGTGTGGTCCCCAAGTTGAGAACCACTGATACATGTGTACATTAATGTGGAGAAATAGATTTTTTTATAAACATGGATAGAAAGAACAGATCTGTTTGCTTGTTCATATGAATAAGGTGTGAAGGTAATTTAATTTAATAGATTTATATATCGCCCTATCCAAAGGACTCTGGGCGGTGTACACAAGTTAAAACCAATATACAGGTAAACCAATTTTAAAAACCCTTAAAAACATAACAACATTACCACCACCACCACCCCTGCCGTGCCATCTACTATCTAAAAACAAATATAAAATCTACAATCTTGAACTTGCTAGATTGTAATTTATGTGGTGGCCAATGAATATATGTAAGTGTCCTGTTTTTCATTCTACATACAACTATTTGGTGGACTGTAGCCTCTCTGTCATTCTGTACTTCTAATAGATACAGGGGAGGATATCATGCGACCACTTTTCACACAGTTTTTCATTTCAGGAGCTATGAACACTGTGTAGCTGGAGGGTATGGAACAATGAGGAAATGGGTAGTATAAAGAAAGCAAAAGTAATCAAATGTCCCCAAACCCTAGCCCCATCAACATCCTTGACTATCCCACAACCTAAAATGTGAACTTGAAGATGCAAAAATTGCATTGGTTACTTTTACAACTTTTATGTTTTTTCTCGTTTTCTCTTCTTATGGAAAATATGAAACAAATATAGTAGGGAATTTAATGGATCCTATGGGGATGTAAAACTCATCTTTATCAGAAAATTAAATTCTCCCAAGGTTACAGTGGTGTGTCAAGTAAGAAGAAATCTTAGCACACAGAAGCTACAACATGAGGGCTGAGCCCAAATGAATCCCAGTAGTAATGGATTGTGTAACCCTTTACATGTGTACTCAGAAATATGGTCCATTGAGTTTAATGGGTGTTGTTTCCAGGAAAATGTTTGTAGGATTATAGCACAGAACAGTCAGAAGAAGGTCAGATTTCAGGTCAGAAAACTCTTCCTTCAAGGCTTCCTATTTGATCCTGAAGTGAGTAGCCTTGGATTTATAAGAAGCCTCAGCTCAGACCATTATTGGAGAAAGGTGCCTTTGAAACTATCCTGTCTACTGTGGCTTCTTGCTGCCTCATGACTATGTAGGCTCTCTGGACCAGTACGAACATGACAAACGCATAGGCAGGCTGCTCCAATTTTCCTTTTAGACTCAGCAAAAAAGAGCCCATCACCCTTCACTGTAATTATTTCCAGACAAACTACTTTAATATCTGATTTCAGCTTATTGCCTGCTAACTACTCCATTCCAAAATCACTTTCCATGTATGTAGTCCACCTCCAGACAACAAAGAGTTTTAAATTGAGATCAGGAGTATGATGGCAGGTGACTATACAGTGCAGTCATCTATCAACTTCAAAGCTGTTAACGATTCTATGAATACTCAGATAAAATTTGAATACATCAGCTTTACTTCCTTTTCGCGCACAGTATCACATTATTTTCAGTAAAGTGCTTGGAAAAGCAATTTCAACCCCCTACTTTTATCATGCCATGCTCTTAAAACAAAAAAAGTAATGAGAAAAAAGGTTTCCCCCAGAGTGATCTGGATCTTATTTTCTTAATAAAAACAATTACTTTAACTCGCCTTCTTTGAAGTTAAAAAACCAGCCAAAACAATAGCCTATTAGTCATTTTCAGGACTAATCTTATTGTTGATGAAATTTCTAAATGGTGCAGCATTTACCCTTTTATTGTAGTGTCAATCCATAACATTCACTAAAAAAGAGCTGTAGCAATACATTAAACAGCTACTCTGGAGAGAGAGAAATTGAGACTCCTAAATGATAAATGTGATTAACCAAGAAGATAAAGTGTCTAAAGGTTTGTCCTGTGCATTGCAAAAGATTTTGCACTTCAATATCTTTATGAACTTAATCACCTAAACATCCTCTGTAATTTAGATAGAGTAAAATTGGTAAAACTGACAGTGATTTGTTATGCTCGCTTTGATTTTAGAACACTGGGGAAGATGCAAACAAACATGAAGGTATTAATTGGTGATACATCTTTAAATTAATGACAGATTGGAATGTATATTTTATGTTTGTCAGACATGAGAATGCAAAAGGAAGGGCAAAAGAAGAGTTACTAGAAATTCTTCCAAGCTAGGTTTGCAGATTAAAGCCTTACTCAAAGAAGAATCAAGCTTTAACAACAATTCAATTCTTAACTAGCTTGGATTGAAACCCATGCTTCTGGAACATGTCCAGCTTGACTCTTTGGAGGAATCCAAAAGAAAAAAATTGCTGGCACATTTCCATGAGCACAAGCTTCAGATGTGAGTTGCTTTCAGGTTAACAAGTCAGTATAAGCATTCATTTTCACATGCCAAGTCCTGCAAATGGTGTGTAACAGCAGATGTCTACCCAACCTTCCCAACTTGTAGCAATTCACGCCTAAGATTTATGTGAACAGAGTTATGCTCATGTTTGTCATTAATAAGATTCTGGCTCCTGAATTCTATGATTAGCACCTCACATTATTCAATTGAGGGAACATTCATCCTTTTCAAGTTAAAAATGTGGTTTTTAAAAAATTAGTTTCCTTCATATAGTCTTATAAAATAATCTCACATCTCTTCTTTGGGAGAATGAATTTACATTACATGCTAAAATTCTTCCATAGCAAGAGAGACACCAAAGGATTTCGCTGGCCCAGACATAATGGTCAGAGTTAAAGCTTCTTTTATGATTCAACTTCAATAAAGAAACCAGATAATAGCTACAATCTCCTCTAACTGTATAAATCCTCCCATACTTCACTCAAGCTAGAACACTCCTAGGCAGTTTGCAAATCCAAAGATGAGGAGCTGTTACATCACCATCTCCATGCAAACCTTTGAAGGCTCACAATTGTCCCTGTCTCTGTTTTCTTTTAAGGGAAAGATGCAATATATGGACCTCCAGCTGCCTGAAGCAGTTAAATTGTCTTTTTTCATCTCCTCTCATAGTTGGGTGGGAATGAATGTCATCAAGGCAAGTTCAGCGGCTGCTGAACCTCCTCAGAGTAATAAAGTATCATGGCTGTTTATCAATTCATGTTATTTGCTAGGACCCAGATATGGCTGATTGTCAACTCTATTCCATTTTCCCAACTTCTTCATGAACAAATAAAGTAGGAGTGTAAGATGGGAAGGGAGGGGGAGAGAAAAGAAAAGTTTGCTCTTTTCCCCTAAATGGAAGTTGATGCTCTTGAAAATATTCAGATATTGTCTCTGAGCAAAATGCATGTTAATTGTGTAACCTGTAAAGGTAACCTGAGGTGGCTAAAAAAATATTCAGAATTTTCTTGTAAAATTCAATAACACTCATAAACACATAAAATGAAAGCGCGGCGCCAAAATGGCCGCCATGCTCTTTGCGGGGGGGCCCCCACCGGGACGCAGACATCCGGGTGAGTTAGGGGGCGTGGCCACCCCTCTATAAAAGGGGTGGCCACGAGGCAGACGAGCTGCCATTTTAGAAGAAGCGACGGAGAGGAGAAGTTTTCTCCGTTGCCCTTCGTTTCTTCAGTCTTCTTTTCTTCAGTCTTCGGCTGTTCAGCCATTTCGGGGCTGCGACCCCCGGAAAGGGATCGTCTTCTCAGCGATGCCTCCCAAGAGGAAGGCCACGGCGACCAAGCCACGGCCAAGAGGGAGGAACTTGCCTGGCCCTGCGCTTGCAAGGGGACAGCAGTCGGGTCAGAGGACCGCAACTGCGCCCCTGCAACAGGGCCCCGCATCGATTGCACCCACCGTTACCGGTGGGATGGGGCAGATTAGGGCATGGCCCTCGGCTCTCCAGCCTCAGGATGGCCCTACAGGGGCTTCGGCCCCCGGCCCGCAATTGCCGGCCATGGGTCCAGACAACGGGAGAGGGCCTGGTGCGGTCACCCAGCAGGGCTTGCCTCCGGCCCCTCATGGGCCGGAGTTTTGGGCATGGCCCTATTCAGGACCTGGTTCCCAGATGGGGGTCCCCAGTGTATCACCCAGTGGGCCATGTGGCCCACCTTGCCCGCCTTATACCGGGGGTTCCGCAACTGTGGATGCATTGTTGGCACGTTTAGCCGTGCTGGAAGCATCCTTGGGGGTCATAAACAACCCCTCGGGGGGGGGGGGGGCTTCACTGCCGACTGGGGCCCCCTTTTGCCTGCCTGCCACCTCGACGGCTGCCACTCTGCAGCAGGCGGCCAGTAGGGTTGAGCTGCTGGAGACGCTCCGGCCTGCGCCGGCCGCGGTCTCGCAGCTCCCCGTTCGTCCTGAACTACAGCCGGGGAGTGGCCAGATGTGGCCCCAGAGCTCGATTGCGGTCGCGAGCTCCGACGCCCGCCATGGGCCGGAACCCCCAGTGGGGGCGGCTCACGGGGGTGCACCCAGTGAGTATCAGGTTCAAACTAATGTCCCCACATCACAGTCCACTTCAGGTGTTAGTTTTCAGTGGCCATGGCCTCGTCACGTCGAGGCGGGTGGGTATCAGTTCCCAGCTTACCCTGGTGCCACTGGATCCCATACTAGCACAACATTGGGCGGGGGGTTTCCGCCCCCAGGGCTGTACCGGGCATCGCAGGGACTGTACAGGCACTGCTGCCGATGCCCCGTGTGAATACCGTGCCGGTGTCAGCATTGCCGACGGCAGGGTATTCCTTGCCCCTCGGGGATCATTTGTCCCAGGCCACGAGGGAAAAGATTTGGAGGGGGGAGTATGTCGATATTTTCTCCCTATTGAACCGTGAGCCCACCAAGGAAGAGAAAGAGGGGCAGGATGACAGAGACAAAGAGCTGTCTCGTCGTCGCAAGCCACCGCGCACTTGGGCCAACTGGTTACCCGCATATCTCATTTATATGGCGGTGTACCTCAGGGCCCGGCCCGATTTGGCCATTCCTATGGTCCAATATTTGGACAATATTTACAAGGCGATGGTGGATTTTCCTGGCCCATCGTGGTTGGCTTACGATGAGGAATTCAGGATGAGGGTGCCCTTACACAAGGAGATGAGATGGGATGAGCCATGCCAGAAGTTGTGGCTTTTATACCTGACCCCCACGCGCCCGGCGCCTGGTGAGAGGTACCATTGCGGCCATGCTGTCCAGCGAGCTACTCCAACGCAGGCTCCCCGCCAGTTGGCAGGGCAGGGGGTTCCAGCCCGCTTGCTGTGTTGGAGTTTCTCGGCCAATGGCGCATGCAATAGAAGACAGTGCCGATACAAACACGAGTGTCCCTCTTGCGCTGGCCCCCACGCCGCCGCTGCGTGTCTGTGAGCCGGTGGGTCACGGGGCAGAGGTAGAGGTGGACAGGGAGCGGGCAGAACTGCCGCTGAAGGAGCTGGTCAGTCAAAAGGCCCCCTCCCCGGTTAACATATTTATGTTAGAGAGGTGGCTCTCGACTTACCCGAGGAGGGACGAGGCGAGGTACCTACTCGAAGGTTTCCAGTGCGGTTTTCGTATCCCATTCAAGGGGGTGCGGGGACCCCAAGATGCTCCTAATTTGCTTTCCCTGAAGGGTAGGGAGGAGGTGGCCGCCCTAAGTATTGCCAAGGAGGTAAATGCAGGGAGGATAGCTGGCCCCTTTTCTAGGCCTCCCTTTCCCAATCTTAAGGTTTCCCCTTTCGGTTTGGTTCCCAAAAAGGCCCCTGGTGAATTTCGTCTAATTCACCATTTATCATACCCGGCGGGTCATTCAGTCAATGACGCCATTCCTGACGACCTTTGTTCGGTCAGGTATACGTCATTTGACCAGGCCCTGTGCATGGTGCGCGCTTGTGGCCCGGGTGCACTTCTGGCGAAATGTGACATTAAATCGGCATTCCGGTTGTTGCCAGTGCACCCGGGTGACTTTGAGTTATTGGGTTTTAAATTCCAGGGAAAATATTATGTAGATAAAGCCATGCCTTTTGGCTGCTCTATTTCCTGTTCAGCATTTGAATGCTTTAGCACTTTTCTCCAGTGGGCCTTTGTTCGCAGGTCTGGGTCCCGGTCTGTAGCCCATTACCTCGATGATTTTTTGTTTGGGGGTGAACGGGGCTTGGACACGTGCACGCATCTCCTCACTACATTTCAGATGCTAATGCAGGAACTTGGTGTCCCTTTAGCGCCCGAAAAGACCGAGGGCCCATCAACTACACCCACATTTCTGGGTATTGAAATTGACATGGTCGTGCAGACATCCAGGTTACCTATGGACAAGGTCACACGGATCTCTGCAATGGTTTTGGCCTTGCTGGCCAAACGTAAGGTGTCACTTCGTGAGATCCAAGTTCTACATGGTCATCTTAATTTTGCCTGCAGGGTAGTCACGCCTGGCAGAGCTTTTGCTCGACGCCTATGTGACGCCATGATTGGGCTATCGAGGCACCACCACAGGGTCCGACTGACCAGGGGCATGAGGGCTGACCTGTTGGTTTGGCTTAAGTTCCTGCGGGAATTCAATGGGGTATCATTTTGGAGGTCTGACCTCTTGGTCTCCCCTAGGTTTCAGGTTCAGTCGGATGCCTCTGGGTCCCTCGGATACGGGATTTATTTTGAGGGGAGGTGGGCCTACGGCCAATGGCCTCCAGCATGGCAGGGCACGGATCGTCTACGCGATCTCACATTCCTTGAGTTCTTCCCGATACTGGGAGCTTTGATGCTATGGGGTGAGGAGTGGGCCAATTCAGTAGTCCATTTTTGGTGTGACAATGCTGCGGTAGTCCACATTGTCAATTCTCAGACATCTAAATCGCCCAGGGTCATGGGGTTAGTTCGCCAGTTTGTGTTACGCAGGCTGTGCCTCAATGTGCTCTTTAGGGCCAGACATGTACCAGGCATTAATAACGATATTGCTGATGCTTTATCCCGCCTGCAGATCCCCCGGTTCCGCGCCTTGGCTCCGGACGCGGAGGAATTCCCCTCGCCACTCCAGGACGAGATTTGGACATTTGGCAAGGAGAGGTGAACCGGGCGATCGGCATGTCACTCGCGCCCCGCACGCGTAAGGCGAATCAACATGCATTTAATCAATTTAAACAATTTTGTGTGCAACTCCGGTTGCCCGAAGTGTGGCCCATTCCAGTTGAACACGTTCTTCAATTTATGGTTTACCTACACAGTCTGGGCCTAGCTCCCCGCACCATAGCATCCAGGCTGTCAGCACTGGCATTCATGGCCAAGGTGAGGGGTTTTGCTGACAACATAACTGATTTCCGTATACGACATGTTTTGGAGGGGTGGACACGGGAACGTGGACGCCACCCGGACACTCGTCACCCAATTTCTCCAGGGGTCCTTACCCACCTCGCACGAGGCTGGCATGACCTGTGTTTTGACAGGTATGAGGCAGCTCTTTTTCATGCGGCTACCACGGTGGCCTTTTTTGGAGCGCTCCACATCAGTGAGTTGGTACTACTGTCTAAGGCGGATTCGGCTCGTAGGGCACTGGAACTCGAAGATGTCTATGTCTCTGATGAGTGGGCTTAGTTGAGGATACGGTCCTCGAAAGTTGATCAGCACGGTGTAGGCAGTGATGTTAGACTGCTACGATGTTCCATTGCAGACATCTGTCCGGTTGGTGCCCTACAGGAGTTCATTGCAGTGCGTGGCACGCACCCTGGCCCGTTTTTCTGCCACCAAGATGGGTCTCCCCTGACTAAATTTCAATTTTGGAAGGTGACCGGTAAGGCACTGTCCAGTGTTGGCCTCCCCGGGGCTCGTTACGTCACCCATTCTTTTAGAATAGGGGCTGCTTCTACTGCGGCTGCTTTTGGGTACTCTGAGGCTGATATACGCCGTATGGGGAGATGGGGATCTAAGTGTTTTACATTATATGTTCGCCCTATTCAGGTATGAGTACCAGATAAGTCACCGTTCTCTCTGTTTTATCTTACAGACCCTGTGTGTCCCCGCACACCGGTGGCAGTATGGCTGGTGGGCCATAGCTATGTGCACTGGGCAGCGCAGTACGCTGCAGCGACAGAGTGGGAACCCCAGCTTGGACTGCGTGCCTCCGCATGTATCAGGTGGTATGGTAAGCGTGGAATGTTATGGCGGGAACTGTTGCCATTCCTTTTCTCTATCAGGGATGCTGAACCGCCTGATGTCCTGGTGCTGCACCTCGGGGGCAATGACCTAGGCCAGGTCACTGGCCTTTCTTTAAAATATGCGATTTGCAGCGACCTAGCTTATTTGCATTATGTGTGGCCTTCCACAACGCTGCTATGGTCGGACATCATACCGCGTCACGCTTACAGAGGGGGTATTAACCTCCAGGCCCTTGACCGTGCTCGCCGCTCGGTGAACAGGGCAGTTGCCCGGTTCTTTGCAGACAAGGGTTTGGGGCGGGTCATCCGACACCCCACCATTAGTTTACAAAATTATGATCTTTATACAGGGGATGGGGTCCATCTGTCGGCTAGAGGTATGAACCTCTTTTTGGAAGATTTGCAAGCAGGCCTGTTGACTGAGCTGACGGTCTGGGGGGGGGGGGCGGTGAGTCTTTATTGAAGCCTCCCCGTGTGGCGGGTAGCACTGGTAAGGTAAATATTTATGACCCATAGGTATCCGGCAGGTTCGCAATTGACTGGCCAACAGACAGGTACAAGGTTAATAACGTTGACCGGTCAACGACGAACCAGGCAATGGGGTGATGGCAGGAGCTCTTCAGCATGCATTACCCCGTGATTTGACGGATACACGTCAGAGGGTGGGGTCAGTAGATAGTTTATTGACTACGGTCAACAATTTGTTTGTCGCAACAAACAAATTGATACAAATGGATACATTGTAGCCAATTGCCATTGGCAATTTTGGGAGGAACCTTACCAGTGTTACTGCGGCCTGCTTGCCTTAAGAATTATAATTGGCTGAGTACCAATTGAAATTTATAATTCGGACTAGGGCATTGATTCAATAAATGTGGCCCAATGCCTTTATCCATATACCGGTGTCTGAGTCTTTCTTTGGGGGGTGCGCCTGCAATGGGATTGGAAGAGGGGAAGCAACTCAAAATACTGTATTTTTGGTATCAGCTAGAGGAAATTCATCCTTCACTAGTCTTGAAGCATAAAATCACCATAAATTCATTGTTTAAAATTCCATTGAGTCACAGTGCATACCCTGTTTAAAAAAGTGGTGCTACTGATGAATATGATGATGATTTTATTAAATCCTGTATTATTTGTTCTATGGTCTCCCTTACGTTCTGGGTCAAATTTTGTGTTTAAATCAGTTTTATAGACAGTTTATTGCCTAATGAAAATCAATTATCTTTCTAAAATATTACTGTTCCCTCTTTCATTCACTCTTGGCTCTTACTGAAGTCAAATAGTCATTAGAAAGTTTTCCCTCTTCATAAAAGATAACCAAGTAGCACTAGTTTTTTATTTCCATGGTTTTCAGAGGTATTGACTTTGAGGGGGGAAATGACAATTAGAGTGTAAATGAAACTGGGCAGTGACTAACATAGAAATGTTAGTTGGTTTACAATATTCTCACTGATATGTTATATTTTCTTAATATGTTAGGTCTGTTTCATTATAACATGAGCAATAACAATCCTTCATGTAAGAATATACCAGGATTTCTTCATTGTTTTGTTCTGAAAAGTAGAACTAGGTTGCTAACAAAAGGAGCGGCATAAGTGTGTTCTGCTTTGGGATGTTGTTTCATGGTTCTAGTGAGAGATTGATGGAGATACTAATTAGTATATTAATCAGCTTCATTTCAATGGAATTTGTATTACTTTTTTAAAAAAAAAATGGGAGGAGGTGAGACAGCTCTGTATTCTCAGACACACAGCTTAGCCCTATTGGAATAACCTTCAGAATTTCGCCAATGCCGGAGGAGGTTAAAGGGCCACCAGGGCTCCGAGGCATACGAAGACCGAGCTCTGCATCTCCTCCCCTCCGGCCACACCAACACCAGAGGAGGTTAAAGGTCTGACGGAGTTCTGAGGCAGCCAAAGACTGAGCTCCGCGTCTCCTCCCCTCTGGCTATGCCAATGCCAGAGGAGGTTAAAGGGCTGCCAGGGCTTTGAGGTGGCCAAAGACTGAGCTCCGCTTCTCCTCCCCTCTGGCCATGCCAATGCTGGAGGAGGTTAAAGGGCCCCCGGGGCTCCAAGGTGGCCAAAGACTGAGATCCGTGTCTCCTCCCCTCCAGCCATGCCATCGCCAGAGGAGGTTAAAGGGCTGCTGGGGCTCTAAGGTGGCCGAAGATGCCAGTGAGGACGTTGAGCCCTGGGCTCCACCAAGGATGTTGAGCCCTGGGCTCCACCAAGGATGTTGAGCCCTGGGCTCCACCAAGGATGTTGAGCCCCGGGCTCCACCAAGGACATTGAGCCCTGGGCTCCGCTGAGAACATTGAGCCCCTGGCTCCGTCAATTTGGTATAATTATTGTATATATCGTATACTGTATTTTTGTGTTTGCTGCTAATATTTATATTGTATTGCTGTCTATTTACTTAGTATATCGTTGATTTATGTGAGATTTTGTGTGCCACCCTGAGTCCAGCTGAAGCCTAAACACTTACAGAATTAGAGAATTCTGAATTAGGAATTTTTCCTAAATTTTAGAACTGCCTTGAGCTCCCACTCCTTCTATCCAAGAACAGAAAATGAAGAACTTTCACAAAAGAAATTATCTTGTTGTTTTTTTTAAAAAATCATCACCTGTCTACCTTCTTCCCATCACACAACCCTCATGTTTGTGAAGAAAGTATAGATTGGAGTGGTTGAAAGTGATCCAGAACTATTGTATTATTCACTATTATAGTAGGAGTGATAGAATGCAAAAACAAGTTTGCGATTCAGGTTTAAATGTCACTGTATGCCACTGTGAAGGTTTCTGTCATTGTAGCTGTGTGATTTTTTTAAAATGAAGAGCTTCAACTTTCCAAAAGCACCTTAGAAAACACTGTTGGTTTGACCATGAAAGGAAGAAAATGTACCCCTGCCCCATTGTAAGTTGGCTAAGGCTTCGATCATATTTCCAGTTAATAAGAATAGGGATGTATGATTTATGCCCTACTAGCAACACATAAAAAGGCTAAAAGATAGCAATTTGGAGCATATCTACTAGAAAGGAAGGTGCACTGTGTAAGTATTGTCATGGTTCCATGTGGGATGACATCTTTTTGTGTTATTTACTTGTTAGTTTTGTAGGATTTTGAGTAGTGATGCTAGCACTGTCTTTCTTTTTTCTCTATGAGTTATGCCACTTAGCCTAACAGAAGCCATTTTATAAAGCACACTCCACCATTTTACCCTTTAACTGGGAAAGCACCTCTTGTTCTTTTCTCAAGGCTAAAGTCTAGGAAGTTACCCAAAGAGGTGGACTTCTCTCATGAGAAGAGATATGATCTCTGATAAGCGGACATCTAGTATCTTTGATCTATGTGCAAAGCTATCACTTTGAGAAGTCAATTAGCACTTTCCAGGACAGTTTCTCATGGAGAAAGGTATAAAAACCTACCAAATTTCTCCATTGCTAGGAGAACCCTTGTCACTCATTATCTCTATGGGAACCCATCCAGTCCATCTTGGATGGGGCGGGAAGACCGCCACTGCTTACTTACGTAAGTGGTAGCTTATAGCTTTTATTATAGCTTTTATAGGGCAAGTTATGTTTTTTTTAGTTTAGTTAGAATCTTGCCGGGCAGGTTTTTTTTTGTGTGTGTGTTTTTATGGTTAGGGGTGGTTTGGGTGGTGGTGTTTTGAATTTGTGGTTTTTGAATTTATTTGATTTATCTTATTTATTTATTTATTATTTTGATTTTTAAAATATTTTTGACTGTTTTTTACTCTTCCGGCCTCTAGGTGGGGCTGTGTTTAAGAGCACTGTGATTTTCTTTCTTTGTTCAGTTGTGTTTCGAAGGCATGGAGGGAGGACATGTTTGTAGAGTGCTCTTGATTGTTTATTCTGTTTTTATTTTGGTTTGATTTTGGGGTGTTGGGCTGGGGGGTTTAAGTAGAGAGTTTCTACTTAAACCCCCCAAGTGTTTCTGCATGTTCTTTTGTTTTTATTTTGGGTTTGAGATGTGTTTACTTGTTTTGATTATTTCTGGTTATTTATTTTTCTGATTTCTTTCGTATTTATTTGTTTAATTTGTGATATTATTGTTTGTTGAGTTAGGTATTTTCATGTTGTAGATAGGTATTTTTAGTGAGTTTTTACTGTTTTTCGGTAGCCTTTAGTATTTTGGGTGTTTTTTTGTTGTGTTTGTGGTTTATTGTTGTGTTGTTTATTGGTTTTATTTTAATTATTTGTTTATTTATTTGTCTTTTATTATTTTTGATGCTTGGCGTTTTGGTTGTGGTTGTGTTTTGTGGGGTGAAGAATGGCCTGTCTATCATTTCCTCTTTTCTCCATTGCTGTTTTGAAATTAGGTTTTGATGCAGGGATGGGGAAAAGGAAGAGCTGGCAGTCAGCTCGCTCTTCGTCCGGTAAGGTTCGTTAGGTCGGTCGGTTGAAAAGGAGGCAGAGAAGAGCTATCTTCCTCATGATGGTTTTCTCCTCTTGGCCTCCTTTTTCCCTGGCTTACCTAACGGGAGATCGTCAGGCAGCGATCCATAATGGGTGGTGCTCTTCCTTGCGGATTGCTGGCTGCTGCTTTTCTATTACCTCCACCACTGTTTCGTGCTAGTTCTTGAAATAGCAGTATGGGTAGTAGAAAGGCAAGGTCCAGTCATTCACCAGGGAGTGTGCTTCCCCTGATGATTGCTGCCTGCTGCTTTTTTTCCCACCCTGGCTCAACTTACCTTGAGTGTGGCGGTGGTCTCGCCGTGTCTTCGGCGGGGTAGCGTCGAGGAGAGGGAGTCCCTCTTCTCACAATTGTTCCAGGAAAGAAGGCCGGCAGTTGTCTCAATGTGGTTTTTTTTGCGGGTTTGGGTTAGCGAGGCCGTGAGGCACTGCGTCCACCTGTGGCAGCCTTGCGTTCCTGTTGCGTGAGGCATTATTTCATTTTATTTTTTCACGCGCTGGCTTTTTCAATGTTCTGCGTGCTCGTGCCCTTCAGCCTGATTGGCTGAAGTGGTCACGGCGCGGAGGACGCTGGGGCTTGAAGTTTTGTTTCTTCTATTCGTGTTTGTGCTGTGTTTTTTTCTGTGGCTTGGTTTCTATTGAGCATGGCACCTTTCCCAATGGTTTGCTTGCTCTCACCTGTCAGCCTGATTGGCTGAGGGGCACCGCGGCACGGAGGACATTGGGAATTGAAGTTGTTTGGTTCTGTTTGCGTTTGTGGGGCTGTTGCCCCACTGGCGACTGCGGGATGCTTGCGGCACTCTGCAGGCCGGGTAAAAGCAAGTGCAGGACAGTATGGATGGGTGCGGGCATGTATGCTGAAGTCCAACAGATAATGTCCCTCCTTATAGGTAAAAATTATTCTACATATTCTGCATTTATTGGAACTTTGCTTTTTCATCAATAAACTGACAAAAAGGACTTGGTTTGTCAAGTTTACTTCCTTTTCTCCCACTGCCAATGGAGAAAATTGGGGAAGGGGAATTTTAACAATAAGGCCTTATTCTCAAAAGGAGGACTGTGTCTATTTTGTATCAACTTCGTGGAGTCTGTTGCCCAGAAGAAGAAACTTCACCCCGCATCCCGGGATCCAGCAAGTTGCTGCCGAAGTAACAAACATACTCCCACACACCTTTCACACCGCCAAGGCTAAAAGTTACCCAGAAGCAAGATAAGGGCGTTTTTCATATGGGAAAGTGGTATTCTGTCCCAGGGGTCTTTGCAGCTCAATTTCCCCTGCATAGTTTGTCCCGGATCGCTATTTCATTCTCTATGAACCTATGAGCCAGATTTATCTGGACCCAGCCTTCCTCTGCTAGCCTTGAGGAAGCCACCCTTACAGCCCGCTAACCAAATCTGGGGCCTCTGCCTGTGTTGCGGCCTGCCAAATCTCTAGCAGAGGAGGAGCAGAGCCTGCTGATAGGTGGAAGTAACCCTGATAAGTATAAGTATGTTTAAATATAACAGTTCAGTTCTACACTTGGGTGGGGGCTGTCAAAGTGTGTATTATTCTTCTATTTGCTGTTGATATTTTAAATGATATTAATTTAATTTATTTTAGCCTGATAATCTATTTATCAGTTATTTAATCATGTAATTCATCAGCTGAAGTCCTGTTGGTATAGTAAGCCTAATCATAACTTTCTATCCATTCTTCCCTGATGAACAAAGTGCTCCTGCCACAATTCTCAAGGGCACAAATGGTCATAAACCAGCATAGAAAGGATGTTTTCTGTACCAGAGAGGACTAGACAGAAAGTATTTTGTTACAAATATGATATCGGCCATTGTGTTCTTTAACTGCATCCTTTTAAAAAAATTAAGGTTATACATTGTCTCCTAGGCAAAATGGTGAAGCATCGCCATCACTGTGACATCAAGTTGATTCTGACTTATGGTGTCCCTTTCCAGAGCTTCCTTGATTGAAAACACACAGATCTGGTTTAGATTCCCTTCTTCTGGAAGTGTCCTAGGACTGTAAATCTTGTCCATGCTACACAGGCTGCCTTTTCCCTAAGGGGGCACAGAGAGGAATCAAACCCACATCCTCTGGGTCTGCAGCCAGATACCTAAACTGATGAGCTACCCAGACAGCCAACTCACCCACTCACTCCATCCATTTACCTACCTACCTACTTACCCACCCACCCACATATCTACTCAAGAGTAATTCAGTACTATACTGCAGCCACAACTGGTCAAGTAATTATTTTTACCTTAGCTGTCAGTCTGTAAAATAGGAATATTTGTAATCTGTTTTGTGAAAACAGCCAAATAAAATTATGACAGATCTTTTTTCACTATATAAAACACTTTTCCCAGAATACTAAACTATATGCAGATGATTTTCACAGATTCTGTTCACAAGGATCAAAGAGAAAAGGCTTTTCATATCCCATAGAGATGAATAGCAGAATTCTAATTCATTTCAAAGAGTGTTGATTAGAACTAAAGATTACCCATCCACCCCACTTTGGCTATTCCTAAAGATGTTTTTTTTTCTTCTCCTTCAAATTCACAGCTGAAACATTACCATATATTATTTGAAAAGAATTACTGGTACCTTTGTCCAAATGTCATTCAATGTGGTTTAATGATTTTCATATTTATTTGGAGGAAAAAACATTGAATAGAAGAAAGCAACACATTTGTCAGATATTAAATTAGCTGAGCAGATGCTTACTATTCTCACCACAATTCCAGATTTCAATCAGATCAGTCCTAATTGAGCAATGAGATTGATAAAAAGATTAGTCATTAATGAGCACAAGATTAGAATGATCCTTTGCCTGAACATTGTTAAGAATTGTTCTTTTGAATGTCCTACTTTGTAACAATTTTTCTCCCAGCTGATTTTCATGAAAATGATGCAATATCCACCAGTAATTAATAAAATTATACTATTTTAAAAAAATGCAACCCCCCCAACACACATGACATGTAAATTTGTAAAAGATCAGAGGATTATTTAGAAGACATTGACTTCATTTAATGAGTGTAGAAACAGTTTTAAATTATTCTTGATGCACTACTTTAGCCAAGTCACAAACTTCCCCTCTTCTGTTAGAAAAAGTGGTGGTGGTGGTGGTGGTGGTTGTTCAGTTGCACAGTCGATTCCGACCCTTTGTGACCCCATGGACCATTTTCCTCCAGACACCTCTGTCCTCCACCATCCTCCTCAGCCTGCCCAGCTCTGTGCCCATTGTGTCCACAATACCATCTAGCCACCTCATCTTTGGATGCCCCCTTCTTCTCTCGCCCTCCACCTTTCCCAGCATCAAGGCCTTCACAAGTGAGTCCTCCCTTCTCATTTGATGTCCAAAGTACTTTAGCTTCTTGTTCACTATTTGTCCCTCCAATGAACAGTCAGGATTGATTTCTTCTAATATTGACCTATTTGTTCTCTTTTTAAAAATACATTGCACAGCTGACTCTCAGAACGAAAGGAGATTTTTCTGGAAGTATGTAGTGCACAGTTATATATCTGGGCTTGCTTTAATTAACTACAGTCAGTACTCATAGAATAAAAGCTACTTTCTAAATAGCAGGGACTAGGACTTCACTAGCCAGCATTCCAGTTTCATTTGTTCTCACTGACCTGAGCTAGACTCCTCAGCAAAGCTGGGAGGAAAATTTATTATTCCAGGAATAGTATTTTGTTGCAAAAGAAGTAAAATATTTGAAGTTGGTATGGTCTTGAGTAATTAAGAGCCAATACATTTGCAAAAGACCTCGTCCTTCTTTATGGATATGATCAATCCAGTTGTCTGCAAATTTGGATCCTCCTTATGCAGATATGGAGGTAGCAAAGAGACTGTCAAATAAACAGCCTGTTATTACCTACCTCTCTTTCAGATTGGTTGTGATGGGGAATAAAGAAATAGGCCTGCCCTTTCCTATTGTAGCATTTCTGCTAAGGATTATTGTCTTCAGACGCTAGCTGGCTATTGACTGGTACCAAGAGGAGCTGGAAGCAATTAAAAACATTCTTCAGGTAGTGAATGATAGAGAATGTAGTGGTTCAGCTACAAAGCTGGGATGACAAAATGATAACAGACAACAAATAAAATGCAGTAGTGATCAATTTCTACTTTAGGTTGGTTGACGGAGTGATTTGGAATAGGAAAAAAAGTAAGACAAGGCGGCATTTTGTCACCCAGCTTATATAACTTATATACAGAGCAGATAATGTGCAATGCAGGGCTGGATGAGTCAAAAGTTGGAATTAAAATTGACAGGAGAAACATCAACAATTTGAGATATGCAGATGATACTACCCTAATGGAAGAAAGTGATGAAGACTTAAAGAAGCTCTTGCTTAGGTTAAAAGAAGAGAGTGCAAAAGCTGGCTTGAGACTCAACATCAAGAAAACCAAGATAATGGCAACAGGCCCTATCAGTCCCTGGAAAATAGATGGGGAAGAAGTAGAAGCAGCGATATACTTTCTTTCTTAGGATCCAAAATCACTGCAGATGGAGATGGCAGCCATTAAATAAAAAGGCGACTGATTCTTGGGATACAAGCTATGAGAAACCTGGGGAACATAGTCAAAATTAGAGACATCACCTTGCAAACAAAGTCCATATAGTCAAAGCAATGGTATTTCCGGTAGTAATGTATGGTTGTGAGAGCTGGACCAGAAAGAAGGCTGAGAGCAGAAGAATGCCTTTGAAATGTGGTGTTGGAGGAGAATTTTGAGAGTTCACTGGACAGCAAGGAGAATGAATATATAGATCTTAAAAGAAATCAACCCCAACTGCTCCTTGGTAGTTCAAATATCGAAGATGAAGCTAAAATACTTTGAATATCAAATGAGAAGAGAGGATTCACTTGAGAAAGCCTTGATGTTGGGAAGCAAAAGAAGAAAGGGGATGGTAGAGAATGAGATGGCTAGATGGTATTGTTGATGCAATGAGCACAAAACTGGGTGGGTTGAGGAGGGTGGTGCAGGATGCCTGGCATTCAGTGGTCCATGGGGCTACAAAGGGTCGGACTCGACTATGCGACTGAACAACAACAACAGAACAACAACAACAAAGTTACAAGATGGGAAATACTTGACTTAGCAATGCTCCCTGCAAGGAGAATCTTGGAATGCTATAGATCACAAGCAGAATATAAGAATAATCTGATGCAACTGCAAAAAAGGCAGACATTGTTTTGGATTGCACTAACAGAATTATAGTCTCCAAATCAGATGAAGTAAGAGTTCCAATCTATTTAGTATATCATCTTGAGTTCTGTATCCAGTTCTGGACACAACACTTTAAGAGGGATGAACTTTAAGAACTGGAACTGTTTCAGAGAAGTGCAAAAAGAATAATCGGGAGTTCAGACACCAAGTCTTAGGCGGAAACACTGAAAGATCTGGGCATGCTTAATCTGTCAGCAAAGATAAAGGTGGACCTCTGGCTCTTGAGCCAAGCATAACTATGCTTTCAAACCTCAGTTCCTTTAAGAGGATACCAAACATGTGGCTTGATCAACATTTCCCATCCCATGCCTCTTGATCCACTCCAGGGCCTACAGCAATACTAAAAATATGCCAATGGTTTGTGTGTATGGGTGTTGGTGTAATATGCATTGTGGCATGCTTTTGAAAAGGTCCATGTGGTGTAACTCTATTGTCTCAAAGACCTCACATATTGATCCAATCTCTGGGGAAAGAGTCTTGATTGATTTTCTATCTTTTAAAACAAACAAATAAATGACCCCTAATATTTTCTTTCACAATTAGAAGTTTGTTTCAAACAAACTGATCAATGAAGAAAACATCAATGCATACTTACCTTTTTACACTACTGCATTCTTTTCTCACAGACTCAGAAAACATTTAAGTCCAGCAAAAAGAACAACAAGGAAACCAGACATCTGCCAAGAACATTTTCACAGCTTTATCCATAGAGAATTAATGAATGTTAAGGCAAAGTGAGCAGAAGGTACTATTTTGCCACTGATGAAGAGCTGGTTGCTGTGTTTCCTCCACAGAGATCTCCCTAAACCACTGCCTTTTTTAGTTTTTATATCAATTTATTTACTTCATATCATCTGAGCATTGAGAAAATTTAATTTTTGAAGCTTCTGTTGAACATTAGCACCTTTGTTTCAAATCTGAAGAGTCCTGCTATGTAAACATATGTTTCTCAATTTTATGTGCTAAGTAATGCTGATGTCTAGAGAGGCACAATAGTATTTTGAGAATTAGCCTGAACAGCATGACTCTTGTTAATTATTTTTCTCCAGTATATTGCTAGGTACTAAAGAGAAAATGCAAATCCAGGTTCCTGACACATAAATGACTTGAGGGGGAGGTAGAAAACTACCACCCAAGAAAAATACAGAGGAAATGTTAATATCTGCTGCTTTACCTCTTTCCTGTACTAGAATGATGTTGTCTTAGGTGTATACAATCAAGTGGTCAGGTTGGGTTATCTATGGGGAAATCTGGAGAAAGCATGACTTCTGCATGCTGAACATTTCATTTCCTCCCCCTTTTTTGCTCTGACTACAACTACAGATACATCTCCCATTAAGTATGAATGAAGGGCCAAAGCAAAATATAATGGGGAATTTTGGTTAAACAAAAGAGGGGGGTGGGGGGTGGAGTTCTAGAAATTTGGTTATTCCTTTAGTAAGCAGTTATTAGGCAGAAAATTCACAGAAACATGGAGAGATCAGCCCAGTCTCATCAAATGCCCTCTTACATTTACCCATAAAACTAGTACTGTACTTTGTGTGGTGAAATCACTACAGAATCAACTAAAGTAGAAAAACATGTCTTTACATGAAACAACTATCTGTAGTTATAGTCAGAGCAAAAAATGGGGAGGAAATGAAATGTTCAGCATGCAGAAGTCCCTGCATGCTTGCTGCTTGGAAGATGGTCAGAGGTAGAAGAAAAGAAAGAGTAAAAAAAAAGCAGAGGCTTGCATCAAATGTTAGTACAGTGTTAGTACAGTACTATCATGCTTGCTATTTCCCCAACAAAACAGATGACCAATGAGTATGATATAATGCACTCACAGAAGAATGGCTATAAATGATTGCTGACCCCAATTTGACAGTATAATTGCTTATTTGATCCTGTACAGTCACAATAATGACCATATCTTATTGTTTAAATAGACACATTGTAATGAAATGGAGATAGTTTAGTCACAGACACTGTTACAACATGTACTGATTATTGCAATATTAGCTGTGGTTGTGATAGTATGTTCAGAAATTGAAAAGAGCATTTTCCTTCTTAACCATGTCAAAAGAATTGCAAGAAACTCCTTGAGCACCTCACAGGATGTAAACTAATATAGGTGAATATGAAACAGGGTTTCATTTTAGATAAAATGCATTACTGTTTTTAATGCTCCTGGGCTTTGATTAAATAAGACAAATGAATGAAAAAAATAAAATGTAAAGACAGAAGTTAATTACACTGAAGACATTTTCTGTTCTAAGCTTATAGCAATCCATTCTGTATGAAACATGAAGTCAGAACCCATAATGCTCTATCTCATTGAGACTGCCTTTTATTATTAGTGCTTCACCACAAGCTTTAAAAAAGCTTGAATGTTCCAGAGGTTATGAATAACCTCTGCTCCTAACCCACTACTGTGAGAAGGCACTGCATTATGCCCTAAGTGTCAATGTATTAAACTGCCATTTTAATCAATTATACAGTATTGCTGAGAATGTTTGTGTCTCCATTTTTCCTCTAAGCTTTAAAAAGAGGGAGAGGCTCCCTCTTTTTGTTCAGTTTTTGTTGTTATTTTGGTAGAGGAAGTATCCACCAGAATTGGTTTGTGTTTTAAAAGCACTTAGTGGGAGGAAAAGTGGTTTGATAATAAATGCAGCTAAACATGAGGTATGCAGACTATTACCAAGTACTGTATTACTTAAGATTCTTAAAAGGTTTGATCTCAAAAATCATATATGCTGGAACGGAACCAAAACAGAGTGATCCTATGCAAACACAAAACAAAACAAAACAGGGACTCAAAACATGTGGGTAGGCAAAGATCAGGAATAGTTTAGAATGGACCATATGTCATATGTTCAAAGGAAAAAATTGGACTGTTCTCAGAGTGGACCTATCTGATTGCACCCTTGGTTGTTATTCTACAATTCAGAATATAAATTCTTCTGTTTTGGTGAGCTATTGTTAGACAACCGATGCAACCTGAAACCATAAGGAAGCACCTGAAAATAAAATCAAAATGGGGAACCCCTCATAATGTAAATATAGTTACACAACCAGTGAAATTCTGTTAGACTGTATAGGAACTCAACCCCAATCTGTGATTGGAATAGGATAGGTTAGTGCTCAGCTGACTTTTGAAAAGGTTCTGGTATAATGATATCAATTCTTCTCAAGTGTTACTTATCTCATTTTGTCCAACACATGAGCAAAAGAGTACCTAGCCCAACCTAACATCATACTCCTGACATGAAATTGAAGTAGATGTGAAGGAGCGATTGCTGTTTTTGCCAACATTTTCTCATCAGATAACAACACTGGAAAAACAGTATCATTGCTCAGGTAGAAGGCCTCTACATGAAGCCTCTACTCTTGAGATGCCCAATGGGCAAAGTGAGATAAACAATGGCAATAGCAATCACACTTATATATCAACCCATAGCACTTGGAATACTCTCAGAGTAGGTCATATGGTAATTAGTATTTTTGCAAATAACAAGATTAGTACTCATTTTACTGACTTCTGAAAGATGGAATTTAATTTAATTTTAATTTAATTTAATTGTCACATTTATATACCGCTCACTCGGCCAAAGCCAACTCAGGGCGGTTCACAATAAAAATTAAAAAACACATGTTAAAAACAGTTAAAACTACCCACCCCCTAAAAACAAGGGCTGCAGGATCCAAAGGCACCATGGGGAAGAGTTCTTCTACACCAACCACCCAATGGAGGTTACCCTTCCACCTGCACCCCACACTTGACCCGCCAGCCAGGTTTTAAGTTGGCTGATGGAACAATTAGAGAGCCTCTCTGGTCCGCTCTGGTTGGACGGACAGACGTCCTCAGGGCGATGCGGTCTCTTAGGTAACCCGGCCCACTACCATATAGGGCTTTAAAGGTCAAAACCAGCACCTTGAATTGGAAGGCTGATTAATCCTGGAGCCCATCCCATCAGCACTGAACTCAGATTGTGAGCAGAGTTTTAACTGCAGTACTACAGTTTAACCACTGTGCCACAAAGATATGGATTATTTCTATAGTTGAACATATTGGGCTTCCAACATTTTAACTCATAGGGCCTATTCAGATGTTCAGCCAGAAAGTGTATACATTTCAAAGAGAGCCCCCACCCCATCCCCTCACCACACATGGGAATAATGCAGATCTTTGTGGTACTGGATTGTGGTACTGGAGCCATGCTAAGGAACATGTTTGCAAAGCCTGTGCAGAACCTTGTGGTGAATAGGAATGTGCCCTTATTGGACTAAAAATCCAAGAATTCTCCATTCAGGGAACCCTACTTGACAGACAGCCACTTACAGATACCTAAATATGTATCACCTAGCAGAAAGGCCTAGACTGGAAAGTTTCATGGAGTAGTATAGGTCTACCTTCCAGTTTAAGAATGAAGTTCCCAGACAGTATTAGGGCAGTCTCTTTTTTTGAACAGGGAGCTAGTAGAAGCTAGGAATATGTTGGCCCCTGAAGCCTTTCAGCTCATGCCTTTCTCCCATGCAAGACAAATTTAGGCCTCTCTCTGAGTCTGTCTGCCAGCTGGGAAGCCTAGGGGAAGGGAGGGAACACTCATTACACTTCTCTATGTTACAGGTGGCATAGTGTTGATTGTGGCATGGTATATGTGTGCATTCTCATTCCCACCAATTTGAGTGTGGCTTGCATTTCGGCTAAAGGACTACACTCTGTGTCATGAATACCTTGTAGTTTCAGCTAAAAAGGAGAAGATCAATGTACTGTAACTGCTAGAATATTTTAGTATTTTAGTATTTTATTGGCACTGTGCAGTAGGCTAGTGCAGAACTTGTAACCATTGAAGACAAATAATCACTCTTCAAATAGAAAGCAAAGAGGGGAGGTAATGTTGAATTTTTTTTTTGCATCGGCTAAAGGATAGTGCAAAAGAAGTTTTAAAAGTGTATTTATATGACTTCTGAAAAAGAAGGAAGAAAGACCAGAGCCTAAGACTACCACCACAGATCTATTAAATATAGAGGTGGCAAACAGATTGCTATTGTCCCACTACTACAGAATATTTTACTACACCCATTGCTGGACTGTGCTGATAGTAAATGACCATGTGATTTACACATAGTGAATGCTTTTCACCTACATAAAATCTATGAAATAAACAGCAATATGCAAAGCATATACTTAATTTACATAATGACCAGGCAATTTCCTTAGGTGGCAAAATAATTTATTTAAAGTTAGAGTAGGAGTAATCTAGCTTTTACAATCCTGGTCCATGAGATGAAATGACTGAATCCCATTCTATAGTACACTCCAAATTAGTTCCATCTCCCTCAGTTACTTGACAAATGGGTTTCTTATTGTTTCAGACTGTACAAAGAATTACATATCACACTATGCCCAAGATTAATTAGAGTTATTTTCAAGCATCCTAAGTGATATGGCCAACAGGAAGTGCTTTCTGAGTCTAATGGGAAGCTTTTCAGAATCTTTTAAGAATCATCCATCATACAAATCCTATTATTAATTTATTTAGGAATGCACAAAGGCAACCATCACAAAGCACTTAGAGTCAACTCTGATACTACACATCCAACAAATTGGTTTAAAAATGAGGAATATGAAATTAAATGGAATTTTACTCCCACTCTTTCAGTCTCTTGATGTTCTCATGAAGTCATTAGTTTTTTTTGCACCAGTTTTTTAATTCTGAAATCTCCTTGTATGACAATACAGTACTCATCTTCCTCATTAAAGGTTTTCTTTATAGCCCTAGAAATGTGTATGATAGTCTATAAGTCTTGTAAGAAATATCATCTTTGTAGGTCTTCAAATCAATGTTCAGAGGCAAAAATCTTGTGAGTTATCTCAACAGTGGATTTTCACAAGGTAATAAGCCTACTTAAATATTTGCTATTGCATGTGAAGCTGTGCAATTCAGAGTGCAACAGTAAATGCCTACAATTACTTTGTTACTTACAATTTTTTTGAATAGTAGCCATGTTAGTCTGTGTTTCAAGCATATCAGAGAGTAAACAAAACAAACAAAATAAAACAAAAATGTGGCACTTTAAAGACTAACTGCTGTATTTTAATGTTAGCTTTCGTGGATCAAGTCCACTTCATCAGACATAGGAGTGAGGCTTCATGGCATTAATTTTTACACATCAGGTACAGAGATACAGAATGTTTAGCATAACAGAAAAGTATACAAGTCAATGTGATTTTTTTACAACTGGTAATACCTGTTATTCAGATTAATTGTGAAGCATCTTTCTGTTGAATTGCAAATGATTAGTAGATATTTATTTATTTATTTATTTTATTTAACGTATGACAGTTAGTTTATAGATGCAAGACAACCACTGTGGCATTAAACATTTACTAACGAGTTTACCCTTCAGGCCTAGCACCTATTGTGTGAGTGGTCCAGGCCAAGCACCTGGTTCTTCCTTTGTTCTCAGAGGTAGCCTAAGGATGTAGATAAAGTTTTTAATGAAGTAGTTTCTGTGAAGGTGGTATCTTCTTTCCTGTCATGATCTGGACTGCCAAAATGTAGCCACTTTCTTTGCTTTGTCATTGCCCAAACCCAAGCCCTTATCAATGCATAGAGCAATTAGCAGACCAGTAAATGAGCTGGATTCTGCTTTTCTCTACATTCATAACGTGTGTTGTTGTCCATCAGCAGCCTCCACTTGAGCATGTTGGTCTTGCATTTAGGGACTCCAACCCTCAGCCTATTCAGGGTCCTCCAAGGGGCATCTAGGAAGTGGAGATCCTCAGCCATATCCTCCTTTAATGTTGTCCATTGTCAAGAGAGCTCCTTCCTCCATCTAATTTGGTTTTGCTTTTGTGTACTCTAATGATGGTATAATGTAACAACATATAATATACAACATATATGTTTCTGCCTAAAATCAGTTTGGATTCTTCTGATGGCCTCTATTTTACCACTACCACCTCTTCCTAACTAGCCAGCCCCTACCACATCCTCTTGTCATATCTGGACAAAAGTGGCTGTGGTGGCTCAGTGGTTAAGAAGCTTGCCTTGTTATCTGGAAGGCCAGCAAGTTGGCAGTTCGAGACCCGGGTACTGCATGATGGTTTGTATGCCCATCTCTGTCCAAGCTCCTGCAAACCTAGCAGTTCAAAAGCAAGAAATTGCAAGTACCCTATATACTTGAATATAAGTCAGATTTTTTAGCTCCCAAAATGAGGTCCAAAAATGGGACTCAACTTATACGCAGGTCATCATAAACATTCAAAAACATACCCACACAAATGTCTAAATTAATTAATTTTACCATATTTTCATGCATTTTAATTATTGAAACTCACTAGCACCTGCTGCATTTTCCACCCTTGACTAATACTCTGGTCAATCTATTTTCCCAGTTTTAGAGGTCCAAATTAGGTTCCTCGACTTATATTTGGGACAATATAGTCGAGTATATATGGTAGATAAATAAGGACCACTTCAGTGGGAAAAGATCTTGAGGACATGAAAAGAAACTTATTGAGGTGTCCCCTAAGCGAAATTTCTCCAGCAAAAATCCTTTCAACCCAGAATAATTTCTGACATAAAATTATTATTATTGTCTGGACAAAGCAAGAGATACATAATGTTGAAGACTGATGTCATAGTTGAACTTTGGTATTCTTATTACTGACTTACTGTCTCATTAGTCTCTTGGGTGGCCTAGTATTGTTGACTTGATCACCTTAAACTACCCAGTGGTTCTATAGCACATAGGCAAGATACTTCCATTCATCAACCATTATTTTGTATATGAATTCACAAACATCACATTTCCCACATATCTTAACCTATAAAATCAAGCATTAACCGTTGGAACTTCACATAGAATCCTAAGCCAGGCCCTACTAGCCCGCACCAACCATTCGTGCACACACCCGAACTGGGTCCACAGGTCAACAAAGGATTGAGAAATGTGCCAGTGGGGCAAGAGCCCCACAAACGCAAAAAAAGGAAACAAATTCATTTCCCAACATTCTTTGTGCTGCGCCACATCCAATCAGGCTGAGAGCCACGAGCACAAAGAACGTTGAGAAACGCGCCGTGGCCAATCAAAATCGAGCCGCAGGAAAAAAAACGCAGCACAAACACAAACCCATAACTACAAGCCCCAGAGTCCTGCATGCCATGAGTGCGCAGAATGCTGAGAAGCCCGCCGCGCGAAAAAAATTAAAAACCCAGTGCCTCACAGCCACACAAAACAAACAAGTGGCCTCAAGCACCACAGGGGTTCCCGCGGTCTGCCCAGCGAGGCCGGGCCACGGGAAGGAAAGCCCACCCACACACACACGCCGCCTGAAGTGGTGCTGAGATTCCCATGGTCCAGCCAGCAAGGCCAGGACACGGGAACAAAAGCCCACCCCCCACACACACGCTGCCTGAAGTGGCACTGGGATTCCTGCGGTCCCATTTCCAGGGAAGTAAAGCCAGCGGATGGCGCTCCGCAAGCTGACTTTACTTACCGAAAAAGTGTTTCGCTTTCAAGCGGGGGCCAAGGCACCAGTGCTTGAAAGAGAAACAAAAGTAAAAAACAAACACCAAAAGAAGTAAAATAAATAAACCATTAATAAACCATTAATTAAAAAAACACAAACAAAAACATCCAAAATTAATCAAAACCCAAATTAACAAACAGAAAAAACACACAGAAAAACACCAAAAAAGAAAAAACCACAAAATAAATTAAACCAGCCAACTTACCACCACACGTCCATCCTCCACAATGGCCGGAAATGAAATGAGGAAAGAAAGAGACTACTTACTGGAAGACGCGCCACCCAGAATCCAGTAGACAAAAAACAGTCAAACTAAAAGAAACACTCAACACCCCCACCCAGAGGCCACAAGAGAAAAAACAGTCAAAAACATAACATTACATCACACATTCACACAAATCACAAACAAATCACAAAATAATAAAATAAAAACATTTCTAAAATCCTGTGTAGAGTTTTCACTCAAAAAAAACCCTCAAAACATCTAAACACAGTTTAAAAACATTGAATGTAAAAAAACATGCATTCACATTTTTAAAATTATTATCCAAGGTAAAACTATTTAAAAAAATTCACATACTAAAACATTATTTGGTTAAATAAAATAATTGTAAAAAATTATATCATCCTTTCCTCTTTTTTTAATCCACAAAAGCAAACCCCAAAAAGCTGATCACAGTTTATAACAGCCCGTGTGTATAAATAAACATTTTAAAAATCACAATTACAGACTAACCTCATTTGTACAAACATTAACAAAACAAAAACCTTCCAACACCATTTAAAACAGCCTGGCAACGCCGGGTAACCTCTGCTAGTATCTTATATGAACATCTCTCTGAAAATGAATGCTTATGTTTAATGGATTAGTAGACAGGTAGAGTTTGAACAGTGGTTTTAACTTCCCTATGTTACACTGCTAATGGTATATTGTTAATGGATTGCCAAAATGTCACCTCTGAAAAAGCACTACTGAATAGCCAGATTAAGAACTAAATCTCCATCTATTCACAATTGCCGCTATTAAATTAATTGAATATCTTTTCAAATGCTAGACTGAAAAGGCAAATCTTACACTGAGCTTTAGAGCTCATTAATTCCATATGCTAAGGGAAACCATTGGAGAGAGTGAATTTCAGTTGCAAATGATAAGTACAATATACTGCTGACTCTGAAAAGTTCTAATCCTCAGAACCAATCACAAAAGAAAGTATTTAATCCTAATAAATGATGGAGAAGAGGCCTGTAGTGCCCCTCAGAGTTCTTTTTTGTGCCTCATGCTATTTAACATCTACATGGAACTTCTGGGATGGACTATCCAGAGTTTGCTAATGACATCTAACTCTTTCCTTTCAATCTAATTCTAAGGAAGCTATCTCAGTTGTAATTTGGTGTTTGGTGCCAATAACACCAGGATGAGGTCAGACAAACTAAAGCTTAAGCGAGATAATATAGAGACACTCCTGGTCAGTCAGAAGGCAAGGAGAAAATAAGGATGCAACCTGTGTTGTATAGGGTGCTGTTATTTGAGTAGTGGTAATGCTCATTAAAGGTGACTGTTTTTAGAAGCCAGAATTCAGATTCTTCAATGGTTACTGAGATATATTGAAAGGGTCAATGTGCAGAACCACATGATGGCCAAAACTGGAAGTAATCAACATACTCATTAGGGTGGCCAGGTTTTTATCTATCAAAAGGAAACCATTACAGCCAACTGTTAGTGATGACACCTAGTGAATAAATGTAGCAGCTGTTGTGTGAAATAATAATAATAATAATAATAATAATAATAATAATAATAATAATAATAATAATAATAATAATAATAATAATTATTATTATTATTATTATTATTATTATTATTATTATTATTATTATTATTATTATTATTATTATTATTATTATTATTATTATTATTATTATTATTATTATACTTCTATTTCTATTTCTATTTCTATACCACTTTTCTTCCCCTAAGGGAACTCAAAGCAGTTTACAAGATACGAAATATAATATACAGGATATGCATAGGTACAAAAATAAGATACAAATTTATGCAATAATACAGTAACAACTTGAGCACAATTCAATAATACATTTCATATGTCAAGAATTCAATAATACATCACAAAAACATTATTAATACCAAATAAATGTATGTGGACGACTTCCAAGCCTCCAGCCCAACTAGGGCAGAGGAACAGAATGGGCTCAACAGCTGTGCCTATCTCCTCCCTAGACAATGAAGAAGGATGGGGGGTGGGGGGTGGTGGCAAAGTCCTGGTGGCAAAGTCCCTGGCCAAACCGGCCCAAAGGAGGGGAGGGCGAGCGTCCTGGGTCCGTAGCACTGGCAAGCAAGTTCTTCATATAGGTGCCATGCCGGCCACCACAGCTGGAGCTAGTCTCACCTCTCCACCCTCCCGCCAAACTAACCCAAATGAGGGGAGGGCAAGTGTCCTGGGTCCATAGCGTTGGCGAGCAAGTTCTTCATATAGGCAAATCATACTCTTTGTTTCAATTGAAACCATCTTTGATGAGACTAAATAGTGTCCCATCAGATTGATATAGAATTTACATGTATCTGGGATTAATAGCATGTAATTTGATTTTAGAATTGCAGGGATTAAAAATTAGGTATGCCACGTAGCCACCTAGTTTAAGTTTATATTGGTTCTAGACAGCTCAGTTAGGTGTGTAGATGTATTATTACACTGATTTTTCCTAATAGATTTGGTTACAGATTTAATATAAAACAAAAATATTAAATGCTTGTATCACATCTGGGTAAGTGCTCAATGGTGGATGTGTAGAAGAAATTGTTAAAATTAATGACATATTTGACTACTTTGTGATGCTGCATCTTGATTATGGTAGGCTCAGAAGAGTTATAGCCTATTCTGCTTCACACCATATTTTGTGTCATTTTCCCTAGATCCTGAAGAACATGGTTGTAAATAGGTAATATAATTTTTAATGTAAGCTCTATACAGTGTGCGTAGAAAAGAAAAACAAATTTAAAAGGCAGCTGCTTCCCAATTCATGATGTAAAATAAGAATAGCAAACAGACGAGATCCCTGGATAGTATTTAAAGGGACTTCTTCTGATTAAATATCCTAAAGCCCTAATTATGTATTGTCTATGTAAAAAGATGAGACTGTGGTGGCTTAGTAGTAAAGATGCTGAATGTGATGACCAGAAGGTTGGCTTTCACTTTACAGTAGTAACCTGTATAATGAAAAAGCTCTTCGTTATACGATTTTTTTCATTATGTGAATCATATTGGTGATATCCCACATTATAAAAAAAAATTCATTGTATGGGGTATACCCCATATAACGAGAACAAAATGTTCTTAATGCAGGGTAAACCAAATACAAGTCCTGCACTGGTGGACCTCCTTCCATGCAATGGACTGAGGTGCCCCTGCCTCCATTAATCTGTTTTCCTTGTGGTGTGTCCACTGGTGTCATGCATCTCATAGGTGGGATGGTGCATTTCTGAAGCCAATAGCGCTCAAACGCTTCATTATATGAATTTTTCATTATACGAAATGTTCGTTATATGGGGTACTTGCCTACACTGCCTGGGGCCTTAACTCGTGGGGCCTGCTTATGGGGCATCAGTGAATCAACTGCAACCCAAGGTTTGCAAGTTCTATCATTGTCCGGGGTTTGGGTTTACTCAGCCTTCCTTCCTTCCTAAGCCGATAACATTGTTTAAACTGCTGTCCTGCACCCATTTTGTTGTGAGCTCTTTCCTTCCGGGATCCAGTTTGACTCAACACTCCATCCTTTTGTAGGGGTAATATGAGTACCCAGTATATGGGGGCACAATGTTAATTAACTGTTAACTGCCCTCAGAGTGCACTGGTACTAAGGGGAAATATATAAGTGTGATTGTGTTGCGTTAATTTCAGTCAGCTATTATCACATATAATCAGCTTTCCCCAGTTTTTTCTAGAAAATATGGTTTCCTCTGGCATCCCGGGGATCTCAATGTCCCTATGATGTGGCACATACCTGGGATATAGTGTGTCCACTCCTCCTGAGTCTCTGGGTTGGCTCCACTTCCCAGCCTCTGGGTGGGTGCCATGAGTGTACACTATCAATGCTTCCGTTGAACCCTGACTCCATGTATCTGTATAACTCTGTGGGTTTCTTTTTGTGCATACCCCTCCTTTTCCCCCTCCATATGTGGCCAGTTCCTGCTGGTGCCTTCTCTTTTCTTTCAGGTTCCCAGACTTTTCGTAGGACACGGTTCCTGTCATTGCCGCAGCCTACTGTGTCACAGCTTCCACAGCTTCCTGTGTCCACGGTGCTTCCTTGGGGGTGTGCATCTCATCCGTTAGAAGACACATTTCCCCTCTTTATTCCGCTTGCTGAGGGGCATCTTGTGGTGGAGATGGTGCAGTTCCTCCTTGCTGATTTTGCATATTGAACAGTTTACTATGTGGTTTGTCCGTTGGTGGCGTGCATCTCATAGTTGGAATGGCACATTTCTGAAACCACAAAGGTGAGGCCTGCACTGGTGGACCTCCTTCCATGTGATGGACTGAGGTGCTCCTGCCTCCATTAATCTGTTTTCCTTGCAGTGCATCCATTGGTGGCATTCATCTCATAGGTGTGATGGTGCATTTCTGAAATCACGTAGACAAGGCCTGCACTGGTGAACCTCCTTCCATGTGATGGACTGAGGTGCCCCTGCCTCTGTTCTGCTGTTTTCCTTGTGGTGCATCCACTGGTGGTGTTCATCTCATAGGTGGAATGTCCTATTTCTGAAATCACGAAGGCGAGGCCTCCACAGGTGGACCTCCTTCCATGCAATGGACAGAGGTGTCTCCCTTGCCTCCATTCCTTTCCTTTCATACCTGATGGTATGCCATGTGCCCAATTTTACTCTTCTGGAGGCTAGGGCCTCCGGCCCACTATGGGTTCATTGCCTTTTGCCTCAGTTTGTTCCTTCCATTGCACTGGGGCTGCCAGCCGTGTAGGTTGGTCTGGGGTGGGTCGTGGTTCAGCCACTGGCTGTACCCTGTGTGGCAGGTAGTGCGGGTGATTTTAATCAGAATGGCCTCTTTAGTTATTCGGTTGGGGTCTCAGTTAATTTAGGAACTCGTACAGCACTGTTACTTGGGGTACCTCATGGCTCTCAGATTAGTTGCAGACCTGGGTCAGCTGATCAGAATGCCTTGCCAGCTTTCTGGTCACATAGCTTGGTCCCACTGTTGGGAACTGTGCTGGCCTGCCTGCAGAGCTTTTCTGCTGTCCCTATTATTTGGGATCCAAAATTATCTGATATTGACCTGATCTTGCACCCCAGTCCCCAGTCCAATAGTTTGCAACAACTTATTTTGGATTTATAAAGTGGCCCATGTTTGAACCCATGACATGTGTCCATCTCTTCACTCAGGGGTGGCGGGCAAAGAAGTTTCCTAAATAAATCAAATGAGATCTTATCTACAGAGATGGTCTGTGAGATGAAAGAGTCATGGAAAAGAGTCATGTGAATTATCATGTGGTAGAACAGTACTATAGACACCACAGAATGTGGATGAAACATCCAGATCTATACCTATAAAAAGAGGCATTAACTGTTGGGTTCATTCAAAGGCTCCCACACCAGGCCCAACCATCTCTGACCTAGCCTTCCGCACTCACCGTAACCCCTGCCTTCTCAGCACTGTGGGCTTTTGGTCATCGCCAGTGGGGCAGCAGCCCCACGAACGCAAACAAAGGGAAACAACTTCAATTCCCAACATCCTCTGCACTGCGGCGCACCTCAGCCAATCAGGCTGAGAGGCGTGAGCAAAAAGAACATTGGGAACCGCGCCGTGCCCAATTGAAATCGAGCCGGAGGAAAAAAACTGCCGCACAAATGCAAACAAAACAAACAAAACTCCAAGTCCCAGTGCCCTACGTGCCATGAGCACTTCAGCCAATCAGGCTGAAGGGCGCGAGCATGCAGAACGCTGAAAAAAATTGGCACGTGAAAAATAAAATAAAAACACGCTGGCCTCCCGCAACGGGAGTGCAAGTCCACCACAGCCAGATGCAGTGCCTCACGGCCTTGCAAAACAAACACACACAAACAACCACAGCGAGACCACCACCAGCCTTTTTTCCCAGAGCAACGGGGAGAAGAGGGACTCCCTCTCCTCCCTGCTACCCCGCCAAAGACACGGCGAGACCACCACCGGCCTCAAGGAAAGTTGAGCCAGGGTGGAAAAAATACCACCAGCAGGCATCAGTTCATCAGGGGAAGCACCCTCCCTGGCGAATGACTGGCTGCTTCCTTTGTACTTCCGATGGAGGTAATACAAAAGCAGCAACCAGCAATCCACAAGGAAGAGCACCACCCCTTTCGGATCGATGCCTGCCAATCTCCGGTTAGGTAAGCCAGGAGAAAAAGGAGACAGAGAGGAGAGAACCATAGCCAGGGAGATAGCTCTTCTCTGCCTCCTTCTCCTCAACTTACCTAACGAATCTTCCCGGGGGAAGAGCCAGCTGACTGATGGCTCCTCCATTTCCCCATTGCTGCATCAAAACCAAAATTTGAAGCAGCAATGGGGAGAAGAGGAACCGACAGGCAGCCCGTTCTTCACACAAAAATACACAACAACAAAACCAAACATTTACCCAAAATGCCAAACACCAAAAATAATAAAACACAAATAAATAAATAATTAAACAAACACATTAACCAACAAAGCAATAAACAACAAAATCCACAAACAAAAACACCCAAAATACCATGAAAGCACAGAAAAAACGCCTAACTACAACACAAAAATACCTAACTCAAACAACAAAATACCACAAAGTAAACAAATAATCACAAAAGCAATCAGAAACATAAAAACCAACCATAAATAAACAAAACAATTAAACACATCTAAAACCCAAAAAAAAACCACAAAAGAAGAAACAGAAACACCTACTAGTCCAACACACACACACACAAAACAAAAAACAAAACCCAGATTAACAAAAACCAGAGAACTCACCAGCATGTCCTCCTTCCATGACTCCGGAACAGAAATGAAGACACAAAGACTACTTATCGGAAGAAGCCCCACCTAGAGGCCGGGAGAGAAAA
Organism: Bradypodion ventrale; assembly: GCA_035047345.1. NCBI lineage: Eukaryota > Metazoa > Chordata > Lepidosauria > Squamata > Chamaeleonidae > Bradypodion > Bradypodion ventrale. The sequence goes on along the minus strand of JAWDJE010000005.1, from coordinate 72,128,134 downwards.
AACAAGTCAAACAAAAAGAGAATCCAACTCTATTACTAATGGCCCCACCTAGAGGCCACAAGAGTAAAAACAAGTCAGAAAAATATGAAATAAATCCAAATCACAAACAAATCTAATAAAATAGATCAAAAAAGTCAAAAATCACCAATGCAAAACACACCCACCCAAACCACCCTTAACCAAAAAACAAAACAAAAAAACCCCCCACAAATAAAAACTGCCCAGCTGGCCGGGCACAAATATGCTAGTATTGTATAAAATATTCTTAACAATTAGCACAATATGAAGAAGGAAGCTCAGATGAGAATTTGGGTGGCATTTGAATTTAAAACTGTCAGGCTTTGAAACTTGGAGGAAACATGTCTTCCATGCATCTCTCTGTCCATCTGCTTGTGTGTTTACTTATCTACCTTCACATAATATGTTTGGAGAGTATATGGTTAACATGAAAATCAGTGAAAGCTTAATAAAGACAGAACAACTAAATCTATCCTGACATTTGCTGCAGAATCTGTCAGTTTGAAGAATAGCTTGTTAAATTCTAAGGTGTAAATAGTCATATTTTGATGTTGGAAGGTAATTGTCATTCTTATTGCTGAAAATAACACAATAACTATCAGACTAACCTTCCTCTGTTACTTTGTTTCTAACATGCTTTGAGTTGTTAAAACAATTCTCTACCTCTTAATGCTGGGTTTCCCCCCTATTAATTCTATGGTGTGCTGTTGAGTTCAAAAGCTGAGTATTTTTCTGTAATTTGAAACATCTTTTGATGTGACCACCAAATTCCATTTTGAATATTATTGTGATTGAAACCCCTAGGTAGAAAATTGCAACAGGCATGACAATCGATCAACAAATTCCATTTGCCATTATTAAAAAGCTGATGTGATTTTTGTCATTCATGCCTGCAAGGTTTGCATCTGGATGCCTCTGAAATATTTAGATAGACAAGCAAGCGAACTGCATCACAGAATAAGGAGATGGAGAGTATGGCCTTTGCTCCGTCTTTGAGAGTTTGGCTAGGAATGAAACCAGAACTTTGTTCCTAATTATCAGCAAGGTGCTAGTGCAGTTTATCACTGCACATCAGCTGACAAAAATCACCAGCTGGATTCTGGCCTCATAAGCAGAATTGGATGAAAGTTGCAGGAATAGTAAACCTTTATGGGCAGATAGTAACAACAACATTTCAGACAGTAATGGACAGATTTTGATTTCTTAGGCACCTTTAGCATTGTTCCGGAAATTGGAGAAGTGATCTATGATATTATGTTCACCTGCTTGCTTTGGTTATTTCTTTCTCCAACCTGTAGCACAGAAGGCCTGCAGTAGATCCAGGACATATACTGAATCCTTACAAATGGATCAACATTCATTTGTTGTTCAACAGACCTAGAAATCTGGCAATAAAACATTAGAAGTTGTCTGTGTCCTGCTGCAATCTGCCCAGGTTTTGGTGGTGTGGTACAGTATGTAGTGTGTCTGCATATAGCTGTCTGCAGAGGTTTAGTGGTTAAGATGCTGTGCTTGACAAATGGAAGGTTGGTAGATCAGCAGTTGGAGACCCAAGTGCTGCATGATGAAGTGAGCTCCCATCATCTGTCCCAGCTCCTGGCAACCTACCTAGCAGTTCAAAGCAAGAAACTGCAAGTAGATAAATAGGTACTGCTTTGGTCAGAAAGATAACAGTGTTCTGTGCACTCTGGTGTTTAATCTTGCCTGCCACATAACCACAGAAATGTCTGCATATAGAGACAGCACTGGCTTTTTGGCTGTAAACAGAGATGAACACTACCCCCTAGAGTTAGACATAACTGGCTTTCGAGCGAGGAGACCTTTACCTCCATAGGTGTCTGTATGTAGAAATGAGTGGAATATTGAAATTGCAAAATAATAGCTACTCTGATTCCACACAACCCAATTCCATCCCTGAGGAAAATCATAACTATTTAAAAGCTCTAAATGCTCTCTATATAGGAATAGAGAGAAAATGAATGTCAGTACTTTCTAAGTGATGAGAACAGGAAAACAGCACGTTTGTGTGTAAACTTTGAGTAAATATTTGTAGTTTTTGAAAATCATTTCAGTAGGTACAGTGAGAATAATTATCCTTCTACATAAACATGCAAGTAAAAATAAGAGAATGCAATTACTTATGCTGGATGTCAGCCCAGAAAATGGAATGGTAGGATTTAGGGGTGGGTTGTAAGAAGTACATGATTTTGTAAGATCTCTTATTTCTGCGAAAAGCTTCTACATAATTTTGATGCCTGTCTTTTGGGAGAGGAAGTATGTAAATAACTACTAGCAGATGGGGCATCTATGGGACAGTCTTCCAGCTAACATACAGCTTTGACACAACTTATATTTAATTACTCTTTGAGGAAGGTTTAACCATACCTGTCAAGTTTTGGATTTGAAAATAAGGGAAATTTTGGGCACACCCCTCTGTGGGTGTTGCCAAATCTGTGGGCGTGGCCAAATATGTCCATGTGACTTGCTGGGCTCTAGTCATGCCTGCCACATGGCCATGAAAATGTCTGCAAACACAGACAGCACTGGCTTTTTGGCTGTAAATGGAGATGAGAACTGCACCCTAGAGTTGGATATGACTGGCAGATTTTACTTTCTTAGGATCAAAGATCTCTGCAGATGGTGATTGGAGCCGTGTAATAAAAAGGTGACTGATGCTTGGGAAAAAAGCTATGAGAAACCTGGGGAACATAGTTAAAAGTAGAGGCATCAGCTTGCAAACAAAAAACTGCATAGTCTAAGCAATAGTATTCCTGGTGGTAATGTATGGGTGTGAGAGCTGGACCATTAGGAAAGCTGAGTGCAGAAAAATAGATGCCTTTGAAATGTGGTGTTAGAAATAGGTCGATCCTAGAAGAAATCAACCCTGACTGCTCATTAAAGGTCAAATAGTAAATATGACGCTAAAGTACTTTGGACGTAAAAAGAGAAGAGAGGATTCACTTGAGAAAGCCTTGATGCTGGGAAAGATGGAGGACAAAAGAAGGGGGTGGCCAAAAATAAGATGGCTAGATGGTATTGTAGAAGCAATGGGCACAAAGCTGTGTGGGCCAAACAACCCTTTCCCCATTTTCTTGGGGGACTTTTGCTTTGTTTTCTTTCTTGTTTACTCAGTGGCTTAAGTGACTAAGATGCTGACTGGGAGGCAGAAGGTCAGCAGTTCGATTCCTGAGTACTGCAAGACGGAATGAGCTCCCCCATCTTTGTCCCAGCTCCTGCCATCCTAGCAGTTTGAAAGCAAGAAATTGCAAGTAGATAAATAGGACCACTTTGGTGGGAAGGTAACAGCATTCCGTGTGCTCTGGTGTCTAGTCATGCCTGCCACACGACCATGGAAATGTCTGCAGATGCAGACAACGCTGGCTCTTCGGCTTTGAAACAGAGATGAGCACTGAACCCTAGAGTCGGATACGATTGGCTTTTGAGCAAGGGCGACCCTTTACCTTTACCTAACTCAGATCCCCTTACACAACCGTGCAAGCACACTAGATCTATGAGCTTTGATAATTCTCTCCATGTATTTTGGATTTGCTCTCTCGTACAAAAAGCAGCTTCTTTATCTAAAAATTGGCCTCTGTAGGAATCTATGACTGTGATGGCGAACCTTGGCACCCTAGATATGACTGGCTTTTGAGAAAGGGAATCCTTTACCTTTAGCATATAGTGATCAAGCACCATCCCCCACCCCTCCCAAGTTAACTCTAGAACAGAAATGGAAACCCCCCTCTCTCTCTCATATAGTGATCAAGCACCATCCCCAAGCCCCACCCCTCCCAAGTTAACTCTAGAACTAAATAGAACCCCCCCTCTCTCTCTCTCATATAGTGATCAAGTTTGCCACACAGCAACCTCTGGTGGCTGGAAAAAAATACTGCAGCTTTGCCTGTGAGGGCTCCGGTCAGGATATTTTTTTAAAAAATAAGGAAAAATACGGGGAAATTTAAAAAATGGGAGGGGGTGGTAAGAGAGGTAAAAATAAGGGGGTTTCCCAGGAAAACGGGATAGTTGACAGGTATGGGTTTAACAACCAATCTTTTTTTAACCTTACCTCTAGTTTTCACTAAGGAAAAACTGAAACAAAACCAAAACTAAATATCCCTAGGCATTTATGGTTTCCTCCTCATTTGTTGTTGATAAATAATTACTCCTTCTCATTGGCCACAACTCGTATCTGAGAATGCATTTTCCCCTTGGGCAGGAAAAATGCCATTCATGTGAATTTGTTCTAGGTGGATCCCGGCTTGCAATGGAGTGACCCACACACTATGATCACGGAGCCATCTCCTGCTGTACATATGAAATGAGACATGCAGTATTTAACACCAGGAATGCAAAGGACTGCCATAGGCTTGAGGATATGGACAAGGTGCACCTTCACAGCCAGTCCATCTGGCATGGCCTCTTCTGCCTCCATGACCATTGGGAATCAGAGTTCCTCCTCCACTCATTTTGCCATTGGCCCCAATATGATGGTTTATTGTGGCATTTCCTCCACTGAGGAAATTCTGTCTGGCCGGACATCCCACTACAGTAATGGAATAGACCGTACAGCCAGCGACAGTAGATAACCTTGCTGGGGGCCAATTGCTACAGGTGGATGAGCCCCTTTACGGAGTCAGGTGATTTACTGCCACCTGACACTTGGCGTTGAGTCGCTGGCTGTACAGTCTTTTCCATTTTGTAGAGGGATGTCCGGCCAGACAGAATAATAACTACTGGTGCATCATCCCATATTTAGACTGCAAGTCGGGGACATTTTGGTGGCTGAAGGATTGAGTAAATGTGGAGTTTTCACCCCAGTAATGGAAACACTCATTGGTGGCTCTATCAGGTATTTTGAATTTTGCTAAATTCTCTTTGATTAGTATAAAAATGCACAACAGAAATATAGAAAACACGAGGGGGGGGGGAATCCCCCAAGAATTAGCTTAGCAACACATCTTGATTAGGAAGGAAAACTTATTTACTCAAAGTCTACTTGTGGATACATCAGAAGAATAAAGAAGACACAAATAGGTAGCATCAATCCATCTCTGGAAAGGAGGTCAAGTGGGGAAGAAAGAGAATAGCTGATAAATACAGGAGCCACACACAGCAGGGAAAGAGGAAGAGGCTTGATTTTCCTTTGAATCAGAGTTAGTCAGAACCTAATTGCTTAGTGCTGAATGTTTGTCACCTGAGCCCAAAAAATTCCATCCCAGTTAGATTCATTGCCCGGAGCTTGTATAGTTGTTAAAACTCTAACAGCATCATTGTCTGAGCAGGTAAGAGGTATTTCACTTCACTAGTTTGGATGAGGCACTTTGTTTCTTCTATGAATTACTTTAACTGGCATCTGCTGTTGAGACTGCTCAGCTATTTGTGTTGAAGCAGGCAGATTGCATGTGTGGTGGTTGAAAAAATAAAGTGTGACAAAGGGGTGACAGAAATACATAGTTAAATTGGCTTCTGAGAACTGAAGCTCGGTAGCAGCATATACATACCTTGCATCATTCGACTGAAATCCTACTGCCCACTTCTGCATGTGTGATTGCAGCAGCGATAATGTCAGCAGCAGCAAATCACAGCTGCTCAAAGGCCAAAATGGTAATGCTTAAATGCAGTTTTGGTGTGCACATGAGTTGTACACAGCAGATCAATGTTGTGTGCACCTCAAACATCACCAAATGAAGACTTTAGTCAGTAATGGTGATGTCATCATTGTTGCTCATTCAGAGCTGTGCACCAGGATTTCAGCTATTACATGCTAAACTTACAGGAGAATCCTATATTAATCTACTGTATTCAGAAGTATGTCCTATTCCCTATTTCTTTCAATGAGGCTTCCATACTGGCAAGTGGATATAAAATTGAAGTCCCATAGTCAAATAACAGATGATATTTTATTTTACAATATGTAAGTAATCTACATGACCTATCCACTTAGGTGTGGTGTGCAAGTGCATTGTAACATACAGGCAAACATAACAGAGTGTACTTCTTTGAAATGATTACTTTCTCTTCCCTTCAGTGTTTATGTAGGGATATGACAAAAGGAATGAAGGACTGCTGTTGGATACATAGGTTGTGTCTCTAAGGGTTTATATAGTAGCAAAGTAGGAGTACTCAGATCCTAAATTCATCCCCATATAGGCAGCTCTTAGCATGAATACATAATAGTTTATTTATAAGGCAGTAAGAGGGACATAAACTATATGGAGTTGAACTGCTAGTTATAGGTGGTTGCATTTATAGCTAAGTACACACTTCTTTATCAGTTTCTCTTTACTCACTTATCCCATCTTCTGCTTTCAGGTTTCTGTTAGCCATTACTGAGAGAAGGATGGTGTCCAAACAAAAAGTTTTGAATCAGGAATATACAGCAGGTTCCAAAACTGTATACACATTTTAAGAAAGGAAAAACTTTATTAAAAATTTAATACTCAATATATAATAATAACAAAAAATGATAAGTCATGTTTGAGGTGCTAAAAGTGGTTACCATCAACATCCAGACACTTCTGATTATGGTGAACTACTGCTTGAACAATGTTGACCAAAATGTCCTCTTGTAGTGAAACATGCCATTTCAATCCCTTCCCAAGGTAATGCAAGTGTAGCTGGTTTTCTATGATACACCATCTCACACACGGTGACCAGGTCCCTGTCTGCTGCGACACCTGCAAACATGAGACCTGGCCTCGTGGCGGCCGCACCTTAACCCTCTTCTGCTGATCGGCTGGTCTGGTCACATCATCCCCAGAATGGCAGGACGGTTTGTCAACTCATTGAGATAATGCAAGGTGGATTTTTGGTAGTGTTGCCAAAGGGTGTATCATCTGGGTAAACCCGGGCAGGGAAAACCCGCGAGAAAGATAAAGTTCTAATGGGTAATGGCGATGCCTTAAAAAGTGTCACAGTTTGAAAAACTCTGCAAAGGCCTCTGGGATTGATAGCATCTTCACCCATTAGAACTAGTATACCCTTATCAAAATATTCTGGTGGGAATTTGGGTGAGCGGGAGTAAGGCTCAGTCCTGGGAAGATGAGACTCCTGAAGTCTCCCCTCTAGCTCCTTTGATATCGGCTTCAGCTGCACTGACCGAAAAACAAAGCATCAGTGTTGAAAAGTAACAAGGCCTTATCTGTAAAATTCCCCTTCTGCTCCTTCATGGCTGGAAGGAGACAGAATAACTCTTCTTGATGAAGAAATCATTTAAAAGGTTTATTGGAATAAGAAGAGAATTCCAACATATAAAAATCCTCACTAAACTATGCTAAGAAATACATGATTCTAAGAAAATAAGAAAGTGTTTCAAAGAAGCAATACTTTAGGAATACTAAAAGAAGAGTGCGGCTTAGTGAGCCACCCATCAGAGTAACGGGTTACAGGTTGGATCAGTTCTGGAAGGTGGAGAGCAGCATCTCGTTGATGATCTGAGATTACTGCCCTATCCCACTCCTAATCGGGCTTGATCGCCACAATATTTTTACCATTTATGGTGGGAAAGCATGTGCAGGTGTTTTGAGTGACAGACACCCATTTTTGAAGTCCAGTCTGGGACAGGACATTTAATCAGTGTTCCCATCAGAAAGACGTGTGTCTCACGCCGGTCAACAGGTGGTGAGTCTGAGAAGCGAGCCTCTCCCAGGTGCTTAGTCTGAGAACAGGCACTGAGAACAGGCACTCTCTCTGGGTCACTATCTGAGAACAGAAAGCAGGCTGACCTGCAGCTTCTAATTGGTCAGAAGTTCGCTTCTGCACACAGCAGCCTTCCAAAATGGATCCGTTTAAATTAATTAAAGCTAAACATTTTTAACAGAATAACGACAGATTAATTATTAAGGCACACTGGGCATTAAATAAATAAAATAATGAATTAAAATTAATTCTTCCCTAGCTATGAAATCTCGACACACCACATCCTTTAAGGTCCTTCATAGAAGTCAAGGGTGTTAAGTCAGGAGTATGTAGGGAAAACTCAACCACATCTTCTAAAAATGGTCCTGCACTTCTTGAATGACAACCTTGCTTCTGCTATTTTCTTTTAACTGTCCTGCCTATCACATGGTGATGCTAGCAAATGTCATAGTACCCATTGCTACCATAATGCTTACAGAGTCTATCTGAACGAATGTTCTTCAGATAAGCATCATTAGTGACAGAACAAGCTTTTAGTAGCTATTTCTTGGTAGTTGATACTCCAGCTGCCATTTTTGAATCTGATGTGTCCTCCTATGCTATTTATAAAACACCTTGTATAGGTTCTCAGAATAAATAGAATCTAAGCACATTTTTCTTTCGAATTGTAATAAATATAAATTAATAGGGAGACCTAATGATCAATCAATCCTTTCTGAAAAGGTTGCTACCAAAGCAAGTACCAAAATGAATAGTTCATTTTGATGAGCTAAACAGCAATGTGACAGGGCTGGTAAATTTTTCTCTCTTAATTGTTTTCAGGATTGTACTCTGCCAATTACGTATGTATCATGTGACACCTTTGAGAGTTTAAAGGGCATTCAAAAGTAGTCATTTGGAGGCTCAGATTAATCCTTACTATTTTCTTACAGTATAAAGGACTTGTGTCACATTTTATAACCTTGATCTTGAAATCAGTGTCATATTACCCTTTAAAACACCACCAATTGTCAATTTGCAATGTGCACATTTAAATAACTAATTTAAAACCCTAATAACTAATTTCAAACCCTGTCTAACTGGAAGTATAAAGGAAAGTAAGATTTTTTGGCATTTTAATTCTGCATTATAAAAAAGACAGTTGACAAGTTACTATGAAAAGATTTGACAGGTTCCTTTTTAAAATACTCTGTAGATCTATAGATCACACACCTAAATGCTACATGAGACTTCAGTTTACACTTTGGAGTCACTCAATCAGTTAAATGCAGCAATTTAGCAAGGCATAAAAGGACAAAAATAGCATTTTCTACAGATATGCTACTTGTTCTGTATTTTATTCTTCTACCTGACACATTAAATTTGAAGAATTATGGAGGAAATTAAATTATGGACTTCTGTTTGTCCAGTATGTTCATCTTTCATATCCAGTGCTCAAATAGAGCTAGTGAATAGACACCAAGTAGAACAGGGGTTGCCAACCTTTTTAAGTCCAGGGCCAGGTCACGCTCCCTCAGACCGTTGAGGGAGCCGGACTGGTGGTTCCCCTGCTGTAAACATTGCCAAAAAATGCATCCACAACTGTCAGAAACACATTTATGACAGCCACAGACACATTAGTGGCTGTTGTAAATGTGTTTACAAAAGCTGTAAATGTGTAAAAACGCATTTATGACAGCCACGTCTGCTTCTGCCTCCGCCCTCCCCACCTGGGGGGGAGAAAAAAAAAGGAGATGCCAACACCGACGCCGCGGCTCGCCAACGCTCCCTGCTCGTTCCAGGAGCCCATGCCACCGGCTCCCGGGATTTGAGGCAGGTGGGAGCCATCGCTTCTGCCTCCGCCCTCCCCACCTGGGGGGAAGAAAAAGGAGACACCGACGCCACGGCTCGCCAACGCTCCCTGCTCGTTCCAGGAGCCCATGCCACCGGCTCCCGGGATTTGAGGCAGGTGGGAGCCATCGCTTCTGCCTCCGCCCTCCCCACCTGGGGGGAAGAAAAAGGAGATGCCGACGCCGCGGCTCGCCAACGCTCCCTGCTCGTTCCGGGAGCCCATGCCACAGGCTCCCGGGATTTGAGGCAGGTGGGAGCCATCGCTTCTGCTTCCACCCTCCCCACCTGGGGAAAAAAAGGAGATGCCGACGCCGGGACTCGCCAGCGCTCCCTGCTCGTTCCGGGAGCCCATGCTTGTTGCTGGAACCAGGGGGGTATTGTGGATGGGGTGGGAAGAGAGAGAGTTGGTCCTGCCAGCCAGGAAGGAGGGGCAGCATTCCATCTAGGGAGGTTCCAGGGATACATATAGGTGTTGTGATGGGCATGGGGCGGTATGGCGGGTACCGTGGGGCGGGCCGCACTCGGGGAATGCGGGTCCGATGTTTAAGTGCGGTCCCTCATTCCAGCCCTGCAGGTACATCTCTGGGCCCTGAGCAGCAGATCCAGAGTGACCCCGCCCTTAGGCTGCTGCTGGTGAATGCCAGATCGGTCTGTAATAAGGCCCCCCTGATCCAAGATGCTATCCAGGAGGGGCGGGCTGACCTGGCATGCATCACCGAAACCTGGCTGAAACCTGAGGATGGAGTACCTCTTTCGGACATGTGTCCAGCTGGGTTCGGTATTTGGCACCAGCCTAGAGGTGAGGGGAGGGGCGGTGGTGTCGCCATTGTTGCCAGGGAGTCTTTGGGAATTGCTAGGGCCACTGCTCCACAAGTGTCTGGTTGTGAGGCCCTGCTTCTACGGTTGGGCCCAAAGGGTCAGTTGGGGATCTTACTCCTGTACCTGCCCCCTTGCAGGGTAAGGGATGCCCTGCCTGAGCTCCTCGAAGCCGCCTCGATGCTGGCGTTGGAGTTCCCGAGGCTTATGGTTCTGGGGGACTTCAATTTGCCATCATTGGGGATAGCTTCTGAGGTGGCAAGGGAGTTCATGGCTTCCATGGCAGCCATGGTCCTGACTCAGGTAGTTCGGGGTCCGACCAGGGGCAGTGGTCACATGCCAAACTTAGTTTTCTTGTCGGAGCAGTGGCAGAGTGATCTGAGATTACAGGATTTAGTCATCTCACCTGTGCCATGGTCAGATCACTATCTGGTGACTCTTGACTTTCTGGGGGCGACGCTTCATCGTAGGGAGGCAGGGCCTATTAAAATGGCCCGCCCTCGGCGACTAATGGATCCAGATGGATTCCAGAGGGAACTGGGGGATGTTCCTCTGGATCGGCTACACGATTCACCCGAGGCACTTGTCAACCTGTGGAACAGGACAGCAACAGCAGCCTTGGATGAAATCGCATCACTGCGGCCTCTTCACGCCTGTGGGGTTAGGTCATCCCCGTGGTTCACGGATGAACTGCGGGAACTCAAACGGGCAAAGAGACGCCTAGAGCGCCACTGGGTGAAGACCCAGGATGACTCCGATTGGACACTAGCTAGAGCTGCTATTAGGGCCTACCTAGTGGCGATGGGGGTGGTTAGGCGGCAATACTTCACCACCCTTATTGCCTCCGCTGATAATCGCCCAGCCGCCCTGTCCCGTGTAACCAGGTCCCTCCTCGGTAGGGGGAGATCGGTGCCCGGTTGGCAGGGTTTGGCTGAGGACTTTACTGACCATCTGGTGGAGAAAATTGATCGGATTCGTTCAGGGCTGAATCCCGGCGTGGATGGGGAGGGTCGGGGGGGCGGGGTACCGGAGCACAGTCTTGCTGTACGATCTGGGATCAGTTTGATCCTGTTGTCCCTGATGAAGTGGACAGGCTCCTTGCAGCTGTGCATGCCACTACATGTCCTTTGGACCCCTGTCCCACCTGGTTGGTGAAAGCCTCCAAGGTGGTGACAGGTGGCTGGGTTGGGGCGATAATAAATGCATCATTACGGGAGGGGGTATTTCCTGCACCGCTAAAACATGCTTTGGTGCGCCCCCTCCTGAAGAAAATATCCCTTGACCCAGCTGTCCTTAACAACTACAGGCCGGTCTCCAACCTGCCCTTTCTGGGTAAGGTTTTGGAGAAGGTGGTGGCGTGCCAGCTGCAGAGTGTCCTGGAGGAAGCGGATTATCTAGACCCCTTTCAATCAGGATTCAGGCCTGGGTATGGTACGGAGACGGCATTGGTCGCACTGATGGATGATCTCTGGAGGGAGCGGGACGGGGGTTATCCATCCGTCCTTGCTCTTCTTGACCTCTCAGCGGCCTTCGATACCGTCGACCATGGTATCCTTCTGGAACGGCTCAAAGGACTGGGGATCCAGGGCACCGTGTTGTCCTGGTTTTCCTCTTTTCTGGAGGGCCATACCCAGTCGGTGTGGTTAGAGAGTGAGAGGTCCAGCCCTAGGCTCCTCAAGTATGGGGTGCCTCAGGGCTCAGTGCTATCTCCTCTCCTATTTAACATCTACATGAAGCCACTGGGTGAGATCATTTGTTCCCACGGGGTGCGGTACCATCAGTACGCAGATGACACTCAGCTGTACATCTCGGCCCATGGGGACCCCAGTGATGCTGTTGAAATCCTATCCGGATGCCTGGAGGCCATTGGGGTCTGGATGGGGGCCAATGGGCTTCGGCTGAATCCCAGCAAGACAGAGTGGCTGTGGATAAGGGGCCCCGTGTTATCCAGGTAGTTACCATCTTTGGTACTGGATGGGGCTGTTTTGCCCCAGACAGACCCAGTGTGCAACTTGGGGGTCCTTCTGGACTCGTGGCTGCTGCTAGAAGAACAGGTAGCGGCTGTGGCCAGGAGGGCTTTTGCCCAACTTCGGGTGATTCGCCAGTTGCGCACGCTCCTGGACCAGGGCTCCTTGCTTATGGTCACCCATGCTCTGGTCACTTCCCGACTAGATTATTGTAATGCGCTCTACATGGGGCTGCCCTTGACGACCATTCGGAGGCTGCAGCTGGACCAGAATGCGGCAGCCCGGGTGGTGATGGGATGTGGGCGATATGCCCATGCCTCACCGCTACTTCGGGAGCTGCACTGGTTACCAGTTTGTCTCCGGGTGCAATTCAAGGTGCTGGTTTTGACCTTTAAAGCCCTATATGGCAGTGGGCCAGGATACCTTAGAGACTGCATCGTCCCAAGAGTGTCTGTCCGTCCAACCAGAGCAGACCGGAGGGGCTCTCTAATGGTGCCATCAGTTAGGGGTGCACATCTGTCCAGCACCCGAAGGAGGGCCTTCTCCGTGTCCGCACCAACTCTCTGGAACCTCCTGCCAACAGATCTAAGACTTCAAAGAGAATTGCTGCCCTTCAGGAAAGGATTGAAGACCTGGCTGGCAGGGCAGGTGTGGGGCCCGAATGGGAACATGGTCCCCGCCTGCTGGCTTATGTAAAGAATTAAGAACTCTCTCTTCTTCTTTTTATAGTGGGTGGGATGGGTGGGTGGGATATGTGGTTTTTTAAAGTGGGTGGGATATGGGGCTTTTAAAGTGTTTTTATGTGTTTTTAGAACTTGTTGTAATGCCGCCCTCAGTCGGGTTCTGCCTGAGTGGGCGGCATATACAAATATGACTATTAAATTAAATTAAAAAATTAAAATTTACAGCTGTTATAATTGCATTTTTGGCTGTTTCTGCCACTTCTGGTGGCAGCGGCAGTGAGGGTGCCAGGCCAGATGATCTGGTGCCATGAGCCAGATCTGGCCCATGGGCCATAGGTTGCCTACCCCTGAAGTAGAACATCAGGAAGGGGGAAAATCTATCATTTGAATGACCAGGGCATTTTACCCAAGGAATAAAATTCATGCTGACACTAACACTTTTATTCAACAAATAGATACCTATCTTACTTGCTTTCATTACCACTGACTGAAAATTAGGGATGTGGGTACATTTTAAAATGAAAATCAGCATAAGGTTATGACAAAGATATGTAGTATTTCTGTAAATAGCAACATGTTGCCTCCTGTTTTGTTATTATGTAGTCCAGGGAAAGGGTGGGGGATGGTGGCTGAAGGTAAAAGTAGCTGAAAGTTTAGAAAAACTGTTTCCAGTTTATTTATCTCCACTCACAACAAGTGCCAAGATCCAACAATGTTATTCTGAAGGACACAGTTGCTTATGCCAGAAATGGCAATTATTTATTTTTAAAACTTTTTAATGGTCTTTTTCTTAGGATAGCCAACAGTGAAAGACTCTGATGTAGACTTTTGTTTCCATGATGGGTTGTAGAAGGACAGGGGACAAAGGTCTCAATTCTGCTGGCACTAGATTTGGAAGAAAACCAGAGGGGTGACATTCTTCAGTGTGGTAACATGACTGTGACAGAGAAAATGTAGAGACCTTTGCTGTTGCTGGGAAGTTCATTGCTGATAGCAGTGGCAGTTTTAGCTTTTCTTGCCCCCCAAAATAAAAGAGTATTGACAGTCATGGTGTGGTTTTAGACCTTGACACAACTAATGAATTAAATATTTCTGTTGCCATGAGGGGCCACCTTGGCTTAGTGGCTAAAATGCTAAGCTTGATGACTGGAAGATTGGCAGGGTAACAGTTTGAGACCCAAGTGTTGTGTGACCGAATGAGCACCTAGAATCTGTCCCAGCTCCTACCAATCTAGCAGTTCAAAAGCAAGAAATTTCAAGTAGATAAATATGTACCAAATTGGCAGGAATGGTGTAGTCATTTCGCTCGTGCCTCGCCACTGCTGCAGGAGCTGCACTGGCTGCCTATATGTCTCCAGGTGCAATTCAAGGTGCTGGTTGTCACCTTTAAAGCCCTTCATTGTAGCAGACCAGGATACCTCAGGGACCGCATCGTCCCTAGGACAGCAACCCATCCCACGAGAGCAAACTGAGAGAGCACCCTTCAGGTACCATCTGTTGGGGAGACTTGCCTCTCCAGCACAAGGAGAAGGGCCTTCTCAGTCATAGCCCCCACACTATGGAACCTCCTCCTGGTAGAACTATGCTTAAAGGTCCAGTTGCTACCATTTAGGAAAGAATTGATGATGTGGTTGGCAAAATGGGTCTGGGGCCGGGATTGTCAACAAGCTCCCCTTTCTGGCTCGTCTAAGGCTCCCCCCTCCTGTAATTATTTTTTAATGTTAAAGTCTTGCAAATTTTATATTTGTTTTTAATGGCACAGCAAGGGGGGGGATATTGCTATGTTTTTAAGGTTTTTAAAATTGTTTTATATTGGTTTTAACTTGTGTACACCACCCAGAGTCCATTGCATGGGGCAGTATATAAATCTATTAAATTAAATTAAACAGCATTCCATGTACTCTGACATCTAGTCATGGCTGCCACATGACCATATAAATGTCTGCAGATGCAGGCTCTTTGGCTATAAACGGGGATCAGCACCGAACCCTAAAGTCAGACACAACTGACTTTTGAGCAAGGAAGTCCTTTACCTTTACTAAAGTCCTGAGTTTCTAATCTTTTTAAAAAAAATATTTTGAAATATTCTCAGCATAAATAATACATATGAGTTTTCCTGTAGTTTGTTTGTTTTCTGTCTTTGCACTATCCCTCTTAATCTCAGTGATGCAGAAAAAAATAATCTTCAGTTGAAAAGAAAAGAGAGCCAATTGGGTTAGACTAGTAGAGATGGTGACTGCACCCAAGCAACCAGAAGACTGAGCTTTTCAAGGGCAGCAATGAAGGCATATAAGATGTATCCTAGAGACGAAGACCATGGTCATTCACACTATTGTATTTCCATTTGCCATGTATGAGTGTGAAAGTTGGACAACAAAGAAAGCTAACAGGGGAAACTGACTCATTTGAAATATGATAAACAAGTTCAGTAAGCCAGGTACTCTGGGGCATTGCCCCACTCCTGTTCAGCTTTCCTCTCTTCCGAACTCTCAGGGGGAGACTCACCTAAGGGACTCTCTGCATTTCACTGTCCCTGATTATCCCCTCTCTTCAAAGCCTTTGCTTCACTCTAGATTTACCTCAAAATCCTGCCCTCTCTATGCTGCCTTCTAGCACTCCCTCAGGTGCCTTCTTTTTTAGGGATTTTAGTCTTGACAGCTGGGTCCTTCGTGAGGGCTGGCAGGCAATATGTCTACCTCAAGTTCCACTGGGGAGCTGACTGTGTAGAAATCAAGGGCTCTGGGGCTAGGGAGTGAAAGTCCTTTCAGCAACTCCTCACTCTGTGCCTGATAAAGCAAAATTCATTGAAAAAGCCAGTAATGATGGGAAAGATTGAAGGCAGCAGGGGAGAAGACTGAAGATGAGGTAGTTTGACTCCCTAAAAGAACCCACAGGCTTGACTTTATAAGAGCTTTGCAGAACAGTTTTGAAATTTCTGTCTGATATTTACACCCAGCCGATTTAGCATAAGTCACTCTGAGATCACTTATACATAGGGTCATCATTTGGAGACATGCTGGATGAGTGCCTGGTTAAATAGTTGGTTATGCAACTAGACATGCAACTGGCATGTGACTGACATCTCCACAAATAGCCATGGACACGTCTGTCATGTTTGTTCCATTCATGGCCAATGTTGTTAAGGATAAGATTGTTCCCCATATCTGCAGTTCACAGATGTTTACAAGCAATAGCCAGTCTTTGCCTGTGCACCCCCCTAATGAGAGACGTATGCAGTGAGTGGGTTTAAAACATGGCCACTTTATTGGAACCAATTAACTGCACTGGGGGCAAAATAGTGCGGGTGCACGGCAATGGTCGGGACCAAATTAGCCTTGGGAGAAAATGGTCAACGGGCCGGAGGACCGGTGCACAGTGGTGCCTACATCAAGTGCTGGAGATGGTACAGGGATAGCAAAGGCTTACCTATAAGCCAACAGGAGAAAGGACAATTAGTCTCCATTGAGCACACCCCTAGGCGATGCCCGCCGGGAAGGAATGGGGGCCAGACCCACCCCAGCCTGACGTATTGGAAGGGAGAAAAAAGCCCCCCCCCCGAGGGGCAGGAAGCGCAGGAGTGTGCAATGCAGCAGTACACAACCGGAATCCACAACACGGTTTGCACCTGCAGGGGAGAAGGGCAAAAGTGAGAAAGGCAAAACAGCAGACATGAAGACCAGTAGCACGAAGGGGAATAAGTGACATTGCTCAATAGTGCAGGGGTCCCAGGCTGAAAGCCCCAGCAGGAAGAGCATGACTGGTGAGCAGTGGAAGTGTGTGTGTGTGGGAAATGGAGGCAAGCTCCAGTTGAAGCTGGGCCAGGTGGCTGCAATCGCACCGATCACCAGAAAATGTGTGGGATGGGCCACAAAGTGCAAATCAGGTTTGTCCCCGGGTTGTCCCATGTGCAGAATTTTAATCATAGGCACGCCGAGCCTTGCCAGGGAAAGACAAGCAGGCAAGGTAGGCAAGCAGGAATAGTGCAATGGGGATAATGTATGAGCAGGGGGCCCCAAGGGGGGGGGTTAGATAAGGGGAGCAGGCATCAGATGGCCTGTGAGCCAAAGCTACTAATGCCAGGCCAGCAAACCACCTGAGTCCCAGTGTGGAATAGGAACACCACCTATGTGACGGGAATCCAGGCTTGGGGGGCTTAAAAGCAAGCATCAGCAAGTTACCCAACTCAGCAGCTCGGCGGAGGCAGTGTAGGAGTAGATGTGTTCATTTGAGACCAGTACTCACCCGCACCCAGGGTCCCAGCCCATGAAGGGCGGGGCCCGGTTGGATAAATGGGGAGGCTGCAGGAGAAAGGTTGAGAACTCCTGGGTAAGACAGGCTTGAGTCCTGGTCAGGATCAAACCCACAATGTGTTGGGGCAGACTGCAGTAGAACAACTGAACCACCAGGGGTCCTGGATAGGAAGAAGCCGAGAAGCACGGCAGCGCAGTGGAGGCAAGGGGGAAGGGGGAAAGACGAGCCTGGCGGTGGTGCCAATAAAGGCTCACTGCATGATGAACCCTTGGAGACGGGTGGGCACAGGGGGGCACTTGGTGGTGCGGTGCCCACCCCCAGGAGCCAGAGCCAGAGAAGAAAGAAATGGGGCAAGATTGTTTTGGGAAAGGCGCCAAACAGCCTCGTGGGGTACAAGCAGGAGGAGAAGCAGAAGCTTCTCCTGCCAAAACTGGAAGGGCGAGGCAGGGACGAGCCACCCCTTAAATAGGGGTATATGCTTCTCCCTGCCTGACCAGAGGGGAAAAGGCACACTTCTGTCTCTCAGCGAGGGCCCGGGCAAAGCGTGCGCCACCCGCATTTGTGGGCAGTGTGTGTGCCTTTGTTTCACTCTAGCTTTGCCTTACCACTTGTGATGCACTATATCATACCTGTCAACCATCCCGATTTGGCTGGGATTACCCCGTAATCCTGCGCCGATTGACATCATTTCCCAACTCGCGCTGCCAAAACCCCGTAATTTGGCAGCGGGGGAAAGGAGGCATTGCACAGCCCATCAACGCAGGTCGCGTTGCACACATGCGTGTAAGGGCTCTACACTTCTGTAGCTCCCTTCCACGCATGCGCAGAAGGCTACGCTGCCTGCGTAGGCTACGCAAGCGGCATAGCCCTCCACGCGCATGCGTACAAGGTGACCTGCACAGACCCGGTCTGCGCAGGTCCCGGATTTGCCGGAGCCACGGTTGACAGGTATGCACTATATGGGTTGGAGATAATGATTTTATTCTGTTATATAAGATAGGAGAGGAAGATAAAGTACAAGAAGGATGTAGTTTTCTACCTATATCTGGAGTAAAGAGGGAATGTTGTTCTGTGATCTGAATTTGCTTATTTTTGAAGCATAGCTTCAACCAACTTTCTGCTTCTGAGCTAACATATAAGTCTCACACTTAAAGGGAAAAATACTGCATATCACTGGTACTACTTGCAAATCTGCTTCAAGTAATAAGTTTGTGTGCTGCTCAGAACTTTTCTCTGGGGAAAGATATTACAGGGTCAGATGTGTAAAACCAAAAGCTACCCTTTTCCAGGCAAGGAGTTAGAAAACTATGATTTTCCATTCATAATTATCACTCTACATTGCTCTTTTTGTTAAAAAGGAGAAGCAGAGACCTCAAGCTTTCAGAAAGGGCTAGAATTGAGAAGTAGAAATACAGCACCAGTAAATAACAGCTGTAATAAAAAGATTGACAAAAAGGTGGGGGTAGCACAGTCTCCACCATTAGCTTCTGTGGAGGAGATAACATCAAATCTTTCATCAATTATAAATTTACTGTATCTGTAGCCAGTGTATAATTTAATCAAAGCATTCGCTCAGCCAAAATTGATGAGGCTTAATAAAGATATAAAGATATAAGATCACATGGCCTTTGCGGACTCCATAATAGACTGTAATAATTGCCCTTCTTGATGTTGAAGTATTTAAGACTCATTTTTTTAAAATATAGCTGAGCAGCATGAATTCCTCTGAAAATGTAGGTCTTCTGGTAACTAAGCAATGGCACTGTTGTGTTCTAATGGTGTAACCTCCTACATGTGATAACAATGTATCTGAACCAATGTAACCCTGCCTACGGGTAACAATGTAACCTTCAGCTGTATAACTATAAACCCTGTAATAGGACGCGAGCTAATGACCACCAGCTGGCAGCAGCGAGCGTCCAAGCTCTGTTGGTCCAAACTCATCAAAGAGCCACAGCGCGGGAAGTTTCCCGCCACCACCTACACCTGGACAAGAAGGGCGTGACCAGCAATGACGTCACGAAGACAGTAGCCAATGGGCTATCGTGCAACCACGTTCAAATGTATTACTACTGTATATAAAGAGCTATTGATCCGCCATTACCTCATGTTCCCTCTGACCACCATGCAATAAACCTGAGTTAACCCAGCCCGAGGCTGTGTCCTGTGTCTTGGTTCTCATACACCAAATTGGCGACGAAGGTGGGATTATGGATTCTCAAGGAGCCAGGGCACAGAGCGGGTTCAACATCACCAAACCGCAAGACTGGGAGCTTCTTGAGATGGATTTCCAGGCGGCACTGGTGGAACTCAAAGTCAAAGAAGACGACGAGGAAAGGAAGAGGGCCATCCTCACCCGAATGCTTGGGATGGAAACCAAGCGAACGCTGGTGGGCATCATTGCACCGAAGAAGGTGAGCGATTTCAAAGCCGATGACATCATGAAACTGCTGCGTGAGCGTTTCCGACCCTCGAGGGCAATGTTTCCCGCTCGGAGAGCATTTTGGAGGCGAGTCCAAGCGCCGGACGAGTCGGTTGAGGCCTTCATAACAGCCATGAGAATAGCCGCCGCCCCCTGCAGATGGGACAACCTAGAGATGGCCCTCAGGGACGGAGTTCTGTGTGGCCTGAAGGACAAGGAAGTGCAGCGCAGCCTGATGAACAAGGAGCCACCACCCACGCTGACAGAGGTTGTAGAGGCCGCGGAAGCCGCGGAATCCACGAATGCTGGAGTGGACGAGATGCACCAGTGGCGTGAGTGGCGTCCTAGGGCCGGCAAAGCGGGGAATTCGGTGCACGGAAAGTCCGGACAGTCGGTGCACGCAACCCGACGGGCCTCGAAGTCGTCTACGGAAGGCAGCGACGGCGAGGAGGTCCAGAAGGTCCGAAAAGGCGGGCGCCGCTGCGATGGTTGCGGAGCGGCCCATGAGCGCGCGAGGTGCCCATTCAGAAAAACTGAGTGTTACACCTGCGGCCGTCGGGGGCACATCGCCAAGGCGTGCAGGAAGCGGAAAGAGGGCCGGAGGCATTCACAAGACCGTTCGACCAGGCCGGACCGTCCAGCGAGGTCCAAAGATGGCGCCCAGACCACGAGGAAGCAGGACGGTGTGGGCCGCATCTCGGACGACAGCGAGGACGACGCTCCCGTGTTCAGCGTGTCCGCGGGACAGCCCCATTACTTCGTTGAGGTACTAGTAGAAGGGGCCCCTATCATAATGGAAATTGACTCGGGGTCCTCCTATTCTATAATTCCCCAGAGAGAGTTCTTGAAAATCGACCCCCACGTGCGGCCCAAACTTAAAACGTTGAGGTCCACGCTACGAGACGTACAGGGGAACAGCATTCCAGTGTTGGGGGTCGGGAAATTTCGGGTCCGTTTTAAGAGACATTCTGCGGAACTCCCCCTAGTTGTCCTTAAGGGGGGAAGTTGTAGCCTCCTAGGGACGCAGTGGTTTCAGCCTTTGGGTTTGTTCATAGGGGGGGTGCATACCGTGGGAGTAGATCCAATACAAGCGGTATTGGACGCGCACCCCGCCGTTTTTAAAAAAGGACTGGGAAAGTTCAAGGGACCCCCCGTAGCCTTCGACCTAGACCCGGAGGTCCGCCCGATAAGACTCAAACCGCGCAGGGTGCCGTTCGCACTAAAGGACAAAATAGAGGCGGAACTGGACAAACTGGTGGGCCAGGGGATTCTTGTTCCTGTTGATTCCGCGGAGTGGGAAACTCCAATTGTAACAGCACTAAAGGCTAACGGGGAAGTGCGCATTTGCGCTGATTATAAGTGTACAATTAACAAGGAGATTCGCCCCAATGCATACCCGGTGCCGGTGGTCAGCCACCTTCTGGCCAGGCTGAATGGGGGAAAGTGTTTCGCTAAACTCGATTTAGCACAAGCCTATCAGCAACTCCCTGTAACTCCCGCCACGGCAGCGGCACAAACGATAGTTACACACAAAGGGGCGTTCCAGGTGTCGCGTTTACAGTTCGGCGTGAACTCGGCACCCGGCCTTTTTCAGTCGCTTGTGGAACGTCTCCTGAAGGGGCTGGAGGGGGTGTTGCCCTATTTTGATGACGTGTTGATTACAGGGGGGAGTGAGGCCGAACTGGCAAAGAGATTGGACAAAGTACTGACTGTGTTTGAGAAAGCGGGGCTGCGACTGAGAAAAGACAAATGCGTTTTTTTCGAAACAGAGGTTGAGTTTTTAGGGTTCCGGGTCACGCCCGAGGGAATTAAGCCGTCCAAATCTAAAGTAGCCGCCATCAAGAAGGCCCCTCGCCCCACATCCAAAACCGAGCTACAGTCATTCCTGGGGCTCCTCAATTTTTACCACACCTTCCTTCCACGGAAGGCGTCCGTGGCCGAACCGCTCCATCGGTTGCTTAAAAAGGAGGAAACATGGATATGGGGTGACGAGCAAGAGAGGGCGTTTAAAGAGTTGAAGCAGCTCTTAACATCCGAGGCAATCCTAACGCATTTCGATCCCAAACGGCCAGTGGTTTTAGTCTGTGACGCATCCCCGGTGGGGGTGGGGGCGGTGCTGTGCCACGTGTTGGACGACGGAAGAGAGGCCCCAATAGCATTTTATTCAAGGTCCCTGTCCCAAGCAGAGCGGAATTACGCACAGACCGACAGGGAGGCATTAGCGATAGTAGCGGGAACCAAAAAATTTCACGATTTTCTGTATGGTCGCCCGTTCAAAATCGTGACCGATCACAAGCCCCTGTTAGGAATTTTCACTGCAAATAAGCCCACGCCACAGATCCTGTCCCCGAGAATGCTGCGGTGGGCTATCTTTCTCAACGCATACCAACATGAGTTGGAATACCGGCTCGGGAAGGAGATCAGCCATGCAGACGCACTCTCAAGGTCTCCCTTGCCCTTGTTGGGCGACCAAAAGGCAGGGGTAGAGAGAGACCACCAGGTATTGTTAATAGAGGTTTTAGATTCACCCCCAATAGTACCAGCCGACATTGCCAGGGCGACAGGCAAGGATAGAACGCTGGAGAAAGTTAGCTCATGGGTACAGAAGGGGTGGCCGGCGTCATCCCCAGGTACGGAATTCGACCCATTTTTTCGAAAAAAAATAGAGTTGTCCCTAGAGAGGGGGTGCCTTTTGTGGGGCCAACGGGTGGTGGTCCCTACGTCCCTGCGACCGAGGGTGCTCAAACTGCTGCACGTCAGCCACCCGGGCATCGTCCGTTCCAAGGCACTGGCCCGGAGTTACTTCTGGTGGCCGCAGCTGGACGCAGACATAGAGCACATGGTTGGCACTTGCGAGGCATGCCAGGGCTCCCGACCGGAGGCGGCCCGTCTCCCGCATAGGGAATGGGACGCAGCAAGGGGGCCATGGTCCAGAGTGCACGTAGATTTCGCTGGCCCATTCCGAGGAACCATTTTTCTCCTGGTGGTGGATGCGTTCTCCAAGTGGCTGGAGGTTATCCCAGTAAAGAGCACGTCCTCCGCCACTACAATTAGCCATCTAAGGAGGGTCTTTTCCACGTTCGGTTTACCCGACACTCTGGTCAGCGATAACGCTAGTTGTTTCACGTCCGCTGAGTTCAGGGCATTCATGGAGGCAAACGCCATTCGGCATGTCACATCCGCGCCGTTTCACCCGGCCACGAATGGCCAAGTGGAACGGCTGGTGCGTACAACAAAGGATGCGTTGCGGCGCATGGGCTCGGGGGACCTAAATCACCAAGTATGTCAGTTTTTATTAGCGTATAGGGTGACCCCCTTAGCATCAGGATACTCGCCGGCAGAGCTGCTGATGCGGCGAATACTGACCACGATCCTGTCCAGGTTAGACCCGATGAGGGTCGAGGACAAAGGGAAGAACATAGGGTTAGCGGTCTCGAAAGGTTTCGCCGTCGGCGATCCTGTACACTGCAGGAACTACGCCAACGCAGGTCCAGCCTGGGTACCAGGGACGGTTGTTGAACAGACGGGACCAGTGTCGTACCGGGTAGAGACTAACACCGGTCTCCTCTGGAGGAGGCACGCGGACCAACTTAGGCACCGAGTGAGTGAGGGGCCGGTCAGTGGGGCTCAGCAACAAAATTCAGCGTTAGGGTTCTCCCCCACCCGTTTAGCCCAAGGGGGAGACAGCGACGGACAACAGTCCCAAACAAGGGGGGAAAGCAGCGGCGGTCCCGACTCATATCCTTTTGATACGCCAACTCTATCAGAGCCTGGGGAAGGGGGAGAGGAGCTTGCGACCGCTGCCCCCGAATTGGGAGAGGAGCTTGCGACCGCTGCCCCCGAATTAGATTCCGATTTTGATTTTGCGAGCCGGGGGGGGTTTTGGGAGTGTTCCCCCACCCATCCAAGCGAGAAGAGGGGTTTTTCGTTAGCCCCCAGTGCCCCCGGTTCTTCCCAAATAAAGCACACACCTCCCAACAACGCCGCAGAGCCGCGGCAAGTCACTAACAAGTCTCCCTCTCCAATTACAGGACAGGAAACCAGGGGACAAAGAGAAGGTAGCAAACCCGGGGAAAGGCAGCCCGCATCGAGACCCCAGCGTGTTCGAAATAAGCCATCTTGGCTGAGAGACTTCATCTCATCCTAGGGGGGAGGAGTGTTGTGTTCGAGACTTCGTCTCATCCTAGGGGGGAGGAGTGTTGTGTTCTAATGGTGTAACCTCCTACATGTGATAACAATGTATCTGAACCAATGTAACCCTGCCTACGGGTAACAATGTAACCTTCAGCTGTATAACTATAAACCCTGTAATAGGACGCGAGCTAATGACCACCAGCTGGCAGCAGCGAGCGTCCAAGCTCTGTTGGTCCAAACTCATCAAAGAGCCACAGCACGGGAAGTTTCCCGCCACCACCTACACCTGGACAAGAAGGGCGTGACCAGCAATGACGTCACGAAGACAGTAGCCAATGGGCTATCGTGCAACCACATTCAAATGTATTACTACTGTATATAAAGAGCTATTGATCCGCCATTACCTCATGTTCCCTCTGACCACCATGCAATAAACCTGAGTTAACCCAGCCCGAGGCTGTGTCCTGTGTCTTGGTTCTCATACACCAAAGGCACACAGATGTGATGGAAACTCTAAGGCAACAAATAGGTTTGCTGTTTTCACAGAAACCGTCAAGTATCAGATGGTGCCTGAAATCCATGTTGTCTTTGTCAGCTAATAATGCACAGCCATTAGAATGCATATTGTCTCCTCCAAAACCATTAACAAGAGAGTAAATGTCTACAAGATGCTTTTCCTATTGTTAAAGAGCAGTCCAAAAGTAAAGACTTAGATATACACCCTATCCCGAAAAAACAAAAATAGTTTCTCTTTGTTTTAAAAGTGGGTGGGGGTGAGAGAGGGAACAACTGTAGCAGGGGGGGAACTGAGGGGGGAGAAAAAACACTAAACAGTTTTACCATATATTATGTACAGAATCGTGGGCACTCAGAAGCTAGGTACAGAAAACAATGAGTGAGAACATATTTTCCTCTCATCTCTCCACACATTGCATTTCATCATCTTTTGTTTGCTTTAAAATTCATCTTAGTATTTTGAATCACATGGAGAACTTGCATCAAAAGAGGAGGTTCTTGTCTTACTAAAAGCATTTACTCCCTACCTAAGAACACTTTCAGCGAAGCACAAGGCATTAGGGAGGACCTAAGTACTTCCTCGACTGTGATGGCTTAGTGTTTAAGACATTGAACTTGATGACTGGAAAGTTGGCAGGTCAGCAGTTTGAGACCCAAGTGCTGCATGACGGCATGAGCTCCCAACTCTGTCCCAGCTGCTGCCAACCTAGCAGTTTGAAAGCAAGAAATTGCAAGTAGATAAATAGATACCACTTAGGTTGGAAGGTAAACAGCATTCCATACACTCTGGTGACTTGGCATGCCTGCCACATGTCCACAGAAACATCTCCAGACAGACAGTGATGGCTCTTTGGCTATAAACAGAGAAGAGCACCGAACCCTAGAGTCAGATATGGCTGGCTTTCGAGAAAAGGCGACATTTACCTTTACTAAGCACTTCCCCTTCTTGCATGATTATTCTGCTGGGCTTTTGAATACCCAAATAGGGTTCAAATCTGGCTAAAGTTATAGCAAGTGGAAGGGGAGGGCTGAATTCTGGCTGCTGCTTCTAAAGCAGTTTAATTTTTATTCCAAGTAGTCCATCATTTATTTTTGGATGAATGATTAAGTCAGCCTGAGTGACTGGATTCCCAGTATTCATTTGGAACATATACATCTATTCTGTTCCTTTCCCACTGTCCTAAATAATATAATACGATCCTAATTTAATAACAAAAGAATATTAAATATGTGACTGAATTGAAATTATTTCATATCTGGGACATTGGAACTCTTCTAAACTTTCTGTAAGATCTGTTTCTTTACCATCACCCTACTCCCCACGCCACCCCACCCTACCCCATGCTTCATCCTCTTCAGCCCTGTCTTTTCTCATAACTGTTGCTTTGGATCTCTGACATGGACTGGAAGTTCTTTAGGCAGGAACTGTCATTTCACCGTTCTGAAACATGCTGTTTGATCATTAAAAGTATAGTTATCAGGAAAGCTAAATAGCATGTGGCAGCACTACACTTTTTATATGGACTCGAGCCAATTCATAAAATTCCTCGACCACAGATAAATGAATGATACAAGCAAATCAATATTGATAACGTCTTTTGAATTGATGATGTCATTACCAGAATTAAATAAGTTTTCAAAGATTCTGAGAGTCTTCTTGAAGAAACAGTAGGTTCAGTTACAGTTTTCTTCATGCAGCAACTCCATGACGGACAAATAACCAAAATAATTTCAGACATAAATAATTCATTTTTTTAATAACTTCGAGCTATAAAGGTTGATGACATAGCTGATTGTAAAATACAGTTAGCTAGACATCTCTTCTGTTTCATTGATACATTACTATTTTCTAGAATAATATATCAAGATTATTTTCACAAAATAATGAAATGATATAATAGTGTTGAACAAAGATGAATGCCCAAATCAACGGAATTATGAAATCAAAGGATGAAAGGGCTGGGTAAAAAGTACATGCAATCTGATTTCTGTACAGATGGACCTACTTAATATCTATACCTATAAAAAGTGGCCTTAACCGTTGGGTTCGTTCAAAGGCTCCCGCACCTGGCCCAACCATCCCCGACCGAGCCCTCCGCACTCACCTTAACCCCCACCTTCCCAATGGCGTGGGGGTCCGGTGGTTGCCAGTGGGGCAGCCACCCCACAAACGTGACCAAAAATATAAAACTATGAATCCCAGAGTCCTCTGCGCTGCGCAACCCCTCAGCCAATCAGGCTGAGGGACGTGAGTGCAGAGGAGGCTAGGAAAGCATGGCACGCCAACTTCAAAAAAGGAAAAACAAACTGCCGGGAGGGAAAGACTTTGAAATAATCAGCCAGAGCCAGTAGATAAGCGCGGTCGGTGGGGGTTAGGGAGTGGAGGGGGAGGCAAGGCCCCGGTAACCACAAGTGTGCTTGTGTGGCTACAGAAAGGAGACCATGATATGGGGAACTGTGACAATTAGCAGCCTGTGAGGAAGTTGAATCTTTTTGTATGGGACTTTTTGTGTAAGGTATTAAATTAACTGTTGTTTTTAGGTGCCATCAAATTGTTTCCAATTTATGATAACCCTAACAGAGTAGTAGTAGTAGTAGTAGTAGTAGTAGTAGTAGTAGTAGTAGTAGTAGTAGTAGTTTATTGATTAATTTTGTGACCTTATCAATAAAATGGCAAAAGAATTATAATAAATGTAATGTAATGCAATACATACATACATACATGCATATATACATTCATACATATATACATAGGCTAATTCCAAAAGGAATATAAACATGAGAGAATACAGTAATAAAAGTAATACAGTTTATTTTTTTATTTTTATTTTTTATTTATTTAATTCAATTTCTATCGCTGCCCCCTCGCCGAAGTGACTCCGGCCAGCTTACAATCAACCAATAAAAAACACTGAAATATAAAAACATCACAGCAGCAATTAAAATCATAAAGACACTAAAAAGCCATTAAAATATCCCCCAATGTTAAGATGATTCATATATATGATGATTCAGCAAATCCATAATCAGGTGAGTAAATCTCCCTTGCAGGATATCCCAATTTGTTCAATATATTGGGTTTTTATAGCTGCTGCCTTAATTATATTCTTAGCAGTTCTACATACATACACTATACCAGTGATGGCAAACCTTTTAGAGACCGAGTGCCCAAACTGCAACCCAAAACCCACTTATTTATCACAAAGTGCCAACACAGCAGCAGGGGAGGAAGAAAACACTCCCACTGGGCTGCTGGCCAGAGGTGTGTGGTGAACTCTGTTTGGGGAAGGGAGGGAGTGCTCCCATTGGGCTGCTGGGCAGAGAGGTAGGGCAAACTCTGTGCTGGGGTGACTTCACGGGTGCCCACAGATAAGTCTCCAAGTGCCACCTCTGGCACTTTTACCATAGGTTCATCACCACTGTGGTGGCTTAGTAGTTAAGATGCTGAGCTTGAAGACTGGAAGGTCGGGGTTCTATACCCGAGGGCTGCACAAGGATATTGGGGACATGAAAGGAGCCTCATTCAGCCATCACCTGAGTGGAGTTTCTCCAGCAAAAATCCTTTCAAGCCAGAGTAATTTCTGACACAAAATCTATTTTATTACATTCACTATGCATTTTAGAACCCAAGAGGAAATAAGACAGTCTGTAATTAGAATCCCAGAATGCTGTTCTTTCCAATAGGGATGAAATATATTTAAATCTAATAGAAGTACAGTATATAATTGGCAATTGAATAAAATATGAGAAATATTTTTCAATATCTGGGGAACCACATATGCAGGTTCTTTTGTGATACGTTAAGTGGTGGAAGTGCCCATACTTAGCCATGGAATCCAGCAACTCAAATCTGGCTCTACAATAAATCCTTCTTAAAGGTTGTGACAGGCTTATAGATAAATATTTTTTGGGAGTTGAAAATTAATTTTATTAACAGCCAGCTATCGTTGGGATCTATTTTTAGCCAGTAATTCCCTGTCAGTTTGTGCACGAATATCTAGGACTCTGTGTTTGAAAATTTCCTTTGCCTGAGAGACCAATGAAAGCAGATACTGAACAGGAAACCCATAATGTGTAATAACTTCAAATAGTTGGCTGACCCAAGAATTGGGTTGTTCCAAATTCAGCTGTTCAAGTAAGCATAATTTGGGAAATCTATTAGAGTCCATTAATCTTCAACCAGTATGAAAAAGCTTTAATTATTAAACGACTATATAAGGACTTGGTACCGAATTCTGCTCTAAATGCAGAGGCAGATGTGTTGTTATCAGTTCCCAATATACATTTTAGGAAGCGGGACTGAATTTGTTCCAGTGAGAGTGCTTTATTGAGACCCTAACTTGGATTCATTTCCCCCGAAAAAGGATAGTAAGTTTGAGTGGCTACAGAAGGGAGACTATGATATGGGAAAATGTGACAATTACTGCCAATGTACTGACTTAGGCTTCTGGGAATTGAAGTTCCCCTGTTCTAGATGCTAACTTGTGTCTCACTTACAATAACCCTACAAATTAATGGCATCTAATGGAAGCGTGGCGCCAAAATGGCCGCCGCGCTCTTTGTGCCCCCCCCCCCCACCGGACGAAGCCATCCGGGTAGTTAGGGGCGTGGCCAGCACCATAATAAAAGGGCTGGCCACGAGGCAGCCGTGCTGCCATTTTGGCGAAGCGACGGAGCGGAGAAGTTTTTCCCTCTTACCTCCGTCGCTCGTACCTTCCAGGGGAAGCCTTTTTGGGCAGCTTTTTTCTCTTCTTAGGCTTCCTAACTAACTCAGCTATGCCCTCTAAGAAGAAGGCAGCTGCTAACGTGGCTCGATCGGCGCGGAGACGCCAGCCGGGTCGGAGGACCGCGACTGCGCCCGCCCAGCAGCCACCTTTACCGGAGCCCACCGGGACCGGTGGGATGGGATCGGTGGCCCCTTGGCCCAATCCGCGGTGCCCGGACGGGGCCTCGGCCCTTGGCCCGCAAGCGATGACCACTGCCCCCGCCCGGCTCCGTGCGGATGGGCCCTCTTGCCCGGGTGCACAGTTCCCCATGGGGGGAGCGAGCCACGGGGGGTGATTGGGTTCCCTGCCTTTGCAGGGTGTGCCCACGGCTCCACAAGGGCAGGGCATGGGCCCTTGGCCTTATCTGGCCCCTGGGACTCAGGGGCCTGGACAGGTACCCGTTACCTATGGGTCGCTTGCCCATTTGCCCCCTGCTGGGGTTGGGGCCTTTGTAAACGTGGAGGCCCTTCTGGCCCGCGTTGTGGCTCTTGAAGCATCCTTGGCGAGGGCCAATCAAACAGGGGTGCCTTTAGGATTCCAGGTGGCCCCTTTGGCTGCCGAACAGCGGCTGGCGATGGGTCGGGTTGAGCCGCCTGAGGCGCGCAGGCCGGTGGCGGCCACTGCCTCGCAGCTCCCCACTCAACAGGTGCAGCAGTCTGGTGCGGGTCTGGCCCCGTCGACGAGCTCAGCTTCGGTCGTGAGCTCCGATGCCCCCAGCGGGCCGGAACCCCCGGTGGGGGCGGCCCGTGGGGGTGCATCGGGTGAGTATGCAGTTCAAGCTAGTGCACCCACACAACTGACTTCCCTGGGGGGGGGGCTTTCCAATGGCCGTGGCCTCGCACGGGTGGCCCGGCGGTCCATTTGCCCCCGGCCCACACGGCGACTTCACCCCTGACACAGGGCTCGGGTCCAGGTGGCGCCCCCTGTGTGGTTGGGAATGTGTTGGGGATCCCCGGGCTGGTACAGGCCCCCTTTGCTTTGCCCGCAGTTCCCTCTGTGCCGGTGTCGGCACTGCCAACGGCAGGGTATTCCTTGCCCCTGGGGGACCATCTGGCCCAGTCCACCAGGGAAAAGATCTGGAGGGGAGAGTATGTAGATATCTTCTCCCTTCTTAATAGGGAGCCGACCAAGGAGGAGAGGGAAGGGCTGGACGAGAAGGATAAGGAGCAGGCACGTCATCGTAAGCCGCCACGCATGTGGGCAAATTGGTTGCCAGCGTACCTTATTTACATGGCCGTTTACCTCAGGGCTAGGCCGGATTTGGCCATCCCGATGGTCCAGTATCTGGACAACATCTACCGGGCCATGGTTGACTTCCCGGGTCCGTCGTGGCTGGCTTACGACGAAGAATTCCGCATGAGGATTCCACTGCACCCAGAGATGAGGTGGGACGAGCCCTGCCAGAAGCTGTGGCTTCTGTATATGACCCCCACGCGCCCGGCGCCTGGGGAGAGATACCATTGTGGACATGCGGTCCAACGAGCGGCCCCTGTACAGGTTCCCCGCCAAGTGGCGGGGCAGGGGGTTCCAGCCCGCCTGCTGTGCTGGACCTTCTCGTCCAATGGTTCTTGCAACAGAAAAAATTGCAAGTACAAGCATGAGTGCCCCTCTTGTTCTGGCCCCCATGCTGCCTCCGCCTGTCCCAGGCCGGGAGGATACAGGGGCAGGGGTAGGGGCGGACAAGGGGCAGGTAGGACTGCCACGGAAGGAGCGGGTTCACCGAAAGGCCCCCTCCCCAATTAATGTCGACATGCTGGAGTGTTGGCTCGCATTGTACCCGAAAAAAGCAGACGCTTTGTACCTCCTTCAGGGTTTTCAACTGGGTTTCCATATTCCTTTCACGGGGGATAGGTCACCGCAAGACGCACCCAACCTTTTGTCACTTAGAGGAAGGGAGGAGGTGGCTGCCACCAGCATTAGTAAGGAGGTCGCCGCGGGCAGGGTCGCTGGCCCTTTCCCCGTGCCCCCTTTCCCCAACCTTAAAGTGTCTCCTCTAGGACTAGTGCCCAAGAAGTCCCCGGGCGAGTTCCGCCTGATTCATCACTTGTCCTACCCAGCCGGTCATTCGGTCAATGATGCTATCCCTGAGGACCTTTGTTCTGTCAGGTATACATCATTCGGCCAGGCATTGCGCATGGTGCGCTCATGTGGCCCGGGTGCACTGTTGGCTAAGTGTGACATTAAGTCAGCTTTTCGTCTCCTGCCGGTGCACCCGGGTGACTTTGAGTTGCTGGGTTTCAAATTCCGGGGTGAATATTATTTTGACAAAGCCATGCTGTTCGGCTGTTCCATATCTTGCTCGGCTTTCGAGCGTTTCAGTACATTCCTGCAGTGGGCATTCGTCCGTAGGTCAGGGTCTCGGTCTGTAGCCCATTACCTGGATGATTTTTTGTTCGGGGGTGAACGGGGCTGGGACACGTGCACACGTCTCCTCACCACATTTCAGACGCTAATGCAGGAACTCGGTGTCCCTTTAGCACCCGAAAAGACCGAAGGCCCGTCTAATAAGTTAGTATTCCTGGGGGTCGAGATTGACACGGTAGCGCAGGCGTCTAGGTTGCCGGAAGACAAGGTGTCAAGGATAGTGGCCCTTATTTCGGACTTGCTGGTCAAGCGCAAGGCATCTCTTCGGGAACTGCAGGTGCTACATGGACACCTTAATTTCGCTTGCAGGGTGGTCGCACCTGGCAGGGCATTTGCTCGGCGCTTGTGCGACGCCATATCAGGCTTATCCAGGCCCCATCATAGGACCAGATTGACACGGGGCATCAGGGCAGATATGCACATATGGCTCCAGTTCTTGAGGGAGTTTAATGGGGTCTCATTTTGGAAGTCAGACCTCCTGGTTTCACCCCAATTTCAGGTTCAGTCTGATGCCTCGGGATCCCTTGGTTATGGGATGTACTTCAACGGGAAGTGGGCCTATGGTGGATGGCCACCAGCCTGGTCAGGCACGGGTCGCCTGAGGGATCTCACATATTTGGAATTTTTTCCCATACTGGGGGCCTTGATGCTATGGGGTGAGGAGTGGGCCAACTCTGTGGTGCATTTCTGGTGTGACAATGCGGCCGTTGTCCACATTGTCAACTCACAGACCTCTAAATCGCCCAGGGTCATGGACCTCGTGCGCCAGTTTGTATTGCGCAGCCTGCGCCTCAATGTACTGTTCAGGGCCAGGCATGTCCCGGGGGTGAATAATGATATTGCTGATGCTTTGTCCCGCCTGCAGATCTCCCGGTTCCATGCCTTGGCCCCGGATGCGGAGGAATTTCCCTCGCCACTCCCGGAGGAGATGTGGACCTTTGGCAAGGAGAGGTGAACTGGGCGATCGGCATGTCTCTGGCACCACGCACGCGTAAGGCGTATCACCACGCGTTGGTTTCCTTTCAGACTTTTTGTACCCAATCTCGACTGCCAGATACCTGGCCGATCCCAGTGGCCCACCTCCTTCGTTTCATGGTTTACCTGCACGCCCAGGGCCTGGCACCCCGCACCATAGCATCTAGGCTATCAGCACTGGCTTTTATAGCCAAGGTGGGAGGTCATGCGGACAGTACCGCTGATTTCCGTGTGAGACACGTTTTGGAGGGGTGGGTGCAGGAACGTGGGCGTAGCCTGGACGACCGCCACCCAATTTCCCCGGGGGTCCTTACCCAACTGGCACGGGGCTGGCATGACCTATGTTTCAATAGGTATGAGGCAGCCCTGTTTCATGTGGCCACAACGGTGGCCTTTTTTGGAGCGCTCCGCATCAGCGAGCTTGTGATGCTGACTAAGGCGGATGCAAGTCGTAGGGCACTGGAACTCGAAGATGTCTATGTTTGCAATGATTGGGCTCAGTTGAGGATACGCTCCTCTAAAACAGATCAGCACGGCGTAGGCAGTGGTGTAAGACTGCTACGATGTTCCTTGGCAGACATCTGTCCGGTTGGTGCCCTACAGGAGTTCCTTGCACTGCGTGGCACGCACCATGGCCCGTTTTTCTGTCACCAAGATGGGTCTCCCCTCACTAAATTTCAGTTTTGGAAGGTGACTGGGAAGGCACTGGTTAGGGTTGGGCTCCCTGGGGCCCGTTACGGCACCCATTCATTTAGAATTGGGGCGGCCTCTACTGCGGCTGCTTATGGGTACTCCGGGGCTGACATACGCAGCATGGGGAGGTGGGGCTCGCAGTGTTTCCAGTTTTATGTTCGCCCACTCCCACCGTGAGTACCTTTTTTAGTCACCACATATCTCTTCCTTACCTGTTTTTTCCCTTGACAGACCCTGGGTGTCGTATCACACCGGTGACAGTATGGCTGGTGGGCCATAGCTACGTGCACAGGGCAGCGCGTTACGCTGCGGCGACAGATTGGGGACCCCGACTGGGACTCGGTGCGTACGCAAGTCTCACATGGTACGGTAAGCCCGGTATGTTGTGGCGGGAGCTCTTGCCATTCCTCTTTTCGGCAAGGAACGCTGACCCGTCCGACATCCTGATCATACATCTTGGGGGTAATGATTTGGGACAGGTCACTGGCTTATCGCTGAAGCATGCGATTTGCAGTGACCTCGCCTACTTACATTACGTATGGCCCGCCACAACCCTTGTTTGGTCAGATATGGTCCCACGGCACGCTTATAGGGGAGGCCTTGACCTCCAGGCCTTGGACCGCGCTAGGCGCATGGTGAACAGGGCGGTGGCCCGATTCCTTTCGACCAAGGGCTGGGGCGGGTCAGTTCTCATCCGGCCATTAGTCTGCAAAATTATGGGCTTTATGCAGGGGATGGGGTCCATCTGTCGCGAGGAGGTATGGACCTCCTGCTGGGTGATTGGCGAGCAGGCCTGTCGACCGAGCTGATGGTCTTGGGGGGGGGCGTCGAGCCTTTATTGAAGCCTCTCCGGGTGGCGGGTAGCACTGGTAAGGTAAACATTTATGACCCACAGGTATCCGGCAGGTTCGCAATTGACTGGACAACACTAGATAGGCATAAGTTGTTTAAACGTTGTCCGGTCAACGACGAACCAGGCGAGGGGGTGATGGTTACCACTAGACAGCTGGAATCACCCCCTGATTTTACGGATACACGTCAGAGGGTGGGGTCATTAGGTAGATATTGACTACGGTCAACAATTTGTTTGTTGTCAACAAACAAATTGATACAAATAGATACATTGTAACAATTGCCGTTGGCAATTTTGGGTGGTACCTTACCAGTGTTACTTCGGCCTGCTTGCCTTAAGAATTATGATTGGTCGTTTTACCAATAGAAATTTATAATTCGGACTAGGGCATGAATCAATAAATGTGGCCCAATGCCGTTATCCACTTTCATTTGTGTCTGAGTCCATTATTGGGGTGGTGCGCCTGCAATGGAAGCGTGGCGCCAAAATGGCCGCCATGCTCTTTGCGGGGGGCCCCCCCCACCGGACGAAGCCATCCAGGTAGTTAGGGGCGTGGCCAGCACCGTAATAAAAGGGCTGGCCACGAGGCAGCCGTGCTGCCATTTTGGCGAAGCGGCGGAGCGGAGAAGTTTTTCCCCTCCACCCCCTCCCTAGTTAACAGTGTGATTTCTTGGTCGCTTCGGGGCCGGGTGGGAATTTTTGGCTGGGACTCGCAATTGGCCCTTGAGTCCTGGCTTTTTTGCCCATCCCACACTGTTGCTATGGTTTGATATAGGGGTTTGTTCTGTGCTGCTGTTGACTTTGGTCACATGGGCGGGTACCACTGGTAAGGTAAACATTTATGACCCACAGGTATCCGGCAGGTTCGCAATTGACTGGACAACACTAGATAGGCATAAGTTGTTTAAACGTTGTCCGGTCAACGACGAACCAGGCGAGGGGGTGATGGTTACCACTAGACAGCTGGAATCACCCCCTGATTTTACGGATACACGTCAGAGGGTGGGGTCATTAGGTAGATATTGACTACGGTCAACAATTTGTTTGTTGTCAACAAACAAATTGATACAAATATATACATTGTAACAATTGCCGTTGGCAATTTTGGGTGGTACCTTACCAGAGTTACTTCGGCCTGCTTGCCTTAAGAATTATGATTGGTCGTTTTACCAATAGAAATTTATAATTCGGACTAGGGCATGAATCAATAAATGTGGCCCAATGCCGTTATCCACTTTCATTTGTGTCTGAGTCCATTATTGGGGGGGGTGCGCCTGCAAAATGTACTGGCATTAACAGTCCTCCTCAGCACTTATAAGCTTCAGGTCATGGATTCCTTTAGTGAGTAAATTTATCTGTTATCAGATCTTCCTCTTTTACTGGTGCCATTCTTTTCCCCAATGAATCTTTTCTTCTCATGATATGTACAAAGTACAATAGCTTTAATTTAATCATATTTACCTCTGAGGAGAGATTTCAAGCTTGATTTGATCTAGCAGCCACTTACTTCTGGCAATCCACATTAAGGTCCACCAGCACCAAATTTCAAATTAATTTACGTTTTTCAGTTTTCATTGCTGGTCAGCTTTCACATCATGCATTGTAAAGTACTGTATATGTGATCTTTTCATTGGCCTCCAGTAATGTATCCCTGAATTTGAGCATCTTTTAAAGTTCTTTCCTACTCAAGTAGGAAAACCTGTTTCTAATGTGGCATAAAGGAAATGTGATTGGCTTTATATCATTTTAAGGTCAGTTTGCTCCTTTATGATCATTATCTAACTTCTCTGTCCTTGTTTACTAGCAGCTGAAAGTGTGGGACTTTGTTTCATATGAGAACATGATTAAAATCTACACTTTTTGCATTAGCTCATCTACCATGCAAGGCCAAAGCAAACAATGGAGCTCCAAACATCAAGAAAGTCCCCAAAGCAGGTGCATTATTTCAGACGTTTCCCAAATATGTGAAGCACAACACAGTGAAGCACAATGCAGCCCTATTTTCCTTCTTCATTTGTCAACAACAAAAGTGAACCAGAATTTCATATCTTCACAAATGGATGGGACTCCTATTACAGTAGCCATTTCCCCCAATGTTTGGCTTGAAGCTATAGCTAACGCAATACATTCTAGAATGAGAAGGCTAAAGTATTGATCCAGTTCAGCCAGTAGTATTACCTAGAGCTGCACATTCCAACACATTTAAATACACTGATGCTAAAAATACAGCACCACCAAAAAACCACCTGCTTCTGGTTAGCTAATTGAACTAGTAATTACTGTTGAACATGTGGGTTGTTTGTTTCCTTCTTGAAATAATTATACAATAAAACCCACAGGAAGGCTATCAGCAGGAAGCTAACAATTGTATATTGGTGAGCAGAGTTTGTAAAGCATTTCTTTTTCTTTTTTTTGCCAGACGGAGTAACAGATGGGTTTATAATACATACAAAAACTGTCTACATGATCTCCGTTCTCAACTGGCAACTGCAACTGAAATATACAAGGCTCTATGACAATTGGTCTATTGCTGTCTGATTGCTTTGATGATGTAAACATCAAATTCCTAAACCTAGTGCTTGGATTTAATTCAAAATGTTAATCTCCAGAGCATCAGGACAAAACCCTATCACTACTACCAGTATTCTGATTCTTCTCATAAACCTTTATATTTAATTTGTTGCAATTTAATGTTATGCCTTTTGAATTTGCTTGTTGTCATTTATTATTTCCAAAATAAAATTCTACAAAAGAATACATTGAAATTGGCACGTTTAATTTTTTACCTGTGTTTTGAAGTATCTTTAGAATTTTAAAAATCTTCCCAATGATGATGATCCATTTCATACATTGTCCTACTCTAAACTTGTAATGGATTTGATTTTATGGCTTTCCCCCATTTCACACAAAACCATCTCTTTGGTTGGTGTACACAGAAAAAGTCTCCTCTAAGATTGTGGTATTTTTGAACCATAATCGGGCGTACCCAGGTAATGGCCACCTTGTGTTGCTGGCTAATCTTTCTCACACTAGGTCAGGTGAAAGAAACTGCAGAATGAACTCACCAAAAGGTGCATTCATTTTGGCAGTTTCATGTCTGGCCCAGACATGGAATAAGAAGAAATCTCTATGGTTTTGGAAAGTGTGTCCAACCATTTCAATTTTGTGTTTATTTATTTAAAAATTACAAATAGGTCAAAGTTTGGAATGAGTGCTTATCAACTACACATTCTCCCAATTTGAAAATGAATGTTCCTGTCTGAATTTAGCCCTAGTCTTCTCCAGATTCAGTATGTGATATTATAGACATTATATAGATATTATAGAGCCGCCACACCCCCGGGCCTCCGCCCCCACGCCACCGGGGCTACAAAAGCCGGGGAGTGTGGCGCGGCTGGAAGGAACTTTGCCGGCTCCAGCGTGGGTTGAGCCACCACACCCCCGGACTTCTGTCCCAACACCACCGGGGCCGAAAATGCCGGGAGGGGCGGCGCGGAGAAGAAGAGCCTGGCCGGTTCCAGCATCAGCTGTGAGTGAGCCGCCACACCCCCGGGCCTCCGCCCCCACGCCACCGGGGCTACAAAAGCCGGGGAGTGTGGCGCGGCTGGAAGGAACTTTGCCGGCTCCAGCGTGGGTTGAGCCACCACACCCCCGGACTTCTGTCCCAACACCATCGGGGCCGAAAATGCTGGGAGGGGCGGCGCGATGGCAGAAGGGCTTCTCTTATCCCACTTTCTTTAGTTGGGTGTGAGTGGGGGCCCTTTCTTTGAGTTTTGTTTTTTTTGTTATTATTGAACTGTTTTGTTTGTTATGTTGTTTAGGGTAATCTGATATTGTATTGCTTATGCTCTTGACATTTGTATCTTACTTGCATATTGCTTTGTATTATTTGTATCGTATTTTGTATTGTTTAGCATTATTATTGTAAACCGCTTTGAGTTCCCTTTA
Organism: Bradypodion ventrale; assembly: GCA_035047345.1. Classification (NCBI taxonomy): domain Eukaryota; kingdom Metazoa; phylum Chordata; class Lepidosauria; order Squamata; family Chamaeleonidae; genus Bradypodion; species Bradypodion ventrale. Next base: position 72,090,260 of record JAWDJE010000005.1, on the reverse strand, counting down.
TGGGGAGTAAAGCGGTATAGAAATCTAAACAATAAATAAATAAATAAATAAATAGACAAGAATTGTTTATTTCTATAAATACAGCAGCCAATTTGAAAAGCAAAACATTTTAATGTCATATATCTTACAGTGAGCGTCTTAAAAGTAGTTTGCATTAGTGCTAGGAAATTACAAACCATGTGCTTGCACATTAATTGCTCTATTATATAAGTCACCATTGCAGGAAAAACCTTTTGATAATCTTATTGTATAAGAATACATATATTTTAAGGTTCAACACCACCGTTTAAGCTTTTATTTCATTGCATTACTTAGTTCCCAACTTCATTTTCTTCTCATCATTGTTTTATGTTGGAAAACATCCATTCCACCATAGACTGTCAAATTCTAGAAAATTCTTTTCTATCAATACTCTATGCACTAGTTTTTACATGTACCTGCTCTTGGGGAAGAACATGGTGTCACAACCTTATTGAGAGTAAACAAAAGTAGTTATTTTAATATATATATATATATTAAAATAACTACTTGTGTTTACTCTCAATCAGGTTGTGACACCATGTTCTTCTCCAAGAGCAGGTACATGTAAAAACTTGTGCATAGTGTGTGTGTGTGTGTGTGTGTGTTATATATATATATATATATATATATATATATATATATATATATATATATATATATATATATATATATATATATATATATATATATATATATATATATATATATATATATATATATATATATATATATATATATATATATATATATATATATATATATATATATATATAAACACTAATCAGTATATCCTGCATTGACACAGTTTTTTTATAAAATATTTCCTAATAGGACAGCAATACACAGAATAATTTTAATACCACTAAAATGGCCACTTCGTAGCAAAACAATAAATATGACAACATCTGCTGTAAGGTTGTTTTCTGGCTACATGTTGTGCAATTGAAAACTTGTTCAAATGTTGGAATCAATTGAGCATGTAATGCTCTGTTTTCTGATGGAAAATGTTATAGAAAACACAACTCAAAGTTGTTTGTTGCAAAGGTGATGGAAGATTTTTTCTCTGGTTTATCAGCTCAAACAATCACTATAAACCACTTCATTTTTATTTTATTACATTGATTATCCTTAGCACCCAAGACAACTTGCACACCTCTAAAATTCAAAAAAACATTGATTTGATTAAATTATTCAGTACTTTAGTGTATGGCCATTATTTCATTTAACACTTTAGCCCAATCAATACAAGCCTTCATTCTCAGAAGGCACTACAAAAGCATTTTGCTTGAATCATTGGTTTTCTCTAACTTGATGATGTTGCATAAGCTGCCTATTTTATGTAGAACTCTCTGTGTGTGTGTGTGTGTGTGTGTGTGTGTGTGTGCGCGCATGTGTGTGTGTGTGCGCGCGCAACTGACATATACAGTATATGCTGAATAATTTAACTCATCTGGGAATATACATAAATACTTCAACCCTGTTTAGCATTCATTCAACTCTTTAAAATAAAAGTGTTTTTTGCAGGTATCGTTATATCAAATAAGTAACTGTAAAAGAATGATCTTAGTTAGCGCTGGGCTAAAATTACTCAGGCTACATTTTTTAAAAAACTGCAGAAAATTTTCCTTTCTCTTAGGGCAGGGGTTCCCAAGCCCTGGACAGCTGGGTGGACTGATCATGTGGTTCCTCCCGCCATAAACACTGTTATAAAACATGTCTGCGGCTGCCGTAAATGCATTTACGACAGCCGTGGGTGCATTTACGGCAGTGTTTAAAGAAGGCACAGGCGTGTTTACACATGCATAGGCATATTTTATGGCTGTCGTAAATGCACTCACTTCTACTTTAGGTAGTGGTGAGGGCATCGGCAGGCCACATGAAATTTGCCGAAGGCTGGGTCAGGCCCGTGGGCCATAGTTTGTGTTGGGTGTTGGGTATTTTTGGACTTCTTTTCAGCCCCAGACAGCCTAATCAATAGTGAAGAATGAGGGTGTCAGCTGTCTAGAAACATTTGGAGAATCACAAGGTCCCCAATCCAGAGCTTGATGAACCAGGGTTCTGAGGCAGTATAAAGCATTTGTGCATGTTCCTTACCTATGGAGACCCATGGACTGAAGCAGATTTCTGTGAATATGTTTTTAGGATGCAAGACATCTACAAAAGGAATGACATGCCAAGGCAAAAAAATCTTTCTAACATAACTTCTCAGTGATATACCCTGGATCAGAACCTTTGCCATTTATATTACAGGAGAGCATAGCTACCTCCACATTTTCTGACATTTATTTGAATGTCTGAGGGCCCAAAGTAGATGTGAGATACATGAATGCTACATCTATTTCCAAGGTGTCTGCTTGCTCAACTTCATCTTCACTGAAGGAAGTTGTGGGCCTATGTAAGTGAAAGTGAAAAGCTGAATCATTGTGAATGTGAACTCTACTTCAAGAGGGTCCTTTGATGCAGTGATACATTCACACAAATATCCATACAAGCTCCAATTAGATTTTCCTGTTAAATGCGAAAAGGTCAGACATGGAGTGAACACAAATCATTCATATAGGTACAAGGTAAGGAGACGTGTTTGTGTCTCATCATCATTTAAATGTTTGGATAGGGCATTGGGCCATTCATTCATTTGTTCACTCACTCACTCGTTCATCTATTCTCTTTATACTCTGATTTTCCTCCAGTGAATGGTCTTAAGGTGGTGTACAACAGCTAAAACTGTATGTTTAAAACATAATAATGGAATAAAGGTTTCCCTTGCTCGAAAGCCAGTTATATCCATCTCTAGGGTTCAGTGCTCATCTCTGTTTCAAAGCCGAAGAGCCAGCGCTGTCTGCTTCTGCAGACATTTTTGTGGTGATGTGGCATGTGGTCATGTGACACTGGAGCACACGGAACATTGTTTACCGTTCCCACCAAAGTGGTCCCTATTTATCTACTTGCAATTTCTTGCTTTCGAACTGCTAGGTTGGCAGGAGCTGGGACAAAGATGGGAGCTCATTCTGTTCTGCAGTACTTGGGGGAATAGGTTAATATTAAAATAAGATTAAATCTAAATAAGAGCTCAGGCAGCACCGTGGTTAAATTGAAGTACTGCAGCCAAATCAGCTGAGGTTGTGAGTTCAATCCTAATAGGACACAAGGTTGGCTCAGCTTTCCATTCTTCCAAGATCAGTAAAATGAGTACCCAGCATGTTGGTGGCAAAATGTTAATTATCTTGTGAACCACCCAGAGGATGCACTAAGCACTATGGGGTGATATATAAGTGTAAATTCTATTGCAATTCCAAAATAGTGTTAGAATTAAACAAATGTAAGTACCTGAAGAAATAAGGACTGAACAACAACAAATTCAGAGATAAAAGACCAGTTTAAAATGAAAGGTTTTCACCAGCTGGTGGAAGGGCTGTAAGGAGAGGGACATCCTAGCTTCTAGAGAGAAGTCCATAGACTGAGAGCAGCCATTGGAAATATTCTCTATGATGGCCTTCTCAAAGAATTCTGATTATATGGAGAAAAAAGGTCATTCAGATAGCCTAGGCCAGTGTTCCCCAACCTTTGGGTTTTGTACTTCAATTCCCAGAAGCACTGATTGTCGGAGTTCGATTCATGTAAAGATCTCTTCAATCAGTCTCATGAAGCAGCAGTTTATTGCCCCAGATCTTTTAAGAGAGAGAGTTACTAGGTCTGATGAAGTCCAGCTTCATTAGACGGAGTAAGAAGGGAAAAGAGATAGAGAGAAGAACACACACACACTGCCCTTTTGGCTGAACAAAAGGTAATAATGGCTTCTCTTTATTCAAGCAGAGTATAACAGAAATGAAACTTAAGCTATATAGCCAATCAGAAGGTCAGAACCCAAATAAGGAGAATACTTTTTCACTATTCTACGCATGCCCACAATCAAGCGTTGTCTCTCAGTAAGCAAAGAGGCCTTTGTTTACAAAATGTGTCAGAGACAGCCTGACAGAATCCAGATACATTCCCACATGTCCTCCTTTTTCATTAAAATTTGAGAGAGAGAGAGACGGCTAATCATACCCCTGCATGTCATCATACTCCATAACTACTCCTCCATATACATCATCACTGTCCTCCTGGACATCGTACCCCTCCTGACTCATGGTACTTTGTTCCGGAGGATGATACCTCATTGAGTACAAGTGCTGTCGTGCAAAACTCGATGTCTCCCTTCTACGCAGTGGACATGTGTTACACATAGAAATAAGATTAGGAATACAATTAATGCAAAAACACAAAGGTATAAGGCAGATAATAATAATGAACCCATAAAAGAATACTTGTCTAAGGACAGACAAATCAGGCAACCAAGAAGTCACCCAATCAAAGAGATTAACATCAGTGCGTACATTGTTAATAATGCTCTCCTGTAAATTCTGAAGTTCTTTCTCAATAGTATTATTCAGATCCTGGAATTTTACCCGACATCCCTGGTTCCCAACCAGTTTACAAAATCCTCCGGATTTTGCTAACAGGTAATCTATGGCCAGTCTGTAAGGTAAAATAACCCAATGCTGCACATTGATATTGTCCTGGATGGAAATTCGTGGCAACTCCATTAAAAAAGAACCACATGTTAGGATCCTTGATTTGCCATCCATTGCAAATTGAACCACTATCTATAGCAGAATAATCAGGAGTAAACATAGGAAACACATCATATATATCTTCAATAGTAGTGTTAAACAAGGTATAATTAAGCTTATAAGAACTGTTATAACTACCCCATAACCAAAAATAATCGTCACAACCCGTATAATTGCCTACATTCTGCAAAACCCTTTTTGCTTGAGTCCAGTGCTTCCATTTACTATTCCAGACTCCAGAACTATGACAGCAGAAACAAAGTCCTTTAGTGTATTTCTTGAATGTCATGCTTCGCCAGAGGGTGTTGTTAAATTGTTCTGGAGGATTAGAGAAGAGTGTAGATCTATCAATATGTTGCAAATGTCCAATAACCAACTCTGGCGTGTTGAACAGTGCCGGAAGAAAGGCCATTTGAGACACTGCCAGTGGATGCTCATAGTATAACGTTGCATTCTTACCATGAACCTCAAACATATAGTTAGCATGACGAATCCAAAAGTTGGGGTTGCCCCCATGAGGTATTGTTCTTACAGCTGGAAGCACAGTAAGAAAGAAAAGAACAAATGTCAGCACATTTAGTCTACTGGTGAACCACCATCCTGGAGCTGAGTAGCCTTCTTCTCTCTCCATGGGCGGATCGCTCCAGCAGGAATCCTTCCACTCAGGATCCCCTTGTTGCCAATAAACGACCAATGGCTTAGGCAGACACTCCCCTAAGAAACAGGAGCATGCCCTGTTATTACTAGTACCATGTAACTAAACATGAAACATGCCTGACATTTAACACAAATGCAATGTCAGAAACCCATTTACATGTGTAGGGTACTGAAAACTCTTCCATGTACTTCTGAAGGTACCTTGAGATATGCAGTTTCATAAGACAAAATATAACATAAGCAAAGACAGGTCCCTGCAAGAGAATAACCAAACATTTAAACATGAACAAAACATGAACATTTCTCTTCTTCCTTACATGAAGTAGGTCTACATTGCATTCAATAACTTAAAACCAGCATAGCATGGTAAATCAATACAGTACAAATATCATTAGAGCATTTCACACTCATAGCATGAGCAGGTTGCTTAAAAAAGGTTTTCAGGTTTTAAAATGCAAACAAAGCCAATTCTTTGCTTAGAGTCCACACAAACTTTTTAGTCCAATTAAAATGTCCAAATTAAAAGTCCAAATGTTTCTTCTTAAACACTATCTTCTCTCCAGCACAGTTCTTGGCATGGCAAGCTGAAACTAAGCCATAAATTAACTCTCACTGAATTCACAAGACAATCCCACACAACCCCCCTTTTTTCAGCTTTTCAGGCAAACACACATTCCTTCTTGCTCCAGTCACACCCATCTGTATTAAGGCAGGCCGATGAGGTGTGAAGGCACAAGGAACTTCTCCAGAATTTGCAAGCAGCTTTCACACAGAAGAATAGTACAGGGAATTTCCCGTTGCTTTCCCTGCCATCCTGATGCTGGAAACTTGAGACAGCCCACTCTGGTCTCTTTGTTTGAGGGTTGGGCAGTTCAATATTTTCTCCCTCCTTGTATTTTTGCAACAGCCTGCTGTCCATCGAGGAAGGATTCACCCCCCCCCTCTTTCTCTGGATTTCTTTCATTTGCAGCATCTGATTCTCAACCTTATGACAAACTGCATCTGTTAGTTTGTACTTGCACCCCTTTCTGGTCTTGGGTTTTGTGCATTCCTCCTCTGGGCCATCCTTCCACTTCTGTAGGATCTTCCTGCCCAAACGTGAGGTATCAAGTTTACTACTCAGCTTCTCCGGCTTTTGTGAAGAGGGTTGCTTCACGGGGGGGGGGGCTGAGATCTCCTATGCTGCTCTTTGAAACACACTCCTTGCTTCCTGCCACTCTGCATGCATTAACAGCTTCAATCTGTGATGAGGTCCCCACCATTTGTTCCCCATCAGCTGGCACTAGTTGTTTTTTAGACTCGGCAGGCAGTATTGCAGCAGTGAACAGGTCTTTTGTAGGGCTAAAAGTGCTTGATTGCTGCAAGGCAGGGTATAATGTCCCATCTTCTTTTCCACCCCCATCCTCATCAGGGGGCTGTTGCTGTTGTTTCTCATATGATGGAGGGGCAGTTGGACTCCCTCCCTTGGCTGGAGGCAAAAGCTGTGGGAGGGGGCCATCAAGCCTCTGAGAGAATAACATATTTCTTGGAGTAAGTCTTTGAAGGCAGTTTCTAACTTCCTCCCACGTAAATTGAACTGATACAAAAATTCTCTCATGCTTTTGCAATGCTTTCCCCACCTGATTCCACTGTTTTAAGTCCAAACATTCATTATATTTAACCCAAGGACATAATTTTTTCTATAGCTTTGACTAGCTTTTGTATTTCCTTCTCATCAGCCGTTCGTCCATTCATATGCAAAAGATCTGAGATATCTTTACAAAGTTCCTTCCCTGGCGAAGATAACACGCATCCCATAATTAAATTGTTTTTCACTCACCCTTTGGGACCCAATGTAGAATTGGATGACCTTTCCTCTGGTCGTGAGTGAGTGACAATAGACCTCCCCGGTCGCCAATTATGAGGTGTTAATTGCTGAAGCAGAGTTCAAAGAAGGCTCTCATTGTAGTTCAAAGCCTCACACGGGGCGCCACTTGTCGGAGTTCGATTCATGTAAAGATCTCTTCAATCAGTCTCATGAAGCAGCAGTTTATTGCCCCAGATCTTTTAAGAGAGAGAGTTACAAGGTCTGATGAAGTCCAGCTTCATTAGACGGAGTAAGAAGGGAAAAGAGGTAGAGAGAAGAACACACACACACTGCCCTTTTGGCTGAACAAAAGGTAATAATGGCTTCTCTTTATTCAAGCAGAGTATAACAGAAATGAAATATAAGCTATATAGCCAATCAGAAGGTCAGAACCCAAATAAGGAGAATACTTTTTCACTATTCTACGCATGCCCACAATCAAGCGTTGTCTCTCAGTAAGCAAAGAGGCCTTTGTTTACAAAATGTGTCAGAGACAGCCTGACAGAATCCAGATACATTCCCACAACTGATCAGTAGACTTAGGCTTCTGGGAATTGAAGTCCTCCTGTGGGGCATGTGCCCCATGTTGGGAACCACTAGCCTTTGCCCAAACCATATAGGGCTTTATATGGTTATAATCAGCACTTTGAAGTGAGTCTGGAAACAAACTAACACTGATCCCTGTTCCCTGATCTGATTTATGACTGGCCAGGAGCCCCTCTGTCTTGCAAAGATTAAACTCCAATTTCTTTTCTCCCATTCAGTTCATTACAGATATCGGTCACTGGTTTATAGCTTTGCTGGAATTAGGAAGAAAGGACAGATAGATTTTGATGCCCTCAATATACTGATGACGCTTCCCTGTGGTTTCATGTAGATTTTAAATAGCATGGGGGACACAACAGAACTCTGAGGAATTGTTAGGCCAAAGGCCAGGGCATGGAATTACTTCAGGAATTACCTCAGCATTGCCTTCTGAATTCACCCTTTCAGGAATAATAAGAACCACTGTGAAACAATCCCTCCAAATCATATCCCAGTGACGCAACCCACGAGAATAACATACAAAAGGCCAACTTTAAAACTGCAAAACTTTTTAAAACCGTAAAACTACAAGAAGGGAAACAAAAAAAAAGATAAGGATAAAAGTGGAGTTGCTCTGAAGCACACAAGCAGCTGCACCCTGCCGGAACCAAACCTCTAGAGTTGTCCTCAGTCTTTAACCACTAGTCCTTTAAAAACAGCAACAAGAAATACCTCTGCTCCTAGTTGAAAGAATTATGTCAAACTCAGCTTAGTTACTCATTCACAGGCAATTTACTGAGGCTTTTCATGCATAGTGTGGGAATTCCATTATAGTTACTAACTCTTCTTCAGGTGCCGTATCTGTTCCGGATATTGGCTATCATCGTAGCAATCATCTTCTTGTTCTTAACTTCTCAGAACAGTTCTTCCAAGGTCATGCCACACCAGTCTCTCAGGTTCTTCAGATTCTTAAGATTACTTAAAATGAAATGTGTTAGAATCTTGGTTTTCTGGGAGAAAAATGTCACACTTTTAGTCTGGAAGTGAGGTATTATTTATCGTCACATCTGAGTGAAAGGGATATTGGGGGGGAAACAATGCTGGCTCTTCCTTTTGTTTTACAGCTGTAGCTGGGCACTTAATTTCCCCATAACTTGGCTAAACTTTCCAAACACACAAATTCTGCTTGTGTGGGGAAACTATATCAATGCATTCACACTTCTTCAACTCCAAGTAGATCTCCAGTAGTCAACATTATTATGATAGCTATATATCCATCATACCCTTTTAATTCCTTTTTAATGTCTATTTTCACCAATATAGTCTTTACCAATCATTATTTTCTTCTGTGAGTTGGCTGCCTGCTAGGCTTCTGTTGTTGAAATACAAATGTCTGTCATTAATTAACTTTTAATGAGATTATGCCAAGACCATCTCATATGAGATTATAATATAGCTAGATAGCCTTACATCAAATAATCTTATTAACAATGCCTCAAGATATCCCTTTAAATCCATTATGCAAGAAGAGTCTGGGCATAACTTCATTATATCACTTTAATCTCACTTAGGTCTTCTCTCTCTCTTCTCCTTCCCTAACTCTGTAGATTGGTATGCAGACAAATAGGACACATCTCTTTTGGGTCTGTATCTATGTACTGCATGTTCTCACAATATATTAATATGTGGCAGACGGTCACTCTTGTTTCAAAACAAGGGCAGAATACTTAGTGACTCATAATGAATTGTAGCCAGCTTTCTTGAGGCAAACAGATGGACATGCATTTTCAAAAAGAGAAAAGATTGATGCTATTCATTCCAGAAAGGATAAATGTAAGTTGTAGGTTCTCTTTTTATAGCATGGATATAGTTCTGCCATAAGTCTCCAAAAGAAGGAAAATTCACTTAAACTCTGAAGAAATGCTACATGAAATGGCATTTGTATGGCCCCCTAATTTGGGAAGAACCCCAGTACACTACACACTCATTTTTCTTTCAATGTGAAAGTGCCTTCCATATAATTTTATCTTCTAAGGTGTTTAAATATGTTGAAAAGAGAACTGTTGTGAAGCTACAAGCCAGCCATCCCCATAGACAGTCTTTTCAGTGAGACTTTTTCCGTGCTCATAATTACTGTATTTAAAGAAAAACAAGACACACTGAATGCCACACATTAAGCTTCTCACCATGATTAGTGGTAATCTCCTGATTTGGATGTATTTAAGCTCATTAGGTTCTTTAGGTTTTTGTTTTGTGCTACTACATATAATGTGGTTCTTCAGAACAGCAGTTCTCATCATTTCTTATCTTATATCCTGTCTTTGTTCCAGCTCCTGCCAACCTAGCAGTTCGAAAGCAAGAAATTGCAAGTAGATAAATAGGGACAACTTCGGTGGGAAAGTAAACAGAGTTCCATGCACTATGGTGTCTAGTCGTGCCTGCCACATGACCACAGAAACGTCTGCAGAAGCAGACAGCACTGGCTCTTCAGGTTTGAAACAGATGAGCACTGAATCCTAGAGTCGGATACAACTGGCTTTCGAGCAAGGGAAACCTTTACCTTTATCCTACTGTCCTTCTAACAGTGAGTCTGGGACTTACTATCATTTACCCAGAAAGCTCACTTTTTTGAATGATATTTATAAGTAGTAGTTATTCATTATATAATATTTATCATTTACACTATGCTTTAAGGACATACAAATTAGCAGCAGCATTGTGGGGAGTAAATTTAAAAATAAAAAAGGAACTGACAACTGTAAGAGTAAGATTGAGTTCAAATTATATTGCTCCCTGTCTGGCCAGACATCCTGCCATCGTAATGGAGTAGACCTTACAGCCAGCGACTCAACACTGAGTGTTGGGAAGTGGTAAATAACCTGACTCCCTAAAGGGGCCAATGTCTATGCACGGAGGAGCCCCTTTAGGTGGGGTGATAGTCCCCTCAGTGGAGGAAATGCCACTAGAAACCATCATATTGGGCCTAATAGCAAAATGAGTGGAGGAGAAATTCTGATTCCCAATGGATATGGAGGCAGAAGAGGCCATGCCAGATGGACTGGCTGTGAAGGTGAACCTTGTCCATATCCTCAAGGCTGCGGCAGTCCATTGCAGTCCTGGTGTTAAATTCTGCATGTCTCATTTAATATGTGCCAAAGGAGATGGCACCATGATCATAGTGTGTGGGTCACTTCATGGCAAGCTGAGAATCCTGGGATCCACCTTAAACAAATTTTCACCAATGGCATTTTTCCTGCTTCAGGGGAAAAAAAAAAATCAATTATCAGATCTGAGTTGCAGCTGATGATGATATTGCTATTGTATCTATAAATCACATTGATTCTGTGAAGGGGCAACAGATAGTACAACTTAAGTGGAACATAGAGATTGCACTCCCCTTGCACAGATGCACAGTGGTGCTGATATCATCAGCGACAATTTACCATTGATTAAAGACAAATTCCTTCCCAGGGATCATTGTCCTGCTGTGGCAAGGTAGCTTGTGTGGTTCAATGAGGCTATGATCTACACCAGGAGTTCTCAACCTACAGCCCATGGACCAGATGTGGCCCACAACACCATTTCATGTGGCCCCCACTGCCTCCGCCATACCCGGAAGTGCCATGTGTGGCAGGCAGTGCAAAATGGCCATCCGCCCCCCAAAGTTGTCTGGGGGTATGTGATCTGGCCCTTGGATTGAAAAGGTTGAGAGCCCTGGTCTATGCCATATAAGGCCACCCAAAATGGATAGGCCATAGTGGAGAACTCAGACTAAACAAAATCTACTGTAGAAAAAAGTCAATCCTCTCCAGTATCCTTGCCACGGAAATCCCATGGACAATATTTAAGGGCTAAATAATATGAAGCCAGAAGATGAGCCCCTCAGGTCAGAAGGTGCCTAATACACTGTATGCTACTGGGGAAGAGCAGAGGACAAGTGCAAGTATCCCCAGAAAGAGTAAAGCAGATGGGCCAAAGCTGAAAGGACACTCAGCTGTGGATGTGTCTAATTGTGAAAGGAAAGTCTGATGCTGTAAAGAACAATATTGCATAGGAACCTAGAATGATAGATTTATGAAGTAAGCTGAATGTGGTCAAAAATGAGATGGCAAGACTAAACATTGACATCCTGGGAGCTAATTAACTAAAGTGGATGGGTATAGGTGAATTTAACTCAAGGGACTATTATATCTACTACTGTGAGCAAGAATCCCTTAGAAGAAATGCAGTGGCCCTCAGTAAAAGAGTGAGGAAAGCAATATTAGGATGCAATCTCAAAAATTACAGAATGATTTCAGCCCAAATACAAGGCAAACTATTCAATATCACTATAATCCAAGTCTATTCCCCACCATTAATGCAGAATAAACTGAAGTCAACCAGTTCTATGAAGAGCTACAGTGATAAAGTTTCGTTTTGGAAATTTGTTATATAGCAGAGCACAGATAGGGTTGCCGTACATCCCGGAAAATCAGGATTGTCCCGGATTCAAGGTCAGAAAAATTGTTCCAGCTGGTTTAAAAAAATTCTTGTTAAAGTCTTGGATTTTCAAACTCTCGCCATCAAACAAGAATGGCTTGGGACCCGTTTGGCTTTCCTCTTCTCTCTTTCCGAGCCTTCCCCTCCCACCGGCGCAGCTCTCAAATTAAAGTGTAGCTTCGTAGCCAGAGAAGAAAAAGCTGGAAGGTGACTTGAAGCGCCCCCACAGGGACTTTGCAGGGCTTCACCCAGGGTCAATGAAGTGTCCTCCTGATGGTGCAGGAGGATGGAAAGGGGGCTAGCACAGAGCAGCCTAACACCAACCTGGCTCCCAAAATCTCAACGGGCATGCTGAAAAGAAACCTGTGCATGCTTTGCATATCAAGCTGAAAGTACCAGCTCTCAGGTAGGGCTGCTTGTTTTGGGTTGCATCAACTAGCAACGCTGATGAGCAGATTTGAGAGCAAAGAGATGGGGAATGAAAGGCAAGAGGCAAACTCGGAAGGACGTTTTTCATGGGTTTCCTTACACTCGGCTCGCTTATAAAATCTGTCCCATACATCTCCTAACTTGGTAACGCACATGTTAAATCTGACCGGCTCCTTAAAGTAACTAGTGCTTCTGCACAATATTGCATGGAAGATAGTAACTTCTTTCTGGGATTTCTTTTCATGTTGGAATGGATTTCTTTTCTTTTTAAAAAAATAACAAAACAAAGAGACTAATAAAAAACAAAGAATAACTACAATAATGTATATTATCGGCTGCAGTGACTTAGTGATTAAGATGCTGAACTTGACACTGATATATGTAATGTGAAAGTGTTTTGTAGCTGTCATTATCCTATGTTTGTTTTGTAAAAGGCTATTTTGTAGATAACCAACCCATTTTTGTCAAGTATACTTCTGTCCCGGTTTTGTGGGAGAGAATTATGGCAACTCTAAGCACAGATGAAACAGTGAAACAAAAAGAAATGCATTCAGATTAGGAGCAAGAGTTAAGTAAACCTGTTCTAGTTAGAGCATAAAAGAAATAAAGTATTTTGCTTCAAATAATATTTGATTTTTATTGCCCCATCTCTAGAAGCTTTGGATTTGGTACTTTGCCCAGTTACCCCAAATTAGCTTCAATCTATCCATCCAGGAATATACCTTATATTATAAGGTATAATATAGAAACCAAGGTTCTTGAAAACAGAAAAGATTCTTCATAATTAAGCTCTACTGAATTAAAGGAGGCTTACTCTAAAGAAATTACAACATGATCATACTCCTCCCAAATGTTATCATTAAAATATTGGAATATTGAACCCATGGAAGGTATAGAGTTAGGAAGCATCCATCTCAATTACCCAGACAGAATTTTGTTAACTGCAGTATATGTCTGGAATATAGACTTTTATAAGGAATCTGGGATATCTGCTATAGAGAGACTATAAAGATGTGATGATTAATAGAGTTCCAGTCAATTCCATTCTCTTGTGGGTTTGTTCTCCCCTCTCATATTGGGTTCAACTACTGTACTTGCATTCGCAGAACTGGGCATTAAAATTTTATGGCACTGTATGGCTTTTAACAAGCGAAACTGTTAATCTGCCAATTCAAATACATTGTGCATACCTGCTGGAATTCTCCAGCTGAGAATTTTGAATACATTAGTAGTGCAGATGCAAAGTTATCCCTGAGATTAATAGGTTTCTGTTGAATTAAAATATCATAGTTAAATACACCTGTCCAAAAGGTAACTGGAGCTTAATTACTAATCAATGTTATCCTAGCTGTAACTACTCATGATCAAGCTCCACTGAGTTAGTTATTTTTAACTAAACAAGGTTAGGACTAATGCCCTGCAAAACTACAAGGCATAGGATCATGCATCAGCATGAAAATAGTGACAATTTTAAACTCATGAAAAGTTCAGACCCACTCGCTGATGGTAAATTGAGAATCCTGCATGAATTTATGCTGATGGCCTGGAAATATTTAGGATGAAATGTAAAAGAAATTTAATGTTACAAGATGTAGAGCTGTAGATGGAAAGACTTTCCCCACAGGTATTCCCCTGCTCCCCAACAGAATAACACAGGTCCATTCTCACAAATTTAAAAATTTAGCTGTGTAGATATACTCTTAAAATATATATTTGAATTTTTAAAATAGTATCTGTGTTAGTCTGTGTTTCAAGCATATAGGAGAACAAACAAAACAAAAACCATTGTAGCACCTTAAAGACTAATATTTTGTTTTGTTTATTCTCTGATATGCTTAAAATATATAATTTATCAACACTACTTTTTTCAAGCATCTTTGAAAATGGCTCTCTTTAGGGAAGATTTTGGAGAGTCGTTTGTGAATGTATTTACAGTAAAACCTCGCATAAAGAGTGCCTCGCTTAGAGACTAACTCGCTTAAAGAGCAAAATTTTCTCTGAATGGTTGCCTCACTTAACAACTAAAACCAACCAAAAATTTGCTTAACAATGAAATAAGTGTTTGCAATCCCCCGTCAGAAGACACAATTGGTCACTTACAATGGTGTTTCATTTAAAGAGCAAACTCGCTTAAAGAGCAATCCCATGGAACACATTATGCTCTTTAAGTGAGGTACCACTGTATTTTATTCTGAGCTGATTATTTTAATGTTAAATTTTGTGAAGTTTGACATTTTTGCTACCATTTTAGGATGCTTATTTTACTTGATTGTGAAGATATTTTTCTCCATTCTGATTATAACTACCCAGAGTAGCTAACTAGTGGGCTAAATAAATGAATGAACGTTTGTTCCAAATAGTTAGCAGGGAAAAACAATATTCTGTGCTAGTCCCCGCCCCCACTTAATTGATAAACTGTGTTTATTTTTTCACTATGTTTCATTTTCAGGAACAGGTCTGCATGATAAACCTGCAGGATTACTCTACACAGGATGGTAAATCATCATTTTAGATTAGGGTTTCTCAACCTGTGGCCAGTGGGTTGGATGTGGCCCATGACACCATTTCATGTGTCCCCCCACAACTGCCTACACCACACCAGGAAGTGCCATGTGGTGGAGGCAGTGGTGGGCTCCAAAAAAAAATTAGTACCACACTGTGAGCGTGGTATGGTGGGAGTGGCTTGGGGGAAAGCCATGCATTGCACCCAAATTAGACCTACTTTATTTCAAAACTTGGATGGGCGGGGCTACCCAGAATTTCTGCTACCAGTTATGGTGAACTGGTGCGAACCTGCTGATGCCCACCACTGGGTGGAGGAAATAAGTTTTGTCTGGAAGAATGAGAGGAAACAGTTACTGGTACTTAAAGAGTTTGGCTCAGAACATCTGAACAAAATATATTATTTGCAAATCCTGCTACTATAGCACAGAATAGTGCAGCAATTATAATAAATCTGAGCCGGCATTTGTAATCTCTTGCATTTCCCCCTATGGGCTGCATTAAAAAGGAAGAGAATTACAATAGAACATACACCCTGTATTGCCTTTAAATCTAAAGAATGTTTCTCGATCTACAAGTGTCAAAAGGAAATACCTCTGTATTTGTTTCTATTGCTTTAAATAATTTATATCTCAGAAATATTTTATATAAATAAAACAAAAACTGTCAGAGTGTGCTGAAACTTTAATGCCATGGTATGGTAGGTGAAGCCGAAAGTATCTTGTTTACTCTTCTTCGCAAGAATTGTTCCTGCATATTTTGCATTGAGCTAAGTGGAAGAGAAGAAACTGGAATAGTAAGATTAACATTAACCTATGCAAAAAAGACTATTGTACCATGAAAAATATGGCACTCAATTCCTTATATTAAGATGAATTGAGTAGAATTCAGAACTACAATGCATGATGAGATAAAAGTCAGCTAGGGAAGCAAACAATTGTTTGAATCTAGATCAGTGGCTCCCAACCTTTTTTTGACCATGCCCCACCTGTCCTAAGCATCTCTTAAATCCTGATGCCCCTTCCCTTACTGGCATATAATTCCTATTATTCACAAAGTAAACTCCTATTCTCGTGGAGGAAGCCTAAAATGCCATTCACTGTTAATAACTCATTCTCAAATTGCCCCCCCCTTTAAAATCAAATTGCCCCTCTGCGTGGCTGTTGCTCCATATTGGGAACCTAGATCATTGGGTTCAATGACAGAAATTGTATAGGGATTTTAGGGAAATTTTTAGGTTTTCTAAGATAAACATAGTGAACCTGTAAGTAACTTCTCAAAAATACTCAGCAGTAAGTCCCACTGAGTTAAATGGTGAAAACTATAGGGAAATATGTAATATGTGTTACAGGAAGGTTGTAAATAGTCTATTTGATTTGTGTAAGTAATCATAATTATTTCAAAAACATTTACAGAGTGTTATTTTGTACTGAGAAATGCAAATTCCAAAGCTGTGTGTGTTAGTAAAAAAAAAAATGGTCTACTTGGCTAAGGTTTTAGATAGAGTCACAAAATTTTAGAACTTTTAAAGAACCTTTTAAGATAGGCATATAGTGCATTATAGGGACTGCAGTGGCTCAAGTGCTTAAGATGCTCACTGGGAGGCTAAAGGTCAGCAGTTCAAACCTGAGTATTGCATGATGGAATTTCTGGTAGCAGAAATTCTGGTTGGCCCCGCCCATCCAAGTGTCTAGGTATGCCTGCCACATGTCCATGGAAACATCTGCGAATACAGACAGCACTGGCTCTTCGGCTATAAACAGAGATGAGCATTGAACACTAGAGTCGGATACAACTGGCTTTTGAGCAAGGGTGACTTTTACTTTTACCTTTATCTATAGTGAATTATCTGGCATTGCAATAGAACAATGTCAGTGTTGTGTTCTAATGGTTTTATCTTCCACATGGATTACAATGTATCTGAACCAATGTAACCTTGCCTATAGCAACAATGTAACCTTCAGCTGTATCATATGAACCCTGTAAGAGGACGCGAGCTAATGACCACCAGCTGGCAGCAGCGAGCGTCCAAGCTCTCTTGGTCCAAACTCATCAAAGGCAACAGCGCGGGAAGTTTTCCCGCCACCACCTACACCTGGACAAGAAGGGCGTGATCAGCAATGACGTCACGCAGACAGTAGCCAATGGGCTACCATGCAACAACGTTCAAATGTATTACTACCGTATATAAAGAGCTATCGATCCGCCATTACAGCATGTTCCCTCTGTCCACGATGTAATAAACCTGAGTTAAACCAGCCTTTGGCCGTTCCTCGTGTCTTGGTCCTTATACACAAAATTGGCGACGAAGGTGGGATAATGGATCCCCAAGGAGCCAGGACACAGAGCGGTTTCAACATCACCAAGCCGCGGGACTGGATCGTTTTTGAGATGGATTTCAAGGCGGCATTGGTGGAACTCAAAGTCAAAGACGATGAGGAAAGGAAGAGGGCCATCCTCACCAGAATGCTTGGAACGGAAACCAAGGGGATGCTGGTGAGCATGATTGCACCGAAGACGGTGGATGACCTTAAAACCGAGGACATACTGAAACTGCTGCGAGAGCGTTACCAGCCGTCGAAGGCAATGTTCCCCGCTAGGGGGGCGTTTTGGAGGCGAGTTCAAGCGCCGGACGAGTCAGTGGAAGCCTACGTGGAAGCCCTGAGGGTAGCCGCCGTCCCCTGCAAATGGGACAACCTAGAGATGATTATGAGGGACGTCGTCTTGTGTGGCCTGAAAGACAAGGAAGTGCAGCGCCACCTGATGAACAGGGAGCCGCCACCCACGCTGGCTGAGGTTATAGAGACCGCGGAAGCCGCGGAGGCCACGAATGCTGGCGTGGAGGAGATGCACGGGTGGCGTGAGTGGCGACCGAAGACCGGCAGGGCGGAAAATTCGGTGCACGGGAAGACTGGACAGGCGGTGCACGCAACCCGGCGAACATCAAAGTCGTCGGCCGAGGGCAGCGACGACGATGAGGTCCAGAAGGTACGAAAGGGGGGGCGGCGTTGCGATGGCTGTGGGGCGGCCCACGACCGTACGAAGTGCCCATTCCGAAAAGCCGAGTGCTACATCTGCGGCCGTCGCGGGCACATCGCCAAGGTGTGCAGGAAGAGACAAGAAGCCCGTAGGAGTTCACCGGACCGTTCGTCCAAGCCGGCCCGTCAAGCGAGGGTCAAAGATGGCGTCCGGCCCACGAGGCAGCAGGATGGCGTGGGCCGCATCTCGGACAACAGCGAGGACGACGTCCCAGTGTTCAGCGTGGCCGCGGGACAGTCCCATTACTTCGTTGAGGTACTAGTACAAGGGGCCCCAATTAGGATGGAAATTGACTCGGGGTCCTCCTATTCTATAATTTCCCAGAAAGAGTTTTTGAAAATCGACCCCCACGTGCGGCCCAAACTTAAAACGTTGAGGTCCACGCTACGAGATGTACAGGGAAACAGCATCCCAGTGTTGGGGGTCGGGAAATTTCGGGTCAGCTTTAAGAGACATTCTGTGGAACTGCCCCTGGTTGTCCTTAAGGGGGGAAGTTGTAGCCTCCTAGGGACACAGTGGTTTCAGCCCTTAGGCTTGTTCATAGGGGGAGTGCATACAGTGGGGGTGGACCCAATACAAGCAGTTTGCGATGCGCATCCCGCCGTCTTCAAAAAAGGACTTGGGAAATTCAAGGGACCCCCTGTAGCCTTCGACCTAGACCCGGAGGTCCGCCCGATAAGACTCAAACCGCGCAGGGTGCCGTTCGCACTCAAGGACAAGATAGAGGCGGAACTGGACAAACTGGTAGACCAGGGGATTCTCATTCCTGTTGATTCCGCGGAGTGGGAAACTCCAATTGTAACAGCTCTGAAGGCTAACGGGGAGGTGCGCATCTGCGCTGATTATAAGTGTACAATCAACAAGGCGATCCGCCCTAATGCATACCCGGTGCCGGTGGTCAGCCACCTTTTGGCCAGGCTGAATGGGGGAAAGTGCTTCGCTAAGCTCGATTTGGCACAAGCCTATCAGCAACTCCCCGTAACTCCCGCCACGGCCGCGGCACAAACGATAGTTACACACAAAGGGGCGTTCCAGGTGTCGCGTTTACAATTCGGCGTGAACTCGGCACCCGGCCTTTTTCAGTCGCTTGTGGAACGCCTCCTGAAGGGGCTGGAGGGGGTGTTGCCTTATTTTGATGACGTGTTGATAACAGGGGGGAGTGAGGCCGAACTGGCAAAGAGATTGGATAAAGTACTAACTGTGTTCGAGAAAGCGGGGCTGAGACTGAGGAAGGACAAATGTGTTTTTTTCGAAACTGAGGTCGAGTTTCTAGGGTTCCGGATCACACCCGAGGGTATTAAGCCGTCTAAATCCAAAGTAGCAGCCATAAAGAAGGCCCCTCGCCCCACATCCAAAACCGAGCTACAGTCATTCCTGGGGCTCCTCAATTTTTACCATACATTCCTCCCGCGGAAGGCGTCCGTGGCCGAACCGCTTCATCGGTTACTTAAAAAGGAGGAGATATGGATGTGGGGTGACGAGCACGAGAGGGCGTTCAAAGAACTAAAGCAACTCTTAACATCTGAGGCAATCCTGACGCACTTCGACCCCAAACGGCCAGTGGTCTTAGTCTGTGACGCATCCCCGGTGGGGGTGGGGGCGGTGCTTTGCCACGTGTTGGATGACGGAAGGGAAGCTCCGGTAGCGTTTTATTCAAGGTCCCTGTCCCAAGCGGAGCGCAATTACGCACAAACCGACAGGGAGGCATTAGCAATAGTAGCGGGAACCAAAAAATTTCACGATTTTTTGTATGGCCGCCCGTTCAAAATCGTGACTGATCACAAGCCCCTGTTAGGGATTTTCACGGCAAGCAAGCCCACGCCGCAGATCCTGTCCCCGAGGATGCTGCGATGGGCTATTTTTCTCAACGCATACCAACACGAGTTGGAGTACCGGCCCGGGAAGGAGATCTGCCATGCTGATGCTCTTTCGAGATCTCCTTTGCCCTTATCGGACGACCAAAAGGCGAGAGTAGAAAGAGACCACCAGGTGTTGCTAATTGAGGTTTTGGACGCACCCCCAATAGTACCAGCCGACATTGCTAGGGCGACAGGCAAGGACAGAACGCTGGAGAAAGTTAGCTCATGGGTACAGAAGGGGTGGCCGGCATCGTCCCCAAGCACAGAATTTGACCCATTTTTTCGGAAAAAGCTAGAGTTGTCCCTAGAGAGGGGGTGCCTTTTGTGGGGCCAACGGGTGGTGGTCCCTACGTCCCTGCGCCCGAGGGTGCTCGAACTGCTGCACGTCAGCCACCCGGGCATCGTTCGTTCAAAGGCGCTGGCCCGGAGTTACTTTTGGTGGCCACAGCTAGACGCAGACATTGAGCACATGGTCGGCACTTGTGAGGCATGCCAGGGATCCCGACCAGAGGCGCCCGCCTCCCGCATAGGGAATGGGACACAGCAAGGGGGCCATGGTCCAGAGTGCACATAGATTTCGCTGGCCCATTCCGAGGAACCATGTTTCTCCTGGTGGTGGATGCGTTCTCCAAGTGGCTGGAGGTTATCCCAGTAAAGAGCACGTCCTCCGCCACTACAATTAGCCAGCTAAGGAGAGTCTTTTCCACGTTCGGTTTACCCGACACTTTAGTCAGCGATAACGCTAGTTGTTTCACCTCCGCTGAGTTCGGGGCGTTCTTGGAGGCAAACGCCATTCGGCATGTCACATCCGCGCCGTTTCACCCGGCCACGAATGGCCAAGTGGAACGGCTGGTGCGTACAACAAAGGATGCGCTGCGGCGCATGGGCCCGGGGGACCTAAATCACCAAGTATGTCAATTCTTATTAGCGTATAGGGTGACCCCCTTAGCGTCAGGTTAGTCGCCGGCAGAGCTCTTGATGCGGCGAAAACTGACCACGATCCTGTCCAGGCTAGACCCGACGAGAGTCGAGGATAAAGGGAAAAACATAGGGTTGGCAGTCTCGAAAGGTTTCGCCGCCGGCGACCCTGTTCACTGCAGGAACTATGCCAGCGCAGGGCCAGCCTGGGTACCAGGGACGGTTGTAGAACAGACGGGGCCAGTGTCGTACCGGGTCGAAACTAACACCGGCCTCCTCTGGAGGAGGCACGCAGACCAACTGAGGCACCGAGTGAGTGGGCCAGTCAGTGGGGCTCAGCAACAGGATTCGGCGTTAGGGTTCTCCCCCACCCGTTTAGCCCAAGGGGGAGACAGCAGCGGACAACAGTCCCAAGCAAGGGGGGAAGGCAGAAGCAGCGGCCCCGACTCATACCCTTTTGATACGCCAGTTCTATCAGAGGCCGGGGAAGGGGGAGAGGAGTTCGCGACCGCTGCCCCCGAATGTAATTTTGATTTTGATTTTGCGAGCCGGGGGGGGTTTCAGGAGTGTTCCCCCACCCATCCAAGCGAGAAGAGGGGTTTTTCGTTAGCCCCCAGTGCCCCCGGTTCTTCCCTAAGAAAGAGCACACCTCCCAACAACGCCGCAGAGCCACGGCAAGTCACTAACGAGTCTCCCTCTCCAATTACAGGACAGGAAACCAGGGGACAAAGAGAAGGTAGCAAACCCGGGGAAAGGCAGCCCGCATCGAGACCCCAGCGTGTTCGAAATAAGCCATCTTGGCTGAGAGACTTTGTCTCCTAGGGGGGGGAGTGTGTTTAAGTGTGGGCTCGAGACTTTGTCTCATCCTAGGGGGGAGGGGTGTTGTGTTCTAATGGTTTTATCTTCCACATGGATTACAATGTATCTGAACCAATGTAACCTTGCCTATAGCAACAATGTAACCTTCAGCTGTATCATATGAACCCTGTAAGAGGACGCGAGCTAATGACCACCAGCTGGCAGCAGCGAGCGTCCAAGCTCTCTTGGTCCAAACTCATCAAAGGCAACAGCGCGGGAAGTTTTCCCGCCACCACCTACACCTGGACAAGAAGGGCGTGATCAGCAATGACGTCACGCAGACAGTAGCCAATGGGCTACCATGCAACAACGTTCAAATGTATTACTACCGTATATAAAGAGCTATCGATCCGCCATTACAGCATGTTCCCTCTGTCCACGATGTAATAAACCTGAGTTAAACCAGCCTTTGGCCGTTCCTCGTGTCTTGGTCCTTATACACAAAAGTCAGTGAGTTTATTTTACAAAGAAATGGTAAGACAGCAGAACTGTATTTCCTACACAAAAATGCTCTTGTAAATGTATATCCCCCATACACATTGCAGCTAGAGAAAATTCAAAGTGGAAGAAGGAACAAACATAATATAAGAAACTTTAACTGAAGTTTACTATTCTTCCCCCACAGAAAGAGAAACAAATATTACTTTGAGCAGATGAAATTATTGCTTGAGAGAAATGTTATCAGTGAAGCTGAGGAAGGTGGAAGGGGAATTCCTTCAAATGTATTCTCTAAAGCAGTGTTTCCCAACCTTTGGTTTTTGGACTTCAATTCCCAGAAACCTAAGTCAATCCCCCAAAGCACTGATCAGCCATTGCACTGACTTTGGCTTCTGGAACTTAAAGTTCCCTTGTGGGGCCTGTGCCCCATGTTGGGAACCACTGCTAAAGGAAGGGTGGGTGGGAATGTGATGGGGGCTGTCAAATAATAAATGGGGACAAAAGTGGTCCAAAGATTTATTTGGACTTTAAAAAAATATTCCAGCACCCTTATCAGATTCACACATTTATTTCAGCCTCAGTTTCTGTGGATTAAAATTCATTGGATTGTAACCTATGAAAATTTATGTTGCTAGAAATGTCAGCCTTAAAGTTGTCATAATACATTTGATTTGATATGATTTCTATTATACAAAATTAAGTTACCATGTTATACTGGTGTTTAGCTCCCCTTTGGTTAAGAGTTACTAGATTAGCCTAATTAATTAAAATAATGAGCACATTCCAAGCTCTGGCAAATCCTAATTTGATTCCTCTCATTACTTGCATAGTAAATGATAGGACAACACACACACACACACACACACACACAAACTTCCCCTCATTTTGAGATGGTAAAATTTATTTGTGGTAGGTCTCAGACATATTTTGTACATGTCTGGTTTTGGGGGGGACTTTTCTACAAAAATTATGCAATTGAAGAATGAGATAACTATTGCCTCTTTAAATCTTTGTGTTATTCAGGTCAAGAAGTCTGTCCTTTGTACCTAGCATGTACAGAGACAATTTGTATGACACAAACTGCAAAACCCACAATGGAAAGACAGTGTGTAGTGTCTTGCAGTATTTCTGAGATCTCTTTGGAGGATTGACCTTGCATGCTGAAACATTTAATCTCAACCAAAAGCTTATCAATGGCAAAAAACTTCACAAAGAGTAAAATAAAGGTGATTGGCAGAATTTTTGTGCTTATCAGAAGATTTCCATACTATTAAAAGTGACTTGCTTTATGCTGCATTTAGATAAACCCCATGATAAATAATGTTTGATGGTTTTAGATAAGTTTCTTATTTTATTGTTATGGAATTTTTTTATATTTACACCTGTGAGACACCCAGAGTCGTCTCGGCGAGAGGGCAGCAATACAAATATGAACAAACAAATAAATAATACAATCCCTTATAGTTCTTCAGGTGTTCTGGCAAGAAGTTATCCCGGACAGTGTAAAGATTGTGATGGCACCTCCTTTCCTCTTAGAATAATGGACAAAAAGTTATGTAGTACAGAACTACAGTCTTTCAAAATGGTTTTTTTAAAAAACAAAAGTTAGGTTTAAGAATAAAGTGGGATAAATCTGAGATTATACTGTGTAATATAGACAAAGAAGAACAGTTAAGAATAAAAGATAAATATAAAATACAGGTTAGAGATAGTTTGAAATATTTGGGGATAAATATCTTAAATAAATTTGATGATCTTAAGAGACTAAATTATGAAAAACTAAAAAAAAAGGAATTAAAGATAAAATACAGAAATATAAAAAATTGAAGTTGTCTTGGTTTGGCAGGGTAGAATTGTGTAAAATGATGTTATTACCGAAACTTAATTTCTTGTTTGATGCGCTGCCAATCTAACTCAAGGATAAAGAAATAAAGGAATACTAAAATATGTTAAATAATTATTGTAATGGTGGAAGTAAATCAAGAATATTGAGGAATTTGTGATATTTATCTCAGAAAGGAGGTTTGCAATTGCCAAATGTTAAGAATTATTATAGAGCTTTTCATGTAAAATATATTGTGAAGGTTTTAATGAGGGAGATGGTAATCTGGGAAGAAATTGTGATGAGAGAACTAACCCAAATAGGTAAAGCAGTGCTTTTAGATAAATATATAGGTAAAATAGTTACCTATTTTAGAAAAATATATAGGTAAAATAGTTACCACTCCCCCTGGCCCCGCCTGGCCAGAGGGTAGAAGAGTTGCCGGAGCTGCCAGTATGGACGTTGAGCCTCAGGCTCTGTTGGAACCGCTGAGCAGGAAGGACCTCGTGATTGACTTTTTAGTATTGACTGTGTTTATTGTATGTTATTATGTGATATTTTGTACTTTGTTGTTTTGCTGTATTACATCTTTGTTTGATATGCTGTGATCTGCCCTGAGTGGGCAGCATACAAATCAAATAAATGAAATGAAAAATAAAATGACAAAGACAATGTTGGATGTATGGAAGAAGGTGAAGAAGGAATTAGCCTTGGATACATCTCCGATTATAGAAATTGGGATTCTAAAAAAAATCCCGATAAAAATAGACAAGAAGGTGAAGGACATTTTTCTTTAAAATGATGTGTTCTTGTTGAGAGACTGGATACGAGTTTGTAAAAATAGAGAGAGAAAATTAGAAATATATACACAGATGAGGTTAAACTGGTTTCAGATAGTATTAGTAAATAAGCGGAATAGCAAATATTTGAGGGAAGCAAGTTTGGAAAGGGGTAGGACGGAATTTGAAGAATTGGTATTAAAGATAAGACAGGGAGAAATGGGAATTAAGGGCTTGGTGAGTAAGATTTATAAGATCTTAAATCAAGAAGGTAAAGGTAAAGGTAAAGGTTTCCCTTGCTCGAAAGCCAGCCGTATCCGACTCTAGGGTGCAGTGCTCATCTCTGTTTCTAAGCCGAAGAGCCAGCATTGTCTGCTTCTGCAGATGTTTCCGTGCTCATGTGGCAGGCATGACTAGACACCGGAGTGCACGGAACGCTGTTACCTTCCCACCAAAGTGGTCCCTATTTATCTACTTGCAATTTCTTGCTTTCAAACTGCTAGGTTGGCAGGAGCTGGGATGAAGACGGGAGCTCATTTCCGTCCTGCAGTACTCGGGAATCAAACTGCTGACCTTCCGATGAAGGTAGACCACAAGAAACATTGAGAGAAATTTGGGGGCAAGATTTAAATGTTAAAATTACAGAGTTAGCTTGGAAAAATAAATGGAAGAAAAGGATTATGAGAACCATGTCTGTTAAAGGAACATAATTATAAAATGTTATGGAGATGGCATTTGACACCGGTTTGGTTACATCAGAAGGATAAGAATAAAAATAAAATGTGTTGGAGATGTAAGAATACACTGGGATTATGAGCATATGTGGTGGAGTTGCAATGTGCTAAAATATTTTTTGGGGAAAATTGAGGAAGAAACTAAGAATTATGGGGATGAGACTTAAGTTGGTGTCGAGTACTATTTTGCTGACAGACATGGACAATATAAATATAGACAAAGATAAAAAAGAGTTATTATCTATAATATTGACAACAGGTAGACAATGAAAGCGCGGCGCCAAAATGGCCGCCGCGCTCTTTGCGCCCCCCCCACCCGGACGCAGACATCCGGGTGAGTTAGGGGGCTTGGCCACCCCTCTATAATAGGGGTGGCCACGAGGCAGACGAGCCGCCATTTTAAGAAGAAGCGACGGAGAGGAGAAGTTTTCTCCGTCGCTCTTCATTTCTCTTCGGCTCTTCAGCCTAGACTTCGGCTGTTCAGCCATTCCAGTGCTTCTGATCCCCGGAAAGGGATCATCTCCGCCAGCTATGCCTCCCAAAAGGAAGGCCCCGGTGACCAAGACGCGGCCAAGAGGGAGGCACTTGCCTGGCTCGGTGCTTACGAGGGGGCAGCAATCGGGTCGGAGGACCGCGACTGCGCCCCCGCAACAGGCCCCCACATCGGTGGCACCCACCGTTACCGGTGGGATGGGGCAGATTAGGGCATGGCCCTTGGCTCTCCAGCCTCAGGATGGCCCTGCAGGGGCTTCAGCCCCCGGCCCAATTGCCGGCCATGGGTCCAGATAATGGGGGAGGGCCTGGTCCGGTCACTCAGCAGGGCTTGCCTCCGGCCCCTCATGGGCCGGAGTTTTGGGCATGGCCCTATTCAGGACCTGGCACCCAGATGGGGGTCCCCAGTGTACCACCAAGTGGGCCATGCGGCCCACCTTGCCCGCCTTATACCAGGGGTTCTGCGACTGTGGATGCATTGCTGGCATGTTTAGCCGTGCTGGAAACATCCTTGGGGGTCATTAACAACCCCTCGGGAGGGGGGACTGCACTGCCGACTGGGGCTCCTCTTTGCCCGCCTTCCACCTCGACAGCCGCCACTCTGCAGCAGGCGGCCAGCAGGGTTGAGCTGCTGGAGACGTTCCGGCCTGCGCCGGCTGCGATCTCGCAGCTCCCCGTTCGTCCTGAACTCCAGCCGGGGGATGGCCAGATGTGGCCCCAGAGCTCGATTGCGGTCGCGAGCTCCGACGCCCGCTGTGGGCTGGAACCCCCGGTGGGGGCGGCTCACGGGGGTGCACTCAGTGAGTATCAGGTTCCAGCTAATGTCCCCACACCACAGTCCACTTCAGGTGTTAGTTTTCAGTGGCCTTGGCCTCGTTATGTTGAGGCGGGTGGGTATCAGTTCCCAGCTTACCCTGGTGCCAATGGGTCCAATACTGGCACAACATTGGTTGGGGGGGTTTCCGCCCCCAGGACAGTAACGGGCATCCCAGGCACTGTACAGGCACTGCTGCCAATGCCCAGGGTGAATACAGTGCCGGTGTCGGCACTGCCGACGGCAGGGTATTCCCTGCCCCTCGGGGATCATTTGTCCCAGGCCACGAGGGAAAAGATTTGGCGGGGGGAATATGTTGATATTTTCTCCCTATTGAACCGTGAGCCCACCAAGGAAGAGAAGGAGGGGCAGGATGACAGAGACAAAGAGCTGTCTCGTCGTCGCAAACCACCTCGCACTTGGGCCAACTGGTTACCCGCATATCTCATTTATATGGCGGTGTACCTCAGGGCCCGGCCCGATTTGGCCATCCCTATGGTCCAATATTTGGACAATATTTACAGGGCGATGGTGGATTTTCCTGGCCCATCGTGGTTGGCTTACGATGAGGAATTCAGAATGAGGGTGCCCTTACACCCGGAGATGAGATGGGATGAGCCATGCCAGAAGTTGTGGCTTTTATACATGACTCCCACGCGCCCCGCGCCTGGGGAGAGGTACCATTGCGGCCATGCCGTCCAGCGAGCTACTCCAACGCAGGCTCCCTGCCAAGTGGCGGGGCAGGGGGTTCCAGCCCGCCTGCTGTGTTGGAGTTTCTCGGCCAATGGCGCATGCAATAGAAAACAGTGCCGATACAAACACGAGTGTCCCTCTTGCGCTGGCCCCCACGCCGCCGCTGCGTGTCCGCGAGCCGGTGGGTCACGGGGCAGAGGTAGAGGTGGACAGGGAGCGGGCAGAACTGCTGCTGAAGGAGCTGGTCAGTCAAAAGGCCCCCTCCCTGGTTAACATATTTATGTTAAAGAGGTGGCTCTCGACTTACCCAAAAGGTGATCAGCACAGTGTAGGCAGTGGTGTTAGACTGCTACGATGTTCCATTGCAGACATCTGTCCGGTTGGTGCCCTACAGGAGTTCCTTGCAGTGCGTGACAAGCACCCTGGCCCATTTTTCTGCCACCAGGATGGGTTTCCCCTGACTAAATTTCAATTTTGGAAGGTGACCGGTAAGGCACTGTCCAGTGTCGGCCTCCCCAGGGCTCGTTACGGCACCCATTCTTTTAGAATAGGGGCTGCTTCTACTGCGGCTGCTTTTGGGTACTCTGAGGCTGATATACGCCGTATGGGGAGATGGGGATCTAAGTGTTTTGCATTATATGTTCGCCCTCTTCAGGCATGAGTACCAGTTAAGTCACTGTTCTCTTTTTCTCTTACAGACCCTGTGTGTCCCCGCACACCGGTGGCAGTATGGCTGGTGGGCCATAGCTATGTGCCTCCGCATGTATCAGGTGGTATGGTAAGCGTGGAATGTTATGGTGGGAACTGTTGCCATTCCTTTTCTCCATCAGGGATGCTGAACCGCCTGATGTCCTGGTGCTGCACCTCGGGGGCAATGACCTCGGCCAGGTCACTGGCCTTTCTTTAAAATATGCGATTTGCAGCGACCTAGCTTATTTGCATTATGTGTGGCCTTCCACAACGCTGCTATGGTCCGACATCATACCGCATCACGCTTACAGAGGGGGTATTAACCTCCATGCCCTTGACCATGCTCGCCGCTCGGTGAACAGGGCAGTGGCCTAGTTCTTTGCAGACAAGTGTTTGGGGCAGGTCATCCGACACCCCACCATTAGTTTACAAAATTATGATCTTTATACAGGGGATGGGGTCCATCTGTCGGCTAGAGGTATGAACCTCTTTTTGGAAGATTTGCAAGCAGGCCTGTTGACCGAGCTGACGGTCTGGGGGGGGGGGGGCGGTGAGTCTTTATTGAAGCCTCCCCGTGTGACCCATAGGTATCCGGCAGGTTCGCAATTGACTGGCCAACACTTAGATAGGTACAAGTTTAATAACGTTGACCAGTCAACGATGAACCAGGCAATGGGGTGATGGCAGGAGCTCTTCAGCATGCATCACCCCGTGATTTGACGGATACACGTCAGAGGGTGGGGTCAGTAGATAGTTTATTGACTACGGTCAACAATTTGTTTGTAGTAACAAACAAATTGATACAAATGGATACATTGTAGCCAATTGCCGTTGGCAATTTTGGGAAGAACCTTACCAGTGTTACTGCGGCCTGCTTGCCTTAAGAATTATAATTGGTTGAGTACCAATTGAAATTTATAATTCGGACTAGAGCATTATTCAATAAATGTGGCCCAATGCCTTTATCCATATACCGGTGTCTGAGTCTTTCTTGGGGGGTGCGCCTGCAATGTATTGCAAGAGAATGGGAAAATGAGGTGATTTTAAAAATTAAAGATTGGTATAAGGAAATGTGGGGACTTGCTTTGAATGCTGCCAACATGGTAATTGAACAAAAAAAGGGTATAGTTAGTGAAAACAGATTTTGGAGAATTTGGCAACCGTTTGTGGAATCTACATTGATTAGAGGTGAAGGTGGCAGGTCAGCACCAGATCAAATGAGTTTTTGAAAACAGTGAAAGATTACTGTGATGTACCACATCCTCGAGGGCAATGTATATTTCACTTGGGTGTGTATTGTGAATTTGTTTTCTTTTTGTTTGTTGTTTTTCTGTTGTTTTTTGTTCATTTTCGGTCATGTAATGTTGTGATAGAAATATAACAAGCTTTTATTATATTAAAATTGTAAGCATAAATATATAAATAAAATATTTATGAGTATAGAATTGGATTGATATTTTTGATAAGAAGTATATATTAAAAGAATGAGAAATATATGATAATGAATATTGACGAGTTTTAAAAATGTATTAAAATGTTTTCACTGTGTTATAATGTAAGATTATTAAGCATGTATTTTTGTTTGTATTTCTCTTTTATATATTTATATTTTGCTGTTCTGTTTGTACTGTTATTTTTAAATTTTAATTTAATAAAAATTTATAAAATAAAAACAATAAAAGTTTGCAGAAAATTGTATCTGTCACTAAATTCAAACATGTCTTTGGCCTTTTCTTCTCTCTCTTGTTTGCATGGAAATCATAACAATCACCAAGAAATAGAGACAGAGGCACCTTCCACCACAAGCAATTGCTTCTTTCCCATTTCAATCATGCAGAAGAAGCCGTCTGTTATTTAGTATTCTCGCTTAACTGGCTGGACTATGCAAGCGTGGCGCCAAAATGGCCACCGCGCTCTTTGCGCCCCCCCACCCGGACTCAGACATCCGGGTGAGTTAGGGGGCGTGGCCACCCCCTTTATTGAAGCGACGGAGAGGAGAAGTTTTCTCCGTCGCTTTTTCCCCGGCTTTCGCCTTCTTCCTTTTTAAAAGGAATTTTTTTCCTTTATCCTTTATTACTCTGCTTGGGAGACATGGCTCCCAAGCGAAAAACTGTGGCTCTGAAGCCGCGGACGAGGGGGAGGGCTCTGCCCCCCCACCCACCCCGCAACTAGGGGGCCGCCCCCGGGCCGGAGGGCTAGGGCAGCGCCCCTGCGCCCTGGTGGTAGGGTTGGCTTACCCACTACCACCAATGTGGGCGGACAGGCTGCTGCCTACACCCCCCAACACCGGGCTCCAAGCAGGGGCAGCACAGGCCGGCCCCTTGGGGATCACCACCCCTCTGGGGTCTTTGCCCAGCTCAGGGCAGTGCGGCCCACTTGGGCCTGGTGCGGGTTTATGCCCCACCATTCCCCCGGCCCTACATGAGCCGGATTATTGGGCATGGCCCTATTCGGGCTCAGGAACCACACTTGGGTTGGTGGCTCCGCAATTGCCCAGTGGGCCATCCGGCCCGCCTGGCCCACCTTATACTGGTGCGTCTGAGGCCGTTGATGCCCTCCTAGCACGCATTTTGGTGCTCTAGGCATCAATGGGCATTGCCCCGCCACCTTCGGAAGGTGGGTTTGCACCTCCTGTATTTCCGGCCCGCACGTTGCCCACCACTGTCCAGCAGGCTGCTGCCAGGGTTGAGCTGCTTGAGGCCATCAGGCCTCCTAAACCATGAGCCCACCAAGTAAGAGAGGGAAGGGCAGGACGATAGGGACAAGGAGTTGTCCCGTCGGCGTAAGCCGCCATGCACCTGGGCCAATTGGTTACCAGCCTACCTCATTTATATGGCTGTATACCTGAGGGCTCACCCTGACCTGGCCATTCCAATGGTGCAATACCTGGATAACATTTATCGGGCGGTGGTCGATTTCCCTGGACTGTCATGGTTGGCCTATGACGAGGAGTTTAGGATGAGAGTGACCCTCCATCCTGAGATGAGGTGGGATGAGCCCTGCCAGCAATTGTGGCTCTTGTACATGACCCCCACGTGGCCGGCACCGAGTGATCACTACCATTGTGGCCATGCCGTGCAGCGGGCGGTTACTACACAGGTTCCCCACCAACTGGCGGGGCAGGGGGTTCCAGCCCGCCTGCTGTGTTGGAGCTTCTCCGCCAACGGAGTGTGCAACAAGCACAGTGTCGGTTCCAGCACGATTGCCCCTCTTGCTCTGGCCCTCACACCGCCTCCGCGTGCCCGCGGGCTGGTGGGTTACAAGGCAGAGGAAGGGGTGGTCAGGGGGTGGTCAGAGCTCCCTCTGACGGTGCAACAAATCAGAAAGGCCCCCTCCCCAATTGATGTCCAGGTGCTGGAACATTGGCTTACTGCTTATCCTAGATGGGATGATGCGCAGTACCTACTTGAGGGTTTTCAATTTGGCTTCCGCATACCATTTCAGGGGGTGCGCAGGCCTCAAGATGCCCCAAACTTAATTTCCCTCAGGGGTAATGAGGATATCGCCGCCCAAGCTATAGCTAAGGAGGTCACCGCGTTGAGGGTTGCTGGGCCGTTTGCTGACCCACCATTCCCGAACTTGAAGGTGTCCCCTTTGGGTTTAGTTCCAAAGAAGTCCTCAGGTGAATTTCGGTTAATCCACCACCTTTCTTACCCTGCGGGTTCTTCGGTCAATGACGCAATACCTGATGACCTTTGCTCGGTCAGGTATACTTCCTTTGACCAGGCCTTGCAGATGGTACGCTCATGTGGCCCAGGGGTGCTACTGGCAAAGTGTGATATCAAATCGGCATTCCGATTGTTGCCAGTACACCCTGACGACTTTGAGCTGTTAGGTTTCCACTTTCGGGGCAGTTTTTATGTAGATAAGGCCATGCCTTTTGGCTGTTCTATCTCATGTTCTGCTTTTGAACGGTTTAGCACCTTCCTTCACTGGGCTTTTGTTCATAGATCAGGGACCCGGTCTGTAGCCCACTACCTCGATGACTTTTTTGTTCGGAGGGGAAGAGGGCACGGACATGTGCGCTCGGCTACTCACCACTTTTCAGGTGCTTATGCAGGAACTGGGTGTGCCCCTGGCGCCTGAAAAGACTGAGGGACCGGCCACCACTCTCACCTTTTTAGGTATTGAGATTGACACTGTTGCCCAGACATCCAGGTTGCCCATGGAAAAGGTGACACGGATCTCTGGTGCCATTCTGGCAATGCTTGCCAGGCGTAAGGTGTCTCTCTGAGAGTTAAGGTGCTTCACAGCCGCCTCAACTTTGACTGTAGGGTAGTAACACCTGGCAGGGCATTTGCCAGGCGTCTGTGCGACGCCATGGCTGGCCTCTTAAAACGCCACCACAGGGTTCGGCTGACAAAAGGTTTACGGGCGGATCTTACAGTCTGGCTCACATTCCTTCAGGATTTTAATGGCATCTCCTTCTGGAGATCGGAGCTTATGCTCAGCCCGCATTTCCAAGTACAGTCGGATGCCTCCGGCTCCCTGGGTTATGGGATTTACTTTGAAGGGAGGTGGTCCTACGGCCAATGGCCTCAGACATGGCAAGGCACAGATCGTTTACGCGATCTTACTTTTCTTGAGTTTTTTCCCATTTTGGGTGCCCTGATCCTCTGGGGGGATAGGTGGGCTAATTCAGTAGTTCACTTTTGGTGTGACAATGCTGCAGTGGTGCACATTGTCAATGCCCAGACATCTAAATCCCCTAGAGTTATGGCATTAGTTCGCCAGTTTGTTTTGAGTTCTTTACGCCTTAATGTGCTTTTCAGGGCCAGACATGTACCAGGCATTAATAATGATATTGCTGATGCTTTATCCCGCCTGCAGATCACCCGGTTCCGTGCCTTGGCACCAGAAGCAGAGGAACTGCCCTCTCCACTCCCGGCCGAGATCTGGACATTTGGCGAGGAGAGGTGAACCGGGCGATCGGCATATCTTTGGCACCTCGCACGCGTAAGGCGTACCTACATGCACTCCTACAGTTTAGCAATTTTTGCGGGCAAAGCCAGTTGCCCGAGGTGTGGCCGATCCCAGTCAACCAGATTCTGCAGTTCATGGTTTACCTCCATGATCTAGGGTTAGCCCCTCGCACCGTTGCCACTAGGCATTTATGGCTAAGGCGAGGGGTTTCATTGACTGCGTGAATGACTTCCGCATACGACATGTATTGGAAGGGTGGACATGTGAACGAGGCCGCCGCCCGGACACACGTCACCCTGTTTCACCAGAGGTTCTGACGCACCTTGCACAAGGTTGGCATAGCTTGTGTTACGATAGGTATGAGGATGCTCTCTTTCATGCGGCTACCACCGTAGCCTTTTTTTGGAGCGCTCCGTATCAGTGAGCTTGTCCCATTGTCAAAGGGGGACATGTCTCGTAGGGCACTGGAACTCGACGATGTCTTTCGTACACAGGAGTGGGCCCAGTTGAAGATTCGTTCCTCAAAGGCCGATCAGCATGGAGTAGGCAGTGGTGTCAGACTGCTACGTTGTACAATTGCTGACATCTGTCCAGTTGGTGCCCTACATGAGTTTTTGGCAGTGCATGGCACGCACCCTAGCCCATTTTTCTGCCACCAGGATAGGTCTCCCCTGACCAAATTCCAGTTTTGGAAAGTGACCGGTATGGCACTTCACAGTGTCGGCCTCCCTTGGGCTCGCTATGGCACCCACTCATTTAGGATAGGCGCCGCTTCAACTGCAGCTGCGTTTGGGTACTCTGATGCTGATATACGTCGCATGGACAGATGAGGGTCCACGTGTTTTTCTTTATATGTACGCCCCCTTACTGCATGAGTGCCAGTTATGCCATTAATCCCCCCTTTTTTCCTTCTTTTACAGACCCTGTGGCACACCGGTGGCAGTATGGCTGGTGGGCCACAGTTTTGTGCACTGGGCAGCGCAGTATGCTGCGGCGACAGACTGGGGACCCCACCTTGGGCTACGTGCAGCCACACATATGCGTTGGTATGGTAAGCGCGGCATGAGATGGCGGGAACTGTTGCCATTCCTGATGTCCATCAGGGATGCTGGACCGCCTGATGTCTTGATTCTGCACCTCGGCGGCAATGATCTCGGACAGATTACTGGCCTCTCTTTAAAAATGTCAGTGTGCAGTGACCTGGCCTTTTTACATCACTTACACGTGGCTGCTATGGTCTGACATCATGCCGAGACACCATTACAAGGGAGGCATTGACCTCCGTGGTTTGGATCATGCTCGACGGTCACTGAACAGGGCTGTTGCCCGGTTCCTTTTTGACAATGGCTTTGGGACAGCCATTCAACATCCTAGGATAGGCTTGCAGGATTATGGTATATATGCAAGAGATGGGGTCCATCTGTCGGCCAGAGGTTTGGACCTCTTTCTGGAGGACGTGCAAGCAGGCCTGGTGACCGAGCTGATGGTCTGGGGGGGGCGGTGAGTCATCACGGACGCCTCCCCGTGTAGCGGGTAGCACTGGTAAGGTAACAGATTTATGACACATAGGTATCCAGCAGGTTCGCAATTGACTGGCCAACACGTAGATAGGTACAGGAAAATAAGATTGGCCGGTCAAGGGCGAACCATGCAAGGGTTGATGGCAGGAGCTGCACAGCCTGCATCACCCTGATATTGAATGGATACACGTCATAGGGTGGGGTCAGTAGATAGTATATTGACTCCGGTCAACAATTTGTTTGTGTCAACAAACTAATTGATACAAATAGATACATGTAGCCAATTTCCATTGGCAATTTGGGAGGAACCTTACCAGTGTTACTGCGGCCTGCTTGCCTTAAAGAATTACAATTGGATGATACACCAATTGAAAGTGATAATTCAGACTAGGGCATTATTCAATAAAAGTGGCCCGATGCCTTTAATCCAATACCGGTGTCTGAGTCTTTCTTTGGGGGGTGCGCCTGCAAAGGACTGCATATGGAGGCACAGAACAATTTTCTCTGTTTAGTAGTCAGGAAGTCAACAGAAAGGGGTGAGTATCAGGACCATTCTGTCTGCTTCCAATAAATAAACATGGCAGTTCCCCCTGCATATGTGAAATATTTCTTGTGCTCACATACTTACACCTAGTTATACCTTATTCATCTCTACCCATACACTAGGTCTGGCAAAGGGAACTGCAGAATGAATTCACCACACGGTGCCTTCATTTTGGCAGTTTCACATCTGACCTAGACACAAAAGAAGAAGATCCATACAGAGAAGAACAATGGTTATGTACATGCATCAAATTCAGCTGAAGTTTAAAGTTTAAGAAAAAGCATGTTCCAGTTGATTGTTTCTGGAGATAAAGCAGACTTTCTCGAGAGTTAGGAGAGTTTATCCTGAAATTAACCAAAGTGCTGATTTGATTAGAATGGCTGACAGAGAATATTATTTATATACAAAATTGTAGCAGCAATGATCTACAGTTGAGTTAACTAGAAGACTGAGTCTCCTGAAGATCAAATTGGTTATCGGAGTGCTCCTCATCTTTGGAAATAATCACTTCCTGACACCTTATTCTAGAAGAATTAAAAACCTGCTATTCATTAGAAAAACAGATTGATATTAGAAGGATGCTAGTAATTCTAGTTCCAACTAATTAAGAGGAAGAAGCTAGGAGGCATGAATTCCACCTTATCTCTGAAGAACAAAGACAAGATCTATTCTGTCTAAGAGGTTGCCAAGTAAGAATGTGAGAAGAAGAAAATTACATCAGCAACCCTATATTATTCTAAGGGCATGCTCAGAATTCCCATTTGGGTGCAGGCTGGATCACTCTGAAAAATATTGGGAACATTTGGCCTCTTGTGTGTGTGTGTGTGTGTGTGTGTGTGTGTGTGTGTGTGTGTGTGTGTGTGTGTGCGTGTGCGTGTGCGTGTGCGTGTGCGTGTGCGTGTGCGTGCGCGTGCGCGTGCGTGTGCGTGTGCGTGTGTGTGTGTGTGTGTGTGTGTGTGTGTGTGTGTGTGTGTGTGTGTGTGTGTTCCATTAGGTACACTCCTCCAATCCAAATAGGATTGAGTTGTACTTGCCCTAAATGTCTCCAGACAGTCAGGGGAAGTGCATTTTTTCAGTATTTTTATAAGATTGTTCTCATGGTGCATTTAAAAAAGCATAAAACTTAATTGCACTTCTTCTGACTGTCCAGAAATGTTCAGGCGAATAGTTCATTTTGCATATATCCAGATGTGCACTTCATGATACCAGTTAATTTTACCAATGGAGAAATATGCATGCACATGAGCGAACCTGGAATCACCTACATTTCACCACCAAGAGCCATTATAAAGAAGCCTTAAATTGGTTTTCAGTTACCATTAACTGCCCAGTCCTTGTACCCAAATTTCTCAGAGTTAGCAGCTATCTGACTAGCAGACATCTTTATCATATATTGCATTTCATATAAACTACCGACATGTGATTAAGGCAAGAGGCATCAAATCACTCTCTGCTCTGAGATTCTTAGGACCATTCTCTCACACGAACTAATGCACCTATCTTGCTACTGCTTTTCATCTTTGTTACATAATGGTACTTCCATGTTTCCTGTCATTTTCACAGGAATGTTCTCCAAGAAACATGGATCAAATTCATCTTTTTTTTTTTTGGCACCCTCCAAATGGAAAAGCTACTTTGACCAAAAATGTCCTGCACTCATTTGTTTGCAACATGGCAGGCATAATTTCCCCATGAGGATTATGAAGCCTGAAAATTTAATCCAAGTTTAAAACAAAAGTCATACTAACTTTGCTATTTCCCATGATAGTCAATTGGTTCAGAATCCAGATTAAAGTCTTGGTTCCATCTGAAGAGAAGTAGGCAACATGCTAGAGGAGCACAGTTAGGGTACAATAAAATCTTGGGGGGGGGGGGGGTCATGTAGATTAGGGATACCCAACCTATGGTCCATGGGCCAGATCCAGCCCACAGCACCATTCCATCCGGCCCATGCCCTTGCTTCCCCCACTGCCGCCCTTTCCCCTCCTCCTGGCTTGGTGTATCCCTAACACCGCTCCATTGCAGGGCAGGTGTTGTAAGACTGTGGTGCTGGTGGCAGAAGCGAAAGTGGCAGATGTACATGGCTACCTGCATCTTCCCCGGATGACACTCTGGCTGAGTGTGGGCCTTGACCCATGGCAGGCTGGTAATCAGGGAAGCAGCAGTGGTGTCGTCATGGGGTGAGTGTTTGCAGGCTGGACCGGTGGTGCAGGGGAGGTAGTGGGATGGTGTGTATGGGAGTGTGGGCAGTGGCGCCAGCATGGAAGAAAGTGTTGGTGGACCAGACTGGTATTCCCTCCCACCACTGCTGAAGGCAGTGGGGGAATGATAGGGGCTTGGGGTGGTCCTGCCAACAGTCTGAGGGAGCATGTTCCAGCCCCTGGCTTAAAAAGGTTGAGAACCCCTGATGTAGACTCTTAATGGTAGCCCTACTTTCTTTCTCTAGCTCTTTCCTCAGAAAATGAGATACAATCCAAATGGAGAAGGTTGCGTAGCACAGCCACAACAGCCTTAATTCTCCTCATGTTTGGCAGTAATAACTAGAAATAAACAGCGAAAAAAGGAAATTTTGTCTGTGTGCTCATATATAAAAGAGAGAGGGCAGAAACAAGAACAATTGATTTTGCATTCATGACCTTACAATCACTCACTACAGTTTACACATACCCACACCTACACCCACCCAGTCCGCTTAAGTAGAAGCACTGTGGCTGGGTCCTCGAAGCAGGCTGCAGTGGCACGAGGGAGTTGGCTGGGTGAGAGGTACAAACGCGCCCTAGCCTAGCCGAACCATAAGAGGCAGACACAGGCGCATGGAGGTCCCTTTTAAGGGCTGTGTTGGCTCTGCCCACCATGCTCGCCCCCTGTCTCTCTCTCCCCCAGGAGGGGCCCGGCAAAGCGCGCACCCGTTGGATTCCCCGCCACTGCATGTCCATTTGTGAAAGGGGTAAACAAAAGTCCATAATGTGCTTCATTGAGAGCTCTTTCTCTCTCTTTCTGGTTTGTACTTTTCTTCTACCAGAGTGCCCAGATCATCCAAGTTGTCCTCTTTCATTTACAATCCCATTGGCACTCACCACAGGAGTCCACTATTAGAAGAAGTCATCTTTTTAGAGTATGAAGAAGATGCTATATTTCACTGCACCTCAGAATGCACCTCATCAAAGATGTGTTCAAAAGGAAGCTTATTTACAAAGAAATATTTGGATTTCACCTTGCAAAATCTGGCTGTGCTTACTGGAAAATGTGTATTATGATAGTCCTCAAAGGTAACTTTTCCACATTCCAGTCATTTTTGATTGGAATGAATAAAAGTATTGTATGGATTAAAATACCTTCAAGGAAAAAGTTCAGTGTTCTTGCCTGTGCTATGAATGAAAGCATTAATTCTTATGTTTGTGACTGTAAACATGAATAGGCCTCTAGCTTACTCAGTATGAAATAGTATGGTGACAATTGGAAAATGAATAGATATGAAACCAAGTCCCAAGAATAATCGTAGTTCCATAAGGGAGTCTGAACACACAATCTGCTATATTCAACCCCAGCTTTCAAATATCAAATTAAGCTCAGATTTGAACCACCAAACACACTGTTCCATCCGCTTTTAAACACCTTTGTCGATAAGCATTCTCAGGTGCAGTGAAATATATTTTATTTCCTCATACTTTTAAATGATGACTTATTTTAATAGTGGACTCAGGTTGTGAGTGTAATGGGGTTTACTAATTTATTTACAATATTTTTAGACCGCTTTCCTCACCCATAGTTGACCCAAAATGGTTCACAAATTAAATAAAAACATCAGATAAAAACATCAGACAAAACCCTATCTAAAAACAGATTAAAACACATAAACTCTATCTAATACAATACAAACCACCCTTACCTTCCATCCGCCCACATTAAAAGGACAAATAACCCCCAAAGCGGGCTAAACAAGCCAGCTGGGATGGGAAGTGGAGCCATTCATGCCCCACACCCGCTGTCATAGCCATGTCTTTAGTAGTTTTCTGAAGGGGAGCAGCTCTGTCTGGAGGCACAATTCAGATGGCAGGAGGTTCCAAAGGGCCGGGACAGACACCGAGAAGGCTCTCCTCCTGGTCCCAGTTAGATGTACTTCCTTAGCTGATGGGATCACCATGGAGTCTCTCCAGTCTGCCCTTATAGGTTGGGTTGAAAACCTTGGGGTGATGCGGTCTCTTAAGTATGCTGGTCCACTGCCAAGGTCAAAACCAGCACCTTGAATTGCACCCGGAGGCACATTGTAGACCAATGAGGACAACTAGGAAAAAATGCTATCAGAAAGAGAGAGAAAGAGACAGACACAGAGAGAGAGAGACTGTCACAGGGATCAGCCATACCCATGCAATGTCATTGTCCTCCCTGAAGCTGTGGAACTCACGCCTATCCCTTTTGTATGTTTGATATGTGGTAGAAGCATGCACTAAATCCTTTGCTTTCATGGCCTCACTCCACCTATTAGTATGTATCTGTTGGAAATACTTACAGCTTTTCCAGTGCATCAGGAACAATTTCCCTGAAATGCTCCTTTTGTAGATGTGAAAATATATCAGCAATACTACTGTATGTCCATTCATGGTATGTGCCTAGCCATGAACAAAACAATGAATGTAAGCAGATCAACATGAATTTCCTAATCAACTGCATTACCTTGGGGGGACAACACATTTATGATATGAACTACAACCAAGTTGTCATACTAAAAAGGTATGGTTGAATTAGTTGATAACTGATCAGCTGCCAATAAAGGGGAGGAAATCAAGGAAGGACAAGCCCCTTGTCAGATCTAACTTGCTCCAGTTTTATGACTATAGCTCTTTACACTACTGAACTCAGAAATATACATCAAAACCAAGAGCTCTGGAAACATCCAATTACACCTGAAATTGTGCCCCATTCACATTCCCCCCCCCCCAACCTCCAACCCCCAAATCCCATTGAATTGGTCTAAAAATAATTACCAGTTTCTTGCATTTCCCTTTATATTTAGGCTTACATGTCTCCTATGGTTTTGTAATCACAAACTGACATCACCTCACAAAAATGATGGGGGGAAAATACTCTGCCAGGTGCCACTACTTTGCAGGTGAACTTTAGGTAGCCTACTAGTTCCTGGAGCAGCTGAAGTGAAATTTTCTTACTTTCTATGCATTGCTGATGTTACAGATTCCTGATAGATCAGCTCATTCTTCTATTCAGAGAAATATGTTTGGTGTCATAAAATCAAAACTATGCATCACAAACACACACACATGCAAGATTGCATGCATGTACACACACACATATGCGCACACACATGCACACATGCACACACACAGACCAAAAAATAAAAATAAGCCATCTCCTTGTCCCTTTTCTGTGGAATGGGAGTTATTGATAGAATTGAAAAGCATAGCTCAAAAAGTATGTATTTCTCCAAGATTTCTATTCACTACATTTTCAATGTATATTTCAAAATAGGGATGGGGCGGGAGAGAGTAGGGAAGGCAAAGGCTCTTTGAAAAACTAACCATTTTATTTCACCATGAGGTTTTCTGAGAGGTGCTAAAGTTTTGTCTCTCTCCACCCCACAGCATGCTGAGACAGACTAACATAGATATTTATTGGGATATTGCATTAAAGTAAGAAAGAATATTTAAAACATTTCTCACTCTCAGCAATTTTCCAAGTCTCACTGGTTTAAGACTTTGTGCTGAGGTGGTTCGCTGCAAAAGAAACGCATACTGTTTCCCCTTTTTTGAAAATAAAAATATAATATATAATAATAATTAAATCTGTTTTTTGCCAGGTTTTATTTGCAAATGAAACTTCTAAATTCTATGTAGCTCACTGACTTTTCTGAGGAATTGTATGAGAAAGATGCTCAGGAATTGCAATAATTATGTGAAGATTGGTGGGGTTTTTTTCCCCTGGAGAAAAAAGGGAGACCATAAAACATCTATGAAATTCTGCCAGATTTCTCATGGGGAAAGAAGTCTAGCAGAAAGAAATGTTGCTATGAAAAACTAGGGGAGATATTTTTATTTATTTTATTGTTTCTCACTGAAAGTAAAAGGCTGAAAAATCCAAGGCCCTATTTTAAAGTCATTTCTCATTTTCCCCTTGGTGTGGAATATTTCCCTCCTCTCTTTTGAGACAGTTTTAAGTGTATTAACCAGTTTCTTTTGGTGAATAAGGGTTCCAAGGACTGCTTTGTGAATAATTCTACCAGCTACAACTTTCTGGTTTGCATTATCTCTTCTTTCCACTACAGCCAGCAACATGAACTCAAGGATGAGGCATATTCATCTCCAGTAATGTCCCCCTTTCTGTGGTAAGGTCGTTGTTTGTCATCTAGTGAACTAATTGGTCAAATTGGTATCCTTCTGGAACGGTCCGAGGATTGGGGATCCAAGGCACGGTGTGGTCCTGGTTTTCCTCATTTCTGAGGGGCCGGACCCAGTCGGTGTGGTTAGAGAGTGAGAGGTTGAGTCCTAGGCCCCTAAAATATGGGGTGCCTCAGGGCTCGGTACTCTCTCCTCTCCTATTTAACATCTACATGAAGCCGCTGGGTGAGATCATCCGTTCCCATGGGGTGCGGTACCACCAGTACGCGGATGACACACAGTTGTACATCTCGGCTCGTGGGGACCCCAGTGATGCAGTCAAAGTCCTTTCCAGCTGTCTGGAGGCTGTTGGGGTCTGGATGGGGGCAAATGGGCTACAGCTGAATCCTAGCAAGACTGAGTGGCTATGGATAGGGGGTCCTGTGTTATCCCGGGAGCTACCATCTTTGGTTTTGGATGGGGTTGTTTTGCCCCAGACCAACCCGGTGCGCAACTTGGGGGTCCTCCTGGATTCACGGCTGCTGCTAGAAGAACAGGTGGCGGCTGTGGTCAGGAGGGCCTTCGCACAACTTCGGGTGATTCGCCAGTTGCGCCCGCTCCTAGACCGGGACTCTTTGCTCATGGTCACTCATGCTCTGGTGACCTCCAGACTAGACTACTGTAATGTGCTCTACATGGGGCTGCCCTTGATCACCATTGGGAGGCTGCAGCTGGTCCAGAATGCTGCGGCCCGGGTGGTGATGGGGTGTGGACATTATGCCCATGCCTCACCACTGCTTCTGGGGCTGCACTGGTTACCAGTTTGTCTCCGGGTGCAATTCAAGGTGCTGGTTTTGACCTTTAAAGCCCTACATGGTAGTGGGCCAGGGTATCTTAGAGACTGCATCGCCCTAAGGATGTCTGTCTGTCCAACCAGAGCGGACCGGAGGGGCTCTCTAATTGTGCCATCAGCCAGGGGGGCTCGCCTCTCTGGCACAAGGAGGAGGGCCTTCTCCGTGTCCGCACAGGTCCTTTGGAACCTCCTGCCTGTGGAACTGCATCTCCATCTCCAGACAGAGTTGTTGCCCTTTAGGAAGGAACTAAAGACCTGGCTGGCGGGCCAAGTTTGGGGTGCGGGTGGGGATGGGGGTACCGTTGGGTAGTTGGTATAGAGAAGTGTGCCTTCCCCCAAGGTCCCTTCAGTACTTGCACACCTTTTAGGGGTGGGTTTTTAAACTTTAAACTTTGTTTTATCATGTGTCTTTTTATGTATTTACTGTCCGCTATGTAAACCGCCCTGAGTTGGGTTGTACCTGAGTGGGCGGTATATAAGTGTGAAAAATAAATAAATAAATAAATAATTAGAAGAAATCAACCCTGACTGTTCATTCAAGGGACAAATAGTGAAGATGAAGTTAAAGTACTTTGGACTTCAAATGAGAAGGGAGGACTCACTTGAGAAGGCCTTGATGCTGGGAAAGGTGGAGGGCAAGAGAAGAAAGGGGTGTCCAAAGATGAGATGGATAGATGGTATTGTGGACGCAATGGGCACAGAGCTGGGCGGACTGAGGAGAATGGTGGAG
This sequence comes from Bradypodion ventrale, assembly GCA_035047345.1. Lineage (NCBI taxonomy): Eukaryota > Metazoa > Chordata > Lepidosauria > Squamata > Chamaeleonidae > Bradypodion > Bradypodion ventrale. The sequence goes on along the minus strand of JAWDJE010000005.1, from coordinate 72,047,153 downwards.
GACAGAGGTGTCTGGAGGAAAATGGTCCATGGGGTCGCAAAGGGTCGGAATCGACTGTGCGACTGAACAACAACAACATCTAGTGAAAAGACTGTGCTGCCTATAGTAATACACTCTGCACTCCACTATGCCAGGCTCATATGGCACGAGGAACCAGCCAGCCTGGTAAAACCACAAAATATACTGGCTCGCTTTCAAGAAATATTTTGGATATCTGTGGGTCTGAGGAGGAAGACTCCAGGACTGGGGCTCTGGTAAGGCAGGTTGTCTTCTCTTCCTCCAGAAATGAAGGAATTTAGTACACAAACACCTTGGTGTACCAAAGCAATTTCCTCTAGGCCAAACTGGTACATGTGTACTAGGAAAAAAGGAATCCTAGAGATGGCAGATGTCTCAGGAAGGAAACACCATCCAAGAACCCAGATGAAGAAAAACACTCCTAGAGGAACATGGGACAGGAGAACCCTGGAAGCTAGGGTATATAAGGGATTCTTTGGAAATTGGAGCAAAGAGACCAACAGAAGAAAATAAGGGAATGTTGAGCGAGCAAGGGAATGTGAAAGATGCTGTTGAGGAAGTTGAAGAGGGGGGGGGGTCTGGAAAGACCCTCAGAAGGGCTACCACATAGAAATAGACTAGGGATCAGCAAACGTGGCTTTCCAGGTATTCTTGAACTTCAGTTACCAGAAGCCCAAGTCAGTACACATGCTGATAAGGATTTCTGGGAATTGAAACCCAAGAACCCCTGGACAGCCAAGTTTGCTGACCCCTGAAATAGACCCACTGGAAGAAGTAGAGGCATTAAGAACACCCCTAGAGAGAGGCCATGGTATAGCTAACAACAAGAAACAAGCTGAGAAACATTGGAACCATAAATCTCCTCTGAAGCACAGATACTGGGGAAAGCAGGGGCAATGGGAATGGAGATGTAGCAGTGTGAAGTCCAGCTTGGCACACCTACTGTGTGCAGCCTCCTTTAATGCTACAACGGAGTGCCAGTTCCTAAACGAGGGATAACAGTGTACCCAAATACCTCACACTATCTCTGCTGCTCTCAGTTCTCTCTTTGTCACCCCCACTCCTAACAGTTAATCCGTTCCATGCCCACAATACAAACCCACCCTACTGAGGGCAAGGAAGGAATTTACTCTGATGACTATTAAGAACAGTGGTGACAAAGAGTGAACTGTTGAAGGTAACTAGAGGACTCTTGGACTCTAAAAAGGATCCGTGAAAAGTGAAGGGAACAATACCAAGGGAGGTTTCTTGTTGTTTGTTCCTTTCCTGTTATGTGCGGCCCTTATAATCACTAGTCCAGACAACGATGAACAAAACAGCAACAAGTCTTTATTCAACAGTCTTTTAGAGATGAGCTTACAAGGTGCTCTGGGCACAGAGATGGCTTTACAATCCCAGTGAAATCAGTCCCTCCAGACTCTTGCCATGCAGGATGCAAAGACTAGCTACCATAGAAGCGTAGCATAATGGAGGAGACCCAGGCTTAGCACTTGCTGGCTACCTGTATGGAGTGGGAAGTGTGGATCCGGCCCAGCCCCACCCTTGTTTACTCGTGGGGCTTATATAGTGTCTCCTCGGCGGGAGATACAAAGTAGCGACCCACCAGACTAACGTAACTAACCAATCATAATGGGGTATATATGTAATTAACCAATGGGAAACAGGATCCAAAACTGTAAACAATCACAGGGCTTGTATTAGCAAAATCAACACGCCCTGGAATGGGGGATTTCACGCCACTTTAGGTTCCTAATTTGGATGGCAGGAAACTGCCATTTTCCTCTTGCAAGGCGCCGCCTGCGCTACTTGCAAATGTGCCTTAATACACAACATTTCCCCATCCCAGTTACAATAAATCCCATTGTTGCTGAATCACCTCTGGTGTTGTCCATGGAATCATATATAGATGAAGGAGCCCCAGCCAAAGCCATTATAGGGGGGACATGTTTATTTGTGTATAAATCAAGTTCAACTATGTACATTTGCAAAATTTAGGAGATGGTTAATGATTTAGAAAGAATTTATGACTGATTGTTAGATATGTACTGTTGCCTTTATTATCCAAAACAAAAATAAAACAATTTTGTTTTGGTAAAATTCAAACATACCTGAGAAATTATAAATGCAATATGATGGCATATTTTATGCAGAGTAAAAAAAAACTGATTTCTGCACCATGATAACCAAAAGTATTCATTTTTCCTACACTAAAAGTATTTGTGTTTATTTCTATAATAGTCTGTGAATCTTCCTTACCTGTACAAAGATGCACTGAAAGCACAATAAAAGAAAATAAATGTTCAGTTTTGTTTTTATGATCCCATCTGACAACTTGGTGCCATCACAAATGGATTTAATGTTTAATGACTTTTTTAATGCTTGATTTTGGAAAATCCAAGATAAATCAGCAATAAAACAGCAGGAGAGATATGAAATTCTCATAACTCTGCAGTATTTAGCAAGCACCAACGTTCTTTATGTGTATTAAAGTTGAAAATTTTCCTACACTTGTGTATTCCAAGCCTTTTCAATGACAAAAAATGGCCTCACAAACATCACCCTCAAGCTCATTTCCTGTCACTAGAGACACCTTAATTAACAGTTGCATCTGCACAAGAAGAATGTATTTGCAAAGCCAGCAAAAAATTTAAACCATGTTATTAAATTATGGAAGGGGGAAAATGCATGAACCTCAGTGGGCCTGTTTAACATCTCAGAAACTAATGCTCAGTAATATCGTCTCCTGAATCTGGCCCTGCAATGCCTACATTTTATGTAATGATATTATGAAACATTTAACAGTAAAATATTTGGACTACCCTTCCAACACAACTGATATAAAAATTAATTTCTTAAAATGGCTCACATTTACCTGAGCAAATGTTATGAGATAATTCCAAAGCTGATAAAGGACATATTAGACATTTGAAGATATATTTTTGTAAGGAAAATTGAAATAAAGCATTCACTAAACAACAAACAAGAGATTTAATTTTAGGGAACGGGGAAAGTCTCCTGGAAACCTTTTGTTTGGTCATAAGATGTGCTTATAAATCGTTGATAATTTGCTGGAGAACTGATTCTGTTAGTTTGATGAACAATTGCTCCATTCAAATAAGACAGAATGAGGTCACATTAGTATTATGAATATCATTATACCAATAAAATGTCCATCGTTATATATGGAAACTGGGAAGACCTGTATATTGCAAAGTATTTGGCAAAACTCTCCCTGTGTGTGGCATTATTAGTTCCAGAATCAGTAGCAATAGAATAGCAAATGTATACCATATCATAGCATTTAGAGCACTCTCTGGAAAGTTTACAAGATAATTAGCAGTTTGTCCCCAACAATGTGGGTACACATTTTACTGACCTCAAAAGGATCATATTGGGATTGAACTCAAATCATGAACAGAGCTTAACCACTTTGTCACAGAGATTCTAGGAAAAAGTTACCTTTTTGGACTGCAGTTCCCAGTATGCCTAAAACAACGTGATCCACTCTGGACTGCTCAGCAGATATTCCATACTCTTAAACAGTGGTGGGTAAACCAAACCATTTAAAATCTCAATTTGTGCAGAAAATCAGGAATCCAACTTTGTCAGTTCAGATTAAAGTACACCAAATGTTATTCATTAGCCAAAACTATGACTTAGTGTAGAAAATTGCACTTGACTAGACCAATTAAAACAATACAGAGTTGTTAATTATATTTCTCTGTAAGTTCAATTGATTCAAATAGCAAGTTGCATTTAGAATACAGTATACCCATTTGAATCAATGGAAAGACTAAAGCAGGGATTCTCAACTTGCAGCCCATGGGCCGGATGTGGCCTGTGGCACCATTTCATGTGGCCCTCCACCGCCTCCACCATACCAGGAAGTGCCATGTGGTGGAGGAAGGGCAAAATGGCCATCCGGCCTACAAAGCTGTATGAGGAAGCATGACCCAGCCCCTGGCTTAAAAAAGTTGGGAACTCCTGGATTAAAGGAACTGACTCACTAAATCACTGTTGATTCAGTGGCCTATACTAGTGCAATTTATTATGCTAATCAACAGGATTTTAGCCACAGTATCATATGTCACATCATTAGGTATCATTTTGCAGCACACAAATTTAAAAACAATAGTAGATTGTTGTAGAGCTAGAGTGGAAGCAGGAGTAGGAACTTGTTGTGACTGGTTTGTTCTATTTAGTTTCAAATCTATACTTCTAAAGTAATTGGCTTCTTTAGAAAAATTGCTTAAGAATTAAGGCAAAATCACTTTGCTTACATCCATTGCATGTATCTGTGAAAACCTGAGTTACAGAATGAAAATATGCAGTGGAGTTTGGATACATTCTCTTAAATATGTAGATTGCAAAAGCCCATAAAATGTATATTAATTTGTAATCAGTCTCATTGTGAATTAATTCCAAGTCACATCTTATTATATATTTGATAATTACAAAGCATGACATGAAAATAGCTTCAGCAGCAACAGCACCACCACTTTAAGTAACCTGTATAAGATGTACAGTTAAACTTTATCATGTATTACCCACAAGAGCAACTGAGAATTTGGGATTCTCTTTGTTGGTGATTAAAGTACTGCACAATGTAAATCTAAAGTGCATCTATCAAGGTTGGAGTAGAGATATAAAATAATTATCACTGAATTCCATGTGCTTTTCAATTTTGAGGTTTTTAAAAATATGCTGAAAGTCCCTGACAAGGAATTCCCACCCTATTTGAGAATCCTGACCCACTTGTGAGAGGAAAATGTATAACTTCCCCTCATCTTTTGTTTAACATGCTATCCCCTCCACCAAAGAAAGCACATACAAAATGTATGGTTTGACTCCTGAGCAACATGGGAGTTAAGTCACCAAATCCCATACAGTTGAAAATCTGTGTATAATTTGACTCCTCAAAACCTCTATCCTAATCAGCTGGTGAAGAAGCCACCTCTGGTGTTCAATCAGCTGTTGACCTTGGCCAACCCTCAGCCCAACCTCCCAGCACACTCCAGACTTGCCCTTCTCCTTTCCTCTCAGTGGCTATGGACATTATTTTACAGGAGGCAGTGTCAGCGATCTCTTCAGATTCAAATCACCCATAAACCACCCATATCTGATCGAGATGCACCACTAAGAACCCTTGCCTAAAATCTCTCACATTCACACTGTATCAAGACTGAAAACTTACCCAGGCCTCAGTACATGAACTTCTAGACTCTGAGAAATCTGCTTAGACAACTTGGCTGTGTAAGTGTCCAGCCATCTGAGGTATTCAGCTTATTAAAGCAATCTCAGCTGAGAGAATTAATGTTGGGGTAGCAATGGCTTCTTTAAGCCAGGCAAACACTCTTCTTTTTACCCCTTTCACCTATCAGTTGGTGAAGTAGTTCTTCTTTATTTAGAATAAAAGGCAGATAAAAGCATGCAGATTTTCAGTAGGTTCACAGGATACTAAAATAGAAAAGCATTAGCTAATCAAAAATATCATCTTGCTAACTTCTGCAGCCTTTCAGCAGTCTAACTAAAGCAAGCTTACATCTTGAGATCCAACATGGAACAGACATGAAATTCTACTCCAGTATCACTATGTGAATAATAGATTCTTGCTAGCTCATTAGCATCCAGCCAATCCAATGGTTTCTTAACCCATGAAGGGGTGCCCCAGCCTTAGCCCCCAAAAGTGTCCTTAGCCTGCCCAAGAAACACCCATAGCCCATAGCCCCCACCAGCTTCCGTAGGGGGGAGGCCAGGTCATGCAGCCTGTGACCTGGGGTCTGTGGCAAAAGGCACAACCACAACAATCCTTCATGGACACTCCCCTGACTAAGCTAATGAGTGTGAATCCTTATCAGACCTGCAAACAACTCCTGGAGACACAAACTCCTTATCTTCTCCACCAGACCATTCCCAATTACCCTACTCCACAAACTCTTGTTTGCCCCTGTCTGCTGGTTGTCCTGTCTGGCATATGTCTGCTAATGTGTAACCAATGTACACAAAACCCATTGTTCGAACCCACTTCCTTTTAGCCTGTGATGAACGTGCAATTGTGCTAGGCGCGCACATACCAAGGAATATTGCCAGGTAATAAATAGAGGTCGCCCGGCCTCTCGCTGTCGCCTCACCTTGATGCCTTGACCTGCGTGTGTGCCTGATTTCATTCCCACGAGCAGCCCCGATCCCTACAAACCCAAAACATATTCATGTTCCCTAAACATTCTAAAATCATTTTCACAGACAAATTGTTTACATTTAACCCAGCATTCCTTCAGCTAGTGGTCACTTTAGCGTTCAAGGAATGAAGAAGCAGACGAATGAAGTAGTGAAATTCAGCTCTTTAATAGTGGGGTTTGAACACAGTTTGGATGGGGCAAAACTTGGACTTATATACACTATAAACAGTAACAGTAACAATAATACAACAAGCCCATTGGCTAACAGAGTGTGCACATTTTTTGATCCACTTATTTGCATAAGTATAGATACATGAGAAAAGATACATTCAGCTCCTGTCAGAAAACACAGTTAACATACATAACAGTCACGTAGAAAGTACAGTTGTTACAGCATTTCGAAGGCCTCTTCCAGTAAACTCTGGCACCTGCTGATAACTCGCAGCAAAACACCTACTAGAAGCATTCTTTAAGGTTCAACACAATTCCAACCTAACAGACTCCATGTTCTTAGCTTAAAATATATTCTAAGAATTACAAATCCATCAAAGGCAGGGCCTTGCCATTCTAAGCACCACTCTCTGCCAGATGGTAATGATGCCAAATGCACCCAGGTGGCCATTGCTGCCTATTGCTCTTTCTTTCCCTCCCTCACCCTTTTCTTCTATTGCTTCTTCTTTCCTTCCTTTCCTTCCTCCCTTCCATCATCCACCACTGATCACTGATATGCATCCCATGGCTAAGTCACCTGCTGCTGCCTCCACTACTGCAGCACAAGCAACACCAATATCTCCATCACTATGAATAGCCATGCTGCCAAGACCACCAATAGCAGCAGCAGCAAGTGGCACCACTGCTACTTCCAGTGGTGGCAGCAGCTGAAAAATAAATCCATGTATAAGTGGATCTGCACAACTTGCTCAAGGGTCAAATGTATTCTATGCATTTCATGTTCTATGCCAGATTTTAAATAACATCTAAAAAAATCAAAAACACAGCTTCTACCTCTTTTAACAACTCTGCCCTGCTTGACCTGGACATTTCACTTGAGGATGGACCAATGGGACCTAATATTTCGACTAAGGTTTTATTGTTGCTTTATTAGAAGATGGCATTTCTTTTCTGCTCTATCCCCCTCTTGAATAGTAAGCCTGTGTGAAAGATGAAATATATTTCAGTTCATACTATATCAGTTTGAGTAGCACTGATAGCAGTGATGATCTTTCAGCAATGGAAAAATAGCTTTGTTTCTAATGAAAATCTGCCTATGCCCCACAGAGAATCAAGCCCTCCTTTTTCCACCCCTCTCCAAACAATGGGGTTATGTTTCAGTCTCACTTCATCACTCCAACTTCTTTGTCTTTGTTCTCATTTTCTTGTCGGCATACATCTCCTGCTGTGTCTTTCTGTGAGTTGTGCATGGGTTCTTGGACCCCTTGAAGAAGTGAGGGCTTCAGTTCAATCAATCTGGATTATGGTCCAAGACCAACACAGTACAACAAAACAAACAAACAAACAAAACCAGAAGTTAAAATACATATTATTAAAATGAGCATGTCTGCTCTGAGTTAAAGAAGTTCTAGATTATATGACACTACATATACTATTAAGCCTATGATGTAGCACATGTAGTTTATTTAGCTGGAGGACCTTGTCAGGATTGTTCTTCTGATCTTACACACTTTGGCACAGAACCTGGCAGTGTTGTGGTTGAAAGCAGGGCTTTCATCAGATAGCAGCCAGTAGGTGTATGTGCTGTTTGACAGATTCAGATATTTTCAGAGCAGTGGAGATATGTCTCTGTAGAAAGGACAGAGGCAGGGAACATGTTCAATTGTTTCAATGTTTCCAGTGTCACAGGGATCAGGGCCATGGGATCAATGGTGGGCTCCACAAAAAATTACTACCACACTGTGGCTGTGGTATGGTGGGCATGGCCAGGGGGAAAGCCCTGCATTGCACCCCAATTAGGACTACTTTATTTCAAAACTTGGATGGGTGGGGTTAGCCAGAATTTCTGCTACCAGTTCTCGCGAACTGGTGCGAACCTGCTGATGCCTACCACTGCATGGGATGCATATCATTGTCCTTTGAAATTTCCCTTAAGAACTGCAGTATGAACAGCCTGACAATGTGTCAACATAAATGCCCTCTGATTATTGGGCATGTCGAGTTGGAGCAAGTACCTGACCAGGGCAACAATGTGTCTCCAAGACTCTGAGGCCAGAAAAGTTAGGGCTCTGGCTATATTGGCTTGTCTCCCCATGTATAGTGTCTCTGTTTGGCCTGGCTGTGACTCATGACCTGTATGAGAGGTTGGGAGAAGCCAAGATCTGGATTGATTTTTTTTTCCAAGCTGATTGTAATCTATTCTAGAGAGTTGGAGGAGCCAGGCCACTGGGGTTAAACAGGGTCTTGAGCCAAATATTGAGAGTGACTAACTACAATCTTGTCTCAACCTTCATTTATTTATTTATTCAATTTGTACTGCCCTCGCCAGGGCAACTACGGGCGGCTTACACCAGACATAACAAAACCCCACATAAAAACATCCCCACAATAAACATCAGAAAAACCTAAGCTTAAGATCATTAAAACTTTTGACCAACAATTAAAAAACTTAAAAAAGACTTTAAAAAACCCGGATGGCCTTTATATCAACCAACAAAGGGGGGGGGGGGGTTTCTGCCCCACCGGCAGCACACCACACCTAGTGAGCATGTTTTTAACCCCTTTCTGAATGGCAATAGTTCTGCCTGGAGGCGCAACTCGATCAGTAAGAGGTTCCACAGGGCCAGAGCAGATATGGAGGAGTCTCTCCTTTTAGGGCCAGAGAGATGAGCCTCTTTGGCAGATGGAACCCTTAGGGAGCCCCTCTTATCTGCTCTAGTGAGATGGGCCGATGTCCTTAGGGTGATGAGGTCTCTTACAGTAAGTACCCTGGTCCACTACCAGGTAGGGATTTAAAGGTCAATACCAGCACCTTGTATTGCACCTGGAGACACACTGGCAGCCAATGCAGCTCCCATAGCAGGGAAGAGGTGTGGGCATAATGACCACACCCCATCACCACATGGGCAGCTGCATTCTGCACCCTTTGCAGCCTCTGAATGGTCGTCAAAGGCAGCCCATGTAGAGCGCATTGCAGTAGTCTAGTCTAGAGGTGACCAGCGCCTGTATGACAATGAGCAAAGAGTCATGGTCCAGGAGTGGCCATAACTGGCGGTTTACGTGAAGTTGCGCAAAATCCCTCCTGGCCATGACTCATCGAGCAGGAGTCATTAGTCCAGGAGGACCCCCAAGTTACAGACCGTGTCTGTCCAAAGATGGTAACTCCCGGAATAACAGGGCCACCAACCCACAGCCACTCAGTCTTGCCATGATTCAGCTGCAACCTGTTGTCCCCCATCCAGACCCTAACAGCCTCGAGTCACCTGGATAGGACTTCCACTGCATCACTGGGATCACCACAGGCTGTGATATACAGTTGTGTATCATCTGCATATTGATGATACTTCACCCCATGGGAATGGATGATCTCCTCCAGTGGCTTCATGTATATGTTGAATAGGAGGGGCGAGATCACCGAGCCCTGTAGCACCCCATATGGGAGGAACCTAGGGCTGGACCTCTTGCCCCCACCTGCACACTGACTGAGTACAGCCCCTCAGAAATGAGGAGAACGAGGACCACACAGTGCCCTGGATCCCTAATCCTCGGAGCCGCTCCAGAAGGATACCGTGGTCAATGGTATCAAAGGCCACTGAGAGGTCAAGAAGAGAAAGGACGGACGGGTTACCTCCATCCTGCTCATGCCAGAGATCACCCATCAGTGCAACCAATGCAGTCTCAGTACCATATCTGGGCATGAATCATGACTGAAAAGGGTCCAGATAATCGACACCATCGAGAACCCCCTGTAACTGCCATGCCACCATCTTCTCCAATACCTTCCCTACAAAGGAGAGGTTGGAGACCAGCTGGAAATTGGCCAATTGGGTTGAGCAATGGCTTCTTCAGGAGGGGGTGCACCAAGGCATGTTTCAGAAGCATGTATCATGCCCATCTCCAGGCAGAGTGTGGTGTTGGAAATGCAGTGGAGTGGTGGTGGTTGGAGAACTGCACATAAGAATTTGGATGTGGACTTTTAGCTGTGACTGGTTTGAATTAGTGCTAGCATTAGTGATATGCCAGAACAGGGCTGAATCATTTGATCTGGTTACCTGAACAAGCTGTGACAAAGTGGCCCTCATTGCCTCTTTTTTCATATGAGTCAATAGCCATTTATAGTTCTTTTTTAGGTTTAGGAAACACTAGAAGGATTGTGTGGTAGAAGGTCCAAATTGCATCATTGTGCGATACAGGCAGTGGTGAGCTTTTTCTTGGCCTCTATGCAGTCTTTGTCAAACCATATAAGGCTATAAGGTTGCCTTGGCGTGGGAGCTCATGTTGTGGCTTAGATGTTGTTGGCATTCGCAAATTATGTTTACATATGTTGACAAGGGATCCTGAATGGTGTCTGTAGACATTAGATTCAGGTGAAGGTTCTGCATGGGTTGCTTCAACATAATATATTTATATTTCTTGATTGATGGGCTCAAGGTCAACTCAGCCTTCCATTCTTCTAAGGCTGGTAAAACAAATACCTCGTGAACTACCCAGAGAGTGCTCTAAGTACTGTGTGGTGGGTGGCACATACTTGTAAGTGCAATCACTTTTGCATAGCAGTAGTTTCCATATATTCCTGTTCCTTCAAAAATTATCAGCAGTATGTGCAAAATTTTCAGAGAGAAGAATTTATTCTGAAAGACTTATGTATTGCCAAAATACACAGCAAAAGTCTAATGACCAACATCTCTCATTTGGCTCATAAGAAGTGAGAGAATATATATCCACAGGTATGGTTCTCTCCTTCATGTTTCTATTTAAATTTCTGAAGAGACATATCATAGTAGTATGCCAGTTGCCATGTTCTTCACTGTGTGAGATGCAGAACATGGCAACTAGCTTTCTGCCTTGATAACCTTCTTCATTATTAATTGACAGCTATCTGCCATGAATCTCAGCAGCATCTGGAGAAAGAGAGAGAATCACCCACTGCTTCACTGGAGCAATAAAGGGAGGAAACTATTAGGAGACAACAGTGAAAATGGTAACTGAAAGCCATAAAGTGGGGGACACACAAACTTCCAGGCTCAAACAAGGTACCCATTTTGAAGAACGTTCATTTAATTGTGTCCCAGTTGACTGGTCTTCAATGGTTTAAATGTATCATAAAATAATCTCTACAAAGCAGGAAGTTTAGCTAAAGAAAAGTTCATAATTTTTAATTTAGCTTAGTTTACTCTTTGGGGTACACAGAAAGAGCATCCTCAAAGATTGTGGTATTTTTGAACCACAATTGGGCATACCCTGGTAATGGCAACCTTGTGTTGCCAGCTCATCTTCCTCATGCTAGGTCAGGCAAAAGGAACAGCAGAATGAACTCCCCAAAAGGTGGCTTCATTTTGGCAGTTTCATGTATGGTCTAGACATGGAAGAAGTTTACTCTTTTAAATATTGAGAACATGCAGTAGAAGCAATATTAGAGGGGAAAGTCAAAGGGGAAAATGCAAGGGGGAGCCTAACTATCACCTTGAAGGAATATTTTGGAGGAACCACTTTCATTACTTCATACAGCTATTTACTCCTAACACTAACCTAATTATATTTTGCTTTGGGGCACAGTCCTTTAAGATATGATCAATCATGAGAGCCAATATGAGACTGAATTTCTACTTATTACTACATTAAATGTTTTGTTGCTGTCTTCTCAATTTCATTATATATATTCTCCACTTTTCTTCAGTTATTCATATTTCCCTCCCATATCTATCACCAATATCTTCAAATCAAAATTTTAATGTATTTCTTGAAATTCATTTCCTGTCATCCTTCCTTTATAATCTTTTCTTAAAATCAAACTAAAAAAGGAAGAGGCTATCCATGGTTACATTAATATTTTTGCTCAGAAGATGCATTTCCAAATGAGGAAAAAGAAGTCTTTGTTTTATTAAATAAATCCCTTTGCTGTTTGTAAGCATTTCAACATTAATAATGCACTAGCTAACATGTCAAGTCATAGTCCACCAGAAATGTAATGAGCTTCACATCAGAAATCTATGTGAGTCTTGCCTGAGATTTTTTTTTAAAATTTTAATAGCAGACCTATTGATTTTATGTTCTGGACACTATTTTTTCTTGCATTTTGAGTATGGCATTTGTAGGTCTCAACAATGAATTGCAAGACTGATCTCAGAATTAAGAAGGAGGCCACGGATTAAATATAAAGGCCTATCTTCTCTGTTCCATTGTAATATGTTCCTGATCACATACAGTAACGGTGACTCTAACATGTATGTGTCTATCTCTAGTACAGTCAACGTTTAGAAATTCCCCCTTGTTAGCCTATTCTGTACTGTTTCCATATTAATGTACTGTAAAAAGAATTAGAATTTTAAAACATATTTTAAACAAATTCCTTTCAAAAAATGTTTTTCATTATATTTGATATGTTTTAGCAAATCTAATAAAACATTCATTTATCCATTTTATATCACTTCGACGTTGCTTTTCATTGCAGGTGCACCCCCCAAAGAAAGACTCAGACACCGGTATATGGATAAAGGCATTGGGCCACTTTTATTGAATAATGCCCTATTCCGAATTATAACTTTCAATTGGTACTCATCCAATTATAATTCTTATAGCAAGCAGGCCGCAGTAACACTGGTAAGGTTCCTCCCAAAATTGCCAACGGCAATTGGCTACAATGTATCCATTTTGTATCAATTTGTTTGTTGACACAAACTGACCCCACCCTCTGACGTGTATCTGTCAAATCACGGGGTGATGCATGCTGACAAGCTCCTGCCATCACCCCTTGCCTGGTTCGTCGTTGACCGGTCAACGTTATTACACCTGTACCTGTCTAAGTGTTGGCCAGTCAATTGCGAACCTGCCGGATACCTATGGGTCATAAATCTTTACCTTACCAGTGCTACCCGCCACACGGGGAGGCTTCAATGAAGACTCACCGCCCCCCCCCCAGACCGTCAGCTCGGTCAACAGGCCTGCTTGCAAATCTTCCAAAAAGAGGTTCATACCTCTATCCGACAGGTGGACCCCATCCCCTGCATACAGATCGTAATTTTGTAAACTAATGGTGGGGTGTCGGATGACCATCCCCAAACCCTTGTCAGCCACGAACTGGGCAACTGTCCTGTTCACCGAGCGACGAGCGCGGTCAACGGCATGGAGGTCAATACCTCACCTGTAAGCGTGACGTGGTATGATGTCCGACCATAGCAGCCTTGTGAACGGCCACACATAATGCAAATAAGCTAGGTCTCTGCAAATCGCGAATTTTAAAGAAAGGCCAGTGACCTGGCCGAGGTCATTGCCCCCGAGGTGCAGTACAAGGACATCAGGCGGTTCAGCATCCCTAATGGAGAAATGGAATGGCAACAGTTCCCGCCATCTCATTCCACGCTTACCGTACCAACGTATGCATGCGGCCGCACTCAGTCCAAGCTGGGGTCCCCACTCTGTCGCCGCTGCCCAGTGCACGTAACTGCCCAGTGCACGTAACTGTGGCCCACCAGCCATACTGCCACCGGTGTGCGGGGACACACAGGGTCTGTAAGAGAAAAAAGAGAACAGTGACTTAAATGGTACTCATGTCTGAAGAGGACGAACATATAATGCAAAACACATAGATCCCCATCTTCCCATACGGCATATATCAGGCTCAGAGTACCCAAATGCAGCTGCAGTTGAAGCCGCACCTATTCTAAATGTATGGGTGCCGTAACGAGCCCCAGGGAGGCCAACACTGGAAAGTGCCATACCGGTCACCTTCCAAAATTGAAATTTAGTAAGGGGAGACCCATCCTGGTGGCAGAAAAATGGGCCAGGGTGCGTGCCACGCACTGCCAAGAACTCCTGTAGGGCACCAACTGGACAGATGTATGAAATGGAACATCGTAGCAGTCTAACTCCACTGCCTACGCCATGCTGATCAACTTTTGAGGACCGTATCCTCAACTGAGCCCACTCATTAGAGACATAGACATCGTCGAGTTCCAGTGCCCTACGAGTCGCATCCGCCTTAGACAGTAGTACCAGCTCACTGATGCGGAGCGCTCCAAAGAAGGCCACCGTGGTAGCCGCATGAAAAAGAGCTGCCACATACCTGTCAAAACATAGGTTAGGCCAGCCTCGTGCAAGGTGTGTGAGCACCCCTGGGGAAATTGGGTGTCGAGTGTCCAGGCGGCAGCCACGTTCCCGTGTCCACCCCTCCAAAACATGCCGTATGCAAAAATCGATCATGCTGTCAGCAAAACCCCTCACCCTGGCAATAAATGCCAATGCTGACAGCCTGGATGCTATAGTGCGGGGAGCAAGGCCCTGACTGTGTAAATAAACCATGAATTGTAAAACCTGTTCCACTGGAATGGGCCACACCTCTGGCAACTGAAGTTGCACACGAAAGCTATTAAATTGAACGAAAGCATGATGATACGCCTTACGCGTGCAGGGCGCCAAGGACATGCCGATCGCCTGGTTCACCTCTCCTTGCCAAATGTCCAAATCTCGGCCGGGAGTGGCGAGGGGAATTCCTCTGCATCCGGAGCCAAGGCGCGGAACCGGGGGATCTGCAGGTGGGATAAAGCATCAGCAATATCATTATTAATGCCTGGTACATGTATAGCCCTAAAAAGCACATTGAGGCGAAGGCTACATAACACGAATTGGTGAACTAAAGCCATCACCCTGGGTGATTTAGAGGTCGGAGCATTGCAATGTGCACTACTGCAGCATTGTCACACCAAAAGTGGACCACAGAGTCGGCCCACTCCCTGCCCCATAGCATCAAAGCTCCCAGGATTGGAAAAAACTCAAGGAATGTAAGATCGCGGAGGCGATCCGTGCCCCGCCATGCTGGAGGCCATTGGCCATAAGCCCACCTCCCCTGAAAGTAAATCCCATATCCCAGGGAGCCGGAGGCATCTGACTGGACTTGAAACCTAGGTGAAACTAAAAGGTCGGACCTCCAAAAGGATACCCCATTAAAGTCCCGCAGGAATGAGAGCCAAACCAAAAGGTCAGCCCGCATGCCCCGGGTTAGTCGGACCCTATAATGGCGCCTTGTCAAGCCAGACATGGCATCGCACAGGCGCCGAGCAAATGCCCTGCCAGGCGTAACCACCCTGCAGGCAAAGTTAAGATGGCCATGCAGTACCTGAAGCTCACGAAGTGACACCTTACGTTTGGCCAGCAAGGCCAAAATCATCGCGGAGATCCGGGTGACCTTTCAATATTTCAATACCCAGAAATGTGAGGGTAGTGGATGGGCCCTCGGTCTTTTCGGGCGCTAAAGGGACACCCAGTTCCTGTATTAGCATCTGAAATGTGGTGAGGAGACGCGTGCATGTGTCCAAGCCCCGCTCACCCCCGAACAAAAAGTCATCGAGGTAATGGGCTACAGACCGAGACCCGGACCTGCGAACAAAGGCCCACTGAAGGAAGGTACTAAAACGTTCAAATGCTGAACAGGATATAGAGCAGCCAAAAGGCATGGCCTTATCTACATAGAACTTCCCTTGGAATCTAAAACCCAATAGCTCAAAGTCCTCAGGGTGCACTGGCTGTTGTGTATGCATGTCTTGTACTGTCAGAATGTAACCGCCCCAATTACAATGTATTGCAGCTGTAAAGGAACGCGAGCAAGCAGCCCATAGAGGGCAGCTGCGAGCGTTCAATCTCACATGGTTCACATTGCTCAATCACGGACAGCCGCGGGAAAATCTTCCCCGCATTCAGCAGCAGGAAAGAAGAACTACTGAAGAGAGGCGTGCCTGGGCGAGGCCTCGCAGGTAGCGGCCAATGAGCTACCGTGCTACAAGATTCAAATGTATAACCCTACTGTATATAAACAGATGTATCACCGCCATTACCTCATGCTCCACCAGATCCCTATGCAATAAACCTGTGTTAAGCCAACCCTTCGGCTGTCCTGTTGTCTTTGGTCCCATACAGTAAACTGGCGACGAAGGTGGGATCAATGGCTGCCCACGGGACCAAGACATGCACCGGCTACGAGATCAGGAAGCCGGGAGACTTGGAGCTATTTGAGATAGACTTCAACGGAGCGCTGGTGGAGCTCGAAGTCTCAGATGAGGACAAGAAGAGGGCCATCTTCGTCCGCATGCTCGGACACGAGACAAAAAGGACTCTGGTGGACCTGATCGCGCCGAGGAGGGTAAGCGACTACAAAGCCAAAGAGCTTCTGGCTGTGTTGCGCGCCCACCTCCGGCCCGCGATAGCGATGTTCCCCGCTCGGAGCGCGTTCTGGAGGCGAGTCCAAGCGCCCGGGGAATCGGTCGCCGAGTTCGCCGCGGCCCTGCGGCTGGCCGCCGGCCCCTGCAAGTGGGAGACCCCAGAAGTCACCCTCCGCGACTGCCTGCTCTGCGGCCTGAGGGACACCGAGACCCAGCGCGCGCTGATGAAACAGGAGCCGCCTCCCACGTGGCAACAGGTCCTCGACACGGCGCAGGCCGCGGAAGCCATGACGGCCGGCGTGCAAGAGCTCCAGGACTGGCGACCAAAAACCGCCAAGGCAGAGAGCTCGGTGCGCGCGGCCCGGCGGGTTTCGAACTCGTCCACGGAGAGCGGCGACGACGAGGACGTCCGGCGGGTCCAGAAGGATGGCCGACGCTGCGACGGCTGCGGCGCCGCCCACGCCCGCGCCAAATGCCCGTTCCGCAAGGCCGAGTGCCACAACTGCGGCCGGCGCGGGCACATCGCCAAGGTCTGCCGGAAGCGGCGCGAGGCCAAGAGGAGTTCCCCAGAACGCTCGGCGAGGCAGGACCACACCACGAGGCCCAAGGACCACGGCACCCGGACCACGAGGAAGCGGGACGGCGTCGGACGCATCTCCGACGACAGCGAGGACGACGCTCCGGTTTTCAGCGTTTCCACGGAGCATCCCCGATACTTCGTCGAGGTAGTAATACAAGGGGCCCCTGTTAGGATGGAGGTGGACTCGGGTTCTTCTTACTCTATTGTCTCTCAGGGAGAGTTCCTAAAGATAGCCCCCCACGTGCGGCCCAAGCTCAAGGCGTTGAGGGCCACACTAAAGGACGTGCAAGGGAACCGCATCCCGGTACTGGGGGTTGGGAAGTTCCAGGTCCAGTTCAAAAAGCGCGCTGCAACGCTTCCCCTAGTCGTCCTCAAAGGAGGTAAATGCAGCCTCCTCGGGACTCAATGGTTTCAGCCCCTGGGGTTGTTCATCGGGGGGGTGCACGCCGTGGGAGTACACGCCGCCGGGACTGATCCAATACAGAGCGTGTGTGAGGCGCACCCCGAAGTTTTTAAAAAAGGACTCGGAAAGTTCAAGGGCCCCCCAGTGACTTTCGACCTGGACCCTGGAGTACGTCCAATCAGACTTAAACCGCGCAGGGTGCCTTTCGCCCTAAAAGACAAAATAGAGGCGGAGTTGGACAAATTGGTGGGCCAGGGGATTCTTGTTCCTGTTGATTCTGCGGAGTGGGAAACTCCAATTGTAACAGCACTCAAGGCCAACGGGGAGGTCCGCATATGCACTGATTACAAGTGCACCATCAATAAGGCGATCCGCCCTAATGCGTATCCGGTGCCGGTAGTCAGCCACTTGTTGGCCAGGTTGCACGGGGGGAGGTGTTTTGCTAAGCTCGACCTGGCCCAAGCCTACCAGCAGCTCCCGGTCACCCCCGCCGCAGCTGCTGCGCAGACCATAGTCACACACAAAGGGGCGTTCCAAGTATCGCGCCTCCAATTCGGCGTGAATTCGGCGCCCGGGATTTTCCAATCACTCGTGGAACGCCTCCTAAAGGGACTAGAGGGGGTGTTACCCTACTTTGATGACGTATTGATTACAGGGGGGAGCCGGGCAGAATTGGCAGAAAGGTTGGGAAGGGTCCTAGAAAAATTCGAAAAGGCGGGGTTGCGGTTGCGAAAGGACAAATGCGTCTTCTTCGCAACCGAGGTCGAGTTTCTAGGGTTCCGCATCACTCCCGAGGGAATAAGGCCATCCCAATCCAAAGTGGCCGCCATCAAAAAGGCCCCTCGCCCCACCTCCAAGCCCGAGCTGCAGTCATTCCTTGGGCTGCTCAACTTCTACCACTCCTTCCTTCCTCGGAAGGCAGCCGTGGCGGAACCGCTACACAAATTGTTAAAAAAGGACGAGGCATGGAAGTGGGGCGACGACCATGAGAAGGCTTTCAATGACCTGAAGCGACTCCTGGCATCAGATGCTGTACTGACCCACTTCAATCCCAAACGCCCAGTGGTCCTGATTTGCGATGCATCCCCGGTGGGGGTGGGGGCGGTGTTATGCCACGTGCTGGAGAACGGGAGGGAGGCCCCGATAGCGTTTTACTCTAGGTCCTTGTCCCAAGCGGAGAGAAACTACGCCCAGACAGACAGGGAAGCACTAGCGATAATTGCGGGGACCAAGAAATTTCATGATTTCGTGTATGGCCGCCCCTTCACCATAGTGACGGACCACAAGCCCTTGCTAGGCATTTTCACCGCAGATAAGCCCACACCCCAAATCCTGTCCCCGAGAATGCTCAGGTGGGCCATTTTTCTCAACGCGTATCAGCACGCGTTGGTATACCGGCCCGGAAAGGAGATCAGCCACGCGGATGCCCTGTCGAGGTCCCCCATTCCCCGGGAGTGCTGCCACGTGGGCGAGGAAGAGAGAGACCACCAGGTCTTAATGTTAGAGGTCCTAGACTCCCCTCCAGTAGTACCGGCCGACATCGCCAAAGCGACCGGCAAGGACAAAACGTTAGCCACAGTCTGCTCCTGGGTACAGAAAGGGTGGCCCGTGTCTTCCCCAGCAGCGGAATTCGACACATTTTTCAAAAAGAAACTAGAGTTGTCCCTAGAGAGGGGTTGCCTGTTGTGGGGGCAGCGGGTAGTGATTCCCACGTCCCTCCGGCCGAGGGTACTTAAGCTGCTGCACGTCAGCCACCCGGGGATCGTCCGCTCAAAGGCTCTAGCCCGTAGTTACTTTTGGTGGCCGCAGCTAGACGCCGACATTGAGCACATGGTCGGCACTTGCGAAGCGTGCCAAAGCTCCAGGCCAGAAGAGGCTCGTCTGCCACATAGAGAGTGGGACGCAGCGAGGGGGCCCTGGTCCCGGGTACACGTAGATTTTGCAGGGCCGTTCAGGGGAACGCTCTTCCTCCTAGTGGTGGATGCGTTCTCAAAGTGGTTGGAGGTCATCCCAGTCTCGAGCACCTCCTCGACCACCACAGTTAAACAGTTACGGAGGGTCTTTTCCACGTTCGGTTTACCCGACACCCTCGTCAGCGATAACGCTAGCTGTTTTATGTCCGCCGAGTTCAGGGAATTCGTGGATCTCAATGCCATTCGGCACATCACCTCCGCCCCTTTCCACCCGGCCACCAACGGCCAAGTAGAGCGCCTCGTGCGCACCACTAAAGACGCGCTACGGTGCATGGGCTCCGGAGATCTAGACCGACAACTATGCCAATTCCTGCTACGGTACAGGGTCACCCCTTTAGCGTCAGGGTACTCCCCCGCAGAATTGCTAATGCGCAGGAAGCTGGCTACGGTAATCTCCAGGCTAGACCCCACCAGAGTAGAAGACAAAGGGCGAAATGTAGAGATGGATTCCTCAAAGAGTTTTAGCATAGGCGCCCCCGTGCATTGCAGGAACTACGCCAGCGGGGGACCAGCCTGGGTGCCCGGCATTGTAATAGAACAAACCGGCCCCGTCTCATACCGCGTGGAGACCAATACAGGCCTCCTGTGGAGGCGGCATGCAGATCAACTCAGGCGGAGGGTCCCCGGAAAGCAGGACGAAGACGAGAGTAGCAACGAATCAGCGTTAGGGTACTTCCCCCACCCGCTTAACCCAAGGGGGAGGGAAAGGGGAACATGGGTCCCCACCAAGGGGGGAGGAAAGGGAATCGATCCTCAGAAATCTTTTGCGGGAGCTTGCGGCGGAAAGGAAGAGCCCCGATCCCACACACATCCCCCGGGAGCGTCCCAGAAATACAGATTCCCCAAAAAGTTTAGACCTTGATTTACAGTGCCAGGGGGAGTTAGCGGAGTGGTCCCCCACCCGTCCTAGCGAAAAGAGGGGTTTCAGTTCAGCCCCTGGTACTTCCAGTCCCAGTAGCCCCTGTGAATTAGAGTGCAACATAGCACCAATGTCCCGGAGACCGACACCCCCAAGGCAGGAGGAAACGGCGAGGCCGTCCGCCACAGTCTCAAGGTCCCCCGAGCGGGGGACAGAAGGGAGCAGAACCACAAGGGCATCTTCATCGGTCCCGCGGTTCACGATCGGAGGGTCCCCGGGGTCCGAGGGAAACAGACAGGGGTTCACTTCCCAGTTGTTCATCCCATTCCCTTCCCCCAGCGCGAGGCAGGCACAGACGCCCCACAGAGCCACTAACGAATCCCCATTTCCCATTGCAGGACAAGCACCCACGGAGTCAGGGATCACAGGCTCTCCGGTACTAGGGCAGGCGCAAGCGCGCCCCAAGCGAATGTGCGGCAAGCCACATTGGTTGCGGGACTTCGTCCCATCCTAGGGGGGAGGGATGTTGTGTATGCATGTCTTGTACTGTCAGAATGTAACCACCCCAATTACAATGTATTGCAGCTGTAAAGGAACGCGA
This sequence comes from Bradypodion ventrale, assembly GCA_035047345.1. Classification (NCBI taxonomy): domain Eukaryota; kingdom Metazoa; phylum Chordata; class Lepidosauria; order Squamata; family Chamaeleonidae; genus Bradypodion; species Bradypodion ventrale. The sequence goes on along the minus strand of JAWDJE010000005.1, from coordinate 72,026,218 downwards.
GCAAGCAGCCCATAGAGGGCAGCTGCGAGCGTTCAATCTCACATGGTTCACATTGCTCAATCACGGACAGCCGCGGGAAAATCTTCCCCGCATTCAGCAGCAGGAAAGAAGAACTACTGAAGAGAGGCGTGCCTGGGTGAGGCCTCGCAGGTAGCGGCCAATGAGCTACCGTGCTACAAGATTCAAATGTATAACCCTACTGTATATAAAGAGATGTATCACCGCCATTACCTCATGCTCCACCAGATCCCTATGCAATAAACCTGTGTTAAGCCAACCCTTCGGCTGTCCTGTTGTCTTTGGTCCCATACAGTAAACTGGCAACAATCGGAATGCCGATTTAATGTCGCATTTCGCCAGGAGGGCACCAGGACCACAAGAGCGCACCATTCGCAGGGCTTGGTCAAAGGACGTATACCTGACCGAACAAAGGTAATCAGGGATAGCATCATTGACAGAATAACCCGCCGGGTACGATAAATGGTGGATTAAACAAAATTCCCCCGTGGCCTTTTTGGGTACCAACCCCAGAGGGGATACCTTCAGGTTGGGAAAGGGTGGCACAGAAAAGGGGCCTGCCACCCTCTTTGCCCCAACCTCCTTAGCGATACTCAGGGCAGCCACCTCTTCTCTACCCTTCAGGGACAGTAAATTGGGTGCATCTTGGGGTCCCCGCACTCCTTTGAATGGGATTCGGAAGCCCCACTGGAAACCCTCAAGGAGGTACTTCGCGTCCTCTCTCCGTGGATAAGTTGAGAGTCATCGCTCCAACATATACACATTAACTGGGGAGGGGGCCTTTTGCCTGACTAGCTCCCTCAGCAGCAGCTCTGCCCGCTCCCTGTCCACCTCTACCTCTGCCCCGTGACCCGCCGGCCCGCGGACACGCGGCGGCGGCATGGGGGCCAGCGCAAGAGGGACACTCATGTTTGTATCGGCACTGCCGCTTATTGCACACACCGCTAGCCGAGAAGCTCCAACAAAGCAAGTGGGCTGAAACCCCCTGCCCTGCCAGCTGGCGGGAAGCCTGCGTTGGAGCAGCTCGCTGAATGGCATGGCCACAATGGTACCTATCCCCAGGCGCCGGATGCGTGGGGGTCATGTACAATAGCCACAATTTCTGACAGGGTTCATCCCATCTCATCTCCGGGTGCAAGGGCACCCTCATTCTGAATTCCTCATCGTAAGCCAACCACGATGGGCCGGGAATATCCACCATCGCCCTGTAAATATTGTCCCAATATTGGACCATAGGAATGGCCAGGTCTGGCCAGGCCCTGAGGTACACCACCATATAAATAAGATATGTGGGCAACCAGTTGGCCCAGGTGCGTGGTGGCTTACGACGGCGGGACAGCTCTTTGTCCTTGTCATCCTGTCCCTCTCTCTCCTCCTTAGTGGGCTCACAGTTCAATAGGGAGAATATATCCACGTACTCCCCCCGCCAAATCTTTTCCCTCGTGACCTGGGACAAATGATCACCAAGGGGCAACGAATAACCGGCCATCGGCAAAGCCGTCACCGGCACATTAGGTACCCGGGGCATACGCAGCGGAACCTGGACAGTCCCTGCGATGCCCAGCACTGGCCCGGGGGCGGAAACCCCCACCCCCAACGCTGCACTAGTATGGAACCAAGGTGCACTGGGATAAGCTGGCAACTGATGCCCACTCGCCTCGACATGACGAGGCCATGGCCACTGAACCCCATCATTGGAAGTGGGCTGTGATGTGGGTGCATTAACTTGAACCTGATACTCACTAGGTGCACCACCGTGAGCCGCCCCCACTGGGGGTTCCGGCCCACGGTGGGCGTCAGAGCTCACGACCGGAATCGAGCTCTGGAGCCGCACCTGACCACTCTCCTGTTGTAGCTCTGGACAAACACGGAGCTGTGAGACACCGGCCGGGGTTAGGCCGGAGCGTCTCCAGCAGCTCAACCTGGCTGGCCGCTTGTTGAAGTGTGGCGGCCATTGAGGTAGCCGGTGGACCCAAAGGGCCCCCCGCAGCGAGTGAAGGGCCACCAGACATGGGGTTGTGTGCCATCCCTAAGGATGCCTCAAGCACAGCTAAACGCGTTAGCAATGCATCAACTGCCACAGATCCCCCAGTATAAAGTGGGCCGGGTGGGCCAGACGGCCCACCAGGCATTTGACCAGGAATCCCAGCATGAGAGCCTGGGCCCGAATAGGGCCATGCCCCAAACTCCGGCCCTTGAGGGGCCGGAGGTGGAACGTGCTGTGCACCAGCACCGCCCCCCCCCCCGCTGACTGGGCCCATGGCCGGCAACTGCGGGCCGAGGGCCGAAGCCCCAGAAGGGCCAGACGAAGGCTGACTAGCCGAGGGCCAAGCAGCCTGCATCGCCCCACCGGTATCGGTGGGGGTAGTGCCCTGCCGCGTGGGCGCAGCCCTGGTCCTCCGACCTGAGGGCTGCCCCCCCGCGTTGTGTAGGGCCAAAAGTCCTACCCGTTGGCTGCGGCTTCGTCGCCGAGGCCCTCCGTTTGGGAGGCATATCTTGAAGAAGGAGCAGGATCCCTTTCCAGGGATCGAAGAGCGCAAAAAAGGCAAAGAGGAGCCCGCAAGCCAAAGGCTCTGTGCGAAACCCCTCCTTCCCAGCCGGGAAGGAAATTGAACAAACAGCGACGGAGAAAACTTCTCCTCTCCGTCGCTCTTTTAAAATGGCAGCTCGGCTGCCTCGTGGCCACGCCCCCTAACTCACCCGGATGTCTGAGTCCGCGTGGGGGGGGGGCGCAAAGAGCGTGGCTGCCATTTTGGCGCCACGCTTTCATTTTCAAAGTGGCTTATACCTAATAGAACAAAACAAACGGCTTAACCCTGCAATATACTTTTTTTTAAAAAAAAAAAGCCTTAAGAATTTCATACTGCCAAATCAATCCTAACTTACAGTGATCCTTTTCTGAGTTTTTTTAAAGGTATAGATTACATAACAATAATTTGCCATTCCCTTCTTCTTGGTGTACTCTGGCCATATGCAGCTTGTCCAAAACTGACCAGACTTCAGTCTTCTGCTGGGAGGCACCCAGGGACTTGAACTCCCAAACCTTGGCTCTACAGACAGATACCCAACTCAGGGCTGCTCTTCACTTTCGAAAAATCACTTCCAAATTGGTATATGTTGAAATTGATTTATAGTCGCATGATGTTTCTTTTGCCATGTGAGTCCATGATTTTTCACCATGATCTATGGTGGCAGCAAAGAAACAGGTCCAGTTGATTGGTGGAGATTGTTTCAGCCGATCATCTAGACACCCTCACTGCTGTGGCAGGAATTTGCATTGGCAGTGAAGAAAGGGTCCAGTTGATCACTAGAGATGGGAACCAATTGATCAACAGACCCTGTCTCCACCAATCCCTTTGAATCCTTCTCTACTGCCACCAAATATTAATTTTCCTCAAGTGCATACTCTCATTTTCTGTCTCTTAGTGGTTGATAGCTACTTTTTGGAAGAAATGTCTGCACACTATTATTTACAATTAGATGATTTCTTCAAGACATATCATATTTTAAAGTGTGTACCTTACATTTTCAAGAGCAGAGAGAAGCCATATTAGTCTACTGAATAGGAAAACAACATAGTTTGTGGTGCCTTAAAGGCTAACATGTTATATTTGATAGAAGTTTTCATGAGCTGTAGGGTAAAGCAGGCTGTAGCACATGTATTCTGAATTTATGTTTTAACATACCACAAACTCTATTTTGGTCTTATTGTAATATTATTTTACTGACAACTGTGTTAGAATACTAGAAATCAAATTATTTCCCTACATAAGCGCAACACCTTTCTTGCAGAAATAATGTGTTCTGTCTTTCTGTATGAAGCACAGTTCAAGCAAGTACCTCTTAGAAGTTTACAAGCACTGTGTAGTAGTGCCACTGTGAAATAGTACAAGCTTTTTTGTTTGCTTAATTTGAACTAGATGGCTTCTAAATATAAAGATTCTATTTAGCTGCCAATGCTAGCAGCTATGGATAAGCTTTTCCCCTGAGAAAACAGACAAAACCTAGACTGGTAGCCACACCTATGATTTTACTAAGGAAGTTGGAGGACTGTGAGTTATGTTAGGAAAAATACATACAGTAACTAATACAACAAAATGTGAGTTTCAAAGTGAGCAAAAATTACAAAATACAGTACATCACATGGATGACAAGAGAAATCTAATCTGCATAGTAGGCCTATAACTACAGGTGGTGACATGTAGATAAAAATGATCTGATGGAAGCAAAGAAGAAAGTGAGAAACCATCAACTATCCTAATAAAGTCCAGATTTTCTCCTGAACATGCCAAACACTGAGGTACTTGTGAGTGCTCAAATTGAGGTGACTGTGCCGCATATACAGGTTTGATTCTTTTAAAAGCCTCTGGTCTCTGAATGTGAGATATTATGATTCTAAATCCATGATGTCAGGAAATGATCCAATATTGCTGCACCATAGTGCCAGCAGGAGGAAGGATTCCAAGCTTTACATAGGTAAGGGCAGTCTTAATGTTGACAACACCAGTGGCAGCAATCAAGATGTTAAACAGGATACCCTCTTGCACTCATCATTCTCACTTGCCAAAAAACAGTCATGACAATTATGTGTGAGTGAAAAGTGATTAATGTAAAAGGGATTTTTATTTGCATGTTGTCTCTATGTAAATATGGTAAAGGTTGCCCTTGCTCAAAAACCAGTTGTATAGGGTTTGGTGCTCATCTCCATTTACAGGCATGGTTCCCAATGTGGGGCACATGACCCACAGGGAAACTTCAATTCCCAGAAGCCTAAGTCAGTATATTGGCTGATCAGTGCTTTTGGGAATTGACTTATGTTTCTGGGAATTGACGTCCAAAAACCAAAGGTTGGGAAATACTGGTTTACAGCCAAAGAGCCAGCACTGACTCCATCTGCAGACGTTTCTGTGGACATGTGACAGGCATGATTAGACACAGAAGCAGTCCTTCTATGTAAATTGTATTATATAAATTGTACCATTGTCTCTGTGAATGAAGACTGTCCTGACCTACTGCCGTTAGTGCTATCAGAGAACAGAAGAAAGGACAGCTGGAACAGGACTGCAATCCCAAAATATTCTGAAGGGTTGTTTTTGACTTAATGAAATGGATAAGGAAAGATGTAAGTGCAAAGTATATAACAAAGAAGTAGACACACTCTTTGCATTCTTAGGTAAGCTAATGCTGCCATACCTGCTCCGCAGAATGCAGACTAGAAAGTGATCTTCCAATTTCCTTACCATGAGAAAGACTGTTGGACCAAAAGCTCTAGAAACATGTTCTCTACGTGCTTTCCAAAAGACGTCCTCTTGCCTTTTGGAATAAAAAGAATTGGCAAAGATTGTCACTGGAGACAAGGTCAAAATTATCCATACTATTTTTAAAAAAGACAGAGAAGAAGGACAGGGGAAAACCAATTCATTTGAGAGCCTTACAGAAATCATAAAGAGCCAGAAAGTCAAAAAAGTGGGAACTCAATTAGTCAAGCCTCAGCATTCATGAGAACATAAAAGAGCAAACTAAGACTATCTTCACCTATAAGGAAGAGATGTAAGGTACGTGTCCGGGAAAAGCTCCCACACCCCTGGAGTCTATCCTGTAATGCTTCGTACACACTTACCTAACACCACTGAGATCAGCCGTGCGAGGGACTGGAGGCCGAGAGTGGGGCCTGCACCCCACAAAATGGGAAAAGAAATGGGAACTACAACTCCCAAGATGCCTTGGGAGAAAAAACGGCAGTTTAACAACAAGGCCAGAAATAGAATGTTGGAAAGAGCTGATTTGCATGTTGGACTGTGATTGGTTGAGAGTGAATGACTGATAGGAAAAGGTCCTGGGATTCATGAGATAATCTTCTTCTTCTATACCTATAAAATGGTGCATTAACCGTTGGAATGTGACAAAGGATGTTGCACCAGGCCCCACTAGCCCGTAATGGGCCTCTGTTCACTCGCCCGAACCCGGTTCGCAGGTAACTGTCGGGTTCAAATTTTCGACCCGGGGGCAGGAGCCCCCCAGTCGCAAACAAAAAAAGGGAACTTCAATTCCCAACGTTCCTTGCGGCAAAAGGAATGTTCGAAAATGCGCCGTGGCCAATCAAAAAAAAAGCTGCAGGAAACAAACCGCTAAAGTAAGCAAACACACGCAGGCAAAACTACAAGCCCCAGCATCCTGTGCGCCATTAGCGCACAGAATGCTGAGGCGGCTGGTGCGCAAAAAATAAAAGTTAAAAAAAGCCCGCCGCCGCTGCCCTTCTTCCCCACAGGCCAGCTAGCATGGCCCGTGGGGGGGAAAGGAACCCCCCGCCACCAGTGCCCTTCTTCCCCATGGGCCAGCAAGCATGGCCCATGGAGAAGAAAGCAAAAAAAGCCCCCACCCCCAAGCCCTTCTTCCCCACGGGCCAGCCAGCATGGCCCGCCGGGGAAAAAAAGGAACCCCCCCGCCACCGGTGCCCTTCTTCCCCATGGGCCAGCCAGCATGGCCCGTGGAGAAGAAAGCAAAAAAAGCCCCCACCCCCAAGCCCTTCTTCCCCACAGGCCAGCCAGCATGGCCCGCGGGGGGAAAAAAGGAACCCCCCGCCGCGGGTGCTCTTATTCTCCACGGGCCAGCCAGCATGGCCTGTGGAGAAGAAAGCAAAACCCCCCCCAAGCCCTTCTTCCCCATGGGCCAGCCAGCATGGCCCGCGGGAAAGAAAGCCATTGAAAAAGTTAACCCCAAAAAACAAACCAAAAACAATCAAAAACACTCAAAAATCCAAAAAGAAAACACAAACACAGCCAAAAACAAAAATTAAAACCACACAGACCCCCCCGCAAAAAAAATCCAAACCACCTCCCCACCCCCCAAAAAATCAGAGAGCCTACCTACAGACGTCTTGACTTCATGACCACCGGAACTCAAATGAGCAAAGAAAGGAAACACTTACCGGAAGCACCCAGAGGACAGAAGAGAAGAATTGTAGAGAGGAAGCAAAGCTCACCACCCCCACCCAGAGGCCACAAGAGAAAAAACATTCAAAAATATTTCAAAATAAAAGATTAATTCCCAAACAAATCAAATAAATTAGCCAAAAATTCAAAAATATTCACACTAATCTCAAAAAATACCAAAAAAAGCCCAGAAATCACTTTTCACTCAAAAAACCCAAAACACCAAAACAAAAAATAAAAATGTGTAAAAATAAAGATTAAAAAAACAAAAACAAATTTTAAATTTTAAAAAATAATTTAAATCAAATAAATTATAATAAAATTTGCATAAACCAAAATTAAATTTTAAATAAAAAAATTAAAATAAAAAAATTAAAATAAAATTTGCATAAACAAAAACAAAAACCTTCAAAAACCAATTTAAAGAGCCCGGCACTAAGGAAGCCAGCGCACAAAAAATAAAAATAAAATACACACTGGGAGCGCAAGTCCGCTGCAGGCGGATGCAGCGCCTCAAAGCCACAAAACCACAAAACCTTTCAACACCATTTAAAACAGCCCAGCACCATTTGTAAAAGAAAAAAAACGAAACCCTTTACTATCCAACACAATTTTAAAAAGCCCGGCGCCGCCAGGCAAAATATGCTAGTAACCTATAAGGAAGAAATGTAACATACATGTCCAGCAGCCCTTCAAACACCCCTGGAGCTGATCCTGTAAGTCCCATTCCCCCTCTGTGTGTGTGTGTGTCTGTGACTGACACACAGAGAGAAACACAGATAGTGTGAGACAGAAAGGGAGACACAGACAGAGACACAGAGAGAGGAAGGGATGCGTGTGCTGCCCCAGCTCCAGCCCAAACCACACTGGCTGCAACCACGTTCAGGGCTGTGGGGAAACCACCCACACCCGGCCACAGCGGCAGCGAAAGGCACATAGGACACCAGAAGCAGAGTGGGGGAAGGCCACAAACACCACTGTAGCTCACCCAACACACACACCCCGACCACACAGGACAAAGTCCAGGTACCCTTGCTAGTTCTATCATAAACATTTACTGTTAAATACCTGGTACTCTCTACATCAGGGGTTCTCAACCTTTCCAAGCTGCGGACCAGACCACATACCCTCAGACAGCTGAGTGGGCCAGTCTGGTGGTTTCGCTACTGCATCTCCACCACCGGTGGCAGTGGTGGAGACACAGGCCACATGAAATGGTGTTTTAGGTCAGGGCTGGCCCATGGGCTGTAGGTTGAAAACTTCTGTCCTATATGTTGTTCATAACTAGAGCAGGGAAGTGAAGCAGGTGAATGCAATTATTTCTATGTCACTTTTAAACAAAGGGCTCCCAAAGCAGCTCTCAAAGGTTAAAAAAAATACAAATTGTGCCCAATACAAATTAAGTTGAGGCACATTTAAAACAGTATGATTAGTTGTGTCCAAATCCTTTATTGCTTTAAGTCTGCAATTGCCATTAAGCCTTTGCTATAAATGCCCACCCCTTCTGTAAGGCACAACATTCAATGTTATCTGATTGGTTCTAACACAGGTTTCCCGTGTTATCAAAAGCCTGGGCAAATGTATCACTGTAACTGCTGTTCTGTCTGTATATAAGTTGCTACCTCATCCCCTTATTCCCCAGTCTGAGTTATTTTAGCCAGCAGTATCCGAGTTGATAATAAATCACTGATGTTAACCCCGAACTTGCTGTTGCATTGCTACATTGGCGATGAGGATGGGATCTGCTGCCGCCACAACACCATTCGGGTTTTTGATGTGTCTAAGATGGACACTTGGCCAAGCTACAAAATCCAATTTGAGAATTGGGTTCTGGCCAACAAGATCAAGCCGGAGGAATGGAAGGCGATGTTTCTTGCAAACTGCGGCATCTCCACAATTGATCTCATTGTGAACCTGCTTCGGCCGAGAGAAGTAAAGGACACTTCTCTAAGGGACGTTCTGTCGGTTTTAAGAGACTACTTCAGGCCCAAGGTCTCTATCTTCACAGCCCGGGTGAACTTCTACTGGAGGAAACAGAAGCCCGGGGAATCCATCACTTATTATGTCGCCACCCTGTTCCAGGCGGCTGAGACATGTGAATGGCTGAACTTGGATGAGGCCCTCAGGGAAAGGGTAAAAAAGAACATGCTGACCTTCGACAAGGCTTTTGAGGAAGCTCTGGCGTCCAGAGTCACCAGCGCAGGTGTGAAAGTGTTCTGGGAGAAGCACTCCTCAGTTTAAAAAGCTGCAGCTGACCAGAGTGCTACGGTTCTCATCTTCTTCAGATTCGCCACCCTCATTGTCTTCGGACAACCGAGAGTCAGGGATGACATGTGTAAAGTTCACCGCAAGCCTTCCAAAACTGCTGACCACATCAAGGCCCCATGCAAAGGATGCGGGGGCAAGGATCTTTGGGAGAAGTGCCCATTCAAGGAGGGGGAGTGCCACAGGTCTGGGCGAAAAGGGCACATATCGAGAGTGTGCTGCCAGCATTCTGGTGTGTTGGCCAAGGAAAAAGATTGCCAGAAGGAGAAGTCCCAGATCTCCAAAATCAACGCCGGTCAAGGTTCCGGTTCCAGTTCCAGTGTTCATGCGGCCACGGGTCAATTCTTTGCTGATGTCAGTCTGCAGAGTCATTGTTGCCACATGGAGATTGATTCGGAATCGTCATACTCGATCCTCGCCCAGCGTGAGTTTTTCCAGATTCCGCCAGCGGACCGGCCCAACTTGCGGGTTCTGCAGGTCCAGTTGAAAGATGTGCAGGGATGCCACATCCCTGTGCTAGGCATCTGCAATTTTGAGGTGCAATTCAAAGGCATTGCTGCAAAACTCCCACTTGTTGTGATCAAGGCGGATTAGAACAACCTTTTGGGTACTCAGTGGTTTGGGTCCCTAGGTATTGCCTTTTCAGGCATCAATATGGTTCAGGCTGACCCCATTCAGGCCATTTGTGATAAGTATCTGGATGTGTTAGAAACTTTCACAGGGGACACTGTTCATTCTGTTTTCGACTCTATGGCCAAGCAAATGGGCTGAAGTCCCACTGAGTGCATGTTGCACCCAAAGACTGTCCTAAGACTGGACTCGATGAACTTGCTCCCCTGGGCATTGTGGAGGTCTCTGTTTCAGAACTGTGGAAGTCCCTCATCTTTACAACACTGAAATCTAACTTGGACATTGAGAAGACTACATGTGAAGATGCCCTGGTGTCAAGGATTGTGTATTGGGTGCAAATTAGGTGGCCACCACAACTGGTTTCTAAAGAACTCAAGGGTTATTACAGGGAACATAATAAATTGTGCTGGAGGGATGTTTGTTTTGAGAGGATAAAATGGTAATTCCATCTGCACTATGGACTAAGGTTCTGCATACACTGTTGTCGGGGTGCACGGGCATTGTTTTCTTGAAAGTTTTTGCCCAGAGTCATTTTTGGTAGCCCAGTCTCAACCAAGAATTTGAGGCTAGGGTTGGTCGTCCTTCTGTGGCAGGTCTCCTGAGGTGAAGGGGGAAGGTTTGGATTTGTCCCCGGGATCTGCGCCCCACCTTGGCAGGATAAAAAAGGAAGACGTACCCAACACCGCGGGACCTCGGCGCTGCCTCTCCCCGTCCCCTGTCATCGGCCTGGGGATGTGAGGCACCTGGGGCTGCTCTCCTCTGCACCCCGCCTTGGCGGGATAAAAAAGGAAGACGTGCCATATGCTGCGGGACCTCGCCGCTGCCTCTCCCCAGCCCCTGTCATCGGCCTGGGGACGTGAGGCACCCGGGGCTGCTCTCCTCTGTGCCCCGCCTTGGCAGGATAAAAAAGGAAGACGCACCCAACACCGCAGGACCTCGGCGCTGCCTCTCCCCGGCCCCTGTCATCGGCCTGGGAATGTGAGGCACCTGGGGCTATTCTCCTCTGCGCCCCGCCATGGCGGGATAAAAAAGGAAGACATGCCCAACACCGCAGGACCTCGCCGCTGCCTCTCCTTGGCCCCTGTCACCGGCTGACAGATTGGCTGCAGTTGTGAGGTAGCCCGGTGTGCCCATAAGAAGATCTGCCATGCTGGGGAGCCACCAACGTTGCCAGACGATTCCCCTTGGTGAGAGCAGGGGTGGCAGGAGCGAGAGACTGGCTGCTGTTGCGAGGCAGCTGCGAATTGTGCTGTTAATTGCTATCTTATAATTGTAAGTCGAACAATTAATTATATTATTGTTCTATGATGTGTATTAATTGTATTATTGATTGTGATTTGATATTTTTGTAAAGTTTATTGTGATTCTCATTATGATTGTATTTTGCACTGTATCTCTGTATGTTGTATTTCCCCTTCCCCCTCCTCCTTCCCCCTCCCCTCCCCCTTATGTTTTGTTTGTATTTATTGGATTGCTCTGTAAACCGCTTTGAGTTGTCAGTAGACAAGTAAAGTGGTATATAAGCAATAATAATAATAATAATAATAATAATAATAATAATAATAATAATAATAATAATAATAATAATAATAATAATAATAATAATAATAATAATAATAATAATAATAATAATAATAATAATAATAATAATAATAATAATAATAATAGAACCACCATACAGGGGTAGGGGACATGTGGATCAGATGTGTCCCCGCATGACGGGTCAAAGCGTTCTTTCAGATTTAGATGAAATGGGATCGCTTCATGGTAACCCTTCCCTGGGGGAGTCGGACCTTTCCGATTTCGATCCTGATCCAGATCTATTCAGTCAGCACCCTCCTCATATCTCTGAGCCATTCTCTACCATTCATCCTGCTCCAGGGGGTCCAGCGGAAGGTGAAAGTGCCAGTTCTGTGGTAATAAATGTCCCTCACTCTATGGGTACAGTTTCGGCACCGTTATGAGGTAATGCCTCAGTGCAGCCTTCCACTGACTTCTTGTCAGCCGCAATGGTGCCCCCTTCGACAAGAACTCCTCTGGAGTTGGCAGACTCTACAGCTGGTTTGAGTCTGGGATATGCACCACGGCTATCGGTTCCAATCTCTGCTTCTAGTAAGCCCCCCACAAACCCAGCTTCACATAAGCTCCCCAGAAACCAAAGCTTGCCTAGGTTGACCAGTGAGTCCACTGGCACTTCCATAGACCTTGGTTCTCTCATACCAGTTGCCCTAAGTCCCACGAGTGTTGGGCACCCTAAACAGACCTGTGGTCCACCCCAAAGGTATGGAGAGTGGGTTCCCTGCTGGGGGGGAGGAATATTGTGTCCAAATGCTTTATTGCTTTAATTCTGCAATCACCATTAATTCTTTGCTATAAACATGCACCCTTTCTGTAAGGTGCCACATCCATATGCTGACAATATAATCTGATTGGTTCCAACACAGGTTTCCCGGGTTATCAAAAGCCAGCGCAAATGTATCACTGTAACTGCCATTCTGTCTGTATATAAGTTGCTATCTCGTCCCCTTATTCCCCAGTCTGAGTTATCCTAGCCAGCAGTATCCGAGTTGATAATAAATCACTGATGTTAACCCCAAAATTGCTGTTGCATTGCTAATTATCCTCGGACTCAACAAATTACAATAATGCAGGTTATCAAAACCTCAAGATCTCTTTTTTCATATTTAAAATTTGTTCCCCGTGCAAAAAAGGGTAAAAGGAAACCATATCCCACCAAGATTTCTAAGGTGAGACAAAAAAGATAGGAAAATCTACCCCTTGATGGTAAAAACCTCTCTTTCTTATACCAGCAGCTTCCAAGCTGCAATACCAGTGCTTAAAGGAATGGCAAGTATATTTTTGGACCATCATTTCCCATAATTAGCTGTGCAGCTCTAGCGAGAGTTGATTGGAGTTACATCCCAACGTCATCTGGAGGACAACATGTTATCCATCCCAGCCAATACTGCTAGGGAAAAAACAAAGCAGATGGGAAAGCCCATCCTTACAGGTAGCAATCTCTTTCCCTACAGTATTCCACAAAGCTGTATTCAAGCCTGAAATATGGAAAAACTTTAAGTGCTATGTATGGACAGCCAAAGTTCATGCTGGCTGTAGTGCTATTCTCTGGGTTTTTGTAGCTCAAGAGCAAGGAAGATAGTTATTTATGAACTTAAGAGGCTCACTTGGAGTGCTTTGCACGGAGTGAGTCTTCCTGTTATATGAACTTGCTCAGCTTGTATCCAGACTCCCATGGCAACAATATACTTCTGAGTTTCTCTCCCAGTGTCTACAGAAATGTTTCTTTTGTTATATATCCCTGAAATACAAATTGCCATCCATGTTGTAGCATGAACTTCCCCATCTGATTTTCTTTCTCATCAGGGAATCTAGCACAAGTGTTAGAGGAAAGGGGGACAATAAACAATACTATAATTAACAAGGTGTGAAGACTACAAAAGAAGTAATATCAATAAACTATAATATGATACCTTTACCTTCTTATTAGTGGTAGTAGTGGAAGGAATTGGTCATTAAGTTGCCTTCTTATGTTATGCTTTATATACCTTTAAAGCTAAGGAAAATTATTCTGAAGTTTATAGAGTCCTACAGTGGAACAAAAGTATCTAATATGCTATTTCTATTTAATATTATTTACTCCCATTTGGGGGGGGGGGGAAGGGGAATATCTCCCACCTAAACCATGGGGATAAAGGATGCTGTGGCCATGGGTGGCTGAGGATCTTGCTGCCCTCCCATGAGCTCTGACCAACTCCCAGGGGACAAGGAGCAGCTGTGGCAACTGTCGCTGTCCTCCGGGCCTCACCTGCACCCGGGAGATAAAGCAAGTTGTTGTGGACTTGCTAAATGAATGCTATGGATTTTTAAAATGAATGTTTTTTCTTTGCTATGTTTTATGATGCTGTATTTATAACTTGTGTGATGTTGTATTTATGATTTTGTGATATTTACTTGTTCTGTGAGCCGCCCAGAGTCACGCTGTCGAGGGGGCAGCATACAAATGTAAAAATACAAATACAAATACAGGGTGAGCTATTTAGGGACATATGAAATTCGAGCATCCCCCCCCCCCCAGGAGTAATCATTTGATTTATTTGTCACAGATTTTTTAAAACAACAGCATTAACCACCATTTAAATTGTGCCCACATTTTGTACAAACAATCCCTTCCCAGTGCCACAACAGGCCTTCTACTCTGAGAAAAGAAGGGCAATGCACACATTTTTTCATGACCTTTAAATTGAAGTCTTTTTAAAAATGTTCACAAAATGTAATTATTTATGTTGGAATTCTTCTTTCAAAAAAAGGAAAAGATCTATAACTAGAGCTGTTCAAAAGCCAGAAATTGCAAGTAGATAAATAGGGATCACTTTAGTGGGAAAATAATTTGGGGACATGAAACAAGCCTCATTCAGGCATCCCCTGAGTGGAGTTTCCTCCAGCAAAATTCCTTTCAACCCAAAATAATTTCTGGCACAAAATTATTATTACTGGAGCTGTTAAGTTTTCTTTTGTGGCACAATGCAATGTAAACATGATGACAAGTATAGTCAGGTTTAGTCTGCTCATCTCTAAATAGCTCAGTATCTGCTGAGCCTTTGTATAACATTCATTTAAACCGTTTTTAAATGTAGGGATCTCACTGTTAGTAAATAACAAACTCCCAACAAGCTATCTAATGGAAGATCCATGAAAGCATTTGGTGTATTGCCACTTGAAGGAATCTTCATGTTCTCTCAACTCTTTCTATTTTTAATAAATGAGAACGTTTGTAGAAACTTTTATCAGCCCACTCTGTTAAACTGAAAGGAACAATTAAATGGTTTCACATTTATTTATCAAGTTTTACATTAAATGCATTTTAAAAATCATTTGTATATTCCTTTTCTAGGTTTATGAGATCTAATACAGCCAGTCTCATTACACTTGCTGATAGACAGTTTCCTCTAGCTCTCTAGGAGCAAATATCTGTGTTTCATAAATACTGCTGTAGAAGGGACTCAGATCCCTTTTCCTGGGCAAGGGATGATAAGAAAGGGAAAGTATTTTGGTGATTTCCATGTAGCCAAAATAAATTACTTGGCACCAACATTGTTCAATTCATCAACAGAATCTTATTTCATGCTTACAATAATGTTGGCTTACAGTGATTAAATTATATATTGTGAATGAAAATGTACTCCTGAATTCATGTGAATTCTTTCATTATTTGGGAAAACTAGATAATAAAATGTTAACAATTTTCCAAAGGGGTATCTGTGTGTTGAACAATGTCATATGAACAAAAATGGGATTGGAATTCAAGAAACTCAATGGAACAGAGACTAAGATTTCCCCCCATGTCTGTTGGATTTCAGTAGTTCCAGTATACTTCCCAAAGACAGTGTTGATTCAGAGAGAGCTGGAGCTAAACTGCCTTTACACTGAGAGTAAACCTTGGCATCAAGCCTAGCATTTTGCCACTTTTCCATTAGCTAGTACAGGATATAAGGCTGGAACTGGTGTATAAACTCCCAAAATGTCCTGGCGTGAAGACTGCTGAGAGCAAAGAAGTCTCAGGTTCAAGGAGTTGAATGTGTCTAGTTCTGAGATTTCTGGCCTCACCAGTTTCAGGGTTTTGATGTTCAGGAATTGATACGCAGCAGCCAGCATAACAGGGCCAAACCCAACTTTATTTTGGGAACTGAACATGGAGAACAATGGTGCAGCAGCGCCTTTATATGCAACAATAGAAAAGATACATTCGAGTGGGAAGCAACAGGATTGGTTGGGAGAACAGTGGGGTGATTGTGGGGTGACCAGAGACTTTTGTTTCGCGCTTCTCATTAGAAAGGGCAGGAGCCCAAGTCCCACGAGAGCTAATTTCCAAGAAGAACACAAAATGGAGGATAACCCGATCCCAACAATTCAAAACAACTGTTAAAGCATTATTTCAGTTACATACACAACAAGGGGTATCAGACTATTCTGGCTTAGTAGTAGCATATGGGTCAAAGACCTCCTATAATGGCTCCTCAGGCTTTGAGTAAACATCTATATCCATGGTGGACTTCTGTGATATATTTCTAGTAAAAATAAAGTTCAAACCCAGCCTCACCAAGCCACACCCACTTCTATGCTGCTTGAGATATAGCAGACCAAAATGGTGCAGACAGTTGGGGCAAAGAAGGGTAGCTTACTTTAATAGAGAGGGTAAAAAAAGAAAATCTAATTTCTCTCCCAGCACTGATCTTTGAGGGTCAAACAAAATGTTATTTTTGATATGTAGCATGAAACTGGCTGTGGTCTTGTTCTGGTTTAAAAAGTTAGATTAGAAGGACTTCAATTAACTTACCATATTTTCCGGCGTATAAGACGACTGGCCGTATAAGACGACCCCCAACTTTTCCAGTTGAAATATAGACTACCCCTCTTCCAATGCACACCAAATAAAAATTAACCCACACTCAACCAAGATGCGCAGCCCTCTGAGTCGAATGGGCAGGTTCTGGTGGAGAGCCAATCCACGCTCACGTTCTCCTCCTCGAGGTACAGGAAGATGTGTGCAGCTTGCTTCCCCTTGCTTCATACTCCCACACAGAGCAGGGACTCGGCCGCGGCACCCCCCACCATATGCGCCGGACATATGAAGCAAGGGGAAACAAGCTGTAGTTAAGTACCTGTCCTATAAGACGACCCCCGACTTTGGCACAGATTTTTCGGGGTTAAAAAGTAACCTTATACGCCAGAAAATACAGTATTTATTTTATATAAAATAAATAAATAAATTTTAGATTCCTCCCCCTTTCCTTGGTTGGTTTCCTTCACATATGCATTGTTTACATTTTTCTGTAAAATATTCAAAATAAAAAAAGGCATAACTGTCATTAACATCATAGAGATGCACATTTTCAAGATTACTTTTCTGAATTTGTGCAGAATGCAGGAACTGTTGCCTTGTTATACGGACTGGTAAAAATATTAGCAATGAATGATATAATTACATCTTTGGAATTAATCAGCTTGCACTTTTTCATAAGAGCACTCAGCTAGCAGGAGAGAAGAAAAAAGTGACTATCACAATGCTTTCTTGTTTCTTGGTATATAAGACAACCTGCATAATGTTGCATTTGCTATTATGTTTCCTAGCTGAGAATCCTTTAGATGTTCTTAGCTGTAATGTTGTTTGGAAGACTGAGAATGTTCCCCTGCTCTTTATAGTGTAGTGCAGAATTGTCACAGTATTAGATTTAAAATTACTGTCAACTAAATTAAACCTGAGTCCAAATTAGACCTATGTGTCTTCCAGACTAGACAAAGGGCAGGAAATGTTCTTTCCAATTGCTAGCCCAAATTTCATTTTGCTTTGGGGTAGAAACAATCAGAGTGAGGGCAGAAGAAGACAGCATTGCTACCTCTCAGGAGGGGAGGGAATAGAAACATGAGGAAACCACTTTGATTTTCTGGTGATAAACTCTATAAAATCAGTTTTCCAGCTTAAGAAAAAATTTCTGTGTTGTGATACCAGCATCCACTGCTCCTTTGTCATAATTACATATTATTTCAGATGATTAGCAAATTATGACCTGCTATATGTGTATGTATCTGTAATCTGTATATGTATCATCTATATTTCTTACATATATTAACATTTAGCCTCTTCTTGGTCCTCCTGTTTAAAGCAAAGTACAGCTGTTAGACTGTAAAAATTCAAATTTAATTACAAAAGAAAACACAAACAAAATTACATTAAGAGCCAGCCTGGAAACAACCAACAGAAAACTTACTTAAAGGTGCAAACTCCAGGAGTTGTCACAGAATGACAGAGAGGCCACCATTAGAAACAGCTGTTCACAGGTTGATCTAAACCTAACTGACACTGAGATCTCCAGCAGGTTCTTACTCTCAGATGTCAGTGATCAGATAGTTTCACAGGAGACAGGAAATTACCTTGGCTTCCTGGACTTCAATTGCTGTCAGCTTCAAATGTGAATACCAGCAGTATTAAATTATCACATCTGAGGGAGTTGCTGTTTATTTGTTGAATTTCTGGGCAAAATAGTTGCTGGGTTCCCTTTCTTTCTTTCTTTCTATCTTTCTTTAGCATTGCACAGAAATAGAAGTACAGTGGAACCTCATACAACAATTGCCCCGTATAGCAACAATATCGCATAACAATTAGGTATTTTTTGGGGGGAATGGTGTCCCACATAACAATTTTCCCAATGGAAAAAATTATACAACAGTTTTTCATTGGGAAAAACCACTTAGCAAATATATATATCCCATAGGAAAAATCGCTATACGATGCATGTATCATATAGCCATTGTTTCATACAACAACGAGCCCCATGGAACAGATTAAAATCATTGTATGAGGTACCACTGTACATGACATCACCTTTTTCTGGTGCAATTTCTTCATTCTGCTCCACATTTCTTCTTCTTCTTCTGTCCATGTGTGCAAGGGCATGGTTTGGGAGATCAGCTGCCTCCAACAAGTTTGGTTTGCTGTTACATGACTGTGGATGAGCACAATCTCTTGGTCTCACTTTGTGCAGTTTCATGTTTATGCTTGGAACTAGAGCTGCCACAAGAGGACCTGTTTTTGGTGTCAGTCTTGTGTTTGGCCTTACATTACAGCCTGCACTTTTACCAGGATTCAACGAGGGCAATAGTTGCCATGAAACAAGATGCCATAGTTGCTATGAGTGTTCTACAAAACTGCTGGGTCTTTATATTTCTGAAATGGAATGGAATACATTTTCTTGGTAGAAGCTTTTTCTCCCGAAAGAAGCATTGCAATCCTTGGGCTTTTGGAATGTGGTTTTAGGTACAGACTTACAACTGCAATACTAACTCAGATATCTGATACTCATAGGAGACCTAGAATAGTCGAAAGCACCTTGCTAGTGGCATAAAGGTACTTCTGAATATTTTCAGAGACCGGCCAGTAGAGGAACCTGCTGCTGGCTATTGGTAGAAGAGCCCCAAAGGAGGTAGTAAAGGGGGATAGAGGATCCCAACTGTGCTAAATCAACATCTTCTCCAGCCCAGTGATAATAATAATTTCATGTCAGAAATTATTCTGGGTTGAAAGGAATTTGTGGAAGAAACTCCACTTGGGGAACACCCAAATGAGGCTCCTTTCATGTCCCCAAGAGCTGGGACAGAGACAGGGACTCAATCCATCATTCCGTACCCAGGTCTCAAACTGCCAACTTGCCAGCCTTCCAGCTAACAAGGCAAGCTTCTTAACCACTGAGCCACCCAGCCCAGTTACACAACTATTACATTGGCACAAAGTTAGAGCAGGACCAGGAAAATCCTAAGTACTTTCTAATAGGCTCTGCATTTGGATTCAGCTGTCTGATATTCGTCAATTTGTATTAAGTCCAGATCAGATCAGATCAGATTGGCCAAGTTTAGTTCCAAGACAAAGCAAATCAAATTTAAAAGCTGGTTTTCAGAGCACCAATTGGATTGAGTGGGGCACAAAACAGTTCTGACCAAAATGACTCAGAAGCCCTCAATTGGTCTGTTAAATAAACGGGGAAACCTGGGCACAGCATCTTAATTTCCAGCATTTCTTGGCCAGGAGGCATTTGAAGGCACCAAATTTTGATTCAACAGCCCGGAGCTGCTTCCTTCATTATCTTACCTAAAATAAGACTAATCTATTTAGGAGTAAAGTCACCTAGTTATTATCCAATAACCTCACTCCTCTCGTTTGAGACATCAGAATCTCCAGATTTGTCTGAAACATTTCACATCCTTCCTTTTTGCCTTGGAACCATATTCCGAGTTCTGCAAAGTTTGCCTCTCCCTGCTAACACTGTCTTTATAGGAGAAAAACAAATCAGGCTTAGGCAAAACCTGTGCTGGATTTAATTTTCCCTTGTAAGGTTTCTTTTAGAAGATGTATATACTGAAATTTTCAGTGTTAAAAAAAACCAGCACTCAAGGCAGCTGGATAAGTCTTTTCAGTGCCTATTAGCCATGATAACTAAAGGGAGTTTGAAACTCAGAGGCAGTATATCACCCCTGAGTAGCAGACACTGGGGAACTAGTTCCACTGAGTTCTCACAACCATATGTTTGGACATAACTGAGAAATAATTCTGTGCCAGACAGGATATGAATAGGTCTAGCAAAACGGTCATTACATTCTGAATGGATTGATTCAGGCTTGACATATGCTGATAATAGAGGAGATTGTCCTCCATGAAGGAGCATCTACAAGGGAAGCTCTCACTCCCACCCACCCCCCACACTGTACAGTCCACCATTTTGTGAATCAAATTATTTATTTATTTATTTATTGTTAAATTTTTATACCACCCACTCAGCCAAAGCCGACTCCGGGCGGTTCACAACAGTGGGTAAAAACAGATAAAAACAAATAAAACAGATAAAAACCAGCAATAATTACACTAGAGCTTTTGCAAGTTATCGCTGAAAACAGAAAGTTGCAATATATGATAGAAGTTTCTTGTTCCAAAACGACACCCTTCCTAAAGGTTCATTGTATCTTTCACATATAATTCACCATATCTGTCTGTTATGTGCCGGACACTAAAATATCAGATTTTGAACAGCCTTGTTCCACCCAAGCTTCTGCACAGAATTATTGAGAACCACCTAGACCTTTTTAGAAGTTTTAAGAAATCTTTTAATATTTTTGCCAAAGAAGGATTTAACATACCACATGTTCAGTGTCCCAGTCCATCACTGTAGATATCTTATCTTCTTGGTATAGATTTATACTCCCCCTTTTCCCTCTGTGCATGCATCGGCTTTCCTTACCAAAAAAATGAAAATTTACAGCAAAAGTGAGAGAATTTGGTGGAGGGGATCAAGGTTATCCTCTGACCCTCACTGGGGGGAGGAGAAAATTCTCAACACTTAAATCCTTTTCAGTCTTTCCCTTCTCTGGCAACATTAATACAGATAAAAAGAACTGGTTTGCCTTTTCCCATCATTTATTGTTTTGCTCGTGCAAGCAGAGATTCCTGGTTACATAAAAAAGCTATGAGTGAGAGCCCTGAAATTGCCCATACCCATAGAATACAGTTTATGAGCCCTGCAAATTATAATCTGTCATAGTTTCTGGAAGTCCTGGTGCCAAACCAGAATTCTCTAGTATCTTTACACTGGGAAAATAGATTAGTTTACAGTACTAATGAAGGACCAGGAAGAACAACACCCACCTACCAACCAGACAGTACAGGACTGTGATGGTTCAGTGGTTAAGAAGCTCACCTTGTTAGCTGGAAGGTCAGCAAGTCGGCAGTTCAAGACCCGATTACTGCATGATGGAATGAGCACTTGTCTCTGTCCCAACCTACTGTACCAGTTGGAAAGCAAGAAATTGCAAGTAGACAAATAGGTACAACTTCAGTGGGAAAAGATCTTGGGGACATAAAAGGAGCCTCAATTGGGCATCCCCTGAGCAGAGGTCCTCCAGCAAAAATCCTTTCAACCCAGAAAGCATCATTGTATGCTTCTGACATGATTTTTTTTTTTTAAAAAAAACACCACACAGTATTTCTGTGATTATCCTACTGTTCTTCCAATAACTTAAGTTTCCTCATTGAAAATTTAAAACCTGGTTTACTTTCCAATGAGCAGTCTCGAAACAAATCAGACTGTTGGGTATTTTGAATTTTATTAAAAGCACTTTGAAGTCAGAGAGTATAAAGTACACAACAGAAGTACAGAGAATATGAATAAAGAAAAAGAGCTGCAAATTGTCCCACAAATCCACCCCAAAGAATCACTCTACAAAGGCATCTTGATTAAAAAGAAAAATATATTTTACTTACAGTCTGCTTGAAGATTACATCAGAGAAAAGAAATAAAGAAAATGCAAGCGCGGCGCCAAAATGGCCGCCGCGCCCTTTGCGGGCCCCCCCCCCACAGGACAGAGAATCCGGGTAGTTGGGGGCGTGGCCACCTCCCTTATAAAAGGGGTGGCCACGAGGCAGCCGTGCTGCCATTTTGCCTCAGCGACGGAGCGGAGAAGTTTTTCCCTGCGTCTCCGTCGCTCGTTGGTATCAACGGGAAGCCTTTTGGGGTCATTTTGCCTAGTTAGCTTCCCTTTCTGCTGCGGTGAGATGCCTTCCAAAAAGAAGGCTGCTGCGAATTCAGCTCGGGCTGTTAGGAGGCGCAATCCGGGTCGGAGGACCGCGGTGCCGCCTCCTCAGCAGCCACCTTTACCATCCCCGGCCGGGGCTGGTGGCATGGGGTCTATCGCCCCTTGGCCCGATCAGAGCGCGGGCGCGGAGGGTGCTCCGGCCCGTGGCCCGCGAGCGGTGGACACCGCTCCTCCTTCTGCTCAATCTGTTGGGCCTATTCCTTTCGGGCCGCCGCCTCTCCCGGGGCCCTCTAGCCTTGGGGGGTGGCCCGGCTCCCTGCCTTGGCAGGTTTCTTCACCAGCCCTACCGGGCTTTGGCGTTGGCCAATGGCCATATACGGGCCCTGGGGTACAGGGACCTGTCCCCATCCAAGGATCAGGTGGGCCGGCCGGCTCTTTCCCCATGGTTAATGTGGACACCTTACTGGCCCGTATTGCGGCCCTGGAGGCGTCTTTGGCCCGGGCCAGTCAGGCAGGCGCCCCTTTCGGGGTACCTTTTGAGGCGCTATCGGCAGCAGGACAACAGCCGGCGGCGAGGGTTGAGCTGCGGCAGGCGGGTGGCGCGGCTCCGGCAACTGCCTCGCAGCTCCCCAGCCAGCAACCTGGTGCGGGTCAAGCCCCGATGATGAGCTCTACATCGGTCGTGAGCTCCGACGCCCCCAGTGGGCCAGAACCCCCGGTGGGGGCGGCCCGCGGGGGTGCAGCATGTGAGTATATGGTGCAAACGAGTACACCCACACATATTCCCAATACAGGGGGGGCCTTTCAGTGGCCTTGGCCTCGCGCGGGTGGTGCGGGGGCTACCCCACTGGCGACCCACCCGGCGACAACGACTGCCACCATGCCCACTGGGGTGGGCCTAGGTTCTTACACTGCTGGGAACGTCCTGGGGGTGGCAGGGTTAGCTCAGGCCTCTTTTAATAGGCCGGCTGTCCCCTTTTCGGCTTTGCCGACGGCAGGGTATTCCTTGCCACTGGGTGATCACTTGGCACAGGCCACCAGAGAAAAGATATGGCGAGGGGAATATGTAGATATCTTCTCACTCCTGAACAGAGAGCCCACTAAGGAAGAAAGGGAGGGTCAGGATGAGAAGGACAAGGAGCAGGCACGCCGCCGTAAGCCGCCGCGTACCTGGGCCAACTGGCTCCCCGCTTATTTGATATATATGGCGGTATATTTGAGGGCGCGGCCGGATCTAGCTATTCCCATGGTCCAATATTTGGACAACATATATAGGGCGATGGTAGATTTCCCGGGCCCCTCATGGCTAGTATATGATGAGGAATTCCGTATGAGGATTCCCCTCCATCCCGAGATGAGATGGGATGAGCCCTGCCAGAGACTGTGGCTCTTGTATATGACACCCACACGCCCTGCCCCGGGGGATAGATACCATTGTGGACATGCGGTCCAGCGGGCAGCTCCAGCACAGGTTACCCGCCAATCGGCGGGGCAGGGGGTTCCAGCCCGCCTGCTGTGCTGGACTTTCTCGTCAAATGGTTCCTGCAGTCGAAAGAACTGCAGGTACAAGCATGAGTGTCCCACATGTTCTGGTCCCCATGCAGCCTCGGCTTGTCCCAAGCCTGGGGGGGCGCGAGGCAGAGGGAGGGGTGGACAGTGGGCTGGCAAGGCTGCCACGGAGGGAGCTAGTTCTCCAAAAGGCCCCCTCCCCAATTAAGGTGGACATGCTGGAGCGCTGGCTCGCATCGTACCCGAAGGGGGAGGACAGAGAGTATCTCATTCAAGGTTTTAAGCAGGGATTTCGTATCCCTTTTATGGGTGATAGATCCCCTCAGGATGCTCCCAACCTGTTATCCCTCAGAGGAAGGGAGGAGGTGGCTGCGGCCAGCATTAAAAAGGAATTAGACGCGGGCAGGGTCGCTGGGCCTTTTCCCGCACCCCCTTTTCCCAACCTTAAGGTTTCACCATTGGGTTTGGTTCCCAAAAAGTCCCTAGGGGAGTTTCGCCTTATTCATCATTTGTCCTACCCAGCCGGCAGATCGGTCAACGATGCTATACCTGATGACCTTTGTTCGGTCAGGTATACATCGTTCGACCATGCGCTGCGCATGGTGCGCTCGTGTGGCCCGGGTGCCTTGCTGGCCAAGTGCGACATTAAGTCAGCTTTTCGCCTCTTGCCAGTGCACCCGGGTGACTTTGAATTGCTGGGTTTTAAATTTAAAGGGGAATATTATTTTGATAAGGCCATGCCTTTTGGCTGCTCCATATCATGCTCGGCTTTCGAGCGTTTTAGTACTTTCCTAGAGTGGGCTTTCGTCCGCAGGTCAGGGTCCCGGTCTGTAGCCCATTACCTGGATGACTTTTTATTCGGGGGTGAACGGGGCTGGGACACGTGTGCACGTCTCCTCAATACATTTCAGACGCTAATGCAGGAACTTGGTGTCCCTTTAGCGCCCGAAAAGACCGAGGGCCCATCGACCAAGTTAGTATTCCTGGGGGTTGAGATTGACACGGTAGAGCAGGCTTCTAGGTTGCCGGGTGATAAGGTGTCCAGGATAGTGACCCTTATCTCGGAATTGCTGGCCAAGCGTAAGGCATCCCTGAGGGAACTGCAGGTGCTACATGGGCACCTTAATTTTGCCTGCAGGGTGGTCGCACCGGGCAGGGCATTTGCCCGGCGCTTATGCGACGCCATGGCAGGGTTATCCAGGCCCCACCACAGAGTTAGGCTTACCCGGGGTATCAGGGCAGACATGTTTGTCTGGTTGCAATTCCTGAGGGAGTTTAATGGGGTCTCATTTTGGAGGTCGGACCTCCTGGCATCCCCCAATTTCCAGATCCAGTCTGATGCCTCAGGATCCCTGGGTTATGGGATGTACTTCAATGGGAAGTGGGCCTATGGTGGGTGGCCACCGGCATGGGCAGGCACAGGTCGCCTGCGGGATCTCACATACCTGGAATTTTTTCCCATTCTGGGGGCTTTGATGCTATGGGGCGAACAGTGGGCTAATTCGGTAGTGCATTTTTGGTGCGACAATGCTGCCGTCGTACACATTGTCAATGCACAGACTTCCAAATCGCCCAGGGTTATGGATCTAGTGCGCCATTTTGTGCTGCGCTGCCTGCGCTTCAATGTCTTGTTCAGGGCCAGGCATGTCCCAGGGGTTAATAATGATATTGCTGACGCTTTGTCCCGCCTGCAGATCTCCCGGTTCCGCGCCTTGGCCCCGGATGCGGAGGAATTTCCCTCGCCACTCCCGGACGAGATGTGGACTATTGGCAAGGAGAGGTGAACCGGGCGATTGGCCTGTCACTAGCGCCACGCACGCGTAAGGCGTATCAACAAGCACTCAATTCATTTAGGGTTTTTGCTACTCAATTTCACTTGCCAGAGACCTGGCCTATCCCGGTGGACCATGTTCTGCGGTTCATGGTCCACCTCCATGCACAGGGCCTTGCACCTCGCACCATAGCATCCAAGCTCTCGGCGTTGGCTTTTATGGCCAAAGTAGGGGGTCATGTGGATACCACCTCTGACTTCCGTGTGAGACACGTTTTGGAGGGGTGGGTGCGCGAGCGCGGGCGTTGCCCGGACGACCGGCACCCTATTTCCCCAGGGGTCCTTACCCAGTTGGCCCGGGGCTGGCCAGGCCTCTGTTTTGATCATTATGAGGCAGCCCTTTTTCATGCAGCCACAACGGTGGCATTTTTTGGAGCGCTCCGCGTCAGCGAACTCGTGATGCTGTCTAAGGCGGATGCAAGTGGTAGGGCACTGGAACTCGGAGATGTCTATGTTGCCAAAGACTGGGCCCAGTTGAGGATTCGCTCCTCTAAAACAGATCAGCATGGCGTAGGCAGTGGAGTAAGACTGCTACGGTGTTCTTTGGCCGACATCTGTCCGGTTGGTGCCCTACAGGAATACCTGGCACTGCGTGGCACGCACCACGGCCCGTTTTTCTGTCACCAAGATGGGTCTCCCCTTACTAAATTTCAGTTTTGGAAGGTGACAGCCAGAGCCCTCACCAGGGTGGGACTACCAGGTGCCCGTTATGGCACGCATTCGTTTCGTATTGGTGCAGCCTCTACAGCAGCTGCTTTTGGGTACTCTGGGGCTGACATACGCAGCATGGGGAGGTGGGGCTCACAATGTTTTCAGTTTTATGTGCGCCCACTCCCGCCATGAGTACCAATTCAGTCACCTTACCTTCCCTTTTTCTCAATTTTCTTACAGACCCTGGGTGTCGTATTACACCGGTGACAGTATGGCTGGTGGGCCACAGCTATGTGCACAGGGCAGCGCGTTACGCTGCAGCGACAGAGTGGACCCCGACTGGGACTGGGTGACCACGCCAGTCTCGCATGGCATGGTAAGCCTGGGATGTTATGGCAGGAGCTGCGGCCTTTCCTTTTTTCTGGCCTGGGGGCTGACCCGCCTGACATTCTAATCATCCACCTGGGGGGCAATGATTTGGGCCAGGTCACCGGCTTATCGCTCAAGCATGCGATTTGCGAGGAACTCGCCTACTTGCATTATGTCTGGCCTGCCACAACCCTGGTTTGGTCGGACATTGTTCCGCGCCATTCTTACAGAGGGGGCGTTAACCTCCTGGCTCTTGACCGCGCTAGGCGCGCGGTCAATAAGGCAGTGGCGCGGTTTCTTGCCACCAGGGCTTGGGGACGGGTTAGTCATCACCCCGATATTAGTCTGCAAAATTATGACCTGTACGCAGGGGATGGGGTCCATCTGTCGCGAGGAGGTATGGACCTCCTGTTAGGTGATTGGCGAGCAGGCCTGTTGACCGAGCTGACGGTCTGGGGGGGGGCGTCAGGTCTTCTGTGAAGCCCCTCCGTGTGGCGGGTAGCACTGGTAAGGTAAACAGTATGACCCACAAGTATCCGGCAGGTTCGCAATTGACTGGACAACACTAGACAGGAATAAATTAGTTAAACGTTGTCCGGTCAACGACGAACCAGGCGATGGGGTGATGGTGATTGCTAACCAGCATGCATCACCCCTGTGATTTCACGGATACGCGTCAGAGGGTGGGGTCATGAGTTAGTTATTGACTACGGTCAACAATTTGTTTGTTGTTGACAAACAAATTGATACAAATTGATACATTGTAACCAATTGCCGTTGGCAATTTTGGGGTGGTACCTTACCAGTGTTACTTCGGCCTGCTTGCCTTAGGAATTATGATTGGTCGTTTTACCAATACAAATTTATAATTCGGACTAGGGCATTGAATCAATAAATGTGGCCCTTTGCTGTTATCCACTTTCAATGTTGTCTGTGTCCGTTATTGGGGGGGTGCGCCTGCAATGCAAGCGCGGCGCCAAAATGGCCGCCGCGCCCTTTGCGGCCCCCCCCCCACAGGACAGAGAATCCGGGTAGTTGGGGGCGTGGCCACCTCCCTTATAAAAGGGGTGGCCACGAGGCAGCCGTGCTGCCATTTTGCCTCAGCGACGGAGCGGAGAAGTTTTTCCCCTCCACCCCCTCCCTAGTTAACAGTGTGATATTTTGGTCGCTTCGGGGCCGGGTGGGAATTTTTGGTTGGGACCCATATTGGCTTCGGGTCCTGGCTTTTTTGCCCATCCCACACTGTTGCTATGGTTTGATATAGGGGTCTTTCTGCATTTCTACTGTTGACTTTGGTCACATGGGCGGGTAGCACTGGTAAGGTAAACAGTATGACCCACAAGTATCCGGCAGGTTCGCAATTGACTGGACAACACTAGACAGGAATAAATTAGTTAAACGTTGTCCGGTCAACGACGAACCAGGCGATGGGGTGATGGTGATTGCTAACCAGCATGCATCACCCCTGTGATTTCACGGATACGCGTCAGAGGGTGGGGTCATGAGTTAGTTATTGACTACGGTCAACAATTTGTTTGTTGTTGACAAACAAATTGATACAAATTGATACATTGTAACCAATTGCCGTTGGCAATTTTGGGGTGGTACCTTACCAGTGTTACTTCGGCCTGCTTGCCTTAGGAATTATGATTGGTCGTTTTACCAATACAAATTTATAATTCGGACTAGGGCATTGAATCAATAAATGTGGCCCTTTGCTGTTATCCACTTTCAATGTTGTCTGTGTCCGTTATTGGGGGGGTGCGCCTGCAAAAACCCTTAAACCTCCTGTTTTGTGGTAGACTGGGAGTCAGCATGGATACTTTCTCATCTTGTAGATCAGAAGAAAGAAGAACCACATAGAGCAGAGAGAAAGAAGAGAGGCCAGCCTGACCTCAGAAAAAGGATCCTTGTGATTGGTTAGAATGAAAGACTTTAACCCAGAAGGAAATCACTTTAACCCAGAAAAATGCTATGCATTTAACCTTCTTATTAGTAAAATATACCTGCGGTTGTTAAAGTTTCCAACCTGTACTAGATGTCAGCACTTGCTATGACAGACAGACATCTTTTATTTTAGGGAACACTAAAGGTATCATTTTTGAAGGACTGCAGTGGTTCAAGTGGCTAAGACGCTGACTTGGAGGTAGAAGGTCAACGGTTCAATTCCCGAGTACTGCAGGACGGAATGAGCTCCCATCTTTGTCCCAGCTCCTGCCAACCTAGCAGTTCGAAAGCAAGAAATTGCAAGCAGATAAATAGGGACCAGTTCAGTGGAAAGGTAACAGTGTTCCGTGCACACCGGTGTCTAGTCATGCCTGCCAAATGACCATGGAAACATCTGCAGAAGCAGACAACACTGGCTCTTTGGCTTTGAAACAATGAGCACTGAACCCTAGAGTTGGATACTACTGGCTTTCGAGCAAGGGAAACCTTTACCTTTTACTAAAGGTATCATTTACTTTGGCATTCTGTTGCTGATTCCAAAGATAACTCTTCACAGAAGGATAGGGACTATATATAGTTGATTACTACTAGAGCTACTCATCGGAATTTTGAATCACACTGGAGAAATATTTTTGTACATTTTATACGGACATTGAAGCTAAAAGTCAATGATGCTACAAGAGCCAACATGGATGGGAGCAGGATCATGACCAAAAGTACATTGCATAGAATGAAAACACCTGAAAAATATATGTGAAAAAGGAGAGGTATAATTTCCCCTAGCTTTGAAGCTAGCATTTTAAAACTATTGCCAATGACTCAACAATTGATTACAAAAGAGCACTTGAACCAGGAACAAAATAGTTTAGATTTGGGAAAATTAGGTTAACAGAGGTAGGGCTGCTTTTAAAGAAAGGGAAGGATTTTGCTAGTTGCACCTTCTAAGCAAACTGACCTAATTTGTACATTCTAGAAATTTTCATATTGGAATAATGTCTTTTGGATCAATGTGAATTTTGAATTTTCTGATGCTGTTCTTAGCTCTAGAATTAGAATGTAGAGAATTCACTTTCGAGTGGGTGCTGAACTGAAACAACCTAGAAACTGACTGATCTGATACCTTTTTCTCCATTTTTCCATATGCAGGCAACCTTTCCATGAACTGCTGGATAGCTAAGTGGCTAGACACTCAATTTCCCACTGTGTTTCCTTGACAGGGGCTGGATGTGATAATGCATAGAGTCCCTGCAGTTCAGTGATGATGCTGGTTATTCTACATAGGATGTTTTCCA
The DNA here is from genome assembly GCA_035047345.1 of Bradypodion ventrale. Classification (NCBI taxonomy): domain Eukaryota; kingdom Metazoa; phylum Chordata; class Lepidosauria; order Squamata; family Chamaeleonidae; genus Bradypodion; species Bradypodion ventrale. The sequence goes on along the minus strand of JAWDJE010000005.1, from coordinate 71,996,678 downwards.
GATAGTTTTTGGACTGATGTGGTGGTGCTAGGAGGGATGGAGTGAAATTAAAAAGAAAGAAAAGAAGAAAAATAAAATAAATTCTTTTGCACAAGTAGTGGTCATTTCACTCTTTCTTTAAATATAAGCCAAGGATACAAGTAGATTGGAAATCAGCAACAGTGTTCTGTTGGTAAAGATGAAACAGCCCTGAAAAAAATGAGAGGAGGCATAAATGGAAATTCATAGAAAAATGGTGACAGCAAAGGTAACCACTAAGGAAGGAGATCTTTATTTGCTGCTTATCCTCAGAAATCTTGATAAATTCTGAAGTTTTATTTGCATGTGCCTTCTGTGTTGGATGCCACACAAAATAGTTGTAGAGAAGATTGTAGGTGCTTAGAAAAACACGAGGGCTATTTTCCCCTAAAGGGGTTTCCGCTGAAAATTAGATTGCTGGGCACTCAGATGAACCTTTGAATCTGTCTTTGATGCTTTATGTTTAATATATTTTACAGGTTATAAAACTCTGTGTATTGTAATGGCCCTATACTTTCATAAATAATAATGCATGAAATTGTAGGCCATAGTCCACAGAAACTGCTATTAAAACTTGGCTATTTACCACGGACAGCAGTTAAGCTTACAGTGATGGTCTGAGTTATTTTCCATTTCCAGTATAGGAAATATCACAAATATTGTTGCTATCAGAAATATAGCTACCTGGTAAACATCCATGTTTTTAAATGCTCATTGGATGGGTGAAAATGACAAGTGTTATAATATTATCACTGCAACATCCTCTCAGAGGACTTTTCATCCAAAAGGTTGACAGTAGTGGTGGCTGCTGCTAAAGATGTGTTGTTTTATTTTCCTTGTGTTAAAAAGTTTTGGCAGAAACTCATATTTAATGTTTTCTGAACAAACATTTGGTACATAAGTATGTGTGTGTTCAGGACAGATGCTTAAAATGCATTATCCAAAAGTGTTGGCTTCAGAATCAATGGAAACATGGATGAATTACTTCCTTACTTAGGCCACTTTCATAGCAATGCTATGTGAATAGCATCATATTTGCCAGATGCCTCTACCTCTTCCTTCTCATTTTCATTTCTCTATTCATGGGAACTGTCCAGTCTTTCAGACTGATAGCCCCATCAGATTTACTGAGATAATAATGAGTAGCAGATATTTGACAATGCTGCATCCAAAAGCAGGTGTCATCTACTAGTAATCATGCACTAAACACATTTGCAGTGATAAGATAAAAAGTAGTTGGTAGTTTCAACAGATCTCTAGGCATGTGGAGGCTGTCCAAGGAATATATATGCCAAGGAAAGCTTTGTATCCTTTCCCCTATTTGCTACACATGGAAACCTGGGGAGGAGAAGTCCCCATGGACTCAATGTGGATCTAGACTTTGCCTGCTACCTTTAAGTACTTAATTGTTTGAATTCATGTTACTCAGCTGTTATATCATTACACATGTGTCATGAATCTTTAAAAACCATGGAGACTTTGAGCTCCTTCAATGCCTAAGAGCATGGAAAGAATAAACACATGAGGCTCAGGGCACGGAAAGATTTAATTTCTTTAACAACTTTTATCCTCGTGAGCAGGTAAATACTTTTTTCATCCTTTTTCATGATTACTTAACCTGTGTATGCAATTCCAAGGTCGCGTGTGTGTGTGTGTGTGTGTGTGTGTGTGTGTGTGTGTGTGTGTGTGTGTGTGTGTGTGTGTGTGTGTGTGTGTGTGTGTGTGTGTGTGTGTGTGTGTGTATATATATATATATATATATATATATATATATATATATATATATATATATATATATATATATATATATATATAGAGAGAGAGAGAGAGAGAGAGAGAGAGAGAGAGAGAGATATTATTTTGCATGTATAGTTACAATTTGTTTTATGCATGTTTATGTGGATTCCTGATGAAAGCTACGTGAAAAGCCAAAAAAATTACCGGAAGGGCTTAGAATCTACTTGCATATTGTTTACTTCAACTTATTAAATTACTTTGGATTTTGACATTGAAGCCTCAAACCGTTTCCTCCTTTTGCTGGTTCACACTGTTTGGCCCTGCTTTTCTTTCTTTCTTTTTTTTTTTTTTTGTATTCTGATAACTGTCTGGCTGCTTGGGGGAAAGGCGTTAAATAGGTTAGTTCTGCCTCCCCCCCTCTGTTAATAGATGTGGTTTAAATAGGTTTTAATCCAACAGGGTTTACAATAGAGTTTGTTGAAATATATTTAAGCATGGTGATCTTTTGTATATTTTGGCTTCCATAATGGGAGAAAAGTAGAGTATAAAACAAAACAAATATATTGAGAAGCTTCTTGAACTGTATGAGAATACCTTGTTTGGGGAGAAAAGGCTATCTTCTCCTATGTTAATTCACCAAACACTTTCTTAACACATTATCACACTTAAGGGTGGGAAACCAGCCTCATTTATGACTTTTTAAAATATACAACACAATCTGCTTAAGGTTTGCAGGAGATGGGAAAGAAAGTTTATGTTCTCCTGTCCCCATCCACCACACAGTCTTTATATAATCCTTTCAGTTGCTGCTTCCAATAAGCTCATCTCATGTATTTATTCAACAGAATGTTCTCTGCTGTAGCTTGTAGGCCTCTTAATGAACTTTTTTTGGGGGGAAAGGGGAGAAAATACTGAGTTTATATGCACATACACATGTGTGTATATGTAGAAATGAAAATAGTTACCTATCAGAAATGAATAATCAATACAAGGATAATTATCCTTGTACATTAGGCATCTGAGAGCACAAAGCTTTTATATATGTATTAACAGCAAAGTGCTTAACCGAGTTAGGCCTGCATGCAGTATATTTCATAGTGGCTTGATATCAGACTTCACCTAGAAAGCATTGTAATATGTTTCTGGCAAGAATCATGCCTCATAAGTATATAGTGCACACCAAGCAGTGATAAATGTTGAGAGTTCAGTGGCACAAAAGGATTTTCAACAATGGCTTCTGGTTTTATTTTTGTGCCTTAAGCTTTTCATTTTTATCATAAATCCTTCTCACGAAAAAAGATATATATATAAAGCTCTCTCAGCAAACTAAGCAAAAAAACGAAGTCCCATTTAAAGAAAAAGACTGCAGTTGCAATGTGTTGAGGTGAAAATTATGCTTTTAAAGGGGTAATTGGTTTTTTAAAAATAAGAATAAAATACTGCCTGGTTACATCTGCTCAAAAGTTCATACACAACATCCATGCCAACATGAATGAGTGAAAGAAACAACAAATAACAAACAATAAACAACTGGTGAAAATCTCAAAATATCGTTATTTGCAAATTGAAGTTGAGTGTTTATGGAGGAATAAATCTGTTATTCTGTCCATAGTATCTATTACACTGTGTAGTCAATAGGACCTGCAGAATTTCTGTTCTGATGAAAGTGAAGAAGAGAAGGTTCTGGACAAAAAGAAATTGTTTTAATATAGTTTGGGTAATTTGATTTAGGTGCAGATATCAGGAATTTCCTAACCCTTATATAAATTTTGTTACATGCCATTGCCTGTTGCTGTTAAATCTTTCTCCAGTTTCCAACTTCACATTATTTTTCCAACTGTACATTTTATGTCCTACTGTACAGTGGTACCTCACTTAAAGAACATAATGCATTCCACGGGATTGCTCTTTAAGCGAGTTTGCGCTTTAAGTGAAACACCATTGTAATTGACCAATTGTGACTTCCGGTGTGTGGGGGAGATTGCGAACCCCAATTTAGTTGTTAAGCGAGTTTTTGGTTATTTTAGTTGTTAAGCGAGGTGACCAGCAAGAGAAAATTCTGCTCTTTAAGTGAGTTAGTCTCAAAGCGAGGAGCTCTTTATGCAAGGTTTTACTGTATACTAAAAATAAGCAAGCAGGCAAGAAAAACCTGTACAGACAGCAGGTTCAGGAAAAGGGACCACTACTAGAGCAGGAGTTCTCAACCTTTTAAAGCTGGGGGGCCTTGTCAAGCTCCCTTTAACAGTTTTTTTGGGGGGATGGCCATTTTGAACTTCCTCCAGCACATGACACTTCCTGGTGTGGTGGAGGTGGTAGTGGGGGCACATGAAATGGTGCCATGGGCCGCATCTGGCCCAGGGACTGCAAGTTGAGAATCCCTGTGATAAAGCATCATCAGTAGCCATTCTTATCAGCCTCTCTGTAGCTGCCTGTTGTAAGATTTAATTTAATTTGATTTTTCAACTTGTTCGCCGCCCATTCAGACAAGCCCGACGCAAGGCGGCTTACATAATCTAAAAACCCCACACAATAAAAATTGGTTAAACCCCCCATCCACATTAAAATCCCACCCACCCCAAGAAGCAGAGAGAGGGTGCATCTTATGGTAAAAGCCAGTGAGCAGGAGTCACATTGCCCTCAGGGACCCATACCTGCCCCACCAGCCAGGTTTTAAGACCTTTCCTGAAGGGCAGCAACTCTGTCTGCAACTGTAGCTCTACTGGCAGGACGATCCAGAGGGCTGGTGCCATACTTGTCAAGTGCGGCTCCGGAGAATATGGGACCTGCGCAGTAACCTTCTGTGCAGAATCCTTCTACGCATGTGCAAAAGCCTTCTATGCATGCAGAAGGATTCTGCGCAGAAGGGGATGCAATAACTACTTTTCCCCGCCGTCAAATTACGGGATGGGGTGGATGGCAGTGGGAAAGAAGAGTTTGTGGTGCTGAATTATGAGAAATCCCGGCCAATCCGGGATACTTGACAGGTATGGCCAATGCAGACATGGAGAAGGCCCTTTTTTTGTGCCAGAGAGGCGAGCCCCACTGGCTAATGGAACAATTAGGGAGCCCCTCCGGTCCACTCTGGTTGGATGGACAGATGTCCTTCGGGCAATGCGGTCTCTTAGTTATCCTGGCCCTCTACCATATAGAGTTTTAAAGGTCATAACCAGTGTAGCTCCCGGAGCAGCAGCCAAGCAGGGGAATACCGTCCGCATCCCATCACTACCCAAGTCGCCGCATTCTGGACCAGCTGCAGCCACCGAATGGTCGTCAAGGGCAACCCCATGTAGAGCGCATTGCAATAGTCTATTCTGGAGGTGACCAGAGCATGTGTGACCATAAGCAAGGAGTCCCTATCCAGGAATGGGCACAACTGGCGTATCACATGGAGTTGTGCAAAGGTACCTCTCTGTCTATAGAAGCTGAGATTTACAGTGTTTCTGCACTATAGTTATATAAATTTATATGTCTTTAGTTAGGTATGTAATATTGGTTATCACTCCCTGGGATGAGTATATATAACCAAGGGAGTTTTTGGCCAAATCACCCTGGTACAGACACTTTCATTATCATTGGCTGAAATTCTGTTGCACAACTTTAGGCTGCAGAGCAATGATAAAGTCATACTGCAGCTGCTTCAGAGTAATAAAAATCTTTCTAGAGCTCCTTCAACATTCAGGAGCTGTAGAATAGAAGAGAGAATGAGTTAAACCTAGAAAATTACCATTTCCAACTTCCTTTACTTGAGTCAACCCATGTTGTGATGTGATGTGATGCAATGCTAGCATACAACTATGATGGTTGTTGCTTTGTTACATGTGCTTTTTAAGAATAAGGACAATATTTATCTGTAGAGGAGAGCAAAGGAGGAACACTTATCTTTCAGAATCCTAAATTTATTGCCAATTTTAATGTGCCCAGAAAGATTCACTGGTTGAAACCCTGATGCCTAGCATAGTAAGTCATGCTGCAATGGGCCCATTGATTCAGTGGGGATTTGGTGAGTCAACTCATCTATAAATTGCATTGATTCAAATATGTCTATTTTAGTTTGGGTTTAACATATTAAAGTAAATCAACTTGTTACTAAAAACAAGAGGGTTTCAGCTGCTGTGTTGTACTGCATGTACTAGAAACATATCACTATACAAGTCTATCCTTCCAGATTCCATATCTATCAGTTAAGGCATTCAATGGTGACTGTTCTTGTGCTTGCTACTTTGAAAACAGTAGGATAAAGAACTCCTGGCCACATAAGTTGAAAGATCTTGGAAATTCCTTACTAAGATGTCATGTTGAGGCCTCTTGAATAGATGAAAATGCAAAATTTAGTGGATATTTTTTCACAACCCTAACAGCAATTGTTAAGGCATCATCCTAAGGAATCCTGGGATTTGTAGGGTTTTTTTTGGGGGGGGGGGATCATTAGGAATCTCTTCTAAAGCACAGTGGTGCTGCTCCCTGAATTATAACACAGAATTCTAAGCACTTCACAATACTAAAAATCCCACAGCTCCTCATGGGGAAGCATGACATTCACAGCATTATAAATCTGACAGACAGAATCGCATGATGCAGATGTGCCTTTGCAGGCGCACCCCCCAATAAAGGACTCAGACACTGATGAAAGTGGATAATGGCATTGGGCCACATTTATTGATTCATGCCCTAGTCCGAATTATAAATTTCTATTGGTAATTGACCAATTATAATTCTTAAGGCAAGCAGGCCAAAGTAACACTGGTAAGGTACCACCCAAAATTGCCAACGGCAATTGTTACAATGTATCTATTTGTATCAATTTGTTTGTTGACAACAAACAAATTGTTGACCGTAGTCAATATCTAACTAATGACCCCACCCTCTGATGCGTATCTGTGAAATCACGGGGTGATGCATGCTGTCTAGCTGTAGCCATCACCCCGTCGCCTGGTTCGTCATTGACCGGACAACGTTTAACCAACTTATGCCTGTCTAGTGTTGTCCAGTCAATTGCGAACCTGCCGGATACCTGTGGGTCATAAATGTTTACCTTACCAGTGCTACCCGCCACACGGGGAGGCTTCCCAAAAGGCTCACCGCCCCCCCCCCAAGACCGTCAGCTTGGTCAACAGGCCTGCTCGCCAGTCCACTAACAAGAGGTCCATACCTCCCTGCGACAGATGGGCCCCATCCCCTGAGTAAAGCTCGTAATTTTGCAGACTGATGGCGGGGAGGCGAATGACGCATCCCCCACCCTTGTCGAAAAGGAACCGTGCAATAGCCCCGTTCACGGAGCGTCGGCTCGGTCAAGAGCCTCAAGGCCGAACGCCCCCCTGTAAGCGTACTGCGGTATCGTGTCCGACCAATTGAGGGTTGTGGCAGGCCACAGATAATGTGAGTAGGGCAGGTCACTGCAAATCGCAATCTTCCGTGCTAGGCCAGTGACCTGTCCCAAGCCATTGCCCCCAAGTTACATAACCAGGACATCAGGCGAGTCAGCATCCCTGATGTATAAAAGGAATGGCAACAGTTCCCGCCATAACATGCCGCGCTTACCATACCACCTGAGACGTGCGGATGCACCCAGTCCCAGTCGGGGTCCCCACTCTGTCGCCGCAGCGTAACGCGCTGCCCTGTGCAGCGTAACGCGCTGCCCTGTGCAGCGTAACGCGCTGCCCTGTGCAGCGTAACGCGCTGCCCTGTGCACGTGGCTATGGCCCACCAGCCATACTGTCACCGGTGTAATACGACACCCAGGGTCTGTCAAGGAAAAAAGGGGGGGAGAAACAGTGCAGTGACTAAACTGGTACTCACGGCTGAAGAGGGCGAACACAAAACTGAAAACATTGTGGTCCCCACCCTCCCATGCGGCATATTTCAGCCCCGGAGTACCCAAAAACAGCTGCAGTAGAAGCCACCCCCATCCTGAATGAATGGGTGCCGCAACGAGCCCCAGGGAGGCCAACACTGGCTAGTGCCTTCCCGGCACCCTCCAAAATTGAAATTTAGTAAGGGGAGACCCACCTTGGTGACAGAAAAAACGGGCCATGGTGCGTGCCACGCAGTGCAAGGAAATCCTGTAGGGCACCAACCGGACAGATGTCTGCCAAAGAACATCGTAGCAGTCTTACTCCACTGCCTACGCCGTGCTGATCCGTTTTAGAGGAGCGTATCCTCAACTGAGCCCAATCATTGGCCACATAGACATCTTCGAGTTCCAGTGCCCTACGACTCGCATCCGCCTTAGACAGCATCACAAGCTCGCTGATGCGGAGCGCTCCAAAAAAGGCTACCGTTGTAGCCGCATGAAACAGGGCTGCCTCATACCTATCAAAACATAGGTCATGCCAGCCCCGAGCTAGTTGGGTAAGAACCCCTGGGGAAATTGGGTGGCGGTCGTCCAGGCTACGCCCACGCTCCCACACCCACCCCTCCGAAACGTGTCTCACAGGAAAGCCAGCGGTATTGTCCGCATGACCGCCTACTTTGGCCATGAAAGCCAGCGCTGACAGCCTGGATGCTATGGTACGAGGCACGAGGCCCTGGGCATGTGGGTGAACCATAAATCAAAGGATGTGGGCCACTGGGATCGGCCAGGTGTCTGGCAGCCGGAATTGGGCACAGAATGCTCGGAAAGAATTGAATGCGTGGTGATACGCCTTACGCGTGCATGGCGCTAGCGACATGCCGATCGCCTGGTCACCTCTCCCTGCCAATGGTCCATATCCCATCCAGGAGTGGCGAGGGAAATTCCTCCGCATCCGGGGCCAAGGCGCGGAACCGGGAGATCTGCAGGTGGGACAAAGTGTCAGCGATATCATTATTGACACCCGGGACATGCCTGGCCCTGAACAGCACATTGAGGCGCAGGCAGCGCAATACAAACTGGCGCACCAGGTCCATGACCCTGGGTGATTTAGAGGTTTGTGAGTTGACAATGTGGACAACGGCCGCATTGTCACACCAGAAATGAACGACCGAGTTGGCCCACTCCTTACCACATAGCATCAAGGCCCCCAGAATGGGAAAAAATTCCAGATAAGTAAGATCACGCAGGCGACCCGTGCCAGACCAGGCTGGTGGCCACCCACCATAGGCCCACTTCCCATTGAAGTACATCCCATAATCCAGGGATCCCGAGGCATCGGACTGTATCTGGAAACGAGGGGAAGCCAGAAGGTCAGACCTCCAAAATGACATCCCATTGAACTCCCTCAGAAACTGGAGCCAGATAAGCATATCTGCCTTAATACCCTGGGTCAGTCTCACCCTATGGTGGGGCCTGGATAAGCCTGTCATGGCGTCGCACAAGCGCCGAGCAAATGCCCTGCCCGGTGCGACCACCCTGCAAGTGAAATTGAGGTGACCATGTAGCACCTGCAGTTCCCGCAGTGATGCCTTGCGTTTAGCAAGCAAGTCTGAGATAAGGGCCACTATCCTTGACACCTTATCCCCTGACAACCTAGAAGCCTGCGCTACCGTGTCAATCTCCACCCCCAGGAACACTAACTGGGTAGATGGGCCCTCGGTCTTTTCGGGAGCTAAAGGGACACCAAGTTCCTCCATTAGCATCTGAAATGTGTTGAGGAGATGTGTGCACGTGTCCCAGCCCCGTTCACCCCGAATAAAAATCATCCAGGTAATGGGCTACAGACCGGCACCCTGACCTGCAGACAAAAGCCCACTCCAGGAAGGTGCTGAAACGCTCGAATGCCGAGCATGATATGGAACAGCCAAAAGGCATGGCCTGACACCTTAAGGTTGGGGAACGTGGGTGCAGGGAAAGGGGCAGCGACCCTGCCCGCATGAACCTCCTTGTAAATGCTGGCAGCAGCCACCTCCTCCCTCCCCCTAAGGGACAACAGGTTGGGAGCATCCTGAGGGGACCTATCACCCACGAAAGGAATACGGAACCCCAGTCGAAAACCCTGGAGCAGGTAAACCGCATCCTCCTCCTTCGGGTACAATGCGAGCCAACGCTCCAACATGTCCACATTAATTGGGGAGGGGGCCTTTCGGTGAACCAGCTCCCTCTGCGGCAGTCTTGCCAGCCCCTTGTCCGCCCCTCCCTCTGCCCCGCATCCCTCCAGGCCTGGGACAGGCGGAGGCCGCATGGGGGCCAGCACAAGAGGGACACTCATGCCTGTACCGGCAATTCTTCCTATTGCAGGAACCATTGGATGAGAAAGTCCAGCACAGCAGGCAGGCTGGAACCCCCTGCCCCGCCACCTGGCGGGGTGTCTGTGCAGGGGCCGCTCGCTGGACCGCATGTCCACAATGGTATCTCTCCCCAGGCGCAGGGCGCGTGGGCGTCATATACAGAAGCCACAGCTTCTGGCAGGGCTCATCCCACCTCATCTTGGGGTGCAGGGGAATCCGCATACGGAGTTCCTCATCGTAAGCCAACCACGACGGGCCCGGGAAGTCGACCATCGCCCGGTAAATGTTGTCCAAATACTGGACCATCGGAATTGCCAAATCCGGCCGGGCCCTGAGGTAGACCGCCATGTATATGAGGTAGGCCGGCAACCAGTTGGCCCACGTACGCGGCAGCTTACGACGACGTGCCTGCTCCTTATCCTTCTCATCTTGCCCCTCCCTCTCCTCTTTGGTGGGTTCTCTGTTAAGGAGGGAGAAGATGTCCACATACTCCCCACGCCAAATGGTCCCCCAGGGGCAATGAATACCCCGCAGTCGGTGACCGGGCGATCGGCATGTCGCTAGCGCCATGCACGCGTAAGGCGTATCACCACACATTCAATTCTTTCCGAGCATTCTGTGCCCAATTCCGGCTGCCAGACACCTGGCCGATCCCAGTGGCCCACATCCTTTGATTTATGGTTCACCCACATGCCCAGGGCCTCGTGCCTCGTACCATAGCATCCGACACAGGAACGGCGGGAACTGCGGGCATCTGAAAAGGAGCCTGGACCAACCCGGTCACCCCTAAAACTTTCCCGACTGCATAAGGAGTACCCCCCACAACGGGGCCCTGGGTGAGAGTTGGAGTCACCGGGTGGGCCGTCAGCGGCTGAACCGCCGCACCACCCGTGCGAGGCCAAGGCCATTGAAACCCCCCCCCCCAACGTGGCCATGTGTGTGGGTGCACTAGATTGAACTGCATACTCACATGCTGCACCCCCATGGGCCGCCCTCACCGGGGGTTCCGGCCCACTGGGGGCGTCGGAGCTCACGACCGCAACTGAGCTCGTCGACGGGGCCTGACCAGCACCGGCCTGTTGATCGGGGAGCTGCGAGGCAGTGGCCGATGCCGGGCCGCGCGCCTCAGGCAGCTCGACCCGTCCTGCCGCCTGCCGCTGCCCAGCAGACGATGGATCAACCTGCACCCCAAAAGGGGCCCCAGGGTGGTTAACCCTGGCCAGCGACGCCTCGAGGGCCGCAACGCGGGCCAGAAGGGTCTCCACGCTGACGTAGCCCCCCAAGCCAAGAGGGGGCAAAGGGCCGGCCGGTCCGCTAACTGCAGGCGCGGGTCCAGGTCCCTGGACCCCGGGGCCCATATAGGGCCAAGATCCCAGGCCCGGCCCCAGGGCCGGGGGAGCACCCGTGGCTGAAGCCCCCCGCAGGCAGCTGCGCACCAACGGAGGAAGGCCCCGCAGAATGGGCCACGCCAGAGGCAGTGGCCACTGCTCGCGGGCCGAGGGCTGCGGCCCCAACCGGGCCGGTACGTGGACCTCCAGCCTCCGGCCAAGGGGGAATCAACCCCATCCCACCGGTCCCGGTGGGCTCAGGCAAAGGAGGCTGCTGTGGAGGCACGGCCGCAGTCCTCCGACCCAGCTGGCGCCTCCGCGCAGAACGAGCCGCGTTCGCAGTCGCCTTCTTCTTTGAGGGCATCGCAGCTAACCGATGGGAAGCCGAAAAAGAAAATCAGCAGCCAAGAGGCTTCCCGGTGAAAGGCACGAGTGACGGAGGTAAGAGGGAAAAAACTTCTCCGCTCCGTCGCTTCGCAAAATGGCAGCGCGGCTGCCTCGTGGCCACCCCTTTTATAAGGGAGCTGGCCACGCCCCCTAACTACCCGGATGCCTTCGTCCGGTGGGGGGGGGCACGCAAAGAGCGCGGCAGCCATTTTGGCGCCGCGCTTGCATTATAATCCTTGTTTTCAAGTTTTTAGGCTGCACGATTAATTAAAAGACAAAAGAAGTTCTATTTCAACATATGTAAAACAAAAAAAAATGGTGACATGGAGGCAGAACTAACAAACTTGTCCTTGTTCCTACTCCTTGGTGTAGGTGATCTTATACTATATATGAATACCTCAATAGGGCACAGCTGCATACATCTTCTAGAAGATGATTGGGCACACAGATGATTGTCTTGGCTCATATCAAAGCAGTTGATGAATTTTTATGTTACATATTAATTAAATTCACTGCTCTTCTTTTCTACAGAACATGGGCAATGTGGCTAACAAAAAACAAAACCCAAAAAAACCACAGAATGGTGTGAAGTACTCTATATTAGAATCTACAACCAGAGCAGAAAACATTACTTCCCACAGTGATATTTACAGATTTGTAAACAGAACAGGGAGAATAATGTGTGTGTGTGGGGGGGACCTACTGAGCAGTTTTTCATTGATTCATTTCAAAACCACACAGACATTTCTGACATAAATCCATTACAGCACAGACTCTACAGAACAGTAAGAGATTTTTTCTCACATTTCTCACTATTAATTGACTTCAGCCTGTTCCTAGATATAACTATCAGAATGTTTTTCTCATTCTTTTTCAGTCTTGCTTCACTTCAATTATCCATTGCATTTTCAGGATCATTATACTAATGAAGCCCATGTGCCTCTTGACCAGAGGCCTAACACAAAAAGGCTCCAATCAGTCACATTCATCTGGAATTAAATACTATTGAACTCAGTGGGGCTTTCTTTTCAGTTGAGATATATATGATTCTATGTATGTGCACCCAAGAAAAGAAAGCCCCGCTGAACATTAAAATTAAGTCCTGTTATAATTATGAATTATATCCTTAATAAGTGCAGTTCCATACTACCCCTGGTGTATCAAAGTGTTGTAACAGTACAATTAAACCTTTCATTCTCCATTTAATATCTATTTAAAAGTTCCCAGTTAATAGCTATCAAAATATAAGAGTATGAAAGTCTGAAAATGTCATTCTTACAATATAAGTATCTCATTCTTCTAATTTATTGTAGATGCATTCATTTCGTCCAATTAGTACTCAAGGGATAATAATGTCACAATAGAACTAATGAGTAATTATCATGACAACACTAATTGATTTGTGTAGATTGTAATGACTACAGAATTAATACATTCAGTGAAGGTGTTACTTACACAGTATTATTATATAGTACCAGAACATGAGCCATCAAATGATTCATCTCTTAAGAACTGATGTAAGGCTTTCATGCCACTGATGAACATTTCTTGTGTAACACTCTGGCATTTGGTATTGAAATGTTTTTATAGACCAGTCATATTTTGAAGGGATTGTGGTGGCTCAAGTGGTTAAGACACTGAACCTGAAGACTGGAAGGTCAGAGTTTGATACCCGAGTACTGCATGAGGGAGTGAGCCCCTGTCTCTGTCCCAGCTCCTACCAACCTAGCAGTTCCAAAGCAAGACATTGCAAGTAGATAAATAGATATGGAAATGTCTGCAGATGCTGACAATGCTGGATACTTGGCTGTAAACAGAGATGAGCACTGAACCCTAGAGTCGGATACGACTGGCTTTCGAGCAAAGGCAACCTTTGCCTTTACCTTTACATATTTTGAAAATAAATGATGGGCATATAGCATGGCTACTTCTTCTATTATTATACACAGAGAAAGAGATGCATGCACAAACATACACAAAAAGAAAAGTGATAAGAAAGCATGATACTCCTGTCAGACTCAAATGTCTCCAATCAGGGTAAGCGTTGCAGGGTCAGAAGCTTCTCACAGATTAGAACAGAAGGGTAGCCAAGGCAGGTTGTTTAAGTACACCTTATCTAACCCTGCTGAGATGTAACTTATTTTTATCATGCCACCTGGGTATGTAGACCCATGGAGCAAGGCACAAAACTGTCCCACCCACTAGAAATGTGTTTGCATATACTGTATGTGTGTTATATGTGCACAACTGTAACTGAGAATTTTGGTGCATGGGGAAAACAGCACAAAATACATCCATAAAACAGTCTTATACACTTTTATTCTCCATTTCATCATTTCAGTTAGGGAGGGGGGACAAGTATGTATCTGGCTATGTGAAGAGAAAACTGCATTTTTTTTACACCTTACATCCTCATTTTGTTGACCTTTTTATTCTTTTCATTTGTGCAATTACAGTACATATTCCTTCCTGGCAAAAAAAGTGACTTTTATTCCTCCTGCATCTAGAGTTCCAAATTCCAAAGGCTGGAAGAAAGTATGGTATTGAGGCTAAAATATAATGGACAAGCTATTAGATGCCAGTGTAGCTTACTACATCTGACTCCCACAACGATAAAGTGGGCAATCCTATATAGATTTAACTGAGCTCTTTGGAGGAAGTGTAGGATACAGAAGTAATAGATGAAGACTATCTAGTGACTGATGGGAAAATGTGTGTGTGGTTTTTTTTTAAGTTTATATAAATAATATGAAAACAGATGGGAAGAAATTGCAATAAAGAGTAGTAAGCATTGAAAGGAATGAAGAACAAACCACAAGGAAAACACAATGTTACAGAGTGCTCCAAAGAAAGCCACAGGTTTTACTGTGGAACTGTTCCATATGTTTGTGGCTTACAACTGCCATCCATAGCTATTGATGAGGAATTATGGGAGGTGCCATCTAAAAGCACTACAGCTATGCACTCTGCTGTAGAGAGTTTTCAGATAAGGGCAGTAAAGTAGGCAGTCCCAGAAAGAATGTAACAAAAGTGATTTATACAATACATAGACATCCTCCACCCCTATATTCAGCTTTTACTCTATGTTTGGAGCAGGAGGAGATAGACCTAATGAGAAGCAGTTGACACATTGCTGCTCATCACTTCCATCTCTAGCTATGTGGATGAAGTAATGAAGTTTGGTTGGATGTCTCCCTCTCCAGAACTGGCCAAACAATGGCACAGCTCTGCACCAACACAGTGACCAATGGTAATGTTTGTGAGAGTGGGCTACTTGTTTGCTAACCCAGTGATTCTGTAGCTGCTGAATTTGGCCATTAGGCTTTTGCCTTGGTCACCCAATATTAGAATCATCTCTCAGTGCATGCATTTGCACATCTGTGTCTAATCTTCAAATTGAAAAATGTTTTTTTTTATCCAGAAAATGGATGTCAGTTGGCAAGCACTTGTTTTTGAAATGTTTACAGTAGAGCAATAGCTTTCCAATCCTCTTTACAAGTGTGGAGGCCTACAAGAAAGACACACATTTTCTCTGCCTGTTTCTCCTACAAAGCAGCACACATTTTACTTGTTTCCAGTTTTGGTTCAGTAGTTCTCAAACAATGCCATTGATATGTATGATAACTGTGTGTACTGAAATGTCAAAGATTCAAACTGCCGAATTCCCACGCAAACTGCTGTCAAACAGCGTTGCTGTTTGACAGCCGCAAGATATTGGCAAATCGCGACGTATCGCGATATTTCAGAGAATGCACAGTTTGAAGTTTGACAGGCACACTATGTATCTTTTTAATGCAAATGATGGGATTAAGAAGTGTACATATGTTAATTGTCCAATCAGCATTGTTCCCGCTGTAAATGTATCTTTCTGAATGTGTATATAAGACAGTGTTTTGCCCCATCCAAGTTGTGTTCAGACCCTCCAAATAAAGAGATGTATTTCACTTTCCATGCTTGTTGTCTCCAATTTCTGAACACCAAACCCATGGAAGAAAATCTGGGATCAAGTTGGGGAGGGTAATTCTAAGAAGCTCAGCCATTATGTCTTTTGTGTATGTGTAGTTTGGGTTTTGAATTTGTATTGGCATCAGCTTATTACCTTGTCTAGTTCATAATAAGACTCATATGATTTTCTTTTCCCCTGGAAACGCTGCTTGGTCAAGAGTATTGTGGCAGTGAAAGGATCTTGGCAGCCATATGATAAGCCACCCATCTTTTAAATGTCAGGACCCAAATCTACCTTAACTGCACTTAAGAATGGCCGCTGGAAACTGTCTGGGTGGCTCTTCTGGATTTTTTTTTTTTAAGGCTTGAATTTTGGGCATGAATTTCCTGCTTGCCATAAAATAGACTGGAGTTGGGAAGAATATTTGTTAATTGCTTGTTCTCATTGATTTATGCTGTCTCAACATGACAAGAAACCTAGATGATGAATTTAAAGCCCCATGAGATTTCTAACCTCCAACTGAGCATAAGAGAAGAGGCTTTCCCCCTTTCAATCTCTCTCTAATTTGCTTTAAATGGTATTTTTTTCCATATGAGAAGAAAAGAATATACACAGCAAGCAAGAAGTTTGACTGAAAACAAATGTCAAGAAGCCATTTAGTGCTGGAAATTCTTAAATAAAACAGCAACTAGCCTAGTTCTGGGCAATGGCAAAATTTCCAGTTTGAATTGGTTGTGCAAATACCATATGTTTGCACAATGACAAACTTCTACTTAAATTAGTGGTATTTTGGTTCTCCCAAAATAACATTGTCCAGATGAGAACTCTGTCAAGAGTCTGTTATGAAATTCCTTGATCTCCTTGCAGATGCGAAAAATGCTATAACTCCTCTTCCTTGTGAGACCAAGGTTAGAATTTGGAGGTCTATATTCTTGAAAGCAGATGCATTGCTGATGTTATAGATTCCTGATAGATCAGCTCCCTCTTCTATTCAGAGAAATATGTTTGGTGTCATAAAATTAAAACTATGCATCACACACACATGCAAGATTGCATGCGTGTACACACACACACACACACACACACACACACACACACACACACACACACACATGAGTAGAGCTAGCTATTTCTTTATGCAAGCTGTCTGCATTTGTGGAAAAGGTAAACAAAAGTCCATAACGTGCTTCATTGAGAGCTCTTTCTCTCTCTCCGTTTCGTACTTTTCCTCTACCAGAGTGCCCAGATCATCCTAGTTGTCCTCTTTCGTCTACAATCCCATTGGCACTCACCACCTGAGTTCACTATTAGAAGAAGTCATCATTTTAAAGTATGAAGAAGATGCTATATTTCACTGCACCTCAGAATGCACCTGAACAAAGGTGTGTTCAAAAGGAAGCTTATTTACAAAGAAATATTTGGATTTCACATTGCAAAATCTGGCTGTGCTTACTGGAAAATGTGTATTATAATAGTCCTCAAAGGTAACTTTTCCACATTCCAGTCATTTTTTGATTGGAATGAATAAAAGTATTGTTTGGATTAAAATACCTTCAAGGGAAAAGTTCAGTGTTCTTGCCTGTGCTATGAATGAAAGCATTAATTCTTATGTTTGTGACTGTACAAATGAATAGGCCTTTAGATTACTCAGTATGAAATAGAATAGTGACAATTGGAAAATGAATAGATATGAAACCAAGTCCCAAGAATAATTGTAGTTCCATAAGGGAGTCTGAACATACAATCTGTTATATTCAACCCCAGCTTTCCTATCAAATTAAGCTTAGATTTGAACCACCAAACACACCACTCTATCCGCTTTTAAACACACCTTTGTCGATAAGTATCCTCAAGTGTAGTGAAATATAATCTCTTTCTTCTTCATACTTTTAAATGATGACTTCTTCTAATAGTGGACTCAGGTTGTGAGTGTAATGGGAATGTTGACCAAAGAGGACAAGGAAAAAATTCTATCAGCATGATCTGGGCACTCTGGAAGAAGCAAGGTACAGAACAGAGAGAGAGAGAGAGAGAGAGCAAGATATCCTCCTGGTTACCAAGACAATCTGTGGTCTGCCCTCATAGATTGGGTTGAAAACCTTGGGGTGATGCGGTCTCTTAAGTATGCTGGTCCACTGCCATGTAGGGCTTTAAAGGTCAAAACCAGCACCTTGAATTGCACCCGGAGGCACACTGTAGACCAATGAGGACAACTAGGAAAAAATGCTATCAGAGAGAGAGAGAGACAGAGAGAGAGAGAGTGAGAGACTGTCACAGGGATCAGCCATACCACTGCAAGGTCATTGTCCTCCCTGAAGCTGTGGAACTCATGCCTATCCCTTTTGTATGTTTGATATGTGGTAGAAGCATGCACTAAATCCTTTGCTTTCATGGCCTCACTCCACCTATTAGTATGTATCTGTTGGAAATACTTACAGCTTTTCCAGTGCATCAGGAACAATTTCCCTGAAATACTCCTTTTGTAGATAGGAAAATGTGTCAGCAATACTATGTCCATTCATAGTATGTGCCTAGCCATGAACAAAACATTGAATGTAAGCAGATCAATATGAATTTCCTAATCAACTGCATTACCCTGGGGGGACTTGGAAGACAACACATTTATGGTATGAACTACAACCAAGTTGTCATGCTAAAAAGGTATGGTTGAATTAGTTGATAGTGGTGCTGATAACTGATCAGCTGCCAATAAAGGGGGTGGGGGAATCAAGGAAGGACAAGTCCCCTGTCAGATCTAACTTGCTTCAGTTTTATGGCTATAGTTCTTTACACTACTGAACTCAGAAATATACATCAAAATCAAGAGCTCTGGATCAAATTGTGCCCCATTCACATCCCCCCCCCAACCTCCAACCCCCAAATCCCATTGAATTGGTCTAAAAATAATTACCAGTTTCTTGCATTTCCCTTTATATTTAGGCTTACATGTCTCCTATGGTTTTGTAATCACAAACCTGACATCACCTCACAAAAATGATGGGGGAAAATACTCTACCAGATGCCACTGCTTTGCAGGTGAACTTTAGGTGGCCTACTAGTTCCTGGAGCAGCTGAAGTGAAATTTTCTTACTTTCTATGAGCTGCAACAACAGACACAGTTTAACCAGTTTGTTCTCTGAACAATACACCTGCATTGCTGCATCCATCTAAATACCTAAATACAGAATTTTAGTGCAAGCCCCCCCCCCCATTCCTACCCCAGCTGGGGGTGGTAGGTCCTTTGTTAAGAAGAAAAAGTTATCCAATAGCGTTTGGCAATGGCTAGACCCTGCTTGATCAGAAAAAAATACTAATAATAGGAGGTAGTATTCAGAACAGACAGGGTATGCAGTGACAATTCCAGAAATAAACGTTGGTCATGAAATGATGTAAACCATGGAGAAAATGCCTTTAAAATTCTATTTTGAAGGACTTTTTAATATCAATGGTTCTTAGGAACATAGCCAGCAAATCTTCAACATTCTTAAGTTAGAAGTGTGTAATTTTCAAGCAGAAAAACCTAATTAAATGTTTATTTCTCATGAAAACATTAGCTACTGGCCAATAACACCTTTTGCAATGGCCTGAGGGCAGCCACAAAAAAAAATTAAAAACCAATCAGCTTGTGTTATCTGAAAAACTGAAAAATCCACTTAGCCTGTGACAGGAGGCTGCCTCTGCCGGATAAAACTGAAAGTCTTGTTCTTTTTATTAACGTGCTTTTTAAAATCCATGTGCTTTGAATAAATTGACAGCACAAGGATGTGTTTTACGATAAGGAACAGATGTGGTAGGTAAGATGAGCTATCCTTCTTCATACAACCCCACCCCAGGTTCTTTGACTGAATCTGTTTCACAACAAGAAAAGAATGAAAATGGAGGCTTCCTCTAGCTTCCTCAGGGACTACAATACGTGCATTGCGTTGCACGGAAGGCTGGTCCTGGTAAGAACCATGGGATGGTTAGTTGCCACTTTCCTGTTGGTCACACCCAATCAAAGCCAGCAGGAAAGTGGACACTCCCCATTGAAGACTTCTTAGCAGGGCCGGCATTTGGTGCAATGCAATGCATGGCAGGAATCGTAGTCCCCGCAGAAGCCTCGTTTGCAAGGCTTCTCTTCCCTGAGCCTACCTGGCTGTTTGGGGTCTGGCTTCTCCGTTGCCCCATTCACCCGGGCTCCGGCAGAGGCATCCCACAGCCAGCGCGGGCCCAGTCATGCTGCTGCCACCCCCTATTTGTGGCCAGTGGTGTTTCCCCAAAGATAACTAGTCAGGCATGGTCCATCTCCCCGGCCCCTTTTCCCTTGTCGCCACCTCACACAGCTGACCTTCGAACATCGGCGAGGCTGTTGGGCTCAGATGGTGTTTTAGCAAAGGGGGGCATGAAATTTCAAACCGCCATCGCTGTTGTGCCCATTGTGGCTGGAAAGGCAAGCCCCCATGCTCAGATCCTGTGGCCTCTGGCATCGTGGCCTGTCCTGTTCCGTTGACCTCATCTGCTGTTTGGTTTGGCTGTGCTGTCGCCTCTCCACCCGATGCCAACATCACATCCACTGTCATCCCGAGCCCTGCTGTGGCTGGCGCCTCAACCGGCGGTTATTCTGCATGGCACACACAGGTGTATGCGCAGATGTACGTGTGCGTGCCACCTCAAATGTCCCCTCAAACAGTGGCCCTTCTGCTGTGTGCGTGCACACTGTCACGCATGCTTAGTACCACCTTCCCTTACCGATCTTCCTGATGGGTGGGGGATGCCCCCTCTGGACCCTTGTTAGAGGGCAAGACCCCCAAAATGTGCTGCAGGACCACCGCTACAGCCATCTTGAATGCTCAAGGTATGCCCACGTGTGTGTCTATCTATCTATCTATCTATATCTATATCTATATCTATATCTATATCTATATCTATATCTATATCTATATCTATATCTATATCTATCTATCTATCTATCTATCTATCTATCTATCTATATATCTATATCTATATATATATATATATATATATATATATATATAGAGAGAGAGAGAGAGAGAGAGAGAGAGGTTTGATGAGCCATTGATGGATTGTTTAACCTATCTGTCATCCATGGTTCAAACCTCTCACATATCCTACTCAGATATTCCAAATAAGGGTTAACTGGATACATATGAAGGGAAGAAAGCTAGCTTTACTCATATGGAAGGTCTTAGGTTTGGTGTGCAGCTTTCATAGAAGTAGTTAGTCTGTGTAAGCATATGCAGGCAAAAGACAAAAAATAAAACCTAAATTTTCATAACACCTGAAAGGCTAACACAGGCATTCGGAACCCCCAGCCTATGGCCTGTGCATCTCATTAATCTGGCCCGTGGTAGCCACCCGGCCACCTCTAGGACTGCAGGTGCCGAGCAGAACCTGCATCAATGCCTGGGGACACAGCATGGAACCAGGAAGTAGCAAACAGGTGCACTTTTCCTGCTGAAGCACAATGAAGCAGTGGCAGAAAGCCCCCAAAATGGAGCAATTATGCTCCCCAAAGCCCCTTGCTGGTGGGAGAAGTGGCAAAGACTGTGCAAAAAGCCGCAAAAATAATGTGATTGCCGCCACTACTGCTGCCGATGATGACAGTGAAAATGCAAGCACTGGGAGCAACCCTCCTCTGACCCCCACAGCTGTGAGTCGGGGTGTGTGTCTGGCCCGTGGTGGGAAAACATTGTGAAAGCCTGGATTAACTGCTGTATTTCAGAGCGAGCTTTCACAGGGTAAATTAATTTCTTCAAACATATAATAGAACAGCAGATCAACAGGTCTTATACACAGTAAGTACAAGAAGTGAGTCAGCAAGGTTACAGTGGCTTTGTTGACATGAGTAATTAGCAGTACAAATATTGATTCTACACACATCCTGGTTTCAATGGATAATCACACTCTTCTTATGTGTGTGAATGTGTAGGCCAGGAAGCAGGAGCCCCTATTGACAATCACACTAGGAGAGTCAATGGCAGTTGGTCAATTCCCTGAGTCATCATCTGGTTCTGGTGAAGAATTTAGTCCATCTACAAGACTGCAGAGCTGTTTATTAATGTATATAATGAGCTACAAATCCCTATATGTTTAATCTTTCTATGTGCTTTGGAATTTATGCATATATTCTATTTCTATTTTTAAGCTTGTTTTATAATTTTTCTTTCCTCTACAAAAA
This sequence comes from Bradypodion ventrale, assembly GCA_035047345.1. NCBI lineage: Eukaryota > Metazoa > Chordata > Lepidosauria > Squamata > Chamaeleonidae > Bradypodion > Bradypodion ventrale. Next base: position 71,974,942 of record JAWDJE010000005.1, on the reverse strand, counting down.
CACTTTTTGATAATTTGTAGAGTGTCCAAAAGAAACCAAAATGTTCTGAAACAGATTTTTGTGTGACATCATTTCTAATGATCAAATTCATGTCCATTATTTTTTTCTATAGAGATAATCCTGATTATATGTACAATACAGATGGGCTTTGTTACCAAATGATGGCATAGATCATGTTAACAGAACATGTAAACAAGCCAATGATGTTGTGAGTGATATTGTTCAGGTCTGTAATTGTGCTACTGGAATGTTTTATATGCTGTACATGGAAGCTGTTCATGAGGGACAGAATGCTGGGAAGTCATTCTTCAGAATGCAACTTGGAACTCACAACAGTGCTGTTTTTGATATAAGACTTATTCTCCATAAAGACTGAGCTACTCTTTCTGTGGAGGATATAGTGGGCCGATAATAGCAATGGATAGTAGCATACCTCACATTGGGAGATTAGTAGCTGAATGAGCCCCACATGTTCAGAGAAACTGTGCCTGGCACTAGAATCAAAGGTTTGGAGTTTGATTCTACCCTCTGTCTCCTAAGAGAAGAGTCATTCTGGGCAACCTACAGAGGACCAAAGTGTCTCAAGAAGAGAAGAATGATAAACCATTCTTAAGTGCTACAGTTTTTGTACCCCTATTTTTATTTTGTGATCTGTTGTTGATGGCAAGTTGGTATTGTATGCTGGTTGTGAAGAACATTAGAACAGCTCTACCTTTCGGGTAGTGGAAGTGTCAATGTGGAAAACAGGTTATAGATGATTGAAAACAAGTTTGAATAGCTTTAGCTAGGAATGATGACAAAGAGTGATCTGCTTTTTCTTTGGGGTTGGATTAATTAGTCTGACCCATTTAATGTCCTTTTCCATCCACTAAGCCTGAGAAATGTTTCACTGATATCCCTAACTTGTAAATCTCTGTTTGTTGTGTTACAGAGTTAGGCAAAGACTGTGCATTTTGTGCTATGTAGCAAACGGAATCCAGAGGCATGTAGGAAAGTGTACCAATGGGAAACCATAGGAAAGGTTACTTTATGAGACTACTTCTCCCAGTGTGGCCCAGTAAACATATGCATAGGATATTCAGATAGTTGTGGTCTAAGAATTGTTGTGTTCCTCATCACTTGTCTGTCAGTTTCTGATGTATGATAGTGTTTCTATAATTCCACATGCCAAAGATGCCAATAATTGAATTTTAGAAAGAGAAGGGTCCCCATGTTTGTGCCATAATCTGAACATAAGTGTGGCTTACTTTATCTGGATGGTATTAAAAACCTTTTGTTGCTGGAAAATATATTTCTGTTTCACTTGTACCTACAAAAGTGTCAGCATCCTTCACATAATGGAAAGAGTGCTTGTTTGGTTTTGAGTGTTTTGGCACTGAATATATTTGTGTGAATAAAATCATTTAATAATGCCTCTGCACTTAATGGGAATGCATAATGTAATGTCCTGGCTTGTTTCTAATCTGTATTAGAGAAATGCCAAACTGTCAACAGCTCCTGAGCAGTATGAATGCTGTAGTTCTTCACACCTCTTTGAGTTTGTATCAATCATTTGAAAATAACCACTTTTTTCAGGATGAGCTGTCACTATTAATTTGAATAGTGGCTGTTCAACTGGAATTCATCCAATTTTTAAGCAGACCATTTGGTTCCTTATACCACAAACAAAATGACATGCAAAAGCAGGTTCCCCTGCTGCCTTCAGTCTTTGCTCAACTGACAAGATTGTTCAGAAGAAAAACCTGAATTTTCAAATTCTCCTCATTTTAAAATATATTATTTTACCATAACCTATTAAGTCAGGACGTTAGGTCAGTCTCCTGTTGAAATGCGTAATATGAAGTGTGCAAGGGTTTTAAAAGAAACTTTGGTGTTTACTGATCTCTGACCCAGTCTGTACCTGAATGAAACATATGGATTTATAACCAACCCACCTTATGCCCTTTTGGAAATACTCTGATCAGAACCTCATAGAGGGACATGCTAGTATTTGTGTATTTCTGGATCTCTGGAGGAAAAACAACAACACAGTCTACAAAAGAGGAATGGAAAGTGACTATGCCTTGTGGTGAAGAAGGGGTCATATAGCTCCATCAAAATTACTACTGAAAATTTTATTTGCTTACTTTCGGCTGATATAATATGAGAAAAAGAGTTTATCTATCTATCTATCTATCTATCTGTCTGCCTGTCTGTCTCAATAAATGATTATTAACTAGTTCTAGCAACAGCTTTGAAAACAAAGCAATGCAAATATTAGCATTTTCTGGACTCACTGGTTTGGTCTTTCAAAAATGTCATCTGATCACCATTTAAGAGTGCACCAGCCCATTTGAGAAGAGCAAATGTCCTGTGTGGTCAGGCTCAGTCTATATCATTAAAATCAAAAAGTGAAAAAAAAGTTATGTATCAAAAAGAAAACATCTAAAATTTACAAAAAGAAGTAAAATATAACTCCTCAATGATGGTAATAATAAATTGAGAATTACATTCTGACGCGGCAAGATAATTTAACTACGTACTTTCTAAGGAATGATGGCATTTCTGTTTACATAGAAAATGAGGAAATCAAGAACCAAAAGACTTAGCATGCCTTCTGTTAGTTTCAACAAAACAAATATTAATAAAGCAACAAAGCCTTTTCAATTAAACATGTTAAAAATCTGTCAAATTGAAGAAGGGCTATAGCCTTTGATGCATCACCCATATGCCCAATGACAGATTATCATATATTCAATAGCAAAGACAAATTTGAGCAACTCAAAATATGGCAGAGTATTTGCTTATATGGAGTGAAAATTTTATACCCAATGAGTAAGCTCATGACAATGATTGATCTGAAGCAAGTGATGGGATGAATACAAGTGACCAGATCCACAAAATATAACTGAAAACCTTAGTAGAGTCACTAAAAAATGACACCAGATATCCAAGGCCTTCAACAAACTATGAACAAAAATGTATAACAGATAAGTAAAATATGAAAGGTGTGACTTCAAAAATGGATCATATTTCAATAGTGGTGTGTTGTGGGTTTGTCAAGATTCTAAAACAGCATTGGGAGAAGACCTGGACATTTCTGTTGTCATGATGCCCTGATGAACCAGGCAAAAATCCCTGTTCTAATACTTTTGCTCTGACCTTAACTGTCAAGTTTCGGGAAATTCCTGCCAAATAAGGGAAATTTCCCAGCCAAAACAGGAAACTGGACAGCTATGCTTATCCTGTGCTGACCTCCAGTCTAACTCCAGTCTAATTGCAGTCTAACTAATACGGGATGACTGCGGGAAAGAGTGTAAAATATGGGGTTTTGACAGAAATTTCCCGAAACTTGACAGGTATGGCTCTGACAGCATTGACAGGCAAATAGTTTGAGAACAGCTTCACAAGTGTTTACATTTTGCATTCATTCACTGTAGATAAGTCTCCATAGCTCTGCTAGGCAAAAGCAGGATGCCTGCCAAGAGACTGTGTTATCTCGCAGCCAGTGGACGACTGCCAAGCAGCTAGACAGAAAAGCTATGTCAGCTAGCTTCATTATCTCTAAGTTAAGAGAAGCTTGCCGGTAGGCAAGATAATCACTTGTGTGTTACTCAAACTTATTCCATGTTTCATCTTTCAGAGAACAGGTAGCTTTTATCAGTACATGCTAAGGGGGAGGCCAAGGATGAGATGGATAGATGGTATTGTAGACACAATGGGCACAGAACTGGGAGGACTGAGGGGGATGGTGGAGGACAGGGGTGCCTGGAGAACGATGGTCCATAGGGTCGCAAAGGGTCGGAATCGACTGTGCGACTGAACAACAACAAGCTAAGGTTTATTCCCTCTAGTTAGCAATAATTCTCGCTACATCAGCAAGACTGACTTTTCAGAAATAAAACTTTGCTGCTACAGAACCTGAATGGAACGTAGTCTTTTGAAAGCTCTCTGCCTAACTATAAGTCTACCAATACTTGGAAATCGCACATTCCCTGGAAGAAAGGAATGCCGACCCAGAGCTAACACAGGCATTGTGAGGTCCGGTATTGCTGCATGAGGGAATGGCATGTTGAAACAAATCTAAGGAGCAGCTACTGCACAAACTAAGCCTCACTTTACCAGGTGCTAGTGACTGGGAAGTTGAAACATCTGTATGAGACAAACATTGACAAAAAATATGGAAAGCCTCCTTCCTTAAATTGCTGTCTGCTAAAATAAACAAAAATGTCTCTAAAATAAACCATCAATGGCACATAGGCTGTACATATGAATAAATATTTTCTCCTCAGTGTTTGATGTTGTAAGGACAAAGAGGGATGCCAATTCATATGTGTAAAAAATATCCAATAATTAAAAATGGATAGGAAAATCCTATTTATATAATTTTGCATTGATGTAACCGAGTTTGGGTGCCCGGTATATTTGATTTAAACTTATGGAAAGTTTTATATCCCCACTTTCAGGTTCTGAGGCTCCCTAAGGCTCCCTTTTGCCCCTTAGAAAGCTTTGTGATGGTTTGGTGTGAATGAGGCTTTAATTGCAAAAACAATCATAACCCATTTGCTGCCAGCTGTCCTATTATCAGGGTTCCATTGGCAATTCTCTTTACCATTAAAGAGTACCCCAACATACTCCAAGTCTCCCAGAGGCTTCCCCAGGGCAAAAGGGACCCCTAGCAAGGCTCAGAACTTGAAATGAGAGGGATAGGAAACTTTCTATGGGTTTAAGTAAATGCTTCTGGTATTATCTCCAAATTACACCATGGCCATTAGCAGTCTGCCCTTTGGAACCAAATACTTGATATCATAAGGCAGATTACAAATCATCCTCTAAGGTTCAAAGGTAAATTAATCTTCTCCCTCATGCTAATACAATATGCAAATTAAAGGTCTAATTTCTGTTATTACTAATGATACAAATGGAAAAATGGATAGAGAAAGAAAGACATTGAACAATAAAATACCAGAACTTGGCTAAATAAACTGGTCTGTAGTTTACCAGAAAAATGTACAGGAAAAATGAAAATATTCTGAGAAGAACCAAAGACACATTAATTTGCTAGTTTGTGGTATCAATTTATTTCATTTACTAAGAGCAACTCACTGTCAATGTACAAAATGTTTTGGGGTACATAAAATTTAATGGAAATCTTAAGAAAAGACTCTAAGTGAAGTAATGCCATTGTGAGGATAATGGAGTACTGGTGTTTTAAAACCTTAATTCTCATTGACAAAATGCAAGCTACTATACATTTCCTTTCTTCTTTCGTTTGTAGTCCATTATAATGACTTAAAATTCAATTAAAAATTAATCACAATGTAAACATACACGCTAATGTGAAAATTGCTGTTTGGCACTGTACATTAATGTTCATAAGGGCACGTACTACGTAGTAGTAAAACACTGCAGGAAATGAATGTTGACACTCTTCAACTTATTGGGATGGATGGGGGAATGGATGGTTATAAAAACTGTATTGGGGATTAATTGGCATTTTCCGGAAAGTGTGTAGCAGGATTTTAAAGAGCTGTCATGAACTGATTCTACCCTACCCCCTTTCTGTCTTCACATAGCCATTGTGTGCTAAATGGTCTTAAGGCCAAGTGCTAAGATATAAACATATTTTTGTGCTACACAAAATCTTAGCTATTTCTGTTATTGCAATTGAATGACAGGAAATGGCTGTGAAAACAAATACACTAAAGTGCATTCTTACTTCATGGAGGAGGGGAGAATTACCGTTGGGCCATTAATATATGGAGATATTATGTCAGCTTGTGTTACTCATGCTTTGTTAAACCATTTAGCCTCAATTAATTCCCCTCCAGAACTCTGCAGTGAAGCAAATTGCTGCTGAAGACACAAATTAACTTTCTAGAAGTAATGAAAGAAGCCATAAACATTAGTCCTGGGCTGTCTTAACACAGGGACCCCTACACTACTTTTATGAGGTATGAATAGGTGATCAGGAAAGGTTTTTGTATGTGACGTCATCAAGACTATACTTTTTTAGAGTACAGCAGTTGGACTCTCAAAACTAGTAGACTATCTTATTCTTCTTAGTCTGTGCCTAAAACACAGACTCTGGTGAGGTATTTACTAATACTAGATTATTCTGTAAATTGCAAAATCTGCTAGAGTTTTCTGCACTTTAAAAAAAGTACTTGGATAGAATTGCATTGAAGACGCCGCCGCAGCCGCGCCCTCCCTGCCCCCACCACCGGTGGGGAGATAAAGGGAGCCTTCCATGGGCCGGGAGGCTCCGAAGACACCACCGCAGCCGCGCCCCCACCACCATCGGCGGGGAGATAAAGGGAGCCTTCCGTGGCCCGGGAGGCTCCAAAGACGCCGCCGCAGCCGCGCCCTCCCTGCCCCCACCATCAGCGGGGAGATAAAGGGAGCCTTCCGTGGCCCGGGAGGCTCCGAAGACGCCGCCGCAGCCATGCCCTCCCTGCCCCCACCACCGGCAGGGAGATAAAGGGAGCCTTCCATGGCCCGGGAGGCTCCGAAGATGCCGCCGCAGCCGCGCCCTCCCCGCCCCCACCACCGGTGGGGAGATAAAGGGAGCCTTCCGTGGCCCGGGAGGCTCCGAAGATGCCGCCACAGCCGCGCCCTCCCTGCCCTCCCCGCCCCCACCACCGGCGGGGAGATAAAGGGAGCCTTCCGTGGCCCAGGAGGCTCTGAAGACACCGCCGCAGCCGCGCCCTCCCTGCCCCCACCATCGGCAGGGAGATAAAGGGAGCCTTCCGTGGCCTGGGAGGCTCCGAAGGACACCGCTGCTGCGAAGCATCGTGCCCTCCCGGCCCTTTGTTCCTCTTGGAGGTTGACTAGGGCGGGTAGTTTTTGACTTTGATTATTTTTGTGGTGGCCTTGTTGTACCTGGACATGTGGGGCTTCTGAAAAGATGTGTTTTTTTCCCTTCCCTTTTGTCTTGATGCTTGCTATTGGAGGGTTGGAGGGTTGATATTGTATTATTGTGATTATTGTTTTTCTGTAATTGTACTGATTAATTATTGTGTTTTTTGCATAATTTTATTGTAACAGTATGTATCTTAATATGTTGTTAGCCGCTCTGAGTTGGCCGTGGGTTGAGTGGAGTGGGATATAAATTTAATAAATAAATAAATAAATAAAAATTGAAACATACAGTGTATTCCCTTCTTTGCCAGTGTCTTCATTCAAATAAACTGACAGGTCTCCACCCTCACCCCCCAAAAATGTTATGTTCTTTAAAACCAACAATAAAAGAAGAAAGAAATGGAAATGTTCTGAAACAAAGTTGTTTTCATTGTGAACAAGGTTTTTTTAACATAGAGGGGTGGGCACTTTGTAAATCTCAAATATATCTGTGGGATCCTTGCACACAATTGGTCAACTGTCCCTGACAGAACCCCAGTTTTGGAGATCGCTCCTTCGAGCTATTAGGTTTCGAGGGGACAGAAATTGGGGAGTGGACATTTGATAGAGTTTAATTCATCAATAGCTGATCTGACAGGCAGTTCGGACAATGGAGAGCTAATGACTAACTCGCTAGGCATGTCATAGGTAATCTCGCGTCTGCGGGTTCCTTTAAGCCCTAGAGTCAATGTTAGCCACTTGTTTACTCCCGATAACAAGGGACAATGTATTTCCCCTGTAGTTAATTAAGTTAGTTAATGAACTTCCCCTGTGTAGACTTCCCCAATTAACTTGTGTAAACTTGAGGTGTGAAGTCTGGTTTCGCACTGGATCGCTATGCTTATGCATGCAGCCAGAACAGCATAAATGTTCATGATTTGTGTTCATTAAACTACTGGTCTTCGCTCCATCTTGCCTCATGTGTCTTTGCTTGACTAGTCTCCTCCGGGACCTACCGGCCGCTTCGCGGCCCCGATCCAGCTTGTGCAACCCGCTTTGTGGCAGAGATCCAACATATGGTGACCCCAACGTGATTCTACTTGTGAGTAAGCAATCCTCTTGGTCCGGTTCTAAGCCAGAACTGTGTCCGAGTCTTCCCGCAGCAGCTCCGGTCGGAAAGCCATCCGATCCGAGTGACAGCTATGCTACGAGGCATTCCAGAGGCGGCAGAGCACGCTCCAAAGCTCTGAGGCATCTTGCTCGGCGGAAACACGTTCCGCTCAGGGTCAGCTGTGAACCCTGACTTCATTGCAGAGGCCACTGAGGCACTGTGGCACCAGCCCATGTTCCAAGTCCTACCCAGAGGGACGTCACGCCAAACCAATTGCCTGATACCAGACACGTCGATTCGTCCCAAGGAGGAAACTTCAAAGGACCAGCAGGTAATATGGGGACTTGTCCTCAGCGACAACATCCGACCGCTAACCAGAGAATTCACTTAATGGAATTCAAGGCCCTGGGCAGCGTTAATCAAACACGCATTCAAAGCGCCCAGTTAGCGGATCTTTTGGTGTACTTGGGGGAACATTGTCTGTTTTTTCCAGAGACAGGCATGCTTAGTCTCCAACTTTGGGATAGGATAGGAGCCTGCATTAAGCAACAACCCAGAGCCCAAGCTAAGATAATCAGCACATGGAGCAAGTGTAGGAAGTTCATAGCAGAGGTAGACCCAGTCTGGATAAAGACCGAGAACCCCCCAGTGCAGTCAGAGCCCTCAGCCCCAACGGCTCTCTATCTGTCACTTCAGTTCAAGCAGGGCAGCGTAGGAAGCTTTCCCTCAGTGACAGCTGCAGACGTCACTGAAGGAATGCATGGTATGAGAAACGCTGGCGTTTCTCTGACAGCTAAAAGTTCCCAGGTCACCAAGAGTGCCATCCAGCGCATGGTTGAGGAAGAAACCAGTAAGGGGGAGTTGTCAGCAGAAGAACTAGCTGAGCTTAGGCAGATATGCCCAGTTCACATAGAGGTAGATGCCCTCACGGTTTAGCAGCAAACGACTCATTCACCGGTTCCGTACATGCTGCTTATGGCTATACGGAAGGCAATCACAGAGACAGGACTCCAGAGTCGCTTCACTAGGGGCACGCTTCAGCAAGTGTGCGAAACTATGACGCTCATTCCATACGACTGGAAAGCCGTCATGAGAATGATGCTCAACCCCAGCAAGTATTTGCTATGGGACAGCGAGTATCGACTCGAAACACAGGCAAGGGCTGCCAGGATGGGAGGAGCAGTAATCCCTGACCAGCTATATGGGTTAGGACAGTTCGAATCCGTCGATGTGCAGATCACCTTGCCTCTCGCCACACTTCATTTGGTGGCTGAGACAGCCTTCAGGGCTTATCTCAAGGTCCCGGCAGCTGGCAAAGCAGCCAAAAAAATTACACAGCAGTCAAGCAGGGTGCCCAGGAGTCCTTCATGGACTTTATTAACAGACTGGAGGAAGCGGTCAGTAGGCAGATAGACAATGAGCAAGCCCAACAGGAGCTTATGATGAAGCTGGTGAAAGACAACGCCAACCTTGACTGCCGTAAAATCTTGCAGTCACTGGGCAATCGTCCCGATCTGACTCTCACCGACATGATCAGGGCTTGTGCCGACGTTGGTACATATTCCTACAAAATGGGTCTGCTGGCAGCGGCGGTGCAAGGCGGTAGGAAGTTCAAAGGCAAGATCAAAGGAGCATGTCACACTTGTGGCATGATCGGTCATTTTGCTAGAGAATGCCGATCTAAGAAGGGCAACGGCCAGAGCACTGGTCGTCCCATGGCTCCGACCACCCCATGTCCACGATGCAACAAGGGCTTCCACTGGGCCAGGAACTGCCTGAACTCAGGAAACCAGAGTACGGGCTTGTCTCTGGCCCCGGTCCAAACAGAGACCACAATCGCTCTGGGAGAGCCAGAGCTGGATTAGATTCCGGTCACATTCCCTGCATTCTGGAGGCGCAGGCCAGACCTAAGGGCAGTGCGGGACTAGATTTGACTTGCCAGTCAGAAGTCACATGTGACTTGCCAGGCACAGTCTATCTGGTCGATTCCCAGTACATGGGACCCCTGCCTAAAGGCTACATAGGTTTAGTAGTTTTGCCCCGTAGTATCGCAGGAACGCGAGGAATCCTAGTGATTCCAGGAGTCATTTACTCCAATTTTTCATGTGTACTCCAGGTTCAACTCTGGACACACCTACCCCAAACCATTCACAAGGGAGACACGTTAGCACCACTGATCATGGTTCCTTGTCACTCGCCAGCAGGAAGCCAGGAAAGGCTCAGGGACAGCTCAGAGTCTGGGTCGGCAGACCGCTCGAGCACAGAAGGGGCAGTACAAGGATGCCAGGTCTTAGTGGCAGTGGAAACCAACATAGAGTGGAAGCGGCAGCCAGTCATAAAGGTATTTTTAAATAAAAAAAACCTTTTGATGGATTATTAGATAAGGGAGCTGATGTCAACGTGGTCAGCCAGAGTCAGTGGCCTCGTGAGTGGGCTCTCGAGCTGGTCTCCAATGTATGGGGGGTAGGTGGTGTTCAAGAAGCATTTAGAAGCCAGAACTGGGTAGAGGTCATGATCCCCGAAGCTGATGGCACAGCGGTCATTCGGCCGCACATTTTGGATGTGCACATCAATCTCTGGGGGTGAGACATTCTACAGCAGTACTGTGCCACTCTTACCTTCGGGTAATGGCTTTACCGCTTAAATGGCTTACCAACATGCCAGTCTGGGTAGAGCAATGGCTGGTAGTAGGGGAGAAATTAGTCACCCTGAAACAGCTGGTCAAAGAACAGCTAGACGCAGGACATATAGAATGGTCCACCAGTCCCTGGAATTCGCCCATATTCATTATTAAGAAAAAGTCAGGGAAGTGGCGACTCCTTCACGATCTAAGAGAGATCAATAAATGTATCCAGCCAATGGGTCCGCTTCAATGCGGTATCCCAAATCCGAACATGATCCCCGAGGGTTGGGAGATCTTGGTCGTAGACTTAAAAGACTGGTTTTACACCATTCCTTTAGATGTAAGGGATCGGGAAAGAGTCGCTTTCACGGTGCCAGTTGTGAACCACAGAGAGCCCACGCAATGTTACGTGTGGAAATTTTTGCCACAGGGGATGCTCAACTCACTCACCCAGTGCCAAATTTACATTCACGACACACTGGAAAAGTTTCGAAACCTTCATTCCACAGTCTTAGTGTGTCATTTTATGGATGACATCTTGGTCGCAGCACCGAGACTTGGCAGCGAAATGTTTAAAGACCTCCAGAGCACTCTGGGGGAGAAAGGGTTACTCATTGCTCCAGAGAAAGTTCAGAGGACCGAGCCCTTCTCATACTTGGGCCATCGGCTTCTCCGTTCTTTCACAGCACCAGTTTTGTCACAGATTAATCTCAAGGAGTCAGTCACCCTTGTAGAATTGCAACAAATTCTGGGAAATATCAATTGGGCTAGACCGTATTTTAGGCTAGATATGGACCTTCTGAAGCCACTCTTCTCGCTACTAATGCTAGGTAAGCAGCCAGCAGACCGGATACACATTCCTCGAGAGGTTTGCTTGACTCTCGAAAAGGTCAACCAAGTTCTCAGCCAGAGATGGGTGGACAGGATTAGTCAGGGGCCATATGCTCCTGTTCTAAACCTGTACATAGTCCGAACGGGAACCATGTTCACCGGAGCTCTAGAGGGAGACTCCAAGCGAGGGGCGAGTATCATGGAATGGGTGTATTTACTGCACACCTCTTCCCAAAACATCGTTCCTCCACAGGAACTGGTCTCCACAGTGATTTACCGAGGAAGGCTGAGAGCAAGGGACATCTCAGGGCACAATTTAGCAAAGATCGTTGTTCATTTCACAAAAGATCAGATTCAGCAGCTGATGCAGCTCGGTGACTCACTTCCGATCGCATTGGAAGGATTCACTGGATGCTTGGCATACCATTTGCCGAAAGACCCAAGACTCGTCTCGCTTCAAACGTAGACAGTCAGTTTGTGTGAGTTAATGTCCCTGGTTCCACTTCAGGGGGCTAGGACAGTTTTCACTGATGGGGGTCGTACATATGGTGTTCTTACTTGGCAAGAGGGGCAGGCTTGGCGCACACTTCTAACTCTTCTGCGGAAATCCGCGGGCAGAATTGGCAGCAGTGAACCTCGCCTTGCACACCTTTGCCAAAGAACACTTGAACATCATCACTGACAACCAGTATGTCCGGAATTTGCTTCACAGTCTACCGGGAGCATACATTACTCCCACAACAGACAAGAATTTGTTAAGTCTTTTCCTCACAACTCAATTTCATTTGCGGAACAGCACCGAAGCGCTCTATATTGCCCACATCAGAAGTCACCAGGATTTGCCTGGTCCGATTTCCATGGGCAATAGTAGAGCAGATGCAGCCGCAAAGGAAATTCAGCAACGGTCAGTTTTGGGAGTCTTCATGACTCCAATTCAGAGTCATGCATTTTTTCATCAAAATGCCAAAATGCCAAAGCACTTGCACAGTTCAACCTGCCCAGGGCATAGTCCGTTCCTGCCCACATTGTGCAGGGGTGGTGGGGGGGCCCTCATTGGGGGTCAACCCATGAGGGACAGAGGCCAACCAGGTGTGGCAGATGGATGTCACACATGTTCTGCAGTTTGGCAGATGGCAGTACATGCACATATGCATTGACACTTTTTCACACTTCATTTGGGCTACAGCTCAGAAGGGAGAAACGGCTTCCCATGTGGAGCAGCATCTCCTTTCCTGCTTCACGGCCATGGGCAAACCACGGCACGTGAAAAATGATAACGGTCTGGCTTATAGCTCCAGGCAGCTGGCCACCTTCATGGCCACCTGGGATATCAAGCATACTTTTGGTGTTCCATACAATCTGCAAGGGCAAGCAATTGTGGAGCGGGTGAATCAGACGCTAAAGTCCTACATTGACAAACAAATAGAAAGGGGGGAACTAGCCCTCCCCAAAAATCAGGGTCAGGCACAGCATTGTCTGAACAAGGTATTGTTTACATACAATCACCTCAATGTTTTTTCAGATTTCACTCCACAGGAGAAGCACTTCCGTCGCACAGAGGCTCTCCCGTGCCCAATGGTGCATTGCCGAGTGCCACCGGATCCTTCTTGGAAGGGTCCGGTGCCACTCATAACATGGGGAAGAGGGTATGCTGCAATTATGTCCCCCACAGGCGTCATCTGGATTCCAGCCCGGGGTGTCAAGCCTCACTTCGAGCCCGATGGCGTGGACCCAGGTGCTCCTGGACCCGATACCGGAGATGGAGGGAATAACCCTGACAGGGAAAGCCAAGCGGAGGAGGCGACGACAGCCGATGCCAGCACCGAAGATCACCTGGGGGATGGCCAAGTCCCTGTGCCAGGAGGCGGCAGACACCGTCTGGCGGGAGAATGTGGAACCAACGCCAGAGAACATCATGGCTGCAATCTTGTCTGAGATCACCTTTAACTCCTTGACGACCATCATCTGGATCCTTTCCCTGCTTGTGGGGAGAGGCGTTGGAGCAGCTTCACTGGAAGCAGATAACCTGATGCCAAGCGGAGATCTCTCTGCCTGGCTGCACTACAACATTTGGGAAAGATTGGTGAACTTTGTCAATCAGTCCGATCTTTGCCTGAGGCAGACCACCGATTCTGCCTCTATTCTCAGTACTTGTCTCATCCCGGTGTGTCTCTCCCCAGATGCACGCATCAGGAACGGTGACTGGCTGGTGAAGCAGATATTTGGTCCGTTTCACAAGACTACTTATTCCACATATGTGCACTGGGGGACTCAAGCCACGAATGTCCTACCAGCTGATGCGGCCACTCTGTACACCCCCCGAGTGGCTGTCAGCCCGAACTCAACTTGTGCTTGCATGACTGGCTGTTCTGTGGTTGAAGGGCCACAGCGCAGTTGCCTCGACCCCAGCAACAGCACTTGGACTTGTAGTAACCCAGAGACTATTAACTCGATGTTTGTTCACATTACTTTACCTTCAGGATGCTTTTTTACATGTAACCAGTATACTTGGAACTACATTCCTGCAAATGTATCTGATTCATTTTGTTGTATCAGTCGTTTGACACTGTTGCTCCCCACTAAAGACATGGTTGCCCCAAGCATTAATGTACTTCCCCACATACGGCACACTCATGCCACCCAGTTAGACAGTTCATGTGACAGCAACATCAGGGTTCTGAGTAAAGCTGAGTATGTCTTCATTGGCAGTCAGCTTGTTTGGCGTGCCAGGCTTAGCCGTAGGCAACACTCGGAGAATTGGTCAATTGGCTTGTGCTTTGGCAAAAGCCATTAACCACACCTCCTCGGTGATAGCACTGCTTAATCAAGAGCAGACGGAGCTTCGCCATGCCATATTGGAGAATCGAACAGCCATCGATTACCTTCTACTGTTGCACCATTTGGGTTGCGAGTCAGTCCATGACATGTGTTGTTTTAACCTCACGGACAACTCACGCAAGGTACAGAGTCAACTCACAGATCTCCATACCTTGGTTAAAAATATCAAGGAAGATGCCATGTGGGGGTGGTGGAATTCGTTATGCTCCTGGTTCCTATGGAATTGGCTACAAACGACGCTCAAGGTGATTGTGGGAATGCTAATACTGGGTACAGCTATATGTTGTTTCATGCAATGTATTCCCTCACTAATGTCAAGGTATCCCCCATGGAGAGAACCCTGGAATGTCCTCACTCCATGTCAGTTGATGCCGCTCCTACGTTGAGCCGTCTGTCAGGTCCAATTAAACAAATAAAGGGGGAGTGTGGGATCCGCGCACACAATTGGTCAACTGTCCCTGACAGAACCCCAGTTTGGGAGATCGCTTATTCGAGCTATTAGGTTTCAAGGGGACAGAAATTGGGGAGCGGATATTTGATAGAGTTTAATTCATCAATAGCTGATCTGACAGGCAGCTCGGACAATGGAGAGCTAATGACTAACTGGCTAGGCATGTAATAGGTAATCTCGCGTCTGCAGGTTCCTTTAAGCCCTAGAGTCAATGTTAGCCACTTGTTTACTCCCGATAACATGGGACAATGTATTTCCCCTGTAGTTAATTAAGTTAGTTAATGAACTTCCCCTGTGTAGACTTCCCCAATTAACTTGTGTAAACTTGAGGTGTGAAGTCTGGTTTCACACTGGATCGCTATGCTTATGCATGCAGCCAGAACAGCATAAATGCTCATGATTTGTGTTCATTAAACTACTGGTCTTCGCTCCATCTTGCCTTGTGTGTCTTTGCTTGACCAGTCTCCTCCGGGACCTACCGGCCACTTTGTGGCCCCGATCCAGCTTGCGCAACCCGCTTCACGGCAGAGATCCAACATATATTCATTGAAGGAACTTGCCTGAAGGACTTCTCTTCATGCAAAGACAACAGAGATCTCACTAAAACAAAACAAAAATTGTTTGTAGTAGGCACAAGATGAATCTTCACAACTTTAAATTATGACATGAAGCATTGTCCCTTTGATGAGAATGAATGCTTTGAATGAAAAATGTAGGTGGCATCAGAGAAGTAGTATTTTAGTCAAGAGACACTAAAGTTCTATCAGATTTATCCTTCTTGATTCCTCTGTAGATTTTACAAAACTCCAGTTCAGTGATTCCTTAGATATCTCTCTGGAAGCTCTGTGGGCCAATTCTATTTTAATTCACTCTACTGGTAGTGTAGGTCTGCTGTTGGTGAATAATACAACAACAATGGGAAGAGCAGCCTTTCACTGGGTTTTAGTAACATTGCATACAAAATTTACAGTGGCATTGGCCTGTGAGAACCAATAGTTCAATATTTCCTTGGGTATCTAACAACATGTTTTGTGGAGTGCAGATGATACTAGTGCATGCAGAAGAAGAAAAACCACCAACCCAGACAGTTGGAAACTATGTGAAAATAAGTACTGTCTTAAGACCCATTCAGACCATATATCTCTGACAATGTGAGTCCAATAAATGTTGCTATTTTAGGTCCATTATTATTATTTAATGGTCACAATCCAAGGCAAGTAAAGTAATCTATTCTTTCAATACCTTTGAATCTTCAGTGTAAGCAAGAGGACAATTATTTTGCTATATTGTTTTGATTTGATTTGCTTTTGTTTGTTTGTTTTTTGTTTCCTCTTGCTAGAAGAAAAATATTGAGTCCTAAGAGCTGTCTTGGCTTTTATTCTCACATTATTATTACAATATACCAAATATTTGAAACAGTTATCACATGGTGGCTACAATATGAAAAGAATCTTGCTGTATAGATTATCCACATTATGTGGTACATTGTTATGCTGCTAGAAAAGTCTGAAAAATAGCATGGGGGTGTAATGCTGTCAGTACTAATTAAAGTTCAAGTTGCTTTCATTTTTATGTTCAGATAACTCTGGTATTACTGCAAAGTAACTTATGTCCTGCTTGAATTCTGTTGAAACCTGCACTGAGTTTTTATAATCCTTCATTGAATTTAGTGGTAACTGGACATAACTAAATTGGATCTGAATATTTAGCAGCCTATATTGTCAGAATTGACTTGGCAGCATGCAGTTATTAATAGGCACTGTAGCCGCATCCTCTACTCGTTGGAAGGCTGCGGGACGCTCACTATTGTGAGACTGCAAGCCGCAGTGCAAGCATGAACCGACCCTTGATCAGCACGGCCTAAGGGTGTACTCTCTCCGGCCTGAGTTAGCATGGCAGAGAGCGATTGGTCCAGCGAATCTGGCTTATGGGTTCCGGGGGAAATGGCAATAAGGCAAATTAATGTCGCAGATCTAATTGGGCTGCAAAGACCTCTGGGACAGTAAATGCCAATTCCCACAGAACAACACCCTTATCTCTATCTTGGGGAGAACTTTCTGGCCTTGGAAAGATGGTGTGCGTAGGGGGAGCCCGTTACCTCCTTCTTCAAAGATCCTTCACCACTTCTGGCTGGGAAAGAGGCGAGCCGGGCTGGAACTCCTCCGGACAGCTAGAAATACCCCCACAAGCTTCTCAAGAGAAGGTTGCTATCTTCCCTTTAATAATGGCCCTTTGTATTTTAAAGCCTCCCCTCTCTATCTCGCTCAGGTTTGGCTTACGGAGCAAGAAGAACTAAGATTGACTTGGAAGCCAATTTAAAGAGTTTATTAAACTAATAGGAATAATAGAATAAAGTTCCAATAAAAGCACATAATTCAGAAATCATAGAAAGGAGCATAGTAGTACCTTAACATAATCTACACTATCTGTGGCACTCTCCGGCACCCCATCAGATAAAGGTTTGATAGCTTCCTCAGTGGTTAGGAAAGCATATCAATGCATGGAAGTGTGCATATCATTCTAGAGAGAAAGATCTCCCTTAGATTGAATTGAACCATGTTCTTATACACTTTCTTGATGGAAAAAAGTTAGATAACAAGTCCTAATTGACTTGTCAATGTGACAACTTCAGTACATAGATCAAAGATCCAGATGGCACCTTATATGTTTATTCATTTGTATCCCACTCTTCTGGCACAAGTGGCACCCGGAGCGGCTAACAACATATACTTAAAATATGTACAGTCTTTAAAACTTCTAAAAACCCTCCCCAGCCCCTCCCCAGCCCCTCCCCAACCCCTTAAGAAAAAACAATAAAAGAACTAACAACCTAAAACCATACAAAAATGCATAAAAACCAGCTACATAAAACATCAGACAACTCCCAGCAGCAACCTATAGCCTTGGGCAACTTAACTAGCCAGTGGACCTGGGCCATAAGACAAGATGGATCCCAGATCTGCTGGCACAGCCAGGTCTTGAGTGACTTCCAAAAGGGGAGCAGTTCCGTCTGGAGGTGCAGTTCCATCTGAGTCCATGAGAGAGAACATCTTCAAGGTCCTTTCCCTAGGGATGGCCTTTAAAACAGGCCACAAGGCAGCTTTCCATCATCTTCCAGAAAATGATGGAGAGTTGCTCACAAAATGGAATCAATTAGGCTAAGTGTACTAGCTCAGAATTAAATGAAATTAACTACATAGCATCCTAACATGATAACATACACGAAACTATGATTAATAACATAAAAATGACATCATCTTATCATGGAATCACGACAGGCACTAGGTGACAATTGTATGCTGTGTTATACTGCTATTGCATGTTTCTCTTTCCTATTGACCATTTAGCTTTATGAATCTTTGGGGACTCAAAGAATGAAACACTGCTTGTCTCTCATACTTGTGAATGGACCTCATCTTACTTTATCAAAGCCCATCATGGAAGATTGACTTCACTTCTCAGTTATCCAATGGTGCTGAATTTACTCATAAGAATACTCTACCTGCAGCATCTGCCATATTCATGTTTTCCATACCTCTCCTAAGCATTACATTGAGGTGTCTAAGCTTTCTCAGCATTGCCAGGTATCCTTGCCTAGCAGACTTTTAATTAAAGTCAGGGTGTGTCATTTTGCTCTGGCCCTTGCCAACCGTACCTGGAGTCTATTCTTTGTTTCATTCCTGTAGTTGTTGGCTGCCCAGTAGCTATAGCAGTGCAGCAGGTCCGTAGTAAAAGCTTTGGCTGAGCAAAGAGATCAAATTAAATAGCTCTGTCATGTAGTGTCATGTAGATGACAATCTTGGTCAGACATCTTCTATTTTCTGTAGCGAACAGAAGGAAAATGTCAAAGATTATAATACTAGTAAATAATTAAACACATTATGTCCCTATTCTACATAAATTGTTTCCTACATCTGTTCCATTGAAGCTGGTGCAACTATTTTGGAAAGTAGAGTTTAGTCCTCTTTTCTCTTGCTTATAATAATGCAGGGGAAAACCATATGGTAGATTGTAGAGTTTATTATCACTTTTTATTTTTAAAATAAAAAGACAGCCCTGTTTTACACGATGGGAGATGAGTTCCCTGGAGGTTGTTTAATAATTTTCTGTAGAGGCAAAGCTTGAGAGGAACAGTTTCATTCTGACTGGAGTATTCAGCCCTTGAAAGCTCTTCCTTGCAAACAAGTTGTAATTTTCAGGGAAAAGTAATAAATATTCATAATCTCACATTAAAACAGAGAAAAATATAGTGGCAGTTTCATACTCATGCTGACAGTTGTCTCTTTTTTCTTGTACAGTTTATATTTCATAATAAATTTCTGATAGAGTGCATAGATATCAACACAATCCCCATAGTAACATTTTCTTTGAAAGACTGAAACCAAGAGGTATCTCTCCAGGCCATTATAAATCTTAGCTTTCATTTGAAATAGTGGAACCATAACAAGTTTGGAACAATATTTAAGCCACAGACAAGACCAATTTTCAATAGAAAATAGGATTGTTCTGACAGTAAAAAACAACAACAACAACAACCCAAGCAGCTGTGAACCAGGACTGTTTCCATATACAAAGGTTTTCTAGAAAGAGAATAGTGGCATATCTGAGCCCTACCTAATTCATATGGTAGATGAGAGACCAGAGAGATGAAATGACCCATAAGGATTAATTCATTTTGTTTTCAACTCTATGTGACAAAATCTTATTAAAGGCAGTGCATGACATTAAAATCCCACATACCAAAACTAAGCAAGAAACACATCCTGCATAAACTATGGAAACAATTAATTACAATTTTGGAAGTCACAAGAGAAGTTTTTCACACATACAAATAATCACTTTATTAAGTAATGTTAAGTAAGTTAGTGGAATTAGGTCATGCTAGATTGAGCAATTGCAGACAGCATCTCAGAACTTTTGAAAGCTATTACAGCATAGCAGGAATCTGTTAAAACATCCAGTTGTATGAAAGGCTTATTTAACAAATTCTCTTTTAAAAAGCTCATAGAAAGTCAAGGAACATAGGATAGATAGATCTCCAAATTCTTCAGATCCTACCTCCCCACAATATTACAGTTTGTTTTGTGGAAAAACCCCAGGGATTCTACCAGACACACTAGTAGACAAACGTCAAACCATGAAAGGAAAAGCTAGCAAAAACTCCCTTTTATAAGTTAAGAAATATGCTTATGTATGTTTAAAGTATAGAGATATGTTTTATGTCAGCTGTGGGAATACTTCTGATAATAAAGCAAAAGAAGGGGAATATACTAGCCTTTGTTTCTATGAAGTACAATCACTAAAACCATCATATGCTTGACATATCTGAAATCTGCTGTTCTCCCCACTCTCCATCACACAGTTGGACCAGTGTTTTAAAATAAAACAAAACTAGTTTTTTTCTATTGACATTAAATTGGTTTCCCCCCATTAACTGGAGACTTGTTAGCAAAACAGCACAAACCCAGTTCAAAACTAGCTGAAGAAATGAATTTGGGCTTTCAGCCAGCAAACTCACCTTCTGCTAATTGACCTTCTGCTAATTCATTGATAAATAAAAAACAGAAATTTTTAAAGGGATGTTTATCAATTTACTTGCAATATCACTATAGAAAACTACAGAAAGCACTTTTACCTACTGTGCTTTGCTGGAAAAAAAAACAGCTATGGATTAGTTGGATTCTGGAAGTTAATTTTACCTTTTAGAAATCCTACAACTTTTTGCGGTTTTAAGTTTCCAATGAAAATGCAAAATAAGGGTATGTGTATGTTTGAGTGACTAACAGAACAAAGAAAACATTATAAGAATATTATAGTAAGATGTTTCAATTTCCACCTTCAGCTACTCTAAATACTAATGTGGTGTTATTGAGACAGTAGTTTCAGAAGCCTGAGAAAATACAATTCAATAGTGGATAAATGAGGTGATGCAGGGTTTCTCATCTATGGGCCTCCATGTGTTCTTGGACTTCAATTGCCAAAAGGCCAAGTCAGCACACCTGCTGATCAGGGCTTCTGGGAATTGAAATTTAATAACATCTGGGGGGGTCAAGGTTGAGAAACAATGGTGCAAGGTATTATTCTTCCAGTTCTGGCAGTGAGATGCTAAGATGTCAAGTCCAAAATCCAGAAGTTCTCCCTATCTTTTAATATATTTGGATTTAATGGTATTTTAACCCAACCATTAGTTATATTTAAAGTACCTAATTATTGGCTATTCCAATATTTTGATCAAAACTGACAATTTATCATTTCCAAAGGATGTACATAAAATAGTTCTTGTTTTGCCTGTGTGCTGCAAATGGTCTACTCCAGGGGTGGGAAACGTGTGGCCTTGAGGGAAGCTTGGACTTCTTGCATTTGAAATCCAAGAATACCTGGAGAACTAGCCTACCTCCTCTAGGCCAGGGCTTTTCAACCTTGGGCCTCCAGGTGTACTTGGACTTCAATTCCCAGAAGCCCAGACTCACCTCCCCACCTGTGGTCTACTCAATGACATAAATTTCATTGTATGAGCTACAGGTGAGATGATTAATCATGTTCAAGACCTTGCAAGTCAAAGTATTCTTACAGTTGTTTGTCCCCCTAAAACTGGTGCTTGGATCCAAGACTGCTAACTGGTGGTTCAATTGCAGAAGAATTGTCAATGGCTTTTGCAAGATGTTTTAAGTCTGCTCACAAAGGAAAGCTTTCTTTAATTGGCCTGCTGTAGTCAGGGCCATAGCCAGGATTCTAGATTGTGTGTGTGTGTGTGATTTTTTTTCAGGAGGGGCAAAAAAATTTCAGGAGGGGTAACAATGTTACAAACACATATCAAGAAAACTATATCAAGATCATGGTGGCAAAGATTATATATTTAATGTGTCCAAGATCAATATCAACTAGTAACAGTGTCTTTAATAAAGGATCTAACAAATTTCAAACACTATGTTAGTATTATGTGTTATTCATATCATAACGTTCAAGTCTTCTTCGTTTACAAACGAGTTCTTAGTTATAAACAATTTTCAAAAGAATTCAATAATTTTCAAATTTCTAAATAACAAAACTTCTTCATTGATTATCCAGTAATAAATCTTTTCAAATTCTTCATCAGGAAGTTAATAATCCAATTCTATTATAATATTTTTATCGCATAAACATTCTTTGTTGTTGTTGTTCAGTCGCACAGTCGATTTCGACCCTTTGCGACCCTATGGACCATTTTCCTCCAGGTTCCTCTGTCCTCCACCATCCCCCTCAGTCCTCCCATTTCTGTGCCCATTGTGTCTACAATACCATCTAGCCATCTCATCTTTGGCCTCCCCCTTCTTCTTTTGCCCTCCCCCTTTCCCTGCATCAAGGCCTTCTCAAGTGAATCCTCCCTTCTCATTTGATGTCCAAAGTACTTCAGCTTCATCTTTACTATTTGACCTTCTAATGAGCAGCCTGGGTTGATTTCTTCTAAGACTGACCTATTTGTTTTCCTCAATAACCAGGGTACTCTCAAAACTCTCCTCCAACACCACATTTCAAAGGCAGCTATTCTTCTTCGCTCAGCTTTCCTAATGGTCCAGCTCTCACAAACATACATTACCACTGGGAATACCATTGCTTTGACTATGTGAATTTTTGTTTGCAATGTGATGTCTCTGCTTTTCACTATGTTCCCCAGGTTTCTCATAGCTTGTCTCCCAAGAATCAGTCGCCTTTTTATTTCATGGCTGCAATCCCCATCTGCAGTGATCTTAGATCCTAAGAATATAAAATCTGTCACTGCTTCTACTTCTTCCCCATCTATTTTCCAGGAACTGATAGGGCCTGTTGCCATTATCTTGGTTTTCTTGATATTGAGCCTCAAGCCAGCTTTTGCACTCTCCTCCTTCAGCCCAATCAAGAGATTCTTTAGGTCTTCCTTGGCTTGACACCCAAAGGAACATTGGCTTACCATAATTCAAATATGTTTTGTGATCTTAGCTATTCAAAACCTTGTTTCATTCGCATCAGACTGCCTCTAAAAGTTTCTTCATAATGGGCTACTAACGTTAATACTACCGTATTAGTGAAGAGTATTTAAACCATTACATTATACAGGTGAAATCCATACAAACCATAAGAATAAAAATTATGAGAGTATACAGCAAAAACATACAGTTGTTCTGAGGTCAAATCATTACGGAAAGCAAGAAAGGTCCTGATCCTGATTGATTCCATTTGGAGTTAACGTCCTTAGCTGTGAATATAAAAAAGCTTCTCTCCACAAAAGTATAGTATTGATTTCTGATCTTTCAAAGGGTTTAAAACGTACCACCTCTAAAACCACAAAACTGAACTGCTCCACGGAGTGTCCTTTCTCTTTGTAATGATATGGATATCATTAGATATCCATTAGAATAGCATCAGAAGATCAAATAGTAAAGATGAAGATGAAGAACTTTGGATATCAAATGAGAAGAGAAGATTCACTTGAGAAGGCATTGATGCTGGGAAAGGTGGAGGGCAAAAGAAGAAGGAGGAGGCCAAAGATGAGATTGCTAGATGGTATTATAGACACAATGGACACAGAGCTGGGCGGGTTGAGGAGGATCGTGGAGGACAGTGGTGCCTGGAGGATAATGGTCCAAAGGGTCGCAAAGGGTCAGAATCATCTGTGTGACAGAACAGCAACAAAATTTTTATGTGGAAACATTATAACAGTTGCATCTACTACTATGCCTGCTGCCACCTCAGCTGAATCACATCCCCTATTGGCATGCATGTTCCATCAGCGGCCAGGCATATCTGGGCAAGTCAGTGAGGTGACATCAGAAATAGGTACATAAGGCAAGATGTCTCTAGTGCAAAACCATCTTATTGGATAGTACAACTAGGCCATAGTGAGTCTGTTTTGAGCTAAAGAAGAGTAGGTGCAGCCTACTCAATTTTTGCTACATTTGTGACAAATATACACCGTGTGATCAACACAAGGACCTAATCAAGAGGGTGAGATTTGTTAATTTAAGATCCCGATGTCCTAGGCAGAATCAGACTCCCAATTTGGATTCAGTGCACATGATTTATTATAGCACACATGGATTAGACAAAATAGCAGACAATATTTATTTTTTTGTGATGCAGTGTAATAATTGGGAATATAGTCCTGTCACATAGCCAAGAATAGCTTTGTCTTCTTGTTGTGGAAGAATTTCCATTTGTATTGTTATTATTTTGATTATGATTATTAGATTTGTGTCCCACTATCAGCACTGTCAACTCCACCAGGGTCAACAAGTTGTCCCTTCTCCATTAAATCAACACTAGTAGGTTCATACCTGTCAACTATCCTGTTTTTCCCAGGAAAACCCCTTATTTTTACCCCTCTTCCCGCCCCCTCCTGTTTTATTAATTTCCCCGTATTTTCCCTTATTTTTTTTAAAAATATCCTGACCGGAGCCCTCACAGGCGAAGCTGCGGTATTTTTTCTGGCCACCAGAGGTCGCTGTGTGGCAGACTTTTCGCTTGTGGAAGGAGAGAGAGAAGGTGTGTGTGGGGGCATTCTGTAGTTTCTCTCTTTCCCTTTCCTGCCAGCCACATAGTCCTGGAGGCTTCATTTTGGCTGCTGGGAGCAAGAGTCTACTCTAGGTGAGCGATATATTTCATAAATGCAGGGGCAACATCATGCTTTATTGAGTTGTTTCTGCCCTGCCTCCTGGCTGGAGGATTTTGTTTCTAGAGTTCTAGAGTTAACTTGGGAGGGGGGGTGTTTGCTTGATCACTATATGAGAGAGGGGGGATTAATCCCTTGCTCCTCCTAATTGGGGGGGAGTGTTGCATGATCACTATATGAGAGAGAGGGGGGGGGTTCCCTTGCTCAAAAGCCAGTATTATTATTATTATTATTATTATTATTATTATTATTATTATTATTATTATTATTATTATTATTATTATTATTATTATTATTATTATTATTATTATTATTATACCGCCTTTCTTCACCTATGGGCAACTCAAGGCGGTTCACAACAGTAAAATAAACACTAAAACAAAATACAGCATTACAATATCAGAACAAATAGCAATAACAATACAATAATCAGCAAAAAAAGATAAATAAATACAAAATAATACAGTCAAATCCATATAATCAATAACATAGTAACAATAAATAAGATTCCCAGAGATACAATGTACAACAGATCATAAGCCCATACAGTGCGATACAAAGCGTCTCGCTTTGTAGTATCCAACTCTAGGGTTCAGTGCTCATCTCTGTTTGAAAGCCGAAGAGCCAGCATTGTCTGCGTCTGCAGACCTTTCTGTGGTCATGTGGCAGGCATGATTAGACACCAGAGCGCACGGAATGCTGTTACCTTCCCACCAAAGTGGTCCCTATTTATCTACTTGCAATTTCTTGCTTTCGAACTGCTAGGATGGCAGGAGCTGGGACAAAGACGGGAGCTCATTCCATCCTGCAGTCCTCGGGAATCGAACTGCTGACCTTCTGCCTCCCAATCAGCATCTTAGTCACTTAAGCCACTGAGTAAACAAGAAAGAAAACAAAACAAAAGTCCCCCAAGAAGATGGGGGAAAGGGTGCTTTGTCCTACACAGCTTTGTGTCCATTGCATCTACAATACCATCTAGCCATCTTATTTTGACCACCCCCTTCTTTTGTCCTCCACCTTTCCCAGCATCAAGGCCTTCTCAAGTGAATCCTCTCTTCTCATTTGATGTCCAAAGTACTTTAGCGTCATCTTTACTATTTGACCTTTAATGAACAGTCATGGTTGATATCTTCTAGGATTGACCTATTTCTAACACCACATTTCAAAGGCATCTATTATTCTGCACTCAGCTTTCCTAATGGTCCAGCTCTCACACCCATACATTACCACCGGAAATACCATTGCTTTGACTATGCAATTGTTTGTTTGCAGGTGATGCCTCTACTTTTAACTATGTTCCCCAGGTTTCTCATAGCTTGTTTCCCAAGCATCAGTCACCTTTTTATTTCATGGCTGCAATCACCATCTGCAGCGATCTTTGATCCTAAGAAAGTAAAATCTGACAGTCGTATCCAACTCTAGGGTGCAGTGCTCATCTCCATTTACGGGCAAAGAGCCAGTGCTGTCTGTGTTTGCAGACATTTTCATGGCCATGTGGCAGGCATGACTAGAGCCCAGCAAGTCACGGCTATATTTGGCCACTCCCACAGATTTGGCCACAGAGGGGTGTGGCCAAAATTTCCCTTGTTTTCAAATCCAAAACTTGACAGGTATGAGTAGGTTCAATAACAGATGGGTTTTTTTTTAACTTGGACAAACAGGCCAATAATGGTTGTGCTGTGTTCAGAAAATGCTCTAGGACTAATTAACTACACTAGTTATGGTTCAATTGTCTCTTGTCCACTATACCAACAGCACAGAGGTGTGGAGATAGGCAGGCTGTCCTAGGGAAAGTGTCTTGGAGATCCCAAAGATGGGGGCCTGGACAACTGGCTACAGTTATTTCAATCTCTTTACTTACATAGATTCTGCCACAGTCCCCAAGCATTGTTTAAGAGGGCAGAAATTTCCCAAGGTATGGCTGAAGATTATAAATAGATGACCTTTCAGTTAACTATGTAAAGGTGTACATGTTGATCCCTTCTATGCCAGTTGACTTTTTGTGTGAGGTCATATTTTACTACTCTGTAAAGTTGGAAATGGGAAAGTTTTATCTTCCCTTCTTTCCCCTCTGTAAGAACATTGTAGCTACAACCATATGAGGTGGACACATAATCACTGGGCTATTATTCTCTGACATCAGTTTTCTTCTTCTGCTTCATGATTGCCATAGGAATATCTGTTCATTAGTATGCAAATCAGTTTCATACATATTTCATTTTAAATCGGACATAAGCAAGTCTTACATCTGGTCACTTGAAACAGTGTAAGCCTTACTTTGATCTAATGGCATTGTATAGTCAATCAGTTTCATAAGGGCACTTACACGATAAAACCACAATTTTATGAAGCACTTTAGCATTTTGCAATTTTTACTTTCAGCTGGCCATGGTGAGCAAAGTTAAGGGATACACTGCAAAGCATTGTTGCCTCTGGCAAGAATATATCTTTTTCTTGAAAAGCCATGCATTTTAAGAAAGCAGATGTATATTTTCAAAAGGCCTGGAGACGACGTGCCCTATGAAGTGATAATATTACATAATGATCATGTCAGAGTTTCATTTTCATTATTTACAGGCTACCCTTTTTCTCACCCCTTAGCCTCATGCCATCTCATACACTGCAGTACAACAAATGCTGTTTCCATGTAATTTTCCCTCCTGTTGATCATTGTACAGGTGAGCAGGACTGTAATGGGTTGAATATATTAGTGGTGTATAGGAATAGAGTAATATAGAGATAGTGATATAGCTGAGTGTGAATAGCATTGCAGGCGCACCCCCCAAAGAAGGACTCAGACACCGGTATATGTGGATAACGGCATTGGGCCACATTTATTGAATCATGCCCTAGTCCGAATTATAACTTTCAATTGGTACTCAGCCAATTATAATTCTTAAGGCAAGCAGGCCACAGTAACACTGGTAAGGTTCCTCCCAAAATTGCCAATGGCAATTGGCTACAATGTATCCATTTGTATCAATTTGTTTGTTGAGACAAACAAATTGTTGACCGTAGTCAATAAACTATCTACTGACCCCACCCTCTGACATGTATCCGTAAAATCACGGGGTGATGCATGCTGAAGAGCTCCTGCCATCACCCCCTTGCCTGGTTCGTCGTTGACCGGTCAACGCTATTACACCTGTACCTGTCTAAGTGTTGGCCAGTCAATTGCGAACCTGCCGGATACCTGTGGGTCATAAATATTTACCTTACCAGTGCTACCCGCCCATGTGACCAAAGTCAAGAGCAAGAACCCCTGTATCAAAACATAGCAACAGTGTGGGATGGGCAAAAAAGCCAGAACCAGGAGGCCAATTGTAGGTTCCAGCCAAAAATTCCCACCCGGCCCCGAAGCGACCAAAATATCACACTGTTCACTAGGGAGGGGGTGGAGGGAAAAACTTCTCCTCTCCATCGCTTTTCCAAAATGGCAGCTCGGCTGCCTCATGGCCACCCCTTTTAAAGAAGGGGTGGCCACGCCCCTAACTCACCCGGATTTCTGAGTCCGGGTGGGGGGGGGGCGCAAAGAGCGCGGCGGCCATTTTGGCGCTGCGCTTGCATTTTCATTACTGAATGATACAACAAGGAACATGAATATGAATAAATGTGGTGTAATTACAAAAAACTGTAATATATATAGACAACCAGAATAATAGAATCCTCTTTATTTTTCAGTGGCCAGCATTTTAACCTAACAACCAAAAAATGAACTTTACTCCCTAGATACAATTTGGTATGGTTCAGTCCAAGCTACAGCATGAAAGTAATTACTTATTAATAACTAGTTATTTGTAACTAATTCTTTCCCACAGCAAATTGCAGAGAAATCTCATATTTTTTAAATTCTGTAACTGCATTTTAATGTTCATTTTAAATGACATTCAACTGCTGACTTGTGCTATATTTTGTGCTGCTCCCTAGGACTGTGTTATGAATGAGATACAGGTATATGTGAAATTAATGTTTTAACTAGGACTAGTATACATTACACTCCTTTTGAAAAAATAGTAAAAACATTTGGTTACTTTTGAGAAACCGAAATGCAGAGTGATAATTTTCTTGACATTATAAATGTAATGGTAATGAATTACTTTCATTTCATTATTGTTTGGAGGTAACTTTTGCTAGGTCTCATGGATATTAATGATATAGACAGGAAAACATTAAAGCACTTTCCTTTGTTTTCAGAGTCTTTCCTGGCTTTACAATGGAGAGCCTTTGAAATATGATATATTTGGGATTCTGAAAGAGAGCATAGTAAAATTATTATATTTCTTTTGGATTTCCTCAGATGGAAGGTCTTAGGTCTTGTGAATGCTGATGATGAGATCTAATGATGTTGGTTCCTGCTGCTGATTCTGACTAGGATGGAATGTGATACAACATACCTACTGTGTGAAGGTTGTCCTGGGAACAATATAATGCAGTGGCCTTCCATTTGCCTTCTGCATCACAGCATGACATCCACACCACTGGTCCAGTTCTGTAAGTCACTTTCTGGTCCATTTTGGCACACAAAGTTCTCCTCAGCCCCAGGCCAGTATTGATGAAGCTACTGCCCTTCAGCAAGATGGATTCAAGTGAGACTTAATCCACTTGGGGACCATCACTCTTCCCTGTGGACTTTGCCACCCAAAGCCATTAGTTCTCAGGGCTATCAGGCTAGTTAACTGCTGCCTGATGATCGGTGTTGAGTCGTTGGCAAAATGATCTACTCTATTACCATAGCAGGATAACCTGGTCAGACACGTACAATTTGGAAGAGCAAAATTCCATTGAGAGGTCGGGATCATATCAAATGGCATTTTGCTTCTTCCCTGCCCCCTTTCATCCTATATCACATCACCCTCAAGTTAGACAGTGTAAACAGACTCTCAGTCAAGAACATGAGACCCAAATGAGACAAAATGGAAGCAAAACTACATTAAAAATTCAGGCCCTGTTTGTTACCAAATGCATTGCTACCTCCCAAACCTGAAACTAAAGCAAACCAAAATTTATCTCCCTGAACATACCTATTGTTCAGTCCCATTGTTAAGTTTTCCAGACTACTATTGGTAATCCAATATTTAATTTAATTTCAATTTCAATTTTTATGCTGCCCACTCAGCCGAACCCGACTCATGGTGGCGTACAACAATTAAAAACATATAAAAACAGATTAAAAAATCCCAAATCACCCACCCACCTACCCACCCTATTACCCCCACCCTATTTAAAAATAATAAAAGGGAATTGGAGGATACAACAACACAGAGGGAGGGACACTTACTGGACACTAACTGGAGATAAGCCAAAAGGCTGGGGCCATATTCCCATTAAGGCTCCACACCTACCCTGCCAGCCAGGTTTTCAGACCTTTCTTGAAAACCTGTGTTAATCCCCCACATAATTAGAAATGTGGGGAGATGGTGATACAGTTGCCACTGTTTCTGTCCTGTTGTGTTATTTGTAGATGGAACTAGGAATAAAGATGCATTACAATATGTATACCCAAAAAGTAAAGGTTATGAATTTTTAATTTCCAAGGAAGAATTTTATAGAGGGCCAGATGTGAAGGAAAGCATTAAGAAACCTTGTTATGGGATGTATTGCCTTATCTGGTTGCTGACCAGGGACAATATTCAGTTCAGCCCACAAGCCATCCCCTTTATTTGGGAGTGTGGCTTACCTTTATTATTTTATCTCCAATGCCACACAATTCTGGGCACATGATTCAGGCTCACTGCAGGTCAGTCATAACTTGCCCTTGAGTCTCCAAGCTCTAAACTGAAAATCTTTGGACTGGACCAGGGGTTCTCAACCTTTTCAAGTCAGGGGCCACTCCATTTAACAGTTGGTGGGCCAGACTGATGGTCAAGCCACTGCCACCACCACTGGAATCAGCCACAGTCATTTACAGACGTCACTAGAGTCATTTACAGCTGTTGTATTGTTGTGACTGTCCAGTCCAGGGATTCTCAACCTATGGCCCACAGGCCAAGGAGCCATCAGCTCCGGGGAGTGGAGACAGGTGGGAGCCGCCACCGCCACCACCTTGAGGAGCTCCCTGTTTCGCCTGGGAGTCCATGCCATCGGCTCCGGGGAGTTGAGACAGGTGGGAGCCACCGACGCTGCCCTCGCTCTCTGGGCCCACCCACCCGGAGAGCAGACAAGGAAGCCACCACCACCACATCCTTGAGGAACTCCCTGTTTTGCCCTGGGAGCCCATGTCACCAGCTCCAGGGAATAGAGACAGGTGGGAGCCACCGCGGTTCATCTTTATTGGCACTCCAGGATCCCCCATTACCATCATCATGCTGCTGGCCAGGACTTGGGGCCATGATGACAATAGGTCCATCCCTTTCCACTCTAGACTTTTTTGGGGCTGGGCTGAATTATTGTGTTTATTGCATTTTGTATTTGTTGGACGACTATTGTATATTGTACTGTACATCTTGATTTGAAACAGTTTTACTGTATTTATCTTTTTGCATTGTTGTATTTGATTTTATATGTGATATGTTTTATTATACCTGCTGGCCGCCTTGAGTCAGCCTTGGCCGAGAAAGGTGGGGTATAAATTAAAATTGTATTGTATTGTATTGTTGTAAAAATGTTTACAACTGGCATAAATGAGTCTACAGCTGCCATAAATGCATTTACAACAGGTGTAAATGAGTCCGCAAGTGTCATAAATGTGTTTACAACAGCCATAAATGAGTCTGTGGCTGTCGTAAATCATACCTGTCAAGTTTCAGGAAATTCCTGTCAAATAAGGGAAATTTCCCATCCAAAATGGGAAACTGGACAGCTATGCTTATCCTGTGCTGGCCTCCAGTCTAACTCCAGTCTAATTGCAGTCTAACTAATACAGGATGATGGCGGGAAAGAGTGTAAAATACGAGGGTTTGACAGAAATTTCCCAAAACTTGACAGGTATGGTAAATGCATTTACAACAGTGCATTTATGATGGTCATAAATGAGTCCTTGGCCGATTCCAGTGGTAGCGGTGGCAGTGGTGGCTGAGCAATGGCGGGGGCTGGATTATTTGGTGCTCTGAGCTGGATCCAGCCTGTGGGCCATAGGTTGAGAATCCCTGAATTGGACAGTCACATCAATAGTGCCTTTACATTTGCACAAATCAACCTAGTTGATATGAGGACTCCAATGACTCTTGAGTCAGATGCTAATCTGTGTTGATTGATTGAAACATGCTCCTATTGGGTGGTATTGCATGGAAGGAGATATCCCCCATAAACAGCTGACTAACTTTGTCAGCACAGAATCATGAGAAGGAAATAGGGAGCTATTGGAAGGGAAGAACAAGAGGACAGTCAGACCTAAACTGATATAACCATGGCTCAATCTAAATGCAAAGATGGTGATTTTATGCATTGACATATCTGCCTCTTCCAATATGGCTTGAAAAACCATTCCCTTTTAAAGTTTGAGATGAGTAGGGAACCACATTGGATCAATAGAAAGAGAGAAAATAAAGTTTTTTGCCTGCTTCCCCAGTTTCTTGCGCAGCATCAATTGCAGCCCACCATCCTTGCCTGCTCCAGCTCCAGTTCCATGACATCACAAGAGTCTTCCTCTACATTCATATTTTGGGTCCTGAAACCTCAGAGAATGGCATCCTGTTGATCTGTAAACTCATTGGCACAGGAGGGTATGGTAAAACACATGTGGTATGGGAAAACTGCTATTTTTCTGGGAAATGTAGTGGCACTTCAACTCCTGGCAGCACTCAGGTCTTGAACTGCTGAGCTGTCGACCTTTCAGTCATCAAGTTAAGCATCTTAACCACTAACCCACAGCAGTCTCATTTTCTATAGTTATCAAGATCTATTTTTTTATTTGAACATGCAGCATCATTGGTAACTTGATATGTTATATCTGGTGTGTTGATATATTTGTATTGTGTTTATTTTTTGCACAATGAACTGATGAAATAATTTATTTTATGATTGTTGTGGTTCCTGCAGAAAATACATCTTTGGTTAAATCCTTAGTTATGGAAATATGTTTAGATTTTGCAAGGAAGCAGCTCAGGACAAGAATTAGAAACAAAATCATATTTTTATAACATTTTTAGGATGCATGACTCTGTAATAGAGACAGTAATAGTGGTATAATTGGAGTAAGCACTGTGTTACACATCAGTTTCTAACCATTGCTGCACATTTAAGAATTTCCATCCTACTAACTCTGTTCTGAGCAACTCAATCCATTCATCATCATGAAATGTGCAATACCAAGAGTGCATTACATTGATGCAAATTTAATACTATTACTACTCCACACTTAATTAACAACTCACATTGCAAGATCCCAGGTCATTTTGCAAACATTAATTCATTATCTTCCTCAAACATCTTTATAAAACAAGTGTTCTTCTACCTAGATTGCACGTATGCAAATGTGAATCTTCAAATGCAAACTTGTTATGTGCCATGCCCATGGATTTAAAATGAATAAGAACTATACATCCTGATTGGCTGAAAAAAGATCTGTTTCCGGGACTTAGAATAACAAAAAGGGATCATGAGGAAGAAATGAAGAAACGTCATCTCAGAAAGCTGATAATCTGCCTTGTTCACTTACTGGATAGAAGGTAAAGAACAATGAATTAGCTTTATTTATTGATAATGAAGATCAGCAAGAAGGTCAGCAACCAAGGCAACTGCAAGCATGGCAACTCTAGTCCCAAGAGACTTCTCATTTATTACTTTGCAGTGTAGCATGTTTATCATGCCAGCAAACACTCTATCCACCCATACGTTGCCACTGAAAAGTTACTTGAGCAAAACAAAACATGCCATATAGCTAACATGATGTGGAGCAAAGATGCTTGGTAAATCAAGATGCATTAAAAATTCTACTCCACTCCCAAATGATCAGATGAACTACTGCTTCAGACTCTTTGGAGGGTAGGCCATTGAAGAAACATCCCTATGAAAGAATGCAGTGTTCCTTTAAGTGTACTTAGTGGCTAATATAATCAACTAGAGCCTAGATTGAAGATGCCAGGTTCAATTCGTCAGTGAACTATTCTTCAGTGAATGTAGGAGATGACCACTGTCTCAGTCTGATTTTCCCCACTGAGCTTTTGTGAAGATTGTTGTTGTTGTTGTTGTTGTTGTTGTTGTTGTTGTTGTTGTTGTGGTTTATTTATACCCTGCCCTCCTGGTGCAAGCACCACTCAGGGCAGCATACAATATAAAATAGTTACAGATCACAAGGTTACATATCAAAGATTACAATATCAAAGGTTACAAGGTTACAATATACAATATAGCAACAGTTATACAATAAGGTACAATGACATGTAAAAGTACAATAAAACCTACAACAATAGCAAATAACAAATGATCCTTTACCCCTCACACCCTTACGATCCTTACAGAGCCCTGTCTAAATGTCCCAGCAGAGCCTGGGCTCAATGTCGTTGTGGAGTGGAAGAAATGCAAGCCCCAGAGGTGAGGAAGGTGGTGGCGTCTTTTCAGTCCATAGGTGTTCCCACTCCCCACCAACCGACCGGGCCGGGGGGGGAGGAACATGAAGCCCCAGAGGCAAGGAAGGCAGCAGCACCTTTTCAGTCTCTGGGCCGCCTGCAGGTGTTCCCACTCCCTGCCAACCAGCCGGGCCAGGGGGAGGAACGCGAAGCCCCAGAGGTGAGGGAGGAGGTGGTGCCTTTTCAGTCCATGGGCTGCCCGCAGGTTTTCCTACTCCCCGCTGACCAGCCAGGCTGGGTGGAGGAACATGAAGCCCCAGAGGCGAGGGAGGCGGCAGCACCTTTTCAGTCCATGGGCAGCCCACAGGTGTTCCTACTCCCTGCTGACCAGCTGGGCCAGGGGGAGGAATGCGAAGCCCCAGAGGCAAGGAAGGCGGCAGCACCTTTTCAGTCCGTGGGCCATCTGCAGGTGAACCATGCATGCTGCCTTCATCTTGAATATGAAAAAATCTATTTTTAAAAAAATGCCAGTATGGCTAGCATTAAGGTACATCTCCTGATTCAGTGGTAACTTCATGTATAGTATTGATAACAATGCCAGGAACTTTTCTGCCAACAATTTCTAGTCCCTTTTCAGCAGTAATAAAATTTTACTGGAGTCAGCCTGTAAATACCAAGCATGCCCATCAAGGTCTTCCTGATGAAAGATCACCTTTTTTTCCAGCAAAAAGTGACAATTTTAATGAGCTATTCTGACAAGCTATATATGTGCCGTAATGCTAATTGAATGTCATTATGTTTAAACTTGTTAATTATCAGAATGTTTTTTACTGCTAGAGTCAGCAAGAAAAAAATGTAGGGCAAGGAATCCATTTATATAGCCTAAAACTGTAACTCACTTCAGTTTAGCAGCTAAACAATTTCTGCATATTCTTTGCTCAGGATATCGCTGTGGCTATAATATGAATTAAAACCCTCTGCTATATTTGGGTAATAAATGTTCCCTGGAAAGTATCCAAAGAAAGAAGTAGTAAAAAGAAAATGAAAGCGCGGCGCCAAAATGGCCGCCGCGCTCTTTGCGGCCCCCCCCACCCGGACTCAGACATCCGGGTGAGTTAGGGGGCATGGCCACCCCTCTATAAAAGGGGTGGCCACGAGGCAGATGAGCTGCCATTTTAGAAATAGCGACGGAGAGGAGAAGTTTTTCCCTCCACCCCCTCCCTAGTGAACAGTGTGATATTTTGGTCACTTCGGGGCCGGGTGGGAATTTTTGGCCAGAACCACAATTGGTCCTTGGTTTCTGGCATATTGGCCCATCCCACACTGTTGCTAGTGTTTGAGCAAAGGGGTTTCTTTGACTTTGGTCACTTTAGGTGGGTAGCACTGGTAAGGTAAAGATTTATGACCCATAGGTATCCGGCAGGTTCACAATTGACTGGCCAACACTTAGAGAGGTACAGGTGTAATAGCTTTGACCGGTCAACGACGAACCAGGCAAGGGGTGATGGCAGGAGCTTTTCAGCATGCATCACCTTGTGATTTGATGGATACACGTCATAGGGTTGGGTCAGTAGATAGTTTATTGACTCCGGTCAACAATTTGTTTGAGTCAACAAACAAATTGATACGAATGGATACATTGTAGCCAATTGCCATTGGCAATTTTGGGAGGAATCTTACCAGTGTTACTGCGGCCTGCTTGCCTTAAGAATTACAATTGGATGAATACACCAATTGAAAGTTATAATTCGGCCTAGGGCATTATTCAATAAAAGTGGCCCAATGCCTTTATCCATATACCGGTGTCTGAGTCTTTCTTTGGGGGGTGCGCCTGCAAAGTCACTGTGTGATTGATCTGTAGAAGCAAAGTTCTTCTACAGATGGATCAGAAAAGTGTGATCTTAAAAAACAACACCATAAAGATGACATTCTTTTCAAATTCTACTGGAATTGTTCATCAGGTAGAAAAGGTACAAGATCTGAGAGGAAGAGAGGAAGCAATATGCATCCCCTCAAAAAACAGACCTTAAATCTGGTCCAATTTTATGAATAATTTGTTTCCTTTCTTTCCCTCAAGCTTTATGTCAGTTTTAACTAACTGAGTTTTCTTGTAACCCAAAAGGTTGCCTTACTTATAACTTATAGGAATTTTTTAAAAAAAGGTACTGCCCAAATGCTAACTTTAGAACTACCTAGATTATATTTGATAGAACTAATTCAATTCATAGGTGTAAACCTTAAAATCTGTATGTTTGAAAACTTAAACACCTTAAAACTGTCTGAAGATGGCCTGGAAGCATCAGCTAATGCAAATTTCAGAGGCTAGAATTGTAAAGTAGTAGAACCAAGCTGTGGAATGATAATATGTTGATAAAATATTTAAGACAAGAGCCCGAAACACCTGCAGAAAAATGTACCTGCTGGTAAACCTTTTTAACACAGTTTATAACAGCCTTTAACCCTTTTGAGAGGCCTTTTTAAAAAGACTGAATATTTCAACTCCAGCAACTGGGATAATATATATATACATACACAGTGGGATCAACCGTTCTCTGTCAAGGTAAATAAGATTAGTATTTTCAGCTTATTTGATCTCTTTTGAATCTGGGGACATAAAAAGTCCCCTATTTTTGCATGAGATAAAACAGTTTTACTATTTAAAAGACATAACTCAAAAACTCTTTACCTCAACTTTCCCAAATTTAGAATAGTATTTAGTATTTTTACTCCACCCAGAGTGGAACATTTACCAAATGGGCAGTAAAAAAATGCAATAAATAAATAAATATAGTCCAAGAGCAGACTGTCTGCTACATTTGTGCCAAGATTGGTGCTGATCCATAATCCAGCTTCAAAGTTATATTTTTCTCTTTGGGGTTCCCCCATTTTTAGAACTGCTTTACAGAATATTATTTTGCTCTGCCAGCAAAATACAGCACTGCACTCCTATGCAGTGTTAATAATAATTAATATAAGGAGTTGCTGCATACGTACAAATAATAAATAAATATTATAAATGTCAAAGTCAAAAGGAATATTATGCTTGAAAAACTGGGTAGTAAAATGTCTTGCATGAAACCTGCACAACAAACTATAAGTTTATTGTTTTGGAAAAACATAAATTCCAAAATTGGAGGTTGAAGACTTTACAGAGAGCATCTGCTATGCTTTTGCTGCCAAAGGAATCATATGAGTCCCTGAGTTCAAATGAGGGCTGTATACAAATAATGTAGAATTGATTCCTTCTAAGGAGCAGCCCACAGCAGCGATGTTTCTTTCTATTAAATCTAGAATAAAAAATGTATCCATGCACACAGTCCTAAATAAAGAGAAAGGATAAGAGGAAAGCAAACAAAATAAGACAGATGCATTTAAAGTCTTTACAGGGAAATACGTTCTCTCAGGAGAAATGTTATCTTTGTTATTTAGATAACTTTATTTATGCATCTATAACAATATCAGAAATAGAATCCCACCTGTAGGCATAGTCTGTGATGCCAAGAGATAATGTTTTTCGGCTTCTCTATTTATCCTCTCTTCCCAAGTTTCGTAATGTCAGCCTTTATAAAGAGTTCTGAAGGACTTTAAAAAAAAAACCTTGCCTTTTAAAATGGTATTTATTATAATCCCATTCTGTTAATGTTTAAACCACTCAGAGACAGCACAGCTACTTTTCCTTTCTATTTGTAGTGGTAAATATTGCAAGTAACTCTTTCAGGGCAGGTGTTAGCATGAGAGATTTCTGGTTAGGCATCTGGCTGCCAAGCCAGGGGTTAGGAGTTTGATTCCCCGCTGTTCCTCCTTGACAAGGGCTGGGCTCAGTGACCCATTGGGTGCCTTCCTGTTCTACACTTGAAAGTTTTGAAGACTTTGTTACACTGAGGGCTTCACCTTTTTCTTTCCAGTAGACCATGCTTCTAATTTGGCTTCAACTGTTTGCTTTCCCTACTAAACCACCTGCATTTAATTGCCAGCTTTGTTGATGGGAGATTGCCATGTAACTTTGTACTTCTGCTCCAAGCTGACATTTGAGGCAATGTATTACAGTGAAAGGCAGTAGGCAGTTTTGAAAGAGCATGTCAGGCCTTTCAAGACTTGTCACTCTCCACCTTAAGAATTATGTCTTTGCAGGCGCACCCCCCCAATAACGGACACAGACAACATTGAAAGTGGATAACAGCATAGGGCCACATTTATTGATTCAATGCCCTAGTCCGAATTATAAATTTGTATTGGTAAAACGACCAATCATAATTCCTAAGGCAAGCAGGCCGAAGTAACACTGGTAAGGTACCACCCCAAAATTGCCAACGGCAATTGGTTACAATGTATCAATTTGTATCAATTTGTTTGTTGACAACAAACAAATTGTTGACCGTAGTCAATAACTAACTCATGACCCCACCCTCTGACGCGTATCCGTGAAATCACAGGGGTGATGCATGCTGGTTAGCAATCGTCATCACCCCATCGCCTGGTTCGTCGTTGACCGGACAACGTTTAACTAATGTATTCCTGTCTAGTGTTGTCCAGTCAATTGCGAACCTGCCGGATACTTGTGGGTCATACTGTTTACCTTACCAGTGCTACCCGCCAATGTGACCAAAGTCAACATTAGGAACACAGAAAGACCCCTATATCAAACCATAGCAACAGTGTGGGATGGGCAAAAAAGCCAGGACCCGGAAGCCAATATGGGTCCCAGCCAAAAATTCCCACCCGGCCCCGAAGCGACCAAAATATCACACTGTTAACTAGGGAGGGGGTGGAGGGGAAAAGACTTCTCCGCTCCGTCGCTGAGGTAAAATGGCAGCTCTGCTGCCTCGTGGCCACCCCTTTTATAAGGGAGCTGGCCACGCCCCTAACTACCCGGATTCTCTGTCCTGTGGGGGGGGCCCGCAAAGGGCGCGGCGGCCATTTTGGCGCCGCGCTTGCATTGCAGGCGCACCCCCCCAATAACGGACACAGACAACATTGAAAGTGGATAACAGCATAGGGCCACATTTATTGATTCAATGCCCTAGTCCGAATTATAAATTTGTATTGGTAAAACGACCAATCATAATTCCTAAGGCAAGCAGGCCGAAGTAACACTGGTAAGGTACCACCCCAAAATTGCCAACGGCAATTGGTTACAATGTATCAATTTGTATCAATTTGTTTGTTGACAACAAACAAATTGTTGACCGTAGTCAATAACTAACTCATGACCCCACCCTCTGACGCGTATCCGTGAAATCACAGGGGTGATGCATGCTGGTTAGCAATCGTCATCACCCCATCGCCTGGTTCGTCGTTGACCGGACATCGTTTAACTAATTTATTCCTGTCTAGTGTTGTCCAGTCAATTGCGAACCTGCCGGATACTTGTGGGTCATACTGTTTACCTTACCAGTGCTACCCACCACATGGAGGGGCTTCAAAGAAGACCTGACGCCCCCACCCAGACCGTCAGCTCGGTCAACAGGCCTGCTCGCCAATCACCTAACAGGAGGTCCATACCTCCTCGCGACAGATGGACCCCATCCCCTGCGTACAAGTCATAATTTTGTATACTAATATCAGGGTGATGACTGACCCGTCCCCAAGCTCTGTCGACAAGAAACCGCGCCACCGCCCTGTTGACCGTGCGCCTAGCGCGGTCAAGGGCCAGGAGGTGAACGCCCCCTCTATAGAAAGGCGCGGGATAATGTCCGACCAAACTAGGGTTGTGACAGGCCAGACATAATGCAAGTAGGCGAGGTCCTCGCAAATCGCATGCTTGAGCGATAAGCCGGTGACCTGGCACAAATCATTGCCCCCAAGGTGGATGATGAGAATGTCAGGCGGGTCAGCACTCAGGCCAGAAAAAAGGAAAGGCCGCAGCTCCCGCCATAACATCCCAGGCTTACCATGCCATGTGAGACTGGAGTGTTCACCCAGTCCCAGTCGGGGTCCCCACTCTGTCGCCGCAGCGTAACGCGCTGCCCTGTGCACACAGCTGTGGCCCACCAGCCATACTGTCACCGGTGTAATACGACACCCAGGGTCTGTAAGAAAATTGAGAAAAATTGAGAAAAAGACGGTAAGGTGACTGGATTGGTACTCATGGCGGAAGTGGGCGCACATAAAACTGAAAATATTGCGAGCCCCACCTCCCCATGCTGCGTATGTCAGCCCCAGAGTACCCAAAAGCAGCTGCTGTAGAGGCTGCACCAGTACGGAATAAATGTGTGCCATAACGGGCACCTGGTAGGCCCACCCTGGTGAGGGCTCTGCCTGTCACCTTCCAAAACTGAAATTTAGTAAGGGGAGACCCATCTTGGTGACAGAAAAACGGGCCGTGGTGCATGCCACGCAGTGCCAGGAACTCCTGTAGGGCACCAACCGGACAGATGTCTGCCAAAGAACACCGTAGCAGGCTTACACCACTGCCTACGCCATGCTGATCTGTCGTAGAGGAGCATATCC
The DNA here is from genome assembly GCA_035047345.1 of Bradypodion ventrale. Lineage (NCBI taxonomy): Eukaryota > Metazoa > Chordata > Lepidosauria > Squamata > Chamaeleonidae > Bradypodion > Bradypodion ventrale. The sequence continues at coordinate 71,934,748 of JAWDJE010000005.1, read as the reverse complement.
TCAACTGGGCCCAGTCTTTGGCAACATAGACATCCTCGAGTTCCAGTGCCCTACAACTTGCATCCGCCTTATACAGCATCTCAAGCTCGCCGTTGCGGAGCGCTCCAAAAAAGGCCACCGTTGTAGCCGCATGAAGTGGGCTGCCTCATTTCCAAAACAGAGGCCAGGCCAGCCCCGGGCCAATTGGGTAAAAACCCTGGGAAAATCTTGCATCCGCCTTACTCAGCATCTCAAGCTCGCCGATGCGGAGGGCTCCAAAAAGGCCACCGTTGTAGCCGCATGAAGTGGGCTGCCTCATTTATCAAAACTGAGGCCAGGCCAGCCCCGGGCCGATTGGGTAAAAAACCCTGGGAAAATCTTGCATCCGCCTTACTCAGCATCTCAAGCTCGCCGATGCGGAGGGCTCCAAAAAAGGCCACCGTTGTAGCCGCATGAAGTGGGCTGCCTCATCTATCAAAACAGAGGCCAGGCCAGCCCCGGGCCAACTGGGTAAAAAACCCCTGGGTAAATGGGGTGGCGGTCGCCCGGGAAACGCCCGCGCACGCGCACCCACCCCTCCCAAACATGTCTCACCCGGAAGTCATTGGTGCTGTCCACACGACCTCCCACTTTGGCCATAAAAGCCAACCCGACAGCTGAGATGCTATGGTGCGTGGTGCAAGGCCCTGGGCATACAGGTAAACCATGAACCGCAGAACATGGGCTACTGGGATCGGCCAGGTTCCTGGCAGTCAGAATCAGGTACATAATACTCTGAAGGAACTAAATGCGTGGTGGTACGCCTTACTCATGCATGGCGCTAGTGACAGGCCAATCGCCCGGTTCACCTCTCCTTGCCAACGTTCCATCTCTCGTCCGGTAGTGGCAAGGGAAATTCCTCCGCATCCGGGGGCCGAGGCACGGAACCGGGAGATCTGCAGGCGGGACAAAGCAGCAGCAATATCATTATCAACCCTTGGGACATGCCTGGCCCTGAAGGGAACGTTGAGGCACAGGTTGCATAACACAAACCAACGCACTAGCTCCACAACCCCGGGCAATTTGGAAATCTGTGCAGTGACGATGCGGACCACAGCCGCGTTGCCATGCCAAAATTGCACAACCGAGTTGGCCCACTCTTTGCCCCATAGCATCAAAGCACCCAGGATAGGGAAACATTCCAGCTACGTGAGACCATGCAGGCAACACTTGCCTGCCCAGGATGGTGGCCACCCACCATAGGGCCACTTCCAATTGAAGTACATCCCATAAACCCAGGAATCCTGAGGCATCGGACTGCATCTGAAAGCAAGGGGGAGCCATGAGATCAGACCCCAAGATGACACCCCGTTGAACTACCTCTGGATCTATGGGCAGACAAGCACGCCTGCCCCGATACCCCGGGTAAATCTGAGCCTGTGGTGGGGCCTGAATAATCCCGCCATGGCGTCGCCACAGCGCAGAGCAAATGCCCTGCCCGGTGCGACGACCCTGCCAGCAAAACTGGGGTGACCATATAGCACCAGAAGTTCCCTCAGTGATGCCATGCGCTCGGCCAGCAAGACCGAGACAAGGGCCACTAGCCTTGACACCTTATCCCGCTGCAACCTAGAATCCTGCGCTACCGTGTTACTCTCCACCCCAGGAATACTAGCTGTGGAGATGGGCCCTCGGTCTTTTCAGGCGCTAAAGGGACACCAGTTCCTCCATTAGCGTCTGAAATGTGTTGAGGAGACGTGTGTACGTGTCCCAGCCCCGTTCAGCCCCGGATAAAACCATCCAGGGAATGGGCTAGAGACCGAGACCCTGACCTGCGGACAAAAGCGCAATCTAGGAAAGTGGTGAAACGCTCGAATACCGAGCCCCAATGGAATAGCCAAAAGGCATGGCATCATTGAAATAATATGCTCCCCGGGACGGGGGTGCAGGGACAGGGCCAACGACCCTGCCCGCAGGGACCCTATGTCAAAGCTGGCAGCAGCCACCTCCTCCCTCCCCTTAAGGGATAAAAGGTTGGGGGCATCCTGAGGGAACCTATTACCCATGAAAGGGATCCGGAACCCCTGCCTAGAACCCTGAAGGAGATAACCTGCATCCTCTCCCTTCGGGTACCGTGTGAGCCAACGCTCCAACATGTCCACCTTAAATGGGAAGGGAGCCCTTCGGTGAACTAGATCCATCTGCGGCAGTCTTGCCAGCCCCCTGTCTGCCCCACCCTCTGCCCCGCATCCTTCTAGGCCTGGGACAGGCAGAGGCCGCATGGGGGCCAACACAGGTGGGACACTCCTGTCTGTATTTGCAAGTCTTCCCATTAGAGGAGCCATTGGACAAGAAAGTCCAGCACAGCAGGCGGGCTGGAACCCCCCGCCCCGCCCCCTGGCAGGTGACCTGTGCTGGGGCCGCCCGCTGAACCGCATGCCCACAATGGTATATCTCCCCGGGTGCAGGGTGCGTGGGCGTAACGTACAAAAGCCGCAGCCTCTGGCCTGGCTCATCTCGCCTAATCTCGGGGCGCGGTGAAATCCGCCTACGGCATTCCTCGTCACAAGCCAACCACGCTGGGCCCGGCAAGTAAACCATCGCCCGGTAGGCGTTGTCCAAATACTGGACCATCGGAATTGCCAGATCCGGCCGGGCCCTAAGGTACACCGCCATGCATATGATGCAGGCCGGCAACCATTTGGCCCACATACTTGGTGGCTTGCGACAACGTGCCTGCCACTATCCTTCTCATTCTGCCCCTCCCTCTCTCCTTGGTGGGCACACTGTTTAGGAGTGAGAAGATATCCACGTACTCCCCCCGCCAAATTTACTCTCTGGCGGCCTGTGCCAAGTGGTCACTCATCGGTAAGGAATAGGGGCTTGGACCAACCCGACCACCCAAAACATTCCCCTAAGGGTAGGGAACACCCCCCACCACGGGGCCCTGGGTGTTAGCTGTCATCGCCGGGGAGGCGTCAGCGGGTGCACCGCCACACCACCCGCGCGAGGCCAAGGCCATTGGAAAGCCCCCCCCCCCATATTGGGAATGTGTGTGGATGTACTCGCTTACACCGTATACTCACATGCTGCACCCCCGCGGGCCGCCCCCACCGGGGGTTCCGGCCCACTGGGGGCGTCGGAGCTCACGACCGACGTAGAGCTCATCATCGGGGGACCTGCACCTGGCTGCTGGCTGGGGAGCTGCGAGGCAGTGGCCGAAACCGCGCCACGCGCCTGCAGCAGCTCAACCCTCCCTGTCGGCTGTTGTCCTCCTGCCGACAGCGCCTCAAAAGGAACCCCAAAGGAGGGGGGGCCCCCGCCTGACTTCCACGTTGACCTGGGGCCAAGGGCCGGCTGGCCCGCCTGGTCCAGGCGTGGGTACAGGTCCCTGTACTCCAGGACCCGAATATGGCCATTGGCCAGCACCGAAGCCCGGCAGGGTCGGTGGATAAACCTGCCAAGGCAGGGGGCCGCACCACCCCCCAAGGCTAGAGGGCCCCGGGAGAGGCTGCGACCCAGAGGAGTAGGCCCAACAGGGTGGGCAGGTGGAGGAGCGGCGTCCACCGCTCGCGGGCCGCGGGCCGGAACCCCTTCCGCGCCCGCACTCTGGTCGCCCACTCCGGGCCAAGGGGCAATAGACCCCATTCCGCCGGCCCCGGCAGGGGCGGGCAAAGGCGGCTGCTGAGGAGGCGGCACCGCGGTCCTCCGACCTGGGTTGCGCCTCCTAACCGCGCGAGCTGCACTCGAAGCTGCCTTCTTCTTCGAAGGCATCTCCACCGAAGCAAAGGGAAGCCAGCAAGGCAGAATCGCTACCCAAAAGGCTTCCCGGTAGGCTCAAGAGCGACGGAGACACAGGGGAAAAGACTTCTCCGCTCCGTCGCTGAGGTAAAATGGCAGCTCTGCTGCCTCGTGGCCACCCCTTTTATAAGGGAGCTGGCCACGCCCCTAACTACCTGGATTCTCTGTCCTGTGGGGGGGGGGGCCCGCAAAGGGCGCGGTGGCCATTTTGGCACCGCGCTTGCAATCTGTGCAGGTAAAAGCTTGAACATCTGGCTGAAATTACTCTTAGTCTCTACTTTTCCCCCTCTTCTTAAATTCTATCAAAGCTAGCCTAATGAAGAAACCTAAAGTACTCAAATGCTCAACCTGCTGATGGTATTTTAGTACTTCAATAAAACTTTTACCCAAATCTCATTTTTCATTTTTTCTTGCAGACAACATGACTGCATTTCTTTTTTGCCTTGATGTAGATGACCTTCAAGAAAGAAACTGCTATCTGACTCTATTACAATACTTGGGCAGGGTGGTGGTGGTGGTGGAGACAGTAAACTAATGTGTTTTAATTCAATTTAACAATGAATAAAACACTGTCAAATGATAGTCTTGGGCAACCTCAATTTGCAAGGTTAATAAAAACATTTCGTTTTATGGATTTAAAATAGGCATTAAACCCAAACCCAAAAACCTACTTGGAATTAAATCCCAATTTTATTAGAACCTACTTTTGAGTAGAAACATTATGAGCTAGATCCTTAATTCCAGTAATTCTGTACTTGCTCATTAAATTCCAGTAATTATTTACCTCCTCATTGCTTGCTTTTAGTTTTGGGTGACAAATCCAGACAATCACAATGGCTCCAAAGATCACAGTGGTTAGACAAAGGGTGTTTATGATCAGAAACAGCTGGCATCTTCTGTATAGCACCACACTCACAATCTAGTGGTTTTTCATGAAATTCTGTAGCAAACCTTGTGCAAGTGGTGGCTTAGTGTTTTAGATGCTGAGCATGATGACCAGAAGGTTGGCAGATCAGCCGTTCGAAACCCAAGTGCCTGTCATCTGTCCCACCTCCTGCCAACCTAGCAGTTCAAAAGCAAGAAGTTAGAAGTAGATAAAAAGATACTGCTTCAGAAGGAAAGGTAACAGCATTCCATGGGCTACAACGGGGGTAGGGTGGGGGTGGGTTGTTTGTTTAATGATGATATGTTTGTGTTTTTAATGTTGGTTTTAATTGGGGCTTTTAGATCTGTTTTAATTATTGTTGTTTTATTGTAATTTTTTACTATGTTGTTAGCCACCCTGAGTGGTGTACCCACCAGAAGGGCGGGAAATAAATGCGTAGAAATAAAATAAATAAATAAATAGTCATGCTTGCCACAGGACCACGGAAATGTGTGCAGACACAGACAGTACTGGCTTTCGAACAAGGGAGAACTTTACCTTTAGATTACAATTTATATACAAATTTTAAGAACATGTATATTCTTTTCTGTTTGCATAGTTAAATGTGATTCAACCTATAAATAGAATTCAAGTATTTGAAGTCCTATACATTTCAGAGAAAGAGGCTATGTGATTAAAAAACAATTACTCAAAATATATCTATCAGAGAGCCTTTTCATTTGAAGGTAAAGGTTGCCCTTGCTCGAAAGCCATTTGTATCCGACTCTAGGGTTCAGTGCTCATCTCTGTTTATAGCCAAAGAGCCAGCACTGTCTGTCTCTACAGACATTTTCATGGACATGTGACAAGCATGCCTCAACATCAGAGTGTACAGAATGCTGTTTACCTTCCCACCAAAGTGGTCCTTATTTATTTACTTGAAATTTCTTGCTTTTGAACTGCTAGGTTGGCAGAAGCTGTGATAGAGACAGGAGCTCGCTCTGTCATGCAGTACCCGGGAATCGAACTCCAACCTTCAAGTCAGCGATGTCAGCGTCTTAACCACTTGAGCCACTGCAGTCCCTTTCAGTTGAAGAGCTTTCGTGTTCAGGGAATGAAGAAGCAGACGAGTGAAGTAGTGAAATTCAGCTCTTTATCAGTGGGGTTTGAACACAGTTTGGATGGGGCAAAACTCGGACTTATATACACTATAAACAGTAACAGTAACAATAATACAACAAGCCCATTGGCTAACAGAGAGTGCACATTTTCGATCCACTTATTTGCATAAGAATAGATACATGAGAAAAGATACATTCTGCTCCTGTCAGAAAACACAGTTAACATACATAACAAGAGCTATGAATAAAAACAATGAAAACAAGAAAACAAACAGGAAGAGAATGTGGGAACTTGCTTAAAATGACAGAGACAGGAAAACAACATGACCAATTAAATTATTGCCAAACGACAATCACATTAGCCTCTAAGCTCCATTCCATTGATACCCAGTGTTAGTACCTTCAAGATTGCTATTAACAAAAATATTAAATCTTTCTACCCAAACACTATGTTAATAATGTGCTAAAATTAGCAGATGTTATTCTTTTTTTTAGAGAGAGAGAGAGAGAGAGAGAGAGAGTGCTTCTGTGCGAGAGAAAGCAAGCAGTGCCTTGTTAAAGTATTGTATAAAATTTAATTATACATAGTTTATGCGTCTAGATTTTATCAACCATTACCATTTTGAATTTAGCTTTTTATTGACATTCTGTCATCGGAACTGAAAAAATGGGAAGTTTGTATATAGAAAATTAAATCTCTGTTTTTGGTGTTTTTATTTTCAATATTTTTAAAAGATCCAAAGTGCAATTCTCAATGTAAGTAGGGCAGGACCTTTAGTAAGACCTTCTTGATGGTCAATATTGTCTACCATGCAATATACACTGTCTTTGGTGTCTTATGACAGGAAGGACAAATGAAAGTGTGGCGCCAAAATGGCCGCCACGCTCTTTGCAGCCCCCCACCCACCCGGACTCAGACATCTGAGTGAGTTAGGGGGCATGGCCACCCCTCTATAAAAGGGGTGGCCACGAGGCAGCCGAGCTGCCATTTTAGAAATGTGACGTAGCGGAGAAGTTTTCTCCGCCACATTTCTGCTTCTTCGCCCTTTCGTACCTTAGCCTTGAACGGAGTTCTCTCCTTTTCATTGCTGTGGTACTTAGGGCACAGGAACCGATCTCTGGCCAGGGATCCGTCGCTTCTTTGGGAGCCATGGCTCCCAAGCGGAAGGCCCCGGCGGTCAAGCCGCGGCCGAGGGGAAGGGCTTTCCCGCCCCCTCCCTCTACCGGGGGGCAGCCATCGGGTCGGAGGACTCGGGCTGCACCCCCCCCCCCAGCTGGGCAGCAGGACGGACTTGCCCGCCGCTGCCAGTGGGGCCGAGCAGGCTTCCACTGGTCAGCCCAGCACAGGCCTCCAGGCTGGGCCGGCTCAGGCTGGCTCCTCGGGCATCCCTGCCCCTGGGCGGGATTTCTTTGGTTCAGGACAGGGTGGCCCACTTGGACTTGGTGGTGGTTTCCGCCCCACTGTTCCTCCGGCCCCCCATGGGCCAGAGTTTTGGGCATGGCCCTTCTCAATCCCTGGATCCCCATTTGGGTTTCCCGCTCAGCAACTGGCCACGGTGCCGTCCGGCCCATCCGGCCTGCCCGGCCCACCTTATACTGGCGGCTCAGAGACTGTCGATGCCCTTCTTGCACATATTTCGGTGCTAGAGGCTTCACTGGGCATTGCCCAACCACCTCCCGAAGGGGGTTTGGCTGCTGCTTTGATCACGGCCCCTTCATCGGTCTCAGACACGTCGGCCATGACTCTCCAGTGGGCCGCCAACAATATCGAGCTGCTGAGGCCGTCAGGCCAGCCCAAGCTGGCACCTCGCAGTTCCCTGTATGTTCGAATCTGCCGGTGGGGAGCAGTCAGGTGTGGCCCCAGAGCTCAATGCCTGTGGCGAGCTCCGACGCCCGCCGTGGGCTGGAACCCCTGGTGGGTGCGGCTCACGGGGGTGCGACTAGTGAGTATCCGGTTCAATTTAGTGCACCGACACTGTCCAGTTACACTGGGGGTGGTACAGTGGCCATGGCCACACCAGGTTACTGTGGGTGGGCAGTTGCTTCCACACTGCTCTGTTAATTCCTGGTTACCAAATGGCCCCTCGGTTAGGACAGGGGTGTCCACCCCCGGGGTATGCCAAGTGTCGCAGGGGCTATTCAGGGCCCGCTGCGCATACCCTTCATTCAACAGGTGCCAACGGCAGCTCTGCCGATGGCTGGTTATTCCCTCCCCCTGGGTGATCATCTTTCACAGGCTACTAGGGATAAAATTTGGAGAGGGGAATACGTGGATATTTTTTTCCTCCTGAATCGTGAGCCCACTAAGGAGGAGAGGGAGGGACAGGATGACCGGGACAAAGAATTGTCCCGTCGTCGTAAGCCACCGCGTACCTGGGCCAATTGGTTGCCGGCATATATTATATATAGGGCCCAGCCTGATTTGGCCATTCCGATGGTCCAATATCTCGACAATATTTATAGGGTGATGGTTGACTTTCCTGGCCCGTCGTGGTTGGCTTACGATGAGGAATTTAGGATGAGGGTGGCCCTACATCCTGAGATGAGGTGGGATGAGCCCTGCCAGCAATTGTGGCTCTTGTATATGACTCCCACGCGTCCGGCACCTGGTGATAGGTACCATTGTGGCCATGCCGTGCAGCGGGCGGCTGTGACGCAGGTTCCCCACCAGCCGGCGGGGCAGGGGGTTCCAGCCCGCCTGCTATGTTGGAGCTTCTCAGCTAGCGGCATGTGCAACAAGCGTCAGTGTCGTTTCTGGTACGAGTGTCCCTCTTGCTCTGGCCCTCACGCCGCCTCTGCGTGCCCGCGGGCTGGTGGGTCACGAGGCAGAGGTAGGGGTGGGCAGGGGCGGTCAGAGCTCCCTCTGATGGTGCTGGCCAAGCAAAAGGCCCCCTCCCCAATTAATATTCCCATGTTAGGTCGATGGCTTTCCGCTTATCCTAGACGGGATGATGCGAAGTACCTGCTTGAAGGCTTCCAGTTTGGCTTTCACATACCATTTAGGGGTGTTCGGGGACCACAAGATGCCCCGAACTTATTTTCACTAAAGGGCAATGAGGAGGTCGCTGCACAAAGCATAGGTAAGGAGTTGCAGGCTATGAGGGTTGCAGGGCCCTTTGATGAACCACCATTCCCTAACTTGAAAGTCTCCCCTATGGTTCTAGTCCCAAAAAAGACCCCAGGTGAATTTCGCCTAATCCACCATCCTTCCTACCCTGTGGGTTCCTCGGTCAATGATGCTATTCCTGATGACCTTTGCTCAGTCAGGTATACGTCGTTTGATCAGGCCCTACAGATGGTACGCGCCTGTGGTCCCGGGGCCCTCCTGGCAAAGTGTGATATTAAATCGGCATTCCGATTACTGCCAGTGCACCCCGAGGACTTTGAGCTGTTGGGTTTCCGTTTTAGGGGGAAATTCTATGTAGATAAGGCCATGCCTTTTGGCTGCTCTATTTCATGTTCGGCATTCGAACGATTTAGCACTTTCCTTCAATGGGCCTTTGTTCGAAGGTCAGGATCCCGGTCTGTAGCTCATTACCTCGATGACTTTTTGTTCAGGGGTGAACGGGGCTCGGACATGTGTACGCGTCTCCTCACTACATTTCAGGCTCTTATGCGGGAACTTGGTGTCCCCTTAGCGCCTGAAAAGACCGAGGGCCCAGCCACCAAGCTCACCTTTTTAGGCATTGAAATTGACACTGTCGCACAGGCATCCAGGTTACCCGTGGACAAGGTGGCCTGGATCTCTGCGGCGATTCGGGCACTGATTTCTAAACGTAAGGTTCCCTTTGTGAGCTACAGGTACTGCATGGCCACCTCAACTTTGCCTGCTGGGTGGTGACACCGGGCAGAGCTTTTGCCAGGCGTCTGTGTGATGCCATGGCTGGCCTATTAAAACACCACCACAGGGTCCGGCTCACCAGGGGTATATGGGCAGACCTTTCGGTTTGGCTCACATTCCTACAGGAATTTAACGGGGTCTCTTTTTGGAGATCGGACCTTATGGTCTGCCCTAAATTTCAAGTACAGTCGGATGCCTCTGGCTCTCTGGGTTATGGGATCTATTTCGAAGGGAGGTGGGCATATGGCCGATGGCCTCACGCATGGCAGGGCACGGATCGTCTCCGCGATCTTACTTTCCTGGAATTTTTCCCATTTTGGGGGCACTAATGCTATGGGGTGATAAGTGGGCCAACTCAGTGGTCCATTTTTGGTGTGACAATGCTGCAGTGGTGCACATTGTTAATGCTCAGACGTCCAAATCCCCTAGGGTCATGGCATTGGTCCGTCAATTTGTCTTGAGAAGCCTATGCCTTAATGTGCTGTTCAAGGCCACACATGTACCAGGCATTAATAATGATATTGCTGATGCTTTATCCCACCTGCAGATCTCCCTGTTCCGAGCCTTGGCTCCCAAAGCAGAGGAATTCCCCTCGCCACTCCCGGCAGAGATTTGGACATTTGGCGAGGAGAGGTGAACCGGGCAATCGGCATGTCTTTGGCACCTCGCACGCATAAGGCGTATCAACATGCTTTCATACAATTTAGAACCTTTTGTGGCCAACTACGGTTACCCGAAGTGTGGCCAATACCTGTGGACCAGATTTTGCAATACATGGTTTATCTTCACGGTCATGGGCTGGCCCCCCGTACTATAGCCTCTAGGCTTTCGGCACTGGCATTTATGGCCAAGGAGCGGGGCTTCGCTGACTGCGTGAATGATTTCTGCATACGTCATGTTTTGGAGGGGTGGACACGTGAACGTGGCTGCCGCCAGGACACAAGTCACCCGATTTCGCCAGAGGTTCTTACCCACCTTGCACGAGGCTGGCATACCTTATGCTATGATAGGTACGAGGTGGCTCTTTTTCATGCAGCTACCACTGTAGCCTTCTTTGGAGCGCTCTGCATTGGTACCACTGTCTAAGGTGGATGCGTCTCGTAGGGCACTGGAACTCGACGATGTCTATGTTACACAAGAGTGGGCTCAGTTGAGGATATGGTCCTCAAAGGTTGATCAGCAAGGCATAGGCAGTGGAGTTAGACTGCTACGATGTTCCATTGAAGACATCTGTCCGATTGATGCCCTACATGAGTTTTTGGCAGTGCGTGCTATGCACCCTGGCCCGTTTTTCAGCCACCAGGATGGGTCTCCCCTTACTAAATTCCAGTTTTGGAGGGTGACCGGCATGGCACTTACCAGTGTGGGCCTCCCTGGGGCTCGTTATGGCACCCATTCATTTAGGATAGGCGCCGCTTCTCCTGCAGCTGCGTTTGGGTACTCTGAGGCTGATATACAAAGGATGGGCAGGTGGGGATCCATGCGCTTTGCATTGTACGTACACCCCCTCCATGTTTGAGTACCAGTTATGTCATTATTCCTTTTTCCTTCTTTTACAGACCCTGTGTGTCTCCGCACACCGGTGGCAGTATGCTGGTGGGCCACAGTTGCGTGCACTGGGCAGCGAAGTATGCTGCGGCGACAGAGTGGGGACCCCATCTCGGGCTATGTGCAATCGCACGTTTGCGATGGTACGGTAAGCGTGGTATGAAATGGTGGGAACTGTTGCCATTCCTGTTTTCCATCAGGGATGCTAGACCGCCTGATGTCCTTATCCTGCATCTTGGTGGCAATGACCTTGCCAAGGTCACTGGCCTCTCTTTAATGTTCACGATTTGCAGGGACCTGGCCTATTTGCATTACGTATGGCCATCCACGCGGCTGCTATGGTCGGACATGGTGCCGCGACATACTTACATATGAGGTGTTGACCTCCGTGCCCTTGACCGCGCTCGCCGCTCGGTGAACAGGGCTGTTGCCCGGTTCCTGGCAGACAAGGGCTTGGGGACAGCCATCCGGCACCCTAGGATAGGCTTGCAGGATTATGATCTCTATGCAAGAGATGGGGTCCACTTGTCGGCCAGAGGTATGAACCTCTTTCTTGAGGATATGCAAGCAGGCCTGGTGACCAAGCTGACGGTCTGGGGGGGGGGCGTTGAGTCAGCATGGACGCCTCCCCGTGTGGCGGGTAGCACTGGTAAGGTAAAGATTTATGACCCATAGGTATCCGGCAGGTTCGCAATTGACTGGCCAACACGTAGACAGGTACAGGGGAAATAGGTTTGGCCGGTCAAGAGTGAACCAGGCAAGGGGTGATGGCAGGAGCTTTACAGCCTGCATCACCTTGATATTTAATGGATACACGTCATAGGGTGGGGTCAGTAGATAGTTTATTGACTCCGGTCAACAATTTGTTTGTGTCAACAAACAAATTGATACAAATAGTTACATGTAGCCAATTGCCATTGGCATTTTGGGAGGAACCTTACCAGTGTTACTGCGGCCTGCTTGCCTTAAAGAATTACAATTGGATGATTACACCAATTGAAAGTTATAATTCAGACTAGGGCATTATTCAATAAAAGTGGCCCGATGCCTTTATCCATATACCGGTGTCTGAGTCTTTCTTTGGGGGGTGCGCCTGTAATGAAAGCGCGGCGCCAAAATGGCCACCGCGCTCTTTGCAGCCCCCCCACCCGGACTCAGACATCCGGGTGAGTTAGGGGGCATGGCCACCCCTCTATAAAAGGGGTGGCCACGAGGCAGCCGAGCTGCCATTTTAGAAATGCGACGGAGCGGAGAAGTTTTCCCCTCCACCCCCTCCCTAGTGAACAGTGTGAATTTTTGGTCGCTTCGGGGCCGGGTAGGAATTTTTGGCTTGAACCTACAACTGGCTCTTTGGTTCTTGCTTTTGTGCCCATCCCACACTGTTGCTAGTGTTTGAGAAAAGGGGTAAGTTGACTTTGGTCACTTTTGCCGGGTAGCATTGGTAAGGTAAAGATTTATGACCCATAGGTATCCGGCAGGTTCGCAATTGACTGGCCAACACGTAGACAGGTACAGGGGAAATAGGTTTGGCTGGTCAAGGGCGAACCAGGCAAGGGGTGATGGCAGGCGCTTTACAGCTTGCATCACCTGGATATTTAACGGATACACGTCAGAGGGTGGGGTCAGTAGATAGTTTATTGACTCCGGTCAACAATTTGTTGGCCCAATGCCTTTATCCATATACCGGTGTCTGAGTCTTTCTTTGGGGGGTGCGCCTGCAATGAATTGCTGAGTGGTGTGTCAAGTGCTGTAGTTCAGTCTTACACAGAGTACAGAATGTCATATTGCTGTATCTAATTATAATGGAATTAGGTAATTAATGGCCCTGCTAGCATGATATGTTTGTGACATTGTCAACAAACAAATTGATACAAATAGTTACATGTAGCCAATTGCCATTGGCATTTTGGGAGGAACCTTACCAGTGTTACTGCGGCCTGCTTGCCTTAAAGAATTACAATTGGATGATTACACCAATTGAAAGTTATAATTCGGACTAGGGCATTATTCAATAAAAGTGGCCCAATGCCTTTATCCATATACCGGTGTCTGAGTCTTTCTTTGGGGGGTGCGCCTGCAATGAATTGCTGTGTGGTGTGTCAAGTGCTGTAGTTCAGTCTTACACAGAGCACAGAATGTCATATTGCTGTATCTAATTATAATGGAATTAGGTAATTAATGGCCCTGCTAGCATGATATGTTTGTGACATTGTCAAGTAGTGGCATTTTCAGATATACGTGTTAAGAGCAGGTAGACTATCATTCCAGCTATTAAGGTGGATGACAAAAATGTCAGAGCTGGCTAAAGCATTGACAGTGTACATTCCGTAAGACATGTAACTCTACAGACACAAATCAACTGGTAACATTTGACTCACACATGCCTTTGCCGGACCCACTCCCCAATAATGACACGGACACATGAGATGGATTAAAATTGGGCCACTTTATTAACTTGTAACTTCAAACTTTCCTTAACTACTGTTAAGGCAAACGGGCCATAATAGCACTGATAAGGAGCAAATATTATTTCCAAATCTTAATTGGATGCATTGTAACAATTTGTTGCCACTGCCCCAAATTGTTAACACTGATAACAACTTGTTTACCCATGAAACAAGTTGTTGACCCTCGTCAGAGTGCTACTTATTAATTCCTAATTCTGACGTACATCCCGTCAATTTTGGAAATGTTGCATGCTGTTTTGAGCATAGCAACAGCTTGCTATGTTAGCCACTGACTGGCCATCGCAAGTCTACCTATACCTTGTCCTACAGATGGCCAACCAACTGCGTAGCTGCCAGATTAACTGGGTCATGCACTTTTTCCTTACCAGTGCTAGCCGCCAAAGTGACCATAAATACAAAACAATTACCCCATAGTCTCAACTGTCAGCAACAGTGTGGGATGGGCGAAAACGCCAAGAACCAAGGGGCCAATGCAGGTTTGAGCTAAAATTCCCATCCGGCCCTGAAGCGACCAAAATAATCACACTGTCCTTTAGGGAGGAGGTGGAGGGCAAACGCGCCCAGGCCCAGCCAATTTCTAACTGCTGGAGGCAGGATCATGGCCACCCCTTATAAACGGTAGCTCGCCCCACCCCCAAACAGTCACCGCAGTGCCCGTGCCTCAGGGGCGGGGCCGGCAAAGCATGTGGCGGCCATATTGTTTTGCCACCGTGCGTTCCTTCTTATATATTTTTCCAGTAGGGCAGCTTCTAATCTGTTAGAGATATGTGGCAGTTTAAAACTCACCTAGGTTTACATAGTTAAGTGTGGTAAGTGATAGCAAACCCTGGAGGAGATGTACTATATTAATCACCCATGAGATCTAAAGTGATGAGGCAAAATAACCATAAGAGATTATAAGCCTAATGAGCACTTTCATGACTACCCAATGTTAGTCCCACTTAGAATAGACCTGCCATGACAGATAACACTTGGTTGTTTCAGTGGGTTTATTCCACTGCCCAGAGATTATCAGATAGTAGACATGGACCTTAGATTTTTTTTTAAAAAAATAATATTTCTGAATACATATAGTTACTATGACTTTGACTACAATTTGATTTAACATCATAGGTGATACACCCTTATAGATGTCAGGAATGGAGTGTTTGAAAAGAGAAAACTAGAAAAATGGGCAAGAATATTGATGCTTAGATGCAGGTTAGGGAAGAAAATGCTAACTTCCTGGAAAATGGGATGCTGAGAAAAACTTCATGGTGATGACACAGCTTCTTTGAGCCCAAAACAATGAGTAAGTTTGGAGATGGATACATAATGAATAGACCTCTGGACATTTGTTACCTTGTGTGCCTGGGATGTTCCTTATCTAGAGATATGGTGCCTAGTGTTACGTTAACCTCTGAAAACAACAGAGAACTGTTCCCCACAGGTTGTGGTCCTGCCATGTTATTTGCAAATAAAGAGCTATCTTGTGGTTATCTGTTGAGAAAGGGGGTGGAGGAGCCAACCCAGAAAACAGGAAAATTTGAGTGTGTCAATGGATCACAAAGCCCCTGCATCCCAAGATCCTCTTTTCTTGTCTTTGAATACTCTCCCCAAATATTTGGTTTCTAAACCCATTTAACACTTTCCCTCTCTCTGACCCATCCTTCTCTCTATTAACCCTTTCCAGGATCCACCATCTGGACTTATTGTTCAGATTCCTATTCACCCCAGAATCACACACATTCAATTGTTTTGGACCTTTTATGCACATTTGTCTAAAGACAGAGCACATGTATTATTGCATGACTTTCTTTATAAAGAAATGGTTTGATAGACTGAAGAACTAATAGTAAGGGATTTACTCAGGGTAAATATACTATTTTTGGAAGCTTATCCAACTGAGAAAGGAAGTAAGGAAAGTTGTACATTATTCAGAATGCTGGCTCCTTCTGCAATAGCAATTATTTGGTGCTTCTTGTATCCATTTCAAGAGTTTATCATTCTCTACTTTTTATTTTAAAAAGGTAATATATCCTTTAATTTAAAAAGCAGAGAAATGCATTGCTTCTAATCAACTTTTTAAAAATATATATTAATTTATCCACAATGGATTTTACAAATGCTTGAGTATGACATACAAACATAAGTGGGATACTTGCATTTTCACTGTAATGAAAGCTCAGTTGCTTGACTACAGTTGGAGACTCTTGGATAATCAAAATGCATAGTTGCCTTTAGAATAAATGACCCATCTGCTGAAAGCATGGTACAACTCAAGCATTATTCTTATGACAGCATCTTCCTTGACTTCCTTCCTTTCCTAATGGATGACAATAAAAAAGAACAATCATTATGTCCTTGATAGGGTGTCACAGGAAGGTTCAGCTTCCCAGATCTGCTTGAGGAAGTACTATTTCTTTATTGTTTATAGATTGAGAACTATTGGCAGTTTTGTTATACATTCCCAGAGCTTCAAAGTAACTTGTTAACTAAATAGTAAAAGGTAAAGGTTTCCCTTGCTCGAAAGCCAGTCGTATGTGACTCTAGGTTTCAGTGTTCATCTCTGTTTCAAAGCCAAAGAGCCAGTGCTGTCTGCTGCTGTAAACATTTCCGTGGTCATCTGGGGCGCATGGAACGCTGTTACCTTCCCACCGAAGTAGTCCCTATTTATCTACTTGCAATTTCTTGCTTTCAAACTGCTAGGTTGGCAGGAGCTGGGACAAAGACGGGAGCTCATTCCATCCTGCAGTACTAGAGAATCGAACTGCTGACCTTCTGCCTCCCAGACAACGTATTAGCCACTTGAGCCACTGCTATCCCTGTTAACTAAATACTCATCACTAATTTGATTTTTTAATAATTATGGCAGAACAATTGTAATACAGCATGGGATAAGTTCATTCTTTTTGCACTGTTACTGTACCTGTTTCAGTTCTTATAGTTACAGAAGTATTTGGCCTCTAAGCTGTATTTTCTACCACAAATTATGGTATTGTAGCAGTATAGTGGGTTTCTTTAAAGTAACTGATTCAGCTGCTTTAGAATAATGACAAGAAAAAAGATAGAGTTAAAACTGTAATGGCAACTAATTCTTTTGGGGTATTGGAACTATTAGTTTCTGATTACTTCAGCTCAAATCAAGTGGCAGTACAGTGATACCTCATACAACGTCCAAACTTGGTTCCACAAGTTTGGACTTTACATGGATTTGGACTTTGTATGAGGCATGCAAAATCCTAGCCGCGATGCCTCATACAACGTCCAAATCCTTGCCACGATGCCTCATACAACGTCGTTTCCATAGAGATACATTGTACTGCAACAGCACAGACTTCAGGGCAAAGTCAAGGAAACAGACAGGAAACTGACAGAACTTTAAGAAATCATTGTCTAAAGGCTGAAAACATTACAAAAACATGTCAAACAACCCTGATTGTCCAAGAACCTGAAGAATGCTGCAAAGATCCCAGGAATACTTCTAAAAATTCTGATGAAAAAATCTTAAAAAATCCAAAATCATGCTCAAAACCACTCCTAAACACTCTTTGCCTCATGTAAAACCCACAAGAGCAATGCACGCATGTGTCCTGCCTTTTATACTGCCCAGGCACAATGCAACCTGAAAAAAACCCAATGCCTCATACAACGTCACATGACTTTGTATGAGGCAACTTTTTCCAAGGAATTAGGCGATGTTGTATGAATCCGATGTTGTATGAAGTGGACTTTGTATGAGGTATTACTGTAATAACATTCTGAGGGGTATATTCATCCTGTTGTTCCCCACCCCAGTCACTTCTATACTGTCATTCTTTTGATAATGTGGAAATCTGTATGTTTAGTTCTCTTATGACAAGGGTTCTCAATGTTTTTCAGCTGCCATTGGACCACACCCCCTCAGGCTGGGCTGGTGCCATAAAACACATCCACAGCTGTCGTAAATGCATTTGTGATGGCCACGGACTTATTTACAGCTGTAGTACATTTGTTTATGATGGCCGTGGACTAATTTACGGCTGTCATAAAAGAATTTACACGGCCATAAATGAGTCCACAGCCAGTTCTGGCTGTGGCGGTTGTGACTGCAGGAGCAGCTAGTGAGGTCAAGGGCCAGATTATTTGGTGGTGTGGGCCAGATCTGGCTTGCGGACCGTAGGTTGTGAACCCCTGTCTTATGGAGTTAATTAAACTGATTCAAAAAGCTGAAATAAGACTTGTTCAGGGAAAAGACAATATCGTAGCCCTCTTTGATCCACATGCAAATGCTTACTAAGCATATCACACTTGAAAAGTTTTAATTTGTAATGAAAACACACACACTGCAGGGATGAGTTCATTTGCTCCTAAAGCTGGTGACCAGGTGACACCTTTGCTGGAGTAAACCAGCCTGTCCCCAGAGTATTCTGACATTTTTTACCTTTCTGGCCTCTGCAAGGGACTTCTACTTTCTTTTGGTGTAGGTAGTTCTATTTTGATTTGTTTCCAGTGTGTGCAGTCACTGGAAACAAACCAAAGGAAGTTGGCAAATTAAAGTTTCCTGCTTCAATTTTCCAGCTTTTTCCAGTTTCCCCATATCATTGGTGATTTAAACAGACTGTTTGAAAATGATAGGGGTGACTGGGAAATTAAAAATTTCCTCTCTCTGCTGGTGAAGCAGGAGGAAGCAAAAACAAAATTTTAAAGTCAGGGACTACAGTGGCTTAGTGGTTAAGATGCTGAACTTGACAAGCAGAATGTTGGCAGGTCAGTAGTTTGAGAACAGAGTCCTGCAAGATGGAGTGAGTTCCCACCTGTCCTAGCTCCTGCCAACCTAGAAGTTTTAAAACAAAAAAATTGGCAAATTAAAGTTTCCTGCTTCAATAGGCACCACTTTGTTGGAAAAGCTAATAGTGTTCCATGCATTCCAACATCTAATCATGCCTGCCACATGACCATGGGAATGTCTGCAGATGCAGACAGTGCTGACTCTTTGGTTGGAAATGAAGATGAGCACTGCCCCTAGAGTTGGATAAAGATGGCTTTCCAACAAGGGAGACCTTTACTTTTTACCTTATCATGGTATTTTAGACATTTTCAAGGGAAACAAATTGAAGGGTTCCTTCTGGAAGTGGGAGGAGACATGAGCTTTTGTGTGTGTCTGTCAAAGCAAATTGGCTTCCTGACCAATTTTTTTAATAAAAAAAGGAAGGAAAAAAGACTACATTGCCTCTTTCTGTCTCCTTTTGTTACTTGGAGGAAGTCTTCACTTATTTAAATTTTCTCTATCATGTACAACAGATCAAAACAACAAAATGTCCATCTCCAACTGTGCCCATGGGCTCTAGGTCCTCAGATAGGCCCCTAGATATAAGGAACTGGTGGGTGACTCACTCCTCACACAGGAAGAGGTTCATCCAAGGGGTCTCAGAGCCACAGGAATGGAACACAGTATCTCAGTGGATGTTGTGTATTTAAGGAAATGTGTTTTGCCATTTTGTCTTGTTCTGAAAGAGTTTAATATGTATTTGCTTTACTATGGTCCAAAGTCTCACAAGACTTCAGAAAGGTTCTGAATGAGAAGTGCACGAGACAGAGCTGTCAATGGTTCTAACGGTATTTTTTCCAACTGTCAGTTCTGATCAGAGATAGCTAAGGAATGTGAGGGTATGTGGTTAGCTCTGGTCACCTATTCTTATTCCAAATAAAGTTGTGTGTTTGGCCCGTATTGCTGGCTGCTGCCTATTATGTCCAGAACACTAAAGTGGACTACACCATTACTACACACCTGAGAACAGCATGTGCTGTTGATGTGTGTAGTAGTATGGGCAAATCATACTTCACAGTCAACCTCTCAACAGAGCAATTTCTTACTCAGAATACCTGACTATGACAGAAGAAATATTCCACACCTACTAATGTTTGAAAAGTAGCTAGATTTTATTTTGGGATTTATCATCCAGAGATAAGCACAGGTTTCATTTGCCTGTACAGTGGAACTCTGGATAATGCCCAAACTTGGTTCCACATGTCTGGTCGTTAACCGGACTTGGACTTTATGTGGTCCCTATGGGAGACGCTCCAGATAATGACACAAAAATGTTAAAAAAAGTCATTATCCAGTATCTCCTATGGGAGATGCTCCACATAATGACTGTTTTTAGCCTTTTTGCATCGTTATCCAGAGCATCACGTGGTGCATAACAAACGCATCGTTATCCAGATTTGATGTTATCAGGCACCAACATTATCTGGAGTTCTACTGTATCTCAAAGGTCTCCGTGAAACTTGTCTCTTTCTTATGTTTCCAAAGGATGTCAACTTCAAACAATAGGCTATCTGAATCACATATTTTGACCCTCATTATGCCATGCATTACCTCCATGAAGCTTTCGCCTATAAACAGTCTGGCCTCTGTTTTTCCAAACCCCTGCAATGATTCCCCCAGCCGTAAAGGAAAAATTCCAATGGGGATCTTTGTTTTCACATATTTACCAATTCTTTTCAAAAGCCTGTTTTTCACTCCCAATGCATCAAACAATTTACCATTTTCTTCCTAGGTTTCATTGTTAGCAAAAGAGTGGGTGGGAAGCTTGATTTTATGTGACAGTTGGGTGACTTGTGATCAGTAGTATAATACATTAGGCAAAGTAAAGGATAATGTTGTCAGCCATCATAAAGTTTTCAAACATTATTAATTGCTCAAAGATTATCACTTTCCCTCAGCTGAAATAATATGTTTCCTGGGTGACTGTCTAGCCATATCCCTGGGCACTATAATTCATGGCAATCTTAAATGACAACTGATAGACATAACATGTCTGCTCATCTGGTCATGGATAGTAGCACTGAAATATGCTGTCAAACTGTCTGTAATAAGCTTACTTTCCTTACAGTATCAGCCTAACATCTCTGCAATGATTTAACCCTAATGGAAATAGCAGTGACAGTATAGTACAATGACATATGTGGCAACCAGTTTAAATGTAACTGTGTTATGTCCCTTCACTGGGTTTTGGGGAAAGTCCACATAGCTCCTTTTCCTTTCTTTCTGCCTGCCTGCTAACTGTTTACCAATGCCATGCTAAAAGGAAACAGGCTTAATTTCATTTAGTTTTGCACCTCAGACTCAGTTAAAGCAGACTGATTTCTGCATTTATGTTAAGAGTGACACTCTGTCAACCAACAACTGGTGTAGCCATTAACTCACTAATCTTGAATAGATCTGAGAAATCATGCTGGGCTAAGTGGTGAACACATTTCCAAATTTCTAATTCAACATTTGCAATTGTAAAGCTAATTTGATTGCCATGTTCATCAAAGCATATGAATCAATACGGATATTTAGTTTTTGTTACAAAAATCTCCTGCAAATATAAATTTCTCTATGTCAACTATAGCTATGATGACCCAACTCTTCTAGAGATGTTCTTTGATTTTTTTTTCAGAACTAAAATTTCCAATATCCCCAGTGGCCATGCGGGCTTATGCATGACTCTCTGTGTGTGGTGGGGAGGAATTCTGAGAGTTAGGGCATGCCTACATTGGCTCCAGTTTGATTTGCAGCCTCAACTATGATTGAAATCATATCAAATGCTCACATT
Source organism: Bradypodion ventrale (assembly GCA_035047345.1). NCBI lineage: Eukaryota > Metazoa > Chordata > Lepidosauria > Squamata > Chamaeleonidae > Bradypodion > Bradypodion ventrale. The sequence continues at coordinate 71,913,581 of JAWDJE010000005.1, read as the reverse complement.
AGACATGTGTACTGAATTGGAAATCCAGTGTATTTCCAATCCTACCTGCATCCCCCTTCTTTCCTTCCTTTCCATAATAATGCCTCTACCCATATTTCCTTTGTTGTGTTCATTGTTTTTTCATTTTTAATAAATAAATAAATAGATGAGAACAACATTATAACACTATATCACTATACCTAGAACAAAGACCTAATGATAACGTGATCTGGAGTTATAGCACTATTTTCATATACCTGTATTATTATTTTTATAAAGGAGGAGTAATGAGATAGAGGAAACCACAGTCCTGAACATCATGGCCAAAAGCTAACATCACAAAATCTCCACTTAAAGACACACTCCTCCCCTCCCTCCATAGTGCATCTAGTGCATCTGCATGGGAAAAAACTATCAAAATGTACCAACATGGAAAAAAGTAGACCTCCAGTGGCAAAACCAACCACCTGGTTTTGTAGAAGGTAGTGTCATGTTGGCATCTCCCAGTGTATTCGAAGAACATAATAATCTCTGAAAGCTCTTATAGCTGCTTAGACATTGATACAGAGGCTTTCATTAATTTTCTGTTTTTAAAACACCTAAATAAGTTCTAATTTGCACATTCCATGAATTTTATTACACAGAAAAAGCCATAGGAGATTCTAGTGTTTCCTAGATATCTATTTTGCTTTTATATAATACATTTCAAAATGTCAAGATACTGTCCTGCACAAATCTCCTCGGCGTTTCAATAGTACTTCAGGAAAGTTCAACAGATAATAGCCCTTTACTTTTCCATAACAATATTTGGTTTAAAGGTGGTGATGCTTGGTAATGAAGCAGATTTTCTCTGGTGCTTTGTAAAAGCGATACTCTAATTTCTTCTATCACTTTCTGTTTCAAGAAGAAGGAATCTGCTCCCAGTGCTGCTTGGGAGTAGGGAAGGTTTGTGGGAGTCTCAAGACAAAATAGGGCAGATAGATTTTTTAGAAGTTTCATTAGCAGAGTATAAAAAGCAGCGAAACTATTTGAGAATTTCTTCAGACTCCAAGGCACAGCACAGGTTCCTTCTTTTTGAATGGAGCTGCAGCTGCTCCTTTTAAAAGTTTAAATTATTCTCAAAACAGAAAGTTATGGAATTTACATCTGTTGCCTTGAATGGTGAAGTACCATTGATTTCAATTTGGAACAGTATTTTCTCTTTTTTAAAACTAATTTTGTCTGTTCTCCTGTGTGACTAATATTTTGGTCAGTTACCAGTCCTGTGCATGGATTCATATCAGCACATACCTCGTGTGTTTATTTTTCTTTATTGCATACAATGGTCCTTTCCTCTTTTTAGCCAAGTAAAATACATCAAGAGTAGCATACTCTGTTACAGTTTTGCAAAAAAGAAAACACACAATTGAAAAGTAAAATTAACCCAGAGATGTTTTTCAGGCCAAGGCCACTGGTACTCTGATACCACACTAATTGGGAGAAGATTTCAGTTGTGTGAAGTGAGGGAACAAAAACTGTTTTTGTCATTTTGAAGATTTGATGAAACTCAAAGCCTGCTTGGCAGATCATCTGGAAGGGTTCAGAAGTTAACTTGGTTTACCTCTCAGGAGATGCTATGTTCAGCTGTTGTCTTGCTATGCTATGCCTGGAAGGAGTCACCCTGTGTATGTTTGAGAACTATGCCGATTATACACTAATGTATGAGTATTAAGTAGATTTATCTTGCTTTGTATCAATTATATTTTTCTTGATATCTTTTGAAACGATTTGCCTTTTTGTTTTTCTACCATATTCAATTAAACATAAAACTCTTTCCAACAAGCTGTATGAGTTATTGACTCAGAGGGTTTATGGTATTAACCAAGTCTTGATTTAGCAGGTAATTGAAGTTGTGGTATTTTTGAGGCACTTTACCTTACAAGTGCTTAGGTTTTTTATTTTTATTTTTTGGATAGTGGAAATACTGTCAAGACTGGGAAAACTGGCACATTGGGAGATACCTGTGCCAGATTGGCTCCATAGTCATCACCATAACTGACTCTCCTGGGTTCACCAACCTCAGGTCAAACAGAGTAGTACATCTGAGTGGCTAGAATGTGACCTCCTGTTGTGTTCTGTAAAGCTGTGCCTTTAACAATGTACCTAGCCATGTGGTAACAATGTAACCTTTCTGTGTGCAACATTATAACCTTCAGCTGTATCACTGTAACCCCTATAAGAGGACGCAAGCTAGTGACCACTAGATGGCAATAGCGAGCGTCCAGCTCTCATGGCTCAGATTCACCCTGGATCAGCAGCGCGGGAAGATTCCCGCCACCTCAACACCTGGACAAGAAGGGTGTGACCTCCTATGACGTCACGCAGGCAGCAACCAATAGACTGCCAACGAGCCACATTCAAATGTATAGCCAGCTGTATATATTGAGCGACCCATCCGCCATTACCACATGTTCCTCCGGATCATCATGCAATAAACCTGTGTTAAGCCAACCTTTCAGCTGTTTCATTGTCTTCGGTCCCATACACTAAATTGGCGACAAAGGTGGGATATGGCTGCCCACGGGACCAAGACATGCGCCAGTTTCGAAATCAGGAAACCGGGAGACTGGGAGATCTTCGAAATGGACTTCCAGGGAGCACTGGTCGAATCCGAAGTCACGGATGAGGCAAAGAAAAGGGCCATCTTCACCAGGATGCTTGGACAAGAAACCAAAAGAACCTTGGTGGACCTGATCGCACCGAAGAGGGTGAGCGATTTCAAGGCCAAAGAGCTCCTACAGATGCTGCGCGAGTATTTCTGGCCCTCGACGGCGATGTTTCCCGCTCGGAGCGCGTTCTGGAGGCGAGTTCAGGCGCCCGGGGAGACGGTCGCCGCCTTCGTGGCAGCCCTGCGACTGGCTGCCGGCCCGTGTAAATGGGAGAACGCTGAAATCACCCTCAGGGACTGCATGCTATGCGGCCTGAACGACGCCGAGACTCAGCGCACGCTAATGAACCAAGAGCCACCCCCCACGTTGCAGGAGGTCCTGAAAGCGGCACAGGCCGCGGAGGCCACAAAGGCTGGGGTGCAAGAGCTCCAGGACTGGCGGCCGAAGACGAGCAAGGCAGAAACATCGGTGCACGCAGCCCGGCGAACTTCGAAATCATCCGCAGAGAGCAGCGACGACGAGGACGTCCGGAGGGTCCGGAAAGAGGGCCGGCGGTGCGACGGCTGTGGAGCGGCCCACGACCGCGCCAAATGCCCGTTCAGAAAGGCCGAGTGTCACAACTGCGGCCGCCGCGGGCACATCGCCAAAGTATGCAGAAAGAGGCGCGAGGCCCGGAGGAGCTCGGCAGACCATTCAACGGGACAAGACCGCCCGACGAGACCCAAAGACGGCGCCCAGGCCATGAGAAAGCGGGACGGCATGGGCCGCATCTCCGATGGCAGCGAGGACGACGCCCCAGTATTCAGCGTGTCCGCGGGACACCCCCGTTACTTTGTTGAGGTACAAGTGCAAGGGGTTCCCATTAGGATGGAAATTGACTCGGGTTCCTCATATTCAATTATTTCCCAGAGGGAGTTTTTGAGAATTGCCCCCCACATGCGACCCAAGCTCAAAGCGTTGAGGTCCACGCTACGGGACGTGCAAGGGAACAGTATTCCAGTGTTGGGGGTTGGAGAATTTCAGGTCAAATTTAAGAAGCACGCCGCGGCTCTCTCCCTAGTCGTGCTTAAAGGGGGGGATTGCAGTCTCCTCTGAACTCAATGGTTTCAGCCCCTGGGTTTGTTTATTGGGGGGGTGCACGCCGTTGGGACTGACCCGGTGCAGGAGGTGTGCGACGCGCACCCCGAGGTTTTCAAAAAAGGACTGGGGAAATTCAAGGGGCCCCCAGTGACATTCGACCTAGACCCGGAGGTCCGTCCAATACGACTCAAACCGCGCCGGGTGCCGTTTGCACTCAAGGACAAAATAGAGGCGGAACTGGACAAATTGGTGGGCCAGGGGATCCTTGTTCCTGTTGATTCTGCGGAGTGGGAAACTCCAATTGTAACAGCACTAAAGGCCAATGGGGAGGTCCGCATATGCGCTGATTACAAGTGCACCATCAATAAGGCGATCCGCCCTAATGCGTATCCGGTGCTGGTAGTCAGCCATCTGCTTGCCAGGTTGCACGGGGAAAAGTGTTTCGCTAAGCTCGACTTGGCACAGGCCTACCAGCAGCTTTCGGTGTCCCCTGCTGCAGCTGCTGCACAGACCATAGTCACTCATAAGGGGGCGTTCCAGGTGACCCGCCTTCAGTTCGGCATAAATTCGGCGCCTGGAATTTTCCAGTCACTTGTGGAACGCCTCCTGAAGGGGCTAGAGGGGGTGTTGCCTTATTTTGATGACGTGTTGATAATGGGGGGGGGGAGTCGGGCTGAATTGGCCAAGAGACTGGGAAAGGTTCTGGCAATATTCGAAAAGGCGGGGTTGAGACTGCGAAAAGACAAATGCATCTTCTTCGCGACCGAGGTTGAGTTCCTAGGGTTTCGTGTGACTCCTGAGGGGATAAAACCATCCAAATCTAAGGTGGCCGTCATTAAGAAGGCCCCTTGCCCCACCTCCAAGGCCGAGCTGCAGTCGTTCCTAGGGCTGCTTAACTTTTACCACTCCTTCCTCCCCCGGAAGGCAGCAGTGGCTGAACCGCTACACAAACTGCTTAAAAAGGACGAGGCATGGAAGTGGGGCGACGACCAAGAGAGGGCATTTAGTGAACTGAAACATCTCCTGGCGTCTGATGCCATACTGACCCATTTCAACCCCAAACGCCCGGTGGTCCTGATCTGTGATGCATCCCCGGTGGGGGTGGGGGTGGTGCTGTGCCACGTGCTAGAAAACGGAAGGGAGGCCCCGATAGCATTCTACTCCAGGTCCCTGTCCCAAGCAGAGAGAAATTACGCACAGACAGATAGGGAAGCGCTAGCGATAATTGCGGGGACGAAAAAATTTCACGATTTTCTGTATGGCTGCCCTTTCACCATCGTGACTGACCACAAACCCTTGCTAGGGATTTTTACCGCAGATAAGCCCACGCCACAGATCCTGTCCCTGAGGATGCTTAGGTGGGCCATTTTCCTCAATGCGTATCAGCACGCGTTGGTGTACAGACCCGGGAGGGAAATTAGCCATGCGGACGCCCTGTCGAGATCCCCCCTTCCCCAGGATAGCAGCCACGTGGGCGGGGAGGAGCCAGACCACCAGGTACTGATGATAGAGGTCCTAGACTCACCCCCAATATTGCCCGCCGACATCGCCAAAGCGACCGGCAAGGACAATACCTTGGCGAAGGTTTGCTCATGGGTGCAGAAAGGGTGGCCTGCGTCTTCCCCGGCAGCGGAATTCGACTCATTCTTCCGGGAAAAACTAGAGTTGTACCTAGAGAGGGGGTGCCTTCTGTGGGGCCAGCGGGTAGTGATCCCCACGTCCCTACGACCACGGGTGCTCAAACTGCTGCACGTCAGCCACCCCGGAATTGTGCGCTCCAAAGCGCTGGCCCGTAGTTATTTTTGGTGGCCCCAGTTAGACGCTGACATCGAGCACATGGTCGGCACTTGTGAGAGTTGCCAATGCTCCAGACCAGAGGAGGCCCGTCTTCCCCACAGGGAGTGGGATGCAGCTAAAGGGCCGTGCTCCCGGATACACATAGATTTCGTGGGCCCGTTCCGAGGAACCCTGTTTCTCCTTGTTGTGGATGCTTTCTCCAAGTGGTTGGAGGTCATCCCAGTCACGAGCACCTCCTCGGCCGCGACAATTAAGCATTTGCGGAGAATTTTTTCCACGTTCGGCATACCCGACACCCTAATTAGCGATAACGCTAGTTGCTTCACGTCCGCTGAATTCAGGGCATTCACGGAGATTAACGCCATCCGGCACATCACCTCCGCCCCTTTCCATCCGGCCACCAATGGCCAAGTAGAGCGCCTCGTCCGCACCACGAAGGACGCGCTGCGGCGCATGGGCCCCGGGAATCTCAACCTACAAGTGTGTCAGTTTCTGCTAGGTTACAGGGTGACCCCGTTGGCGTCAGGATACTCCCCTGCAGAGCTCTTAATGCGCAGGAAACTGACCACCATCCTCACTAGGCTAGACCCCACGAGAGTAGAAGACAAGGGAAGGAACATCGGGCTAGAGGCCACAAAGAGTTTCAGCGTAGGCGCCCCTGTGCATTGCAGGAACTACGCCAGCGCGGGCCCAGCCTGGGTACCGGGCGTTGTCGTGGAGCAAACCGGCCCAGTGTCGTACCGCGTGGAGACCAGCACAGGCTTACTGTGGAGGCGGCACGCGGACCAGCTCCGGCGCAGGGTCCCCGATGAGCAGGGCGCAGACCAAAAGGAACAAAACTCAACGTTAGGGTTCTCCCCCACCCGTTCAGCCCAAGGGGGAGGAGAGGGGGGCCGCGGGTCCCCACCAAGGGGGGAGGAAAGGGAGTCTATTCTCATAGATATCCTGCGGGATCTTTCGGAGGAGGAGGAACCCGACCCCATACATATCTCACGGGATTCCCCCACAAATACGGATACCCCAACTGAGTTAGGATTTGATTTTCAGAGCCGGGGGAGTTTTTTGGAGTGGTCCCCCACCCGTCCAAGCGAGAAGAGGGGTTTTTCGTTAGCCCCGAGCGCCCCCGGTCTGCCCACAATGGAGTTTTTCCCTTCCCCTAAAGCCGCCAAACCACGGCAAGCAGCTAACAAGTCTCCCTCTCCCGTTTCAGGACAAGGGACCAGGGAACAAAGAAGCGGTAGCGCCCCCGGGGCAGGTCAGCCCACATCACGGCCCAAACGCACTTGCAATAAGCCATCTTGGCTGAGAGACTTCGTCTCATCCTAGGGGGGAGGGATGTTGTGTTCTGTAAAGCTGTGCCTTTAACAATGTACCTAGCCATGTGGTAACAATGTAACCTTTCTGTGTGCAACATTATAACCTTCAGCTGTATCACTGTAACCCCTATAAGAGGACGCGAGCTAGTGACCACTAGATGGCAATAGCGAGTGTCCAGCTCTCATGGCTCAGATTCACCCTGGATCAGCAGCGCGGGAAGATTCCCGCCACCTCAACACCTGGACAAGAAGGGCGTGACCTCCTATGACATCACGCAGGCAGCAACCAATAGACTGCCAACGAGCCACATTCAAATGTATAGCCAGCTGTATATATTGAGCGACCCATCCGCCATTACCACATGTTCCTCCGGATCATCATGCAATAAACCTGTGTTAAGCCAACCTTTCGGCTGTTTCATTGTCTTTGGTCCCATACACTAAACCTCCAGAACCTGGATGACTTCAGCTGTTGCGCTCTAGAACTGAGCTGTTTCTTGGTTGAATAAAAAAAACAGTTACCAGAGTAGTGAGAAAATAAGGGTACAAATTTATTAATTATAGCAGCAGTATCCTGACTGAACATTAGAACTGGATCCAAAGTACTGGGAAATGCCAATATCAAACTGATCTTACTACAACCCCAGTGGTAGCTAGGGTAAACCTGAAGTGGCAGTTCACTGAAGACCACATGGGGTTGTTTACTAAGAAGTTTCTCCACCATGATAGGCTAATTCCAGTTTACTGATAAGAAAGAATTTATACATCAATTAATATGAACCATGTTTAATCTTACTACATAGCCAACAGCACCATAAACTGGACTTTTTGACTACTCATTAAAGTACCTGCAGATCCTTGCAAACCCAAGTATTTTTCCTAAACCATATTGATGCTTGTGATCTGTTGTGTCCAAAGGTTTAATCAATGTCTTTGTTAAAGATGCCATTAAGTCTTACTGCAGAAGCATGCCCGTTTTCTGTAAGGTGCCAAAGTTGTATTGCATTCAATGTAATCTGATTGGTTTAACACAGGTTTCCCACGTTCTTAAAGCCCGGGCAAATGTATGACTGTAACTTCCGTTCTGTCTGTATAAGTTGCTGTCTCGTCCCCTTGTCTCCCAGTCCAAACTGAGCTGATAATAAATTAGTGTTGGTTTACCCCTGAGCTTGCTGTCACGGTACACATTATTGTCGGACTCAACAGGATCTATATCCACTCACCATGTGCCACCACGTTCCTGAAGCATTCTAGCTGTGCCATGGCACCTACATTTATTATAGCCATTCTTTTTTTATGTCAACATTAGCTGGTTTTCCAGTTCACACAGTATTATCTTGTTGTAATTATTGGTATTACCACTCTAGTTCTCATGAGAGACTCCCCTGAAAGTGTTAAAAAGAGTGAAAAGGAAAGCTGTTTTCATAAAGGGTGTGTATATATATCATTCAATCAGAGAATACAAACTAAGCAATGTTAGAATTTTAAACTTTGAACTTAGCCTGCATTTTAGGATAAATACACAAAGCTGGTGACTTTTTAAGGATGAGTGAATTTATTCATAGACATTTGATATTTACAAAGATAAGTATAGGTCCAAAAGAGCCTCAGCCTGCAGATAAGAACAAAAATATTGAATGTTGAAAAGAAAGTCAGGGCAGCCACATTAAATGAACTGGAAAAAGCCAATGAGAATCAATCATTCTTATCACTCATAAGTGGGGGGAAATGGAAGAATCTAAAAAATTATGGAAGGACAGAGCCTGTTTGTGTTAAGCTGCAACCTGATGAGAAGATTGTTACACTTTCCTTCTAGTGAAAGAAGCCCAAATAGCCAAATTGATTATTGGAATTACAAGACCTCATTTGCTTCAAAGGTGAGCTACTGAACAACTGCCAACAACAAACAGATCATATTTCACTTTTATTTCCTTAAACGTTAACAAAAAAAGGTTTATTTCATAGCTGTGTGAGGTCGGTTGAGTGGCAGATATTTACACTGATTACAACAGTCAATGTTCACTTGGAAATGAACTTATCAGTGCCAATCAGAAATTCATAGGACAGTGATGGTGAACCTTGGCACTCCAGATGTTCTTGAACTTCAATTCTCAGAAGCCCTGATCAGCAGGAGTGCTTGCTTGGGCCTACGATAAGTCTAGCTGCTGAGTTGCCCCACAAACAATATGGAAGTGCCATCGTAAGACCAAGTATTATATTCCTCACAATGGACATTAATAAAGAGGGCAACATAAAAATATTTATGGTCAAACAGACTGTGTGTACAGCAACATTGAGTTATTACCATTTAATATGCTATAAGAAGCTTTCTAATATGGAAAACCATAACACTCACTTTGTGTTGGAGATTTCAACAGCGAAAGCAACATTTCGGTCTATGAACACAATGATGACACTGGCAAAGCCATTATAAAATTGACAGTTTCCCATTCTCTGTGCCTTATACATGATCCTAAACTACCCAGTTTCTTTTATCAATGGCAGGTGGTAGAGAGGGTACAATCCAGATTTAATTTTTGCTTGGTAGTCTACAGATCAACAATGTATTAAGAGCAGAAGTGATCCTATCCCAGTCAGCACAGACCTATTCTATGTCAGATCTTCTTGGCTATCTGACCTCATTATTAGATATTAGTTTTAAAAATCAAACTGGGGAAAATTTAAAACAATTCTAAATGCAATTGTGTTTCAGATTGCCCTTCAAGCAAAGAACTATGATCAATTTGTAACTTTCATTTTGGAATATTATTGTGTCTCCATTCCAAGAGGGTGCTGGAGCAAATATGTCCCAATTGTCACTCTGGAAACACTTAACCAATACTTAGATTATATTTCACACTTCAAAGAAAACCCCTTTGTTAAAAGTGAAAATACAAATCAGACAGCACAAAAACTGCTCCTACTGTGGAAGACCAAACAGTGCATAATAAAAATGAAACATAAGATGGGTATTTACAGTGAATCCAATGAATTTTCTACTGCCTTCATATTAGTTAAATTAGAGAAAAGGTGTATGAGCTAGGCAGTTACAGTGCTTGAAAACCAGATTAAGGCTTTGAAAATAACAAAGCATGGTGACATTGAAACAAGGTTTGACTATGTTACAGACCCATCCTTACTCCACTGTACAGTGGGATAATAAGCAGGCTTGTCTTGAAACTTGGCCCAGTTTTAGTGGGAGATGAAGTTCATGAAATATACATTGAAACATGGACTGCAATTGCAGAAACTGCGGTTGCAAAAAAGATGCTTCAATGCAGCACTGTCTCATTCAGGGAGAACTGTACTAAGGGACAACATGGCTGTCCCTTCAGATTCCCTCATCACGGAGTAGGATGAGGATGAGGATGTGAATTGAGAAAAAGACTGTGTCTGACTTTTACACGAGTCCAGAAAATGTGGATTAGATTATCTACTGCAGAATCTAGATTCACATAATTCCTCACCCACCATTTTTTCTACAGAAATTTTGTTGTTGTTGGTGGTGGTTGATTGCATGGAAGCACTCTGCATTCAGTTATATGAAATCTTCCCCTTGCAGATGTCTGACAACAGCAAACCACTTTAGTGAGATCCAGACAGATGACAGCTATCTCCTATTGTTTCTGCTCAGCATACATTAATGAGCAGTAAACAAAATGTGAGCATGAATCTTTCATTTAGCCCAGTCTCGCTAATAGTCACTGATAGACCTATCCACCTCACAGGTGCCTAATCTGTTTTGCTAAAAGCAAGAAGCCATCATCACATTCAGTGTTAATGAATTCAATAAGTTAATTATTGCATAATTCCCTAAGCAAATTACTTAGATTTGTTTTATTTATCAGAATAGCCTTATTTTTTATATATATTTACTTCTGTAAAGAGCATGTTTCAAATGATAGCTCTGAGGACTTCCTAATCCTTTTGTGGTCAGTGACATTTACAGACTCAGCATTGCTTTAATTTTTTCCCCTGTATTGGACAGCACGATCTTAAATTGCCTCATCTTTTTGTTGTGAAGCATGATTCATTTGAGCATTTCATAGCTGTTATTCAGTATCTACACTTCTTCAATATAGAGATGTTTCTCTCCAAATAAACCTCACTCATGAATAAAAGTTTGAGGCTTGACAGAAACAGAATCCATTCACTGTTTCCATCCTTCCACAGTTGTGAATGTCAGAGATCTTTGCCTTTTAATTTCTTTGTTCATGGTACAAGATGTAAATCAATACAGTAAATTAGAAAGCAGGAGATCAAAAAGATCCAAAACACTGCTCATCAGGGCTGATATTTCAAGAAGTTCAAAGAAATGGAGAGTAGTACTCTCCAAGGACAACCATTTTAGCTTGAGCAACCCAAATATTTCCCACGAATTGACCTTTACTTATGAGGCAAATGGTTGCACTTTGCTAAAGTGACTTTTTGGAGCATGTTGCACTGCCATTTGAAGAAGCAGGGTACCACATCAGCAGGGCTGTCAACTGTGTCAAGTAGATGAAAAGCCCATTTTTAAAGAGGAAGGAAAGTAAATATGAAAGTCTGTGCTGAATAACACTTCTCCCAAGTACCAAAATATCCCTGGAAAAGTGGTGAGTATTTTTCAAATAATACGATTTTAGATTAATGAATATTATGGAAGAATAGGCATTCCTAATCAGTGAGCTCAGCTAATGTTAGTATGAACACCAAGAAAAATATACAGACGAAACAGTGTTTGTATTTCACACCTAAAGATGTTCTTATTGCAATTAATGTGGTGATAAGAGGATTGCAACAGTCGATTGCTATGCACAGTGTAAGTGCAGAAATTTCTTCTAATAGAAGATAAGAATTAAGCATTATATGTGTCAAGAATTACAGGAACTGAGATAGGAATAAAACATTTTTGACATTCAGTCAGGCAAAACAAATGATTCCTAACAAAGCAATCTCAACTGAAAAATGATGAAAAACATATGCTATATATAACATTTGATTGTATCAAATTTGGAAACTTTTAAAAGGAACAAAACAGGATTTCAATGTTTACATATTAGCTTTGCCAATTGGTTGCTCCTGAATCCAGAATAAATGAACAAATGAAAGCGCAACGCCAAAATGGCCACCATGCTCTTTGCAGCCCCCCCCCCACCCAGACTCAGACATCCGGGTGAGTTAGGGGGCATGGCCACCACTCTATAAAAGGGGTGGCCACGAGGCAGCCGAGCTGCCATTTTGGAAATGCGACGGAGCGGAGAAGTTTTCTCTGGCGCGATTCTTGCCTTTTCGCCCTTCGTACCTTTTTCTCGAACAGAGTTTGCTCCTCTTTGGTCCGGCGGTACTCAGGGCACAGGAACCAATCCCTTGCCAGGGATCCATCGTTAACTTTCAGGAGCCATGGCTCCTAAGCGCAAGGCCCTGGCGGTCAAGCCGCGGCTGAGGGGAAGGGCTTTCCCGCCCCCTCCTTCTGCTGGGGGGGCAGCCATCAGGTCGGAGGACTAGGGCTGCACCCCCCCAGCTTGGCAGTGGGACGGCCTTGCCCGTCGCTGCCAGTGGGGCCGGGCAGGCTTCCACTGGTCAGCCCGGCACAGGCCCCCAGGCTGGGCCGGCTCAGGCCGGCTCCTCGGGCATCCCTGCCCCTGGACAGGATTTCATTAGTTCGGGACAGGGTGGCCCACTCGGACTAGGTGGCGGTTTCCGCCCCACCATTCCTCCGGCCCCCATGGGCCGGAGTTTTGGGCATGGCCCTACTCAGGCCCTGGATCCCCATTTGGGTTTCCCGCTCAGCAACTGGCCACGGGGCCGTCCGGCCCATCCGGCCTGCCCGGCCCACCTTATACTGGGGGCTCGGAGACTGTCGATGCCCTTCTTGCACGTATTTCGGTGCTAGAGGCTTCACTGGGCATTGCCCAACCACCTCCCGAAGGGGGTTTGGCTGCTGCTTCGATCACGGCCCCTTCATCGGTCTCAGACACGTCGGCCATGACTCTCCAGCGGGCCGCCAACAGGATCGAGCTGCTTGAGGCCGTCAGGCCAGCCCAAGCTGGCACCTCGCAGCTCCCCGTATGTTCGAATCTGCCGGTGGGGAGCAGTCAGGTGTGGCCCCAGAGCTCGATGCCTGTCGCGAGCTCCGACACCCGCCGTGGGCTGGAACCCCCGGTGGGTGCGGCTCACGGGGGTGCGACTAGTGAGTATCCGGTTCAATTTAGTGCACTGACACTGTCCAGTTACACTGGGGGGGGGGGTACAGTAGCCATGGCCACCTCAGGTTACTGGGGGTGGGCAGTTGCTTCCAGACTGCCCTGTTAATTCATGGTTACCAAATGGCCCCTCGGTTAGGACAGGGGTATCCGCCCCCGGGGGTATGCCAAGCGTCGCAGGGGCTATTCAGGGCCCGCTGCACATACCCTTCATTCGACAGGTGCCGACGGCGGCTCTGCCGACGGCTGGTTATTCCCTCCCCCTGGGTGATCATCTCTCACAGGCTACTAGGGAGAAGATTTGGAGAGGGGAGTACGTTGATATTTTCTCCCTCCTGAATCGTGAGCCCACTAAGGAGGAGAGGGAGGGACAGGATGACCGAGACAAAGAATTGTCCCGTCGTCGTAAGCCACCGTGTACCTGGGCCAATTGGTTGCCGGCATATCTCATATATATGGCGGTGTACCTCAGGGCCCGGCCTGATTTGGCCATTCCGATGGTCCAATACCTCGACAATGTTTATAGGGCGATGGTCGATTTCCTGGCCCGTCGTGGTTGGCTTACGATGAGGAATTTAGGTTGAGGGTGGCCCTACATCCTGAGATGAGGTGGGATGAGCCCTGCCAGCAATTGTGGCTCTTGTATATGACTCCCACGCATCCGGCGCCTGGTGATAGGTACCATTGTGGCCATGCTGTGCAGCGGGCGGCTGCGGCGCAGGTTCCCCGCCAGCCGGCGGGGCAGGGGATTCCAGCCCGCCTGCTATGTTGGAGCTTCTCAGCTAGCGGCGTGTGCAACAAGCGTCAGTGTCATTTCCGGCACGAGTGTCCCTCTTGCTCTGGCCCGCCCGCGGGCTGGTGGGTCACGAGGCAGAGGTAGGGGTGGGCAGGGGGCGGTCAGAGCTCCCTCTGATGGTGCTGGCCAAGCAAAAGGCCCCCTCCCCAATTAATATCCCCATGTTAGGACAATGGCTTTCCGCTTATCCTAGACGGGATGATGCGAGGTGCCTGCTTGAAGGCTTCCAGTTTGGCTTTCATATACCATTTAGGGGTGTTCGGGGACCGCAGGACGCCCCAAACTTACTTTCTCTAAAGGGCAATGAGGAGGTCGCTGCACAAAGCATAGCTTTGTGGAAAATTCTATGTAGATAAGGCCATGCCTTTTGGCTTCTCTATTTCATGTTCGGCATTCGAACGATTTAGCACTATCCTTCAATGGGCCTTTGTCCGCAGGTCAGGGTCCCGGTCTGTAGCCCATTACCTCAATGACTTTTTGTTCGGGGATGAACGGGGCTTGGACACATGTACGCGTCTCCTTACCACATTTCAGGCTCTTATGTGGGAACTGGGTGTCCCCTTAGCGCCTGAAAAGACCGAGGGGCCAGCCACCAAGCTCACCTTTTTAGGCATCGAAATTGACACTGTCGCACAGGCATCCAGGTTACCTGTGGACAAGGTGGCCCAGATCTCTGCGGTGATCCGGGCATTGATTTCTAAATGTAAGGTGTCCCTTCGTGAGCTACAGGTACTGCACAGCCACCTCAACTTTGCCTGCCGGGTGGTGACACCGGGCAGAGCTTTTGCCTGGCGTCTGTATGATGCCATGGCTGGCCTATTAAAATGCCACCACAGGGTCCGGCTCACCAGGGGTATACGGGCAGACCTTTCGGTTTGGCTCACATTTCTACAGGAATTTAACAGGGTCTCTTTTTGGAGATCGGACTTTATGCTCTGCCCTAAATTTCAAGTACAGTCGGATGCCTCCGGCTCCCTGGGTTATGGGATCTTTTTCGAAGGGAGGTGGGCATATGGCCGATGGCCTCACGCATGGCAGGGGATGGATAGTCTCCGCAATCTTACTTTCCTGGAATTTTTCCCCATTTTGGGGGCACTAATGTTATGGGGCAATAAGTGGGTCAACTCAGTGGTCCATTTTTGGTGTGACAATGCTGCAGTGGTGCACATTGTCAATGCTCAGACATCCAAATCCCCTAGGGTCATGGCATTGGTCTGTCAATTTGTCTTGAGAAGCCTACGCCTTAATGTGCTGTTCAAGGCCACACATGTACCAGGCATTAATAATGATATTGCTGATGCTTTATCCCGCCTGCAGATCTCCCTGTTCCGAGCCTTGGCTCCTGAAGCAGAGGAATTCCCCTCACCACTCCCGGCCGAGATTTGGACATTTGGCGAGGAGAGGTGAACCGGGCGATCGGCATGTCTTTGGCACCTCGCATGCGTAAGGCGTATCAACATGCTTTCATACAATTTAGAACCTTTTGTGGCCAACTACGGTTACCCGAAGTGTGGCCAATACCTGTGAACCAGATTTTGCAATACATGGTTTATCTTCACGGTCATGGGCTGGCCCCCCATACTATAGCCTCTAGGCTTTCGGCACTGGCATTTATGGCCAAGGAGCGGGGCTTCGCTGACTGCGTGAATGATTTCCGCATACATCATGTTTTGGAGGGGTGGACACGTGAACGTGGCCGCCGCCAGGACACACGTCACCCGATTTCGCCAGAGGTTCTTACCCACCTTGCACGAGGCTGGCATACCTTATGCTATGATAGGTACGAGGTGGCTCTTTTTCACGCAGCTACCACTGTAGCCTTCTTTGGAGCGCTCTGCATCAGTGAGTTGGTACCACTGTCTAAGGCGGATGCGTCTCGGAGGGCACTGGAACTCGACGATGTCTATGTTACTCAAGAGTGTGCTCAGTTGAGGATATGGTCCTCAAAGGTTGATCAGCATGGCGTAGGCAGTGGAGTCAGACTGCTACGATGTTCCATTGAAGACATCTGTCCGGTTGGTGCCCTACATGAGTTTTTGGCAGTGCGTGGTACGCACCCTGGCCTGTTTTTCTGCCACCAGGATGGGTCTCCCCTTAATAAATTCCAGTTTTGGAGGGTGACCGGCAGGGCACTTACCAGTGTGGGCATCCTTGGGGCTCGTTACGGCACCCATTCATTTAGGATAGGCGCCGCTTCTCCTGCGGCTGCGTTTGGGTACTCTGAGGCTGATATACGCAGGATGGGCAGGTGGGGATCCATGCACTTTGCATTGTACGTATGCCCCCTCCATGTTTGAGTACCAGTTTCCTTCTTTTACAGACCCTGTGTGTTCCCGCACACTGGTGGCAGTATGGCTGGTGGGCCACAGTTACATGGGAACCCCATCTCGGGCTACGTGCAACCGAACGTTTACGATGGTACAGTAAGCGCGGTATGAAATGGCGGGAACTGTTGCCATTCCTGTTTTCCATCAGGGATGCTGGACCGCCTAATGTCCTCATCCTGCATCTCGGTGGCAATGACCTTGCCCAGGTCACTGGCCTCTCTTTAAAGTTCACGATTTGCAGGGACCTAGCCTATTTGCATTACGTATGGCCGTCCACGCAGCTGTTATGGTTGGACATGGTGCCGCGACATACTTACATAGGAGGTGTTGACCTCCGTGCCCTTGACCGCGCTCGCCGCTCGGTGAACAGGGCTGTTGCCCAGTTTCTAGCAGACAAGGGCTTGGGGACAGCCATCCGGCACCCTAGGATAGGCTTGCAGGATTATAATCTCTATGCAGGAGATGGGGTCCACTTGTCGGCCAGAGGTATGAACCTCTTTCTTGAGGATATGCAAGCAGGCCTGGTGACCGAGCTGACGGTCTGGGGGGGGTGAGTCATCATGGATGCCTCCCCGTGTGGCGGGTAGTACTGGTAAGGTAAAGATTTATGACCCATAGGTATCCGGCAGGTTCGCAATTGACTGGCCAACACGTAGACAGGTACAGGGGAAATAGGTTTGGCTGGTCATGGGTGAACCAGGCAAGGGGTGATGGCAGGAGCTTAACAGCCTCCATCACCTTGATATTTAACGGATACACGTCATAGGGTGGGGTCAGTAGATAGTTTATTGACTCTGGTCAACAATTTGTTTGTGTCAACAAACAAATTGATACAAATAGTTACATGTAGCCAATTGCCATTGGCATTTTGGGAGGAACCTTACCAGTGTTACTGCGGCCTGCTTGCCTTAGATAATTACAATTGGATGATTACACCAATTGAAAGTTATAATTCGGACTAGGGCATTATACAATAAAAGTGGCCCAATGCCTTTATCCATATACCGGTGTCTGAGTCTTTCTTTGGGGGGTGCGCCTGCAAAGCCAAACACATTGTATTTCATTTAACCAGAATTACAGGATAAGAGTTAATGAGTAAAATCTGTAATTATTACAAATGTAGAAAGCCAGCATGAATCCAACTGCATAGTCATGTGGAAGCAGGAAGGCTTTCTGCAAACTAACTTGCTTACTTGTTTGTTTCCTCACTAATCAATAGCAAAGCTCCATTCGTCCCGCTTTTTTATATTATTTTGTTTTGCAGTTTCTGCTCTTCTCTGCATGCATGTGGAGAAACTATGAGTGTTCTCCCCAGAATGCCCGAAAACAATTCCAGTTTTAAGAACCCCCACTGAGACTGAGTGAAAGTCTACCTGAAGAGAATGCTCTTCACCTTCTTGCAGAAGAACATCAAATATAGGGTAGCCTGGCCTTCTGTAGAAGGGAATTTCAGATTCTGAGGGTAGTGATAGAGAAGGTCCTATCTTGTTTCTCCACCAAATGCACTTGTGAGGGTCATGGTATGGAGAGCCAGGCCTTCCTTGAAGATCTTAATACCCATGCAGCTTCATAAAGAGAAGAGGAGTATTTTAGATAGCTTGAACCCCAGCTGTTTAGAGCTTAATAAATTTAAACCAGCACTTTGATTGGTAGCCACTAGAGCCTTTGTAACAGTAGGATTTGTGATCCCTGTAACCACCCAAAATTAACAATCTGGCTGCAGCATTTTGGACCCACTGGAGTTTTTCAACACTTTCTAAAGGCAGTCCTGTGTAGATCACATTACAGTGATCCAGTCAGCATGCAATCAGCATGTGTTACATACTGAGGCCAGATCACACCTCTCCAGCAAAAGGCACAGCTGGTTTAACTTCAAATGTGGTCCTGTCACTGCCAAAACTGGGGCATCCAGGCTCAGAGATGAATCTAGGAGCATACCCAAGCTGTGCACCTGTGTTTTTAGAGGTAGTGTAACCCCATACAACACATGTTCTGATCCACCTTGATCTGTCATTTGACTCATCTGGAGCACTTCTTCCTTTTCTGGATTAATTTTCAGATTATTTACCTTTATCCAAGTGCATTACTGACACCAGACACCAATCTAAAACAGAAAGAGCTTCCTCAAATTTAGCTGGAAAGGAGAGATAGAGTTGGGCATGATGCTGGTGGTACTAAACTCCAAACCTCTGGACAATCTCTCTCAAAAGTTTCATGTAGATGTTAAATGGCATGATGGACAAAACAGAAGCGTGACAAACCCCACAGGCCAATGGCTAGAGTGCTGCCTGGAAGGACCCGAGCCACTGTAAAACTATGCCTCTAAATCCCATTCCAGAGAGATGACCCAGAATGATATAATGGTTGATGGTACCAAAAGCTGCTGAGAGGTCCAGTAAAACCAAGAGAGAAACTCTCCCCTACATAGGTCATCAACCAAGGAAACCAAAACTGTTTTCATCCTATAACAAGGCCTGATGCCAGATTGAAATGGATATACTGTGGTACCTCGGATAAAGTCCAATTCAGAAAAAGTCCAGTTCGGATAAAGTCGTGGTATTCATGCACACGTGATGCATCGCATAAAATCCAAAACCGCTTTAAAAATGGAGGTTATCTGAGGTATTTGGTATAGGAACCTCAGATAAAGTCCATTTTTTGGATGTTATCCGATCCAGCGCCAATTTGATTCAGATAAAGTCCAAAATCTGATAAAGTCTAAACTCCATTCCACAAGTTTGGACTTTATCCGAGGTTCTACTGTAGACCAATATCACAAAAAGTGGAGCAAATAATATTTTGGTGTACATCCTTGTTCTCCTTAGCATATAGATTTAGTACAACAGGTTTGTATGAAAATGTGGGCAGCTAGGCTTACCCCCTTTCCTCTCATCCTTTAGCTAGCTGGCAAGGGCTTTCTTTTTTTCCTCTTACTCTTGGTAATCTTTGGCAACTGCTTCCCTGCTATAAGGACAGAAGTGCTGAAATTCTTTAAGTTTTGGTGTAAATAACCTAACATTTTAACTGAGATTTTAAAATATTTTGATTTAAAATTCTTTTAATAACTAATTTAATCATATTTTAGTATTTATCTATGTATGTATGTATCTATGCATGAATGCATGTATGCATTATTATTTTAGTCATTATCATGTGCCCTCAAGTCAGTTCCAATTTATGGTGACCCTATTTGGGTTTCTGAGGTATGTAAGATAGTTTGAGCAGATTTACCAGTGACAATACCTGAAAAGTGTTCGTGGTTGAGCAGGGCTTTGAAGCTACGAGGAAAGAGAGGGATGGTAATCCAACAGCAAGATGTCCCAGTAAAAGCTTACACATTTTTCTATTTTCAGCTCAGAATACAACTAGCACAGACATACAGTATAATAAATATGCATTATTGACATGAGATGCAGTCTAATCCATGTAAAGCAATGTTTCCCAACCTTTCGATTTTGAACTTTAATTCCCAGAAGCCTAAGTCAATTCCCCCAAAACACTGATCTGCCAATGTATGTTGGGAACCACTGATGTAAAGTTATCTTCACCGTCCCCTCCCCATGCAGTGTAGTTGTAAAAAAAAAAATAGTCCTGACTTTGCTTGACCCTGTATGATTTTGAATTCAGCAGTAAAAAGTAGTGAGCAGGTCAACACCGTCAAGCATATTAACACAATCACACAACAATCCCATGTTACAAGCAGAGGAAAACTATTTTGTTTTTACTGTTCTCATTGGACCTAGTTAAACTGCAAGTACACTCTATAACTGAGGTTTATAGCAGAAGAACAGTTTAACCAAAGTGTTTGAGTTGAAAAGGTGAGCCAGCAAAAAGGTCAAAGCTATCAGGTTACTGCATATGGCCTGAAACAAGTCCATTAAGAATTGATTATGATATGCACATCCCCATCCTTTCATTCAGCATTCTAAATAGCCTTTCTAATCAATGCACTTCTCTGTTTCTGGGACAATTTTGATGCTTGTGGAACCAGTGATTTAACACTGACTGAAATAAACTGGCTAGACTCAAACCTCCTTGCTATTTTCTTGGGATTAAGAAAAATGTCTGTAGGATTTCCTAAACACATTAGCCCTTCCGTACAATACAATACAATAATCTGTCCGGAAAGCCCAGAAGTAAGTAGCTTTAAATGTGATTGAAAGTGCACAGGTCTAGCACTTAGAAACTGCCCTGTCATGGTCAAACAGCATTTTAACCACTCTTTTTATAGGTTAATTAAATAATAAAATGAATTAATTACCCCATTTCTTATTGCACAAGCCCAGACTACTCCAAAAAAGATTCTGTCTGTGCCATCTGATGGGGACAAGCTTGCACATGTTGTTACAACCAATGGGCCACCTTTTGACCCTTCCATGGCTTAAGTTTTAAATAATGTAGTGACCACTTTGACTTAAGAACCAATTTAGCTACACCACTGGGCTAAATGCCACAGCTACAGACCTACCGCTTATCTCTATAAAGACTATATGGAATGTTGGGAAAAACAGGGTTTTATTCATTCCCTCTTTCTTGCTCTAAATCTAATCTATCTATTTGTATAATCCCGATTTCTCCTTCTCTGCTGAATTGTATCAAATCTGTCTTTCATCAAACATTTTCTAAAAATAGATCTGTCCGTTCTTAGCTCTGAGTTGCACTTGATATATCTTTGACATTTGTTCTATAGTCTCTTATTTATCTACCCTGACAGGAACTCATAACATGAGGGTAGAACACATATAAAAAGTCATGGGTTCAATTCCTTGTACCTCAAGTTAGAACAACCAGGTTGCAAATACAGTAAAAAAAACATATAACAATTTTGATTCGTTCTACAGGTCTGTTCGCTATGCTATTTTTTCGTTGTATGAATTTTTTGTATGGAAAAAATCATTCAATGATTTTCCTATGGAAAAAATTGTAAAATAATTTATTTATTTTGCTAAGCGGTTTTTTCCATTGAATATTTGTTGTACAATTTTTTCAACAGGAAAATTAGTTATGCAGGGCGCCATTTTTTTTTAAAAAAAAACTATTCGTTATGCGATTTTTTCCCCACTATAGGGAGTGTTCATTATACGAGGTTCCACTGTAGTGGGAAGGATTTTTGTTACAGCTGAAGATCTACTGCCAGTCAGAGTGGTGGCTTAGATGAGGAAATAGTGTGAACTGATATGAGATATTCTTTAGCTTTGTATTAATGATCCCCAGGTGTCACTTCTCCCTTGCAATTTAAAAGGGCCCTTACAGAAAAAAGAAATGAAAATGAAGATACAGTATTTGCAAGTGGAAGATATTAGAAGCTAACTGCTACCATCACCTTCTCATGAAACCCTTCAAGTTGCTAGCACATATCCACTTAAAACATGATCTTGAAAGTAAAGACTGTCATGTGAAATCTGGAGAAGGTACACGTTTTCCAAGTAACCCCCTTCTCACCCTCAGCTCATGCAAGTGTTCAGCCAAGTCTGGTTACTCAAGACTCACACTTTGCTTTTCTCTCCTACTAATTAAAGCATTGTCCAAATGTACCACACACACACACACACACACACACACACACACACACACACAGTCTGTGATAATTAATTTTGAAGATCATAGTTTTTCTATATGTCACAAACCTTTTCTTCTGACTGCAGAGGACACATCCTGTATCAATCGGAGAGGGCTTCACCCAGCCCTCTGGAGCTGTTACAATGGGAGAGGCCTCTCAGGCCTCTGATCATCCATACAAACAGGCCTGCACACACACGCGCACACACACACACACAAAGATACACAGAGCCAGAACTTCTTGCTGAAGCCATCTGGGAGGGAGGAACTGAGACAAAGGGTCCAGATGGTTTTATTAGACATCTTTACCTATAAAGAGAGACGTTTAATTTAATTTTAATTTAATTGTCACATTTATATACCGCTCACTCGGCCAAAGCCAACTCAGGGCGGTTCACAATAATAATAATTAAAAAAAACATGTTAAAAACAGTTAAAACTACCCACCACCTAAAAACAAGGGGTGCAGGATCCAAAGGCACCATGGGGAGGAGTTCTTCTACACCAACCACCCAATGGAGGTTACCCTTCCACCTGCACCCCACACCTGACCCACCAGCCAGGTTTTAAGTTCTTTTCTGAAAGGCAGCAATTCCGTCCGGAGACATAGCTCTGATGGCAGGAGGTACCAGAGGGCCAGTGCAGACACAGAGAAGGCTCTCCTCCTTGTGCCAGAGAGGCGAGCCCCTCTGGCTGATGGAACAATTAGAGAGCCCCTCCAGTCCGCTTTGGTTGGACAGACAGACATCCTCAGGGCGATGTGGTCTCTTAGGTAACCCGGCCCACTACCATATAGGGCTCCAGCATACGCTCCCACACTTGTCCATAGCATCCTGTACCGAGCCAACTGCATTCGCTCTAACCCGGCCCACAGAGCAATGCAAGGTTCACGCAGTTGGCAGTGGGGCAACAGCCCCATGAATGCAAACAAAGCAAAACAACTGCAGAAAAAAGCCGCCACATTAATGCAAACAAAATAAACAAAACTCCAAGTCCTACGCGCCATGAGCTCTTCAGCCAATAAGGCTGAAGGGCGTGAGCATGCAGAACGCTGAAAAAGCCAGCGCGAGAGAAATAAAATAAAAAATGCCTCCCACAATGGGAGCGGAAGTCTGCCGCAGGCGGACGTAGAACCTCACGGCCTCACAAAAACACAGCGAGACAACTGCCGGCCTTCTTTCCCGGAGCAACGGGGAGAAGAGGACCATTCTTCACACAACAAAACATAACAACAACAAAACCAAACAGTTAACCAAAATGCCAAACAACAAAATTAATAAAACACAAATAAATAAATAAATTAAATAAACCCATTAAACAACAAAACAATAAACAACAAAATCAACAAAAAACACCCAAAATAGCATAAAAGCACACTAGAAACACCTATCTACAACATGAAAATACCTAACTCAAACAACAAAAATAGCACAAATTAAACAAATAAAGACGAAAGAAATCAGAAAATTAAATAACAACCAAAAATAAACAAAACAATTAAACACATCTAAAACCCAAAATAAAAACAAAAGAACAAGCAGAAACACTTGGGGGGGCATTAAGTAGAAACTCTACTTAACCCCCCCAGCCTAACACCACAAAATCAAAACCAAAAAATCCCAGAACAAAAAATCAAGAGAACTCACCAAACACGTCCTCCCTCCATGTGTTCGGAACAGAACTGAACAAACAACAAAGAAAAACTACTCTTAACCACAGCCCCACCTAGAGGCCGGAAGAGTAAAAACAGTCAAAAAAATAATTAAGCAAACCAAATAAATAAAAAATAAATAAAAACAAACACAAATTCAAATCACCACCACCCAAACCGCCCCTAACCAAAAACACAACAACTGGGCACAAATATGCGAGTAGAGTTCTATACAGGAAGTGGGCATGGTCTTTGAGGTGATTGGTTAAGCAGGTCATATGACATTACATCATATTGGCTACAAAGTAGTGGTCATGAGGGGATAATCTAAGATACAGGTAACTAGAGCTTGCAATAAACAGGATGTTAGGTATGCTTCTATTTTGGGGGAGATGAGTCATAGGGCTGTGCTTCACCCAGAACACCCAGGCCTCACCTGCATAAGCCAGTGTGGATCCTTAGGAAGACAGCCAAGGCCTACAACATTCAATCCTTAGCTTTGGCATCCAGTGATTTCACTCTAGATATGGGATATCCAGCTTACAAATAAAAGGAATAATAATTTAAAAAATTCAGGGACATTTCTCTGCTAATGCTGAATCCATGCTGGTGATCAGATCACCTGCCTTTTAAACTGTTTCCAACTCTATTATTCATAAGAAATAGAAAGTATGAGCAGTGTTGCTAACAGGAGAAGTGTTGCAAATGAGGATGGATGGGAAGGACCAATATTAGTTGAAGATGGAATGAACAAGAACAGGCCTTACACTCCCTTATGTACCAAATTATATAGTCTGTTTGATAGTACCAAGGAAGAAACTGAGCAAGAGGTTGATACTGATATAGTCCAGCACTTAGCCACAAGAGAGACTGATAAAAGGAAGAGGTTGGGACTTGTAAAAAAAAATGCTCCCCTTTGCCCAAACT
The DNA here is from genome assembly GCA_035047345.1 of Bradypodion ventrale. Taxonomy (NCBI): domain Eukaryota; kingdom Metazoa; phylum Chordata; class Lepidosauria; order Squamata; family Chamaeleonidae; genus Bradypodion; species Bradypodion ventrale. The sequence continues at coordinate 71,889,316 of JAWDJE010000005.1, read as the reverse complement.
TTGGATCATGTGGCATCTGTCTCCTACATCATCTTGGTTCTGCCTCCTACCTATCTGCTTTGGCATATGGTAACATGACTAATCAAGAGCACTACACATAAATATGTTATGACAATAAGGAATGACTTATAAAATGTTACAATGGCGAAATATATTTTAAAAATAACACACACACACATTTTCATTTTCACTCAAGGGTTACCAAAAATCCCTGCTAGTTCCTAAATTCCCAGTTTTAAGACTTTTGATTAGAGATTGAAGAAAGCTGTAAAATTTCTGAGCAGTGTCATCAGCCATGTTCCCTGGACAACTTTATGAAACAGAGTCCAGACTATTTCACAAATGCCCCCATTCCATGACTACTTTTTCTCACCAACATCTTAGGTGCTCCTAAGTTCCAAAAGGAGGTAGCCAACCCAAGGATTTTGACTGTATGATCTTGTTCCTTCCAAACCCACTCAGAAAAAAAATGGAGTATTTGAAGTTAGGACCTAACTCTCTGCTTATTACTTTATCTAGTACCAGCTGTTACACGGTGAACCTATATTTCTTGTGTCTGGTATGATTTCCCCCTTTCAGAACTCTTCATATTATTTAGTGATGTATTTCTAGTCAGAACTGTACATTCTTTTTATTCCAGGGCTGATGACATAAATCTCTTGTTGTACATTTGCAGGTTTGCTCAGTGACATGTAGCAATATTTATCTTACATTCTACTGTTTCCATTTCTCCTCACCTTTTTACACATTCCCTTTTGAATCTATAGTGTATTGAACTTTGCTTACTGTACTTCAGATGTCAGAGCAGATAGATGGCTTTCATGAAAAAAATGAGCATTGAAGTTGGCACTTGAAGGGTAGATTTGATGCCAGACATACATTATTTTCTTACACATGCATTGGCATATCAGTAGCTGTCCCATATTTTGTTTCTGCTATTCCTTGCACAAAATGCATCTGATGTCAGAATGTTTTCTATGTCTATGAATCAAGAAAAGGGATATTTTCTGCCCACAAAGGAATAAAACTGATTCCCAGGGCATTTTAATACCTCATATAAATATCCTTTTATATTCTGTCTGGGGAAAATTACAGATAACCCAGAAAAACATTCATCTACAGTGCTGCCACTGCTGCCATGGGCTTTCTCTTATATTTTGAGCTAGTAATGAGAACAAAGGAAGAGGGGGAAAAAAGAAACATTATTTTATTAATAAGAGCGAAACTTTATTTCACTGTCTCTGATATGTTTATTAATGGCTTTTTTTATCCTGATGAACGTTAATGGAAATCTCATTTTGAATAATGAAATAATTAGACAGCTCAAGCCATTCTTAATCAAAGGTGTATCTGAAAGTAAATGGAGTAGGGGGGAAAGGGTGGTAAAATAGAAATTACATGGTGCTAAGGTCTTCTTTTAACTTTTTCTGCTATTGGACTTGGCAAGAAAACCTCCAGAAATATCCATGATAAATAAAAGAAGAAAACCCCACCTGGAGGTATGAAGGGCATAAGGGTGCAGCCAAATGGTAGGAAAGGAGCACATCTAATTGTAGCAAGATTTGCTTTGTAGGGACTTATCTCCCTTATAGCAACCCTTCCATCTGTTGGGAAATCACTCCAGCCCAAAAGCAGTAGCCCCTAAAGCTGGATAAAAAAGTCCAGTTTGGGCACAGATTATGGTGTGCTTGTTGGAAAATCGATTGCACTTGAGCATCTCACAAGCAGTCCAAAATACAATCTATTCCTCCATGTATTCTATGGGTACTGATGCATAGGAACTTTCCGTTATACCTCGCATAACATCTGCATCAGGTAACCTCATATTTGCATAACATTGCAGTTTTTATGCACACGTGATGCCTGGCATAAAGTCCAAAACTGCTCAAAAATGGATGTTATCCAAGGTATTGGTATAAGAACCTCGGCTAATGTCCGTTTTCAACCATTTTTTGGACTTTATGTGAGGCATCTCCCCATAGGAACCGCATAACGTCCAAAATCGCATAGCAACCAACTCCGTGGAATGGAGTTTGGACATTATCTGAGGTTCTACTATATGTTGAATTTGACCACTGGTTTATCTAACCCAGCAGCATTCCAGGTGTCAGGCACAGGGCCAGATTTAAGCATAGGCTACCTAGGCTGCAGCCTATGGGCCCGCACCACAGGGGGGCCCGCACCACGAACACCCCCCCAAAAAAAAAATGAAGGCAAGCACCGTCCAGGCAAGAAAGAGGTGTGCAGGCAAAGGAGGGAGCAAAGGAGGGACGGGAGCGAGAGTGACAGCCACCTGTCTGATTCAGGGGATTGGCTGGTGCATTGCCCTGGCAACTGAGGGGAGGAGGCAGGAGCTGTGCTTGCCCCCTCCCTCCCCCCATGCTCCCCGGGCCCTTTCGGAAGACTGAGGCTCTGAGACTCGTCTCCCAAAAGCCAGGCGCACGTGCAGCAGCAATAACTTTCTGCTTGAGCAACAGGGAGTAGAGCAGCATTTGCCGGCTTCCTTTCTCCCCGCAGCGACCCAAGCGAGGGGGGCAGGGATGAGGGGGGACTGATGCATGCCTTTCTCTTCTCCTATTGCCTGGGCATCATGCATGCATGCAAAACGTGGGCGTTCCTTTACTGGCTCGCATGCGTGTGTGTGTGTGTGTGGAGTCAGCTCCCATCTGTGTTTCATCTCCTGCCAGGCTACCTGTTCGAAAGCAATAAATTTCAAGTAGACAAATAGGAACCACTTTGGTGGGAAGGTAAACAGTGTTCTGTGCACTCCAGTGTATAGTCATGCCTGCCACATGACCACAGAAAACAGCACTGGCTCTTCGACTTTGAACCAGAGATGAGAACTGAATCCTACAGAGAGTTGGATTTGACTGGCTTTCACGCAAGGGCAAGCTTTATCTTTACTAAGATGCTGACTGGGAGGCAGAAGGTCAGCAGTTCGATTTCTGAGTACTGCAGGATGGAATGAGCTCCCGTCTTTGTCCCAGCTCCTGCCAGGCTACCAGTTCAAAAGCAAGAAATTGCAAGTAGATAAATAGGAACCACTTTGGTGGGAAGGTAAACAGTGTTCTGTGCACTCCAGTGCCTAGTCATGCCTGCCACATGACCACAGAAAACAGCACTGGCTCTTTGGCTTTGTAACAGAGATGAGCACTGAATTCTAGAGTTGGATATGACTGGCTTTCATGCAAGGGCAAGCTTTACCTTTACTAAGATGATGACGGGGAGGTGGAAGGTCAGCAGTTCGATTCCCGAGTACTGCAGGATGGAATGAGCTCCCTTCTTTGTCCTAGCTCCTACCAGGCTAGCAGTTCGAAAGCAAGAAATTGCAAGTAGATAAATAGGGACCACTTTGGTGGGAAGGTAATGTCATTCCGTGTGCTCCGGTGTCTAGTCATGCCTGCCACATGACAATGGAGAAGCAGAATGCAGAAGCAGACAGCGCTGGCTCTTTGGCTTTGATACATAGATGAGCAGTTAACCCTAGAGTTGGATACGACTGGCTTTCGAGCAAGGGAAACCTTTACCTTACTAATATATTATGTATGTTGTATAGGTTAAGTAAATTTTGCTTGTTTATTACATTCCTTTTTGTTATCTTGCATTTTACATTTTTAAACATATTTAATTAAATTACAATATGTTATTTTTAAAAACGTAATACTCATATTTGCATATTTAGAAACATAGACTTGAATCTCAACTTTGTATTCTTTTTTAATAATATAGTTGTTTGTAGCAATGTTAATAAATCATGCTAAGTACCATTATGATATATTACCTTAATGATGTTCAGTTCTTTTCATTTTTATATCTCATGAATTCATCAAATTCTAAATACTGTATGGGAATGTCATACGTAAAATTTCTATAATCTTAACCTATAAAATCGAGTGTTAACTGTTGGAACTTTGCATAGGCTCCTTAGCCAGGCACTATTAGCCTGCACTCACCATTCGTGCATACGCCCGAACTGGGTAAGCAGGTAAATGCAAGATTGAGAATTGCACCAGTGGGGCAAGAGCCCCACAAATGCAAAAAAAGGGAAACAACTTCATTTCCCAACGCTCTTTGCAATGCGCCACGCCACAACCGATCAGGCTGAGAGGCGCGACCATGAAGAACATTGAGAAATGCGCCGCAGCCAATCAAAATCAAGCCGCAGGAAAAAAATGTACCACAACCACAAATCACAAACCCGTAACTACAAGCCCCAGAGTCCTGCACAACATTAGCGCACAGGACGCTGAGGAAGCCGGTGCCTGAAAAATAAAAAAACAACAACAACTCACCACCTCACAGCCATGCAAACACCAACCACCCTTCTTTCCCTCACCCACGGCGCCTGAAGGTCCCGACTGGAGTTTCCCCTTTAATATCAGTAGGTGGGGGGTTGCAATCCCCCTCTCCGCTGGCTCCCCTAGGGTTGGGAGGTTTGTGGGGACAAAAGGGGTATGTCCCCCCAACCCTTCTGGACCCAGAAGACCAGGGAAAGAAGTTGGATTTTCCCCCACCCAAAAAAACCTCCGTCTTTAAAGAGAAGAAACCAAGCGGTTTCTTCTCTTTCAAAACAGAGTTGTTTTAAGGAGGGGGGGAATCGATCCACTCTCCCTGGTCTCCTGGGTCCGGAAGGGCTGGGGGGGACATTACCCCTTTTGTCCTCTCAAACCTCCCAACTCCAGGGGAGCCAGCGGAGAGGGGGGTCACAACCCCTTACCCACTGATATTAAAGGGGAAACCCCAATCTACTTTCATGACTCCACAAAATCAAAGCACCATAACACAATAAAGCCCCCCTTCCAACCACCTAGCCCACCCTTCCTATCCCCCACCGACCATGCCCCCTCCCCACCACCTAGCCCACCCATCCTATCCCCCACTGACCATGCCCCCCTCCTCACCACCTAGCCCACCCTTCTTAACCCCCACTGACCACGCCCCCTCCACACCATGTAGCCCACCCTTCTTAACCCCCAATGACCATGCCCCCCTCTCTACCACCCAGCCCACCCTTCCTAACCCCCACTGACCATGCCCCCTCCACACCACCTAGCCCACCATTCCTAACCCCCAACGACCACACCCCCTCCACACCACCTAGCCCACCATTCCTAACCCCCACCGACCATGCCCCCTCCACACCACCTAGCCCACCCTTCTTAACCCCCACCTACCATGCCCCCTCCACACCACCTAGCCCACCCTTCCTAACCCCCACCAACCATGCCACCCTCCCCACCACCCAGCCCACCCTTCCTAACCCCCACTGACCATGCCCCCTCCCCACCACCAAGCCCACCCTTCCTAACCCCCATCGACCATGCCCCCCTCTACCACCCAGCCCACCCTTCCTAACCCCCACTGACCACGCCCCCCTCCACACCACCTAGACCACCCTTCCTAACCCCCACTGACCATGCCCCCTCCCCACCACCGGGCCCACCCTTCCTAACCCCTACCGACCATGCCCCCTCCACACCACCTAGCCCACCCTTCCTAACCCCCACCGACCACGCCCCCTCCACACCTCCTATCCCACCCTTCCTAACCCACAATGACCACACCCCCTCCCCACCACCTAATAAATAAATAATTTTTAAAAATTACTAAAAACACAGTCAAAAACATCCAAAAATACACAAAAACAAACAAAAACAGCACCAAAAAACAATACAAAGAAAACAAAAACACTATCAAAAACAAAACAAACAGACAAAAAATACAAATTCCAACCCCCCCCCCCACACACACACACACACAAACACACACACAAGAAAGAAAACAAGCAAACTTACCAAAAGATGTCGTACCTCCACGAGAACCGGAAAAGAAATGAATAAAGAAAGAGACTACTCACCAGAAGAAGCTCCACCCAGAGGCCAGGAGAGAAAAAAACAGTCAAAATACAATAACCCCTAGCAGCACCACCTGCTGGCCACAATAGTAAAAACAATTCAAAAACACAAAACAACCCCAAATAAAAGGCCACAAGAGTAAAATAAATCAAAAACATAACACAAATTCACAATTTTACACAAAAGGTCACACCAATAAAAACAAGTCAAAAATATTACACTAAAACACACATTATCACAAATCACAAACATATGTCAATAAAATACAATAGAAACTTTTAAAAATCCTGTGCTGAGTTTTAACTCAAATTAAAGCCCAAAACATCTAAACACATTTTAAAAACATTGAATGTAAAAAATATTTACTTTTACATTATTAAAATTATTACCTACGGTACAACTAATTCAAAAAATTTGAAAAACTAAAACATTATTCGCTTACATAAAACAATTTGAAAAAATTATATCATACTTTGTTCTTTTATTAATCCTCAAAAAAAAACCCAAAAAAGCAGATCACAGTTAATAACAGTCAAGCCAAAAAAAATTTACATAAACATTTTAAAAATTAAAATTACAGACTAAGCAATTTTTAAAAAACATTAACACAATTTAACCTTCCAACACAATTTAAAACAGCCCGGCAATGCCAGGTAACCTCTGCTAGTTTAATAATAAACTTTAAACGTTAATTTTTCAGTTTTTAATTTGGATAATTGCTGAAAATGCGGGTTTTGTAGGTTAATTTTAGAAAAAAATACTTTCCCCAGTAGGGCCCATGCCACAGGTCCAGCCTAGGGGCCCACAGATCCTAAATACGGCCCTGGTCAGGCATGATCTTTTCCTAGCTTTACCTGGATAAAAGTACTAACCAGGCCCAACTCTGAATAAATCCTGCTTGTAGACAATATTGGTCTATACTGTACAGTGTGGTATTTTCCTGGCTTTGGCTACAGTACACCAGCAGAGACATGCAGGAGGGAAATGGTTAAAGGATAGCAGTCAAGGAAAAACAAAGCCACACCTGCATTTTCTTCGCTCCCATATTTGCGTAACTGAGGGGTCTCAGTGAGTCAGGTTTATTGTAGCAATGGATCCACTCCAGGTTTTGATCTTAACTTTACAGAAGCTATGCAAGGTGTTAAAGGAATAACATTCTTCACTATGGGGAACTTCTGTAAAGCTTAGAACAGTGTTTCCCAACCTTTGGTTTTTGGACTTCAATTCCCAGAAGCCTAAGTCAATTCCCCAAAGCACTGATCAGCCAATGTACTAACAAGCTTCTGGGAACTAAAGTCCCCTTGTGGGGCCTGTGCCCCATGTTGGGAACCACTGACCTAGACTAAAATCAAGAGGAGACTAATTGCCCTCTTGAAATTGGAGTCATCAACCACCACTAGCACATACTACTCGTGAGAAAGCTGTTGAGTCAACATAGGTTAAAATACTCTATGTTTGAGTATCACTGAAGTATTTTAAGAAAACAGTATTTCTATCACAAGCAGAGATTTGTACATCTTTATATTTCACAGACAGAGATATTGATCCCCTCCCATCTATAGCGACTCCACAGCATACCTGTCAAGTGTGGCTCCAGACAATACGGGACCTGCACAGAAGGCTTCTGCGCATGCAGAGAAGGCTTCTGCCCATGCGTAGAAGGGTTCTACGCATGCGTAGAAGGGTTATGTGCAGAAGGGGATGTGCAGTAACTAATTCCCCCTTCCATCAAATTATGGGATGGTGGTGGGTGTGGGCGGGAATGTAGAAAAAGTGGCTCTGAATTATGGGAAATCCCAGCCAATACAGGATACTTGACAGGTATGCTCCACAGCATTCCCCATCATTTCCCCAAAGGAATGCAGTTCATTTCCTTCTTCCTGATTGTTTTCAGGTATTGTATGCACATGCTTTTGTGCCCATTTAAAGTTCTGCACATTGCCTAAAACATTTCGCTGGAAAGCATGTTTTGCATACATTTTAATGTGCCACTTTTTATGCAAAATGTTTAAATGTGCACATTTGAGGTGGGATACCTATGTGGCCATTTCTCAAGGTGAGGATTACAGGAGGCAAATTGTGCCTACCCTGCAGATAATCTGGGAAGCACAGATTTAGACCAGTTTGTCAAACTTTGGGCTGAAATCAGATTTCTCACATATCCCTAGTCACTTCAACAGTATATCAATCAGTTATTCCACTGTCTGATATAGTTGTTACATTTTCTTTGATCTCACTCCCAGAGTAATATACACTTCGGCAGCAGAAACTGCAAGTCCATCTACCTGGTAATCAAGTGATGTAGAGCATAAATGTATGATAAGTGCCTCACTCACTGATTTCTCCCCCCCCCCATGGGATGTATTTTGGTGCATGCTTAACTTTGCTCATATTTGTCAATTGAATTTATATGTGCCTAACATTTGTTGGATTGTGTCTCTTTACTAATTCCTTGGAGGAAACCAGAGAACATGATCTGACCAGGTTACAGAGTTCTGAATTGTTTTAAAGTGTTCAATGTATTTTCAACCTATTATAAAATATTTTTCTTTTATTCTTGTTTTAAATTACTGTACTTACATTGTTTCTTCTTTAAATAGATTTTAGTTTGTAACTCACTGCAAGGATATTTTTGATGCAGGGTAGGATGCAACATTTAGAGAAAGCAAGCAATTGTGTCCCTTAACAATAACCTGTAATCCAAAATGCAGTTGACATTTCATATACTTTGTCTAATTATCCAAATATTTTTATTTTTATTTATTTATTTACTGATTTATATTGCTGCCCAACTCTGAAGACTCTGGGCAGTTCACAGAGAATAAACCAATCACAGTTCATAAAGCAATAAAAAAAACCATTAAAACTACTAACAAAAGTTAACAAGTTACTCCAACCATTACAGGTTTAAAAAGATTAAAAGAGAGAGTGTGTTCTTACTAAATTAGCCAGCATGCCGGGGTCACCATGTTGCTGGTGCCCCACACCTGCTTTGCCATACATAGGAGAGCTTGTTGAGCCCTTTAAACTCCACATCAATGATAAGCATCTATGGCTCCACTCTTTTTCTTCCTTTTTCTTCTCTTCCACTTCTACAAAAACTTGGGAAGAAGAAAAGGAAACAGTAGAAGCAGCAGCATAGCTGCAGAGGAAGGACCAAAGAAAAGGACACAAAGTTGAGATTATCTCATTGAGACTGTATAAAGCGATTTTCCAAATCTTAACCTATAAATCCAAGGGTTAACTGTTGGAACTGGCTATAGGTTGCTATGCCTCGCCCTACTTGCCTGCACTCACCCTTCCTGCACACGGCCGATCTGGGTCCGCAGGTCAACGAAGGATTGAGAAAACCGGCAGTGGGGCAACAGCCCCACAAACGCGAAGAAAGGGAAACAACTTCACTTCCCAACATTCCTTGCACCACGCCAGAGCTAATCAGGCTGAGAGGCTCTCGCACGGTGCAGCGTTCGGAAACGTGCCGCAGCCAATCAAAAGAAAACCATTTTAAAAAAACGCAGCACAAACACAAAGCACCAACCCATAACTACAAGCCCCAGCGTTCTGCGTGCCATGAGCGCACAGAACGCTGAGGAAGCCGGCACCCAAAAAATAAAACAAAAACAAAAACACCGGGAAAGCAAGTCTGCCAAGCCGCGGGAACAAAAGCCCCCCTCCCCAATGGCGCCTGAAGCTCCTAATCGGAGTTATCCCTTTAATATCACTGGGTGGGGGGGAGTGTTGTGCTCCCCCTCTCTACTGGCTCCCCTGGGGTTGAGAGGGTTGGGGGGACCAAAGGAGTCTGTCTGAGAGGGGATCCCCCCCCAGGACACCAAAAAACACAAAAACAAACAATCAAAAACATTCAAAAATACACAAAAACAAACAAAAATAACACCAAAAAAGTAAACAACAACAAACATTTCCAAACACACCCAGCACCCAGCCAAACACCACAAAATCCAACCACCACCACGACCCCAAATAAAGAAAAACAGCCAACTCACCACCACACGAATTCATGCCACAACAACTGGAAAAGAAGAATCTCCATCCAGAGGCCACGAGAGAAAAAACAGTCAAAATACAAGATAACCCCTACCAGCAGCACTTGCTGCCCACAATAATAATTAAAAAATCAAAAAGACACAATAGCCCCACACAAAAGGCTCCAAGAGTTTTTCGAAAAAGTATATCATCCTTTATTCTTTTTTTCATCAACAAAACCAAAACACCAAACAAAACTCATCACAGTTTAAAACAGGCCATCAAAAAAAATGTATAAATAAAAAATTTAAAAATTTCAAATATAGATTAACCTCTTCTTTACAAACATTAACAACAACAACAACAAAAACTTTCCAACACCATTTAAAACAGCCCGGCAACACCGGGCAACCTTTGCTAGTACTGACTAAAAAAGCAGTGTGAAACATATATGTGCTGGACAAAATTTTATTTAAAATAGAAGCAAAAACAAATGGTTTTAAGTTATAACATTTATTCACAATTTCAAATCATCTTACATGACAGTTATGACTTATCAGATTCTGAAATTTCAAAGTATAGTGGTACCTCTGTTAAAGAGCATAATGCATTCCATGGGATTGCTCTTTAAACAGTTTGCTCTTTAAGTGAAACACCATTGTAAGTGACCAATTGTGACTTCTGGAGGGGGGATTGTGGACCACTACTTAAGCGAGTTTTTGGTTGGTTTTAGTTGTTAAGACAGGTTACCACTCAGAGAAAATTCTGCTCTTTAAGTGAGTTAGTCTCTCTTTATGCGAGGTATTACTGTATAGAATTGATTTACTAGTTATATTCAGGTATTGTTTAAGTGCATTCATTGATAGGAACAAATCAGCCCTACCATCTTCTGTCAAACCTTGTGAAAATGTCAGTCTGAAGAGCCTACTGTACTTATAAAACTTCTCCCAGAACTCAGAAAAATGAACTTCTGGCTGGAGTAGGATGGAGTGGGTTCTACTCATCAATTCCTTTAGGCTCCTTGTGCTCAGTAGCTGACTGAATATGCATCGTATTTGAGTGAAAGGATATGGACTGGGATTTGAGAGGTCTGAAGTCTTCTTTAAATATGCCAAGATGGTTAGATTCAGTCATCAGATGTCTTGAGAAGGTAGAATATAGGACATATGGCGTGACTGATATATAGTACAAAAATGGCTTGGAAAATATGGCTGTAGTTTGATGGTTCTATTGAATGTGGCATAATTCCAGGGATCATAAGATCTAGGCTGAGAAATAATGAGGCAAATTTGCAAGACAAGAGATTTTACTTGGAAGTAATTATACTGAGAAAGCTCTTCAGTTATGCTGATTATGATATTGTTTGGCTACACAGTAGCTGAAATATCTCAGAATAACATGTACTTATAATTCACTTGAAATCAAGAAGAACAGTGTCAGGTTTCTGAGACTGCAACCATATTACAATCTTGCTTAGGACCTGCAATGACTCAACTAGTTAAGATGCTGACTGGAAGGTCGGCAGATCAGCAGTTCGAGACCCGAGTACTGCACAACGGAATGAGCTCCCATCTCTGTCCCAATTCCTGCCACCCTAGCAGTTCAAAAGCAAGAAATTGCAAGTAGATAAATAGGGACTACTTCATGGGGAAAGTAAACAACATTCCATGCACTCCAGTGTCTAGGCATACCTGCCACATGTCCACAGAAACATCTGCAGATGCAGACAGAAGCTATCTCTTTGTCTGTAAACAGAGATGAGCACTGAAACCTAGAGTCGTATATGACTGGCTTGCAAGCAAGGGAGACTTTACCCTTAGAACTTACTTATGAGCAAAACCAGATTGCACCAGACTCTTAGAAGCATAAATGCTCTTGAGAAAATTGACTGTGTACTTGAAAAAGAGAGCAAAAACTTCCTTTATTACAGCAAGTGTTTTGGTTTGATGGGCAGACGGTGGCTTATTTTTCATATAAAGTTTGGTTAAAATGATATGAACCCTAGATAAACTTATAGCAACTCCCATATAAATCTGATGTAGAGTATCATAAAGAGAAAATTGTGGTAGGAATAATATGCTATATGAACTGACAGAGCCATCATTTGGATGACTTAATATCACTAGACAGTTCCCAAGTAACCAGATTGTTTTCCATTGGGCTACATCTGCTGTGTGAACAAATGAAATATATGCGTTTAAAATGAAAGAATATCTCCATAGCTTTTACTGACCTTGGAAGTAGTATTATTGCCTAATATATTGTTCAACAAAATCATGACAAACCACAAAGGCTCCAACATTGTGATTATTGCATAAGGGGGCACTTTGAAGCTTTCAAGAGACTTTAAAAGTTACCCATGCATGGAGGAAAAATCACAGCTACTAATTTTTTACTATTAACCTACCTATGCTTGGCTGAACAAAATGCAAGCTGAAGAAGAGAACTTTGTCTTTTCCCTTATTACCAACCCAAAGTAAAAGATGTGTGCTTAAAAATTATAGGGATTCAAACATAATTTTTTTATTTGGATTAATACACATAGGCATGCAACCTTTGGACTTCCATGCTCGTACTATATTAGTAATACAATCTGAAACTCTTAATATAGAATGTTCTCTTTATACTGTCTTCATCTACTAAATTTGTAATACTGTTGATCTTTTCCTTTGTCCGTCTGACAACCACATTACTACTGTTACAAAGGAATTTGCAACCTTAATAGAAAGACCTCTACATTTTTGGTCTTGCTGCTGATATTACCATGAGATCAATCTGTATGATTATAAATTCCATATCAGTCACATGTGGGCATTGTATAGAATTCAGATCCCATCAAACCAACCCAGAATAGTCAATGGCAAGCTATGCTCCAAATTGCAGTCCAATAATATTTGGAGCACTGCACCATGTCCAGTGGAGATGCAAATCTAATATTTTTTTTCTACTGCCGAAGAGAAACAAAATGGGGGAGCTCTCTTTTCTGCTAGTAGCAAGATTCATCTGCACAAGATTTTCCTAGTCCTCAACCTCACCCTGAGAAAAATTGCATGTTTTTCAAAAGTTACGTGGTGATTTTTTCTAGAACAAATGCCACACTACACAGGATTATTACAATTTCTGCACACAATTGCAGCCCATACAGGAATAACTGAAAATTGCTTTATGTTTCACAAGACCTGGCAACATCCTGCAAAGAATGACCGATAGACTAGACAAGCAAACGGAAAGGAAGAAATAGCATCAGGATAGGAATAGTTTTTTGTCTTTGTGAAGACAAGAAATCTTGCTGGTCCAAAGTGTCACAATATGGCAAGACTAGGAATGCCACTGAGAACAGGACATTTTTAAAGTACTCACTGCTTAGCCCTTTAGACTCATGTGGGAAGACAATGGAATAGAGATTGTCAGGAGAGGGAGATTGTTGAGTCCAAGTATTAATCAGCAATGCGACTGCAGATCGGGGGTTAACCAACAAGTCATTTATTACAGTTCAGTTCGGAGTGTTTCGGACTGGGGAAAACAGGATGAGGTAGCAACTTATATACAGACAGAACGGCAGTTACAGTGATACATTTGCCCGGATTTTTCCTAACGTGGGAAAACTGTGTAAACCAATCAGGGTACATTGAAAACATATGAATAAGGTGCCTTACAGAAAGGGGTGCGCAATTACAGCAAATACTTAATGCCAATTGCAACTTAAAGCAACATACGTTAATATACGTTTGGACACAACAGAGATTCAATGTTCCTTTGCTTTGTATGTTTGCACAGTTCAGTAAGGAACCCCTGAAACCTATAATAATAGTCAATCAAATGTAAAAAATAATTGATTAGATGAATAAACATGGAAATAACAGCTTGAATGAAAAATCCAGCCTTTCTCATACTAGCTGACCTAATTTATATTTATATTTTCTAAACTAGAGATGGTCCAGTTATCATCAACTACACACTTCAAGTTCATTAAAAACCAAACTTGGTTTGAAACAAATAATTCAGTATCTGTACATATCCCTTTGCAGAAAAATAGCACTCTCTAGACACTTCCAAGAGTAAACAAGGTTGTGCTTTCCTACTGTTTCTTTGATACTCAGTGTTGGTGGCATGTCACATACTTTGGCAGCAGCTTGTTGTGTGTGAGGTGAATGAAGAGTAAGAGCAAGATCAAGAACAAGTGCAAGAACAAGAACAAGAAGAATGCTATGTGCATAAGTTTGTCTACTCCTGTTCCAGTCTATGTATAGATTGGGACATAATTAAGCTCCAGATTTCACTCTTCTTTGACCTGATGTTGCTGCTTTCAGCTCGAAAAAAGTATCCTTTTAAAAATGTTTACTTTAAGATTAATTGGGTCTAGAAAAATATACATTAGATAGAATACATTTATACAGTATTTGTATAGTTTGTGATAAAATAAATTGAAAATATTTATTTAGATACATATCTATATTCGGCTTTATGTAAATGTTATCATTAAAATCATAGACAAAGAAGAAAACCATATTGGAAAAATATTGTTCAAGCACAGGCAGTATCTTACTAAAAGAAGACCCATGACATCTGACATTGATTGTTATGTTATGTTATCAAGTGTTATGTTATATTATGTGTCATCAAGTTAGGTAAAGGTTTCCCTTGCTTGAAAGCCAGTCGTATCCGACTCTAGGTTTCAGTGCTCATCTCTGTTTCAAAGCCGAAGAGCCAGCGCTGTCTGCTTCTGCAGACATTTCCGTGGTCATGTGGCAGGCTTGACTAGACACCGGCGGGCACGGAACACTGTTTCCTTCCCACCGAAGTGGTCCCTATTTATCTACTTGCAATTTCTTGCTTTCAAACTGCTTGGTTGGCAGGAGCTGGGACAAAGACAGGAGATCATTCCATCCTGCAGTACTTGGAAATCGAACAGCTGACCTTTCGCCTTCCAGTCAGCTTCTTAGCCACTTGAGCCACTGCAGTCTATTCAATCTATTAAATGCTTGTTATCCATGTTATATTGACTGCAACTGGGCTTTCAAGGTATGTGAGATACAGTAGAACCTCCATTCCACAAGTTTGGACTTTATCTGAATCAAATGGGTGAGGCATCGGATAACGTCCAAAAAATGGGCTTTATCCGAGGTTCCTATACCAAATACCTCAGATAACGTCCATTTTTAAAGCGGTTTTGGACTTTATGCGATGCATCGCATGTGCATGAAAACCACGACTTTATCCTAATCGGACTTTATCTGAGGTACCACTGTATTTAAGGAGTGGTTTTAGTACTGCTACCACCACAGTGATCTAAAATGGCTGAGCGGGGATTTGAACTCAGGTCTTAGTTTGACACCTTATCCACTACGCCAGCTCTCAACATGAGAAAGGCAGTCGACCTCACATTGTGGTGAGGGTACAAACCATGTATACCAGCAGCAGCAAACTGCAGAAAGGGTTGAGCAGAAATGTCATTGTAAAATATGTCCAACAGACCACTAGAGTGGAAGATACACTAAACCCCAGTAATTTTCACCTGCTGGTGTAGAGAGTTAGAACCAACTTAAATAACCCTACTAAGACTTCCAAGATAAGTGAAATATTTAAGGAGTGGTTTTGCTAGTTTCATACTCCCAGTGAGCTGTCATAACTAAGCATGGATTCAAATCCATGCCTCCTCAGACCTAGTTTGTTGGTATATCCACTACAATACTCTGCACTGGGTATTATTCTTCAACTCATTTCTAAAATACACTGACATGGAGGCCACTTCCTATGTTCCTGTGTATAATTTCTTTCTTTCTTTCTTGGCCACTTGCCAGCTTGTCATGAAAGGAGAAAAAAGCTGGACCTGCTCAATTGTGATGTTCCATACAAATTTTGAAAATTCGAAATCTATGGCTATTATTATCACTTTCAACAGCATCACTAGGATTGTCTTTTATAAAGAAAATGAAATAATTGACTTTATGTACTTGCCATTATATCCCACATCCAAGGAAACACTAGTGAGAAGATATCTGTACAGGACAATGGGAACATCCCTGAAGGTAGGATAGTTTTCCAGATGATATCTTCTCTTTTTATTTGGAAACTTGGATCTGGCATTAAAACATAGTGAGTAAATATATTATCTCCAATGATATTCATAATGTAGTATCTTACTTCTTTATTGTGAAGATAAGCTCTTAGTAATACTGTAACTAGTGTATCTGGCTTATAAAAAGTACTATTTAAAGGATAATAATGAGTTAGAATTCAGTGTTCACGAACCTTGGCACTCCAGCTGTTCTTGAACTTCAATTCCCAGATGCACAGATTAGCAGGAGTTCTAACTTGGACTTTTGGTAATTGAAGTCCAAGAACACCCAGAGTGCCAAGGTTCGCCATCATGGCATTAGATGGACTTGTTCTGTTAGGATAAAATAACAGACTTTTTCCTATAGAGGCACCTTTGAAGCACCTCAGATGTTTATGCTTATTTTAGTCAGTTTGGTAGTCACAAACAAACCAACTGAAGACAGAGCAGCCGAAAGTTGACAGCTAAAATTACAGAGATTGCCTGAACTGCTAGGTGGAGGCAGCATCATTTAACTTCACCACTGACCAAACAACTGTATCAAGCAATAGGATATACAAAGATATCATGATCACACAGGGGAAAAAAGAAAAAAGGAAAGAAAAAATTATTTTAAGTCATAGCAATAGATTTTGCTGCACAATATGTTTCTGCTGCTGTACTCCATTTCTACAGTATTGCACAAATACTGTACAGGGAAAACAAAGCTAAATAAAGGTAGAGAATTGAAAGTGATTTTTTTAAAAAAACCTTTTCCATCTATAACAACAATTGGCTTAAACAATGATAGCACCAGTTCAGAGAAATTTTTAAATGTAAAGTAGTTGTGAGCGAGAACAATGTTCCACCTTTTCCTCTCTCTTCTCCAATAAGACTACAACATTCAGTGTTCATCATTCCTACTTTCATTCTCACACTCTCAGATTAATTTGAATTCCAAGAGGAAAGGAATCTGCACCCCATTCAAAGGCCACATTCTAAGACTTTCTTCACACACACACACCCCTCAGGAAACAAAGAAATAACAGCATCCATTTTAAACTCACAAAGAATAAAGCTTCATTTTCAATTCATTAGTCTCTAGCAACCCCCCTTCCAATGAACTGTATGTCAAGAGGTGCTAGCGAATAATGAACAAAATAAGCTAATTCAGTACCAAATTTATTCATTTAATAGTCACCAACCCCCTAGACAACAACCAAATTAAGGAAATGTTTTCTGTACATCTTTTAATCTCTAAATATTTAGGCTAGAAGAAGTAGGCTAAACCCATGGAGACAAAAACAGCATACTAATTTTCCAAAGAATGTCCCCTGGCTGGACGAGATTCCTTGCCCGCCACCCCCAAGTGAAGAGATGGGCACGTTATGAGTTCAAACAAGGGCCACTTTATTAAGCCAAAATAAGTTGTTGCAAACTATTGCACTGGGGATTAAGTAGTGCGGGTGCATGCTAATAACTCAGGTCAATACCAGAGAATTTGGATCCCAAATAATAGGGACAGCAGAAAAGCTCTGCAGGCAGGCCAGCACTGTGCCCAACAGTAGGACCAAGCTATGCAAACAGGAAGCTGGCAAAGCTTCCTGATCGACTGACCCAGGTTTGTGGCTATTTGACAGCCGGGAGACACCCCAAGTGATAGTGCTGTCCGAGGTCCCAAATTACCCGAGACCTCAACCGAATAACTAAACACACCATTCTGATTAAAATCACCCACACTACCAGACAAAGTGACCGGAATAATCTCCAGCAAAAATTCAGCCTGCAGCAACAGTATGGGATGGGCGAAAAAAACATAACTCCAAGAGTCAAACAGGGGTCATGCAAAAATTCCCATCCAGCCCCAAAGCGACTGAATATCACAATGCTACTGAGGAAGGAATGGTGGGATTTATTTCTCCAATGCTGAGCAGTTAAAGAGGGCGAGGCAGGAAGTAGCCACCACCTATAAAGCCTTCTTGGCTCCTCCCTATCGTACCAGGTAGGCAAGGCCTGCAAGGGCACGCCCATCTCTTCCCGGGGGAAGCAGGCAAAGCCAGCACAAGCAGATATTTTACCCCCAGTGCGGGTCCAATCTGGACCATCTGGAAGGCAATTAATTGATCATGAGGTAAATTAAGATGATCAAAGAATAATAAACTAAAAAGGGGCTACTTGGATACAGGATAAATTTTCTGCAAATGTGGAGAAATTAGATCAATGAAGCATTTATGTGGATGTAATTTATGCCCTGCCATGTGTACAAAACCAGAACTAATAAATGGCTGAGTTAATACTATTGAAGTAGCCTTCTTCTGGTATAAAATACAGTAACTTAATTATTTTAACATTCTAATTTATCTTGAATTTTACTTCTATTTCATATAAGTACATAATTACCCATATTTCATATATGTCCATGATTTTAAACTGTGCAATGCTCTGATACAAATAAAGTCCAGTCCAAATGAATGACTCAATACCCCATAGAAAGGGGGAAAAAACCTTATGTGCTTTAACAACATCAGAAACATTGTTCATTAAATTATTTTGTGTTGCTCTCCAATTTATTCCGCCCTAATGACTAGCACTGTATCACCTGTAACAATGAACTGTTTCCATTACTGAATGCCAATCAGCCTGTGATGTGAGTGAGTAATCTCATTTGCTTGCCACATGGCATGCCTTGCACTAATTTAAAAGGAGGTTTCTATGTCAATGAACACTGCCAGAAAATGGGGAAGTGTTTCCTGATGCAGCATTATGAGTTTGGAGATAATTTAATTAATGCAGGGCCTCAGCGTAAAGCAAAGGGGGGGGGGGGGAGAAGAGTGGTGTCACAGAGATAGTCACACACACTGTATTTCTATAGCTTAATCTTCATTTTCTTGCTTATCTTTAGCCTATTGAAATGTTTGAAGTGGTAGCCATGTTAGTCTGTGCAAGCATATCACAGAGTAAACGAAATCACTACTTTTCAATCTGCATATTAAACCAAGAGGCGCAGATATATCCTGTCATCAATTCCTCAAGCATCAAGAATGTATTTATTTAATACATTTATATATTGCTGGGAGGAAATTCCCACTCCAGGTGGTTTACAACAGTAAAACAAATAGACTTAAATAAAAAAAAGGATAGATAGATAGATTTTTATTTATATCCCACCCTACTCAGCTTACGCTGACTCAGGGCGGCTCACAACAAATCAATACTATACTACGATAGAAATACAGCAATACAAAAATTCTAAAATAAACATCACAATGCAATACAATCGGTACAATCACAATATGTCAACATTATACACCAGCTATATACTATACATCAGCATAATAATATATCACTGTATGCTATACATCACACAATAACATATCATCAACACTAAAACAACAAAAATATTGAACAACAAGTAATGAACCATCCTCTACCACTCACATCCCCACAATCATTATGGAGCCCGGGGCTCAACACACTTGAAGAGCCTGGGCTCAATGTCCATATGGAGCCCAGGGCTCAATGTCCTTGTGGAGCCAGGACCTTGTGGGCTCAATGTCCTTGCAGAGCCAGGAGCTCATGGGGGCTGGGCACTCTCCCAACTAGCCAGGCTGAGGGGAACAATTCGGCATGGGGCAGCAGCATCTCCGGCAGCGGCAGTCTTATGGCCACAGGGAAACACAGGTGCTCCCACTCCCCCCAACTGGGCGGGCTGAGGGGAGGAGTTCAGCTTGGGGCCACTCAACGTCCACAATGGAGCCCGGGCACAGCTGTCTCCACTTCCCCACAGTGAACCGGAGCCGGGGGAAGGAGTCTGGGATGGCGGTGGCATCCAAAGTGCTGGTCTTTTGTAGCTGCGGAGCTGGGCGCAGCTTTTTCCACTTCCCCCGCGGCAAACCGGAGGACCTTAGAAATGCATAGAACCCCAACTGAAGGTTGCCACATGCTACAAGTAAAAATAAATTGAAAAATGTCAAATCAGAAGGACAGCTTTGCCTTTAGCCCCAATGTGATGGTCACCTGAGGCAAAGGTGGCCCTGGCAGTGATCAGTCCACAGCTCCCTAAACTTTCCACCTTTTCTCTCCATAGCCAGTCTCTCATGCTTTGCCTTCTACTTGTCAGAGGGTTCCTTCTCTTGTAGTGAACATTCCTTCCTTAAAGGGGCATCCTTGCCAAGCTATCTGTTTTCTGTCTGGGCATCTGGCAGGTGAACCACCATGTGTTTTTGGAAGGACAATCGGGCAAGGAGAGACATTGTGGCCAGTTTCTTTTTCAAAACTGTCAATCTTCAGCTATAGAAAGTCGTAATGAGAGAGTGAGACTAACATGCTTCCCCTCCCCCATTTATTTATTCAAACCAATTAAGTAATGATTCTAAAGAGGTAATAATTTTTAAAAAATGTTCTCTATTAATTAAATGTAATGCCATGGGTTTACATTTAATTTGTTATATATAAGTACTTATGCAGTAGAATTCCCTTGCCAGAAGTAGCAAAAAATCCAAAATTAGTTTGACAGTTAAAAATCAGATCCTTCTGAAATTGTTTCTCAGCTCAGTTGCCTCTCCCAAATTTCAGGATGCATTCATCAATCAATTAAAATTAGAAAATAGCTTGATTTATCAGTAAAAAGCAGTACCTTTTCCAGAAGACACAATCTGTTTATCAGAATCATTATTATATTATATTATATTATATTATATTATATTATATTATATTATATTATATTATATTATATTATATTATATTATATTATATTATATTATATTATATTATATTATATTATATTATATTATATTATGATGGCTCTGATAAATAGATTGTGTCTTCTAGGGGCGGGGGAAGTATTATGATAGACTCATTTTCTACATCAGGGATTTTCAACCAATGGCCCATGGTCCTGACACAGCCTGTAGTGCCATTTCATTTGGCCCACCACCACCTCCATCACGCCTGGAAGTGCCATGTGGTGGAAGGAGGGCAAAATGGCCATTTGGCCTCAGAAGCTGTCTGAGGGAGCTTTGACCCAGCCCATGGTTTTAAAAGGTTGAGAACTCCGGCCCTACATAGTCTCCAGACAATACATAGATTGGGATAGGAATACAGAAATATTTGTACCAGATATGAAAGCTCATACTAGTTCCTTTCTTCCATGCTTTGACATCTACCCTTTTCTTGCTGCCTAGCAGGCAACCTTCATTTTTCACCCCCCTGCAAGGTAGGCAACTTATGTCACCATAAGAAGCAGTTGGAGAAAATGAAAACTAAAAGCTGAGAAACAAATGTTCTTTCTTTATGCCTAACCACTCTCAAGTTGACAAATGTAATAACCAGCCCTGACTAATCTTTTTTGGTCAACACTGGGAGGAATAGATCCCACCTCTTTCTCTCTCTCTCTGTTATAAATTCTTCTTCACTTAGCTCTGTTTGTAATGGAGTCACTACTCATAGGAACCATTGTTATGTAACTGACATACAGATTTTGTAAAAAAAAATAATCAAAGAACACTCATGCCACGCTAAATTGATTTTAGCAAGTTTTGGTTGTCTCTATAATAATTTCCTCCAATTGTTTCCTTTTGAAAATATGTAACCAATAGGTATACCATGAGATGAAAGTCCTCTACAAAGTTATATTTTGAGACGTAAGCTACATGCTTACAAATAAATACACAGAACTAAATAGCCAGTAAAATATTTCTTTAAAAAAACACACAAGCTATTAATACAATACACCAAGGCAAATACTGTACTGGATTTCCATTAAATGCAAAAGACAGTGCAGGCATACTGCTCTTCAGACCAAGTACATGTCCCACATGAGATGGCCCTCTGTGTCATCACTTTATGATGCTCAAAGTTCACTTAGTACTTGACTG
Organism: Bradypodion ventrale; assembly: GCA_035047345.1. Classification (NCBI taxonomy): domain Eukaryota; kingdom Metazoa; phylum Chordata; class Lepidosauria; order Squamata; family Chamaeleonidae; genus Bradypodion; species Bradypodion ventrale. Next base: position 71,867,564 of record JAWDJE010000005.1, on the reverse strand, counting down.
AATATATGAAATAAACTTATCTTATTTTGAATAAACTAGATTCATGTGAGAGATAAACTGCAGAGAAACACTGCTGGATTGTGATCTGCTTGCTTGGTAGTGATTTATAATAACCTACGGCTACTGGTTGAGTTATTATTTTGCAAACCTGGATAACATAGCAAATGTAATCTTCCTTGTTTTCAACAAGAAGAAGTACTGGACAAGTTTGGTTGTGAATATAATTGGACAAATAAAACATACCTTTCTTAATCTAAGTTTTCAAGTTCAGAATTGATGGATTCTGTTCCAGCTACAGTTGACATTCTCTTGATGAAGATCCTTTTATTTGAGAAACTTGCTCTTTAAAAAATCTATCTTGTAAAGATTCTTTTCTCTCTCTTACTCTCATTGCAATCTGTCTCTAAACTTTGCTGGGAAGCTTATAGAGAATCTACTTTCTATACTAGCTGAACAGCCTATCTTGTTCCCTTCTATCTCCTCTCTACTACTTCTTTTAATTACTGTTACTCCTGAAACCAACTGTTTCTTCACTTTAAAACAACTAAACTCAATCTTCTGGCTGCACTGTTTACAAAACAGCTACAGAAAGAGTTATTTCTCAGCCTTTTATTTATTTATTTATTTATTTATTTATTTATTTATTTCTAGCTTCTCTCTCCCCACCCCCTAAAGTCAATTAGAACTGTTGAAGATAATGGATAACATCTGGGACAGATTTCAGTTTGTTGATTTATTTTGTGGAATGCTGAGTAACTGCATGTCTAAGATACAGGAACAAATATAAGTTGGTCCACAGAACTATACCTGTCAAGTTTTGGAAATGAAAATAAGGGAAATTTTGAGCCATGTCCCTCTCCCCACCAGGCCACACACACACACCCTCTCCACCAGGCCAAACCCCCTCCTTCCCAAAATCCATGCACATCCAAAAGCCTAGAAGAGGAGGAGCCACCAGAACCAGGGAGAAGTGGTGGGCTCCCACAGGTGGAAGAAGAACTGCTCCCCACCAAGCACTCCACTTAGCACTACTGCTGCCCCTCACGGGGAAGAAGGCAGCAGGCCAGCCTTAATGTGATAATTCTATTTTAAATCTCTTTCCCTATTCTCTGCTACAACAGCATTTCACATTATGGTGATTTTTCATGGAACTGTTTTTTTACACTTATATCAGTTAATTGTCTACTGTCTTAGCCTTGTGTGCCTCAATTTCATTTTTTAAAAGTCTGTGTTTAAGAGAAAACTACAGAAATATCTTCTTTATGTTGTATGGAAATACACTTGAAGCCGATTGGCTAATTGTCTCTTCCCTTTAACACCCTCTTTCCCAGGAGAGATAAGAGAAGGGGGTACTTCCTCCACCAAGGGGTGCCCAGCACTCCTCTTTGGCTCTGGTTTGAGGAACATACCTCATAAATAAAGATATAATAATACAATAATATACTGGAGATCTACATGCCCTCTGGATTTTTTAAAAATATGGGAAATTATTTTAAAATATGCGATGGCGGGAAAAAGGGCTTACTTATGGGGTTTCCCCGGGCAAAACAGGATACTTGACACCTATGCACAGAACTGTGAAAAACATTAAAACATATTGTTGCTAAAGGAATGTTTAAAGTTGCTGATATTAATGTATTTTCATATTAATCTATGCACCAGGCTTCCTTTGATACTTATTGCCACCATCTTCAGTTCTTCAAAAAGGAGTGTTATATTTCTTAATCCCTATTTTTTTAACTTTGAAAAAGATCTAAAACTATTTAAAATTATCATATGCCCTTTAGCTTGATAGGAAGAAAGTGAAATAGTAATCCAGAGTGCTCATGTAGATGAAAAAACCTGGCTAGGCTACTGCATACAGTATAAGGAATTGGTATGGCACAGGATAAATATCCAGCAAGAGGACTGCTTTCTGGTATTACTGAGGCATTTACCAGTATTGCATCTTGGGTACATGCTGAAGCCAAGTTGTCAATCATCCAAGAGTATTTACAATACATTATGCTATACTTTGAGTGTGTGGTGTCCTTCATTCCAACTTAATCCTGCTGAGTACTTCCAGAGCTCTACAGAGTTGTAACAAGGTGAAACTAATAATCAAACATGGTTTCCAATATATTGTGACTCTATGAATTAGGGACCTCCAGAAAGTCCTATAATCAACAACTCTATTTGGATTCATCTCTTAATGGGACTAGAAGAGATGATGAGATTAGTGTGTATAGGAGTCTGAACTCCTAGCAAGATCACTCAGTGTGGAACACTTAACTCTGTGACATCAAACTAAAAGTGTGATTATGCCGGACAGCCAAATTTGATTCACAGACTGTATTTGGATTGAAACAGCAACTGGTGTTGGCTGCGCACACTGCATGCAATGCAAGTTATAGCCCAGCTTGTAGTCCCCTTCTATCCTATGGTCCTGCCTCTGCTGATTCTTTTATGGTAAGTAGAAGCATCACATACAGGAATTATTTCCAGATGAGATTCCTTGATAGGTTATTTGAAAGTACAGTAAAGGGAAGGAGTAATAGATGATTGATGGGAAGTGGTGATCCCATATGGAATCGTTTGGACCTGGGAATCATAATTTATTTTGTAAAAATACTATTCAAATTTTAGAAGTCCCATACTCTTTGACCATAAAGTACTGTAACTCTCCATGTTTTTTTTCCTAAAAAATATTTTTGAGAAATGTAGAAGTTTGAAAATTTAAATAAGAAAGCACCTTTATGGCGAATTATAAAAGAATCAGGAGACCATTTTCAGATGACACCTTTTGCTTTGTTGCAAAAAGTCCTTCCCACATGCATGTCCTCTCCCTGGCCTGAACATCATGTCCCAACAGTGTACATGACTGAAAAACTACCAACAGACACACACCTCATCTTTACGTGATTTTCCTGTACACTTTCTCTTATCAAAACTGTATCATGAGAAAGAGAAATATCTGCATTAAATCTAGCTCCTCTATAAAAAGTACTTACTGTCCTGTGCTTTCAGACAATGAAGCACAACTTCTTTGAAGAAAATTTTAAGAACACTTCTAGAGATCAGCATTTCTGTATATTCATTGTTCCTGGGCCTTCTTCATCTTCAAGTGTCGTATCCATTCCTACTATTGGCTAGCATCATGGCAATAGTCTTCCTGTTCTTCACTCCTTGCAACAGTTCTTCTGTGGACATTTCACACCAGTCTCTCAGGTTCTTTAGCCACAAGGTCTGTCTACATCCAGGGCCCCTCTTCTCAAGGATCTTCCCATGTGTAGCAAGTTAGAGTAGTCTATATTTTATGTCATTCCTCATGATATGCCTCAGGTATTCGAACTTTCTTTGTTTAATGGTCTTAAACAGTTTCTGATCTTTATCTTTCTGTCATGGAAATAGAAAGATAGGCTTGTATTTTTTTAAACTGTAATGAAGATTTCTGAGTGTCCTTCACTGAAATGAAGCATTCTGGGTTGTTGCTTGCTAGTCATAACTGCTTGCTAGTCATAACAAACTTAACATTGTGCTCTGGAAGAAACAAAACCTAAATTTGATTAGACAGGGAGTTCTGAGTAGTCATTGGCTGAAATCCTTCAGAGGAAGGGCCAGAGGATGGAACAGTTTGGAGGAGTTAAAAAGGAAGGGAGGGAGGGAGAATGGTCTCTTGGCTTTTTGCTCTTTCCATGCTGTGTATGTGAGTCTGTGGGGGTGTTTTGAACTCAGGAATCATGTAGTCTATTAAACGAGAGAGAGGAGCCTCTTTGGGCTTCCAAAAACTTAAAAAAGGTTTTCATTGTTTTTAATGTGCTAACTGAACTAAAGATGCTTTATTTGCCTAGAATTATTTTGCTACCTGAAGCTTTGTTTCTGTAACCTACTTTTGCTACAGTATATTTTTAAAAGACATGAAGATGACTGGAGTTGTTTATTTTTCTATCTGCTACATTCCTAACAGCCTGGCTAAGGTCAAGACTTGTGAAGAGGCTAACTAAAATCTTGGATTGCTTAGCCACAAAGCGTCAGTTCAGGTGCATTCCCACTAACTCGTAGGCCGAAGGTTCTGCTTGGGAGTAACAGAGCCGTGACACCATCCGGCGCAACACTTCTATATTAGCCACATGGTCAACCCATGATATCTTTAGCAATGTCTGTAGATCCACCTTTCAAGAACGTTGATTTTCTTTTCAGATGCTTTAGTCAATGTCCAAGCTTCATTCTATATAGCAACACTGAGAGTACATAATATCTCACTATTTGGAACTTCAAATTGAGAGTTAGTTCTCTACTGCATAAAAAATGTCACATTTTTCTGAAGGTGGGTCAAGTTATTTTGTTGTTGTTGTTCAGTCGCACAGTCGATTCCGACCCTTTGTGACCCTATAGGCCATCGTCCTCCAGGCACCTCTGTCTTCCACCATCCTCCTCAGCCCGCCCAGCTCTGTGCCCACTGCGTCCACAATGCCATCTAGCCATCTCATCTTTGGTCGCCCCCTTTTTCTTTTGCCCTTCACCTTTTCCAGCATCAAGGCCTTCTCAAGTGAGTTCTCTCTTCTCATTTGATGTCCAAAGTACTTCAGCTTCATCTTTACTATTTGACCTTCTAAGGAGCAGTCAGGGTTGATTTCTTCTAAGATTGACCTATTTGTTTTCCTCGCTGTCCAGGGGACTCTCAAAACTCTCCTCCAACACCACATTTCAAAGGCATCTATTCTTCTGCGCTTAGCTTTCCTAATGGACCAGCTCTCACACCTATAAATTACCACTGGGAAAACCATTGCTTTGACTATGCGGATTTTTGTTTTCAAGGTGATGTCTCCACTTTTCACTATGTTCCCCAGGTTTCGCATAGCTTGTCTCCCCAGAATCAGTTGTCTTTTTATTTCATGGCTGCAGTCACCATCTGCAGTGATCTTAGATCCTAAGAAAGTAATATCTGTCACTGCTTCTACTTCTGCCCCCTCTATTTTCCAGGAACTGATGGGGCCTGTTGCCATTATCTTGGTTTTTTTGATATTGAGTCTCAAACTAGCTAACAATTTTATAATCTGCTCCAGATTTTACCCTGGGAATGATGTCAGGCTGACTGGTCTATAGTTCCTCTGTTCTTCCTTTTTTGTCCTTTTTGAAGATAGCATATAACACAAATACTAGAATAGATCAATTGGATCACTTGCTAATGGTAAGCCAATACTTCCATAGATTCCACTGATTCTAGTTGGGTTTGTCATGAGGAAGCAGGCCAGTAATACTGACAGTGGTGACTATTCCTTCAAATGAATGTCATTGGCTATCTACCACCAGCAGCAGAATGGAATTCTTGTCTCTCTGCAGCATTCATAACACCTGAATTCAGAGTCCAGAAGATTTCCTACCCTGTCCCCAGCTATTTTGGGATATACAAGCAGAGAAATCACCATTCTCCTTGCTTTACTCACAGAAGAAGGCTGAACAATAATAATAATAATTTTGTGTCAGAGATTACTCTGGGTTGAAATGATTTTTACTGGAGAAACTCTGTTCAGGTGATACCCAAATGAGGCTCCTTTCATGCTCATTTGTTTCTAGCTAATACAACTAATTTTTAGAGGTGGTCAATGTCAGCAAGTGATGAGTATAGTGGGGGCTGTGTACATACATACTGCATATGAAGATTGGGGAAAGTGGATGTTTGAAGACAAACATCCTTGAACAAGCCAGTATTAGCTTTATATTAGGGAAATAAGAATTTATGTATTGTAGAGCAGGTTTTCTCAACCTTGGGCCCCCAGAAGTTCTTGGACTCCAATTCCCAGAAGCCCTGATCAGTAGGTGTGCTGACTTGGGCTTCTGGAAATTGAAGCCCAAGAACATCTGGAGGCCGAATGTTGAGAAACCATGTTGTAGCGTATATTCCATGTTCTGTGTTTATGTCTCTCCAGTTCAGTCATCTGAATCCTGGCAAAGAATACAACAGCAGCGGGCAGGACTAGAACTGCACAGCTCACAAACTGCGCACAAACAAATAGTCCTCCTACTCATTTAGCTCACAGAAAGTGTTGGCAATAGAGCACCTTCCAGCACAGTTCTTATCTGGTTCCTGATCAGGTTAGTTAATTTTAATAATAACGTAAAAGTAAAAGTCTGCAGGATACTGTGGAGTCTCTATGATTCTTAGCCCATGATAAGAATTCTGCCTCCAGCTGCAATGGATGCAAAAGATTTGGTGTTTACTGTATTTGTAACACTTGAAAATGTGGGCTATTGCTTCATTGAATTGCTACTTTCTCAGCTGGAAAGGAAACAGTTATTTACTTTAAGCTCATGTTTATAATAGTTTTGTTTTCACTGTGTCTGTAATAGTGGTTAAGATTTTCATTTAATGTGTGAATTAATTCTGTCCTGTTGTGTTCTGAGCATTTTAACAACAACTTCCTCTGTCTAAGCCTCTTTGCACTTCACTTCCATTGTCTGGGGGAAGAAAGAGGTTTTGGGGATCTCAGCTGCCTATCACCTATGCTTTTTCTGGCCTGAAGTGAAGACAATTATTCTGCCCCTGAGGACTGTTTTAAGCATTTCTTGGTGCATTCTTAGTGCTATTTCTCCATCGATATTAATTTGCAAGAACATTTTATTCCCATATCTTTGAAACCTCTGCAATGTATGTGACTCTCCCAGAAGGATTTGAGTTCCTGGTCTCAGGGCAACTTTCCATGCGAAGAAAGTAAAAAAGTAAGGTGACAAAAACACCAAGAATATGAATATATATTCCAACTTTTAATACAAATTTCATGAGAAAATGGTCCTGGGGGAGTGAGGCTCATTAAAAATGCAGCTATAGGAACCATATTCAATTCTGATCAGTTGAAGGAATCTTTATGTTGAAAGGGAAAGTCCCTCATTTCATTACTACAGAGGCAACCAGATGTCTATGGGAAATCTACAATTTAAGTTCAGTGAAAAAGCATGGTCCTGCTTGAACTCCCCAGAAACTGAAAAATAAAAACATATAACAGTATGGGTGTAAATCCTGAAGTTTTGTTGCTTTGTGTTAGAGAAAGAAACCAATAAATTATATTTTCTTAATCTGTGCAGGGGTATCACATTTTGTGGCACTATTCAAATGGGTGAAGAATAAGAAAAAAACGGAGCAAAATTACACAAATGTAATGGGAAAAAATGGCTACTGCTTTGTTGCATGGACTTTACTTCTTCTTGCGCCATATCCGAATATGAATATTGGTGATCAGCTATGAAGACTGTCCTGCAAATATAATGCCCCAGCATGGCAACTGTACCACTGATCCAGTTCTGCAAGTAATTTTCTGGTCCTGAGCCCTTTTGGCACATAAAGTCCTCATCAACCCCAGGCCAGAATTGATGAAGCTGCTTCCCTCCATCAAGATGAATTAAAGTGGGGTTTAATCCTTTTGGGGACCATCACTCTTCCTTGTGAACTTAAACAATGCCGCTAGTCCTCGGAGTTGTCAGGTTAGTTAACTGCCACCTGATGCTCAGTGTTGAGTCACTGGCAGTATGGTCTACTCTATTACCATAGCAGGATAACATAGCCAGACTTGATAACATGGCCAGACATGATCTTTAGGGGTCAGAAACATGGTTTTGCCAATTGTTTTGTACTTGCTGTGTGTGTTGCACTTCTCAAAGGGAAAGAATATTGGCTTTGTGCAGAGATAGTTTGCACAAATAACTGAACCCTGGATGAAGAAAAAATAGTTTTCATTGTCTTCCTTTTGCACTGGAGAAAGATATTGTGCAGTCCTTCAGAATTCCAGAATTCAGAATCCGCTTTACATCCATAATACGAGCATACTATTTCTAAAATTGGGGACATAATTTCTTAATCATCATGACGAAGTACACATAAAGAGCCTCCTCGAAGATTACAGTATTTTCAAACCACAACTGGGTGTACTCTTGTAATGACAACCTTGTGTTGCCAGCTAATCTTTCTCACACTAGGTCAGACAAAAGGTACTGCAGAATCAACTCATCAAAAGGTTCCTTCATTTTGTCAGTTTTACATCTGGACACAGAAGAAGAAGAAACCAACTAGGCACGGAAGAAGAATTCATGATGGCTAAGGTTGACTAGACATTGACAGACTTTTACATCAGTTTGAGCAGCTTATGATTTAAGTTATTAAAGATGGTGACCAGCACTATATCATGTGATAGCAAATTCTCTAGAAATGTGCTATGTGAAGATTCCTTTAAATTGTCAGTGTTGTGTACATGGCTTTAATTTGCTGCATGTCAGTTAATTGCAGATCATCCGACTCTGGCTCCGCACATGGCTAGCATTCAACAAGATTTACAGTTTTAGAGAAGGCAGTCTAAGGCTTCCTCAACTCTGTTTTAGAAGTGCTTCTAGGTGATTTTTATGAATTTGGCATGTAGAAAGACATATGACAGATTGCAGTGAGCACTTTTGTGTACAGTATATTAACCTAAGGAAAAGGATCTGTTGATCCTAAATTAAAATGGAGCCCTTAAGTATGCCTATATTGTGTTCAAATATGGCCATTTGATGAAGGTCCCTGCAAGTTGTTTTTTACTCTTGAAAATATTATCCAAACATTGCATACTATAGTTTTTGATAACTGGGAAGGTAAAATGGACTCTCTAGATTACATGTTCTTGCTCTCTTTCATGTACAATGGTTAGTTTTTGTGGACAGGTTTTGTGCGATTATTTGCATTGGTCCAAAGTAGGAGTTCATTGAAATTTAGATTTGGAGCAGTTAACTCATACACACTGCTGATTTTATTGCTGTTTGTTTGAAGTGAGCTGTGATCTATTTTCTTCCCTCTGTACAAAAAAACTTGAGAACAGCCATGGTAGATGAGGCCAACTAGAGAGAGTTGGAGAACATGTGAGAGGAAACACCTCTCAGTCCAGTCTCTGTGATTCTTCCTGTTTTCCACACAGGATGGAAACTCACCAATCCTGCCCTAGAATCCATAGATAAGTTTCTGATTTTGGTGTATGAGAACCAAGACACAGGAAACAGCCACGGGCAGGTTTAACTCAGGTTTATTGCATGGTGGTCAGAGGGAACATGAGGTAATGGCGGATGCATAGCTCTATATATACAGTAGTAAACATTCGAACGTGGCTCCACGATAGCCCATTGGCTATTGTCCGTGTGACGTCATTGCTGGTCACGCCCTTCTTGTCCAGGTGTAGGTAGTGGCGGGAAACTCCGCGCTGTGGCCTTTGATGAGTATGGACCAAGAGAGCTTGGACGCTCGCCGCTGCCCACTGGTGGTCATTAGCTCGCGTCCTCATACAGGGTTTATAGTGATACAGCTGAAGGCTATATTGTTACTGGTAGGAAATGTTACATTGTTAAGATACATTGTTATCACATGAAGATGGTTACATTATTAGAACACAACACTCCTCCCCCCTAGGATGAGACGAAGTCTCTCAGCCAAGATGGCTTATTTCGAACACGCTGGGGTCTCGGTGCGGGCTGCCCTGCCCCGGGTTTGCTACCTTCTCTTTGTCCCCTGGCTTCCTGTCCTGTAATTGGAGAGGGAGACTTGTTAGTGACTTGCCGCGGTTCTGCGGCTTTGTTGGGAGGTGTGTGCTTTATTTGGGAAGAACCGGGGGCACTGGGGGCTAACGAAAAACCCCTCTTCTCGCTTGGATGGGTGGGGGAACACTCCCAAAACCCCCCCCGGCTCGCAAAATCAAATTCGGGGCTCGCAAAATCAAATTCGGGGGCAGCAGTCGCAAACTCCTCTCCCTCTTCCCCGGGCCCGGATAGAGCTGGCGTATCAAAAGGATATGAGTCGGGACCGCTGCTTCCCCCCCTTGTTTGGGACCGTTGCCCTTCGTTGTCTCCTCCTTGGGATAAACGGGTGGAGGAGAACCCTAACGCTGAGGCATCCTCCGTGCCGTCCGTGGATTGCTTCCTGGGAACCCGGCTCCGGAGCTGATCCGCATGCCGCCTCCAAAGTAGGCCGGTGCTCGTTTCCACCCGATATGACACTGGCCCCGTCTGTTCTACAACTCTCCCTGGTACCCAGGCTGGCCCTGCGCTGGCGTAGTTCCTGCAATGCACAGGATCGCCGGCGGCGAAACCTTTCGACACCGCTACCCCTACGTTCTTCCCTTTGTCCTCGACCCTCGTCGGGTCTAATCTGGACAGAATCGTGGTCAGTTTTCTCCGCATCAGCAGCTCTGCCGGCGAGTATCCGGATGCTAAGGGGGTCACCCTATACGCTAATAAAAACTGACATACTTGGTGATTCAGGTCCCCCGGGCCCATGCGCCGCAGCGCATCTTTTGTTGTACGCACCAGCCGCTCCACTTGGCCATTCGTGGCCGGGTGAAATGGCGCGGATGTGACGTGCCGAATGGCGTTTGCCTCCGTGAATGCCCTGAACTCAGCGGACGTGAAACAACTAGCGTTATCGCTGACCAGAGTGTCGGGTAAACCGAACGTGGAAAAGACTCTCCTTAGATGGCTAATTGTAGAGGCGGAGGACGTGCTCTTTACCGGAATCACCTCCAGCCACTTAGAGTACGCATCCACTACCAGAAGAAAAATGGTTCCTCGGAACGGGCCAGCGAAATCTACGTGCACACGGGACCACGGCCCCCTTGCTGCGTCCCATTCCCTATGCGGAAGACGGGCCGCCTCCGGTCGGGAGCCCTGGCATGCCTCACAAGTGCCGATCATGTGCTCTATGTCTGCGTCCAGCTGGGGCCACCAGAAGTAACTCCGGGCCAGCGCCTTGGAACGGACGATCCCCGGGTGGCTGACGTGCAACAGTTTGAGCACCCTCGGTCGCAGGGATGTAGGGACCACCACCCGTTGGCCCCACAAAAGGCACCCCCTCTCTAGGGACAACTCTATTTTTTTCCGAAAAAATGGGTCGAATTCCGTACCTGGGGAGGACGCCGGCCACCCTTTCTGTACCCATGAGCTTACTTTCTCCAGCGTTCTATCCTTGCCTGTCGCCCTGGCAATATCGGCTGGTACTATTGGGGGTGAATCTAAGACCTCTATTAACAATACCTGGTGGTCTCTCTCTACCCCTGCCTTTTGGTCGCCCGACAAGGGCAAAGGAGACCTTGAGAGTGCGTCTGCATGGCTGATCTCCTTTCCGGGCCGGTATTCAAACTCATGTTGGTATGCGTTGAGAAAGATAGCCCACCGCAGCATCCTCGGGGACAGGATCTGTGGCGTGGGCTTATTTGCAGTGAAAATTCCTAACAGGGGCTTGTGATCGGTCACGATCGTGAAGGGGCGACCATACAGAAAATCGTGAAATTTTTTGGTTCCCGCTACTATCGCTAATGCCTCCCTGTCGGTCTGTGCGTAATTCCGCTCTGCTTGGGACAGGGACCTTGAATAAAACGCTATCGGGGCCTCCCTTCCGTCGTCCAACACGTGGCAAAGCACCGCCCCCACCCCCACCGGGGATGCGTCACAGACTAAGACCACTGGCCGTTTGGGATCGAAATGAGTCAGGATTGCCTCGGATGTTAGGAGTTGCTTTAACTCTTTAAACGCCCTCTCTTGCTCGTCGCCCCACAGCCATGTTTCCTCCTTTTTAAGCAACCGATGGAGCGGTTCGGCCACAGACGCCTTCCGTGGAAGGAAGGTATGGTAAAAATTGAGGAGCCCCAGGAATGACTGTAATTCGGTTTTGGATGTGGGGCGAGGAGCCTTCTTGATGGCGGCTACTTTGGATTTGGACGGCATAATTCCCTCGGGTGTGACCCGGAACCCTAAAAACTCAACCTCTGTTTCGAAAAAAACGCATTTGTCTTTCCTCAGTCGCAGCCCCGCTTTCTCGAACACAGTCAGTACTTTATCCAATCTCTTTGCCAGTTCGGCCTCACTCCCCCCTGTTAGCAATACGTCATCAAAATAAGGCAACACCCCCTCCAGCCCCTTCAGGAGGCGTTCCACAAGCGACTGAAAAAGGCCGGGTGCCGAGTTCACGCCGAACTGTAAACGCGACACCTGGAACGCCCCTTTATGTGTAACTATTGTTTGTGCCGCTGCCGTGGCGGGAGTTACAGGGAGTTGCTGGTAGGCTTGTGCTAAATCGAGCTTAGCGAAACATTTTCCCCCATTCAGCCTGGCCAGAAGGTGGCTGACCACCGGCACAGGGTATGCATTAGGGCGGATCGCCTTGTTAATTGTACACTTATAATCAGCGCAAATGCGCACCTCCCCGTTAGCCTTTAGTGCTGTTACAATTGGAGTTTCCCACTCCGCGGAATCAACAGGAACAAGAATCCCCTGGTCCACCAGTTTGTCCAGTTCCGCCTCTATTTTGTCCTTTAGTGCGAACGGCACCCTGCGTGGTTTGAGTCTTATCGGGCGGACCTCCGGGTCTAGGTCGAAGGCTACAGGGGGTCCCTTGAACTTTCCCAGTCCTTTTTTAAAAACGTCGGGGTGCGCGTCGCACACCGCTTGTATTGGATCCGCACCCACGGCATGCACCCCCCCTATGAACAAACCCAAAGGCTGAAACCACTGAGTCCCGAGGAGGCTACAACTTCCCCCTTTGAGAACAACTAAAGGGAGTTCCGCAGAATGTCTCTTAAAACGGACCCGAAATTTCCCGACCCCCAACACTGGAATGCTGTTCCCCTGTACGTCTCGTAGCGTGGACCTCAACGTTTTAAGTTTGGGCCGCACTTGGGGGTCGATTTTCAAAAACTCTCTCTGGGGAATTATAGAATAGGAGGACCCCGAGTCAATTTCCATCCTAATAGGGGCCCCTTGTACTAATACCTCAACGAAGTAATGGGGTTGTCCCGCGGACACGCTGAACACGGGGGCGTCGTCCTCGCTGTCGTCCGAGATGCGGCCCACGCCGTCCTGTTTTCTCGTGGTCCGGGCGCCATCTTTGGACCTCGCTGGACGGTCCGGTCTGGCCGAGCGGTCTTGTGAATGCCTCCGGCCCTCTTTCCGCTTTCTGCATGCCTTGGCGATGTGCCCCCGACGGCCGCAGTTGTAACACTCGGCTTTTCTGAATGGGCACTTCGCGCGCTCATGGGCCGCTCCGCAACCATCGCAGCGGCGCCCTCCTTTTCGGACCTTCTGGACCTCCTCGCCGTCGCTGCCTTCCGTGGACGACTTCGAGGTTCGTCGGGTTGCGTGCACCGACTGTCCGGACTTTCCGTGCACCGAATTCTCCGCTTTGCCGGCCCTAGGACGCCACTCACGCCACTGGTGCATTTCGTCTACCCCAGCATTCGTGGATTCCGCGGATTCCGCGGCCTCCACAACCTCTGCCAGCGTGGGTGGTGGCTCCTTGTTCATCAGGCTGCGCTGCACTTCCTTGTCCTTCAGGCCACACAGAACTCCGTCCCTGAGGGCCATCTCTAGGTTGTCCCATCTGCAGGGGGCGGCGGCTATTCTCATGGCTGTTACGAAGGTCTCAACCGACTCGTCCGGCGCTTGGACTCGCCTCCAAAACGCGCTCCGAGCGGGAAACATTGCCCTCGAGGGTCGGAACCGCTCACGCAGCAGTTTCATGATGTCCTCGGCTTTGAAATCACTCATCTTCTTCGGTGCAATGATGCTCACCAGCGTTCGCTTGGTTTCCATCCCAAGCATTCGGGTGAGGATGGCCCTCTTCCTTTCCTCGTCGTCTTTGACTTTGAGTTCCACCAGTGCCGCCTGGAAGTCCATCTCAAAGAGCTCCCAGTCTTGCGGTTTGGTAATGTTGAACCCGCTCTGTGCCCTGGCTCCTTGGGAATCCATATCCCACCTTCGTCGCCAATTTGGTGTATGAGAACCAAGACACAGGAAACAGCCACGGGCAGGTTTAACTCAGGTTTATTGCATGGTGGTCAGAGGGAACATGAGGTAATGGCGGATGCATAGCTCTATATATACAGTAGTAAACATTCGAACGTGGCTCCACGATAGCCCATTGGCTATTGTCCGCGTGACGTCATTGCTGGTCACGCCCTTCTTGTCCAGGTGTAGGTAGTGGCGGGAAACTCCGCGCTGTGGCCTTTGATGAGTATGGACCAAGAGAGCTTGGACGCTCGCCGCTGCCCACTGGTGGTCATTAGCTCGCGTCCTCATACAGGGTTTATAGTGATACAGCTGAAGGCTATATTGTTACTGGTAGGAAATGTTACATTGTTAAGATACATTGTTATCACATGAAGATGGTTACATTATTAGAACACAACACTGATCCCAGAAATTATCAATAAAATTTGGGATCTGTGAATCTGGGAATTATATATCAGGTAAGAACATTACCAGTCTATAATGGAATACAGTTGAAATGTATGGGAAGAAAAAGCTATCAGCAAATGAACAGTCTTCAAATGTTACCATAAAATTAAGATGTAAATCCTCACTTGTTTTATTCATGCATACTAGAAAGAGGAACTACAATGTTTTCCAGCATTGTTTTCTTCTGGTGCTATCAATGAGAGTTATAATGTTGACATGCAAAAATAATGTGCAAAATAACAATGGCAGCTGCATTGTCGCATGGATCATTTAAGGATCAGAACCATCAAATGCTTAGCCATCTGTTTGTCCTTGCTTGGTATTTCAATGAGAGAGAACTCTTACTTTTAGCAGAGATGTTTTATCAAAAATTCAGAAACCTTGATGTCAGGGAGAAGTGCTCTACATCTCATTCTCACACAGGAGGTAGGAAGTCTCATAAAACATGAATATTCATCAAGATGTGCCCTTGAGCTGAGACAGCCTGAATCAATGAGAATGCAATTCAGTGAATATTATTTCAGATCCTTACCAAAAGCCAGACCTGAGAACTGAATTATAAGGCATTATCCCATGGCAAACTGAATGGGGATTGTCCAGATGTCATTTTTATTGTCTTCAGAATCAGCAAAGTAAATGAATGTCCTGCTCAGTAAAAGAAGCTGCTACAGCTGAAGGAAATATGCTAGCTAGGCATGCTTCTCACAATAAATGGCATTTTTATAGATTCATTGGCTTTAAATATCTTTGCTCAAAATATCAAACAAGCAAGCGAACAAATGCTAACAAATACACAATTGTTGAGCACATTATGCCATTTAAATTAGTTAAGGACAAATCTTTGGCAGTAATAAACAAAAGTGAACCATAGTTTAGCAGCTGATTTTGTGATGGGATTGTAGGAGAGAAAATGACAATGATTTAAAGATGTCTATCAGAGTAAACAAAACAAAAAAGACAAAAAAAATGCTGTGGCATCTTAAAGACTAACTCCTGTATTTTAATGTTAGCTTTCATGGACCAAGTCCGCTTCTTCAGACATAAGACAGGATTTTCATTTAAGGTGCCACAGCATTTTTGTCTTTTTTGTTTTGTTTACTCTCTGATATGTTTGCACAGACTAACATGGCTACTACTTGAAACATATGCAGACACAGACAGCGCTGAAACCCTAGAGTCGGATATGACTGGCTTTCGAGCAAGCTTGATCTTTACCTACAAGCTACATACATACAATGCAGATGACAGTGGCCTGGTCTGCTAATAGTTTGCAGAACTAGTCCTACCACTGGGCAGCGAGGCAGCTGACATATGTGGCAGACTTTGGGTGTCAAGCAGGGGTTCAAGGCAGCAACTGAAATCGTTTTTTCAGAGTCTGTAATATTTTTAAAATGTCCAGAGGCAATTTGCCAGTTGAGTAGCATATGAAATTTTAAAACAAATAAACAAAAAAGAAAAATACTTGGGCCAGAATACTGTTAACTTGCACAATTGTAGTCATGCTCTATGGAAGCAGAGTCGTGCAAGCATTTCCCCTCACTCCAGTGGGTTGTTTGTTACGCAACTGCTCATGCACCGCCTGAAAAATCATTTGAATGACAACCCATTAGAAAAGGGAAAGATGACTGTATTATTTCACTTGCATGCATGTTTTTAAAAATGATTTTAACCTTTATTTCTGCTGACAAGAAAAGGTCTTCTCTATGAAAACCTAAAGGGAGAGCGTATTTAATATTTTAAAATCCCTTAAAATAGTAGCTGCTACTACCTCCCCCTCCTTTCTTCCCTTCAAGATGAATGGAGTCCCCAATTAATCAGTGGTCAGGTGGAGATCTGTTTTGGGATTGGTCCCTTTCCTTGGATCTGAAAAGGAGGATAAATAAAAGAAAAACAAATGACTTCAAGTGTCCTCCTCTTTCTTCCCATTGCTAGGAAATTCTCTGGGACATGAACCAATCAGGAGACACTTTCAGATTGGATTTGTTCTAAGAAAGAATTAAATCTTGATACATCAGAAAAGAATGAACATGTTCAACAAGTTGATATTAGGTGAAAAAATCAGAAATGGGTCACTGGGCACAACTTTGAAAACTGAGCAAATATAAAGAACGTGAATCTCAAACTGCTGACCTGCTGGCCCTCCATTTGTCAAATAGACAGTCTTAACCACTAAGCCACTGCAGTCCAAAATTGTAAAAGAAGAAGGAAATATATCTTGGCATTTTTGGAAGGACAGTACAGCTAGACAAAATCATAATCCCTAATTTGGCAAATTTGTTTCACCCTAATCCAGCTCAAAGGATCTCTTTGCTCAGCTCCCATTGTTGTTGGATCAATTCTTTGCCATGACCAGCTGGGGAACAAGTATTCAAGAGAGAGAACAAAGAAAGATTTTGCTGTATACAGTATTTTTTTAAAAAAAAACTCAGTTGTTCTAATTGGCTGATATTTAACATCACTGCTGATCCCACAAATTACCTATTTGCACTGTTAATCTTTCCCAGTTTTTCAAAGTATGCAACTTGTAAGCCTTTAACATCGGCATTAAAACTCATGACATGTTTCTGCTTAATAACATGGAACAATTCACTATCACGACAGACCTCTGTGGGGTTTTCTGCGAGAGCAGATGCTAGAATAAGTTTACAGACCTTGGGTGAATAAAGATCTTCAGTCTTATAGCTTCCATAAAGGCTTATATTAATCATAAGAATTAAAAAAAACATTGATGTGACAAAAATGAATTTTAAACATTTAAAAAATGTGTTTAGACTTAACAACAGAGCAAAAACAGTAAAGTCATTAAAACATTTTTCAACAAAGATTAAATGTTTTAGGAATAATAAAAATGATTTTCCACTTATACCCCAACTATAAAGGTATTCTTTTTTAAATTGAATGTGAAGTTACCAGGATTTGTAGAAGCAATATGAAGTAAATATCAAAATGTGTGGTGAGTTAAGAAAGGCAAGGAGCAAGTGTCTCATTCTCCTGTCTTTACATGGCCCTTCTGCACCTTTGAGAATAAGATGTGAGAATCCAAGGTTATTGGAATTTTTTTGGGAAAGGGTAGGGGCAACTTTTAACATAGACATTGACTGTTTTTAAATATAAACGGCTAATCAGCAGGACAAATGCAAGCGGGGCGCCAAAATGGCCACCACGCTCTTTGCGGGGGGCCCCCACCCGGACTCAGACATCCGGGTGAGTTAGGGGGCGTGGCCACCCTCTTTAAAAGGGGTGGCCGCGAGGCAGCTCGGCTGCCATTTTGGAAGCGACGGAGCGGAGAAGTTTGCTCTGCCGCTTTCTCCGGCTTTCGCCTTGCTCTCTTTTAAAAGGGAATTTTTCCCTTTCTTCTTTCTTCTTCTGCTTGGGAGACATGGCTCCCAAGCGAAAGGCGATGGCCGCTAAGCCGCAGCTGAGGTGGAGGGCTCTGCCCACCCCATCCCCACATCTAGGGGACCGCCCCCGGGCCAGAGGGCTCAGGCGGCACCCCTGCAACCGGGTGGTACGGCCGGTTTAGCCACTACCACCAATGCGGGCGGACAGGCTTCTGCCTACCCGCCCGATGTCGGGGTTCAGGCAGGGGCAGCACAGGCCGGCCCCTCCGGGATACCTACCCCTGTAGGGTCTTTGCCCGGTTCTGGGCAAGGCAGCCCACTTGGGCCTGGTGGGGGTTTCCACCCCACCATTCCCCCGGCCCCACATGGGCCGGATTATTGGTCATGGCCCTATTTGGGCCCGGGATCCTCATTCAGGTTTGTCCCACCGCAATTACCCGGTGGGCCATCTGGCCCACCCGGCCCACCTTATCCAGGTGGGTCTGAGGCTGTTGATGCCCTCCTTGCACGCATTTCGGTGGTGGAGGCATCAATGGGCATTGCCCCACCACCTTCCGAAGGCGGGTTTGCACATCCTGCATTTCCGGCCCACACATCGACCACCGCTGTCCAGCAGGCTGCTACCAGGGTTGAGCTGCCTGAGGCCATCAGGCCAGCCAAAGCTGGCGCCTCGCAGCTCCCCGCCGGATCATCGCAATGGGGCTTGCCGCAGGGAACCAGTCCTGAGTGGCAGGGGTTCAGCTGCACGCAGAGCTCGATCTCCATCATGAGCACCGACGCCCGCCATGGGCCGGAACCCCCAGTGGGGGCAGCCCACGGGGGTGCACCGTGTGAGTATCCTGGTCAATTGAGTACACCAGTGACACTACCTAGCAACACTGGGGGGGGGGGGGTACAGTGGCCATGGCCACGACAGGTTACTATGGGTGGACAGTTGTATCTGCACTGTCCCATTAACTCTTGGTTCCCCAATTACCCCCCGGTTATGACAGGGGTGACCGCCCCTATGGGTAGGCCTAATGTTTCAGGGGTTGTTCAGGGCCCACTGTGCACACCCTCGATTCAATCTGTGCCAACTGCGGCCCTACCGACAGCCGGTTATTCCTTGCCCCTGGGTGACCATCTTTCCCAGGCCACGAGGGAGAAGATTTGGAGGGGGGAATATGTGGATATTTTCTCCCTCCTAAACTGTGAGCCCACCAAGGAAGAGAGGGAAGGGCAGGACGATAGGGACAAGGAGTTGTCCCATCATCGTAAGCCACCGCACATCTGGGCCAATTGGTTACCAGCCCATCTCATTTATATGGCGGTATACCTGAGGGCCCGCCCTGACTTGGCCATTCCGATGGTACAATACCTGGATAATATTTACCGGGCGGTGGTGGATTTCCCTGGCCCATCATGGTTGGCCTATGATGAGGAGTTTAGGATGAGAGTGGCCCTCCATCCTGAGATGAGGTGGGACGAGCCCTGCCAGCAATTGTGGCTCTTGTACATGACCCCCATGCGGCCGGCGCCTGGTGACCAGTACCATTGTGGCCACGCCGTGCAGTGGGCGGCTGCTACACAGGTTCCCCGCCAGATGTCGGGGCAGGGGGTTCCAGCCCGCCTGCTGTGTTGGAGCTTCTCCACCAGCAGAGTGTGCAACAAACATCAGTGTTGGTTCTGGCATGAGTGCCCCTCCTGCTCTGGCCCTCACGCCGCCTCCACGTGCCCGCGGGCTGGTGGGTCATGAGGCAGAGGAAGGGGTGGGCAGGGGGCGGTCAGAGCTCCCTCTGACAGTGCTACCAATCAGAAAGGCCCCCTCCCAAATTAATGTCCAGGTGCTGAAGCATTGGCTTGCCGCTTATCCTACACGGGATGATGCGAAGTACCAACTTGGGGGTTTTCGATTTGGCTTCCGCATACCATTTCAGGGGGTACGCGGGCCTCAGGACGCCCCAAACTTAATTTCTCTCAGGGATAATGAGGATATCGCCGCCCAAGCTATAGCTAAGGAGGTCACTGCACTGAGGGTGGCTGGGCCATTTGCTGACCCACCATTCCCAAACTTGAAGGTGTCACCTTTGGGTTTAGTCCCTAAGAAGTCCCCGGGTGAATTTCGGTTAATTCACCACCTTTCTTACCCTGCGGGTTCTTCGGTCAATGATGCAATACCTGATGACCTTTGCTCGGTCAGGTATACGTCCTTTGACCATGCCTTGCAGATGGTATGCTCGTGTGGCCCAGGGGCGCTACTGGCAAAGTGTGATATCAAATCGGCATTCCGATTGTTGCCAGTGCACCTGGACGACTTTGAGCTGTTAGGTTTCCATTTTCGGGGCAGTTTTTATGTAGATAAGGCCATGCCTTAAGGCTGTTCTATCTCATGTTTGGCTTTCGAACAATTTAGCACCTTCCTTCACTGGGCTTTTGTTCGTAGATCAGGGTCCCGGTCTATAGCCCACTACCTCGATGACTTTTTGTTCGGAGGGGAACAGGGCACAGACATGTGCACTCATCTCCTCACCACTTTTCAGGTGCTTATGCGGGAACTGGGTGTCCCCATGGCACCTGAAAAGACTGAGGGACCAGCCACCACTCTCACCTTTTTAGGTATCGAGATTGACACTGTTGCCCAGACATCCAGGTTGCCAATGGAAAAGGTGACACGGATCTCTGATGCGATTCTGGCAATGCTTGCCTGGCGTAAGGTGTCTCTCCGAGAGTTGCAGATGCTTCACGGCCACCTCAACTTTGCCTGTAGGGTAGTAACACCGGGCATTGCCTTTGCCAGGCGTCTGTCTGACGCCATGGCAGGCCTTTTAAAACGCCACCACAGGGTTCGGCTGACCAGAGGTTTATGGGCGGATCTTACGGTCTGGCTCACATTCCTACAGGATTTTAATGGCATCTCCTTCTGGAGATCGGAGCTTATGCTCAGCCCGCATTTCCAAGTACAGTCGGATGCCTCCGGCTCCCTGGGTTATGGGATTTACTTTGAAGGAAGGTGGTCCTATGGTCAATCGCCTCAGACACGGCAAGGCACGCATCGTTTACGTGATCTTACTTTCCTGGAGTTTTTTCCCATCTTGGGGGCCCTGATGCTCTGGGTGGATAGGTGGGCTAATTCAGTAGTTCACTTTTGGTGTGACAATGCTGCAGTGGTGCACATTGTCAATGCCCAGACATCCAAATCCCCCAGAGTTATGGTCTTAGTTCGCCAATTTGTCTTGAGATCCTTACGCCTTAATGTGCTTTTCAGGGCCAGACATGTGCCAGGCATTGATAATGATTTTGCTGACGCTTTATCCCGCCTGCAGATCCCGTGGTTCCGTGCCTTAGTACCAGAAGCAGAGGAACTGCCCTCTCCACTCCCGGCCGAGATATGGACATTTGGCGAGGAGAGGTGAACCAGGCGATCGGCATGTCTTTGGCACCTTGCACGCGTAAGGCGTATCTACATGCATTCCTACAGTTTAGGAACTTTTGTGGGCAAAGGCAGTTGCCTGAAGTGTGGCCGATCCCAGTCGACCAGATTCTGCAGTTCATGGTTTGCCTTCATGATCTAGGGTTAGCCCCTCGCACCATCGCCACTAGGCTTTCAGCTTTGGCATTTATGGCTAAGGCGAGGGGTTTCATTGACTGCGTGAATGACTTCCACATACGTCATGTATTGGAAGCGTGGACACGTGAATGCGGCCCCCGCCCGGACACACATCATCCTGTTTCACCAGAGGTTCTGACGCACCTTGCAGAAGGTTGGCATAGCTTGTGTCACGATAGGTATGAGGAGGCTCTTTTTCATGCTGCTACCACCATAGCCTTTTTTTGGTGCACTCCGTATCAGTGAGCTGGTCCCATTGTCAAAGGGGGACATGTCTAATAGGGCACTGGAACTCGATGATGTCTTTCTTACCCAGGAGTGGGCCCAGTTGAGGATTCGTTCCTCAAAGGCCGATCAGCACGGAGTAGGCAGTGGTGTCAGACTGCTATGGTGTACGATTGCTGACATCTGTCCGGTTGGTGCCCTACATGAGTTTTTGGCAGTGCGTGGCACACACCCTGGCCCATTTTTCTGCCACCAGGATGGGTCTCCCCTTACCAAATTCCAGTTTTGGAAGGTGACCGGTATGGCACTTCACAGTGTCGGCCTCCCTGGGGCTCGTTACGGCACCCATTCATTTAGGATAGGCACCGCTTCAACTGCGGCTGCGTTTGGGTACTCTGATGCTGATATACGTTGCATGGGCAGGTGGGGGTCCATGTGTTTTTCTTTATATGTACGCCCCTTTACTGCATGAGTGCCAGTTATGTCATTAATCCCGCATTTTTTCCTTCTTTTACAGACCCTGTGTGTCCACGCACACTGGTGGCAGTGTGGCTGGTGGGCCACAGTTATGTGCACTGGGCAGTACAGTATGCTGCGGCGACAGACTGGGGACCCCATCTTGGGCTACGTGTAGCCGCACGTATGCGATGGTACAGTAAGCGCGGCATGAGATGGCGGGAACTGTTGCCATTCCTGATGTCCATCAGGGATGCTGGACTCCCTGATGTCTTGATTCTGCACCTCAGCGGCAATGATCTCGGACAGATCACTGGCCTCTCTTTAAAAATGTCGGTGTGCAGTGACCTGGCCTTTTTACATCACTTATGGCCGTACACGCAGCTGCTATGGTCTGACATCGTGCCGAGACACCATTACAGGGGAGGCATTGACCTCCGTGGTTTGGACCGTGCTCGACGGTCAGTAAACAGGGCTGTCGCCCGGTTCCTTTTTGACAATGGCTATGGAACAACCATTCAACATCCTAGGATAGGCTTGCAGGATTCTGGTCTATATGCAAGAGATGGGGTCCATCTGTTGGCCAGAGGTTTGAACCTCTTTCTGGAGGATGTGCAAGCAGGCCTGGTGACCAAGCTGACGGTCTGGGGGGGGGGGGGGTGAGTCATCACGGACGCCTCCCAATGTGGCGGGTAGCACTGGTAAGGTAAAGATTTATGACCCATAGGTATCCGGCAGGTTAGCAATTGACTGGCCAACACGTAGATAGGTACAGGGGAATAGGATTGGCCGGTCAAGGGCGAACCATGCAAGGGCTGATGGCAGGAGCTGCACAGTCTGCATCAGCCTGATATTGAATGGATACACGTCATAGGGTGGGGTCAGTCGATAGTATATTGACTCCGGTCAACAATTTGTTTGTGTCAACAAACAAATTAATACAAATAGATACATGTAGCCAATTTCCATTGGCATTTTGTGAGGAACTTTACCAGTGTTACTGCGGCCTGCTTGCCTTAAAGAATCACAATTGGATGACACACCAATTGAAAGTGATAATTTGGACTAGGGCATTATTCAATAAAAGTGGCCCGATGCCTTTAATCCAATACCGGTATCTGAGTCTTTGTTTGGGGGGTGCGCCTGCAATGTTTCTTCTTTCCAAATGTATCTGCCTTTCCACTTTAAGCTCTCTCTGTATTGTTCTTGTACTGTTAGCATTCAATTGGACTTACTGTGATTATTTCAGGGGTGGGGGGAGGAAGATCTGTTGAAGTCAAATAAAACTTTCTTTTGATTAGTAATGCACAGGACTATGTTCCCAGTCTCCATTCATGTGAACACTTCATTTGGATAGTAAGTCATAAGTGAAGATTTAGATAAATATGCATAGCATTACGTTATAATCATAGTTTTTTCTCAATTGTGAAATGTATATGAATATGGTAAAGGTAAAGGTTGCCCTTGCTCGAAAGCCAGTCGTATCTGACTCTAGGGTCCAGTGCTCATATCTGTTTACACTGCTTGATTGTATATACCTCCAAAAAGAAAAAGTGAATATACTGAATCCAAACTTAACCTTTTTTTGAAATAATGTAATCTAAGAACTGCCTATATGACAAAAATAGAATATCTCAACATATACAAATAATTTAAAATAGACTTATATGGGAAAGGTAAAAGGAGATGTACAGCATCTTACTCAATCAGCCTCCTCATTCAATGTGACAGTATATCAGTGCAGGTTATTCTCATACAGCAGCATCAAGTTCATTAAAACAAAGCAAAATAGCATGAAGCCACAACCTTGTTTTTTATGATCAAGCTTACTATATGGCCTGCTATCATTATACAAACAGAAAAGGACATTCTTCTACAATTCATGGAATGTTTCATTTAAGCCAGGACAGCAACCTTGAATTCAATCAGTCTAGAAGTTCAACCAATCAAGCAAAAGAATTGTCACAGCAACCAAGATGCTCTTTCAAAAAGCAAACAACAGACATCTGGCACCATGTGTTCTCGAACAGCAGGCAGGCCAGCCTTTGCATCAATTGCACTGATTTCACAACAATTCCTCAGCTTTAGAAAAATTAGCCCTACATTAATCATTTTTACAATGTATTTCAAAAAGATTTTTAAAAATCACTTTGTCAAGTCAGAGCTTGTAAGATAACCTTTGTTGCCCTATGAATTATGCAAAACTGTTTCTTGGAATCATAATAAGCAAAACTTTTTTTAAAAGGGGGAATTAAATAAGGCCTGTTCCTGTATCCGGCTCCATAGCAAGAGGTTGTGAGTTTGATTCCTCAGTGTGCCTCCTGGGAGACAAGCTAGTCTTTGTAGTCACAGGCAAGCTGCACGGTCCCAGGGTTCACCCAAGAAAAAGGGAATTGTAAACCAGTTCTGTTGATTCTCTATAATAAAAAGCTTGGCATGAATCACCACAAATCAGAATCGACTTGGTGACATGCAGTTATTATTATAAATAATATGCTTCCAATGCAAGTGTCATCTGGTCAGAGCCCCTGTTTCAATGTGATATGAGCAACCTGAAAGGTCTGCAACCTGCTAATTTATTACAAACATGAGAACAAAACATATGTTCACATAGAGCCCTGTACATGTCCCATGGGCACTCCATGAATCTATGGCTGCAGTTATGCACATCAGGCATAGGCTGCTGGTGGCATACATATCAAACTCATATCATTGGGTCTTGTTAACTTGCCCTTGTTCTCCCATTCTCACCATTGCTCCCACAAAGCAGCTTGGTACCAGTTGAAGGATTTTCTGAAGTTTAAATGTAGTGTTGGAAGAGAAGACCGAGGTAATGAAAGCGCAGCGCCAAAATGGCCGCCACGCTCTTTGCGGGCCCCCCCCCACCCGGACTCAGACATCCGGGTGAGTTAGGGGGCGTGGCCACCCCTCTATAAAAGGGGTGGCCACGAGGCAGCCGAGCTGCCATTTTAAAATAGCGACGGAGAGGAGAAGTTTTCTCCGTCGCTGTTCCTTTGATTCTTTGGCTCTTTAGCCCTTACTCTTTCCTGGCTGGGAAGGAAGGATCATCCACAGAGCCTTTGGCTTGCTGGCTTCTCTGTGTTTTTGGCGTTAGGTTGATCCCTGGAAAGGGATCCTGCTCTTTCTTCAGATATGCCTCCCAAACGGAAGGCCCCGGCGACGAAACCGTGGCCAAAGGGGAGGACTTTTGCGGGCCCTGTGCAGGGCGGGGGGCAGCCCTCAGGTCGGAGGACCAGGGCTGCGCCCCCGTGGCAGGGCACTACCCCAGCTTTACCCACCGATACCGGTGGGGCGATGCAGGCTTGTGCTTGGCCCTCGGCTGGCCAGCCACCGGCCGGCCCTTCAGGGGCTTCGGCCCTCGGCCCGCAGTTGCCGGCCATGGGTCAGGACAGCGGGGGAGGGCCTGGTGCGAGTGCACAGCACGTTCCTCCTCCGGCCCCTCATGGGCCGGAGTTTTGGGCATGGCCCTATTCGGGCCCAGGCTCTCACTTTGGGGTTCCTGGTCAAGTGCCTAGTGGGCCGTCCGGCCCACCCGGCCCACTTTATACTGGGGAATCTGTGGCAGTAGATGCGTTGCTAACGCGTTTAGCTGTGCTGGAGGCATCCTTGGGGATTGCACACAACCCCATGGGTGGGGTCCTTCCCTCTCTGCTGGGGGCCCTTCGTGTCCACCGTCTACCTCGACGGTTGCCACACTGCAACAAGCGGCCAGCCGGGTTGAGCTGCTTGAGACGCTCCGGCCTGCGCCTGCCGGTGTCTCGCAGCTCCGTGTTCATCCAGAGCTACAGCCGGGGAGTGGTCAGGTATGGCCCCAGAGCTCGATTCCGGTCGCGAGCTCCGACACCCGCCGTGGGCCGGAACCCCCAGTGGGGGAGGCTCACGGGGGTGCACCTAGTGAGTATCAGGTTCAAGTTAATGCACCCACATCACAGTCCACTTCCAGTGGTGGAGTTCAGTGGCCATGGCCTCGTCAAGTAGAGGCGAGTGGGCATCAGTTGCCAGCCTATCCCAGTGCCCCTTGGTTTCTTACTGGTATGACAGGGGGGTGGGGGTTTCCGCCCCTGGGGCAGTGCCGGGCATCGCAGGGACTGTCCAGGTTCCGCTGCGTATGCCCCGTGTACCTAATGTGCCGGTGACGGCCGTGCCGACGGCTGGTTATTCATTGCCCCTTGGTGATCATTTGTCCCAGGTCACGAGGGAAAAGATTTGGCGGGGGGAGTACGTGGATATATTCTCCCTATTGAACCGTGAGCCCACTAAGGAGGAGAGAGAGGGACAGAACAACAGAGACAAAGAACTGTCCCGCTGTCGCAAGCCACCACGCACCTGGGCCAACTGGCTGCCCGCATATCTTATTTATATGGCGGTGTACCTTAGGGCCCAGCCTGACCTGGCCATTCCTATGGTCCAATATTTGGACAATATTTACAGGGCGATGGTGGATTTTCCTGGCCCATCGTGGTTGGCTTACGATGAGGAATTTAGAATGAGGGTGCCCTTGCACCCGGAGATGAGATGGGACGAGCCCTGTCAGAAATTGTGGCTTTTGTACATGACCCCCACGCGTCCGGCGCCTGGGGATAGGTATCATTGTGGCCATGCCGTGCAGCGAGCTGCTCCAACACAGGCTCCCTGCCAGCCGGCGGGGCAGGGAGTTCCAGCCCGCTTGCTGTGTTGGAGCTTCTCGGCTAATGGCGTGTGCAATAAGCGGCAGTGCCGATACAGACATGAGTGTCCCTCTTGCGCTGGCCCCCACACCGCCGCCGCCGCGTACCCGCGGGCCGGTGGGTCACGGGGCAGAGGTAGAGGTGGACAGGGAGCGGACAGAGCTTCTGCTGTTGGAGCTAGCCAGACAAAAGGCCCCCTCCCCAGTTAATGTGTATATGTTGGAGCGATGGCTCTCAACTTATCCAAGGAGAGAGGATGCGAGGTACCTCCTGGAGGGTTTTCAGTGGGGCTTCTGTATCCCATCCAAAGGCGTGCGGGGACCCCAAGATGCACCCAATTTACTGTCCCTGAAGGGTAGAGAGGAGGTGGCTGCCCTGAGTATTGCCAAAGAGGTAGAGGCCAAGAGGGTAGCTGGCCCCTTTTCTGTACCACCCTTTCCCAACCTGAAGGTCTCCCCTCTGGGGTTGGTACCCAAAAAGGCCCCGGGGGAATTTCGTTTAATTCACCATTTATCGTACCCGGCGGGTTGTTCTGTCAATGATGCTATTCCTGATGACCTTTGTTCGGTCAGGTATACATCTTTTGACCAAGCCCTGCGAATGGTGCGCTCCTGGCAAAATGGTCCTGGTGCCCTCCTGGCAAAATGTGACATTAAATCGGCATTCTGATTGTTGCCAGTGCACCCGGGGGACTTTGAGCTATTGGGTTTTAGATTCCAAGGGAAGTTTTACGTAGATAAGGCCATGCCTTTTGGCTGCTCTATATCCTGTTCAGCATTTGAACGTTTTAGCACTTTCCTTCAGTGGGCCTTTGTTCGCAGGTCCGGGTCTTGGTCTGTAGCCCATTACCTCGATGACTTTTTGTTCGGGGGTGAACGGGGCTTGGACACGTGCACGCGTCTCCTCACCACATTTCAGACGCTAATGCAGGAACTGGGTGTCCCTTTAGCGCCTGAAAAGACCGAGGGCCCATCAACTATGCTCACATTTCTGGGTATTGAAATTGACACGGTCGCACAGGCATCCTGGTTACCCATCGATAAGGTCACCCGGATCTCCGCGATGATTTTGGCCTTGCTGGCCAAACGTAAAGTGTCACTTCGTGAGCTTCAGGTTCTACATGGCCATCTTAACTTTGCCTGCAGGGTGGTCACGCCTGGCAGAGCATTTGCTCGGCACCTATGTGACGCCATGTCTGGCTTGTCAAGGCGCCATCATAGGGTCCGACTGACCAGGGGCATGAGGGCTGACCTTTTGGTTTGGCTCACATTCCTGCGGGACTTCAACGGGGTCTCCTTCTGGAGATCCGACCTTTTAGTTTCCCCTAGGTTTCAAGTACAGTCGGATGCCTCCGGCTCCCTGGGATATGGGATTTACTTTGAGGGGAGGTGGGCTTATGGGCAACAGCCTCCAGCTTGGCGGGGCACAGATCTCCTGCGCGATCTTACATTCCTTGAGTTCTTTCCAATCCTGGGAGCTTTGATGCTATGGGGCGAGGAGTGGGCCGACTCAGTGGTCCACTTTTGGTGTGACAATGCTGCGGTAGTGCACATTGTTAATGCTCAGACATCAAAATCACCCAGGGTGATGGCTTTAGTCCGCCAGTTTGTGTTACGTAGCCTATGCTTGAATGTGCTTTTTAGGGCCAGACATGTACCAGGCATTGATAATGATATTGCTGATGCTTTTTCCCGCCTGCAGATCCCCCGGTTCCGTGCCTTGGCTCCGGATGCAGAGGAATTGCCCTCGCCACTCCCGGCCGAGATTTGGACATTTGGCAAGGAGAGGTGAACCGGGCGATCGGCATGTCTTTGGCACCCCGCACGCGTAAGGCGTATCATCATGCTTTCGTTCAATTTATAAATTTTTGCATGCAACTTCAGTTGCCCGAAGTGTGGCCCATCCCAGTGGAACAAGTTTTACAATTTATGGTTTATCTGCACAGTCTGGGCCTCGCTCCCCGCACTATAGCATCCAGGCTGTCAGCACTGGCATTTATGGCCAAGGTGAGGGGTTTTGCTGACAGCATGAACGATTTCCGCATATGACATGTTTTGGAGGGGTGGACACGGGAGCGTGGCCGCCGCCCGGACACTCGCCACCCAATTTCCCCAGGGGTGCTTACCCACCTTGCACGAGGCTGGCATAACCTATGTTTTGACAGGTATGAGGCGGCTCTTTTTCATGCGGCTACCATGGTGGCCTTCTTTGGAGCGCTCCGCATCAGTGAGTTGGTACTACTGTCTAAGGCGGATGCGACTCGTAGGGCACTGGAACTCGACCTTGTCTATGTCTCTAATGAGTGGGCTCAGTTGAGGATACGGTCCTCAAAAGTTGATCAGCACGGCGTAGGCAGTGGAGTTAGACTGCTTCGATGTTCCATTGCAGACATCTGTCCAGTTGGTACCCTACAGGAGTTCTTGGCAGTGCGTGGCATGCACCCTGGCCCGTTTTTCTGCCACCAAGATGGGTCTCCCCTTCCTAAATTTCAATTTTGGAAGGTGACCGGTATGGCACTATCCAGTGTTGGCCTCCCAGGGGCTCGTTACGGCACCCATTCGTTTAGAATAGGTGCTGCTTCAACTGCAGCTGCATTTGGGTACTCTGAGGCTGATATACGCCGTATGGGAAGATGGGGATCTATGCGTTTTGCATTGTATGTTCGCCCTCTTCAGGTATGAGTACCAGTAAAGTCACTGTTCTCTCTTTTTTCTCTTACAGACCCTGTGTGTCCCCGCACACCGGTGGCAGTATGGCTGGTGGGCCACAGTTACGTGCACTGGGCAGCGCAGTATGCTGCGGCGACAGAGTGGGGTCCCCAGCTTGGACTGCGTGCATCCGCATGCATACGTTGGTACGGTAAGCGTGGAATGAGATGGCGGGAACTGTTGCCATTCCTTTTTTCCATCAGGGATGCTGAACCGCCTGATGTCCTTGTACTGCACCTCAGGGGCAATGACCTCGCCCAGGTCACTGGCCTTTCTTTAAAATTCATGATTTGCAGTGACCTAGCTTATTTGCATTATGTGTGGCCGTCCACAAGGCTGCTATGGTCGGACATCATACCACGTCACGCTTATAGGGGAGGTATTGACCTCCGTGCCCTTGACCGCACTCGCCGCTCGGTGAACAGGGCGGTTGCCCGTTCTTGGCAGACAAGGGTTTGGGGATGGTCATCCGACACCCCACCATTAGCTTACAAAATTATGATCTTTATGCAGGGGATGGGGTCCACCTGTCGGCTAGAGGTATAAACCTCTTTTTGGAAGATTTGCAAGCAGGCCTGTTGACCGAGTTGACGGTCTGGGGGAGGGGTGAGTCTTCATTGAAGCCTCCCTGTGTGGCGGGTAGCACTGGTAAGGTAAAGATTTATGACCCATAGGTATCCGGCAGGTTCGCAATTGACTGGCCAACACTTAGACAGGTACAGGTGTAATAACGTTGACCAGTCAATGACGAACCAGGCAAGGGGTGATGGCAGGAGCTTTTCAGCATGCATCACCCCGTGATTTGACAGATACACGTCAGAGGGTGGGGTCAGTAGATAGTTTATTGACTACAGTCAACAATTTGTTTGTGTCAACAAACAAATTGATACAAATGGATACATTGTAGCCAATTGCCATTGGCAATTTTGGGAGGAACCTTACCAGTGTTACTGCGGCCTGCTTGCCTTAAGAATTATAATTGGATGAGTACCAATTGAAATTTATAATTCGGACTAGGGCATTATTCAATAAAAGTGGCCCAATGCCTTTATCCATATACCGGTGTCTGAGTCTTTCTTTGGGGGGTGCGCCTGCAATGGCAATTGGAAAGAAACAGCATACTTTATTGAAATAGAGGGAACAAGTATAAAACAGGTAGCAGAGTTCAAATACCTAGGAACAACATTCACTGAAGATGGCAAAGTGGATGAAGAGATTAACATACGGTGCAGTAAGACATATCAAATGTTGGGACAGTTAGCTCTGCTTTTACAATATTTTAATACATACTGACTAGCACAAAGAAACACCTCATACAATGCATATTCATTCCCACCTTAGGTTACCAATACCAAACATGGACATTTACATCAAAACATAGACAAAGGTTAGTCACCATGAAATGATATGTCTGAGGAAGGCTGCTAGACTGACTAGAAGGGATAAAATCAGGAACAAGATTTATAAAGCAAAGTAAGCAAAGCAATCACACTTATATACCACCCCATAGCGCTTAGTGCACTCTTTGGGTGGTTAACAAGTTAATTAGCATTTTGCCCCCAACATGCTGGGTATTCATTTTACCGACCTTGGAAGGATGGAAGGCTGAGTCAACCTTGATCCCTGGTTAGGATCAAACTCACAAACTTTTGGTTGCAGTGCACAGGCATGGGCTGGGCCACCAGGACAGGGGGATTCATCCTGGTGTGCCCTCACCTCTGGCACCCTGGAGTGCAAATAATAATTTATTATTATTTTATCTGCCTGGTGCACTGCACTTTAGATTAAGCCATTGCTCCAAGCTCGCTCCTTCATCTTGGAGCAATGGTTTGTTCTAAATTGCCTAGCACTCGATGGAGCAAGTGAGGGGCGGCGACCAAGCAGTTCCCGGGGGCAGCCTTCTCCCCGTCCCTTGGTCACTGCCCCTTGCCCCTGTCTAGCACCCTCCCATGGTCTGCAGCACACCCCTAACAGTACAGCAGTTTTAACCACTGCACTACCAGGGCTCCTGTAAGGGACAGAACAGAACTAATCTTGCATTACATACAGAGACAACAAATAAAGTGGTTTGCCCATTTGGAGAGAATGTCTTGGAATTCCATACCTTACAAGGCATATATGGAAAGAGGAGAAAGACAAAGACCACGTGGCAGACCCAGAGGAAGGTAGAGAAACAAACATCAAAGAAACATTACAAGAACACCAAATAACACAGGTAGAGGCTGCTAGAAGTACCAGAGCAAAAGCTTTGTATCTCCCTCAACACCCAAAAGAGTAAAAGAGGAAGCAAAGAAGAAGAAGAAAAGAGAAAAGTAAAGATGTGCTTCATATTCCTAATTTATATGGAAAGATGAAGCAACATGGGGGTATTTGGTTGTCTATGAACTGATACAAAGCAAGGCAAAGGAGTCTGAAACAGTTTTCAGATAGAATTGGGAATCTCTGAAGTACCAGTTTTAGTGTTGGCACTTTGGAGATGAAAAATCTAGAGCACTGTCTTTTATTTCAGAAGATTCAGATGTGATTTATAGTACAGTGACAGTTCCTAAATACTGGACAAGTAATTGATTGCATTACTTCTTGAGGTTGGAGAGTAGGGAAGGAAGGAAGGAAATTAGTGGAACTTTGCCAGTACACTGGAGAGTGGATGGCAATTGATAACACTAATTTTTATTCAGTCTTTTGTTTTTGTGTGTTTTTAATTACTTGAAAAAAATGCATATAAATGCTTTAAAATAGTTGATACTCACATTGATATTTGGGCTACAAACCAGCTCAAATCAAATTGGTTAATATTTTGTAAAATGAATGATATGACTAAGTTGAAGTGGATGGTATTTAGATGTACACAGTAAGGAGCAACATAGGGAGGTGTTAATCACCCCCTTGGTGTATCATGCAAGCTCTCAAGTTGCCTTTCTCCTTTGAGAACTGGAATTGTGAGCATCATCTTCTTCTTCTGTGTATGGGCTAGGCATGAAACTGCCAATAAGAAGCCACCTTTGGGGAATTCATTTTGTCGTTCATTTTGCATGACCTAGTGTAATTACCATCTAATCCCTGCCAGTGGACAAATCTCCACCAAGTGTGGTGGAAGCATCTATAAAAGTAACGTGAAAGGAGTGTGTATTTTATATGAGATGTGCAAGTGTGGGTGAAATTGTGTGCTGTATGCAATTTTATGACAATAGATGTGTGGTGTGTGTGTTTGAGAATGTACAGCTTTAGCTTTGATTCTATCCGTTATGCATTTTACTATTTATATGTATATAGGAACAAATGTCATGTGATTTGATAATACATAGAACAAGTATATAATTCTTTGTCTCAACAAAATATTGCCAAAAGAAAGAAGTTAGAAATACATGAAGACAATTGTGCACTATGAAAACAAATATTTGAGCAACCAAACCCCGGAAAAATGAAACATCACGTACAAAACCTTTAGATTGTGCTTGCATTAAAAGGGTGGGGTATAAATGGGAATAAATAAATAAAATCTGGTATCTTTCCAAGATATGGTTTTAAATATTAGACCAAATATGTATTAGTTAGGCTGTCATTGCCTGTTAAAACTGGATAGTTTTTTCTTGTCTAGAGTGACTCAGGAAACACCCACACTGTCATGATTCTCTCGGCCAGGCCAAGCCAAATAATCTAGCTCACTGGTAAATGATTTAAGTGGTGTGTCTCATGAGTGGTAGTATAAGAATGGCCGTCTACTGTGTGGTTGCCCAGGCAATACGCTGGCTTCCCACACAACACCTCCTACTCACAGAAGGAAAATGCACTTGAATAAAATAACATTGCATGAAATAACGTAAAATTAGATGCAATTATATATTGGGAAAGAAGGAGAGGAACTGCAAGGTTGATAGCAATTTATATTCTAATTATTAGATGAGCAGTGATCGGATCATTAAGCTCCAGTCATAAATAAGAGCATGAGAGCAATTCATTCCCTGGCTTTTGTTCCTAGTTCTGGAGTCAATGGGCAGCCAGAAAGAAAGTGAAACATATGTAACAATGTCAAATTGCTCTCATTGTGTCCTAAAATAGTGTATGATATATCCACAGTGAAGCATTTATGAATTTTATCAAAATTGCTGGTTGAAACTGACAACGTCCTACCAACATTTCCCCAAGAGTAAGGGCCAGTAAATTGAGAAGCTAACAAGCAGGACACAACAGCGTTGGCCACCCCTGCTGTTTGTCTGAGAGATGCCAGTAATTTTGTCTTAACACATTTGAAATAAATTTGGAGATGAGTTCTTGGGTAAATTCCCCAAAGTGTATCAGGAAAAGCTAAAAGACTTTAGCTCTAACTAATGTCACTGTAATGACAGGCTCAGTATCTTTAAGTTTCGGCTAGTTTCATGGTCTATAGCTAAAACAAATGGATGCTTTTACCCTTTTAGTATTTAAAATCCTCTTTCTATTTACTAATTCAGCTATCTTTCTCAGTTCCTTTATGTCACCACCCTGAGTTGCCCTAGGGCAAGAGGGTGGGATATAAATTCAATTAAATAATTAAATAAATGTCATCCTTGCACACTATTAAAGCCTGCCATAGTCTCCTTTCCTGATTCTCCCTCTACATGTTCTTCTTTGCTTGAAGATCGCCTTGCCTATTAGGACTTCTTCCTTTTCTTATAAAATTGTCTCCTTCTCAACACCTCCACTAAGCGCATTTTCTCTTACATTTCATAACAAGTAGTATTCATGCTCATTAGAAGACCTCTCCATTTATTTAACATGATTTCTCCCAACTCTGCTTCTATAACATTGCACATTAGACAAGAGCTTGATGGAATCATGCATAATAGGCTAGAATGTACAAAAGACCTAGATAGACTAGTTCAGTGATGGTCATACCTGCCAACCATCCCGTTTTACCCGGGAAAACCTCTTATTTTTACCCGTCTTCCCGCCCCCTCCCGTTTTATTGATTTCCCCATATTTTCCCTTATTTTTTAAAAAGAAATATCCTGACCGGAGCCCTCACAGGCAAAGCTGCAGTATTTTTTTCCAGCCACCAGAGGTCGCTGTGTGGCTTTTCGCTTGTGGAAGGGGAGAGAGAAGGTGTGTGTGTGGGGGGTGTTCTGTAGTTAGTTTCTCATTCATTTTCCTGCCAGTCACATGGCCAATATGGTGGCTTCGTTTCATGCTGGGACTAGGGATGGGAGTCTACTCTAGAGGTGAGCAATATTTCATATATGCAGGGGCAAATCAGCTCTTGGTCTGGGGGGAGAGACTTCTCTCTCATTCTCATGCTTTATTGAGCTGTTTCTGCCCCCTGCCTCTGTCCTGGCTGGAGGATTCTGTTTCTAGAGTTCTAGAGTTAACTTGGGAGGGGGATGGGGGATGGTGCTTGCTCACTATATGCTAAAGGTAAAGGTTTCCCTTGCTCGAAAGACAGTCGTTTCTAGAGTGTCAAGGTTCGCCATCACAGTCAGAGATTCCTACACTATATGAGAGAGAGAGGGTGTGTGTGTTCCGTTTCTGTGTTGTGTAAGGGGGATCTGAGTTAGGTAAAGGTAAAGGGTCGCCCTTGCTCAAAAGCCAATCGTATCCGACTCTAGGGTTCAGTGCCCATCTCTGTTTCAAAGCCAAAGAGCCAGCGTTGTCTGTGTCTGCAGACATTTCTGTGGTCATGTGGCAGGCATGA
Organism: Bradypodion ventrale; assembly: GCA_035047345.1. Classification (NCBI taxonomy): domain Eukaryota; kingdom Metazoa; phylum Chordata; class Lepidosauria; order Squamata; family Chamaeleonidae; genus Bradypodion; species Bradypodion ventrale. Next base: position 71,832,675 of record JAWDJE010000005.1, on the reverse strand, counting down.
CTAGACACCAGAGCGCATGGAACGCTGTTACCTTCCCACCAAGGTGGTCCCTATTTATCTACTTGCAATTTCTTGCTTTCTAAATGCTAGGATGGCAGGAGCTGGTACAAAGACAGGAGCTCATTCCGTCCTGCAGTACTCGGGAATCGAACTGCTGACCTTCTGCCTCCCAGTCATCTTAGTCACTTAAGCCACTGAGCAAACAAGATAGAAAACAAAACAAAAGTCCCCCAAGAAAATGGGGAAATGGTTCTTTGGCCCACACAGCTTTGTGCACATTGCATCTACAATACCATCTAGCTATCTTATTTTTGGCCACCCCCTTCTTTTGTCCTCCACCTTTCCAAGCATCAAGGCTTTCTCAAGTGAATCCTCTCTTCTCATTTGATGTCCAAAGTACTTTAGCATCATTTTTACTATTTGACCTTTAGTGAGCAGTCAGGGTTGATTTCTTCTAGGATCGACCTATTTCTAACACTACATTTCAAAGGCATCTATTTTTCTGTGCTCAGCTTTCTTAATGGTCCAGCTCTCACACCCATACATTACCACCGGGAATACCATTGCTTTGACTATGTAATTTTTTGTTTGCAAGGTGATGCCTCTACTTTTCACTATGTTCCCCAGGTTTCTCATAGCTTGTTTCCCAAGCATCAGATCTTTGATCCTAAGAAAGTAAAATCTGCCAGTCGTATCCAACTCTAGGGTGCAATGCTCATCTCCATTTACAGCCAAAGACCCAGTGCTGTCTGTGTTTGCAGACATTTTCATGGCCATGTGGCAGGCATGACTAGAGCCCAGCAAGTCACATGGCTATATTTGGCCATGCCCATGGAGTTGGCCACACCCACAGAGGGGTGTGGCCAAAATTTCCCTTATTTTCAAATCCAAAAGTTGACAGGTATGGTGATGGTGAACATTGGCAGGAGTGCTGACGTGGGCTTCTGGTAATTGAAGTCCAAGAACAGCTGGAGTACCAAGGTACACCATCACGGGACTAAGTATTATACATACATATATGTATTATACATACATATATGTATTATACATACATATACATACAGTGGTACCTCATACAAAGATTTTAATTCCACATAGGGCTGCCATATGTCCCAGCTATCCAGAATTCCTCTGGATTCAAGCTGTCCCAGCCAGTTCAAGAAAAAACACATAAAAGTCCCGGATTTTTAAACTGGAACAAAGGAAGCAAGATCACCCCTCACCAAGGGATTTTTGCAAAGAGTTAATTCACTGCCTTCGTGCCTTTCTTTCAATTATCCTGCTTGAAAGTGGAGAAGGCAGAACAGCACCCTGAGAAGCCCATCAGGGAGGGGAGAAACTTGCAAACAAGATAATTGAAAGAAAGGCATGGAGACAGTGAAAAAACTCTTTGCAAAAATCCCTTGGCTCACCTTAAAGTTTGGGGGGCAAGGAGTCATCCTCAGCCCTTTTCGTCAAAAGCCGGGAGGGAGCAAGAAATACCCATATCTAAGAAGCCAAACCTCCGCCACACACTGGGAATGAGGATTCCTTCTTCACTTGGCCGCAAAGGGTTAATTGCATAGGGTCAGTATTTCTAGAGAGGAAGCGGACAGGGTGGAAAGAAAGTGAAGAGTCCTCCATCACAAAGGTCCTCCTCCAAAATAAGTCCCTTCCCATCTTTTCACATTCTGGAGGGAAACAGAGGCACCATGGACTGCATTGCCATTCTGAGCCCCTCTTTATAACTTTCTTCCAAGGAATCCTCTTGTGGGGTTGAGTTTACTTCAGTGGTGTATATGTGAAAGGGAGGGTGGGGTGACCTCAGGGGGATGAAGGGTTGTTTCAAGAGTTGCCCAAGAAATTATATTCATAAAAATAAAAATAGAACCATCAAGAATAGTCTTTTGCAAGAAGAATCACATGGGGAAAAACCTCTTGACTACAGTTTATTTTAAACTGACAAAGGCTGTCCATGTTGGAAGGGAATTCCACAGGGTCTTAGAGCTGCAGTCTCCCTGACAGCCCCATCCAACGCATGCACAATTTGATGAATGCAATGATATTGTGTGGCTGTCCCAGTTTGATGGGAGAGAATTATGACAACCGTAGTTCCATGGGCTCGTTGTTGTACAAAACAATTGCTATACGATGCATGCATCGTGTTAGGTGTTGTGGTCTGGGTTTGAATCATGCAGAGTTAAGCAGTTAGCTTTTGGCAGCAGCGGCAGTGCCCATGTGGTTTTATCTCTCTCTCCCAGACAATAACAAGCAGAGATGCAGAGTAACAGTTCAACAGAAACAGCTTTTACTCAGCAGAATAGTTCATAAAGATAACAAAAAACAACAGATTCCTCTCTGGCAGATAAACAGTTTGTAAGTACTTGTGAGCAGTACTTTAAGTCCTGAAGCACAGTAAAAGTACTCACTGCAACTCCAGCCTTCTCCTGGCTGGCTGTAGGTTGGGCAAAAACCCTTTTTGTCCAGGCTTGTTCTTTCAGTTGAGTTCCAGACCTCTGAAGATTGCTCTGGCTCTTTCTCTCCTCCAGAGAGTTTCAGCAAAGCCAGCAGCCTTTTTCCTCCAGGCAAAACAGTGATGTCCATAAGGCAGTAAAGCTAGCAAGCAGTCCGGCTAGCATGCATCCAGTAGTTTAGGCATACAGCAGTTTTTGGCATGGAACATTGTGGCTTTTGAGAGCCCTAATTTATACATGATATTCTGCTCAGTCACCCACTCGGTGAATTCAGCTGGGTGCTGCTCTGCTGAAACCCTTAAAGACATAGTTTCATGTATCTTATACAATACAAGTCACATGTATACAATACATCCCTATCACATCATATAGCAATTTCCCCTATGGGATGCACCGTACAACTTTTTTTTCACTAAGTGGTTTTTCCCATTGAAAAATTGTTGTACTATTTTTTTCCTTAGGGAAAATTGTTATGCGGAACGCCATTTCCCCCAAAAACCTAATTGTTATATGATTTCGTGATTGTTGTATGAGGTTCCACTGTGTGTGTGTGTGTGTGTGTGTGTGTGTGTGTGTGTGTGTGTGTGTGTGTGTGTGTGTGTGTGTGTGTGTGTGTGTAATTGTACGATGCAGCCCATAGGGAAAATCGCTATACGATGCATGCAAATATTTTTGTACAACAATGAGCTGCATGGAATGCGTTAAAATCATCATATGAGGTACTACTGTGTGTGTGTGAATGAGTGAGTAAGGGTGGGGTATAAATGTGAAAAAACAAACAAATAAATAGACTGCATTCTGATTTTGTATTGATTTCAGAATTGGTATATTTCAATGATTTTATTGTATATGCTTTTATAGTATATAAAAGCATATACTTTTATATGCTTTTATCTTCGGCTGCTGCTAGAAGAACAAGTAGCGGCTGTGGCCAGGAGGGCTTTTGCCCAACTTCGGGTAATTCGCCAGTTGCGCACACTCCTGGACCGGGACTCCTTGCTTATGGTCACTCACGCTCTGGTCACTTCCCAACTAGATTACTGTAACACGCTCTACATGGGGCTGCCCTTGACGACCATTCGGAGGCTGCAGCTGGTCTAGAATGCAGCAGCCCGGGTGGTGATGTGGTGCAGTTGATATGCCCGCGCCTCACCACTACTTTGGGAGCTGCGCTGGTTGCCAGTTTGTCTCCGGGTGCAATTCAAAGTGCTGGTTTTGACCTTTAAAGCCCTACATGGCAGTGGGCCAGGATACCTTAAAGACCGCATCGTCCCAAGTGTGTCTGCCCGTCCAACCAGAGCGGACTGGAGGGGCTCACTAAGAGTGCCATCAACTAGGGGTGCACATCTATCCAGCACCCGAAGAAGGGCCTTCTCTGTGTCCGCACAAATCATCTGAAACCTACTGCCAACAGATCTAAGACTTCAAAGAGAATTGCTGCCCTTCAGGAAAGGATTGAAAACCTGGCTGGCAGGGCAGGTGTGGGGCCCGAATGGGAACACGGTCCCCGCCTGCTGGCTCATGTAAACAATTGAGAACTCTCTCTTCTTCTTCTTTTTTATAGGGGGTGGGATGGATGGGTGGGATGTGGGTCTTTTTAAAGTGGGTGGGATATGGGCTTTTAAAGTGTTTTTATGTGTTTTAGAAATTGTTGTAATGCCGCCCTGTGTCGGGTTCTACCTGAGTGGGCGGCACATATAAATATGACTTTAAAATAAAATAAAAAATAAAAAAATAGTCTATTTCTCCATTTAAAATATATGCAGTCATGTTAATTCACTTCAGTTACTCAGTAGAAAAAAATATATGCTTGGATTAACTCTTCTGCCTTTATTTTCCAATGACAAAAAAGAGAAAACAGCTGCTAGCAACATATCAAAATTAATTAATAGTTTGGCCCTTAACTATCACATGGCTGACTAGATAGCTCAATGGTTTAGGAATCAGGCTATGGAGCCAGACATTGGGAGTTCAATTTCCCAATGCACTCCAGGGAGAAGAGCTACTCTGTATAGCCTTCAGCACACTGCACAATCATAGGGTACCTTCAGAAGAAGGGAATAGTAAACAACTTCTGTGTATTCTCTATGTAGAAAACATTGGATAGGATTGCCATAAATCAGAATTGACTTGGCAGCAAACAATTAACAATCCCACAGTTTTGAAATCTGTTATATTATGTCTTGTTTTTTTGTAGCAAATGGTAATCATGTTAAAAAAAACACATAAGAAGAGGTATGGAAATATATTATGATCCTTTGTTCATATCATACATGACTGAATTCAAATTTCTAACAATTCTCATTTAGTAATAAGATTACTAAACCTTGAATATAAATTTCAGAAGCTTTATTCAAAAAAGACGTATGAAATGGATATCCAGCAGAGGAAGCAGGTAATAGGACATAAAATGCATCTTCATACTTTTCAGTCATTTTCAATTGTGTGGACTCTACAGATGTTGTTGCACTTTAACTTCCACCAGCACTAGTCAGCTGTAGCCATCACAGGCAGCAGTAAAGACTGAGAGGAGTTACAGTCCTGCAATATAATTTGCCCAGCTGTAGCTCCAGCTCCTGCCATCCTAGCAATTCAAAAGCAAGAAATTTTAAGAAGATACATAGGTACAGCTTTGGCAGGAAGGTAAGAGCATTCAGTGTGATCTGGTGTCTAGTCATGCCTGCCACATGACCACAGAAACATCTGCAGATGCAGACAGAACTTCCTCTTTGGCTGTAAACGGAGCTGAGCACCACACCCTAGAGTTGAATATGACTGGTTTTCAAGCAAGGGCAACCATTACCTTTACCTTTTAGTCCAAGCAAAAGAAAGTACTGTATAAAGAAATCAGTAAACAAAATTAAGAACACAACATCAATAAGCAAATAGGTGAATCAACTTAGCTGAATTTATTTTCAACAGGTCACAGAATGAAGATGCTTTGGTTTAGAACTCTAGTTAATGGAACAAAAAAATAAATTGATTCTCCTTGTTTATGAAATAGACATAAGAAGAGCTAATCCTTAGGACATCACATTTTTCATGGTACATAACCCCTTGGGGAGTTTTCAGATTGGAGATGAAGATGGTACATGAATCAGTCCCAAAACTGAGGCAGAAATTTTGCTCCTGGACATTAAAAAGTTTGCCTTTTAAGATTTAGACTTGCATAGGAACATAGCACTGCAATAAAAATGTTGCCACAAATTTATAAGTGCATGTTTCAATGGTTGACTTCTCCTCATACTTGTCAACCTTCCCGGATTGGCTGGGATTTCCTGATTTTCGGCACCGATTTGCGCCATTTCCTGCCCACAGCTGCAAAAACCCCGGAATTGGCAGCAGGGGAAAAAGAGGTACTTCACATCCCTTCTGTGCGGATCGCCTTCTACGCATGCGTAGAAGGCTTTTATGCTTGTGTAGAACCCTTCTACGCTTGCGTAAAACCCTTCTACGCTTGTGTAGAACCATTCTACGCATGCGTAGAAGGTGATCTGCACAGAAGGGGATCGTGGAAGCCTTCTACGCATGCGTAGAAGGGTTCTACGCAAGCGTAGAAGGGTTCTACGCAAGCGTAGAAGGCGATCTGTGCAGAACCGTTCTGCACAGGTCGCATAGAAGCCGACCTGGACAGAACCGTTCTGTGCAGGTCCCGTATTTTCCAGAGCCGCGGTTGACAGGTATGCTTCTCCTATGTTTTATCATCTCTTAACAACATAACTTAACTTGATCATTTTGGGCCTTGTTACTCAAGTACTGCAGTGTATAAAAATGTATTACCAAGGCCAGTTGGGTAATGTAGTTAGCTGTATGTTTTTGTTCAAGAAAAACCAAGAACCTGTAGCCAGGAGATTATAACATTAGCTAATATAAATAGTTTCTGTGGATTCAGGAGCGTGAAATTGGAGTGCCTTTTATTTTACATGATGTTATCTTTCAGGTAACAAGCTGCAAAATCTATTTTCTTTATATGTTATATTAATTAACAATGAACGATTAACACAAACTTTATGGAACAGACAGCTAAGTATTGAAAAATATGAAAAACACTGTTCTGTAGCAAAGATTTCCAGTAATATAGAGCCAATTTTTAATATCTGTTCATGTTTTTGTGTCCATGAGATCTGTATTTTGGCAAGATACATGTTCTGGCACATCTGTCAGTGATTTGAATTAGTTTTGTAGATAGTCATTGGCAAGCTACACATTCCCAGGGTGCCGCCAAAAGGAGGAAATGGTAAGTCATTATTGATATTGGTGGCGGTGGTTGTTGTTGTATGAATCAGATGTTTATATATTGCCTGAAACAAAAGAACCACAGGGGGGAATGGTCTCATCACTTTCTTGTGACGGAAGATATCACAGGGGGCAAGACAATCTTGCTTTTCTTTCTAACTATAGTTTTTAAATTGTTGTTGTTGTTACATGCTGCCAGGTTGCTTCTGACATATGGAAACCCTGTGAATGAATGAGTAACCTTCAAATATGTCATTTCTGCAACCTACTCAGCTCTTGTAAACTCAAAACTATTCCTTCCGCTATAGAGCCCATCTATTTCATACTTGTACTTTTATACTATTTTATACTAATTCTTCCTCTTTACCTTCTGCCTTCATCTTTCCTAGCATTATTGTCTTTTCTAGCAAGTATAGTTTGCTAAATAGGTAGGTACAGACCTGCCAATTTCAGTTTTATTCTAGGTACAATTTTCCCAAGTTTAGAAGACCACACAAACTTGCGTACATCTTCTGCTACAAATTTCTGCTACTCTTATGGAGGTAGATTCAGACTAAGTTCATCCTTTCACAGGATATTTGACTAACATACCAATTTCTGGTCACACATTTCCTTCATAGACGTTTCTGATGTTCATTTTTCAATTAAAGACATGCTTTGCAAAGTTTGGAGAAATCCGAGTAATGGAGAAATGTGTATTTTACTAGGTGAACTGGTTTTGGAACTGGGAAATAAGAAAAAGCACTTTATAATATAAACAGAACAAATCTCTTCCCCATCCTACATTTTCTCCTGAAAAAGACTCCTTGGGGGCAGTGTTGAGCTGCTCCAGGTGCCCACAGGTGCCCGGGCACTGATAGTGGAAATTCCCCCAGGCCACGCCCACTTGGCAAGCCACGCCCACCTCCCTACCACAGGCCATGGCATAGGTCGGCCAAGTAGGCATGGCCCACAGAATTAGCCCCGCCCATGGTGGGGGCAGTAAATTTTTTTGCAGCACATCACTGCATGGGGGTAGTGGGGAGGGTCTACTCTCACCTCCCACAAGCTGACTGTGTGTCTTGGCCATGGGACTATCTCTCTACTCCATCCATATCTCCATTCCCTGGCTGGGGCATGCCTCGTAAAAAGGAAGACTCACTTGAGTGAGGTTCTGTGTGCATCTGCCCCTTCTTCTTGGTAGTTGACCTGAACAGTCACTTGCTCCCTAATATGCCAGCTAAGCCTCAGAGCCAAGGTTTGGATTTAGTTACCTTGGAACACTCAGTGAACCCAATGACTCAAAATTGGTTTGTTTTTTTTTTTTAAAAATTACTTGATTAAAAGTAAAAGAGTGGAGCAATAAAGGACAAAACAGAGTACAGAAAAATCAAAAGACACAGACCTCCACAAATACAGGGACACAGAGCAGAAAAGTGAAACTCTTCCATCAAGCCAAACTAGAACATGAGTCACGCTATCAAGATTTAGCCAAATCTGCCCATAAAAGAAAGGTCTGAAACGGTGAAACAACCAACTCTCTATGGCTGATTGTCTGCTAGACCAAGCTTTTCCTACTAAAGCTTTACCTACTAAAACAATCTAACCTGCCCGTAGCTCTGCAGGCACTGAACATATATAGAGCCCTTCATATAGAAGACCGGTTGGCCAGACCTGGTCATACTACATTCCATTTACAATACCAAAAACTAAACACCATGCCTTGCAGTGACAACTACTCTTATACTCTTATACCCATTCTCACCTCACCTGGCCTTCTTCAGCCAATCAGGGATAAGGTACCAAGGCTGAAGAGATTTTTTTCCCCAGATAGACCCCCCTATGCAGCCAACTCAGGTGTAGTTCTTTAGTCATCATCTGGTGTCTTGTTGTCTCCAGAGTTTCCCTTGGGTCTGGAAGAAATAAGGGGAATGGCACGCAATATCCTAACTCCCTATTGCAGTATTGGCAAACCTGGGCAATCCAGCTGTTCTTGAACTTCAATTCCCAGAAGCTCCTGCTGATTATCACTTCTGGGAATTGAAGTCCAAGAGCACCTGGAGTGCCAAGGTTCACCATCACTGCCCTATTGTCCAGCAATTAACACCTTGAAGCCAGTTGTTTTCCCTTTCACTCCTTTCCACTAAGATGTTAACCCATACAGGGCCAGTTTCTTCACATCTGTCCTGGGCAGTGTAGGGGTGTTTCATTGTAACTTTATCTCATTCTCTATCACTATGTTAACACAGGTTTCTCAGTCAGAATTTAACATGATATCTCCAACAGATTCAATTAGCCATTGTCAATTAGAAAGATAGGAAAGTGGGGTTTTCTGGGGAGAGGGTGATTAATTAGACAAAATCCTATGACATACTGTTTTTGACTATGGCACACTCTTTACTTGGGAACTGTTGCTGCCTTATAGGATATTTCAGAATGGACTTAAGCAGAAATATTTGCTTGCATGTGTTTAGACTTTCTGGCTTCATTTATTCAGAGATTGACCCAAAATCAGATATTTCAGACTGGTGCATTAAGATGAAAAGACCATAAGAGCTTATGATTATGAAAATATTCTGTGGTATACTATATGCAACTCCTATTTTCCATTTCTTACTATATATTTGAACTGTGTAACATGTATATACCTTTAATAAATATGTATGTATTTTGAAAGGGAAAAACCAGCATAGTATAGCAACATGAATTTTCAAAGGAGACTAGCAATGGGCTTAAGGTTCAACTGAATGAGCTGCTTCACCTTTAAATAAATGGCTGAAGGAACTGAAGGGATTCTGTAAATACTCCAAGGCTTCAGCTCTGTTTTTCCAATAAAACTTTGCTTTGATCCCCTGGAGTTATAAATAGGTAGTTCAGGTTCTTTCTATAAGTTTTGCAAATATTTAAGCATAAATCTATTCAGTTCCACTCATAAAAATTAAATTACAGTAATACCTCGGATAATGCTAAAACTTGTTTCCACAAGTCTTTGCATTATCTGATATTTAATGTTATCCGATGCATGCTTTGGGGGAAGCCGGTGGTGAGTGCACCTGCCCGCTTTCCCCCAAACCAAGCCGGGGATCAGACACTGTGATCCCCAGCTTGGTTTGGGGAAAACCGCATGGGCTCTCCGCTTCAGGATCAGGGTGGCTGGAGGTGCCTTCCACCCCCAGCCACCCTGATCTAAAAGTAGACAGCCTCGGCAGGCTCTCCGCTTTTAGATCTGGCTGGCTGGAGGTGCCTTCTACCCCCAGCCACCCCTATCTAAAAGCAGACAGCCCCGGTGGGCTCTCCGCTTTAGGATCGGGGTGGCTAAGGTGCCTTCCACCCCCAGCCACCCCGCTCTAGAAGCAGACAGCCCAGGTGGGCTCTCCACTTTAGGCTCGGGCTCGCTGGAGGTGCCTTCCACCCCCAGCCAGCCAGATCTAAGTGCTCTGATCCCCGACATGGTTTGGGGGAAAGCTGCACTCACCCCTGGCTTCCTCCAAACCAAGCTGGGAATCAGATGCTGTGGACCCGGCGGATGTGACAGCGGCAGAAACAGCCACCGGGGCATCATAAAAAATGCCCCCATGGCTGTTTCTGCTGCTGTCACTGGCCTGTCTGCTGGGTCCACAGGCTTTGGAAGGGTTGGGAGGACAGATCCCTTCTGTCCCGCCATTCTGTGAAGCCCAGAGGCTTGGCTGCAATCAAAAAAGTCCCCCGGACTTACACTATCAAATTGCAAATGGGTACTGCTATGCTGTACAAATAACAATACAGTAAACCCTCGCTTAACAAGTATAATGCATTCCACAGTTTTGCTCTTTAAGTGAACTGCTCTTTAAGTGAAATGCATTTTCCCATAGGAATGCATTGAAAACCAAATATTTCATTCCCGACCTCAGAAAAAAGCCCCAAAACCATTTATTAATGTTCAGAATTCTTTATAAAGTACATTTTAGCTGCATAAATACTGTGCAGGGACATGATAAATCAAGCAATAACATTTCAAACATTAAACTTCAACTTTTAAAACATCACACACCAAGAATAAAGTCAAAAAAGAGTCTTTTACAGGGTACCTGTTCAAAACTCATTAATAAAGTGCTCTTTATATAGTACATAATTTAATTTAATTTAATTTAATTTAATTTAATTTAATTTAATTTAATTTAATTTAATTTAATTTAATAGATTTATATACCGCCCTATCCAATGGACTCTGGGCAGTGTACACAGGTTAAAATCAATATAAAACAATTAAAAACCCTTAAAACATAGCAATCTTATGTTGAGTTTTACATATAGTACAACTCAACATAAGACACACTTCAACAGGAGAACATTGCAAACTGCAACTGTCCAACATTTAAAATACTGTGCAAATGCATTTAAACACTGTTTCTAACTGGAGAAAGAAGAGGAGGAAGGCAACTATGCAGCACTAGAACACTCAGGTTCTTCCTCATTCTTGTTTTTTAAAGGAACCTGTAACTAAATCAGCCGAACATAAAACAAATGCTTAACAACCACACCACGGCTCTCCATTCCAAGAGCACCAAGTCTATCCACGCAAGCTAATGAAAATCCAAAAAATCTGTCCACACATTAAAATCTGTCTACACCAGGCAGAAAACACTGCAACATGCACAGATGCACATGTACACAAGCCATGTGCCAACGTAGGAACAAAACAAAAAGCCAAACTCACAGTAAATTGTATGCCAAGGGCATGTAGAAACCAACATAACCCCTCCCCCCGCACACACAAAGCATAATGGTGATTAAAAGCCATACAAAAATGCTAGATATACAAATGCCCCTCCAAAATTTCAAACTAAAAACGCTCCAAGAACAAACAGAAAATTGCTCCCACACTCCATTTTAATACAGTAATCCCCCAAACTACATTTTAAAAAACTTCCACCCCTCCTCAAATCACCTCAAACATTGAATCAAATACTCCCTACCTTTACACTGCTCAAGAAATCCAAAACTACTTCAAAAAATCCAGTAATGGAACTCCAAAAATTGCTCCAAAAAAAGCTCCTTTTCCACACTCTGCTGCGTGCAAACTCACAAACCCCGATCCCAGGCACAATGCAGCATGGGAAGGAGAAGTTCCAGTCACTGTGCAATTTTTAGTTGCAACACTAACCATTCCTAGCCGTTAAGTGAATTAGTTGATCTATGAGTTGCTTGTTCAATGAGGGTTTACTGTACAACTGTATTCTGGTTAAATACCTCTAAGGAACAATTGAGCAATAGTACAAATTAAGGCAAAGAAATGATCCACATATTACAGACTCAGAAATGTAGAGCTGGAAAGGACTCCATTGGTCATTGATTCCACCTCTCTGATGAAACACAATAAGTGATCCAATAAAAGTATCACCTTCCTCCTCCATGTCGAATTGATGTCCATCCAAATTCTTTTTAAAAACCTCCAATGAAGGAGAGTCTACCAACTTTTGAGGCAGGACATTCCAATTACCACATTTGCCAGCATATAAGATGCATTTCCTCTCCTTAAAATACACTGGGAAAATGGAGTGTGTCTTCTGTTCCGGCAAATATGGTATTCACTGTATATAGTGGCCTCTAGTGGGCCATTTTGGTAATTATTCAATATTTACATTAAGCCACTGAGAGGGATCATCCAGGGATTTGGAGTGCGGTGTCACCAATATGCAGATGACACCCAACTCTATCTCTCCTTTTCTTCTTCTGCAGTGGACGCAGTCTGGTGCCTTGACGATTGTCTGATTGCCATAATGGAATGGACCAGAGCTAACAAGCTGAAACTAAACCCTGACAAGATGGAGGATCTGGTGTTGGAGAGCCCATTGACCCAACTAGGTGATCTGGCCCCTAGGATGGAAGGCTCTCTCCCTTAGGGACCCGGTAAACAACTTAGGTGTCATATTAGATCCCCATCTGACCCTTGAGGCACAAATTGCAGTGATGAGCAATTTTTCCCCAACTTCACCAAATTGCCCCGTTGCATCCCTACTGGGACAGATGGTCCCTCATAACATTAGTTGTCTCACTGGTAATCTCACATATTGATTACTGTAATGCTTTCTACATGGGGTTTCCCCTATCCCTGATACGGAGGCTTCAACGGGTTTAAAATGCAGCAGCCAGGCTGATTATTGGAGTGAGAAAATTTGAACATATCTCCTCAGCCTTGGCTGGGCTGCACTGGCTACCTGTGCCTTTCCATATCAGGTACAAAGTGTTAGTTCTAATTTTTAAGGCACTAAATGGTTTGAGACCTTCCTACCTGGTGGGACATCTTTCCCTCAGGAGCCTGCATCACTCATTCATCTCAGATGGCACAGCTCCAGGTCCCGACCCCAAGATTAGCAAGGAAGGCTGTGAATTGGAGAAGAGCCTTCTTGGTGGTGGCATCAATGTTGTGGAACTCTCTTCCAGTTGAGTTGTGCCAGGTCCCATCCCTGCCTACATTTATAAAACAGCTGAAAATATTTCTTTTTAAAGAGGCTTTTGAGAATGTTTAACTAACGGTTAGGGTTTTTACTCTGTATTTCTCCGTGGCCAATAGGTTTTTCTTTTAGGGTTTCTTGTTTCTTATGTATACATATGTAATTTTTTAAAAATTGTGACTGCTTTTAATGTTTGAGTTTTATGTTGTTAGCTGCCCAGAGTAGGAAATATACGAAAAATTATATTAGGGGTATAAGAATAATAAATAAATAAATAACTTCTTTCCTATCATTTGAACCCACTGCCTATTGTCCTGCCACAGAAAACAAGCTTGTTTCATCTTCTGTTGGCAACCATGCAAATATTTAAATATGGCTATCATACCACCCTCTCCTCCCTTCCCAGTCACCTTAATACTCTTCACAGCAACATTTTAAAACAATGTTCCTTTTAGTTTTTTGTTAAGTAGCCAAATACTCCCGCACATGTTATTTTTTAAAAAATCCCACCATACGCTCTTCAGTTACTGAAGACATATGGTTCGTATAAGAATGCCATATGTCTTGTAATGGTGTGCACTATGGTGCCAGAAAACAAAAATATTTTAAAATTTATACAGGAACTCAGCTTAAATTATTATTTCCTCTTTGATGCTTATAAATATTTCCGGTGACAAATGTGAGCAACCCCTTAAAACCAAAAGTTTAGTGGGTAAAAGGTCAAAGGGAAAATTCAGGGTGTGATAGCTCTTTGAAAAATGTATCCATTTTCTAACCATGAATATCATTCTGGACAATATTTAGATTGCAAGTATTATATATATATATATATATATATATATATATATATATATATATATATATATATATATATATATATATATATATATATATATATATATATATATATATATATATATATATATATATATATATATAAAGAACTAGATTTTGCACAATGCTTTAGGTTACACATCATTAAAAGCTGCATTATATTTCCACTCAAAGTACAAGTCTGTATCAACTGACGGAGTAAAGATAAAGGTCACCCTTACTCAAAAGCCAGTTGTATCCGACTCTAGGGTTCAGTGCTCATCACCATTTGTAGCCAAAGAGCCAGCACTGTATGTGTCTGCAGATGTTTCTGTGGTCATGTGGCAGGCATGACTAGATACTGGCAAGCAAGGAATGCTGTTTACCTTCCCACCGAAGTGGTACCTACTTATCTACTTGCAATTTCTTGCTTTGGAGCTGCTAGGTTGGCAGGAGCTGGGACAGAGACGGGAGCTCACTCCATCATGCCACTCAGGTCTCTTCCAATCATCAGCTTCAGCATCTTAACCACTAAGCCACCATAATCCCTCTGACCTTGGAGTAAGCACATTAAATTTAGTGGTGAGAATGCCTGGGTAGTGAAGATGAGTGAAGGTTTGCATAACTTGCCATTTCAGATAACTCATATTTGAGGCATGTAATACGAGATCACATGTTTGTCATGTAAATGAGTAAATCTGAATCATTTTCACCGGTGTCAATTCTGAGGCAAAGATGTGTAACTCACCCTAAGGTTTCTCACAAGTCCAAAAGCTCTACTGTGTTTCTCAGAACTTTTGCTGGAGTCACTTTGGAATCAGGTAAGTTGTAAAGGAGTTGGGGGAAGGGATGATAAGAAGAGAAGGTTTTGGTAGGCTAGATAGGATATGGATTTACCAGAAATTCATGTAAGTGTTGTCTTTCTCAAGTATGAGTGAGAAGTAAAGTGACAGAGAGAATTTTTTACCTTCTTTTCTGGTAAGATTTCATTCATTGTATCCTAACTTGAATGGCAATTTAGCACCAGTCTAACCATTAAAATTTGTCTCCTCTGACTTAAATTAAATTGAATTAGATTTTGGAGTTTACTATCACTTGACAGTTAAAATAAACCATTCAGCCCTTTCTACTGATTTCCCTGTCTTCATTTTAACACTCTGTAAAACATAAGCAAGGCAACAGAAGGCAGAATGGGTTTGGTCATATTACTTTGATGCTTTAAATGCAAACTAGCTTTTACAATGAACTGTGTTTTTGCATGGACAGTCAGTCTTACTAAGAACTGCATTTTGATCTAAGACTAATATACTGGAACAAAGAAAGAATCATGTTTTAATTCAACCAATGGAATGGTTTTTCAGACTTATGGGATTTGGTGGGAGGACAGCACATTTTAGAAAAGTGTAACAAAATGGTAGGCAATGCTGTATTGGTGATAAACACCATTCTGAGCATCTGGCAAACATCTGACAAGCTGGTCTGCCATGATATACAGGTAAGATCAGTGAGTCGGCTGGGGTGTTAGTAAAGCAGTAAAAGGAAAGGAAAAACACTCCCGAATAAGAGTCTTGGCAGCGTGTTGTTGATTTAAATGTCGTTTATAGTATATTATGTTGTATTCAGCATATACTTATCATTAGATTGCATATGAACACATACAGTCACTCGATCTTCCTGTATTTCTTATAAACTTCGTAAGGATGAACAACTTAGCTGAGTCCGGAAAGAGTGACTTGTGTCTTTAAATGGATATATGCTTCTTTAAGTAAACGTAAACTCCTATGCAGACAGTATGGTCACTCGAACTTCCTGTGTTTCTTATTCAGTTCATAAGTACACAAATAAACAACTTGACTGTATTTATAGCATCTGGGAAGAGTGACTTGTGTCTTTAACTGAATATAGGCTTCTTTATATAAATGTAGACTTCTATGCGATGCCCTTCCGGTAAATGGACATTTCGTGGCTTTCTCAAGCGTCTACAATACAATACAAAATATACATCTGTGTTTAAACGAGTGTATCTGTACATATTCATGATTTAAATCATTTATAATTAACAGCTTCAAACTATAGTAGGACTATAAGCAGATTTTAGGGCTAAACAAACAATCAAGTATATACTAGAACAACATCTATGATTATTAGTCTCAATTTCTAAAGCTGTATAATTGTATGTAGGTCTGCGACAGAGTAAAGAAAAATGCTTATAATAAAAAGAGTACATACCTAAATACAAGTGTATATCGCGCGTCTCGCACCTCCTCAAGTCTTATATTGTGTGCTCGCGTTGACTATGTTTTGAAACTCTATTCTTTATATGTCTTATTCCCACCTGCTCATGTGTGATAGATTAATGCTTACACTAGACAAATTTCTGGAAACATGTGTGAGAGATAATTACAATATAACAGATTCCTATGCTCGGGTGAATTGTTACAATTCTTAAAGGGAAACTATTGCTATTCTGGGTAGCATTAGCAGTCGTATTAACAGTTATAATCAGTTATTATTTTTTATTTTTTATAGGAACGATGAAAGCCCCCATTCCGTGTTCAAACCATGTGGTGTTATAGTATTGAATCGATGCATAAAAAAAGCTTCTCTTTGTAACAGGATCTTCTCTATATTCTGCACATGATATTTGTTTGGGACGATGACATCTAGTACAGTAATTTTGAGATCTCCTAGTTTGTGTTGTTTGTTGAGGAAATGATTTACCAGAGGAGCGGTAATGTTACGGTTTCTGATGCGTGATAGGTGCTCTCCCAGACGTATTTTAAGGGGACGGCTTGATTGTCCCACATAACCCAACTGGCATGGGCAGGTTATAAGATACACAGTATTTTTTGAGTTACAATTTGAATATGCTGTTGGTTCTAAGGTGTAATTGCTTGAAGGTAATTTGATAGTCTTTGAACATGACATATGGGTGCAATATTTACAATGACCGCAGCGATGGTGGCCTGGGAAGGGGGTCGATCGCTTGCTGTTTGGAGAGGATATGTCTGCTCGAGACAAGAGGTTGGCGAATGTCTGAGTTTTTCTAAATCCTATCAGTGGTTTTTGTTGACATCCTGGTATCGTGTCCAATATATGCCAGTGTCTGTTGATAATGCGTTTGATTTGATTCGCCAATGGAGTATAGTCCAGAGACCAAGATAGTCTTTGTTGTGATTTTATTGGAACCGTGCTCCTTTCAAATAAGGAACTTCTTATGCGTGAATCTGCCTTTGTTTGTGCACTTGCAATTATATGTTCTGGATATCCTCTCTTGATAAGTGTGGTCGCAATGTCCTTTGTCGCAGCTCTGTAGTCTGAATTTTTTGAGGAGTTCCTTTTGGCTCTGAGGAGTAAGCTATACGGTATATTTGTTTTTAGATGATGTGGGTGATATGATTTATATTGCAAATATGCAAAACGGTCTGTCGGCTTGTGATATAGTTTCGTCTTTATGCAGTTATTTTCAATATATACTGTAAGGTCCAGAAAAGGTAGAGATTTATGTCCCATCGTATGTGTAAATTTAAGTTGATTATGAAGACTATTCATCCAAGTACAAAAGTGTTCTATATTGGCATTGTCCTTAAAAATAAAAAATAAATCGTCTATGTACCTTTTATAGCAGATAATGTCAGTAAGAAATGGATTGGTTCGTGAGTCTAAAATAAAGGTGTTATCAAAGCTACACATGAAAATGTTGGCCACTGATGGGGCAAAATGTGACCCCATGGAGACTCCTTGTGTTTGAAGAAAAAACGTGTTGTCGAACCTAAAAAAATTGTGCTCGAAGCATGTATCTATCAAATCCAATAAGAAATGTGCAGGTGGTTGATTGACAGAGCGTGTCTCTAATGCATGAGCGATGAGAGTACGAGCTTCTCCCAGTGGGATGTTGGTGTACAGAGAGGTGATATCCATAGTGAGGAGTACTGCCCCAGCCGGTACTTGGAGATTTTCCAACATTTGAATGAAATGAGTAGAGTCCTTTACATAGGATGCAGAATTACTTGCAAACTTGTTAATGTGATGGTCGATATATGTTGCTACAGGTTCCAATAAGGATTCATTCGCTGAAATGATTGGTCTGCATGGGATGACTTTGTCAGAGGACTGAATTTTATGTACTTTTGGCAAAAGATAGAACACTGGCACCCTAGGAAATTTGTTCAGTAAGTAGCGAAACGTGTTGTCAGTGATATAGTCATTGGCCAATCCTTCCTGTAAAATTGTAGTTAGAATATTTGTGATATGAGCGGTGGGATTCTGGTCTAATTTGCGGTAACACTCTGTGTTCGATAGTTGAGACCATGCCGCCTTTAAGTAATCTTCCTTGTTGAGGAGCACAATTCCACCTCCTTTATCCGCTGCTTTTATTACAATGTTGGGATCCGTCCCTAAGTTTCTTAGTAGTGCCATATCCTCTTTAGATAAATTAAAGTTCTTTTTAGAACGTTTTTCAGCAATGGCGATGTCCCGCATGACAATCCTGTTAAATACTTCAATAGCTGGGTGCTCTATGTTGGGAATAAATGTCGAGCGTGGAGAAAATAGTCTTGGTGTGGTAGATGATTCTAAAGATTCTTTGAAAAATGCTTTGAGTTTGACTAGTCTGATAAGTTTGAAGATGTCAATTTTAGTTTTAAATGGGGAGTACTGTGGTGTGGGTACAAAACCCAAGCCTAGATTTAATAGTTGAATTTCCCTTGTGGATAGATTTCTACTGGACAAGTTGAACACCAGTGAGGAAGTTATTTTTTCTTGGTGCATCTCCTGGGTCTTTGTTCTAAAAAATCCCTCCTGCTGTCGGTCTGTGATGCACCTGCCATGGCAGTTTTGGATCTATAGCGATTAGTACGGAAATTGTAAGGGTCTCGTGCTCTCTCGTCTGTAGACGACTCTGCTGCATCTGAGTCTGTTGTCTCATAATCCGTAGATTCTATTGGCTGTCTCCAAGAGACTTGTTTGGGGGCGCTACGTCTAGTAAATTGCCAGCGATAGATCCGTTCCATCTGGTAATCGTTCCTGTCCCTATTCAATTTTTTGTTTTTAAATGCTAGGATCTCATCTTTGAATAGTTTGAGTTTATTTTCCATATCAGTGAAGTCATCGTGGGAGCCTCCAGCTGCAGGAGCAGTTAGGAGTGTTTTTAAATCTGCAATGTCTTTATCTATTATTTCTATTTCCTGGTGACATTGATCTATTATTAATAGTATCAAGTCAAAAGAACACCTATCCAGAATCGAGGTCCATTTCTCCAGAAATTCCTTTTTATTCGCAAACAGTGTGGGTCCTTTTGTCATGCGTAGTCCTCTAGGTATAATTGAGGCTTTATAGTATTCTAGGAGAAATGATGAGTGTAAATCGAGACGAATTCTTTTTTTCTCTAAGTATTCTAATTTATTAGTATCCTCATTTGTCGTATCTGTATTTAAATTTAGAGGAGTAGCTTGGTTGAGAATTCTATCTCTGTCAGCGACCGAGAAAGAGAATCCTTTGTTAGTCATGCCGTTTCGATAGATAAGATCAGTGAGTCGGCTGGGGTGTTAGTAAAGCAGTAAAAGGAAAGGAAAAACACTCCCGAATAAGAGTCTTGGCAGCGTGTTGTTGATTTAAATGTCGTTTATAGTATATTATGTTGTATTCAGCATATACTTATCATTAGATTGCATATGAACACATACAGTCACTCGATCTTCCTGTATTTCTTATAAACTTCGTAAGGATGAACAACTTAGCTGAGTCCGGAAAGAGTGACTTGTGTCTTTAAATGGATATATGCTTCTTTAAGTAAACGTAAACTCCTATGCAGACAGTATGGTCACTCGAACTTCCTGTGTTTCTTATTCAGTTCATAAGTACACAAATAAACAACTTGACTGTATTTATAGCATCTGGGAAGAGTGACTTGTGTCTTTAACTGAATATAGGCTTCTTTATATAAATGTAGACTTCTATGCGATGCCCTTCCGGTAAATGGACATTTCGTGGCTTTCTCAAGCGTCTACAATACAATACAAAATATACATCTGTGTTTAAACGAGTGTATCTGTACATATTCATGATTTAAATCATTTATAATTAACAGCTTCAAACTATAGTAGGACTATAAGCAGATTTTAGGGCTAAACAAACAATCAAGTATATACTAGAACAACATCTATGATTATTAGTCTCAATTTCTAAAGCTGTATAATTGTATGTAGGTCTGCGACAGAGTAAAGAAAAATGCTTATAATAAAAAGAGTACATACCTAAATACAAGTGTATATCGCGCGTCTCGCACCTCCTCAAGTCTTATATTGTGTGCTCGCGTTGACTATGTTTTGAAACTCTATTCTTTATATGTCTTATTCCCACCTGCTCATGTGTGATAGATTAATGCTTACACTAGACAAATTTCTGGAAACATGTGTGAGAGATAATTACAATATAACAGATTCCTATGCTCGGGTGAATTGTTACAATTCTTAAAGGGAAACTATTGCTATTCTGGGTAGCATTAGCAGTCGTATTAACAGTTATAATCAGTTATTATTTTTTATTTTTTATAGGAACGATGAAAGCCCCCATTCCGTGTTCAAACCATGTGGTGTTATAGTATTGAATCGATGCATAAAAAAAGCTTCTCTTTGTAACAGGATCTTCTCTATATTCTGCACATGATATTTGTTTGGGACGATGACATCTAGTACAGTAATTTTGAGATCTCCTAGTTTGTGTTGTTTGTTGAGGAAATGATTTACCAGAGGAGCGGTAATGTTACGGTTTCTGATGCGTGATAGGTGCTCTCCCAGACGTATTTTAAGGGGACGGCTTGATTGTCCCACATAACCCAACTGGCATGGGCAGGTTATAAGATACACAGTATTTTTTGAGTTACAATTTGAATATGCTGTTGGTTCTAAGGTGTAATTGCTTGAAGGTAATTTGATAGTCTTTGAACATGACATATGGGTGCAATATTTACAATGACCGCAGCGATGGTGGCCTGGGAAGGGGGTCGATCGCTTGCTGTTTGGAGAGGATATGTCTGCTCGAGACAAGAGGTTGGCGAATGTCTGAGTTTTTCTAAATCCTATCAGTGGTTTTTGTTGACATCCTGGTATCGTGTCCAATATATGCCAGTGTCTGTTGATAATGCGTTTGATTTGATTCGCCAATGGAGTATAGTCCAGAGACCAAGATAGTCTTTGTTGTGATTTTATTGGAACCGTGCTCCTTTCAAATAAGGAACTTCTTATGCGTGAATCTGCCTTTGTTTGTGCACTTGCAATTATATGTTCTGGATATCCTCTCTTGATAAGTGTGGTCGCAATGTCCTTTGTCGCAGCTCTGTAGTCTGAATTTTTTGAGGAGTTCCTTTTGGCTCTGAGGAGTAAGCTATACGGTATATTTGTTTTTAGATGATGTGGGTGATATAATTTATATTGCAAATATGCAAAACGGTCTGTCGGCTTGTGATATAGTTTCGTCTTTATGCAGTTATTTTCAATATATACTGTAAGGTCCAGAAAAGGTAGAGATTTATGTCCCATCGTATGTGTAAATTTAAGTTGATTATGAAGACTATTCATCCAAGTACAAAAGTGTTCTATATTGGCATTGTCCTTAAAAATAAAAAATAAATCGTCTATGTACCTTTTATAGCAGATAATGTCAGTAAGAAATGGATTGGTTCGTGAGTCTAAAATAAAGGTGTTATCAAAGCTACACATGAAAATGTTGGCCACTGATGGGGCAAAATGTGACCCCATGGAGACTCCTTGTGTTTGAAGAAAAAACGTGTTGTCGAACCTAAAAAAATTGTGCTCGAAGCATGTATCTATCAAATCCAATAAGAAATGTGCAGGTGGTTGATTGACAGAGCGTGTCTCTAATGCATGAGCGATGAGAGTACGAGCTTCTCCCAGTGGGATGTTGGTGTACAGAGAGGTGATATCCATAGTGAGGAGTACTGCCCCAGCCGGTACTTGGAGATTTTCCAACATTTGAATGAAATGAGTAGAGTCCTTTACATAGGATGCAGAATTACTTGCAAACTTGTTAATGTGATGGTCGATATATGTTGCTACAGGTTCCAATAAGGATTCATTCGCTGAAATGATTGGTCTGCATGGGATGACTTTGTCAGAGGACTGAATTTTATGTACTTTTGGCAAAAGATAGAACACTGGCACCCTAGGAAATTTGTTCAGTAAGTAGCGAAACGTGTTGTCAGTGATATAGTCATTGGCCAATCCTTCCTGTAAAATTGTAGTTAGAATATTTGTGATATGAGCGGTGGGATTCTGGTCTAATTTGCGGTAACACTCTGTGTTCGATAGTTGAGACCATGCCGCCTTTAAGTAATCTTCCTTGTTGAGGAGCACAATTCCACCTCCTTTATCCGCTGCTTTTATTACAATGTTGGGATCCGTCCCTAAGTTTCTTAGTAGTGCCATATCCTCTTTAGATAAATTAAAGTTCTTTTTAGAACGTTTTTCAGCAATGGCGATGTCCCGCATGACAATCCTGTTAAATACTTCAATAGCTGGGTGCTCTATGTTGGGAATAAATGTCGAGCGTGGAGAAAATAGTCTTGGTGTGGTAGATGATTCTAAAGATTCTTTGAAAAATGCTTTGAGTTTGACTAGTCTGATAAGTTTGAAGATGTCAATTTTAGTTTTAAATGGGGAGTACTGTGGTGTGGGTACAAAACCCAAGCCTAGATTTAATAGTTGAATTTCCCTTGTGGATAGATTTCTACTGGACAAGTTGAACACCAGTGAGGAAGTTATTTTTTCTTGGTGCATCTCCTGGGTCTTTGTTCTAAAAAATCCCTCCTGCTGTCGGTCTGTGATGCACCTGCCATGGCAGTTTATATTTTGTATTGTATTGTAGACGCTTGAGAAAGCCACGAAATGTCCATTTACCGGAAGGGCATCGCATAGAAGTCTACATTTATATAAAGAAGCCTATATTCAGTTAAAGACACAAGTCACTCTTCCCAGATGCTATAAATACAGTCAAGTTGTTTATTTGTGTACTTATGAACTGAATAAGAAACACAGGAAGTTCGAGTGACCATACTGTCTGCATAGGAGTTTACGTTTACTTAAAGAAGCATATATCCATTTAAAGACACAAGTCACTCTTTCCGGACTCAGCTAAGTTGTTCATCCTTACGAAGTTTATAAGAAATACAGGAAGATCGAGTGACTGTATGTGTTCATATGCAATCTAATGATAAGTATATGCTGAATACAACATAATATACTATAAACGACATTTAAATCAACAACACGCTGCCAAGACTCTTATTCGGGAGTGTTTTTCCTTTCCTTTTAATGATATACAGGTAATCAGTAGTAAAATGACTTGCTGTACCACTCAACAGTTTCAGTCTGAAACCTTGGATTTCGTAAAATTAATTTTAAAATATGGTGTCATGAAATTATGACTCAGAAGGCAAAAAATACTATATTTTTGAGGCTAAGAAAGAGGACCGAAGTGGATGGGATGAAATTTCAGTGAACTGTACCAAAAAATTATTGTAGCCTATTTTATTATATGTATTTAAGGAAAGCAAAATATATTCCTGTAGTTGCCATTTTTAAAACTACATCAACAACAACTCTCTTGAAAATAATTGGATAGGTCATAAATGGTTGCACCTTTCTGTTTTTCTATACTATATTTTGTACCATGAAACACACTTGTACCTGTGAAACACACTCATGTATATTGAAAGAAGCAACATGATTGGTTAACTTAGGCTGGCCATTTTTGTGTGAACAAAAAAAGGGGGGCTCATATAAACAAGGTGGGTTATGGACAACTTTGCTTTCCTGTCCACCTCAAGTATACAGAACACAATATCTGTTGACATTTTTGCATAGACTGCTTGCACTGTTTACTGGTGAGCTATTTTGAACTGTCATATTGGATCACTTTATACATCTGAAAAAATGATTGTTATCAGTCTAGTCATCACATTACAAGAAGACTTATCATCTTGGGTGTTTCAAGACTGGAGAGAAAGAAAGCATGTTGGAAGCTATGGTGCTTTTGTTTTAAAACGTAAGTAAAAGTGTCTTTAACTGCATATTGTGTGGCTAAAAAGATCTACTCAACAGAAGGGTACCTATAGTTTTTTTAAAAAAACAAATTCAGTAAAAGGTAAGATCAATGAAAAGTATATTGACTTTGAAGTTGATTTCAAATTGGGTCTGTCTCTCTCTCTCTCAAAATAAGTTGAAAAGTTTAAAAGTAATTAAACATAATTACATTAAGCTTTCATTTAATTTTAAAAGACATATAAAAGCAGGAACCATATAATATCTAACTTTTGGGGGGAAATTTAAACATTAAAAGCCTATTTGAATAGAGAGGTTCTCACTTGTTGGAAGGGCAGGAGGTTTCCTGTCTAGCATAATGCTAGAAGTATCCAATGACCTGCGGGCAGCCACCCAAAAAGCCATGCCTTTGGTCCCTGTTAAACATACTATAGCTGTAAACATTATGGGGCTAAATAGAGATCTTAAGGTTTGAGGAGGATTGTATAGCAATATGTGGTCAATTAGATTGCTTTATATATTTTTTGATCTCATGACCAGCACTTTCAATTATTCTTGAAAATGGACTAGCTACCAGTGAACCTGTTGTAACACGGAGTTGTAAACTCCCAATAGTCAACTCTAGTCAAGAGTCCGGCTGCAGCATTTTACACCATTTCAGATCTTCGAACAGTATTCAAAGGCTACCCCATGTAGAGTGCATTACAGCAACCCAAGTAGGATGTGGTTATTGTGTGCTAGCAAATCAATTCTGACCTATGGTAATACTTTCCAGAGGTGTCTAGGTTTTTACTATTCCCTTCTTCTATGGGTATCCTGAGACTGTGCAACTTGCCCATGGCTACACAGATTCTCTTCTCCCACCTAAATGCTTAAACTACTGAATATCATTCAACAGTTGATAGAAAGGTCTTCAATATGGGGCAGTAAACAGGAGCTACCAGTCAAAGTGCACAGTACTGGGTGAGAAGGGTCAATGTTTTGATAACCTTTTGTATTTACCAGTACTTGTTTGTTGAGCACTGATGACAGTGCATAAATATGATTTTCCCCTGCTTTAGTGTATGGGACCAAAGACAATGAACAGCCGAAAGGTTGGCTTAACACAGGTTTATTGCATGATGATCCAGGGGAACATGAGGTAATGGCGGACGGGTAGCTCAATATATACTGTGGCTATACATTTTGAATGTGGCTCCTCGACAGTCCATTGGTTACTGTCCGCGTGATGTCATGGACGGTCACGCCCTTCTTGTCCAGGTGTAGGTGATGGCGGGAATCTTCCCGCGCTGTTGTTTGCTGGTGAGTCTGGGCCAGGAGAGCTTGAACGCTCGCTATTGCCACCAGGTGGTCATTAGCTCGCGTCCTATTGCAAGGGCTACAGTTAAGCAGCTGCTGGTTATAATGTTACACAAGCATGGTTACATTGGATACACGTGAATGGATACATTGTAAAAGGTACAGTAAAGAACACAACATCCCTCCCCCCTAGGATGGGACGAAGTCCCTCAGCCAAGATGGCTTATTGAAAACGCGTTTGGGCCGCGATGTGGGCTGACCTGCCCCAGGGACGCTACTGCTTCCTCGTTCCCTAGTCCCTTGTCCTGAAACGGGAGAGGGAGACTTGTTAGAGGCTTGCTGTGGTTTGGCGGTTTTGGGGGAAGGGAAAAACTCCATTGTGGGCAGACCGGAGACACTCGGGGCTAACGTAAAACCCCTCTTCTCGCTTGGACGGGTGGGGAACCACTCCGCAAAACTTCCCCGGTTCTGAAAATCAAAATCTAACTCTGTTTGGGTATCCGTATTTGTGGGGAGATCCCGCGGAATATCTATGAGATCGGCTTCCCTTCTCTCTGCTGACCGATCCCGCAGGGTATCTATGAGGACAGATTCCCTTTCCTCCCCCCTTGGTGGGGACCCATGGCCCCCCTTTCCTCCCCCTTGGGCTGAACGGGTGGGGGAGAACCCTAACGCTGAATCCTGTTTCTCGCGGTCCGTGCCCCGCTCGTCGGGGACCCTGCGCCGGAGCTGGTCTGCGTGCCGCCTCCAGAGTAGACCTGTGCTGGTCTCGACGCGGTACGAGACGGGACCGGTCTGCTCTAAGATGACGCCCGGTACCCAGGCCGGACCCGCGCTGGCGTAATTCCTGCAATACACGGTGGCACCCACAGCGAAACTCTTTGTGTCCTCTATCCCAATGTTCTTCCCCTTGTCTTCCACCCTCGTGGGGTCTAGCCTAGTTAGTATGGTGGTCAGTTTCCTGCGCATAAGCAGCTCCGCTGGGGAGTATCCTGACGCTAGGGGAGTCACTCTATAACCTAGCAGAAACTGACACACTTGATGGTTTAGGTCCCCGGGCCCCATGCGCTGCAGCGCGTCCTTGGTGTTACGCACAAGGCGCTCTACTTGGCCGTTTGTGGCAGGGTGGAAAGGAGCGGAGGTGATGTGCCGAATGGCGTTGATTTCTGTGAATGCCCTAAACTCAGAGGACGTGAAACAGCTTGCGTTGTCGCTTATGAGGGTGTCAGGTAAACCGAACGTGGAAAAAACCCTCCGCAAATGCTTTATGGTTGTGGCCGTGGATGTGCTTGTGACCGGGATGACCTCCAACCACTTGGAGAAAGCATCCACCACAAGGAGAAACAGCGTCCCACGGAACGGGCCAGCAACGTCTACATGAATCCGGGACCACGGCCCCTTCGCCGCGTCCCACTCCCGGTGAGGCAGGCGGGCTTCTTCTGGTCTGGAGCTTTGGCAGGGTTCACAAGTGCCGGCCATGTGCTCGATGTCGGCGTCTAGCTGGGGCCACCAGAAATAGCTCCGTGCCAGGGCTTTGGAGCGCACAATTCCAGGGTGGCTGACGTGCAGGAGTTTGAGAACCCGCGGTCGTAAGGACGCCGGGATCACTACTCACTGGCCCCAGAGAAGGCACCCCCTCTCAAGGGACAACTCTAACTTCTTTCGAAAAAATGGGTCGAATTCCGCTGCCGGGGAGGACGCTGGCCACCCTTTCTGCACCCAGGAGCTGACCTTTGCTAAGATGTTGTCCTTGCCGGTCGCTTTGGCGATGTCGGCGGGCAGTATTTGTGGCGAGTCGAGGACCTCTATCATCAGCACCTGGTGGTCTGGATCCTCCCCGCCCACGTGGCTGCTATCCTGGGGAAGGGGGACCTCGATAGAGCGTCCGCATGGCTGATCTCCCTCCTGGGCCTGTAAACTAACGCGTGCTGATACGCGTTGAGAAAAATGGCCCACCTAAGCATCCTTGGGGACAGGATCTGTGGCGTGGGCTTATCTGCGGTAAAAATGCCTAGCAGGGGCTTGTGGTCGGTCACGATTGTGAAGGGGCGGCCATACAGGAAGTCGTGGAACTTTTTTGTTCCCGCAATTATCGCTAATACTTCCCTGTCTGTCTGGGCGTAGTTTCTCTCTGCTTGGGACAGGGACCTGGAGTAGAACGCTATCGGGGCCTCCCTCCCGTTCTCCAGCACGTGGCACAGCACCGCCCCCACCCCCACCGGGGATGCATCACAGATCAGGACCACTGGGCGTTTGGGGTTGAAATGGGTTAGGATGGCATCAGACGCCAGAAGCTGCTTTAGCTCACTAAATGCCCTCTTTTGCTCGCCGCCCCACTTCCATGCCTCGTCCTTTTTAAGCAATCTGTGCAACGGTTCGGCCACAGCTGCTTTCCGGGGGAGGAAAGAGTGGTAAAAGTTCAGCAGCCCTAGGAACGACTGCAACTCGGGCTTGGAGGTGGGGCGAGGGGCTTTCTTGATGGCGTCTACCTTAGATTTGGACGGCCTTATTCCCTCAGGGGTGACTCGGAACCCTAGGAATTCGACCTCGGTCGCGAAGAAGACACATTTGTCTTTTCGCAGTCTCAACCCCGCCTTTTCGAATATCGCTAGAACCTTGCCCAACCTCTTTGCCAATTCGGCCCGACTCCCCCCCGTTATCAATACGTCATCAAAATAAGGCAACACCCCCTCGAGCCCCTTCAGGAGGCGTTCCACGAGTGACTGGAAAATTCCAGGCACCGAGTTTACGCCGAATTGAAGGCGCGTCACCTGGAACGCCCCCTTATGGGTGACTATAGTTTGTGCAGCAGCGGCAGCTGGGGTCACCGAGAGCTGCTGGTAGGCTTGTGCTAAGTCGAGCTTAGCGAAACACTTTCCCCCATGTAACCTGGCCAGCAAATGGCTGACTACCGGCACCGGATACGCATTAGGGCGAATGGCCTTGTTGATGGTGCACTTGTAATCAGCGCATATGCGCACCTCCCCGTTGGCCTTGAGTGCTGTTACAATTGGAGTTTCCCACTCCGCAGAATCAACAGGAACAAGAATCCCCTGGCCCACCAATTTGTCCAGTTCCGCCTCTATTTTGTCCTTGAGTGCGAATGGCACCCGGCGCGGTTTGAGTCTTATTGGGCGGACCTCAGGGTCTAGGTCGAAGGCTACTGGGGGTCCCTTAAATTTCCCAAGTCCCTTCTTGAAGACTTCGGGGTGCGCGTCGCACACCTCCTGAATCGGGTCAGTCCCAACGGTAACGGCATGCACCCCCCCAATGAACAAACCCAGGGGCTGGAACCATTGAGTCCCGAGGAGGCTGCAATTCCCCCCTTTAAGAACAACTAGGGAGAGAGTCGCGGTGTGTTTCTTAAATTGGACCTGAAATTTTCCAACCCCCAACACTGGAATGCAGTTCCCTTGCACGTCCCGTAGCGTGGACCTCAAAGCTTTGAGTTTGGGCCGCACGTGGGGGGCAATTTTCAGAAACTCCTTCTGGGGAATGATGGAATATGAGGAACCCGAGCCAATTTCCATCCTAATGGGGGCCCCTTGTACTAGTACCTCAACAAAGTAACGGGGGTGTCCCGCGGACACGCTGAACACCGGTGCATCATCCTCGCTGTCGTCGGCGATGCGGCCCATGCCGTCTCGCTTCCTCGTGGCCTGGGTGCCGTCCTTGGGTCTCGCCGCGCGGTCTCTCGAGCTCTTCCGGGCCTCGCGCCGTTTCCTGCAGACCTTGGCGATGTGCCCGCGGCAGCCGCAGTTGTGACACTCGGCCTTTCTGAAGGGGCATTTGGCGCGGTCGTGGTTCGCTCCGCAGCCGTCGCAACGCCGGCCTTCCCTCCGGACCTTCCGGACGTTCTCGTCGTCGCTGCTCTCCGCGGACAACTTCGAAACTCGCCGAAGTCTCTGCCTTGCCCGTCTTTGGCCGCCAGTCCTGGAGCTCCTGGACCCCGGCCTTCGTAGCTTCCGCGGCTTGTGCCTCCTTCAGGACCTCCTGCAATGTGGGGGGTGGCTCGTGGTTCATCAATGTACGCTGAGTTTCGGCATCGCTCAGGCCGCACAGCACGCAGTCTCTTAGTGTGATTTCTGCGTTCTCCCATTTGCATGGGCCGGCCGCCAGTCGCAGGGCCGCTGCGAAGTCGGCGACCGTCTCCCCGGGCGCTTGGACTCGCCTCCAAAACGCGCTCCGAGCGGGGAACATCGCCGTCGAGGGCCGGAAGTACTCACGCAGCATGTGCATGAGCTCTTTCACCTTGAACTCACTCGCCCTCCTCGGCGCGATCAGGTCCACCAAGACCCTCTTGGTGTCTGGCCCCAGCATCCGGGTGAAAATGGCCCTTTTCTTTGCCTCATCCGTGACTTCGGATTCCACCAGGGCTCCCTGGAAGTCCATCTCGAAGATGTCCCAGTCTGCCGGTCTCCTGCTTTCGAAACCGGCGCATGTCTTGGTCCCGAGGGCAGCCATATCCCACCTTCATCGCCAATTTAGTGTATGGGACCAAAGACAATGAACAGCCGAAAGGTTGGCTTAACACAGGTTTATTGCATGATGATCCAGGGGAACATGAGGTAATGGCGGATGGGTAGCTCAATATATACTGTGGCTATACATTTTGAATGTGGCTCCTCGACAGTCCATTGGTTACTGTCCGCGTGACGTCATGGACGGTCACGCTCTTCTTGTCCAGGTGTAGGTGATGGCGGGAATCTTCCCGCGCTGTTGTTTGCTGGTGAGTCTGGGCCAGGAGAGCTTGAACGCTCGCTATTGCCACCAGGTGGTCATTAGCTCGCGTCCTATTGCAAGGGCTACAGTTAAGCAGCTGCTGGTTATAATGTTACACAAGCATGGTTACATTGGATACACGTGAATGGATACATTGTAAAAGGTACAGTAAAGAACACAACACCTGCAAAATGTATTAAGTTTTAACTTCTCAGATTCTGATAAAAAACCCAGGGAAAACTGGAATCTTTTTAAATGAAATATTTTATAATTGTTCATATCCAGATAAGAATCCTTTGTTATGGGTTCTCCCAAATAAATTAACTTTTAATTTTTCCAATGTGATGCAGTGCTCTGTGCTGTGATATGGCAGTTTGCATCTGATCAGTCGTGCTGGATTATACTTCAAAGAGAGTGTTATCATTCCAGTCACATCACATTAGAAGAGACATGTCAGGTTGGCAATTTGAATTGGAGCCTTTTGAAGGGTAATTTTCAAGTGCAAGATTAAAATACCGATCCTTGTCAAAGGTCAGCAGATAGACAGTCTTCTGCTGTCTTCTACAGTATTTGGCAGGTTGCAAATCAAAATGTTGTCCCCAGGATTGATTTAAACAAATACAGTACTATGGATGGTGAGAGATCAGACAAGGAAGACAGTACAGGAGACAGAGATTTAAGAATGTTAATGTGTAAACCAAAACTGAAATTACACATGTATCCATAGCTGATTGTGTCCTGTGCATTTTTCACTTCAAAACTGTTTGATGGTTTCTAATTTTTGAACATGTTTGTAGCACCTATTTGAAAAGTTAAATTACTTCTTAATTTGTTGTTATCTGCTGTTGCTTCTCAATTTCAGTGACCCTAATAGGTATTTCAAGTTATGTAAGATATCCAAATAATAGTTTACCATTGCCCTGCCCAAGAATTTCCATGAAAAAGTAAGAATTGATTGGTTGGTTGGTTGGCTGGCTGACTGGCTGGCTGCCAATGTAAACATAAAGCAAAACCTACAATAGTTAAAAACCAAGGTCATTTTAGTCTTGCACCAAGACTGCATCCTTACACTGGCTCTCTGTTTTATAATAAGATCAGTGTTGCCAAAATTGGTTCCTCTCATTTTTCATTTTTCTGGCCTTAAATTTGTTTAGTCCTGTTTTCCAATCCAATCCAATCCAATTTTAATTTGTACCCCGCCCTACTCAGCAAAAGCCGACTCCGGGTGGCATTACAGCAGAATACAATTACAGAATACAAGGTACCATTTCAACAAAACTACTGTAGCAATATAACAAATATCATATACAAACATGTAAAAAATACAATATACACTATAAGCACAACACAATAGCAAGCAAATACAGGGGCAAAAAGCAAAAATGCATTTTTGTTGTTTTATTTATTTTTATCCAGATCATATGGAATTAACATTACACTTAATTCATTTAATTCCCATTAATTAAGTAGATCTGCTGAAATTGGAAATATCAAGTCGAGTTTTCCTAAGGGATATTTCCAGTGTTCTCATTGATACATACAGTTATCTCATCTGTCCATTGTAACACTCCTGTTTTTGAGTCAGGCTTGCCACACTTATTGATTTAAAGACTGGGAACTACATGATGCACAGCTAAGCACACTTTTTTTCTGTTGAAAAGTAGTTTACTTTAAATATCCTGGCAGGTTTTTATTTAAATAATTGAATTATTTAGAACTTATTCTGGTCACATTTTTTTGAATCATTTCCACATGTCAATCACCTGTGTTGGATAAAATTGTACAGCAAATTCTATCGCTGGGTTTTGGCAAGTTTTCAGTGTCCAAATAACTTGTGGTGCAGACCAGCAGTAAAGATTTATGTAAAGAAGGACAAAAGAGCTAAGGAAAAGTTGGAACACTCAAGTTCCAAATTAAGGTAGCAGAGACATGGTTCAGTGGCCATGGGGCTGAAGATGTCAGTGGCTAAACTGATGTGTCCCCCCTCCCCCTATTTCAATCGCAACACTGTGGTGTTTAAGCACATATGTGCCAAGCCACTCCAAAATATTATCGGAATATATTTAAAATAAACAAAAATACATAAAAATATAATTCCCCTCTCATGATCCTGGAAGGCCACGGTGTCTTAGTGGTTGAGACGTTGAACTTAATGACTGGAAAACCAGAGTGCTGAGTGACAGAATGAACTGCCGTTGTCTGTCCAAGCTCCTGCCAAACTAACAGTTCAAAAGAAATTGCAAGTAGATAAATAGGGACCACTTCATCAGGAAAGGTAACAGCATTCCATACACTCTGGTGTCTAGTCATGGCTGCCAGATGACCATGGAAATGTCTGAAGACACAGACAGCACTGGCACTTTGGCTGCTAACGGAGTTAAGGCCTGGCCTCTGGAGTTGAACATGACTGGCTTTAGAGTAAGGGAGACCTTTACTTTTATCCTGAAGCACCAAACTGCAAAATCACTTGCAAATGCTGTAATTTGAAATCCCATGTAATCCCTTCAACTGATATTGGACCAGCACTGGGGGTAAAATACCCCCTTGTGCTGACTTTGCCTGCTTCCCCCGGGAGGAGATGGGTATGAATTTGCAGGCCTGCCTGCCTGGTGTGATAGGGAGGAACCTAGAAGCCTTTATAGGTGGTGGCTACTTCCTTCCTCGCCCTCTTTAACTGCTGGGCATTGGAGATACAAATCCCACCCTCCCTCCCTCAGTAGCAGTGTGATATTCAGTCACTTCAGGGCTGGATGAATCATTGGCTCTTGGAGTCATGGTTTTTTGCCCATTCCATATTGTTGCTGCAGGTTGAGTTTTCGCTGGAGGTTATTCCGGTCACATTGGTGGGTAGTGCGGGTGATTTTAATCAGAATGGCCTGTTTAGTTATTTGGTTGGGGTCTCGGGTAATTTGGGACCTCAGACAGCACTATCACTTGGGGTGTCTCATGGCTGTTGAATAGCCACAGACCTGGGTCAGCCGATCAGGAAGTTTTGCCAGCTTCCTGGTCATATAGCTTGGTCCTACTGTTGGGCACAGTGCTGGCTTGCATGCAGAGCTTTTCTGCTGTCCCTATTATTTGGGATCCAAATTATCTGGTATCGACCTGAGTTATTATCATGCATCCACACTACTTAGTCCCCAGTGCAATAGTTTGCAGCAACCTATTTTTTGGCTTAATAAAGTGGCCCATTTTTGAAGCCATGACATGTGTCCGTCTCTTTGCTCGGGGGTAGCGAGCAAATTGCACAGTTTACAACTGGAGTAAAAATTCTTCCATTAGGACAACCCCCCTTTAAACAAAGAACAAATGACTTTAAATTGACTTCAAAGAACCTAAAACAGCTCCCAATTTATTTCTATGTTGTAGTTGGGACCTTAGGTAAAAGTAAAGGTCGCCTTTGCTTGAAAGCCAGTCATATCTTACTCTAGGATTCAGTGCTCATCTCTGTTTATAGCCAAAGAGCCAGTGCTGTCTGCCTCTGCAGACATTTCCATGGACATGTGGCAGGTATGCCTAGACACCAGACTGCACGGAATTCTGTTTACCTTCCCACCAAAGTGGTACCTACTTATCAACTTGTAATTTCTTACTATCGAAGTGCTAGTTTGGCAGGAGCTGGGACAGAGACAGAAGCTCGCTACGTCATGCAGCACTCGCGTCTCGACCTGCTGACCTATCAACCTTCCAGTCATCAAGTTCAGCATCTTGACCACTTGAGCCACCACAGCCCCTTACTTGTACACATTCACACATAATTGTGTATGCAATTTTTTATATAAAATGCACACATATCTTCACAATAGAAGCTTTTTAGAAGCAATATGAAATGCACTACATTAGTAGTCTTCGGAATTGTGAAATGGTCATTCTGCAGAAAAATATGAATTTCTTATTCACTCTTTTCTTGAATCATAATCCCAGCCCCAAAATTTGTTGTTTTAAGATACTTTCCCATCTGCTCAGTTCATACTTTGAGGACAAAAAAAGGTACTAACGATATATTTTCTGAAAAGTGTGCTTTCTTCTTTTCCCCCATACTTTTCCCCAACTCACAACAAAAACATGACTTTCTCAAAGATGAAACATTTTAACCAATTTATTTTATCACTACTTTGATTAAATTCAATCACGTTGGTAGTGTATGCTGTGTTTCCTTAATTGCTTCTTGGCAAGTAGCCGACTCACTCCATTATAATTATAATACCCTTTATATCTAATAAGCAATTTGATAAAAGAAAATTTATTTTAGTAAGCTCTCTTTATCAAAGACTTTCACAGAGTTAATGTTGGCAGACATGCCCAGTAATGATTTGAAGCCACTTTCTGTTTTTAAATACAGACTAAATCCAATCCAATTGAAAGGAATTATACTAGGCCAGACCTCTGAATATCCCACTGGCTCCGGAGTAATAGTCTGTCCCTTATTTAAGCATAACAACAACAACAAATAAAATAAAAACCATTAATTGTTGCTTTGCTTTGGCTTTGCAAACAGTCTGCTTGCATTCTAATAAAGATATCACTATTTATTTCAAAAGGACTGCTCATTCTATTACATTATCACTAAATGTAAACTTATTTATGTTATTTAAATATGTCTTCTTCTGTGTCTAGGCCAGGCATGAAGAATATGTGAAAACTAAGGGAAAGATTTTTGATAGCTGATTTCCTGATCCTACATACAGGTAGTTTGACTCTACTGTAGTTGGAAAGTGTTCCTATCACAGAAATATTAGCTGAGTGAAAAGAGTATTCCACAGGACTGTCAACTTTTGCTCCATGCTGCAGCTTTGAATGAACCTGCCACAGATCTATGCCTGTATGAAATCTTCCCTGTAATTGATATCATGGTAAAAATTTCCCTTGCTCAAAAGCCAGTCTTATTCGACTCTATCTCACCTCCATTTACAGCTAAACAGCCATCATTTGTATCTGCACATATTTTCCATGGTCATGTAGCAGGTATGGCTAGAAGATGGAGTGCACTGAATGATGCTTCCATTTCTGCTGAATTGTACTTAGTTATCTACTTACAATTTCTTGATTTCAAACTGCTAGGTTGGCAGGAGCTGGGGCAGACAATGGGAGTTCAGTGTATCACACAGCACTCAAACTGCTTATCTGCTGACCTTTCAGTCACCAACTTCAGCATCTTAACCATTAAGCCACCACAGCTTCTATTGAAAGAGACTAATTTCCTTCTCATTTATGCCGGGAATGTCATAGGAAAAGTGGCCTCCAGGCACATTGGAGACCTTCTGGAGTTCTCTATAAGTGTAGTAAATCTGTACTAAAGTGATTTCTTAAGGCGATTGTTGGAACAAAAGCAGACAGATGGCTACAGAGTGAAGAGGTTTCAAATAGAAACCTCTTGGATTCTCATCTTGGGGTGAGTTCAGGTTCCATCACCTTCCTAGCTGGTTCTTCAATCTAGACATCTGTTCTTCTGGAAATGTTTTGACTATCTGTATCTGTCTTGCTTGATTTCTGCCTTCTAGAAACTCAATTGGTTTTCATTGGATAAAGCTGGTGTTTGACTATGAACCTCCTGTTCACTCAGCACACAGTTTCCCTTGTAGCCTAATCACCTCCTGGGGTTAGGGTTGCCATAATTCTATCACACCAAACCGAGACAGCCATGTGACATCATTGCATTCTTCAAATTATGCATGCATCTGATGGGGCTGTCAGGGAGAAGAAGGAATCCTCAGTGTATGGTCCCAGTGTGTGGTAGAGGTTTGGTTTCTAAGCTATGGGTATTTCTTGCTCCCTCCCAGCTTTCGAGGAAAAGGGCTGAGGATGACTCCTTCTCCCCCAAACTTCAAGGTGAGCCAAGGGATTTTTGCAAAGAGTTATTTTACTGCCTCCATGTCCTCCTTTCAATTATCTCACTTGCAAGTATCTCCCCTTCCCAGCGGGATTCTCAGGGTGCTGTTTTGCCTTCTCTACTTTCAAGAAGGATAACTGAAAGAAAGGCAGGGAGGCAGTGAATTAACTCTTTGCAAAAATCCCTTGGTAAGGGGTGATCTTGCTTCCTTTGTTCCAATTTAAAAATCCGGGACTTTTATGTCTTTTTTCTTGAACTGGCTGGGACAGCTTGAACCCGGGAAAATCCTGGAAAATGGGACATATGGCAACCCTACCTGGGGTTGTCCTAGACTTTTCCCCATCCAGCAGATGGTTTGGCTAATAGCAGAAGTAGCAGTGCATTTTAGCCAGAGAGATACGCATAGACTGCCATAAATTTAGTAGTACCTGTCAGCTTTCAGTGACAGAATAAACCAATTTTTCCCATCTTCTTCTATTTTAGTAAGCTGACTGGCTGATTTAGTAATATTAATGGGTGACACTGCCATCTGGATATGTACATACATGTCCATAATACTTTCTCATA
The DNA here is from genome assembly GCA_035047345.1 of Bradypodion ventrale. Classification (NCBI taxonomy): domain Eukaryota; kingdom Metazoa; phylum Chordata; class Lepidosauria; order Squamata; family Chamaeleonidae; genus Bradypodion; species Bradypodion ventrale. Next base: position 71,796,284 of record JAWDJE010000005.1, on the reverse strand, counting down.
TTTGATCCCCCCCGGCATAAATTTAATTAAAAAAACTGAGTATTTAAACAAATCAGATGTGGAAGAAAGGAGAGCTAAGAAAATAAAGTTTGTGACTCTTTCTGAGGTTTCAACATTTACTTTCATGTGCAGTCTGCTTTTATATAAGCTCCATTTTTATTTTTTTACAAATGAGTTTTTAAAAATGTCATTGGTGAGTAGAATTTAACTATTCAACATCAGAGATACAGTGCTTTCTACAATGCTACATTACGCATTATCTCAGACATGACTTTTAATGACAATTGATGAGCATGATTCAGCATCAATGTAGTATGGATTCATATTCATTTTAATATGCAAGTAAAGAGAATTTACAGCCTTATCTCCTTCAGTCCTGTCTTCCCAAGTTGCAATGGATGATTTGAAAAATAGTGTTCAGATGTAGGTACTGAGCGAGTCAGAAGTCCTGCTTTATTAGGGTTTTTGATCATGCAAAATGCTGCAACTGTGTCAAGCCAAATATGGTTACAGCATCATTTTATACTTTTCTCATACTTTTCTTCCATGTAAAATGGAAAGGTCATTGGTAGAAAAGGGAATGGTAGTGTGCATCCTTGACATCCCATTTTCTTATACTAAATCCAGAATCCAAATAATGCCATGGATGTCACAAAATACTAAATTATGACCTGAGGTTGGAGGAAAAAATAAGGGTTTGGCACTCTCAACCCACGCACACACTCCTGTACCTGGTATGTGCTATTACCTAACAACAGCAACTTCCAATCACCTTTGCTGTTTGGAGTTGCCAAACAGTGTAAAAAGTGCTGGTTGGTTTAAATAACAGTGCAATTATCTCTCTTTGCAGGCGCACCCCCCAAAGAAAGACTCAGACACCGGTATATGGATAAAGGCATTGGGCCACTTTTATTGAATAGTGCCCTAGTCCGAATTATAACTTTCAATTAGTGTAATCATCCAATTGTAATTCTTAAGGCAAGCAGGCCGCAGTAACACTGGTAAGGTTCCTCCCAAAATTGCCAATGGCAATTGGCTACAATGTATCCATTTGTATCAATTTGTTTGTTGACACAAACAAATTGTTGACCGGAGTCAATAAACTATCTACTGACCCCACCCTCTGACGTGTATCCGTCAAATCACGGGGTGATGCATGCTGAAAAGCTCCTGCCATCACCACTTGCCCGGTTCGTCATTGACCGGTCAAAGCTATTACACCTGTACCTGTCAAAGTGTTGGCCAGTCAATTGCGAACCTGCCGGATACCTATGGGTCATAAATCTTTACCTTACCAGTGCTACCCGCCTAAAGTGACCAAAGTCAAGAAACCCCTTTGCTCAAACACTAGCAACAGTGTGGGATGGGCAAAAAAGCCAGAACCCAAGGGCCAATTGTAGGTTCAGGCCAAAAATTCCCACCCGGCCCCAAAGCGACCAAAATATCACACTGTTCACTAGGGAGGGGGTGGAGGGAAAAACTTCTCCTCTCCGTCGCTATTTCTAAAATGGCAGCTTGGCTGCCTCATGGCCACCCCTTTTATAGAGGGTTGGCCACGCCCCCTAACTCACCTGGATGTCTGAGTCCGGGTGGGGCCCCCCGCAAAGAGCGCGGTGGCCATTTTTGCGCCGCGCTTTCATTGCAGGCGCACCCCCAAAGAAAGACTCAGACACCGGTATATGGATAAAGGCATTGGACCACTTTTGACCCCACCCTCTGACGTGTATCCGTCAAATCACGGGGTGATGCATGCTGAAAAGCTCCTGCCATTACCCCTTGCTTGGTTCGTCGTTGACCGGTCAAAGCTATTACACCTGTACCTGTCTAAGTGTTGGCCAGTCAATTGCGAACCTGCCGGATACCTATGGGTCATAAATATTTACCAGTGCTACCCGCCACATGGGGAGGCTTCAATGAAGACTCATCGCTCCCCCCCCAGACCATCAGCTCGGTCAACAGGCCTGCTTGCAAATCTTCCAAAAAGAGGTTCATACCTCTAGCCCACAAGTGGACCCCATCCCCTGCATAAAGATCATAATTTTGTAAACTAATCGCGGGGTGTTGGATGACCATCCCCAAACCCTTGTCTCCCAAGAACTGGGCAACAGCCCTGTTCACCGAGCGGCGAGTGCGGTCAAGGGCACGGAGGTCAATACCTCCCCTGTATGAATGACGCGGTATGATGTCTGACCATAGCAGCCTTGTGGACGGCCACACATAATGCAAATAAGCTAGGTCACAGCAAATCGTGAATTTTAAAGAAAGGCCAGTGACCTGGGCAAGGTCATTGCCCCCAAGGTGCAGTACAAGGACATCAGGCGGTTCAGCATCCCTGATGGAAAACAGGAATGGCAACAGTTCCCGCCATCTCATTCCGCGCTTACCGTACCAATGTATGCGTGCGGTTGCATGCAGTCCAAGCTGGGGTCCCCACTCTGTCACCGCAGCATGCTGCGCTGCCCAGTGCATGTAAATGTGGCCCACCAGCCATACTGCCACCGGTGTGCGGGGACACACAGGGTCTGTAAAGGAAGAAAAGAGAACAATGACTTAACTGGTACTCATACCTGAAGAGGGCGAACATATAATGCAAAACGCATAGATCCCCATCTTCCCATACGGCTTATATCAGCCTCAGAGTACCCAAATGCAGCCGCAGTGGAGGCCGCCCCTATCCTAAATGAATGGGTGCTATAACGAGCCCAGAGGAGGCCAACACTGGATAGTGCCATACCGGTCACCTTCCAAAATTGAAATTTAGTAAGGAGAGACCCATCCTGGTGGCAGAAAAACGGGCGAGGGTGCGAGCCACGCACTGCCAAGAACTCCTGAGGGCACCAACCGGACAGATGTCTGCAATGGAACATCGTAGCAGTCTAACTCCACTGCCTACGCCATGCTGATCAACTTTTGAGGACCGTATCCTCAACTGAGCCCACTCATTAGAGACATAGACATCGTCGAGTTCGAGTGCCCTACGAGTCGCATCCGCCTTAGACAGTAGTACCAACTCACTGATGCGGAGCGCTCCAAAGAAGGCCACCGTGGTAGCTGCGTGAAAAAGAGCCGCCTCATACTTATAAAAAAACATATTATGCCAGCCTCTTGCAAGGTGGGTCAGTACCCCTGGTGAAATTGGGTGGCAAGTGTCCGGGCGGTGGCCACGTTCCCGTGACCACCCCTCCAAAACATGTCGTATGCGGAAATCATTCACGCAGTCAGCAAAACCCCTCACTTTGGCCATAAATGCCAGTGCCGACAGCCTGGATGCTATAGTGCGAGGAGCCAAGCCCTGACTGTGTAAATAAACCATAAATTGTAAAACTTGTTCGACTAGAATGGGCCACACTTCGGGCAATTGAAGTTGCACACAAAAAGTTCTAAATTGAATGAAAGCATGGTGATACGCCTTATGCGTGCGGGGTGCCAAAGACATGCCGGTCGCCCGGTTCACCTCTCCTTGCCAAATGTCCAAATCTCGGCTGGGAGTGGCGAGGGGAATTCCTCTGCGTCCGGAGCCAAGGCACGGAACCGGGGGATCTGCAGGCGGGATAAAGCATCAGCAATATCATTATTAATACCTGGTACATGTCTGGCCTTAAAAAGCACATTCAGGTGTAGGTTAAGTAACACAAACTGGCGGACCAACGCTATCACCCTAGGTGACTTAGACGTCTGAGCGTTGACAATGTGCACTACCGCCGCATTGTCACACCAAAAATGGACCACTGAGTCGGCCCACTCCTCGCCCATAGCATCAAAGCTCCCAGGATTGTAAAGAACTCAAGGAATGTAAGATCGCGGAGGCTATCCATGCCCCGCCATGCTGGAGGCCATTGGCCATAAGCCCACCTCCCCTCAAAGTAAATCCCATATCCCAGGGAGCCGGAGGTATCCGACTGTACTTGGAATCTAGGGGAATCCAAAAGGTCGGATCTCCAAAAAGAGACCCCATTAAATTCCCGCAGGAATTTAAGCCAAACCAAAAGGTCAGCTCGCATGCCCCTAGTCAGTCAGACTCTGTGATGGCGCTTTGACAAGCCAGACATGGCATCACATAGGCGCTGTGCAAATGCTCTGCCGGGCGTAACCACCCTGCAGGCAAAGTCAAGATGGCCACGAAGTACCTGAAGCTCACGAAGTGACACTTTATGTTTGGCCAGCAAGGCCAAAATCATCGCGGAGATCCGGGTGACCTTGTCAATGGGTAACCGGGATGCCTGTGCGACCGTGTCAATTTCAATACCCACAAATGTGAGCGTAGTGGATGGGCCCTCGGTCTTTTCGGGCGCTAAAGGGACACCCAGTTCCCGCATTAGCGTCTGAAATGTAGTGAGGAGACTTGTGCACGTGTCCGAGTCCCGTTCACCCCCGAACAAAAAGTCATCGAGGTAATGGGCTACAGACCAAGACCCGGACCTGCGAACAAAGGCCCACTGAAGGAAAGTGCTAAAACGTTCGAATGCTGAACATGAAATAGAGCAGCCAAAAGGCATGGCCTTGTCTACATAGAACTTCCCTTGGAATCTAAAACCCAATAGCTCAAAGTCCCCCGGTGCATTGGCAGTAATTGGAATGCCGATTTAATGTCACATTTTGCCAGGAGGGCACCAGGACCACAAGAGCGCACCATCCGTAGGGTTTGGTCAAATGACGTATACCTGACTGAACAAAGGTCATCAGGAATAGCATCATTGACAGAGAAACCCGCCGGGTACGATAGATGGTGGATTAAACGAAATTCCCCCGGGGCCTTTTTAGGTACTAACCCCAGAGGGGAGACCTTCAGGTTAGGGAAGGGTGGTTCAGAAAAGGGGCCCGCCACCCTCTTGGCCTCTACCTCTTTGGCAATATTCAGGGCAGCTACCTCCTCCTTACCCTTCAAGCAAAGTAAATTGGGGGCATCTTGGGGTCCCCGCAGCCCTCTGAATGGGATATGGAAGCCCCACTGAAAACCCTCCAGGAGGTACCTCGCGTCCTCCCTCCTGGGATAAGTTGAGAGCCATCGCTCCAACATATACAGATTAACTGGGGAGGGGGCCTTTTGACTGGCTAGCTCCATCAGCAGAAGCTCTGCCCGCTCCCTGTCCACCTCTACCTCTGTCCCGTGACACACCGGCCCGCGGGCATGCGGCGGCGGTGTGGGGGCCAGCGCAAGAGAGACACTCGTGTTTATATCGGCACTGTCGCTTATTGCACACACCATCAGCCGAGAAGCTCCAACACAGCAAGCGGGCTGGAACCCCCTGCCCCGCCGGCTGGCAGGGAGCCTGTGTTGGAGCAGCTCGCTCACGGCATGGCCACAATGGTACCTGTCCCCAGGTGCCGGACGTGTGGGAGTCATGTACAAGAGCCACAATTTTTGACAGGGCTCATCCCATCTCATCTCCGGGTGTAGGCGCACCCTCATTGTAAATTCCTCATCGTAAGCCAACCACGATGGGCCAGGGAAATCCACCATCGCCCTGTAAATATTGTCCAAGTATTGGACCATAGGAATGCCCAAATCAGGCCGGGCCCTAAGGTATACCGCCATATAAATAAGATATGCCGGCAACCAGTTGGCCCAGGTACGCAGTGGCATACGACGACGGGACAGCTCTTTGTCTCTGTCGTCCTGTCCCTCTCTCTCCTCCTTAGTGGGCTCATGGTTCAATAGGGAGAATATATCCACGTACTCCCCCCGCCAAATCCTCTCCCTCGTGACCTGGGACAAATGATCACCAAGGGGCAAAGAATAACCAGCCGTCAGCAAAGCCGTCACCGGCACATTATGTATATGGAGCATACGCAGTGGGACCTGGACAGCCCCTGCGATGCCCGGCACTGCCCCGGGGGCGGAAATCCCCGCCCTCAATGAGGTGCCATTTTGAAACCAAGGGGCACTGGGATAGACTGGTAACTGATGCCCACCCGCCTCAACTTGACGAGGCCAGGGCCACTGAACCCCACCACTGGAAGTGGGCTGTGATGTAGGTGCACTAATTTGAACCTGATACTCACTAGGTGCACACCGTGAGCCACCCACACTGGGGGTTCCGGCCCACGGTGGGCGTCGGAGCTCGCGACCGGAATCAAGCTCTGGGGCCACACCTGATTGTTCCCCGTCTGCAGCTCTGGACGAACAGGGAGCTGCGAGACACCAGCAGGCACAGGCCGGAGCGTCTCAAGCAGCTCAACCCGGCTGGCTGCCTGGTGCAGTGTGGCAGCCATCGAGGTAGCCGGTGGACACGAAGGGGCCCCGGCAGAAAGAAAAGCGCCCCCTCCCACAGGAGGCTGTGCAATCCCCAAGGATGCCTCCAGCACTGCTAAACGTGCTAGTAAAGCATCCACTGCCACAGAGCCCCCAGCATAAGGTGGGCCGGGTTGGCCGGAAGGCCCACTAGGCATTTGGAAATGGACACTGAAGTGAGAGCCTGGGCCAGAATAGGGCCATGCCCAAAACTCCGGCCCATGAGGGGCCGGAGGAGGAACGGATTGCGCACCCGCACCAGGCCCTCCCCTGCTGTCCTGACCCATGGCCGGTAACTGCGGCCCGAGGGCCGAAGCCCCTGAGGGGCCGGCCTGAGGCTGGCTAGCCAAGTCCGGCTGCCAAGTGCCAGCCTGAATCACCCCACCGGTATCGGTGGGCAAGGCTGGGTTAGTGCCCTGCCGTGGGGGCGCAGCCCTGGTCCTCCGACCTGATGGCTGTCCCCCGCCCTGCGCAGGGCCCGAAAAAGCCCTCCCCTTTGGCCGCGGTTTCATCGCCGGGGCCTTCCGTTTGGGAGGCATATCTTCGTAAAAGACAGAGTAGGATCCCTTTCCAGGGATCGAAAACCTAGCGCCAAAAGCACACAGTAGCCAGCAAGCGAAGGCTCTGCGCGCGCTAATCCTCCCTTCCCAGCCGGGAATGGATCAAGGTCTAAACAGCCGAAGACTACAGACAAACAGCGACGGAGAAAACTTCTCTTCTCCGTCGCTATTTCTAAAATGGCAGCTCATCTGCCTCGTGGCCACCCCTTTTATAGAGGGGTGGCCACGCCCCCTAACTCACCCGGATGTCTGAGTCTGGGTGGGGGCCCCCCGCAAAGAGCGCAGTGGCCATTTTGGCGCTGCGCTTTCATTTTAATGTGTGTGGGTGGGATCTTTAATGGGGTTTATTCATTTTAATAGGGTTTTATCTGTTTTAATGTGGTTTTATCTGTTTTTAGTAGGTTTCAACATTGTGAGCTGCCCAGAGTCTTCGTGAATTGTGCGGCTATAGAAGTATGAGAGAGAAATAAATAAATAAATAAGTGACTCCTTTCTAGAATGTCACTTTCGCCATGTCAGGAAACAGCCAATTTTCCCTTTCAATTGTTTCTTAAATACTACCCTAATTAAGAACTTAATGTCTACTGCCTTTTTCTAAAGAATAAGAGCATTTTTGTGAAACACAAAAAAACACCAAGCTGATGTCATTTTTGGTGACACACCCTTAGCTATATGTCCTAGTTTTGGCCAGGAGTAGATTGATCATTTGGTATGATATAATATTTTGCAAATGTTAAAAATAATAAACAGGGTTTTTTGACAGGTATGGCAGAACATGTAACATGTTGGGAAAACTGGCTTTCTGGATGATGTTGATTGGCAGTACCTTATTTAGAAAAGGGAAATCTAAAATGAAAAACAAAAAGAATATTACAAGCTATTAGATTCTTAACATACAGCTGAAATCACTTTCACTTCACTTCTTTCATTATAGCTTAAGCACAATTAATTGTCTACATATATAAGTAAAGTTACTTTTACTTGTCTTCACACAAGTTTCAGCAAGGACATCAATTAGACTTCATAGCTTCTCACAAAAGCAAAACCCCTAACACTGTGATGGCAAACCTCAGCACTCCAGGTGTTCTTGGACTTAAATTCCCAGAAGCCTAAGTCAGCACTCCCGCTGATCAGGACTTCTGGGAATTGAAGTTCAAAAACAGCTGGAGTGTCAAGGTTCACCGTCACTGCCAGCACTTTCTATCTCTACAGCCAGGCAGCATAACAGTCACATCCATACACATTCTATCCCCCCCACAGGGTTATAATTAATTCTTCTGGCACACATCCAACCTAAAACCACCAGTTTAATTTAATTTTAATTTAATTTAATTTTTGGATTTGTTCACCGCCCACTCAGGCAGAGCCCGACTCAGGGCAGCTTACATAACCTAAAAACCCATACTATATAAACAGTAATAAAAACCAACCCCAACCCCCCTTAAAACTCTCACCCACCCCATACAGGAGAGAGAGAATGCATCTCATGGCAAGAGCCAGCGGGCAGGAACCACATTGCCCTCAGGGCCCCATACCTGCCCCGCCAGCCTGGACTTAAGTCCTTTCCTGAAGGGTAGCAACTCTGTCTGCAACCTTAGCTCTACTGGCAGGAGGTTCCAAACGGCCGGCGTGGACACGGAGAAGGCCTTTTTCTTGTGCCAGAGAGGTGAGCCCCTCTGGTTGATGAAAAAATCAGGGACCCTCTTCGGTCTGCTCTGGTTGGATGAGCAGACGTTCTTAGGGTGATGTGGTCTCTTAGGTATCCTGGCCCACTACCATATAGGGCTTTAAAGGTCATAACCAGCACCTTGAATCGCACCCTGAGACAGACTGGTAACCAGTGCAACTCCTGGAGTAGGGGTGAGGAATGGGCGTAACGGCCACATCCCATCACCACCTGGGCCGCTGCACTCTGGACCAGCTGCAGCCTCCGAATGGTCAACAAGGGCAGCCCCATGTAGAGTGCATTGCAATAGTCCAGTCTGGAGGTGACCAAAGCATGTGTGACCGTAAGCAAGGAGTCCCTATCCAGGAGCGGGCGCAACTGGCGTATCAAATGAAGTTGTGTGAAGGCCCTCCTGTCCACAGCTGCTACCTGCTCTTCTAGCAGCAGTCGAGAGTCCAGCAGGATCCCCAAGTTGCGCACTGGGTCTGTCTGAGGTAGAGAAACCCCATCCAAGACCAAGGATGGCAGCTCCCTAGGCCCCTGAACCCACAGCCACTCAGTCTTGCTAGGATTCAGTTGTAACCCGTTGGCCCCCCACTCAGTTGTTTAATATTTATACCAATACATACCTGTATGCAAGATACATATGGTGTGGAATTGCTGTACAGGAACAGAGGTTAAGGGTCTGCAAGCAAAGACTAATAGTTAATGGTGTATGCCTTTATAAAATGTCACAGACCCTGTTTTTTTCTTTTCTGAAGCAAGTCTCTCTTCATTGGGATTATTTGCCCTGTGGGTATACTACTCCTGTGCTTTTCTTATTCCTCTATGTTGGGGAAGTGGTGACCCACAAAATGATGTGTTGCAACTCCCATCAGTCTCAGCTAGCATGACAACATCTAGAAAAACACTGTTTCCACATCCCTCTTTTCCTAAAATAGAGGCAGTTGGAAGAAATACTATAGAGCAAAACCTCTCTGACTCTGAGAGTTGTGTAAACTCTCATTAAGTGCCTCTAGGAAACAGTATGCTTTCTTACACAAACAATTAAACCATTAAAATTCAATCTGGATTTTGTAATTACACATTTTAATTTCAGATATTTGTTTGTACATAACTGTAACTCAGCCCATGAATGTACATTGTATCCTACTATGAAATGCATAGTCAGGAATGTTGCCAAGAGTTGATGGGAAGACTCATGTATCGAACTTCAGCCTAATGACTTTTATCAACTAGAAAGAACACAGAAAAGTTTTGTGCCCTTTGGGGGAAAGGCCATGAATTTACTCTAGTGACTGCAAAGAATAAGAGGAAAAGTCAATCTCTTTTATGGTGCTGTTTTCAGAATAGAATGTGCTGCTTTTATGTTGTGCCACTACAGCCGATGCCTGAACTGCCAGTGAAAATGCGATTTAGGATCCAAAGCAAGTTTAGCAGAGGTTTAGTAATTTAATCATATCTATCATCATTTTCATCTCATATGGCCATTAAGCAAACTTGCTTATATTTAGAGTTCTTAATCCATGCTTAGCATAACTCAAAGTATCTTCAGTTTTGCAATAGGATACAGCTACAGTGAGATAGAGAAAGAATCAATAGAGATTTCCAATGCCCTTAATGATTGAAATTGTATATATTTAACAGAAGTATTAAACATAGATTTGGTGCATCTTTGACTTGAACAGTATATATAGGAGCTGTCACCAGGTCTCCACAAAGTATGTCATCAATATAACACTGCCGTGTATAATAAAATGATGATGATGATGATGATGAGGTTGAGGATTATTCTTTCGGGAATTGTATTTATATCTATGGAAACTGTTCTCCAGTTTTCAGATGTTTCATTTTGTACTCTTTTGCTCCAACAAGAAAATAACAAAAAACACTACATTTCTCCAGTCCATCTCTAATTTGGAAAAGGGTGTTGATGAAAGTTCCTGGGGGAGGGAATGCCTTTGAAGTCACAAACAAGGACTATCAGGCAGTGGTGGATCTCCCCAAGAAGTCCCCTGTGGATTTGGATATATAAGGAAGACCCCAGGACTGGGGGTACTGATTCAACTCAAGGGTCCACCATAGAATGCCATTGGAATCCTTGCCTGTTCCCTCAGCCTTCCTAGTGGGAAGAACAAGAATGTAAAATAAGAGATTCTAAGCTCGACAACCCAACTCCAGAAAGCCTACTGCCACACAAGTAAGACAGCAGCAGAGAGAGCACCAGACTCAAGATTAGAGGAGATGTGGGGAGAGGGACATGAGAGGCTGATGCTATAGGCATATTTTCCCTTCCTGTTGTGGGTCTTGCTGACTTTGCTGAATATGTGCAACCCCATTGAAATGGACTGGACTAGTATATCTGCCAGGAGGCAAAAAGCAGAAGGGAAGAGGACCAATACTTGTCAACTGCCAGTGTAAAGAGCTAGAGTGGTCTCAGCTGAGGAGAAATTTCTTGTTAACCACTAGCCTATTACAACAAACTCTGTTTTAGTTCAACCCTCTGGATGGATCAAGGGATGTCAGAAGGGTCTATGTCAACCCACCTCCAGCCAACAAGGCTCACAACATGCACAAAAATTTGAAAAAAGACACTGTATACATAGAAACAGGTCAGAAAAAAACTTATAACTACACATAAAATTAACATGACATAGAAATAAGCTGATCTGCCCACTGCACTTGGAGACTAATTAGCTCTGTTTATGACTTAGAGACTTGATAGCACTGCCAATGACCCTGCACACAATCTCTCTAACTCAGCAGTTGTTTGCACTCATATACAAATACAGAAACAAAATACAATGACAATACCTGTAATGCAGCATGAACCTGAGTGGAAATATAGACCCTGCAACGACTCTGATTTTTCACCATGTATTCTTCCTGTCCCAAAGTCTAGCTACACAAACACAAATAAATTATCTTTTTGATCATATCTGGGTCCTTAATATTTATAGGGGGGAGAGGAAAGGCACATTAAACAAGAATGTGTAAACAAGTCAGTTCCAGAAGCATTTTGGCATTGTTGGGCTCAACTGATTTTCCAATTAACTTGAAAAGTAGGGAAAACAGTAATAGGGATCAGGATATAATAAATACAATAATCCATTTCTATAGTATAGTCTCTCTACCCTTATCTTGCATCTCAAGAAAGTCTAGCCTCTAGTCACACAGAGAACTGGGTTACATGACAGTCGCTTTGGAGGCTGTGAATTGGATTTGGTAGGACCAAGGTGATAATTTAAGAAAATGGAGATTTGGGAAAAGGAGATGCATACAGAGATAAATACAAGATTTTGCTGAAATCTATATTTCATTTTTTTAAAGTACATGTGATACCCTTTGGCCACCCAACCTCCCACCTCCATGCTTTCATCTTGTTTTTGTAGAAAAGAAATGTTTTTTTTTTTAACTTAAATGGTAAGAAAACACCCCTCGGAGTGGAGCCTGTCCATCTGGTAATATCATGCATGGGAGGGGATGTTCCTTGATCGTGGTGAACTTCTTTATGCAAGTATGTAACAAAGTTATTATCTTTTGAAAAGATGTAAGTTGTACTTAATCATGTAAAGTGTGATTATGCTAAAGAGGCGTTAAAGAATTTTCCAACATGCTTTGATAGAGACTAAGGATTTTTAACATATGAATAGAAACCTGCTTATTTTCAAACACAAACATTTGTGCATTCACCCTCTGAGTAAGCTGCTTTTCTTTATTATTCATGGTAAACATGGTCTTCGGAATAATTATGACCTCTGAATCAGAAACTGTTACAGAAGAGTCAACATCTTCCTGAAAGAAAAGTATCTGTGCTTGGAAGACAGATATCATTCACCAGCCTGTAAAAAATTTGCATTAGTTAATTACTCTACCTTTCACAAGGATGCTTATGCAACCAACATTTTCAAAGTTTATTATGTATGATGTTGTTTGAAAGTTCATTACTTGTGTCTAGGTTCTTCTCCACTGTGTTCCTCTTTCCTTGCATATTCACTGCATGCATAAACTCATGGCCTGGAATATGTATTTTTTTCATGTAAGAATGTAGTGCAGGAAACCCTATACTGAAATAAATGTATTTCAAGGATGCTGTATAGAGATGGATGTGGGGAAAACGTGCAGGTTTTATTTGTTTCAGCTTCTTTCAAGAGCTATTTCATTCATTTCATTTGTGTCCAATTTTATTTTTAATAAATGTGATAGGAAATCACTCTTTCAGGTTCTTTTGCTCTGTTTCATCTCCTCCGTGTTTTGGTACTAGATTAAATAAAGCCCTACAGACCTCTCAAAACTATTACAAACAACAGGGACAAAGCAACAGACAATTGTCTTCTTTCATGTCTAGGGGGCCATTCAACAATTATGTGATCCATTTTTTGGGGAAATTGTCCCCTCCCCCCTATGTAATCAGACTGTAATTTTAGCTTTGACCCCATCCCCCCTTTAAAATTATGTAATCCAGAGCTTTTGTATCAAAACTCTAATTTTTAGAGCTTTCAACTATTGGTGCCTAATGCACAACAGCTCCAAATGGATTATGTAATATTTGACCTACCCCCCCCCCCCGCTCCCACGTAATTTTTTTGTAATTCAGATGGCAGACCCCCCTCCCCCTTCAAGGATCACATAATTGCTGAATGGCCCCTAGGTCAGACTCTAAACTGCCAAAATGAAACCACATTTTGGTGGGTTCATTCCATAGTTCCTTTTGACTGATCTAATGTGAGAAAGATTAGTTGGCACAACAAGGTTCTTGTTGCCCAGAGTACACCCAATTGTGGTTCAAAATACCACAATATTTGAGGAGGCTCTTTCTGTGTACCCCACTCTTCTTCTGGAAACAGGCAGTAATACATCAGAAGGGGGGACTGATCATCATGAAACTTAAGTAGCCAAAGAGTACTTTAAAATTCACATTTTATCCTATTGCCATGCTGTCAGATTCTTGGCCATGGGCAGCTGACAGGTAACACTGCCCAAAAAGTAAAGGTATTGCAACCCAGAGTCTAAAATCAAGCCTTAGATAGACAGAAGCATAGTCCAAGCAAGCCAGACATCAGGTGCCCAAGACAGCAAATGACATAGAATATCTTCAGGAGCTTAGGCAGGATGGAGTTCAATGAGAGAGGATCCATTCAAGGCACAGCTACAGGAATCAGGGAGGAAGTCTTCAGAAGGAGGAACAAAGCACGAGAGCCCAGCAAGTTTACTAACTTTCTTTTCTAGGCAGCTTCTGGGAGGAAGGGTTGGTTCTTATATAGCCTCCAGGTAGAATACAAGCGCGGCGCCAAAATGGCCGCCGCGCTCTTTGTGGGCCCCCTCCCACCGGATGAAGGCATCCGGGTAGCTAGGGGGCGTGGCCAGCTCCCTTATAAAAGGGGTGGCCATGAGGCAGCCGCGCTGCCATTTTGCAAAGCGACGGAGCGGAGAAGTTTTTCCCCTCTTGCCTCCGTCGCTTTTACCTTTACCGGGGAGCCTTTTGGCTGCTGAATTTTCTCGTCTTCGGGTTCCCATCGGTTGGCTGAGATGCCCTCGAAGAAGAAGGCGGCTGAGAGCGCGGCTCGTGCGGTTCAGAGGCGCAATCCGGGTCGGAGGACCGCGGCTGCGCCTCCCCAGCAGCCGCCTTTGCCTGCACCCACCGGGACCGGTGGGATGGGGTCAATTCCCCCTTGGCCGGAGACCGGGGGCCCGCGCACGGGCCCAGTAGGGGCTGCAGCCCTCGGCCCGCAAGCGGTGGACACCGCTCCTGGTGTTGCCCATTCCGCTGGGCCTTCCTCCATAGGGGCGCAGCTCGCTCCGGGGGCTTCCAGCTTTGGGGGGTGGTGTGGTCCCCTTCCCTGGCAGGTTGCTCCATCGGCCCTACTGGGCCCGGGTTCGGGGTCGTGGCCCTATTCGGGCCCCAGGGTACAGGGACCTGTACCCATGCCTGTAGTAGGTGGGCCGGCTGGCCCTTTGCCCCATGTCAGCGTGGAGGCCTTACTGGCCCACGTTGCGGCCCTTGAGGCATCCCTGGCCCGGGCTACCCACTCTGGGGCTCCCTTTGGGGTGCAGTTCGATGCGTCGTCTGCTGGGCAGCGGCAGGCGACGGGACGGGTCGAGCTGCTTGAGGCGCGTGGCACGACCTCGGCCACTGCCTCGCAGCTCCCCAACCAACAGGCCGGTGCGGGTCAGGCACCGTCGATGAGCTCCACGGCGGTCGTGAGCTCCGACGCCCCAGTGGGCCGGAACCCCAGGTGGGGGCGGCCCATGGGGGTGCAGCATGTGAGTATGCGGTCCAAACTAGTGCACCTACACATGTGGCCACGTTGGGGGGGGCTTTTCAATGGCCTTGGCCTCGCGCGGGTGGTGCGGCGGTCCACCCACTGACGCCCCACCTGGCGACGTCAACTACCACCCAGGGCCCCGTGGTGGGGGGTGTTTCTTACCCTGTGGGGAATGTTTTGGGGGGGGCCGGGTTAGTTCAGGCCCCTTTCCAGATGCCCGCAGTTTCTCCTGTGCCTGTGTCGGCCTTGCCGACAGCGGGGTATTCCTTACCACTGGGTGACCATTTGGCACAGACCACCAAAGAGAAGATCTGGCGGGGGGAGTACGTGGATATCTTCTCCCTCCTCAACAGAGAGCCCACCAAGGAAGAGAGGGAGGGGCAGGATGAGAAGGATAAGGAGCAGGCACGTCGTCGCAAGCCACCACGTACGTGGGCCAACTGGTTGCCGGCCTACCTCATATACATGGCGGTATACCTTAGGACCCGGCCGGATTTGGCGATTCCGATGGTCCAGTATTTGGACAACATCTATAGGGCGATGGTCGACTTTCCGGGCTCATAGTGGTTGGCTTATGATGAGGAATTCCGTATGCGGATTCCCCTGCACCCCGAGATGAGGTGGGATGAGCCATGCCAGAGGCTTTGGCTTCTGTACATGACGCCCACGCGCCACGCGCCCGGGGAGAGATACCATTGTGGACATGCGGTCCAGCGAGCGGCCCCAGCACAGATCCCCCGCCAGGTGGCGGGGCAGGGGGTTCCAGCCCGCCTGCTGTGCTGGACTTTCTCGTCCAATGGTTCCTGCAATAGGAAGAATTGCAAATACATACATGAGTGTCCCGCCTGCGCTGGCCCCCATGCGGCCTCTGCCTGTCCCAGGCCTGGAGGGATGCGGGGCAGAGGGAGGGGCGGACAGGGGGCTGGCAAGACTGCCGCAGATGGAGCTGGTTCACCGAAAGG
The DNA here is from genome assembly GCA_035047345.1 of Bradypodion ventrale. Classification (NCBI taxonomy): domain Eukaryota; kingdom Metazoa; phylum Chordata; class Lepidosauria; order Squamata; family Chamaeleonidae; genus Bradypodion; species Bradypodion ventrale. Next base: position 71,780,598 of record JAWDJE010000005.1, on the reverse strand, counting down.
CTCCCTCCCCAATTAATGTGGACATGTTGGAGCGTTGGCTCACATTGTACCCGAAGGGGGAGGATGCGGATTATCTCCTTCAGGGTTTTAGGCAGGGGTTCCGTATCCCTTTCATGGGTGATAGGTCCCCCCAGGATGCCCCCAACCTTTTGTCCCTTAGGGGGAGGGAGGAGGTGGCTGCTGCCAGCATTAATAAGGAGGTCGATGCGGGCAGGGTCGCTGGCCCTTTCCCTTCACCCCCGTTTCCCAATCTTAAGGTATCGCCCTTGGGCTTAGTGCCCAAAAAGTCACCGGGCGAGTTTCGCCTTATTCATCACTTGTCCTACCCAGCCGGCCGATCGGTCAATGATGCTATCCCTGATGACCTTTGCTCAGTCAGGTATACATCTTTTGACCACGCGCTGCGCATGGTGCGCTCATGTGGCCCGGGTGCGCTGCTGGCTAAGTGCGACATTAAGTCGGCCTTTTGCCTCTTGCCGGTGCACCCGGGCGACTTTGAATTGCTGGGTTTCAAGTTTCGGGGTGAATATTACTTTGATAAGGCCATGCCTTTTGGCTGCTCCATATCATGCTCGGCCTTCGAGCGTTTCAGTACCTTCCTAGAGTGGGCTTTCGTCCGCAGGTCAGGGTCCCGGTCTGAAGCCCATTACCTGGATGACTTTTTATTCGGGGGTGAACGGGGCTGGGACACGTGTACACGTCTCCTCAACACATTTCAGACGCTAATGGAGGATCTCAGTGTCCCTTTAGCGCCCGAAAAGACCGAGGGCCCATCTACCCAGCTAGTCTTCCTGGGGGTGGAGATTGACACAGTAGCGCAGGCTTCTAGGTTACCGCGGGATAAGGTGTCGAGAATAGTGGCCCTTATCTCGGACTTGCTGGCCAAGCGCAAGGCATCACTGAAGGAACTGCAGGTGCTGCATGGTCACTTCAATTTCGCTTGCAGGGTGGTCGCACCAGGCAGGGCATTTGCTCGGCGCTTGTGCGACGCCATGGCAGGATTATCCAGGCCCCACCATAGGGTCAGGCTTACCCGGGGTATCAGGGCAGACATGCTTGTCTGGCTGCAGTTCCTGAGGGAGTTCAATGGGGTCTCATTTTGGAGGTCTGACCTCCTGGCTTCCCCTCGATTTCAGATTCAGTCTGATGCCTCGGGATCCCTGGGTTATGGGATGTACTTCAATGGGAAGTGGGCCTATGGTGGGTGGCCACCAGCCTGGGCAGGCACGGGTCGCCTGCGTGATCTCACATATCTGGAATTTTTCCCTATCCAGGTGCTTTGATGCTATGGGGCGAGGAGTGGGCCAACTCGGTTGTGCATTTCTGGTGTGACAATGCGGCTGTTGTCCACATTGTCAATGCACAGACTTCTAAATCGCCCAGGGTTATGGACTTAGTGCGCCAGTTTGTGTTGCGCAGCCTGCGCCTCAACGTTCTTTTCAGGGCCAGGCATGTCCCGGGCATTAATAATGATATTGCTGACGCTTTGTCCCGCCTGCAGATCTCCCGGTTCCGTGCCTTGGCCCCGGATGCGGAGGAATTTCCCTCGCCACTCCCGGACGAGATATGGACCATTGGCAAGGAGAGGTGAACCGGGCGATTGGCCTGTCACTAGCGCCACGCACGCGTAAGGCGTATCACCACGCATTTAATTCTTTCAGAGCATTCTGTACCCAATTTCAACTGCCAGGAACCTGGCCGATCCCGGTAACCCATGTTCTGCGGTTCATGGTTTACCTGCATGCTCAGGGCCTTGCACCTCGCACCATAGCATCTAGGCTGTCAGCGCTGGCTTTTATGCCCAAGGTGGGAGGTCATGTGGACAGTACCACTGACTTCCGTGTGAGACATATTTTGGAGGGGTGGGTGCGGGAGCGTGGGCGTTGCCCGGACGACCGCCTCCCGATTTCCCCATGGGTTCTTACCCAGTTGGCCCGGGGCTGGCCTGGCCTCTGTTTTGATAGGTATGAGGCAGCCCTATTTCATGCAGCCACAACGGTGGCATTTTTTGGAGCGCTCCGCATCAGCGAGCTTGTGATGCTGTCTAAGGCGGATGCAAGTCGTAGGGCACTGGAACTCGAGGATGTCTATGTTGCCAAAGACTGGTCTCAGTTGAGGATACGCTCCTCTAAGACGGATCAGCATGGCGTAGGCAGTGGTGTAAGACTGCTACGGTGTTCTTTGGCAGACATCTGTCCGGTTGGTGCCCTACAGGAGTTTCTTGCACTGCGTGGCACGCACCATAGCCCATTTTTCTGTCACCAAGATGGGTCTCCCCTTACTAAATTTCAATTTTGGAAGGTGACAGGCAAAGCGCTGGCCAGTGTGGGCCTCCCGGGCGCCCGTTATGGCACCCATTCATTCCGAATAGGGGCGGCCTCAACTGCAGCTGCTTTTGGGTACTCCGGGGCTGACATACGCAGCATGGGAAGGTGGGGTTCGCAATGTTTTCAGTTTTATGTGCGCCCACTTCCGCCGTGAGTACCGGTTAAGTCACCTTACCTTTCTTTTCCTCATTTTTCTTTACAGACCCTGGGTGTCGTATTACACCAGTGACAGTATGGCTGGTGGGCCATAGCTACGTGCACAGGGCAGCGCGTTACGCTGCGGCGACAGAGTGGGGACCCCGACTGGGACTGGGTGCATACGCAAGTCTCACATGGCATGGTAAGCCTGGGATGTTATGGCGGGAGCTGTTGCCCTTCCTTTTTTCGGGCCTGAATGCTGACCCGCCTGACATTCTGATATACACCTTGGGGGCAATGATTTGGGCCAGGTCACCGGATTATCGCTGAAGCATGCGATTTGCGAGGACCTCGCCTACCTGCATTACGTCTGGCCTGCCACAACCCTTGTTTGGTCGGACATGGTTCCGCGCCATGCGTACAGAGGAAGTTTCGACCTCCTGGCCCTTGACCGCGCTAGACGCATGGTGAATAGGGCGGTGGCGCGGTTCCTTGTCGACAGGGCTTGGGGGCGGGTCAGTCGTCACCCCGCCATTAGTCTACAAGATTATGACCTTTATGCAGGGGATGGGGTCCATCTGTCGCGAGGAGGTATGGACCTCCTGTTGGGTGATTGGCGAGCAGGCCTGTTGACCGAGCTGACGGTCTGGGGGGGGCGTCGAGCCTTCTTTGAAGCCCCTCCGTGTGGCGGTTAGCACTGGTAAGGTAAACATTTATGACCCACAGGTATCCGGCAGGTTCGCAAATGACTGGACAACATTAGACAGGCATAAGTTGGTTAAACGTTGTCCGGTCAACGACGAACTAGGCGACGGGGTGATGGCTATAGCTAGACAGCATGCATCACCCCGTGATTTTACGGATACGCGTCAGAGGGTGGGGTCATTAGTTAGATATTGACTACGGTCAACAATTTGTTTGTTGTCAACAAACAAATTGATACAAATAGATACATTGTAACCAATTGCCGTTGGCAATTTTGGGTGGTACCTTACCAGTGTTACTTCGGCCTGCTTGCCTTAAGAATTATGATTGGTCGATTACCAATAGAAATTTATAATTCGGACTAGGGCATGAATCAATAAATGTGGCCCAATGCCGTTATCCACTTTCATTAGTGTCTGAGTCCTTTATTGGGGGGTGCGCCTGCAATACAAGCGTGGAGCCAAAATGGCCGCTGCGCTCTTTGCGGCCCCCCCCCATCGGACAAAGGCATCCGGGTAGCTAGGGGGCATGGCCAGCTCCCTTATAAAAGGGGTGGCCACGAGGCAGTCGCGCTGCCATTTTGCGAAGCGACGGAGCGGAGAAGTTTCCCCCCCCACCCCCTCCCTAGTTAACAGTGTGACATTTTGGTCGCTTCGGGGCCAGGTGGGAATGTTTGGCTGGGACCCACATTGGCTCTCGGGTCCTGGCTTTTTTGCCCATCCCACACTGTTGCTATGGTTTGATACAGGGGTTTTCTGTTACTGCTGTTGACTTTGGTCACATGGGCGGGTAGCACTGGTAAGGTAAACATTTATGACCCACAGGTATCCGGCAGATTCACAATTGACTGGACAACATTAGACAGGCATAAGTTGGTTAAACGTTGTCCGGTCAACGACGAACTAGGCGACGGGGTGATGGCTATAGCTAGACAGCATGCATCACCCCGTGATTTTACGGATACGCGTCAGAGGGTGGGGTCATTAGTTAGATATTGACTACGGTCAACAATTTGTTTGTTGTCAACAAACAAATTGATACAAATAGATACATTGTAACCAATTGCCATTGGCAATTTTGGGTGGTACCTTACCACTGTTACTTTGGCCTGCTTGCCTTAAGAATTATGATTGGTCGATTACCAATAGAAATTTATAATTCGGACTAGGGCATGAATCAATAAATGTGGCCCAATGCCGTTATCCACTTTCATTAGTGTCTGAGTCCTTTATTGGGGGGTGCGCCTGCAATACATCAGAGCCTCCAGGGGGAGTCCATCAGCTTCATCATTGCAAGAACTAGAATGGGTGATGCCGACCCTGACATATGCTCATCCTTGTTTTTAACAGGAATAAGTACAGATGAGGAAAAAGAAGTCATATAATGGTTATCATTATTGGACCTACGAAGGGCTGCACTGCTTTTCATCGTCATCAGTTATGGGAAACTGTTTCCAGAGCCCCAATTTACACATATCAACAAAAAGTTATTCTTAGACCACATGAGTAATCTTTAGGGCAATAAGACAATTTGCCTCAAAAATGGTGAGACAATTTCACATCAGTCCAGTGAAAGTAAAGATGAATAAAATCTAAATTGGATTCCTCTCATTTGTTACATGTGCATAATTCTGATCCAGAGGCTCTCTTTTAGAAATGAACAAAACAATCTGAAAACAAAAGAATGAGTGTCCTTCATGTTGTTTGTCAGTCATTGTAACCCAGAAGTTTCAAACTTAATGCAATAATACTTGATGATAAAAAGATTTCTGAAAACATGTGTGCAAAATACAAGAGAGAGGAAAAAAGATGGACTGTGACTTTTCATTGACAATGGTAGATGAATAATAAGATACTAGCATATTTCGCCTGGCCTTGCCGGGCAGGTTTTTGTGTGTGTGTGTTGTTTTTTGTTTTGTTTTTGGTTAGGGGTGGTTTGGGTGGTGGTGACTGGAATTTGTGGTTTTTGAATTTATTTTATTTATTTTTTATTTGGATTTTAAATTTTATTTTTACTATTGCATACTCTTCCGGCCTCTAGGTGGGGTTGTGATTAAGAGTGTGATTGTTTTTCTTTCTTCAGTTCTGTTGCGGAGGCATGGAGGGAAGATGTCTTTCATAAGTGCTCTTGACTTATTATTTTATTTTTATTTTGGTTTGATTTTGGGGTGCTGGGCTGAGGGGTTTAAGTAGAGTGTTTCTATTTAAACCCCCCAAAGTGTTTTTGCTTGTTCTTTTTATTTTATCTGGATTTAGATCATTTGGATTTTTCTCGTTGTTATTTATTGTTTTGATTTTTTCGTATTTATTTTTGTAATTTTTGTAATTTTTATTTTTTGAGTAAGGTATTTTCATGTTGTTATGGTGTAGATAGGTGTTTTTAGTGAGTTTTCATGGTTTTTCGTTAGCCTTTGTTATTTCGGATGTGTTTTGTTGAGTTTGTTGTTTATTGTTTTGTTGTTTACTGGGTTTATTTGAATTATTTGTTTACTTGTGGAGTTTTTTATTTTTGATGGTTGTCCTTATGTTAAACTGTTTTTGTTTTGTTGTGGTTGTGTTTTGCAGGGTGAAGAATGGTCTGTTTGTCTTTTCCCCATTGCTGTTTCAAAATTAGTTTTCAATGCAGCGATGGGGAAAAGGAAGAGCCGGCAGTCAGCTCACTCTTCGTCTGGTAAGGTTTGTTAGGTCGGTCGGGGGAGAAGGAGGCAGAGAAGAGCTATCTGCTTGATGATGGTTCTCTCCTCTCGGCCTCCTTTTCCCCTGGCTTACCTAACGGGAGATCGGCAGGCAACGATCCGTAAGGGGTGGTGCTCTTCCTTGTGGATTGCTGGCTGCTGCTTTTCTATTATCTCCACCGCTGTTTCGTGCTAGTTTTCAAAACAGTGATGTACGTAGCAACCAGTCATTCGCCAGTGAGTGTGCTCTTCCTTGCAGATTGCTGGCTGCTGCTTTTCTGTTATCTCCACCACTGTTTCGTGCTAGTTTTCGAAACAGTAATGTACACAGCAACCAGTCATTTGCCAGGGAGTGTGCTTTCCCTGATGAAGTGCTGCCTGCTTGTGGTTCCCCCCCGCCTCAACTTACCTTGAGGGTGGTGGTGGTCTCGCCATGTCTTTGGCAGGGTAATGGGGAGGACAGGGAATCCCTCTTCTGCCCTTTGCTCTGGGAAGAAGGCCAGCTGTGGTTTTTGCATGTTTGGGTTAGCGAGGCCATGAGGTGCTGCATCCACCTGTGATGGCCTTGCGCTCCCATTGCGTGAGCCTCTGCATCCGCCTGCAGTGGCCTTGTGCTCCCATTATGTGAGGCATTATTTTATTTTATTTTTCACATGCCAGCTTCTTTAATGTTCTATGCGTTTGCGCTCTTCAGCCTGATTGGCTGAAGTGGTCACGGTGTGGAGAATGCTGGGATTTGAAGTTTTCCTTCTTTTGTTTGCGTTCATGCAGCAGCTTTTTTCCACAGCTCATTTTTTATTGGGCACGCCAGCTTTCCAAACGTTCTCCTTGCTCTCACCTGTCAGCCTGATTGGATGAGGGGTGGCATGGTGCAGAGGACACTGGGAGTTGAAGTTGATTTGTTTTGTTTGCATTCGTGGGCCAGTTACCCCACTGGTGACTGCCGGACCCTTGCGGTGATGGTCAGGCGGGGTAAAGGTAAGTGCGAACGGCTCGGTACGGGATAGTATGGATGGGTGTGGGCGCGTTTGTCAGATTCCAATGGTTAATGTCCCTCCTTATAGGTAAAGAAGATGCAAGTATTTATTTATTATTTCAATTTCTACACCACCCACTCACCCTAAGCTGACTCAGAGTGGTTCACAGTCATAAATAAAAACATAGTTAAAAACTGATTAAAACTACCCACCCCTAAAAAGTAACAAGGATATACAAGAGAAACATTATGAAATCACATCAGATTTGTGATTCTGGTGCAGGTAATTTACTTCTATGCAGGTACTTTACTTTTAATCTAAGCAACTAGGCTTGTGTTTAAAAAAAGGAGTAGCAGATGCCCCAATGTTCTATCAGTTGAATTCAACAGAAAGGTACACAAGGCAAGCCACAGTGACAGCCTTCGCCAGTAAGCTGATGTAGAAGTATTTATTTATTCAGTTTTTATAGCTGCCCCAATCGACATGTGACTCTGGGCAGCATACATAAAATCCCCAATATTTAAACTGTAAAAACACTTAAAATTCCTAAAAACACTGAAAAACTACATCCCACATTTACCAATTAAAAATCTAGTTAAAAACTGTTAAAAACATGAGTGATCCTTCTCTAAATGAGCCAGTGGAGGGGGGGGGTTACTCTCTCTCTCCACCTCCCCAAACCTGCCCTGCCAGCCAGGTTTTCAGCTCTTTCCTGAAGGGCAAGCAGCTCTGTCTGGTGACACAGTTCAACTGGCAGGAGGTTTTATAGGGCCGGAACGGATACCAAAAATGCTCTTCTTCTAGTGCTAGAGAGGCGAGCAGTTGGTATTTTTAAAGAGCCCCTCTGGTCCACTCTAGTAGGATGGGCAGATATCCTTGGGGTGATGTGGTCTCTTAGGTATCCTGTCCCACAACCATGTAGGGCTTTAACGGTAATTACCAGCATCTTGAATTGCACCCAGAGGCACACTGGCAACCTCCGGATCTCTCATAGCAGGGGTGAGGCAGGGCATTGCCCAAAGATGCCACACAGTAATGCCAAGCATGTGTGAAAGAGTTTATGTTTCAAATCATAGGCCCTTTTCCATAAACTTCAACTTATTCTTCAAAATTAATTAAAATAGGCTTGGAGTTCTTCAAGTGAACTGAAACATGACAGAACGGCCATTAACAAAGGATAATGATACACATCAAAATGTCAAATTGTGGGGAGGTGTTAAGCAGGAACATACATGGTTGGCATTACTTTCATATTTATTTGACATCTTCATTAATGATCTAGAAAGGGGAGTAAACTGCAGGTTAATGCAATTCAGATATGATGCTGAATTGGGAGGCTTCAGTCAGGGTGTGTGTGTGTTTGGGGCGGGGGGGGGGATAGAAAGGGGCTGAAGATATTAGAAGCACAGCCTTATTAACAAAATGAAATTCAATGTGGAACACAGCAATGTAATAATATCAGAGGAAGAAATATAATCCAAAACAGATCTATTGAATGCAGGAGTGAAACCTGGAAAGCAATAAAGCTTAAACAGCCATAGAGATGGTAATGGAGAGCAAATTAGTCAGGAGTGTGTAATATAAAGCAGCACAGCAAAGGGTTGAGCCATTTTGATGGAAATTTCAAAACAAGATGGTAGGAAGAGATGGTAATAACACGAGCCAACATCAGCGCAGAGTAATGATATCCGAAATGCTGTATGTGGCTTGAGGTAGCATTTTGTCATTTTCAAAATATTTGATTGCAGAACCTTCTACATTATCTGGAGGCTGAGAGTAAAAAGAATATAAGAGGTAAAAATTAGGCTGTATAGCCTGTGTGTATAAAAATGGATGAAAAGACAGCACAAGCTTTGTGAATTATGCATGATGTCATAGCCATGTTTTCTCTTCTAGAGTAGCACATAGAGAGGAAAAATGCTTTGCAATTTATCTCTCTTCTATCTCAATGTCCTTCCCTAAAGGCAGGCCTGAATGTGCCATATTTTAACAATGACAAAAAGTGTACAATGACATTATGAAGACAAGAATGGGAAAAGGAATAATAATCTTTCCAAATAAATGTGTAAAATATTGATATGGATATCCACTAGAGATGTAAATTTCAGGGTTGCTGATTTTTTACCCATAATTTTTCAAGAATTCCCCAGAGGAATTCTGGGAGTTCCAGCCCAAAGACCCACAACTACAGACATCTGCATTTCATTCATCTGAATGAGGACCTCAGTGATTGAGCCGCTGCATTAAGATGGAGAATAGCCATATGTATTTCTTTGAGGTTACCATTGGAGTCAGACAGGCTTTCCCCCACTTTTCTTCCTCATGGTTCTTGACTATGTCATGCAGCAAATAAAAACATGCTTTGGGACAGACATCCATTGGTCTGGCTAAGGCTTTCTTGTTGACCTGGATTTTGCCAATGTTATTGCTTATTTGAGGAAGATGAATTGAAACTGCAGCATGTTATGATTGTACTGGATGAAGAGGCAAATAAAGTTGGCTTCAGGATAAGTGCCAAAAATTTGAAGATCATGTACATGAGTTCCATGGCCCCAGAAAGGGGAACTATACTTTGACCACAGCAGTTGGAAGAAGTGGAGAAATTTACCTATCTCGATAGTGTGGTCGTCCAGAATGGAGATGCAGAGGTAGATGTTAAATGCTGCATTGAGAGAGGCGACAGCCATTTTTTGGAGGATGGACAAGATATGGTTCTTGTCATCCATATCACTGCAGGTTAAGCTTTGTTTGTTCACTTCCATCATGATTCAGATAGCTATCTATGCCAGCGAGAATTGGAAGGCATAAACACATATTAATAAGAGTCTTAACTTCTTCCAACAGAGGTGCTTTCACCATAACTTAAAGATCTGATATTTTGATCATATTACTAATGAGGAGGTGCTTCGAAGAAGTGGCTCATGCAAACTCCATAATATTGTTGCATGCAAAAGACTCCAACTGCCTGGTCACATCCTTCACATGGAGAACAATTAGATATCTAAGGTGGCAATGAGCTGGGCACCAAACAACGAGAGCACCCCTGAATAGCATGGTTTAGAACACTGACACAAGATTTGAAGGCACTACATATCACTTGGGAGAATGCTAAAACACTCACCCAAGATTGAAAATGCTGGAAAAACCTTGCTGCCCAATATGCCATGTAGAATGGGAAGATCTGTGTCTATATCTATGAATCAGAGCCTATTTCTGAGGTTGTGTGGCTGTCTCGAGCCTAATTCCTGTTGGTAAAGCTGCCGTGGTGCTGCCTAGAAGGCATAGTTTCATTGTCCTTCAGGATTTATTCATGGCCTCCAGGAGAATTATAACCCCAAGAAGAGCAGTGGCAACTTTCTCTTTTATACATTACCAACAGGAAAAAAGGCTCAAGACATCCATGCAGCTTCAGCTATAGACACTTGTCCATGTGAGTACAATGCAGTGTCTGTAGGTGTGGGTCTATGGGCTACAACTTCTAGAAATCTGGAGTTAAAAAAAAAAACCACAAGTTAAAAAGGGTACATCCCTAATAGCTATGAGATGAGATCTTTTCCACAACTGAGCTCACTCTAAAGTTACATTATCCATCTATGTTACATGTACAATGCATGGGTATATGCATCTAATGACGGGGGGGGGGGGCAGCATCTCTCCTCACACTTATGGATTGAAGCAGTCTTCCTTCCATGAGCTGCTGGTAGTCAGATGTGAATTCAGCTTTGGCCCATCTTTACTGCAGTTGTAGCACCTACTGAGGTGGGGGAGGTACACAGAAAGAGCCTTCTAGAAGATTGTGGTACTTTTAATCATAATTGAGTATATTCTGGTAATGGCAACCTCATGTTGTCAGGTAATTTTTCTCACACTGGGTCAGGCAAAAAGAACTGCAGTATGAACTCACCAAAAAGTACCTTCATTTTGGCAGTTTTATGTCTGGCCTAGACACAGAAGAAGAAGCACCTATTTGAGGAAGTGATATTAGGGAATATAAGCAGAATGTCTCTTTCTAACATCTCTTCCTATATTATACACATAGAAGTGTTTTGGTGGACTAATGGCTTTGTGTAAAAATTCCTAGGAATAAGAGGACTGGGTTGTAAAGTTGTGCTGTTGCAAGATGTTTGGCAGCTCTTTCTTCTCCCCTTATTGTCCAGCAGAGACGGCACAAGCTACTTTTGCCAGACTGATCCTTTTGTGAGCGAATTCTAAAAAGACTGTGAGCTGGCGGCTCTCTCAGGAATTAACAAGTTCTGGCACTGGTGATGTTTTAGTTGACTGCAGATATTATAATTCTCTTGTGAATAACTGGTCTATTTGTGTATTTGGTGGATTTTCATTTCCAAGATATGTCCCTTGCCTGCCTTCTCCACTATAGTAACCTTGGGCTTTGTTTGTTTATGCACTGCATTGGGGGTCATGCCAAGTGAAAATGGTTAATCTCTAATTTATGGCTCACATGACTTTGGTTTAATTTAAAAGAAGAAAATTGGAAGTTTTCTTACAAGCAAGAAGGTGATTTGATAATATGCAACATACTGAAACAAATAATTTATGTCATTCTTTAGGCTAACATTTACAAAATGTGGTGGCATGTATGCATGTATGTTAAATTATTGACACCTCTTAATTCTATTGCTCCCAACCCACCCACCCCGGAATGAGATGGACAACTTTGTTGGATTAAAACAATGGGCCACTTTATTCAACAAACTAAACTGTGGCAGAACTGATCTGAATGGTGTCAAACGTAGCATGGGTAAGTCAGCCAATTCACACTATTAATTGTATTTATTTTATTTCTGCCAATTGCAGAAGTGGCATTCCACTGTTCACACTTCTGCCTTAGTTCAGGTGAAAATGACTAGGGGCCACTAAGCCGTCTAACATCCGTGGTCCCTTGTTCTCGGTCTGCATTTAATTCATCAACCCTGTTCCTTTGCCTTGCCTCGCTGCCAGACTGATGAATCAAATGCATCCTTTACCTGATAGCTGGGCTTAAACTATTAACTTACCTGTGCTACCCGCCACACTGAGAGAAGTCTTTCAACTACTTTCTGACCTACCCCAGCCTGCCAATTCAGACTGGAGACCACCATTCAGAGCCGCCAGAAACAATTGCATGCCATCCTCTGACAAATGCACTCAATCAGCCCTGAACAGTGACAGGTGTGTGACATGAATCCCCGGGTGCTCCACCACTGTGTCAATGGCCTTCTCCTGTGGAAAACGTGCTACAGAGCAATTCACCCTGTGCCAGGCCCTATCAAGATGTCTGGGATCTCAAGGGACGTGATAGGCAGCCCTCGGAATGATACAAGAACACATGAAAGAGGTGTGGGGCCATTGGTGATGCAACAGGGACAAATCTCTGTGCCCTGAATTACTGAGGTCAATCCCCGGGATGACCCCAAGGTCATTACTACTGAGGTAGAGCACCAAAATGGCAGGGGGAGGGAAATGATGGTTTTCTTCTATGAATGAAAGAAGGTGCCACCACAGCATTCCACAATTTCCTCACCAAACCACTAATGCCAAGAGCCGACCCCTGATTATGCCAGGGGCTAGCCTCTGTCAATGTAAATAAACCATATAGCAAAGGGTGTGCTGCACTGGCAATGGCCAGCAGTCGGGCAAGTTGTTATCCCTGTGAAAAGCCTCAAAGTGATGCACTGTTGCCTCATAAAAAGCTTGGGTCCGAGTGGCTAGGGACATACTAATAGCATGGTTTACTTCCCCTGTCCAAGGTTCCAAATTTGCGCCAGATGTTCAGAAGTTTAGAAGGCAGGAACTGGGCCATCTGTAAACAGGACAAAGCATTGCCAATACTATTGTCCATGCCCAGAATGTGATGGACCCTAAATATGATATTATGGTGCAAGGTCTCAAGAAAAATGGGCGGATCAGCCTCATAACTCTAGGTGAGCGGGATGTAAGGGATTTAAGGATGTGAACTACGGCCATGTTGTCCAACCAGAAAGTGACATCGGAATTGGCCCAGAGGTGCCCCTACATAAAAACAGCCCCAAGAATTGGAGAAAACTCCAAAAAGGTGAGATGCCTAAGGATGCCCAATGTGTGCCAAGTGTGGGACCAAGTCCTGCAGCACCATTGGCCCTAGCAATAAATCCCATAGCCGTAGGCGCCAGAGGCATCAGACTGGACCTGAAATTGTCCTTGCAGTGGCAAGGGTGAGTGCCAAAAGGATCCCCCATTAAAGTCCTGCAAAAAGTATAGCCACATCTTCAGATCTTCTTTAATATCCCGGGTCAACCTGGTGCCTTGGAAACGTTTGGATAAGCCAATCACAAAGTCGGCGGACAAATGGCCTGCCAGGGGTGACCACCTTACAAGCCAAGTTCAGGTGGCCAATGCAGCACTTGCAATTCCCTAAGTGTAATTTCACAACAGGCCAACACCGCTTATATCAACAAGACCAAGCAGTCAACCTTATCCTTGGGAAGACAGGAAAGCTGCCCCAGTGTATCCAAATCAATACCCAAAAATGTAAGTGACACCGACAGGCCCTCAGTTTTCTCCGGGACCAGGGGAACACTTAGTTCAGCCGTAAGGTCAGCAAAGCATTGCAGCAGGTGTTGGCACACACATGACGATGGGGAACCACAGAACACAAAGTCGTCTAAATAATGAGTGACTTGATTAGAGCCCGCTCTGCATTCCAAAGCCCATTGTAGGAATGTACTAAAGTGCTAAAAAGCAGAGCATGAAATAGAACATCCGGGGTGTCAGCTGTGAGGTCCTGCTGCCCAATCTCAGGGGGATCCTGCTGGCCCTGACCTTGGGTGGCCTCAATCTCCTCAACCTGGTGCAAAAGTGCACCAAATACCTTGCCCCAGTCCAAGGCACTGTGGGCCTGAGGCCCCCAGCCCACCTGCCTAGACAAAGCACACACTGGCCAAGCTGGGGATGACCCAGCTGCACTCTCCATCACCAAAATGTGGGCAGCTAAAGCCTTGGGGTCTGGTGTGGGGATGGAGCCAGCCACTGGGGCAGAAGGGGGAGTGTGGGGAGAGCTGCGGTGGGAGGACTGGCCCTCAAGGCTGCCCAAGTTGTTGGGTGTTTAGGCACCATGAAGCATTCCCAGGACTCGAAACCCCCATAGGCTTGGTCTCAAACCAGCGAAGATGGTCCTGTAAGGCGGCCAAAAAGCACTTAAGGGCTCCCTGTCCAACTGCTGCATGCTCCGCCGACCAAAAGTCTCGATGAGCAGGCCTCAAAAAAGTTGCGTTTGGAGCTTCGGAAAAAGCTACTTTCAGAGGCTCCGAAAGCAAAAGAGAACAGAGAAGGACGCTCACCTCTGCCCTATATAGGGCTTCGGCCATGCCCCTCTCTAGCACATGCTTTTAGTGCTCAATCTGTCCCTCTCATCCCGGGAGGCAGAGGAGCAAAGTGAGTACCCAGAGGTGTCCCTCTGTACACGCGTACCATGTAGAAGCCAGTCTAGCATTTCTTTTAGAGTGCTAACATATCTACGTGACATTTCTTTGCAGTAAAACTGTCAACTTTGTAGCACTTCTCATACATGAGAAATTTCACTTTCTAACTAAACATTATCACAAAGTTTAACCTTGTGTGGAAGGTTGTAATGACACCCAAACATAGTGAATTATGGCTAAGACACTGAACAATGACATTGTGACACAAGGTAATTTTTTCTACCATTTACTAAATTTTCTTAAAACATTTTGCTAGTTGACAAAATCTTCCACTTGCACCCTGTAACATATAGCTGAATCCAACGATGTAATCTGAAATGTTGGTTGCTGGAAAGGCAGGGAACTTATAATAAAAGATTTAAGTTTAATAACTGAAATGTAATATTGGAATTACTTTTACATTACATGTAATATTGGATTTGTATTTCATTTCACATTAAACCATTTTTATATAGTTCAATATGGCCCACAGTAGGTTCAATGGATCAGAGGTTCCAAAGCATTACATGAGATAGGGTTGAATGCTCATCCCTCAAGCTCTCAAGCTGATTTATTACAAACCTCTGTGCAAAGGCATATAGTATAAGGTAAGAATAACAGAGTTGCCATAGCACCCATTTAGGAGTGTGCTTTTTTTAAAAAAAATAAAGATGTGGCAATTTCTTTTTAAACTAGTAATGTTAAAAGCCCATTTAAAGCCATAATTCCTAATTTGCCTCCTTGTCCTAAATAAACAGAAGCAGGCTTAAGAAGCTAAAGATGTGCATTGTGTAAAGTTCTACATTTTTCCATTATGAATTTTTTGTAGAGTGCCTTTTGTATACAATTTGTACATTTCTTCTTTCATTTTACACAAAGGGATCCCCCGCTCCGAATTATTTTTTTCCTCATTTGTGTTTTGGGACATTCCAAAAGGCCTAAAAATATTGAAGAACTATTTTTTTAAAAGCAGATACAAAATAACAAAAAATCAACCTACCTCAAAAGCTGGCTGCCCTGCACAGAGAACTCACTCAACCAACAAAACCACAACACAAAGAACAAGAGAGAACTGCAGCAAGCCATGACCAACCAACAACAGCAACCACCCACATTGTCCAGACCTTGACCCACACATTCCCACAGAAGGAAACAAACAATTCCCACCCACAACCTGGCAAAATGTAAATCTTTAACAGAATAAATACACTGTAAATTACCTAAATAACAATTTGAAAAAATCAGTCCAACAGGGAAAACACACCCATCCTCACATACAATGAAAAAATAGCAAAATAAATAGACACACACTTCTCCCAAAACCAAGAAAACGAAGCAAATTAAGTCAATTAAAGCCTCCCGCACCCAAAACTTATAGAATACTAGCAGGGTGTCCCGTGTTGCCCGGGGATTTTTTTTTGGGAAAGTGCCACCCCCTCCAACAGCCAGTTATCCTGGGCCTGCAGTGTCATGCATGCATAGACATACAGACATATGTGGACCTCCCTTGGTGGAGGTGAAGAGGGTTGTGGTGTCCTGCAGGCTGGTCTCGTCTGTCCTGTGCCGGCGAGCGGAGGCATCCTGGCACTGGTGTTGGATAGAAGAAGTACATTAGAGGTTAGAGTTGATGCAAGTGTTAGGTTGGTGGTGGGAGTTGTGAGGTGGCATTTAGCTGGGGCCCATGTTTTGTAAGGTTGACCCGCACTGCCCGGCCAGCCGCCACGGCCTACTCTAGCCCAGTGACCATTGGAAGCAGAGTTCCTCCCCCCATATGTTGCTGTTGTGCCCTCCATGTCAGAGTCCAGTGGTATCCCCACAACAGTTGGGACCAGGGCCACAGCTGAAGGGGCACAGCCGGCCATTGGCCTTGGCCCCTATAGGGAGGCATGGTATAGCCAGCAGGCAGAGACCCAGGATTGGCTCCCAGGGAACGGGTTATCCATAGCCAGCATGCAAGGGCATGGGTGCGTTTCCACACAGCCACCCGGCCGGAAGCCGTGGCCAGCCAGCAGAGGTCCAGGTGCATTACCGTGCCAGGGAGGGACGGGCCATGCCCAGCAACTGGGGTGGAAATGGTGCATGTGGGTTTCCACCCATGGGCAGAGGCACGGGTGCGCCTCCCCACAGCCTGCCACTCGCATGGCACAGCCAGCCAGCAGAGGCCAAGATGCAGGGACGGCAGCCAGGGCCGGAACCCAGCGGGCAGAGGCCCAGCCAGAACAACCCACAGAAATGGGGCAGCCGAGGCCAGCGGGCAGAGGCCCTGGCACATCTCCCCACAGAGGCGCAGGTGTGTATCCCTGCCGGGAAGGCATGGGCTGCAGCAAGCGAGCGGGGCAAAGTTGGAGCATATGGGCTCTCGACCACAGATGGCTTACCTTGGCTGGTGGCTGGTCCTGCAGCAACTCGTCTCTCGGGCCACACGGCGTCCACCAGTTTTCTGGGGTTCTCGGTCATGGTGCCTCCTTTCTTGCCAGCATGCCACATTGCTGCAGGCACCTCCTCTTCTGGGTGTCGGATTTCTGCACCTGCGCAATGGCACCACTGCTGGCACTCTTCCGTGCCTGCACAGACGTCCATGCATGCGCATTGGCCCCATTGCTGGTGCTCTCCCCCGTTGGTGGGGGCGCCCCCTTCACATGAGGTATTCAAGTCACAGCAACCCCCACGGGCTGCCGGACCCCTCCAGTCCGACTCTCTGGTGCTCAAGGTAGGTTGTGCACCAGGTTTCAGCGTGCTCGGTGTGGGGTGTGGATTTCTATTCTGCACCCACAAGATCTCTCGTTGATTTTATATATATAGATGGGGAGTTTTCTCTCTATCCTACCACTTGATGCTTCCCCCACATTTTTTTTTTAGTCCAGGAGACAACTGGCCCGGTACCAAATAATTAAAGAAAAGAAAGAGGGAACAGAGGAAATCTGTAAACAAATAGAAGTGTAATCAAAACGTAATGCAAAGGAGGGACACACAGGCAGCAACAGAAATAATGCAAAGAAATGGAAGTGAAATTTCATCCAAAATCAAGAAAAAAGTGAAAAGCAAAGGATTCATGATGGAGGCATAGTAGGCAGATAACAATCCAAGATGGTGGACATTAAGAGATCAGCACATTGTACTCTCACAAGGAACAAATTAAGCAAAGAGTGTTCCTTAATGTGTTCCAAATGCTTTGACAGACTCTAAATTCCCACTCAAACTTGGCTATTTCATTGGCTGATAACAATCTTGAGATGTGATGTTATTGGGCAAAAAATGTCACATGATTTGAAGCACAAAGAGCACTGAAAGGTTGCATAAAAGAGGTAACATAAAATAAACATTTTTTGTGTATTTCTCTTTTGTAAACACAATTCATATTTTAGAGGCTTTCTTTTGATAATCACTAAAAAGAAAATGCATTGCATGAAAGAGAATCTTCTCTGTGTTTTTGGTCTTTTACTTAACATGAAAGACCCATGTTTATTAGTACCTAAATAATGAAAGAACAGTGAGTGTGCTGATAAACTCATGGATTAGGACTCAGGAGCCCAGGATTTAAATCCAAGGTTATGGAAATTCACTGGGGGCTGGCACTGCTACAATAATTCCTTAAATACCTCACATACATTGAAAACACTTTCAGGGGTGCTATAAACTGGATGGGACTTGATGGCACATAACAATAACCATGAAAGAAAAGCACTTTAATAAAGATGTAGAAGCTAGGTATAAATCCTCATTTGTCTCATCCTTGGAAAAATAATTTTCTTCACTCCACAAAATAAAGAATTTTATATTGCTCAGAAAAGAACAAGATTTTTTTCCCTGCAAAGTAAAGTGAATTGTGCAAATAATTCTTCAATGCAGCTAATCCCAAAGGCACGGAATGACAATAGCTTCATTACATAGTCTGTTAAGGCTTCGAAGCAATGGAGAAGTAGTTGGTGTTTTGCAACAAGCCACCTGTCATACACATCTGAATGTCTGTATGTTCTTCTCTCCTAAACAATCAAAGATGCTAGCTTTGTGGAGAGGCCTTTAGCACAAATTGTAGAGACTTTAATGAGAAAAAGTAGTGCTTTGGCTCCTACTTTCACTTTAAAGAGGGATCTAATGGGGCTTCAATATCCTTGGTTGGTGTCTCAACATGACAATCTAAACTCATACCTAGAAATGTGAAGGCCTAGAAAATATCCGGAAAAATTTGGAAAAAAATGGTTTTTCCTGAAGTATTTTTTGTTTTCCCCCGAAAAACTGAAAATATAAATTAAATTCTGTTTGTAATATTTGTTTGGATGCACTATATTTTTAATATGCTAGTTGTGATAATTTTATGCCCAGCAAAATTGTCCAGTTATATTTTATGTTTCTAAAGTAACAGAATGACTTTCAATCTGGGGGGGAAAAGAAGTATTAATGTAGCATTTTTTCCAATTTTCCCAAAAATTTCCATCCCCCCCCCCCAAAAAAAAAAAACACCTGGGGTTTTGTCTGAGCTTCAAAAATTTTGGAAATTTTACATTTACAATTTTTACAATCGACGTCATAACCCACCCCGCGCTGCCAAAACAGCGTAATTTGGCAGCGGAGAAAAACGCTTTCCACGCATGCATGGAAGCGCTACGCCACTTGCGCAGCCCCTACGCAAGTGGTGTAGTGCTTCCATGCATGTGTGGAAGGTGTCCCTTCCACGCATGCATGGAAGTGCTACACCGCTTGCATAGGGGCTGCGCAAGCGGTGTAGCACTTCCACGCATGCGTGGAAAGCAACCTGCACAGGTCCTGTTTTTCTGGAGCCGCAGGTTGACAGGTATGCCATTGACTACCAGCGATGGTGAACTTTGGCACTCCAGTTGTTCTTGGACTTCAATTACCAGAAGCCCAAGTCAGCACTCCTGTCAAGGTTCACCATCATGGGACTAAACCATCCTTAAATACTTTATATTACAACACAAACAACGTGTAGCAATTTATTTTTCTTAGAAAAATACATTACTTTCCCAGCTACCATTTGCATTGCAGTTAAGCTCAAAAAGAATAGGAGGGCCTGTGTGGATTTGTTTATGTGTGCATGGCTGATGATGTCATAGTACCTGTTACTCAGGAATCCTGACTTCACTATACTATTGGTCAGGAGAATAGGAGGGCCTGTGTGGATTTGTTTATGTGTGCATGGCTGATGATGTCATAGTACCTGTTACTCAGGAATCCTGACTTCACTATACTATTGGTCAGGAGACCAGGCCATGATGTGACATATCCTCTCTGCTACTCTGACAATTTATGAACTCAACAAAAGTGGGAGAGCAAATTTAAATTTGAACAGTTGTGGTTTTTTTGCTATGTGATGGAATTAGGAAGTGTGAGATAAGTGGCTTATGAAATGTAGGCCTGTTGATTTGAGCCTAGGATGGGAAGGCCAGGACAATGGGGAAAACATTGGCTGTTTGTTAACTGAAAGTCATACCAGCTGCATGTTATCTGATGGGAGAACAAGAAAGCCTCAAGTTACAACTCTCTCCCTGGTACCAAATAATTAGGCAAATTATTCCCACTTGAAGTGAAAGGAAGGGGAAAGAACTGTTATTGGGGTTTTTTTGGAGAAATTACTGTCTTCCAGAAGGTTTGAGATACTGGGACATTTGTTTGGTACATCTAGAGCAGTGTTTCCCAACCTTTGGATTTCCATTTCTCAGAAGCCTAAATCAATCCCCCAAATTACTGATCAGTCAATGTACTGATTTAGGCTTCTGGGAACTGAAGTCCCCCTGTAAGGCATGGGTCCCATGGTGGGAACCACTACTCTAGAGAGTGGTTTGATGGGTGTAAAGATGAAAAGGCAACTTGCTTAGTGTCTATTAGAAGAATGCTCACATGCTACTTGGACTTTCTGCATATGTGATAGAACCAGGTTGCCATTCTGCTGGACAGTGAATAAAAGTTTATCCTATTTTGCGGGAATTGTTCTAGAATTTTAATTTGCTCCAGAAACTTTTTTCTTTGCTATTTTTGAGTTCCTTAGGTGTTTGATTGTTGACCGTTGAACCTTCCTGCCTTTTCAAAAAATCTGTTCATTTTCACAGTTATTTGAGTGTATGTGGTAGGAAGGCTTCCTGGTTCTAAGCCCCAAATTAGCTTTGGTTGGATGTGTATTTGATTTTTTCTGAATTTATACATTTATGTGGGTATTTATCAATCTAACCTTGCAGGATTGGTGGAAGAGTCAAAGTACTAACCATGTAAATTTTTGGTTACTCCTGAGTACACTGAAAAGTTGGAAAGACTGGAATGTAGATAGGACTGAGCAGGAAGGACCCTCCCCCCGGGGTGGGGCTTAATTACACCAGGAAAGTGTGGGTTGTGTGTTGAATTTGTGTTATCCTCTTTGCTCTGGCCAGTTTCTTGACATGCCCTGATATAACTTAATCTAGTTTCCACTAGAGATATTTAAAATGCTTATTAAGACATCTTAGGAAAAAAATGCCTTTTGTTACACAGAGTTGGTGCCTTCAGACACAGCACAAGTACTAAAACTAGCCAAGCTATTCACAGAGGAGAGCAGAATCCCCACCCCCACCCCAATTTCTTCTTCCTTATCTTGGCAGTAATAATAAAAAAGCCCTAGCTGTTTGTTTCTCATTCATGACATTCAACATTTACTACCAATGAAGGCTGCCTCTTGCTGTGTAATGGCAGGGCTGGACCTGATTGGCAGATTTCATGTGTGACCTCATTTGCTGCAGAATTTGGATGTTGCTAACTTCATATCCTGGCTTTTTAAATATGCCCGAATTGGACCTTTGAGTAAAAAGTAATTGGCAATTCAGAAGTTCTCATTATTCCATTTTCTACATCTAGGATGAGACATGAGCTGAAAAAGGAAACAGAAGGCAAGAGTCCAAATACATATTAAAACGTGAAAGCGCTTATACATTTGCAGCCTATACACATAATGTTACTTTATGTTGAATATCATTAACATGCCTCTTTGATGCAAACAAATATTCTGGAACATTTTGAATCTGTGTTTAACTTCAGCCTCAAAAGCAGAGCTGGTGAAGTACCCTTGTGCCTGCAGTGTGAATTCAGGGCTCTGTTTGCACAGCAGTAAAATCTAAATATTGAACAACAGCAATGTTTTATTGACTGATTCCATATTAAGCAACTTAACCCGAGCAAAACCTCAACCACCTCACTGTCAGAAAAGTTCATTTTCACCCTGTTAATGATGGCACAGCCTTTTCTTCTGCAGCATTAAATATGCATAGACAAGTAGGCACAATACATATGCCACAGTGGCACGATTTACATTTCCTTTACACAATAAATTTGCTCCCATGAGCCACTATGGCTATGAGCCATTATCTCCAATGGAAATAATGGCTTGTGGGATTGTGACTTGTTCTAGTGGTATCCATCAGGATTCAAAATACCTCTGTAATGAATCTTATAACATAAGTACATGCTCATGTGGCGCTCCAAGGGAATGAAGAAATATTTCTAATTTCAGGAGTACATTTTATTGTATTTTGCATAATGACTGTGAATGTATTACATCAGATAAATGAATGGGAATAGCTTTTAGTGCAGCATTCCATCATGGGCAAATAATAAATCAGCAACCTATGAACCCATGGTCCATTTGGAGCATGTTTAGAGCCCTCATTAACCCACATGGGCTAATTTTAATAGAAAAAATTTAATGAAGGAAGAGAGGGGATTTAATAATTTATTAGGGGACTGGGGAATGGAAATGTACTCGCAATGATAAAGTTTATCTGAGTGCTAACAATATCCAATGGCTTTAATTTAGTGCTCTTTCTTGTAGCATTGACAGCTTTCATCAGCAAGGCAGTTTTTGGTGGTCATTATGCCAAAAATGATCCTTTTTTATACCGAGGGCCATTCTATGCACACTTATTAGGAAGAATGCCTACTGAACTCATCATGACCACATAAAATTGAGCTTTTACTAATTATCTGCTTTTGATGTACTGTCGTTACTCTTTTACAGACATTCTCCAAGGATGACTACCAACTACTGTTTTTATTACCTGGAAGGTTTATAAAGAGTGGTAATGTAGTAGGACTGTTTGGGGAATTAGGGAAGCTGCTTACCTCTAGCACTGCACAAAATTAACAAACTGACCTCTTCATCATTTGGTACAATGTTGGTACAAAGAAGACAATGTGAGGAACAATGATCCAGCAATAATCTCAAATCTGAGTTATGAGAAAAATTGTTTTGAACATTCAAAATTATCCTCCTATAGGTAATCCTATAGAATGCTATGAATCTTCTAGAATGATGATTGGACCCATAAGATTCTCCAGATATTCTTGAACTGTAACTCCAAGGCAGCATCAGTATCAAACATGCCACATACTTGCCACCTCTTTCTAGGACATACATTGTTTTGTGCAAAGGGTGGTGTATAAAACCGAGCTCATGTTTTAAATTTTTCACTCTCCACTGATTTTGCTATCATTATTTCATCACCAGAGGCCATCATAGATCTGATTCTATCAAGATCAATGTCTTAGTCACAATCTACAAAATAGAGGTTCAGAAACTTTTTGAATAGCCAGTACAGTGGACTCATCGGCCATCTCCCTCAGGCTTATGTATTTGCTTTGGGTATACATGCAAATCTCATAATAGGTGTTGAGATTGGGGAGGAGAAAGGATTTCCCCAGCAATTGTATACTCCTGTGAACTGTCCCTGTAATAAAGCATTGTGTGTGACTTGATTTTGAGTGGGCAATTAAGATACCTTAATTTTAAAAAAGACCAGCTCTTGATAAACATTAAAACATCTACGACCAGTCTATTGATATAGATTAACACTACTGAATACATTTTTAAAAATTCTTAATGGGAGAGTCACTGTGTGAACTATCATGAAGAAGACTTTGAAATTTACCACTCTACCATGGTCCAGAACATTTCAACCATTAATCTATGTCTGCTTATAGCACGAACCTGCTGTCTTTATTCGAAATGGCTTGCCAGTGAGAGCTATAAATGTTGAACTTATTGATAAATCAGCCAACATAGATGGCCACTATGGAACCCCTTCATCAACCTCTGTATTGCACTCAGTATTCTTCAGGGCTGTCACCCTCTTTGAGATGAAGTGCTAAGCTTAAGGAAAGGTCTTGCGGCTTGATAAATTAGCCTCCCTTCTACAGCCAAATATTTGATTTGAAAACACTTTGTGCCAATCACAATCCCATGGGAAAGTGGTTCTTTTAATATTCCAGGCTAGAGAGAAATATCAGTCACATTTTCAAATAAGAAACGTTCAGTTTCAGAAAATGGGTACAAGTCACAATAACTGGTGTTTGAGAAGACATTAAATGTTACTAATCAATAAAATTCATTTGATTGTGCAAATATGTATGAGATGGGCTTGTTATCAAAGCATAGCATGTGTCATGGGAAAGTAATCAAACCACTCTGATTAAATTCTGGCAGTCAGAAAATGAATTTCCATATGAGGTGAGTTTTATTCATTCGCACATGGTTGAAATCTATATTACAAATTTCCAAACAATTATCTAGCTGATAATGCAAAATATATAAGCAGGAAGAAGTGCAAAGAATGAAGGTGCTTGATTACAGTTCCTAGTGCAAAGTCTTTACAAATTAAGAAAGGCTTTTAGAAACATATGAAAGACAGGACTAACAATAACTTTAAACAACAATGATACATGCTGCAAATAAAAGAAACTTTAATAAAACTATAAAACAATGTTGTGAGCGGTAGCCAAAGGCAGACTGTCCATTGAATCCAGATGTACTTCTCAAGTCATCCTACTAAAAAGGAACAATCAAGTTATTCTTTCATACTTCCATAACTTTAAAACATCATTGGCAGTTTAGAAGCCATAGCAAGCACAATACAGTATGTGGTTTCTTATGCATTGATCAGGAAGGCCCAGCTCTACTGCCCATTTGCCTTCCAGAGAAGCCCAAGGGGGAGGTGAGTAAAGGATCTTGCCGCTCCCTCCCCATCCAAAGACCTGGCCCCAGAGAGGAAGAAAAGGCATCAGGAAGGCCCAGCTCTACTGCCCATTTGCCATCCAGAGAGGCCCAAGGGGGAGGTGAGTAAAGGAACTTGTCCCTCCCTCCACATCCAAAGACCTGGCCCAAGGAGAGGAAGAAAAGGCATCAGGAAGGCCCAGCTCTACTGCCCATTTGCCATCCAGAGAGGCCCAAGGGGGAGGTGAGTAAAGGATCTTGCCGCTCCCTCCCCATCCAAAGACCTGGCCCCAGAGAGGAAGAAAAGGCATCAGGAAGGCCCAGCTCTACTGCTCATTTGTTATCCAGAGAGGCCCAAGGGGGAGGTGAGTAAAGGAACTTGTCCCTCCCTCCACATCCAAAGACCTGGCCCCAGAGAGGAAGAAAAGGCATCAGGAAGGCCCAGCTCTACTGCCCATTTGCTATCCAGAGAGGCCCAGGGGGGAGGTGAGTAAAGTATTGTGCCCCTCCCCCCCATCCAAAGACCTGGCCCCAGAGAGGAAGAAAAAACATCAGGAAGGCCCAGGTCTACTGTCCATTTGCTATCCAGAGAGGCCCAGGGGGGAGGTGAGTAAAGCATCGTGCCCCTCCCCCCCATCCAAAGACCTGGCCCCAGAGAGGAAGAAAAGGCATCAGGAAGGCCCAGGTCTACTGCCCATTTTCCATCCAGAGAGGCCCAGGGGGTAAGTGAGTAAAGAATCTTGCCCCTCCCTCACCATACAAGGACCTGGGGCCAGAGAGAAGGACACTTCTGTAGACCCCTGACCACCCCCAGGAGATATTATCCACAACCACCAACTCCGTGCGGCCAAAGGGAGGCGAGAGCTGCTGTATGCATGCAAAGGATAAGTAATCGAACTGAAATAATATAGTTGACTATACATAGATGGCTTATAGCAACTGAGTGACTGTACAAGAAACTGACTTACATAGAGACTTGATACAGTGGACTTTTTCTTTCTTTCTTTCTTTCTTTCCCTTTCATTAATTAGTTTAACTTTTTCTTTGATACTATGTGATAAACTGTGATATTGTGCATGATAATACTTTGTTTTAAAACTGTTTAAACTGTGATAACATGTGTGATGGAAAGGGACTGGCGTAGAGAATGGCAAGGCATGCCACAAAGTTTGCCAAGAGAACCCTATGGACCAAAACAAAAGACAAAACAAGGGGATGCTCAGCACAGCAGATCTGAAAAGGGGGAGGGATATGAAAGGGGGAGGAGAAATACAGTGTTGCATGGAACAATACTGCATAGGGACATGGAATGTGAGGTCTATGAATCAAGGGAAACTGGAAGTGGTTAAAAATGAGATGGAAAGAATAAGCATTGACATCCTGGGCATCAGTGAGTTAAAATGGACAGGGATGGGTGAATTCAGCTCTGGAAACCATCATATGTACTACTGTGGGCAAGAAAACCTCAGAAAAAATGGAGTAGCCATAATTGTCAACAAAAGAGTGAGGAAAGCAGTAATGGGATACAACATCAAAAATGATAGAATGATGTCAGTCAGAATCCAAGGCAAACCTTTCAATATCACTGTAATCCAAGTCTATGCACCAACCACTAGTGCAGATGAATCCACAGTTGACCAGTTCTATGAGGACCTACAACACCTCATAGAACAGACACCAAGAAATGATGTCCACATTATCTTAGGAGATTGGAATGCCAAAGTAGGAAATCAAAAATTAAATGGAATAACAGGCAAGTTTGATCTTGGAACACAGAATGAAGCAGGGCAAAGATTGATAGAGTTCTGCCAAGAGAATGCACTATTCATAGCAAACACCCTCTTCCAGCAACACAAGTGGCGACTTTACACATGGACATCACCAGATGGCCAGCATTGAAATCAGATTGATTACATACTCTGCAGTCAAAGATGTAGAACCTCCATTCAGTCAGCAAAAATAAGACCTGGAGCAGACTGTGGCTCAGATCACAACCTACTGGTCGCAAAATTCAGGCTTAGACTAAAGAAAATGGGGGAAACAATTAGACCAGACAGATATGACCTACACAACATCACTAAAGAATACACGGTGGAGGTCATGAACAGATTTAATGTCCTGTATCTGATAGACAGAGTACCAGAAGGATTATGGACAGAGATGCGGGACATCATGCAGGAGGCAGCAAGAGAAACCATACCAAAAGAAAAGAAGCATAAGAAAGCAAAGTGGTTGTCTGAAGAGGCTCTTAAAATAGCAGAGGAAAGAAGGAATGTAAAAGGCAAAGGAGAAAGGAAAAATGCAACTACCTGAATACAGAATTTCAAAGAAAAGCAAGGAGAGATAAGGAAAAATACCTGAACAAACAGTGCAAAGAAATGGAGGAAAACAACAAAAGAGGCAGGACTAGAGATCTTTTCAAAAAAAAATGGGGAAATCAAGGGAACATTTAAAGCAAAAATGACTATGATAAGGGACAAAGATGGAAAGGAGTTAGCTGAAGCAGAAGAGATCAAAAAAAGATGGCAAGAGTACACAGAAGAACTCTACATAAAGGACCTCAACACTCCTGATAATAAAAATAATGAGAAATTTGAACTTGAACCAGACATTCTGGAGAGTGAAGTCAGAAAGGCCCTAAAAAGCACTGCAAACATTAAAGCTAGTGGAAATGATGGTATCCCAGTTGAATTTTTCAAAGCCCTAAAAGATGATGGAATCAAACTACTGCATTCAATATGTCAGCAAATTTGGAAAACAAAACAGTGGCCACAGGATTGGAAAAGATCAGTGTATGTTCGAATCCCAAAAAAAGGCAATGCCAAAGAATGCTCAAATTACCGAACAATTGTGCTCATCCCACATGCCAGCAATATGATGCTCAAGATAATACAGGATAGGCTTCAACAACATGTGGAGATAGAAATTTAACAATAAATAAAAATAAAAAATAATAAAATAAAAACTACCAGAGGTGCAAGTCGGTTTCAGAAGAGGCAGGGTGACTAGAGACCACATTGCCAACATGGATCATGGAGAAAACAAAAGGATACCAGAAACAAGTCTACTTTTGTTTTATTGACTACACCAAGGCTTTTGACTGTGTGGACCACAACAAAATATGGCAAGTAATTAAAGAGATGGGAATACCAAAACACCTCATATGCCTCCTGAAAAATCTGTACACGAACCAAGAAGCAACAGTTAGGACAGAACATGGAAAGACAGAGTGGTTTGGAATAGGAAAATGAGTAAGACAAGGCTGCATTTTATCACCCTGCTTATTCAATCTATACACAGAGCACATAATGCGCAATGCAGGGATGTCGCGGGCTTCTCTCTCTTAGACTAAACTACCCTGTGAGATTCTACAGACAGCAGTCTAAAAGATTTATACTGCAGAGGCAGCACAGCACTTTCTCAGAGACTTCCCTGCTCAGGGTATCTTTTGCAGGCAGTGTTTTGAGGTACACTGATTCTCTAATTAATCAGCCTCAGCTGACAATTAAAAATAGCAATGAGGGATTTATGAGAGTGTTTCTTCTGAAACCCAAACATTGCCTTCCTCTACGCTTGCCCCTCCCACTTAAGGCACTCAGTGAGTCTAGCGTTACCTTGAGATGAAATAATTGCTTCAGTGCAGGAAGGTACCAGCAAGATAATGTTGTTCTCAAAACAATCTCCCGAGAGGCCCAGTCCTCTTCTTAGCTGCTTGAATCTAGCCTTCCTGACAAAAACCTTAAATTTATGGCTTATGCTGGACTTCTAAAAATCTCCCCCTTCTCAGCTTAGAGGAGTACAAACCAAAAACTACTAAGATCATCAAATTAGCAGCATTTATTGGTTTACAAAAATGAGGTAGATTATTATGCGGTTAAAATATACATTTAAAAATACAAAATAGAAATCATAAAACAAACATGAATAGCTAAGCTGACTAAGTAAAACTAATGGCTGGGGCCAGAGACCCCTCCATAGAGATCAGACCAGCATTGTCCGATTTCTAAGGAAAAGAAAAGACAGGCAGCATTTCTTTTAGGCATGAGAAAAGCCGACCTCTTGAACACTAAAAGGTATCAGTATTTATACGTTTTTCTTTCATACACCCACCATTGGAAAAATGTCAAAACTCCCAGTTATGTCATCTTGGCGACATTAAGACTGGACACCTGGGCTCTGCCAGCTGTATCTTTGCACCTGCGTGCATGCGTGAGATTCTTATCTCTCATCCTGTGAGATAAATGTATCTGTCAGATTCTCAGACATAGGGTCTTCAAATCTTGGCATCAATATGTGGGGGTGTGAAAGAATGCCTGGCTAACACCTGGTAATTAGCACTACATCATAGAATAAAAATCTAACTGGACATTTCTACTTCACACAATTAAAATTAATGAGAATGTCTTCCTTTTTAATTTGCCCATCACAGAGGAATCACAACATGGGATCAAAATTGCTGGGAGAAACATCAACAATTTGAGATATGCAGACGATACCACCCTAATGGCAGAAAGTGAGGAAGACCTAAAGAACCTCTTGATTGGATTGAAGGAGGAAAGTGCAAAAGCTGGCTTGAGACTTAATATCAAGAAAACCAAGATAATGGCAACAGGTCCAATCAGTCCCTGGAAAATAGATGGGGAAGAAGTAGAAGCAGTGACAGATTTTACTTTCTTAGGATCTAAGATCACTGCAGATGGCGACTGCAGCCATGAAATAAAAAGACAACTGATTCTGGGGAGACAAGCGATGAGAAACCTGGGGAATATAGTGAAAAGCAGAGACATCACCTTGAAAACAAAAATCCGCATAGTCAAAGCAATGGTATTACCAGTGGTAATGTATGGGTGTGAGAGCTGGACCATTAGGAAGGCTGAGCGCAGAAGAATAGATGCCTTTGAGATGTGGTGTTGGAGGAGAGTCCTGAGAGTCCCTTGGACAGCAAAGAGAACAAATAGGTCAATACTGGAAGAAATCAATCCTGACTGTTCATTGGAGGGACAAATAGTGAAGATGAAGCTAAAGTACTTTGGGCATCAAATGAGAAGGGAGGACTCACTTGAGAAGGCTTTTATGGTTGCAAAGGTGGAGGGCAAGAGAAGAAGGGGGCGCCCAAAGATGAGATGGATAGATGGTATTGTGGACACAATGAGCATAGAGCTTGGTGGGCTGAGGAGAATGGTGGAGGATAGAGATGCCTGGAGGAAAATGGTCCATGGGGTCGCAAAGGGTCGGAATCGACTGTGCGACTGAACAACAACAACAACAACAATGCATCAATCAAAACCCAAGCTTGACTTTAGGTGACATGCACTGTGGTAGCATGGGGTGGACAACTTTGGTGTAAAATATTTTTGCCCCTGCACCCACCATTGGCCACATCAGTTCCAGAAACCACCAAAAATGTTTTCTAAAATTGAAAAAAAAAGAAAAGTAACGGAGTATAGGAAGGATTGATAGTAGCAATATGATGAATTACCAATTCTTGTTAAACCAAATGAAACAAAACTAAACAATAGCTTAAACAAGAAAGAAGACAAAAATGTTGTCATGCTTAAAGACTAACTGCTTTATTTTAATGTTAGCTTTTCTGCGTCAAGTCCACTTCTTTGAACTTCCACTGTTATCCAGGCATCTTGTTAAATCAGTGGTCCCAGAGATGTCTAACCTTGGTGTAAGAATGAGACAAGAAGTGCTTTTTGTTGTGATTTCTACTAACTGTACAAAATGTCTCTGTGCAAAAACGGAGTGTTTTTTCTGAAGAATGCACAGACAGAATAAGTACCGAAGAACTAGCTGAAATATTGAAAGGCACAGGCAACCCATTCTTCTCACAGGTGTAAGAATGCTCACTAGTAGCAGAATATATCTTGTTATCTTATAGAAGGGGAGAAAAACTTGGCGGTTTCTCATTCCCATGCATGGGCATAAAACAATGCAGTGATTTACATTCCCATTGCCTAAGAATGCAAGCTTGCCTGTTTTGTGCAATATCAATGGCAGCAGAACATTATATTTGAGTTACTTTCCACTTTCTTTTGTGTGGATGACACCATTCAAACAAAACAGGCATCATTATGAACACATGTTTTTCATGCTGTTGTTGTCTTCAAATGAATCAATAGCACAACAGAATTTAAGCATGAAAATTAAGCAATCTGTCATTGGTGGTTTTGGCAGATCTTTTACCAGAACAAAGCATTAATTGCAAGCTTCCTACTACAGCAGGTATTGTCAATCTGTGGCCTGTGGGCCAGATGTGGCCTGTGGTACTATTTTATGTGACCCACTGCCACCTCCACCACACCTGGAAGTGCCATGTGGTGGAGGAAGGGCAAAATGGCCATCCAGCCCCTGAAGCTGTCTGAGGAAGCATGACCCAGTCCCCTGCTTTAAAAGGTTGAGAATTCCTCTACTACAGGGTCCTTAATGTTACCTTTCTAAGAATGGTAACTCGCCTCTGCTGAAAACAAAGCAGTGCCAGATGGGCTTTTAAACAGGCATGTACAATCTCATCTTTGTCACTTCTTGCAGTAGCCATGGTTGCAGCAGATCTATCTTTGGAAGCAGTTTCTAAGACATGTTGTGCTGTTGACAGAGGAAGATCTATGCTATAAGATTACCTATAAGGAAAGTAAGGCATGTGTGATGTGTATGGGTGGGTGGGGGGATTTGCTTGTGTAGCTATCCATAATGATCAACAATCCCTTTTGTGAGCAATTCTTCTTGTAGAGAAAAAGATGACCAAGTTCTCTTTTTGGTATAGTGTATTTTTAGGGGGGAAAAGTTAGTTTCCTAGATGTGTGGCTTATGATAAGAGTTACTAATTTCGTTCCTCTTGCTATTAATGAAAAAATTGTATGGATCATGACTATGTAAATTTTCAAAAAGGATACGGTGCTTGTTTCCGTTGTTCCTCTACCCAGCACAGAGACAGAGTTACATTGGAGTATGCCTCTAGAATAGATAGTGATAAACATTGATTTTGTGTAATTTTCCTCACCTATGTAGCATGTATTTAGTGCCCTTTTTTCTGTGATTACTCATCCCCCACTCCCAAAATAAAGAGAAAGTCACAGTTCTTTGGTTTGAAATTTGGGCCACAATTTATTAAAATTGTAAAATCCTGACCTGGGGCGGGGCAGATAGTGTTCTTTACCTGGTAGTAGGGTAAGGGAAGCTACTCCTCCCCTCCCTAGCCCAGACTGGTGAAACCCTAGCCCTTCGGGCAGTGCTGGTCCTTGCCAGCTATTGCCTAAGCCGGCAAAAATTGGGGTGACATCTATGTGAATTATTCCACCTCTATTCAAGGTAAGGTAAAGGTTTCCCTTCCTTTAAAGCCAGTCATATCCGACTCTAGGGTTCAGTGCTCAACTCTGTTTGAAAGCCGAAGAGCCAGCACTGACTGCTTCTGCAGACGTTTCCATGGTCATGTGGCAGGCATGACTAGACACTGGAGTGCATGGAGTGCTGTTACCTTCCCACCAAAGTTGTTATTGTTATTCAGTCGCACAGTCGACTCCGACCCTTTGCGACCCCATGGACCATTTTCCTCCAGGCGCCTCTGTCCTCCACCATCCCCCTCAGCCCTCCCAGCCCCGTGCCCACTGCGTCCACAATGCCATCTAGCCATCTCATCCTTGGCCTCCCCCTTCTTCTTTTGCCCTCCACCTTTCCCAACATCAATGCCTTCTCAAGTGAATCCTCCCTTCTCATTTGATGTCCAAAGTACTTTAGCTTCATCTTTACTATTTGACCTTCCAATGAGCAGTCAGGGTTAATTTCTTCTAAGATTGACCTATTTGTTCTCCTCGCTGTCCAGGGGACTCTCAAAACCCTCCTCCAACACCACATTTCAAAGGCATCTATTCTTCTACGTTGAGCCTTCCTAATTGTCCAGCTCTCACATCCATACATTACTACTGGGAAAACCATTGCCTTGACTATTCTAATTTTTGTTTTCAATGTGATGTCTCTGCTTTTCACTATGTTCCCCAGGTTTCTCATCGCTTGTCTCCCAAGAATCAGTCGCCTTTTTATTTCATGGCTACAATCCCCATCTGCAGTGATCTTTGATCCTAAGAAAGTAAAATCTGTCACTGCTTCTACTTCTTCCCCATCTATTTTCCAGGAACTGATTGGGCCTGTTGCCATTATCTTGGTTTTCTTGATATTGAGTCTCAAGCCAGCTTTTGCACTTTCCTCCTTCAGCCCAATCAAGAGATTCTTTAGGTCTTCCTCACTTTCTGCCATTAGGGTGGTATCGTCTGCATATCTCAGATTGTTGATGTTTCTCCCAGCGATTTTAATCCCATATTGTGATTCCTCCATCCCTGCACTGCGCATTATGTGCTCTGTGTATAGGTTGAATAAGCATGGTGACAAAATGCAGCCTTGTCTTACTCCTTTTCCTATTCCAAACCACTCTGTTATTCCATGTTCTGTCCTAACTGTTGCTTCTTGGTTCATGTACAGATTTCTCAGGAGGCATATGAGGTGCTCTGGAATTCCCATCTCTTTAATTACTTGCCACATCTTGTTGTGGTCCACACAGTCAAATGCCTTAGTGTAGTCAATAAAACAAAAGTAAACTTGTTTCTGGTATTCCTTTGTTTTCTCCATGATCCAGCGTATGTTGGCAATGTGGTCTCTAGTCCCCCTGCCTCTTCTGAAACAAGCCTGCACCTCTGGTAATTCTCTCTCCACATGTTGCTGAAGTCTATCCTGTATTATCTTGAGCATCACCTTGCTGGCATGTGGGATGAGCGCGATTGTTCGATAATTTGAACATTCTTTGGCATTGCCCTTTTTTGAGATTGGGACGTATACTGATCTTTTCCAATCCTGTGGCCACTGTTTTGTTTTCCAAATCTGCTGGCATATTGAATGCAGTAATTTGACGCCATCATCTTTTAGCGCTTTGAAGAATTCAACTGGGATACCATCATCTCCACTAGCTTTGTTGTTTGCAGTGCTCTTTAGGGCCTTTCTGACTTCGCTCTCCAGGATGTCTGGCTCAAGTTCAATTTCTTCATCATTGTGATTGTCAGGAGTGTTGAGGTCCTTTTTGTAAAGTTCCTCTGTGTACTCTTTCCATCTTTTCTTAATTTCTTCTGCATCAGCTAGCTCCTTTCCGTCTTTGTCCCTTATCATGGTCATTTTTGCTTTAAATGTTCCCTTGATTTCGCCGATTTTTTTGAAGAGATCTCTGGTTCTGCCTATTTTGTTGTTTTCCTCCATTTCTCTGCTCTGTTCTTTTAGGTAGTTTTCCTTATCTCTCCTTGCTTTTCTTTGAAATTCTGTGTTCAAATGATTGTAGTTTTTCCTTTCTCCTTTGACTTTGGCGTTCCTTCTTTCCTCTGCTATTTTAAGAGCCTCATCAGACAACCACTTTGCTTTCTTACTCTTCTTTTCTTTTGGTATGATTTTCTTTGCTGCTTCCTGCATGATGTCCCTCATCTCCGTCCATAATTCTTCTGGTACTCTGTCTACCGAGTCTAGGCCATTAAATCTGTTCATCACCTCTACCGCGTATTCTTTAGGGATGCTGTCTAGGTGATATCTTTCTGGTCTCCGTGTTTTCCCTATTTTCTTTAGTCTAAGCCTGAATTTTGCAATCAGTAGGTTGTGATCTGAGCCGCAGTCTGCTCCAGGTCTTGTTTTTGCTGACTGTATGGAGGTTCTCCATCTTTGGCTGCAGAGTATGTAGTCAATCTGGTTTCGGTGTTGGCCATCTGGTGATGTCCATGTGTAAAGTCGCCTCTTGTGTTGCTGGAAGAGAGTGTTTGCTATGACCAGTGCGTTCTCTTGGCAGAACTCTATCAATCTTTGCCCTGCTTCATTCTGTGTTCCAAGACCAAATTTGCCTGTTATTCCCTCCACTTTTTGATTTCCTACTTTGGCATTCCAGTCTCCTAATATAATTTGGACATCATTTCTTGGTGTCTGTTCTATGAGGTGTTGTAAGTCCTCATAGAACTGGTCCATTGTGGCTTCATCTGCACCAGTGGTTGGTGCGTATATTTGGATCACAGTGACATTGAAAGGTTTGCCTTGAAATCTGACTGACATCATTCTGTCATTTTTAAGGTTGTATCCCATTACTGCTTTTCTCACTCTTTTATTGACAATTATGGCTACTCCATTTCTTCTAAGGTTTTCTTGCCAAAGTGGTCCCTATTTATCTACTTGCAATTTCTTGCTTTCGAACTGCTAGGTTGGCAGGAGCTGGGACAAAGACGGGAGCTCATTCCATCCTGCAGTACTCAGGAATCGAACTGCTGACCTTCTGCCTCCCAGTCAGTGTCTTAGCCACTTGAGCCTGACTGCCATGAATGAAAATTGGACTGATCACATGGGTGCCTCATGGTGTGCCCTGTAATCTCAGCTGATTCACCTGAATCATTCTGGGCCTGCAGTATCACATCCAATGACACCCTGAATGAGAAAACATTCAGTGGTGGATTTCCTTCTCCACCCACAGACCTCCCTTTCAATCAAGGAGCGCTCTGTGAAAGTCTACCCATTCTTCCATAGCAATCATGTACACAGAAAATTGTGTGTCTGCACATTTGTGCACATTTGGCCTACAGTGACCCTAATAAGTGAGATATATTAGGAGTGGTTTTAGCAGTTCCAAAACACACACACACATAAGTACTGGACAGTACTATAACTTGGGTTCATTTTATACCTGTTCCATGTTTGCAATATTTTCTTATGTGTTTGTATGTCTAACTTATACTCTCATGTTCAAAATTTCATAATTTTAAATATGCACATATCATTTCACATGATTGTACACTGATGCTAAAGATTTTGGAAACACACATCTGTTACTTATTTTCAACAACTTTGAAGTATTTTAAAAGCAAGCTAGAAGAATAAATACTTGTGGAATAGCACACTGTATTTGCCTTGAATAATTCCAACACAGATATACAGAGATTGGTTTAAACTATTATGGAACTGCTACTGAAAAGCAAAGGTACAGAACCACCCAGGGTGTTGCCGGCTACTCGTATCTGAGCATACATTGTTCCTTGAAGTAATTTTCTCAATTGATGAATATGTCTCTGGTGACTCCATAAACTGATCCTGGCATGAAACGTGTGACCACACATTGTGCACTGAATAGATAGTAGTTGAGTTTGACAAAGCTCCACTACTCTTTCATGTTTGTCGCTTGGCCTCTTCATGTCTCTGGTGTAACTCATTGATAAAATAACTTTGTCAAGCTCGGTAAGAACTTTAACTTTCAAGTCACTCTGGGTGGTCAGACACTGTGAGTAACATGCAGCATATTCTTTATCAGGATATGACACCCTGCCACAGGAGTTATATTCGGTCCCCTCCTTTTGATCTTTAAAAAGCTTCTGAAGAATAGACTGTTTAAAAAAGGGACCCTCCTCATTTAGACAGAAGGAAATTATATTGCTTTGTTTAAACTATCACTGTTATTGTAGTTTTTGTTTTGTCTTATGGGTGGTATGTAGATCTAATAAATAAGTAAACAAGCGGCAGTGCCTGTTTTGCCATAAAAATTATATCTGCATTTGGCAATCTTGGGATTTAACAGTCTAAAAATAAAAGCTTCCATGGTGCTTTCTGTATCCTGAAAGGCAGTGAGATTGCAAATTCTAGGAAGTGCCATGGCCACTTCATTATTTGATTATTCAATTTGGACTACTAAATAAGAGGAAGTAGGCCACACAGTCTTTGAGAAAGGCCGTAGCCCGGATGAGTACAATGCAGGTGCCTAGTGGTGTTTGGAGCTGTAGTTGTCTGGCTTAGAACTCCCAGAGTTCTTCCTGAGGAATTCTGAGACCTAGAGTCCAAAATATCCAAATAATTATAATTTCATGTCAGAAATCATTCTGGGTTGAAAGGGTTTTTGCTGGAGAAACTCTCCTCAGTAGATGCCCAAATGAGGCTCCTTTCTAGGATTGCCATAATTCTTTCCCACCAAACCTGGACAGCCACGTAACATGTTTCGGGTAACCCGGTCTCTCCTTGGTAGGGGGCAGCAGTGCCCGGTTGGCAGGGTTCAGCTGAGGACTTTGTTGACCATCTGGTGGAGAAAATTGATCGGATTCGCTCAGGGCTCAATCCTGGTGTGGTCGGGGAGGGTCTGGGGGGGGGGGGTGCGGAGCACAGTCTTGCTGTGTTATCTGTGATTGGTTTGACCCAGTTGTCCCTGATGAAGTGGACAGGCTCCTTGCAGCTGTTTGCATCACTACTTGCCCCTTAGACCCCTGTCCCACCTGGCTGGTGAAGGCCACCAAGGAGGTGACAGGTAGCTGGGTCAGAGCAATAATAAATGCATCTCTATGGGATGGGGTGTTTCCGGCACCTCTGAAACATGCTCTGGTGCACCTCCTCCTGAAAAAAAATCTCTTGACCCAGCGGTACCATCTAACTATAGGCCAGTCTCCAACCTTCCCTTTTTAGGGAAGGTATTGGAGAAGGCAGTGGTGCGTCAGTTGCAGGGTGTCCTGGATGAAGCGGATTATCTGGACCCCTTCCAGGATTCAGGCCCGGGTATAGTACAGAGACAGCATTGGTCGTGCTGATGGATGATCTCTGGTGGGAGTGGGATGGCGGTAACACATCTGTCCTTGCTCTCCTTGACCTCTCAGTGGCTTTTGATACCGTCGACCACAGGGTCCTTCAGGGATAGCTCAAGGGATTGGGGATCCAGGGCATGGTGTTGTCCTGGTTCTCCTCATTCCTGAGGGGCCGGACCCAGTCAGTGTGGTTGTAGAGTGAGAGGTCCAGCCCTTGGCTTTTCCAATATGGGGTGCCTCAGGGCTCAATGCTTTCTCCTCTCCTATTTAACATCTACATGAAGCCGCTGGGTGAGATTATCCGTTCCCATGGGGTGCGGTACCACCAGTACGTGGATGACACTCAGTTGTACATCTTGGCCTGTGGGGACCCCAGCGATGCTGTCAAAGTCCTATCTGGATGTCTGAAGGCTGTGGGGGTCTGGATGGAGGCCAATGGGTTACAATTGAATCCCAGCAAGACTGAGTGGCTGTGGGTTCGGGGTCCTACACCATTCCAGGAGCTGCCATCCTTGGTCTTGGATGGGGCTACTTTGCCCCAGACAGACCCAGTGTGTAACTTGGGGGTCCTCCTGAACTCTCAATTGCTACTAGAAGAGCAAGTAGCAGTCATGACCAGGAGGGCCTTTGCACAACTCCGTGTGATATGCCAGTTGCGTCCGCTCCTGGATAAGGACTCTTTGCTTATGGTCACACATGCTCTGGTCACCTCCAGACTAGATTACTGCAATGCGCTCTACATGGGGCTGCCCTTGATGACCATTTGGAGGCTGCAGCTGGTCCAGAATGTGGTGGCCTGAGTAGTGATAGGGTGTGGGCGTTATGCCTGTGCCTCACTTCTGCTTCAGGAGCTGCACTGGTTACCAGTTTGCCTCTGAGTGCAATTCAAGGTGCTGGTTATGACATTTAAAACCCTATATGATAGGGGACCAGGATACCTAAGAGATCACATCATCCTAAGAACATCTGTCTATCCAACCAGAGCACACTGGAGGGGCTCCCGAATTGTTCCATCAGCCAGGGGCCCCCAACTATCTGGCACAAGAAAAAGGGCATTTTCCGTGTCCGCACCGGCCCTCTCGAACCTCCTGCCAGTAGACCTACAGTTGCAGACAGAGTTGCTGCCCTTCAGGAAAGGTCTTAAATCCTGGCTGGCAGGGCAGGTGTAGGGACCAATGTGGCTCCTGCTCACTGGCTTTTACCATAAGATACACCCTCTCTCTGTACACCTCTCTGAAGCAGAGGTGAGGCACGGGCATAACGCCCATACCCCATCACTACTCAGGCCGCCGCATTCTGGACCAGCTGCAGCCTCCAAATGGTCATCAAGGGCAGCCCCATGTAGAGCACGTTGCAGTAATCTAGTCTGGAGGTGACCAGAGCATGTGTGACCATAAGCAAGGTGGGTGGGATTTTGATGTGGGATTTTAATGTAGATTTTAATGTGGATTTTAATGTGGGACCTTAATGTGGGTGGGGGTTTTAACTGCTTTTGCTGTGTAGGGTCTTTTAGATTATGTAAGCTGCCCTGAGTCGGGCTCGCCTGAGTGGGCGGTGAATAAGTTGAAAAATTAAATTAAATTAAACATCATTGCGTTCTTCAAACTGTGCATGCATCAGATGGAGCTGTCGAGGAGGCCGCGGCTCTAAGACCCCATGGAATCACTGCCTGAAGTGGACAGCTTCCGTCTTTTTTCTCTTTTCCAGTGGCTCCACGAGCTGGAGCTCTTTGGGCTGGTGCTCCAGCGTGCATCTTGCCTGCACTGTTGCTCAAGGTGACCCAAGGGATTTTGGCAAAGAGTTAATTCACTGCTTCCCTGCCTTCCATTCAATTATCCCACTTGCAAGCATCTCCCTGCCCTGACAGGCTTCTCAGGGTGCTGTTTTGCCTTTGCCACTTACAAGCAGGATAATTGAAATAAAGGCAGGGAGGCAGTGAATTAACTTTTTGTAAAAATCCCTTGATGGGGTGTGATCTTGCTTCCTTTGCTCAAATTTAAAAATCCGGGACTTTTACATGTTTTTTCTTGAAGCGGCTGGGACAATTTTCCTGAGCTTGAAATCGGGAAAATCCCAGAAAAATGTGACGTATGGCAACCCTACACTGAGATGTCTAGCCTAGTCATCCTCCATTCTGCATCTGATCTTCTGAATTAAAATAAACCCAATACTTATTTTTCCTTCCTACCAGAGTATATCTGCAATAGAAAAACAATTTGAGGCAAAACTGAAAGCAAAACAGGAGCATCCTAGGAATCTGTCCTTGTCAAGATATAAGCTCAGTGACTCATCAGCCTGGAATAGCCCTGTCCGAGTCCTTGATAGGTTAGTTTTCCATAATAATCTATTAATTGGGTTTATCACTCTTTCATTTCTGCTCCTTGATCCTCCAACTTACCACACTTTCAATGCATTGAAAATGTTTAGCTTCAAAATGCTTCTCTACATTTAGGAGAGTGCTGGTGAATCTTTGAATTGTTGAGATCCAGGAAAGAAGACTGAGATAGTGACCCAAAAAAGGAAGAAACTAGTGCTCCAGCTCAGTGAAAATAAGAAGGCAGGAAGGAGTAGAAGGTCTGGAAGTAAAGCTAATCGACCAACCTCAATTGCCTTCCTTCTTTCGTTCATATTCTTGAAGCACATATTGGATTATGGATCAATGCAAACATAATCTTTACAAAGTGTTTTCCAGAAGAATAGCTTAACTAAACCAAATAGTTTCCCCTTGTTTCACTTCTGCACTCTGAGATTCTAGTTTTAATTTCTATCTTCCGTGGTATGCATTTGAAAGTCATGTTCTCAGATAACTGAAATGGACATTCCTGTTTCTTTAACACAGTTCCTCTTTGTTATTTGCTCTTCTTTACAAGTAAGTAATCAATAAAAAATAGCGAAAAACAGTTAAAAAGCTGTACATTGGTGGTTCCCAATGCCCCACAGGGGGACATCAATTCCCAGAAGTCTAAGTCAGTACATTGGCTCATCGGTGCTTTGCGAAATTGACTTTGGCTTCTGGGAATTGAAGTCTAAAAACCAAAGGTTGGGAAACACTGCAAACATTGGATTCCAGAAGAAATACTTCTAACCTGTATGGCATTCTTCTTCAGAGTTTTCTTTTGCCAGTTCCCTGCTCTATTTGCTTCAGATTACAAGATTTTAAAAATGCAGTCATATTTTCTGTTCATTTGTTTTGATATAGATTCCTCCTTTTCCTGCTGGTCTGTCAGGCATATCCTGCAGTGTGGAGTGTGGTATTCAGGGACAAATTTGAATTCAGCTCTGAGAATTCCTTGTACTCCCCCTATTACTAATTTCCTGCTGTCATTTGTATTTTCTGCACATCTATCTGCTTGGTCGCAACATTAAGACTGCTGGCAACAAGGACGCTAAAAGTAGATGCACCGCCTGGGCTGGCCATATGTGGCTGATGGGAGCGAGGGCATTGGCTGGCATTAGCAAGCAGCTCGGAAAAGGCTCTATAGGCTATTGCAGTTTAACCAGGAGAAAATCAAAAGTGGCAAGCAACATATGGGGAGCTGGAGTTGCAAATTAAGCCAGCCAGAAAGCAAGTTCATAGGGGGGGGGGGGGGAGATTATTTGGATATCTAGTCTAGGAATTTGCTGAACAGAACCAAGGTATGGTGCTATTTAATAATTTTTTATACATACATGAGGGAAGCAGATCCTTTCTACCTTACACTGAAAACACAACTTAGAAACTAGTCATAGCCTTTAAAGGCTGTAGCCCAGTCTACATAAACCTATAGTAAGAAACTCAACCTAGCAGTTTGAAAGCAAGAAATTGCAAGTAGATAAATAGGGACCACTTCAATGGGAACTGAGAAGGTAACAGCATTCCGTGCGCTCCGGTGTCTCGTCATGTCTGCCACATGACCACAGAAACATCTGCAGAAGCAGACAATGCTGGCTCTTTGGCTTTGAAACAGAGATGAGCACTGAACCCTAGAGTCGGATATGAATGGCTTTCAAGCAAGGGAAACCTTTACCTTTACTTTTAATGGACATGTTTAGTGGTTAAGATACTGACCTTGACGACTGGAGGCATGGCAGGTCAACAGTTTGAGACCTGAGTGCTGAGCAATGGAGTGAGCACCCATCATCTGTCCCAGCTCCTGTTAACCTAGCAGTTCAAAAGCAAGAAATTGCAAGTATATAAATAGGTACCACTTTGGCAGGAAAGGTAACTGCATTCCAGGCACTCTGACGTCTAGTCATACCTGCCACATGACTATGGAAATGTATGCAGATGCAGACAGTGCTGGCTCTTTGGATGTAAACGGAGAAGAGCACCAAAACCTAGAGTTGGATACGACTGGCTTTTGAGCAAAGGAGATATTTACCTTGACATGTTTAGGACTTTTTAGTGCTGTCAGTCTCCGAGTTTTTCATGATATGGAACCACGACAGCTATGCCCATTCATTCCCTATACAGTTCTTTTTTTAATAATGTTTTTTATTAAATATTTATGCATATAAAATACAAAACACGATACAAATCAAATTAAATGTACTACATACTACTTTTGTTAAAAAAAAGACTAAGATACAGAATACAAAAATAACAAATAAAGAAAAAAGTAAGAATATACAGTTCTATTACTTGTTTTGCATTATGGAAATGTAAGATCATATATTAGTCTGGAATTGTGAAGTTAGGTTGGCGAAACATCTCCATAGGAGAAATGCGGATCAGGTAAGATTATAGGAGAAATCAGAGGGCTGGAACTCCTAAAACACATGTCTTAGATGAGGTCTGGGACAACCTGTACTGATACTTCATAAGATGAAGCTCTTTCCTAAATGCTTTTCTTTCCAAAGCCACTTTTACATTTATGTTTCGAAATATTTTTGTTCTGGATCACCTTTGCAGGCGCACCCACCCAAATAAAGACTCAGACACCGGTATTGGATTAAAGGCATTGGGCCACTTTTATTGAATAATGCTCTAGTCTGAATTATCACTTTCAATTGGTGTATCATCCAATTGTAATTCTTTAAGGCAAGCAGACCGCAGTAGCACTGGTAAGGTTCCACCCTAAATGCCAATGGAAATTGGCTACATGTATCAATTTGTATGAATTTGTTTGTTGACACAACCAAATTGTTGACTGGAGTCAATATTCTATCTACTGACACCACCCTACGACGTGTATCCGTTCAAATATCAAGGTGATGCAGGCTGTGTTGCTCCTGCCATCACCCCTTTCATGGTTCGCCCTTGACTGGCCAATCCTGTTTCCCCTGTACCTATCTACGTGTTGGCCAGTCAATTGCGAACCTGCCGGATACCTATGGGTCATAAATCTTTACCTTACCCAGTGCTACCCGCCAAAAGTGACCACAGTCAACTTACCCCGTATCTCAAACACTAGCGACAGTGTGCGATGGGCGAAAAAGCCAAGAACCAAAGGGCCAATGTAGGTTCAAGCAAAAATTCCCACCCAGCCCCGAAGCGACCAGAAAATCACACTGTCCACTAGGGAGGGGGTGGAGGGAAAAACTTCTCTGCTCCGTCGCTTCGTAAAATGGGAGCGTGGCTGCCTCGTGGCCACCCCTTTTATAGAGGGGTGGCCACGCCCCCTAACTAGCCTGGATGTCTGCGTCCGGGTGGGGGGGGGGCTGCAAAGAGCGCGGCAGCAATTTTGGCACTGTGCTTGCATTGCAGGCGCACCCACCCAAATAAAGACTCAGACACCGGTATTGGATTAATGAGAAGCCGGGCAACAGCCCTGTTCACTGATCGCCGGGCACGGTCCAAACCACGGAGGTCCATGCCTCCTCTATAACACTGTCTCAGCACGATGTCAGACCATAGCAACAGCGTGTATGGCCATAAATGATGTAAAAATGGCAGGTCGCTGCACACCGACATTTTTAAGGAAAGGCCAGTGATCTGTGCGAGATCATTGCCACTGAGGTACAGAATCAGGAGATCAGGCGGTGCAGCATTCCTGATGGACATCAGGAATGGCAACAGTTCCCGCCATCTCATGCCGCGCATACCATAACACCGCATATGTGCGGATGCACGCAGCCCGAGATGGGGTCCCCACTCCGTCGCTGCAGCATATTGTGCCGCCCAGTGCACGTAACTGTGGCCCACCAGCCATACTGCCACCGGTGTGCATAGACACACAGGGTCTGTAAAAGAAGGAGAAGGAAGTAAGGACATAAATGGTACTCATACAGTGAGGGGACGTACATATAAGGAAAAACGCGCGGACCCCCACCTACCCATCTGACATATATCCGCCTCAGAGTACCCAAATGCAGCCGCAGTTGAAGCGGCGCCTATCCTGAATGAATGGGTGCCATAACGAGCCCCAGGGAGGCCGACACTGTGAAGTGCCATACCGGTCACCCTCCAGAACTGAAATTTGGTAAGGGGAGACCCATCCTGGTGGCAGAACAATGGGCCAGGGTGCGTGCCACGCACTGCCAAAAATGCCTGTAGGGCACCAACCGGACAGATGTCAGCAAATGTACATTGTAGCAGTCTAACACCACTGCCTACTCCATGCTGATCGGCCTTTGAGGAACGAATCCTCAACTGAGCCCACTCCTGGTTGATAAAGACATCGTCGAGTTCCAGTGACCTACGAGACATGTCCCTCTTTGACAATGGGACCAGCTCGCTGATTCGGAGAGGTCCAAAGAAAGCTACGGTGGCAGCTTCATGAAAAAGAGCCTCCTCATACCTATCGTAACACAGTCTATGCCAACCTCGTGCAAGGTGGGTCAGAACACCTGGTGAAACAGGGTGACGTGTGTCTAGGCGGCAGCCACGCTCACGTGTCCACCCTTCCAATACGTGGCGTCTGCAGAAGTCATTCACGCAGTCAGCGAAGCCCCGTGCCTTGGCCATAAATGCCAAGGCGGAAAGCCTGATGGCGATGGTGCGTGGGGCTAACCCCTGATCATGAAGGTGCACCATATACTGTAAAATCTGGTTGACCGGTATTGGCCACATTTCGGGCAATTGCCTTTGCCCACAAAAGGTCCTAAATTGGAGGAGTGCATGTAGATACGCCTTACGCATGTGAGGTGCCAAAGACATGCCGATCGCCCGGTTCACCTCTCCTCGTCAAATGTCCAAATCTCGGCCGGGAGTGGAGAGGGAAGTTCCTGTGCATCTGGAGCCAAGGCACAGAACCGGGAGATCTGCAGGCGGGATAAAGCATCAGCAATATGTTATTAATGCCTGGCACATATCTGGCCCTGAA
The DNA here is from genome assembly GCA_035047345.1 of Bradypodion ventrale. Lineage (NCBI taxonomy): Eukaryota > Metazoa > Chordata > Lepidosauria > Squamata > Chamaeleonidae > Bradypodion > Bradypodion ventrale. The sequence goes on along the minus strand of JAWDJE010000005.1, from coordinate 71,736,564 downwards.
TAGCACATTAAGACGCAAGGACCTCAAAACAAATTGGCAAACTAAGGCCATGACTCTGGGAGATTTAGATGTATGGGCATTGACAATGTGCACCACTGCAGCATTGTCACACCAAAAGTGAACTACCGAATTAGCCCATCTGTCCCCCCAGAGCATTAGGGCCCCTAAAATGGGAAAGAACTCCAGGAACGTAAGATCACGTAAGCGATCCGTGCCTTGCCATGTCTGAGGCCATTGACCATAGGTCCACCGTCCCTCAAAGTAAATCCCATAACCCAGGGAGCCGGAGGCATCTGACTGTACTTGAAAATGAGGGCTGACCATAAGCTCAGATCTCCAAAAGGAGACGCCATTAAAGTCCTGTAGGAATGTGAGCCAAACCGCCAGGTCTGCTCGTAAACCCCTGGTCAGCCATACACTGTGGTGACGTTTTGAAAGGCCCGCCATGGCGTCACACAGAAGCCTGGCAAAGGCTCTGCCTGGTGTCACTACCCTACAGGCGAAGTAGAGGTGGCCGTGAAGGCCCTGTAACTCTTGAAGAGACACCTTATGCTTGGCAAGCATTGCCAAAATCGCAGCAGAGATCCGAGTCACCTTTTCCATAGGCAACCTGGATGTCTGGGCGATGGTGTCGATCTCACTACCAAAAAAGGTAAGGGTGGTGGCTGGGCCCTCAGTCTTTTCAGGTGCTAGGGGGACGTCCAGTTCTCGCATAAGGACCTGAAATGTGGTGAACAGACAGGCACACGTTCCGAACAAAAAATCATTGAGGTAGTGGGCTACAGACCGGGACCCTGACCTACAAACAAAAGCCCAGTGGAGGAAGGTGCTAAATCGTTCAAAGTCCGAACATGAGATTGAACAGCCGAAAGGCATGGCCTTGTCCACATAAAACTTGCCCCAAAAACAAAAACCTAACAGCTCAAAGTCATCCGGGTGCACTGGCAACAATCAGAATGCCGATTTGATATCACACTTTGCCAATTGCGCCCCAGGACCACATGAACGTACCATCTGTAAGGCCTGGTCAAAGGATGTATACCTGACAGAGCAAAGGTTGTCTGGTATAGCGTCATTGACCGAGGAACCTGCAGGGTAAGAAAGGTGGTGAATTAGACGGAATTCACCCGGGGACTTCTTAGGGACTAAACCTAGAGGGGATACCTTCAAGTTAGGATATGGGGGGTCGACGAATGGCCCCCCCACCCTCTGTGCCTTGACCTCCTTGGCTATCTGCTCCGCAGCAATTTCCTCATTACCCCTGAGAGACAGTAGGTTCGGGGCATCCTGAGACCCACAAACACCTTCAAAGGGTATGCGGAAGCCAAACTGAAAGCCCTCAAGTAGGTATTTCGCATCATCCTGTCTAGGATAAGGACGCAGCCATCGTTCAAGCACCGGGACATTAATTGGGGAGGGGGCCTTTTGAATGGGTAGCAACATCAGAGGGAGCTCTGGCCACCCCCTGAAAACCCCTTCCTCTGCCTCGTGACATGAGGGCCAGAACAAGAAGGGCACTCATGCCTATATCGACACTGGCGCTTGTTGCACACTCCGTTGGTGGAGAAACTCCAACACAGCAGGCAGGCTGGAACCCCCTGCCCTGCTGGCTGGCGGGGAGTCTGTGTCACAGCAGCCCACTGTACGGCATGGCCACAGTGGTACCGGTCACCAGGCGCCGGCCGCGTGGGGGTCATATACAGCAGCCACAACTGCTGGCAGGGCTTGTCCCACCTCATCTCAGGATGAAGGGCCACCCTCTTCCTAAATTCTTCATCATAGGCCAACCATGACGTGCCAGGGAAATCAACCACAGCCCGGTAAATATTGTCCAGGTACTGGACCATTGGAATGGCCAGATCAGGACGGGCCCTCAGGTATACTGCCATATAAATCAGATAGGCCGGTAACCAATTAGCTCAAGTGCGAGGTGGCTTACGATGATGGGACAACTCCTTGTCCCTGTCGTCCTGCCCCTCCCTCTCCTCCTTCGTAGGTTCATGGTTCAGGAGGGTGAAAATGTCCACGTATTCCCCCCGCCAAATCTTTTCCCTCGTAGCCTGGGATGAATGGTCACCCAGGGGTAAGGAGTAACCGGCTGTCGGCAGGGCCGCCATCGGCACGGATTGAATTGGGGGCGCCCGCAGTGGGCCCTGTAGGACCCCCGAGAAATTGGGTATACCCATAGGGGCGGTCACCCCTGGGCAACCAGGAATTAACCGGACAGTGTGGATTAAACTGTCCTCCCACAGTCACTCGTTGCAGCCATGGCCACTGTACCCCCCCCCCCAGCAGTATTGGCTAGTGTCACTGGTGTGCTGACTTGACCAGGATACTCATTCAGCGCACCCCCATGGGCCACCCCCACTGGGGGTTCCAGCCCGCGGTGGGCATTGGAGCTCGCGATAGGTATCGAGCTCTGCATCCCGATGCGCCCCTGCCAAGTAGCTCCGGTAGCCGGTGGAAAGCCTTGTTGTACTGGCCTGATGGGGAGCTGCAAGGTGCCAGCTTGGGCTGGCCTGATGGCCTCAAGCAGCTCAACCCTGTTGGCGGCCCGCTGCACAGCCGTGGCTGGCATGTGGGCCGGAACTGCAGAGTTGGCAAGCCCACCATCCGAAGGTGGTGGAGCAATGCCCATTGAAGCCTCCAGCACCGAAATGCAGGCAAGGAGAGCATCCACAGTCTCAGACCCACTGGCATAAGGTGGTCCGGATGGGCTGGATGGCCCACAGGGCAATTGCTGAGGTATAAACCCATGTGGCAATCCCTGGCCAGACTAGGGCCATGCCCAGTAATCCGGCCCATGAGGGGCCGGAAGAACAGTGGGGTGGAAACCTGCACCGTGCTCGAGTGGGCCGCTATGCCCCAAGCCGGGCAAAGGTGCAGCAGGGGTAGGAAGCCCAGGGGAGCAGGCCTGTGCCGCCCCCGCCCGAGTCCTCAGACTGGGCTCATTGGTGGCAGTGGGTATTATAACCCCACCACCCCCCTGCGGGGGTGCCGTCCAAGCCCTCCGGCCCAGTGGCAGCCCCGAGGAAGTCGAGGGGTGGGCCAAGCCCTCCCCCTAGGACGCGGCCGAGGGGCCGCCTGGGCCTTGCTCTTGGGTGCCATGGCCACCCAAGCAGGTGCTGGTCGGAGGAAGGGAAAAAACCTCTGATCGAAGATCTAGAACTGACTTGCCAGCTAGCAAAGCGAGCCTCTTTAAGCAAAGAGGTGAAGCCGGGAAAGAAGCGTCGGAGAAAACTTCTCCACTCCGTCGCTTCGTAAAATGGCAGCGCGGCTGCCTCGTGGCCACCCCTTTTATAGAGGGGTGGCCACGGCCCCCTAACTAGCCCGGATGTCTACGTCCGTGGGGGGGCGCAAAGAACGCGGTGGCCATTTTGGCACCACGCTTGCATTCTACTTGTTCTCATCTTCTCAGTAACTTTCCATTCCAGCTTGCTTTTTCCTCTCCCACCCAATCCTTTAAAAAATATTACTATACTTCCTGAACTATTAGAATGATGGTTGGTGAAAAACAGGGAGTTAAAGTATAAATGTCTGTGCTATTACCATTTTTTCCCCTCTAATCTTACAAATCAATTTCATAGGCTAAAGCTTGAAAATGTGGCATGTTTGTGCTAGAAAGATGTTCTAGCAAGAAAATAATGAGGACAGCATTGCTACTGCAAACAAATCAATTGGACTGTATTAAAGCTAAGCACATGATGCAACAGATGAACGTAGAGACAGGAACATGAACAAAGATTACCATGGGGTCTAGACATATACAGTGATTAATTGTCACACATGTCCATGAAAGGAAAGGATAAAACAAAACCACTTTTCCTTTCTGGGCTGGACACTCAAAAGAGAAAGCAAATCACATTATCCCCTGCCAAGGATGAAGGGAATAGCAAAATAGATATTAAATGTCCCTGGCTTGTAGAGCACTAAAGATCTGTCATTCAGCTAACAGTTAAGAGCAATATATTACCGAAGGCTATAGCTGGGTCCTTGTACCCAGTTACTGCCTCACAAGGTTCGGTGGCACTCAGCAATCTTTCTTTCCTCTGCAAACCATCACTTAGCCAGCCAAACAGATTTTGTAAAAGGGTTCTAATTGTGGTGCTGTTCATTCTCTGTAGCTCTACAGCAGGGATGCCCAAACTATGGCCTGCAGGCTGAATCCAGCCCTCAGTGCCAATTAATCTGGCCCACACCGCCCGCGCCACACCAGGAAGTGGAAGTAAAAATGTGCATGTGTGTTTTACTCCTGCTTCTGGGTGGGAGGAACTACGGCCCAAAAAGTTGGGCACCCCTGCTCTACAGGATGCATTCAAAGAGCGCACCTACTGCTTTTGATCATTGACAAATGGCTGAAAACCAGTTGCTGGTAAAGTAATGGATGATTTAAGGCGAAGTCCCCCTTTTATACTGTGGGTGCTAAAACAAATTTGCTTGTAGCACTGCATGATAAAAGAGCCTATTAGTATCAAAAATTTATTCGGCAGATATAGCTATGAGGACTAGGTCATGAGAGTATTAGCATGTCAGTTGGGAGCAATACCTCAGATTTATTTAAGATTATTTGTTGGTTACTAGGTGCATGGAGTAAGAAAAATAGGTGTCTATTTAATCTTTTATTCCTTCCTGAAGTTATTTTGGCACCCGGTGAGTCTTTTTATGAGCTCTCACAACCCTGGTTTTGTCAGAGACATCATATTTCTCCCAAGACATCGGATGCTTCTCCTTCTTGCTGTACGGCATACTGAATTTCCTGCATATGTAATGGCCATCCATTTACTTTGCTTCCTGCCAAGAGGGCACGGCATTTACAGTAATGGAACTTTATTATGGGAGTCACTGTAAGTAGAAAGCAGTGAACGATGCTTAGGAGGACTTGAGCTCCCTAGGGAATCATGTCATCATCTAGCGTATCTTGCCTGGAAGCAGTCCTAGTTTTCCTAGCAGTTTAGCACTGCAGGGTGTATTCCTTTCCAAAAAGTGAGGACTATTTTGTTTAAGATTTGCTTATATTCATGAAAGTTAAATAGACAGAAGAAAGAGATAGCAAGTAAGATAGCAATGGGCAACAGAGAAAGAGAAGCATAGGGGTAACTATTCAATTTCTCCTGTCTTCTTTGTTGAATATATTAATCATTAAGGCATCATGTCTCTTTCTTTCCCTTCCCCCTAAACATCATCTGCTGCATCATAAGTCAGGAAAGATGCACTGGAGGTAGCGGAGGTCACATTGAACGCTGGGAAGCATTTATGACAGCCGCAGGTCATTTATGGAAGCATTATGTACCCACACATGTGTATTTTACTTCCATTTCCTGTGGGAGGAACCACATGACCTGCACACTCAACCACATGACTGGCCCGTGGCCCCAAAAGTTTGTGCACCCCTGTACTAATGCAACCCCACAATGCAAAGGGCTGATAATGTAAATCATGTACATAACCAGCCAATCAAAAGAGTTTTCTAGGTTCCCAACCCTAAGGGTCACCAGATCTGTCTTAGACTGCTTGCTCTTTGGGTTTTAGTCAGTGTTGTCATCTCTGGGTTTTTCAAAGTGTTATTATTCTGCTCTCTCCTCTTCACTCTTTGTTGTGTATTAAGGCACATTTGCAAGTTGCGTGGGCAGTGCCTTGCAAGGAGAAAATGGCGGTTTCCCACCATCCAAATTAGGAGCTAAAAGTGGCACGAAATCTCCCTCTCTTAGCGTGCTCATTATGCTAATCAGAGTCCTGTGATTGGTTACAGTTTTAGATCCTGTTCCCCATTGGTTAATACATATACATCATGTTATGATTGGTTAGTTATGCTTGTCCGGCGGGATGCTACTTTGAATCAAGGAGCCACTGCCGGGAGACACTATATAAGCCCCACGGGTAAACAAGGGTTGGGCCGGACCAGATCTATACTACCCATTCTCCACAGGTAGCCAGTACGTGCTAAGCCTGGGTCTCCTCCACACGCTATCACTACTAGTGTAGTTTAGTCATTGCCAGGCTTCTACGGCAGATTCTGGAGGGACTGATTTCATGGGATTCATATAAGAACATAAGAACATAAGAACAGCCTTGCTGGAACAGGCCACAGCCCATCCAGTCCAGCATTCTGTCTCACACAGTGGCTCACCATTTCCTTCAGGGTATTCCCAAGCAGATGCCTTCACCTGCTTAGGATTCCCTGGAAATGATATTGAGAGATATCCTGCCTATCTCTCCAACCCGGAGGTTTCCTTAAGTATCCATAATTATAGCCATTGATACTCTTGTCCTCCATGAACTTGTCTAATCCTTTCTTAAAGCTGTCAAGACTGACAGCTGTCACCACTTCTTCTGGCAGGGAGTTCCATAGACCAGTAATCCTCTGGGTGAAAAAGTGCTTTCTCTTATTTGTTTGACAACTAGTACCCAAAAGTTTCATGGAGTGTCCCCTAGTTCTAGTGTTATGCGATAGGGAAAACAGTTCCCTGCCGAAAACATATAGCCATCTTGTGTTCGGAGCACCTTGTAAGCTTTATCTGAAAGACTGTTTAATAAATGCCTGTTGCTGTTCTGTTCATCGTTGCCTCAACTATTGCTTATAAGGGCCAGACGCGACACTCTTCAATTTGCCTTACAAGCAAAATGTGTTAGTTTAAATGAAATTTATTGTGCAGAACTGTTTATAAACTAAAGCAACTGTTTACCAATTCTATCTAAAACAAAACAACTGTAAGTAAAGAACATTTTCCTTATACTTCAAGACATGTGAAGAGTTTAATTGCTGGGCTAGAGTGTGGGAGTGTAATATTTGGAAAACTTGCTAACTATAACTATTCGTTTACTTTGCCCCACCTACTGCTGTGTATATGTGTATAAAAAACTTAACATTCTTTACCCATTTGCAATCCTTATTTTCCTTCTTAACTGCTTGTCCCCCACACCTCCCTCAACTGATTGAGGGAATTTTCTCTCTCTCTCCTTTCCTTCCAAATTTTGCAAATAAAGATTCAAAGAGGGCAGAAGGTTAAAAAACGGAGAAGCACTGGAACCATGATATGTAGGCACTGCCAGCCAAACTATGCTATTTGTTAGCATCGCTGGTACCACCACCACCACCACCCCCCCACAGCCATGACTCAGTAGTTGTTCCACTTTCATTGTGGCAGCTCATAACCTTCTCTTTTGTATTTATACATATGTCTCTTTTCTTTCCAGGTGCTCCCTTGTGTTCCTTGCAGGCCCCACTTTCAAAACTGTTGACCCCCTGAAACTCAGTACAGCCTTAGTGGGAGAGATGGTATTAGGGCAATGGTTGGCCAGTGGGTAGATGTTTTCTTCTTCTTTGTTACAAAAGTATTTATAGAAATATGCTTCTGGATAAAAAGGATTAAGTAGCTTCATGTTATTGCCCAGGAGAGGTCTGAATGTATTTCCAGTGCTATTACACTCTTTGGGGAGGATCCTTCTGTGTCTCTGACTAATCTTGGAAAAGTTTTCTGTTTACCTGTCAAAATCTAAACATTGATCCAGAAGAAGCTAGGTTAGATCTATGGAGAGCAAAAACAACACATATAGATGACTGCCAAAGCCTGTCTCCCACCAGGACAAGATGTTGGATGGACCATCTGGAAATCACTTAATAGACTTTGAAGTGAAATAGGAAGATCAAAGAATAAATAAGTAAAATGAGGTTAGCTAGATATAGAACAAATTCTCAGTGAATGAGAGCCCTGGTAGTGCAGTGGCTAAATAGCTGTATTGCAGCCAGAATGTTGTGAGTTTGATCCTGACCAGGACTCAAGATGATTCAGCCTTCCATCCTTGTAAGATTGGTAAAATGAGTACTCAGCTTGTTGGGGGCAAAATGCTATTTAACTTGTGAACCACCAGAGAGTGCACTAAGTGCTATGGGGTGGTAAGGTAAAGGTATAGGTTTCCCTTGCTTGAAAGCCAGTTGTATCCGACTCTAGGGTTCAGTGCTCATCTCTGTTTCAAAGCCGAAGAGCCAGCACTGTCTGCTTCTGCAGACGTTTCCGTGGTCATGTGGCAGGCATGACTAGACACCGGAGCACATGGAATGCTGTTACCTTCCCACCACTGTTACCACTTCCCACCGAAGTGGTATATAAGTGTAATTGCTATTGCTATTGAATGTGGAGAAATGCACTCAGTATATCATTTATGTGTATACAATTTATGTCCCAACATATATACAAAAGATCTTGTAAATGGCTGAGATAATGCTACTGAAGTTGGCCACTTCTGATCCAAATAGTTTAATTTATTTTAATAATTTAATTTATTTGAACCATATATGTTATATATGTCATTAGCTTCAAACTGTGCAACATTCTGAAAAAGCAAGTAAGCAAACAAACAAACAAGAATTATAAAAGTAAACAGCATAAATATTATCTATATCCTTTTCCAGTCTACCTTCTCCCTACATATGGAATAATTTCCAATATGAGTGTTATTGGGGCTGCTCTCTATTTCTCCTTACACATATATCCCTAAAATATGAAATTCAGCATTTAGTAGAGTCTACTTGGTTAATATTACACAGTGCTTATGGAAAGTTAGTTCCAGACTATATGCCAGTGTGGATTCAAAAGGAAATTCTAGTAGTATGATGGTTGATTGTACAACTGGCTGCACAACTAATAGTATGACTAATGTGACCGATCATGCCATTGGAAAAAACAATAAAACTGGCTGGTGTATTATTGTCTACTTTTATCATTATCTTGGATTTAAACCCAAATCATAGATTTTCCTGAGGTCCATAATCTTATCCAATGTGGATTACATGTTGTACCACCTGACATGGTTTGTTAGTGCAATAATCCTGATGACAAATCAGTGTTCAGCAAAGAAATTAAGCTACATTTTATCATTACTAATAACAAAAAGAAAATGATTGGCTTTGGAATAGACCAGCAAAGTATTCCTAATAGCCAGATGAGAAAAGGTAGAAGAGGACTTTGTTATTAACCAAATAAGGAATGGCATCAATGTGAGAAGTATAAAAGGTCAATCTTTTGTTGGTTTAATGCAATCAGGGGAAAACCTACCCATCATATTTCCATGACAGAAGAGTGGACCAGGACAGACAGATCTGAGCAACACGAGGTGAAAAAAGATACATGTAAAGGCTTATCATGCATGTGAGCAATCTACATGGGACACAAGACCACATCACATAAATGTGTTCTTGTGGCAAGGCATCATGCCATTTGAAACATCTGAGTACCTTGTGGTGCTAAATGTAACTCAGACCATTCGGAAGCAGAAAAACAGTCCCTAACCACCAAATGTGTGAGTAACCAAAGAGGGAAAATATGGATAGAGAAAACAGAAATTAAGGAAAAAGGCAAGCAAAACTCAAAACATTACCTTTTACTGGTCATTTGTTATATATGTTGCAATGTTACATGGTTAACATTCAGGGAGGAGTCCCTGCATGAGTAGACATCTCCGCAACAACATTCCACAACCTCCATCCACAACCATCTATCCCTAGCAGTTCTACTCCATGTTAATCCAACATTTATTTATTTTTATTTTTAGAAAATCTTCCCATCTGTAAGGTGGTCTTTCCCTGGGCCTTTTGCAATCTCTCAGATGCCAATTCATTACTCTGGCACTCCATCTATTGTCACTTGTGCATGCAACATGGCCAGCCCACCTTAATTTATTCATCCACTATTCTGTTGCTACATCTTTTAGCAGTGATCTTCACCTGATATCCTCACTTTTTTTTTACTTTATTGTTAAGTGAGATTCTGAGCATTGATCTCTCCATTGCTTGTTCTGTTACTTGCAGATATTTTCCGGAGGGAGGTGATGCTGCTTCATTATACAAGTTGACCAAAGGGATTTTACTCTCTATGTTTTACTTCCATGCCAAATATTCAGACCAATTCAGACCCCGCCTAGGATGTATTTGTTCAGAAGAGACTAGAGGAAGATAATAGCATGGCCACTAGAAGGTGTATTTATTTTTGTAGATTCTGCTTCACATGGCAGCCTGCCTGTCAAGTTCCAGAAAAATAATAATCTTGGAGTCATGTGACAGAAGGCCTGTGTGTCTTCAATTCCCAAATCAAAACTCTTAGACAAGCAGAGCTCTATAATCAATACAGCTTTCAAAGTGCTAAAGGAAGGGAACACATGACAATGAATTTTAACACTGGAATTGACTGCTTGGCTCTGGAGAATGAACCGAAGTCTTCCAGAAGTTCTTGGTATCTTCATGGAATGTAAGCTCCACAAGGACCACATTTCTGAGAGGCAAGTAATGGAGTGTTCCTAGAACAAAGGGTATGATAAAGGAAAGCTGGTTGCACTTTAAACAACTGAAAAAAGCATCCCACCAAAGCTTTAGTTTTACAATGTTGTTCAAGCTCATTAGCTGCTTGACTAGCATGGTAACATGAAGTCAAGGAAGATATTTAACATTTAATCAGCATTCTCACTGTTGCCAACTCATATAAGGGTAGCTGCTACTTATTTTATTACTGTATAGGACAGAGAGGTCATGAACTTCAAATGCATAACTTGTGCTCTCAGGACTTTTCTGTCTTTGGCTTCTGTATGGCTTCTCTTCTGATGGAACTACCCTGTGAAATAGAAGATGCATATTTGACAAGGTGTACAGGCAAACTAGATAAAATACAATTATTAAAGCTGTTGCAACTGAGCTCCTCAGTGATGGTTCTTTGAAAACTTCCCTCCAAACACAGAGGAATGTGTAATTTATTGATATGGTCACAAGAAGGGTCAGATTGTACCCCACATTTTCATAGCTCACTTTGTGGCTCTTCAGTTCTTCCCTTTCATAGGTTTCCTAGAGCATAACTTGGGCTATGTTAACAGAGAACCTTTCCTAAATGTTTCCTGAAATGACATAGTTGTTGAAAAATATTGCTGTAGATCAGGTAGCAAAAATACAGAATGAAAAACTTCAAGGGAGAATTTAGTTTTACAACTGCTAGTCTTATGGCCTGCTTGTGAAAATGAAAGTGCGGCGCCAAAATGGCCGCCGCGCTCTTTGCGGCCCCCCCCCCACCCGGACTCAGACATCCGGGTGAGTTAGGGGGCGTGGCCACCCCTCTAAAAAAGGGGTGGCCACGAGGCAGACGAGCTGCCATTTTAGAAATAGCGATGGAGAGGAGAAGTTTTCTCCGTCGCTGTCTGTCCGTAGTCTTCAGCTGTTTAGCCCTTGATCCTTCCCGGCTGGGAAGGGAGGATTAGCACAGAGCCTTTAGCTTGCTGGCTGCTCTGTGCTTTTGGCGCTAGGTTTTCGATCCCTGGAAAGGGATCCTGCTCTCTCTTCGAAGATATGCCTCCCAAACTGAAGGCCCCGGCGATGAAACCGCGGCCAAAGGGGAGGACTTTTTCGGGCCCTGCGCAGGATGGGGGGCAGCCATCAGGTCGGAGGACCAGGGCTGCGCCCCCATGGCAGGGCACTATCCCAGCCGTGCCCACCGATACCGGTGGGGTGATTCAGGCTGGCACTTGGCAGCCGGCCTTGGCTAGCCAGCCTCAGGCCGGCCCCTCAGGGCCTTCGGCCCTCGGCCCGCAGTTGCCGGCCATGGGTCAGGACAGCGGGGGAGGGCTTGGTGCGGGTGCGCAACCCGTTCCTCCTCCGGCCCCTCATGGGCCGCAGTTTTGGGCATGGCCCTATTCTGGCCCAGGCTCTCACTTCGGTGTTCCTTTCCAAATGCCTAGTGGACCTTCCGGCCAACCCGGCCCGCCTTATGCTGGGGGATCTGTGGCAGTGGATGCTTTACTAGCACGTTTAGCAGTGCTTGAGGCATCCTTGGGGATTGCACAGCCTCCTATGGGGGGTGCCCTTCTCTCTCTGCCGGGGGCCCTTCATGCCCACCGGCTACCTCGACGGCTGCCACACTGCACCAGGCGGCCAGCCGGATTGAGCTGCTTGAGATGCTCCAGCCTGCGCCTGCCGGTGTCTTGTAGCTCCCTGTTTGTCCAGACCTGCAGACGGGGAGCAGTCAGGTGTGGCCCCAGAGCTCGATTCCGGTCGCGAGCTCCGACACCCGCCGTGGGCCGGAATCCCCAGTGGGGGCGGCTCACGGGGGTGCACCTAGTGAGTATCAGGTTCAAATTAGTGCACCTACATCACAGCCCACTTCCAGTGGTGGGGTTCAGTGGCCCTGGCCTCGTCAAGTTGAGGCGAGTGGACATCAGTTACCAGTCTATCCCAGTGCCCCTTGGTTTCCAAATTGCACCTCATTGAGGGCGGGGGTTTCTGCCCCCGGGGCAGTGCCGGGCATTGCAGGGGCTGTCCAGGTCCCACTGCGTATGCCCCATATACCTAATGTGCCGGTGACGGCTTTGCCGACGGCTGATTATTCCTTGCCCCTTGGTGATCATTTGTCCCAGGTCACGAGGGAAAAGATTTGGTGGGGGGAGTACGTGGATATATTCTCCCTATTGGACCGTGAGCCCACTAAGGAGGAGAGAGAGGGACAGGACGACAGAGACATCGTCCCATCGTCGTAAGCCACCGCGCACCTGGGCCAACTGGTTGCCAGCATATCTTATTTATATGGCGGTATACCTTAGGGCCCGGCCTGATCTGGCCATTCCTATGGTCCAATATTTGGACAATATTTACAGGGCGATGGTGGATTTCCCTGGCCCATCGTGGTTGGCTTACGATGAGGAATTTAGAATGAGGGTGCCCTTACACCCGGAGATGAGATGGGATGAGCCCTGTCAAAAATTGTGGCTCTTGTACATGACCCCCACGCGTCTGGCGCCTAGGGATAGGTACCATTGTGGCCATGCCGTGCAGCGAGCTGCTCCAACACAGGCTCCCCGCCAGCCGGCAGGGCAGGGGGTTCCAGCCCGCTTGCTGTGTTGGAGCTTCTCGGCTAATGGCGTGTGCAATAAGCGACAGTGCTGATATAAACATGAGTATCCCTCTTGCGCTGGCCCCCACACCGCCGCCATGTGCCCGCGGGCCGGTGGCTCACGGGGCAGAGGTAGAGGTGGACAGGGAGCGGGCAGAGCTTCTGCTGATGGAGCTAGCCAGTCAAAAGGCCCCCTCCCCAGTTAATGTGTACATGTTGGAGTGATGGCTCTCAACTTATCCAAGGAGGGAGGATGCGAGGTACCTCCTGGAGGGTTTCCAGTGGGGCTTCCGTATCCCATTTTACAATTTATGGTTTATTTACACAGTCAGGCTGTCGGCACTGGCATTTATGGCCAAGGTGAGGGGTTTTGCTGACTGCGTGAATGATTTCCGCATACGACATGTTTTGGAGGGGTGGACACAGGCCCGGACACTCGCCACCCAATTTCACCAAGGGTGCTTACCCACCTTGCACGAGGCTGGCATGATCTGTGTTTTGATAAGTATGAGGCGGCTCTTTTTCACGCGGCTACCACGGTGGCCTTCTTTGGAGCGCTCCGCATCAGTGAGTTGGTACTACTGTCTAAGGCGGATGCGACTCGTAGGGCACTGGAACTCGACAATGTCTATGTCTCTAATGAGTGGGCTCAGTTGAGGATACGGTCCTCAAAAGTTGATCAGCACGGCGTAGGCAGTGGAGTTAGACTGCTACAATGTTCCGTTGCAGACATCTGTCCGGTTGGTGCCCTACAGGAGTTCTTGGCAGTGCGTGGCACGCACCCTGGCCCGTTTTCCTGCCACCAGGACGGGTCTCCCCTTACTAAATTTCAATTTTGGAAGGTGACCGGTATGGCAATATCCAGTGTTGGCCTCCCCGGGGCTCGTTACGGCACCCATTCGTTTAGGATAGGTGCTGCATCCACTGCGGCTGCATTTGGGTACTCTGAGGCTGATATTCGCCGTATGGGAAGATGGGGATCTATGCGTTTTGCATTATATATTCGCCCTCTTCAGGTATGAGTACCAGTTAAGTCATTGTTCTCTTTTCTTCTTTTACAGACCCTGTGTGTCCCCGCACACCGGTGGCAGTATGGCTGGTGGGCCACAGTTATGTGCACTGGGCAGCGCAGTATGCTGCGGCGACAGAGTGGGGACCCCAGCTTGGACTGCGTGCGACCGCATGCATACGTTGGTACGGTAAGCGCGGAATGAGATGGCGGGAACTGTTGCCATTCCTGTTTTCCATCAGGGATGCTGAACCACCTGATGTCCTTGTACTGCACCTCAGGGGCAATGACCTCGCCCAGGTCACTGGCCTTTCTTTAAAATTCACGATTTGCAGTGACCTAGCTTATTTGCATTATGTGTGGCCGTCCACAAGGCTGCTATGGTCGGACATCATACCACGTCATTCTTACAGGGGAGGTATTGACCTCTGTGCCCTTGACCGCGCTCACCACTCGGTGAACAGGGCTGTTGCCCGGTTCTTGGCAGACAAGGGTTTGGGGATGGTCATCCGACACCCCACCATTAGTTTACAAAATTATGATCTTTATGCAGGGGATGGGGTCCACCTGTCTGCTAGAGGTATGAACCTCTTTTTGGAAGATTTGCAAGCAGGCCTGGTGACCGAGCTGACGGTCTGGGGGGGGGATGAGTCTTCATTGAAGCCTCCCCGTGTGGCGGGTAGCACTGGTAAGGTAAAGATTTATGACCCATAGGTATCCGGCAGGTTCACAATTGACTGGCCAACACTTAGACAGGTACAGGTGTAATAGCTTTGACCAGTCAACGACGAACCAGGCAAGGGGTGATGGCAGGATCTTTTCAGCATACATCACCCCGTGATTTGACGGATACACGTCAGAGGGTGGGGTCAGTAGATAGTTTATTGACTCCGGTCAACAATTTGTTTGTGTCAACAAACAAATTGATACAAATGGATACATTGTAGCCAATTGCCATTGGCAATTTTGGGAGGAACCTTACCAGTGTTACTGCGGCCTGCTTGCCTTAAGAATTACAATTGGATGAATACACCAATTGAAAGTTATAATTCGGACTAGGGCATTATTCAATAAAAGTGGCCCAATGCCTTTATCCATATACCGGTGTCTGAGTCTTTCTTTGGGGGGTGCGCCTGCAATGCATTACATGTGTGTTATGTATGTTAACTGTGTTTTCTGACAGGAGCGGAATGTATCTTTTCTCATGTATCTATTCTTATGCAAATAAGTGGATCGAAAAATGCACACACTCTGTTAGCCAACTTGTTGTATTATTGTTACTGTTACTGTTTATAGTGTATATAATTCCGAGTTTTGCCCCATCCAAACTGTGTTCAAACCCCACTAATAAAGAGCTGAATTTCACTACTTCTTCATTCCTTGAACATGAAAATGTGTCAAGAGAACAGTAATTAAAATGTTCCCTCCTTGCCATTCTGTTTTATTATCCTTTCTCAGAATGAATACATGGCACTAGAATGCAAGCGCGGCGCCAAAATGGCCGCCGCGCCCTTTGCGGGGGCCCCCCCACAGGACAGAGAATCCGGGTAGTTAGGGGCGTGGCCAGCTCCCTTATAAAAGGGGTGGCCACGAGGCAGCCGAGCTGCCATTTTACCTCAGCGACGGAGCGGAGAAGTCTTTTCCCTGTGTCTCCGTCGCTCTTTAACTTACCGGGAAGCCTTTTGGCGGCGATTTTCCTTTTTGGCTTCCCTTCACTCCGGTGGAGATGCCTTCGAAGAAGAAGGCAGCTTCGAGTGCGGCTCGCGCTGTTAGGAGGCGCAACCCAGGTCGGAGGACCGCGGTGCCGCCTCCCCAGCAGCCGCCGTTGCAGGCCCCTGCCGGGACCGGCGGAATGGGGTCTATTGCCCCTTGGCCCGGAGCGGGCGAACAGAGTGCGGGCGCGGTAGGGGCTCCGGCCCGCGGCCCGCGAGCGGTGGACACCGCTCCTGCATCTGCCCACCAGGTTGGGCCTGCTGCTCTTGGGTCGCAGCCTCCCCCTGGGCCCTCTAGCCTTGGGGGGTGGTGCGGCCCCCTGCCTTGGCAGGTTTCTCCACCAACCCTGCCGGGCTTCGGTGTTGGCCAATGGCCATATTCGGGTCCTGGGGTACAGGGACCTGTACCCACGCCTGGACCGTGCGGGCCGGCCGGCCCTTGGCCCCAGGTCAACGTGGAAGCCTTACTGGCCCGCCTTGCGGCCCTTGAAGCGTCGTTGGCTCGGGCCAGTCAGGCGGGGCCCCCCTCCTTTGGGGGTTCCTTTTGAGGCGCTGTCGGCAGGAGGACAACAGCTGACAGGTAGGGTTGAGCTGCTGCAGGCGCGTGGCGCGGTTTCGGCCACTGCCTCGCAGTTCCCCAGCCAGCAGCCAGGTGCAGGTCCCCCGGTGATGAGCTCTACGTCGGTCGTGAGCTCCGACGCCCCCAGTGGGCCGGAACCCCCGGTGGGGGCGGCCCGCGGGGGTGCAGCATGTGAGTATACGGTGTAAGCGAGTACATCCACACACATTCCCAATATGGGGGGGGGCTTTCCAATGGCCTTGGCCTCGCGCGGGTGGTGTGGCGGTGCACCCGCTGACGCCTCACCCGGCGATGACAGCTAACACCCAGGGCCCCGTGGTGGGGGGTGTTCCCTACCTTAGGGGAATGTTTTGGGTGGTCGGGTTGGTCCAAGCCCCTATTCCTTACCGATGAGTGACCACTTGGCACAGGCCGCCAGAGAGTAAATTTGGCGGGGGGAGTACGTGGATATCTTCTCACTCCTAAACAGTGTGCCCACCAAGGAGAGAGGGAGGGGCAGAATGAGAAGGATAGTGGCAGGCACGTTGTCGCAAGCCACCAAGTATGTGGGCCAAATGGTTGCCGGCCTGCATCATATGCATGGCGGTGTACCTTAGGGCCCGGCCGGATCTGGCAATTCCGATGGCCCAGTATTTGGACAACGCCTACCGGGCGATGGTTTACTTTCCGGGCCCAGCGTGGTTGGCTGGTGACGAGGAATGCCGTAGGCGGATTTCCCCGCACCCCGAGATTAGGCGAGATGAGCCAGGCCAGAGGCTGCGGCTTTTGTACGTTATGCCCACGCGCCCTGCACCCGGGGAGATATACCATTGGGGGCATGCGGTTCAGCGGGTGGCCCCAGCACAGGTCACCTGCCAGGGGGCGGGGCGGGGGGTTCCAGCCCGCCTTGCTGTGCTGGACTTTCTTGTCCAATGGCTCCTCTAATGGGAAGACTGGCAAATACAGACAGGAGTGTCCCACCTGTGTTGGCCCCCATGCGGCCTCCGCCTGTCCCAGGCCTGGAAGGATGCGGGGCAGAGGGTGGGGTGGACAGGGGGCTGGCAAGACTGCCGCAGATGGATCTAGTTCACCTAAGGGCTCCCTCCCCATTTAAGGTGGACATGTTGGAGCGTTGGCTCACACGGTATCCGAAGGGAGAGGATGCAGGTTATCTCCTTCAGGGTTCTAGGCAGGGGTTCCGGATCCCTTTCATGGGTAATAGGTTCCCTCAGGATGCCCCCAATCTTTTATCCCTTAAGGGGAGGGAGGAGGTGGCTGCTGCCAGCTTTGACATAGGGTCCATGCGGGCAGGGTCGTTGGCCCTGTCCCTGCACCCCCGTTCCGGGGAGCATATTATTTCAATGTTGCCATGCCTTTTGGCTATTCCATTGGGGCTCGGTATTTGAGCGTTTCACCACTTTCCTAGATTGCGCTTTTATCCGCAGGTCAGGGTCCCGGTCTGTAGCCCATTCCCTGGATGGTTTTATTCGGGGCTGAACGGGGCTGGGACACGTACACACGTCTCCTCAACACATTTCAGACGCTAATGGAGGAACTGGTGTCCCTTTAGCGCCCGAAAAGACCGAGGGCCCATCTCCACAGCTAGTATTCCTGGGGTGGAGAGTAATACGGTAGCGCAGAATTCTAGGTTGCAGCGGGATAAGGTGTCAAGGCTAGTGGCCCTTGTCTCGGTCTTGCTGGCCGAGCGCATGGCATCACTGAGGGAACTCCTGGTGCTACATGGTCACCCCAGTTTCGTTGGCAGGGTCGTCGCACCAGGCAGGGCATTTGCTCTGCGCTGGGGCGACGCCATGGCGGGATTATTCAGGCCCCACCACAGGCTCAGATTTACCCGGGGTATCGGGGCAGACGTGCTTGTCTGGCCATAGATCCAGAGGTAGTTCAACGGGGTGTCATTTTGGGGTCTGATCTCCTGGCTCCCCCTTGCTTTCAGATGCAGTCCGATGCCTCAGGATTCCTGGGTTTATGGGATGTACTTCAATGGGAAGTGGGCCTATGGTGGGTGGCCACTATCCTGGGCAGGCAAGGGTTGCCTGCATGGTCTCACGGAGCTGGAATGTTTCCCTATCCTGGGTGCTTTGATGCTATGGGGCAAAGAGTGGGCCAACTCGGTTGTGCAATTTTGGCATGGCAACGCGGCTGTGGTCCGCATCGTCACTGCACAGATTTCCAAATTGCCCGGGGTTATGGAGCTAGTGCGTTGGTTTGTGTTATGCAACCTGTGCCTCAACGTGCCCTTCAGGGCCAGGCATGTCCCAAGGGTTGATAATGATATTGCTGCTGCTTTGTCCCGCCTGCAGATCTCCCGGTTCCGTGCCTCGGCCCCCGGATGCGGAGGAATTTCCCTTGCCACTCCCGGACGAGAGATGGAACGTTGGCAAGGAGAAGGTGAACCGGGCGATTGGCCTGTCACTAGTGCCATGCATAAGTAAGGCGTACCACCACGCATTTAGTTCCTTCATAGTATTACTGTACCTGATTCTGACTGCCAGGAACCTGGCCGATCCCAGTAGCCCATGTTCTGCGGTTCATGGTTTACCTGTATGCCCAGGGCCTTGCACCACGCACCATAGCATCTCAGCTGTCGGGTTGGCTTTTATGGCCAAAGTGGGAGGTCGTGTGGACAGCACCAATGACTTCCGGGTGAGACATGTTTGGGAGGGGTGGGTGCGCGTGTGCGGGCGTTTCCCGGGCAACCGCCACCCCATTTACCCAGGGGTTTTTTACCCAGTTGGCCCGGGGCTGGCCTGGCCTCTGTTTTGATAGATGAGGCAGCCCACTTCATGCGGCTACAATGGTGGCCTTTTTTGGAGCCCTCCGCATCGGCGAGCTTGAGATGCTGAGTAAGGCGGATGCAAGATTTTCCCAGGGTTTTTTACCCAATTGGCCCGGGGCTGGCCTGGCCTCAGTTTCGATAAATGAGGCAGCCCACTTCATGCGGCTACAACGGTGGCCTTTTTGGAGCCCTCCGCATCGGCGAGCTTGAGATGCTGAGTAAGGCGGATGCAAGATTTTCCCAGGGTTTTTACCCAATTGGCCCGGGGCTGGCCTGGCCTCTGTTTTGGAAATGAGGCAGCCCATTTCATGCGGCTACAACGGTGGCCTTTTTTGGAGCGCTCCGCACCGGCGAGCTTGAGATGCTGTATAAGGCGGATGCAAGTTGTAGGGCACTGGAACTCGAGGATGTCTATGTTGCCAAAGACTGGGCCCAGTTGAGGATATGCTCCTCTAAGACAGATCAGCATGGCGTAGGCAGTGGTGTAAGACTGCTACGGTGTTCTTTGGCAGACATCTGTCCGGTTGGTGCCCTACAGGAGTTCCTGGCACTGCGTGGCATGCACCACGGCCCGTTTTTTCTGTCACCAAGATGGGTCTCCCCTTACTAAATTTCAGTTTTGGAAGGTGACAGGCAGAGCCCTCACCAGGGTGGGCCTACCAGGTGCCCGTTATGGCACACATTCATTCCGTACTGGTGCAGCCTCTACAGCAGCTGCTTTTGGGTACTCTGGGGCTGACATACGCAGCATGGGGAGGTGGGGCTCGCAATGTTTTCAGTTTTATGTGCGCCCACTTCCGCCATGAGTACCAATCCAGTCACCTTACCGTCTTTTTCTCAATTTTTCTCAATTTTCTTACAGACCCTGGGTGTCGTATTACACCGGTGACAGTATGGCTGGTGGGCCACAGCTATGTGCACAGGGCAGCGCGTTACGCTGCGGCGACAGAGTGGGGACCCCGACGGGGACTGGGTGAACACTCCAGTCTCACATGGCATGGTAAGCCTGGGATGTTATGGCGGGAGCTGCGGCCTTCCCTTTTTTCTGGCCTGAGTGCTGACCCGCCTGACATTCTCATCATCCACCTTGGGGGCAATGATTTGTGCCAGGTCACCGGCTTATCACTCAAGCATGCGATTTGCGAGGAACTCGCCTACTTGCATTATGTCTGGCCTGCCACAACCCTAGTTTGGTCGGACATTATTACGCGCCTTTCTTATAGAGGGGGCGTTCACCTCCTGGCCCTTGACCGCGCTAGGCGCACGGTCAATAGGGCGGTGGTGCGGTTTCTTGCCGACAGGGCTTGGGGACGGGTCAGTCATCACCCCGATATTAGTCTACAAAATTATGACTTGTAGGTAGGGGATGGGGTCCATCTGTCGCGAGGAGGTATGGACCTCCTGTTAGGTGATTGGCGAGCAGGCCTGTTGACCGAGCTGATGGTCTGGGTGGGGGCGTCAGGTCTTCTTTGAAGCCCCTCCATGTGGCGGGTAGCACTGGTAAGGTAAACAGTATGACCCACAGGTATCCAGCAGGTTCGCAATTGACTGGACAACACTAGACAGGAATAAATTAGTTAAACGTTGTCCGGTCAACGACGAACCAGGCGACGGGGTGATGACGATTGCTAACCAGCATGCATCACCCCTGTGATTTCACGGATACGCGTCAGAGGGTGGGGTCATGAGTTAGATATTGACTACGGTCAATAATTTGTTTGTTGTCAACAAACAAATTGATACAATTTGATACATTGTAACCAATTGCCGTTGGCAATTTTGGGTGGTACCTTACCAGTGTTACTTCGGCCTGCTTGCCTTAAGAATTATGATTGGTCGTTTTACCAATACAAATTTATAATTCGGACTAGGGCATTGAATCAATAAATGTGGCCCGATGCTGTTATCCACTTTCAATGTTGTCTGTGTCCGTTATTGGGGGGGTGCGCCTGCAATGCAAGCGCGGCGCCAAAATGGCCGCCGCGCCCTTTGCGGGGGCCCCCCCACAGGACAGAGAATCCGGGTAGTTAGGGGCGTGGCCAGCTCCCTTATAAAAGGGGTGGCCACGAGGCAGCCGAGCTGCCATTTTACCTCAGCGACGGAGCGGAGAAGTCTTTTCCCCTCCACCCCCTCCCTAGTTAACAGTGTGATATTTTGGTCGCTTCGGGGCCGGGTGGGAATTTTTGGCTGGGACCCATATTGGCTTTCGGGTCCTGGCTTTTTTGCCCATCCCACACTGTTGCTATGGTTTGATATAGGGGTCTTTCTACGTTCCTAATGTTGACTTTGGTCACATTGGCGGGTAGCACTGGTAAGGTAAACAGTATGACCCACAGGTATCCGGCAGGTTCGCAATTGACTGGACAACACTAGACAGGAATAAATTAGTTAAACGTTGTCCGGTCAACGACGAACCAGGCGACGGGGTGATGACGATTGCTAACCAGCATGCATCACCCCTGTGATTTCACGGATACGCGTCAGAGGGTGGGGTCATGAGTTAGATATTGACTACGGTCAATAATTTGTTTGTTGTCAACAAACAAATTGATACAATTTGATACATTGTAACCAATTGCCGTTGGCAATTTTGGGTGGTACCTTACCAGTGTTACTTCGGCCTGCTTGCCTTAAGAATTATGATTGGTCGTTTTACCAATACAAATTTATAATTCGGACTAGGGCATTGAATCAATAAATGTGGCCCGATGCTGTTATCCACTTTCAATGTTGTCTGTGTCCGTTATTGGGGGTGTGTGCCTGCAATGGACTACTTGGCATTTGGAAAACCTTCGTTTGGAATAGTCCTCTTGATTTCTCTTTCAAGCCATATTTTTTTTAAAAAAAAAAACACCTCACCAAGTATTTGCTTAATTCTTATTCTTATTTAAAGAACCCTACTACAATGTTTTCTCTCTCTTTTACACACACACACACACACACACACGAGAGAGAGAGAGAGAGAGGAGAGAGAGAGAGAGAGAGAAATATGCCATTAATCAGTAATGGTTAAGTGTTTTGATATATTGTCCCTACAAAAGGGAGGCAGATTTAATGGATGAATCATGGTGAAAACAGCAGGTTTTGCAATTTGTTACACTTTAATTCTAATGGATGTAAACCACAAATCATCTGTACCAAATTGTTTAGGTAAAAGCTTACCCTGTCAAAAATAGTTTTCCTTTGGAATAAATACAAATGATGCCAGCTTTTATCCAAGACAAATCTGTTTCTGATTATGAAGGGAACATGTGGCATTATTTATTTATTTATTTTTAAAAAAATATTTTCATTTTCAAAACATATAAAGAAAAAAAATATATAAAGAGAAAAAACATTAAAATATAGGAAAAAATATAAAAAATAGGGGGGGGGGAGAGCACAATCCTATAAGGCTTATAAAAGATTTACATTAATCAATGATCCTTGTTTATATTACATACAAACCAATATAACATTTAACAATTGACATGTGCACCCTCCACCCTCAGGACCTTTTCTTCTATTTCACTTATCTTAATTCTCTGCTTTAATTTTTATACCTTTCCCTATTTCTAAAAACTGATAATTTCTTGACCAGGCCTGAATCCTTTAGATTTTTTTGAGCACATATTCAATGAACTCTCCCCATATCTGTAGAAATTAATTGTTCTTTATCATCCCCTTTTTAATTTTTAATTCACACATCAGCTTGTCATTCAATGCTATATTCCATATTTCTTTGTACCACTCTTCTAAATTTAAGGAGATGCATATTTTCCAATTCTTTGCTATTATCAGTATCATAGCTGTTATCATAATTATAATCAGTTCTCTTATATTTACCGTATCTACTGTTATATCACTTAAATCCATTACCAATGCAATGTGGTACTTTGTAAACACCTCTCTCATCTTTAAAGTGACTGGCAAGTGCCTTACAGGTCACTAAAAGTAGAATCCAGTACAATTTGGATAGATGCACTAGATGCATTTATTTTCAGAACTGCCATAACTTTTCATTGCTGTTTGTGTAATGTGCCATGATGATGGAGGGAAAAGCTGGTTTGGCATGTGCCCCTCAGACAACCTTTAGCTTCAAGTGCAGACGGGATTAATGTCCACTCTGACTGGGGTCTTTGTCCTATCACCAGAGTCAGAGCTTGGAGGAGGAGGTTGGAACCAGAAGGCATATAAAAAAGCAGCTTGCTACTCACTACTTATTCTAAAAACATCACTATCTTGAATCATCTTCACATCAACTATGTTAAGAATCCAATTTTTGAAGTAACAAGAAATATTTGCTTGTTACTTCAAAATGTTACTTCTTCTTCTGCTGCTGCTTTATCCAAATCTGAATATTGACAATCATAATGGCGATCAGCCATGAAGACTGTCCTGAGAATATAATGCAATGGCCTTTCATCTGCCTTCCACATCGAAGCATGACCCCTGTTCCACTGATCCAGTTCCATGAGTCACTTTCTGCTCCTGAGTCCTTTTGGCACACAGTCCTCCTCAGCCCCAGGCCAGTACTGATGAAGCTGCTGCCTTCTATCAAGATGGATTCTAGTGGGATTTAATCCACTTGGGGACCATCACCCTTCCCTGAGGACATCAGCACCCAAGACCGTTAGTCCTCAGGATGGTCAGGTTAGTTAATCACCGCCTCACTCAGTGTTGAGTTGCTGGCAATAATGTCTACTCTAACACCATACCAGAATAGAGTAGACCATACTGCTTGTGATGTTATTTAGAGTGGTGATTATGTGAAACTAATTAGTAACAACATTTTATGGCTTCAGACTGGCTAAAGCAACAATGTCAAATGATTGAAGTGATAGCAGGGTTAGTCTGTGCAAATATATCAGAGAGTAAACAAAATAAAAAAGCAAAAGAAGAAGAAGACAAAAATGTTGTGGCACTTTAAAGACTAACTCCTGTATTTAAATGTGAGCTTTTGTGGATCAAATCCACTTTATCAGACAAATCCACTTCATCAATGTCAAATGAGTTTTACATGAAGTAACATTAATGCTAAGGTCTAAGCTGTTGAAAAAGCAACTATTCAAGACTTTGCTTCATAGCAATCTATTACAAATTGTAATGTTCCCTGTAATGCACTTCTTTTGAATGAGTGACATTGCTGCCACTGTCACTTTTTAAAAGTAAAGCGATACCAGATATCATTAAATATATGTATTCAAAGCTGCAATTATATAATCTATATTTATTTTTTCTTTAGGCTAGTATCACCAAATGACCAAACATAATAAAATTTTAAAAAGAAAAATAACAAATAATAAATTTTAAAACAGCATCCCAATTCCTGACCAGTGATGGAGACTGGTTCTATGATCAGTCTGGTCAGCATCGGAACATGGAATTACAATACTCTCATTAAAAGCTGAACCAAAAATTCACACACTATCTCCTACAAGTAATAAATAATAGTATTTTTCTTCCCATACATGAGATTCTGCATACTTTCAGGACTTCTCAGTCATACCCCCAAAGAAAATCTATGTTTAGCTCTTGATGACCAATCACAAAATCAAATCAAACAAATTTACCACCTTCAGAACTGAAAAACTCTGCTTCAGGATAAATGAAACAGATGAATTTAACCGCTCTTGAGAGCTCCCTACTAATGACATGGTAAATGTACTGTCTGTCTTACTCAGTCTTTTTCAGTGCATAACTAAAATTGCAGTTTTGATCATTTCCTTTCATGCAGAGAATGTACTCTTGGATGTCTTATTTGGGAGGGGAACTCTGGAAGGAGACTTTGTCACAGAAACAGTATGGCACTTGTTGCAGAAATAATGACACCTGATCTTGCATGACTTGTCTTTGCTAGTGGACACTTCAAAAGGCTAGCAAGCAGTCTTCCACAGCCTTGAGTTCTACTGATGGGCTTGGGGTAGTTGGACAAATCTGGGATCAGTGTATTTCCTAGCTTGATCCATTTCAACTTTGTTTCAGGCCTGGTTATAGGATTGTATTGGTGTTGTATCCGGCCCTTATAAGCAATAGTTGAGGCAACGATGAACAGAACAGCAACAGGCATTTATTAAACAGTCTTTCAGATAAAGCTTACAAGGCACTCCAGACACAAAGATGGCTATACTAATCCCATGAAATCATTCCCTCCGGAATCTGCTGTAGAAGATTGGCAATGACTAAGCTACACTAGTAGTGCTACAGTGTGGAGGAGACCCAGGCTTAGCACATACTGACTACCTGTGGAGAATGGGTAGTATAGATCCGGTCCGGCCCCACCCTTGTTTACTCATGGGGCTTATATAGCTCCTTGATACAAAGAAGCGACCCGCCGGACAAGCATAACCAACCAATCATAACACGATATATATGTATTAACCAATGGGGAACTGGATCCAAAACTGTAACCAATCACATAACTCTGATTAGCATACTGAGCGCGCTTAGAGAAGGAGATTTTATGCCACTTTTAGCTCCTAATTTGGATGGCAGAAAATGCCATTTTCTCCTTGCAAGGCGCTGCCCGTGCAACTTGCAAATTGCCTTAATACACAACAATTGGAGAGCGGAAATGAATCCCTGTTGGTTCTCCTAGACTTTTCTGCAGCTTTCAATATAATTGTTCATGGTATCTATCTGGAGCATCTCTCTGGTCGGAGACTTTGAGTCACTGTTTTACTTCCTGGAAGGACAATCTCAAACGATAGTTCCGGGGACTCCAGTTTGACACTCTGGTTCCCCAGAGTTTTTTTGTCTCTCATGTTTTTATCATCTATGTGGAACTGCTGGGAGAGTTTGTCCAAAGTTTGGGGATTTGGTGTCACCAGTATGCTGATGAGACCCAACTGTTTTTTCAATCTAATTCCAAGGAAGCTGTCTCTGTTCTAAATACTGATGTCAGTATTTGTCATGGATAAGCACAAACAAACTAAAACTTAATCCAGGCAAAATGGGGGTGCTCCTCGTCAACCACAAAGCAGATGTGGGAATAGGGATGGACATGTAAAAGGTTACATTCCCTTTAGAAACTAAGGTCCACAGCTTGGGCATGCTCCTGGATTTGTCTCTGAACCTGAATGCCTAGATTTCAGCTGTGGCCGGGAGTACATCTGCAAAGTTAAAACAGGTGTGCTAGCTGTGACTGCTCCTTGAAATGTCTGATTTGGCAACAGTGATTCATGCATTATTTATATCCAGTTTGGATTACTGTAATGGGCTGTACATGGAACTGTATTTGAAGATGATTCAGAAATATCTGCTGGTTCAAAATGCAGTGGCTTGACTGTTGCCTAAGGGGAGTTATACAAAACATATAATGTTGCTGCTACCACAACTGTGCTGACTGCCAGCCTGTTTCTGAGCCCAATTCAAAGCGTTAGTCTTTATCTATAAAGCCCTATATTATTTGGGTTCAGGCTATCTGAAGGATGCTATCTCCCCATATGGGCCTTTTCAACCTTAAGATCTTCAGAGGAAGCCCTCCACTTGGTCTCACAGCTCTTGCAGTTATGCTTGATGGAGACATGAAATATGGGCTTCTCTGTGACAGCTCTCAGATTACGGGATGTGCTTCCATGGCTGATTAGGTTGGCCCCCTTCCCTTTTACCCTTCTTTCATCAGTTGAAGTCTCACCTCTTCAGGCAAGCTTTTAACGTTTAACGGACTCTATGGATGCCAATTTTTGAAAAAATAAATTTGTTTTTTTAAAAAAATAATGTTATTTCTTTTAATCACTTGATATATTTAAATTATTATGATAGCTTAATTGATTTAATGTGTTATTTATTTTGTTTTTAGTTTTTCTTGCTTTACTCTTGTGAGCTGCCTCTAGTCTCCTCATGGGGAGAAAGGCAGCCTAGACGTGAGACAAAATTATCAGTTAGTTCTTATGGAAATATTTTGTCTGAATATTCTGAGCTAGAAACACTTTTTCTCTTTCTGGTAATGACCGAGAATGGGCTTTCAAAAATCCATAATTAAATTAAATTTAATTAAATTTTTAATATAATATATATGTGAAGCTAAGCAAATTTATTGTTTTTCTGTCCATCAGTCTACTCTACACAGTGGTAGTGATATACCAGCTCTGGTATTTATCAGTGGTGGGATCAAAAAAAAAATTCTACCACATTGTGGGCATGGTATGGTGGGCCTAGCCAGGGAGAAAGCCATGGAGGTAGAATAAGGGGAGTTGGCATGATGTTACAAACTTGAATCCAACTAATGTGAAAGTCCACCATGTTAGTTGCCCCAAAACATTGGCTTATGGTGCTTTGATTGTGTGGAGTCGTGAAAGTAGATTGGGGTTTCCCCTTTAATATCAGTAGTTGGGGGGTTGCGATCCCCCTCTCCACTGGCTCCCCTCGGTCCAGGAGGGTTGGGGGACAGACCCCTTTTGTCTCCCCCAAACCTCCCAGACCCACAGGACCCGGGAGAGGGGATTGAATCCACCCCACCCCCTGATATTAAAATGGAAAACCCGATTGGGGTTTCCCCTTTAATATCAGTGGGTGGTGGGTTGTGATCCCCCTCTCTGCTAGCTCCCCTGGGGCCAGAAGGTTTGGGGGGGGACAGAACCCTTTTGTCCCCCCAACCCTACCAGACACAGGAGACCCGGGAGAGGGGAGCAAATTCCCCCCACAAACACTCCATTTTTAAAGAGAAGAAACTGCTTGTTTTTTCCCTCTTTAATAATGAGGTGTCCTGCTGTGGGGATCCCCTCTCTGCTGGGTCCCCTGGCTCTGGAAGGGTTGGGGGGACAGAGCCCTTCTGTCCCCCCAACCCTCCCAGACACAGGAGACCCAGGAGAGGGGAGTGAATCCCCCCCAACACTCCATTTTTAAAGAAAAGAAACCGCTTGGTTTTTCTCTTTAATAATGGTGTGTCCTGTGGGGGGATTCCCTCTCTGCCAGCTGCCCTGGGGCCAGAAGGGTTGGGGGGACAGACCCCTTTTGTCCCCCAAACCCTCCCGGACACAGGAGACCCAGGAGAGGGGAGTGAATCTACCCCCAAACACTCCGTATTTAAAGAGAAGAAACCTCTTGGTTTTTTCTCTTTAACAATGGGGTGTCCTGTGGGGGGATCCCCTCTCTGCTGGCTCCCCTGGCTCTGGAAGGGTTTGGAGACAGACCCCTATTGTCCCCCAACCCCCCCCCCCCGAACCCAGGGGACCCAGGAGAGGGGATCAAATCCATCCCCCCTCCAACACAAGAAGCAATCATAAACAGTAGTCTACTAATGTTTTGGGCCATCTAATATGGCAGCAGGCCACGCCAACTGGCTTCAAAGCAACATACAGCATGAAGTCTGTAGCACCATCTCCCCTTATTCTACCTCCATGGGGAAAGCCCTGCATTGCACCTGAATTAGAACTACTTTATTTCAAAACTTGGATGGGTGGGGCCAGGCAGAATTTCTGCTACCAGTTTTGGTGAAATGGTGCAAACCTGCTGATGCCCACCACTGGTATTTATGCTTTAGAGTAAATACAAAATGACATTTTGCTTTTAAAATAAGTATTAAATCTACCTTGTGCTTAACAGAACCAGTGAAATCAGATTTAAAATATACCAAAAAAAGGCCAGACAATGACTTTTCCCTTTCTTATCAGAAAGCTACTTTTCTGAAGCTGTGCATGTACAATTCTAATATGCCCTACGTTCTCTTCACATACACCTTTTGCCATTCTAAGTATTTTGAAGAGGGAAATAAATATAATGACAACTTATTTTATGAGTTCCTGCTCACTCTGAAACTTAAGCAATGAATGAAGAGGCACCTGTAGAAAGGCATTTAATGTGAGAACAAAGAATAGGAACTATTAGTATGTACATAGTAAAATAAATGTAAAAATGATAAGATCCTATCAGACATTCAGGCTGAAATTGGTTACAGAGGCAGCTATCTCTAACTCTACTACTACTACTCAACTGCAACTCATATCCGAGAATGCATCTTTCCCCCTGAAGTAGAAAAAATGTCACTGGCATGAGTTTGTTGAACGTGGATCCTATCTTGCCATGAAGTGACCCACACACTATGATCTGGGAGCCATCACCCACGGTACACATGAAGTGCAACATGCAGGATTTAACACCGGGTCTGCAATGGACTGCCACAGCCTTGGGGATATGGACAAGGTACAACTTCACAGCCCGTTCATCTGGCATGGCCTCTCACGCCTCCATGACCGTTGGGAATCAAAGTTCCTCCTCCACTTTTTTGGGAATGACATGTAGAGGGAAGATAGTGCAAGCAGAGTGAAAAAATTCTTCCTAAAACAAAAGCAAAGAAGAGAAATTAGATGATAGGAACTATTTGTAATGCTGCTGTCTCTTTCCAGGGTCATATAGGAATATATTAGCTATCCAGTGACTTAGATGGGCAAAAAGAGGAACCTCATTGAGTTAAAAAGGTACCAAGAGGATACATGCAATGTATTGTCACATATGTGACCCCCTAATATGAAAGTTAGTGGTGGGTGGGGGGGGATTCCTTACCTCCTCAGGAAGTAAAGGTTGTTGCAGCTATAACCGTTTATCTTTGCAGGTTGGTTCTGTGTGTTGTAGTCCAAAAGAGTAACTTTGCAAACTTTGGGTATTATACTGGCTTATGTTATTCTTTAACATGTTCAGAAGCCTCTGAAAATCAACACAGAACAGGTTAAGATTGGTTCAAAGATAAATAATGATGCCATTCAGTTATTGCTTTTAAACTAAAAATAGGAAATCTGAAAACATTCTGAAAATGACATTTCAATCTACTCTGGCATATGCAGTGGCTGATTTGAACAAACATTGTCTGTAACTCATGTTAAAATTCCTAACAGCCTATTTATGACAACATGCTCAATCTGTAAGCATTATTATCATTATTAGGAATAATTTTATAAATATTTTTAAAAGTAAGTTTCCTTGAAAGATCTCAAAAACAGTAAATGCTACAGACATGAGACGTTGTTCCAGATACTACTGATTTCCTAATATAAATATCTGTTATATCTTGAAATCAGTTTTTGCAATCTCTGTTAGGAGATGCAAGTCTTTCCCTCACACCCTAACTGGTTGCAAGGCATATTGTGTCTGTGATGCCTTTAAGACCCTATTGCAGGGGTACACAGGTGCTGGGATTTTTCCCTGATGTGCTCCATGGGCCAGTGTATTTAGGTCAGAGCAGGATTGCAGACTTCCAGTGACAGTGCTGAACTTGCCTCAGCTTTAATTCTCACCTTCCTCTGCTGACAGTCTGGACGAAGATTCCTGCATCTTCCAGAACCTGGTATGAGGACTGAATCTTTGCACTGATCCTGATGATGGCTTTTGCCTGATATGCCATCTATGTTTGCTGGACAAAGAAAGACTACTTGGGGTAAGCCTCCACCAGGAGGACAGAAGCCATAGAACATTTTGGCTTTCTCTGTAATTGCAGCTTGCATTTACCCTGCTCGACTGGACTGCTACTGAACTGTATGAACTTGTATATAGCACAACTGAACTGTGTCAGTGAGGTCAACTGAGCAGCTCAAGAGAATATATCTGTTCTGTGTTACAGTTGTTGCACTGTATATACTTGCACCTTTTTACTTCATGAGTAAACCTACGTTGAGCTTTTCATCTGCACCAAGATCTGTCTGCCTGTTTTTCTCACAAAGGACCATCTTGCCAGGTGTGAACCTCTTGCTGGCCACTGCATACCACTCTGCTAACCTTTTACATCAACAGTCTCCCAATTGAGTCTACTTGTAATTAGCTTTCAGTAGTGTCTGATCATATATGTGGTCTATTTTAAGATACTGTTGTTTATAGACTAGTCTTTTTTGCATTGATTGTATATTTAATTATGTTGGAAGCCACCCTGAGTTGGCATACAAGCTGAGTAGGGCGGGGTACAACTTTAAAATCTAATAACTGTTTACTGGATAATTATGTTAATCTTATCAGGTTCAGCCACAAAGTTCGTTCTTTCTGTCTATGAACTAAGTAATTTGTTTGTTGCCCACTAGACTTCTCTTAAATCAATTTGGTATATTAACCTAATATTCTGTCCTGTTGATACAATTCTAAATATTGTTGAAAGAATCACAAACAACTTTTGAAAAGTCAACTGCCTCTTAAATTTGAAATAGAAAACTAAAACAGTTTTGAATGTTGCATTTGAATTTAATGCAGCAAATGCGGAAACTGATTTTGAAGAGGAGAGTCTTGAGGAGCTATATTGAACAAGTCTTTAGATAAATAATATTGTGGATGTGTTAGGTAGATTCCCTTTATACACACAAAATTTAAACACCATTTGTTGTGGTCATATACAATTCAAGGGCAAGTCATAGGCAGTGGGTGGCATACAGAAAATATGACTCTCCAATGATGAAGACAAATCTTCCTCAATGAAAATGTTACCAAACAACCTAAACTTTAATTCTACTTCAACTTTGTTCTCTTTGTTTGGAGCTGGAGCCAACAGTCCTGGAAAAAGAAAACCCAAATCCCTACATTCTTTCTTCATCACGCTGAAAATGTGCTTGTTTTTTCTGTATTTAATTTGCCCCAAGGTATTAGTGATATTCTTTGATGCCAGAATTTTAATGGTATCAATCATGGTGCCAAATATATTTTATACCAGCTGGACTGAATTAATGATTTGGTTTTTCTCAAATGTCTATTTCCACAATAATTAATGCATTTTAGAGAATGTAATAGATAATGTGCTTTGGACAGACTGCAAGACCAAACCTCCTGCTTGCAGAGGTTTCTGTTTTGATTTTAAAAAACTGGTAGCCCTTATGCTTGAATGGAACATCTTTTGTATCATCTGAAGGTGACTGTCTGGAGGGACTGCTATATTCACCTGCACACTTCTGTCTCCATTTGTTTGTTTGGCATATCTGGATAAATGACAGGTTTATTTGCAACAAAATTCATTTTAGAAACTGTCTTATAACAAAGGACTCTAATTTGACTTTATGTTATGTCAGTTTGAGGTTTAAAGTGCTCCTGTGTTTGAGTGTGAAGTGGTTAACTGATGAAAAAAGGCTTCTGAGATTTTCATTTGCTTAGTGTCTTTTAGCTAATGGTAGTGAGCACAAGAGAGTATCCTGTGGATCATCTTGACTCCTGCCATTGGCAGATACAACTGTCAACATCAGGGGTTCCCAACCTTTTCACACCGCAATCTGGGCCACACATCCCTGACAACTGAGTGGTCTGGTCATGTGGATCATCCTGCCACAAATGCTGCTGTAAAAAACGTCAGTGGCTGCTGTAAATGTGTTTATGACAGCCACAGGTGCATTTACAGCAGTGTTTACAGCAGGCACGGGCGTGTTTATGCAAGCGTGGGCATGTTTTATGACTGTTGTAAATGCATCCACTTCTGCTTCCAGTAGCGATGAGGGGAGTGGTGGGCCACATGAAATGGTGCATTATATTGTGCAGCAATTCCTGTCATTTTCTGGCATTTTGAATCATATATACAGAAACAAAAATTCCCACATTCATAAACTGGAGGTTTTTTAAATAATTGAATATGTTTAACAATTCTGCTTAGTGTAGTATCTTATGCAAACAGAACAACCATCTCCCACTCCTTGACAGATTCTGATCCCTATTCCAGAAACATATCTTAGCGTTCCTGTGGCAGCTAAGTCCACTTGGTTTAAAGCTGGCCAGTACCTGCTGAAATAATTAGCAACTTGACAGCCCCATTTTTGTGTTAAAAACAACTATCACTTTGTCTTTAACTCTTTCTTAAGTGTCATATCGAAACAAATCTTGTAGCCTTTACAGTACCACAACATTTTTCTCCTCCCACACTTTTTTTACTTTACAACACAGATTTGTTGGTATATTCTTTTTAAGTCTGAGATAGATTCAGTCTCCCTTGTTTGAAACCTGTCTGCTTCTGATACTAATTTCTTCCAACTCCTTTGAGTTCAGTCACTTCACTTTCTAAAACTGCAACTTATTCCTCAATATATATTTTTCATTAAAACAATCGGACATCTTAACATGTCTTTATAGTTGTCCACTATACAGTTATCCTATCTTCATTATGTCTTACACTGAGAATTTCCATATTGACCGTAATACATCCTTAATGTTGATTTAAATTTCTCTTTGATTTCCGAGATCATATAGCTCAGTAATTTAGATTTGGTAGCGGAGCCAGAGGTTGGGAGTTCAACTCCCCAGTGTGCATCCTGTGAGCCAGCGTATGTAGCCATGAGCAAGCTGTACAATCTCAAGATGCCCCCAGAAGAAAGGAATTCGTAAATTGCTTCTGAGTATGCTGTATGAAACATGATTATTATGAAAGAGCTAAATTTCTGTATTTTTTTCTTTTTGTTGTTCCACTATAACATTTTTAATGATGATTTTGATTGTTCCCCATGTCCCAATGTGCACATCACTAAAAACTTCCATTTAGAATTCTGTTCCTCTTTCTATTACCTTTTAATTTTGCCTCTTGTCTGTCATTATCACCTTTAAGAATTTCAGTAGATATCCATCTAGGTCTTTCATTTCTTTTCAACTACAGAAATAGTCATCTTGCATTCTTCTTTGATAATTATCTCTAGTTACAATCCATAGTTCTTCTGCTTTGCAGTCAGTTAGACTTAGCAATGCAAATTGTTTCTTTATGTGGTCTTTAAATTCTCCAGAAATGTTATTTAAATTGTATTTTGGCACTGATTGTTTTAGCATTTTCCCATCAAGCTTATTCTTTCTGTTTACTCCAATCAGGTTTTGCTTTATAGATTATAATAAAGCCTTTGACTGTGGAAATCAGGAAAAGCTATGCATTCTTGCAAAAGAAATAACAGTGCCACAACATCTAATTGTTTTTGATGCACAATTTTATTCTACTGTTGTAAAGAATATGAAGAAACAGGATTATGTTCAATCTAAATGTGTATTCTATCCTCCTGCCTGTTGAATTTATTTCAGAAGTAGATCAGAATGAGGCTCATATGAAGGAAAAAAATAGAGGAAGAAATGCAAATACTGTAACCTAAAATATGTATACAACATATAGAAAGGTCTAAAGCAGGGAAATACAATCTCACCAAAGCTCTTCAACACATGCCTAGAAAAAGTTATGTGAAGACTAAACTGGGAAGATGGTATCAAACTGAATGGAGAGAAGATATATCCTCTGCAAATCTGAGATGGTTCAGTACTGTTTGCCAGAAATGCTCAGACTCCAAAAAATTATGTGCACGCTTGACGCAGAAAGTAGGAAAGTTGGCTGAAAATGAATGGCATGGAAACAAAATATATGGTATCAAGAAACCAACAGAAATTCCAAATAAAAATCCAGAATGAACCAATTGAGCAGGTCGACCAGTACATCTATCTCGGCCATTTGATTGGGATGAACAACAATCAGAAAGCAGAACTAGTCAGATGAGTGGCATTTAACTCGATCAAATAAATCTTGTTAAATGAGAAAATTGACAAGAAACAACATGCCAACATTTCTAACAACAGTACTACCTGCGGTCCTCTATGGTAGTGAAACATGGTCATTTACAAAGGTCAAGGAAGAACTATCAAGAGCCATGGAAAGGTCAATGCTAAAGATATCCCTTTGCGACCACATCCACAATGCCCAGATAAGAGAACAAAGCTGAATCAATGAAGCTGTTGCTAAATATCACCAAGGGAAATTGCACTGGGCTGGACACATCTCTTGAATGACAGATGTCGTGGAGGCGGGGGAGGTGACCACTGCCTTCACACCCCTCACCTCCTGTCTCCAGGGGAAGATGGTCCTCAGCAGACGGGCCAACACTTAATACAGCTGTATAAACAGTTCCCGGCCTGCGTTCTTCCTCCTCCCCTCTCCCTAAACATCCACATGCAACAAGCCTCTGCAAACATGCACTGATCAGAGAGGCATAGAGGATTGCTGTTCTTTAAAAAAAATGCTGAAAGTAGCTAAAACAGGGTTTCTCAAACTCTGTATGAAATACAGTCTTGCTGGCAGAGTAAAGGCATCAGCAGAGAGCAAAAGTGCCAATTCCAATTCAAAATCCAAGATAGGCCTTTATTATATATTCCATAAAATAGTAAAGCAAAGAAATAAAAGATAAAATCAGTAAAGTCCCATAGTAATGTCCATGAGTTGGATAAATCCTTTAGGATGGCAAAATCCAAAGTATTAGGCAAAGGCAATAGTCCATCAGTCCAATATCCATGAAATGGCTAAGTGTTGAGATGTTCCCAAGTAGGATATTTCCAAAGTCCAGTCCATGGTAGAAATCCATTCCAGTTCCATCATAGCCCCAAAGTGCCCATCCTGTGTTCCTTCCACAAAGCCAGTAGTATCTTTTCAGAGATCAGGTGGTGAGTGAGTCTGGAGGTGAAAAGCAGCCCCTTAAATAGACAAAAGGAGCCACCTTATCCCTCCCAGAGGGGTTTGGTCAAGATAGGAGCATCCTATGGGGAAAAAGGGCCACTCCTATATTGATAAGGGAATCCAATCAAAATTATCCTCCCATTTGATAAGAAAATCCAATCAGATTAGGGCACACCTGCCCTCTAGGTGGAGTTTCTTTTTATTGGTTATAGAAAAGCATTACTTCACAGGAATCCCCTTATTTGCAGACCTTCTGGAAGCTGCTGGAAGTTTGGCCAAACCTTACACTCCTTTGGGAGGGAGACAGACAGTGATGTGCTGCAAAAAAATTGCTACCCCCACCATGGGCGTGGCTAACTCTGTGGGTGTGGCTAGTTATGTGGGCCATGCCCACTTGGCCTACTTATGCCATGGCCTGGGGTAGGGAGGTGGGCGTTGCCAGCCAAGTGGGGCATGGCCTGGGGGAATTTCCGCTACCGGTGCCCGGGCACCTGTGGGTACATGGAGCAGCTCAACACTAGAGACAGAGGTAACTAGAGTTCGAAACTACAGCTCTAGCCACTCCTAGCCCCTTCCTTCAGGGATTCAGAGGTTACCCTCATTCAGGAGCTGAGCTTTAGCTAACATAGAGGTTACCAAAAGTCAGCTCTACAGTTTGCCTGGCTAGACAAGCCTGGACTTGTCAGAAAGAGACAGCCACATAGAGACCTAACTGAAAGAAAGCAGAAAAGTGAAATTTGACAGAGAAAGATCACAACAAAAGATGGGCATTGGACAGAAGCAGCCGCCGAGTGGTATCCCAGAGGATTAAAAAGACCCCTTGGCAGGCCTCCCCAAAAGATGAGAAGACCCAATCCTGAAAAGTTTTTGTCGAACCTGGAGAAGAAGAGGATGGCAGCAAAATGAATGGAAAATGAGTTGCGACCAACAGGAACTTATTTCTTGATAGTATGGTGATGTACACAACATCACATTAGTGGAAAAAGCAACAATTATTTGAAATGATTACTCATGTGAGCCAAAGATGAAAATGCCAAAGCAAGGTTACAGTTGAACACTGAGAAGACAAAAATTAAGATTACAGAAAAAGGACATACATTTATACAAATTACATAAATTTAATATGGAGAATAAAGAAACATTTTGGGAGCTGGGATTTTTTTGTTAATTAAAACCTCCTTCTGCCATCCTTCATTTCCCACTGCTGCTGTGTAATCACTTTTATTATGAGAAGTTTTTAGTTCCCCAAAATCCCACTTGATAACATCATTAGCCTTCCTGAGGCATTGTTAGGCCAACAAGACTTCAGTCTGTATTTTTTGCTACAAAAGACTAAGCTGCTTAACCCTTTCAAGGAATTCCTTTGATAAAACTGAAGTACCATTAATTCAATTGTTAATGTGTAGTAGAGATACCGCAATGTGAAGTAGTTGTTTCTTATGCTTACATTGTTTATTTGTCCAATATGAAGTATTGTATCATTACTGTGCACAAGCATAAATAAATTTGATTAGTAATTAAAAGAGAAATAGGGCCACGGAGTACAGTATTGATGTTTTTAAGACAATTTTTAAGATCTTTTTAATTAGCCTCAATAGTTTTTTTGACAATGAATATACTGTCTCTGCTTCAAAGGGCTAGACAAATTCAGACCTTCAGAGACACATTACAAAGTTTGGGGCACAGATGGTAATTAAGTACTTGAATGTGTGTAGTCAACTTCATCCTCTAAATTAAATAGCAGTCTCATTTGAAACAAAGCATTTCTGTTTCATAATGATTAGAAGGGATAATATCCCATCTTTTGTGCTTTGGGAGGTTAGATTAGCATGTGCTGGATTTTCATATTTCATTTGGACATGAACCATTACCTAATCTTACCATATAAATTTTGCATACTCAGTGGCTGATGTTCTTGTTGTTTTTGCTTAGAGTAGTAATTTGCATTAGAATAGGCCCATTGAATCCATGGGGATTTGGTGAGTCAACTCCATGTGTTTCATAGATTCAAATAAGCCTACTCTATTTGCAATGACTCAAGTGGCTAAGATGCTGACTGGAAGGTGACAGGTGAGCAGTTCGATACCCGAATACTGCAGGATGGAGTGAGCTCCCATCTCTGTCCTATCTCCTGCCAACTTAGCAGTTCAAAAGCAAGAAATGGCAAGTAGATAAATAGGGACCACTTCAGTGGGAAGGTAAACAGCATTCTGTGTGCTCTGGTGTCTAGTCAAGCCTGTCATATGTCCACAGAAATGTCTGCAAAACACAGACAGCGCTGGCTCTTCGGCTATGAAACAGAGATGAGCACAAAACCCTAGAGTCGAATATGTCTGGCTTTCAAACAAGGATGACCTTTACCTTTATCTTTATTTGCAATTTAGTATGGCAAAAGTAAGTTACAGCTACAGTAGGACCATTTGAATCAATGGAGCCCATGACTCGTCAAATCCCCTGTGATTCAGTGGGCTTACCCTCATGTGACTTAATATGCTAAGCAATAGGATTTCAACCAGTATATTAATTGCATATATCTGAGCTGTTATGTATTTCAGCAGCTATTTGAAAACCAGGAATCAAGTATAAAAGGCTGCTTTTGTCCTCTGAAAGATCTGCTGTAATCAGTGGTGTTAACCTCTTGAAAAAATATATACATGAAGCATCACAATGCAAGCTGTATTGTAATTAAGAAGGAGCTCGGGTTTTACTGTACACATATTCCATCTCAATTTTAAAAAGTTTAAATATTCAAAAACTTGTGCCTAGGTAGACAAAGTCTGTTGATTTTGCTTTTTTCCAAGAAGCATGCTTCATCCTTGCAATTCTTTCTATCCCAAATACAATACATTTTGTGAATACTTGCAAATTAAAATTAAAAAATAAGTCTGAAACAAAAAACCCACCCACCCTTGTTTCCAACATGCCTAAGGAATTTAAATTTCATTTCTCAAGAAATCATTCCACTTCTTCCTCTAACCAGCTAGCCCTTTGCTTTCTAATTTAAATGAGTAAATGGGACTATGAATATTTGGAATTATTATTACAAATATCTGGAACTATTAGATTTTAATATCTTTGGAATGATTCAAATATGGCATTGTTCAGTGATTTCTGGATATTTCCAAATCCCAATGAATATACCTGATTATTATTGTTTATTTAAAATATTTATACCCTACCTTTAACCCAAGGCCTCCTACATTATTAAATTAAATGATATAAGAACTAGAACAGAGAGAGCAACAGATTACTCTTAAGCAGCCAGTTACTGAGGGGGGGGGAGGTGCAGTTTTAAAGGAGCAACCCCCTTAGCATTCATTTGTCCACTACCATTTAATTTGGTTCCATCCTGTTTAATCACAATATAGTTTCTATTGATAACCCTAATATTATCTGTAAAGATGTAAATTCATTATCAAGGTCATGGCAGCATTGCTTCTTAGTGTATCAGACAAGATTTTATTTTCATATTCTGGCCATCAAGATGTGTCAAGATGAAATAAAGTTTCCTGTTGCATGTGCAGTCAATACTTACTTTTCTTCTTTCTTCCTTCCCCCCTGTTGTAAGTGGGTCTCGATATGTAAACACAATTCAAGCACCAGCTTCTACAAGCATTATTTCTCTGAAGATTTTTAATGTTGTTTCCCAAAATCTGACATCTGGAGATCAATCAATGAGAAGCTACGCCAATGTTTTGCTTTGTTCAAGACTGGCAATTATGCATTCTGCTCAAATTCTACACTGAATCATTATCTTATCCACTCTTCTGTTTCGTAAGTATTGTAGGTTCCCAGTATAACATTTAAACTTGAAATTACTTTTCATATTTGTATGCAATTTTCAAAACAATGTATAATCTTCAGTCTTTGTGTTCATAATGCCAGATCTGGTCATTCTTTTTTCTTTCCATTCTCTTTTTAAAAACTCCAAGCATTTGAAGATGTGGTTATCATTATGTTCTTTGCAAGTTCCTTGTTTAATCATTTCCCATTTGTGTTCTAAATGCCTACTCCCCCTTATTTTCCCTGAACACCCAATTTAGATGTTCAGTCACTGAAAAGTTTCCAACATGAAGTGATGATTCTATTCAATGTTTCCTTCTCTCCCCACACCCTGCCAAAGTCAAATAGTGCAGGGGAACAGTAGAGTCGTGATTAACCGATATTTAAATAAGGGGAAAATGATTTAATGAAAATATCTGACTTCAGACAAAAAGCAAGGGCATTTTAGAACTAAACTTGCTCATATATTTTACACTCCTCTTCCTGGCACTCACCATTTATGCTATTAATTAAAGACAGAATGTCAAGTCACTACAACTCTAAGAGGTGACCTGATTGAAGTTTATAAAATCATGCACGGTGTGGACAAGGTAGATAAGGAAAAACTGTTTTCCCTATCGCACAACACTAGAACTAGGGGACACTCCATGAAACTTTTGGGTACTAGTTCTCAAACAAATAAGAGAAAGTACTTTTTCACCCAGAGGATTACTGGTCTATGGAACTCCCTGCCAGAAGAAGTGGTGACAGCTGTCAGTCTTCACAGCTTTAAGAAAGGATTAGACAAGTTCATGGAGGACAAGGCTATCAATGGCTATAATTATGGCTACCTAAGGACAACCTCCGGGTTGGAGAGATAGGCAGGATATCTCTCAATGCCATTTCCAGGGAATCCTAAGCAGGTGAAGGCATCTCCTTGGGAATACCCTGAAGGAAATGGTGAGCCACTGTGTGAGACAGAATGCTGGACTGGATGGGCTGTGGCCTGTTCCAGCAAGGCTGTTCTTATGTTCTTATGTTCTTACAACAACCCTAAGCATTTCTCTCATGTTGAAATCTCCACAGTTCACACTCAATTTACTATTAGAAACATAGTAGACCAAAGGATTGTGTTCAAAGTGAAGTGTTATATGACAGAATATGTCAGCTTGACTATTTATACTGTTTTAGAGGTTCTATGAAAGCACCAGGACCTCTCACTATACATCTCACACTGTATTCTAGGAGTTCTCAACCTTTTAAAGCCAGGGGCCAGGTCACACTTCCTCAGACAGCATGGAGGCCGGATGGCCATTTTGCCCTTCCTCCACCACATGGCACTTCCTGGTATGGTGGAGACGGTGGGGGCTACATGAAATGGTGCCGTGAGCCACAGGTTGAGAATCCCTGTTGAATTCCAATATTAATGGATTCATACCAAGTCAAAGCCATCACTGAGCATGTCTAAATAAATGCTTAGTGCACTCTTTCATCAGAGATCATTCTGATCAAGTAGCATCTGCATTCTGAAAGCACTGGAGCACCTAAACTTTCCCCTCATCAATCCTTTTAGAATCCCCTGAAAAATACAGCATCCCAAGTAACTCTGGTCTTAGAAGGCTACTTTTCTCTGTCAACAGACAAAGCAAACCTTATCAGCATACCAAGTGTTTTCAATTTAGTTTCCCTGTTCCCTTGTGGAGTGAAGGCAATTGTAAATGTTTTTCCCCTTGCCATCCTGTTGTAGCACTGGATCAACAAGGATGGGGGGGAGGGAATCTTTATTTCTCTTTTCCCTTTGATAGTCAATCAAAGTTGCAGATGATCAAAGGGAAATGGGAAATAAATTACCCCCTTCCTTTTGCCACTCTAATGCCACCAGGTGGCATGTAAGTCCTTATTGAATCTTTCTCTAAATTTTCCACTTATTGTATCCAAGGTGTCACCAGTATTCTTGTGCTCATGTACCCACATACTTGTCACAATACACTCTTCAAATGTACATGGGCTTAAATTGGCAATCTTTCTCTGAAAAAAATATAATACTTATGAATGGGCCACCGTGTACAATATCACTTTCCTCCCTCTGTAAAGAAGCAGGAAAAGTGTATAATTTGCCCACTTGGTGAATTGGCTCAACAGTCACTTTGCCATATGGACAAATGGGTCACTGGTTGTTTGGATGTTCCATTCTTCAGCAACTCAAAAATGGGTAAGCTTGTTTCTCATTTACTGTCACTATCTGAAAAGGGCATTGAGAAGTGGAATCCTCCTGATTGCTATCCATTTCTGAACAGTTTGTCAAAGTGGGATTTTCATACTCCTGAAAAGACACCAGATCAAAGTTAGCACAATTAGACCTAAACCAGTGTATCCTTCAATTTATTTGATTCTATTTAACTCTTATATACAGCAATTTTAAAAAAGGATAGCAGTTCAGTCATCTACATAAATCTACTGAAAACATATAGATTCAGTTCTTGTCTTAGACTGATGGTTTACTTTCAGTATTGAGAAACCATGTCTTGTTTAGAATTGGCCCACTGCTTTCTTTTGTCATGTTTATGACATAGGCCTCACAATGTCCCCTTTGCTTTCTCCTACAGCATCTATCTCTAACATTGAAATTTTACACCAGAGAATGTTCCAGCCTGTTAGAACTTTTAATGTTTTTTTTAAAAAAAGTACAGCTGTGCAGATTAGGGGTTTTGATCTAGAACTCCCAGAATTCCTCCAGCTCTAGTTTTGGACATATGGGGGGAGGGACTTCATGAGAGACAACACCTTGCACCATTCAATTTATATCACACTAACCGATTACCCGGCCTTGCTCTGGGTATTTTTTCAATTGTAGTTACAATTAACTACAATCAGGTGACCTACCTGGGGCAATGACATTAGCATCACTATGTGTTCGGCCACCTGTGTCAGGCCCCTGCCCAGCTCACGATGATGTCACAATTGGGTGACCTACCTGAGGCTATGGATACTACTACTATGGATACTATCACTATGGATACTAACACTGGGACACACACATACACCCTCCTGTCAAGTATACTTCCCTTTGCAGATTATTTCAGGGGCATACACCCCCCATGGGGCTCGTGACCCCCGCAGTGACCATCCAGCATGCCCAAGGTACTGTGTGCCATGTTACAGTGCAATCAGTGCAGTGTTTCCACAAATGCAATGGCAAAGCTGAATCCTGACCACTGATTGAGTATCTGTGTGGCAGAATTTGCTTTCTTATTATACAGTGAACTTCTTCTTCCGTGTCTAGGCCAAAGATAAAACTGCTGAAATGAAGCCACCTTTTGGTGAGTTCATGCTGTAGTTCCTTTCACCTGACCTAGTGTGAGAAAGATTAGCTGGCAATACAAGTTTGCCATTACCAGGGTACGCCCGATTATGGTTCAAAAATATCACAATCTTCAAGGAGGCTCTTTCTGTGTACCCGATAAAATGAACTGAATCTTTTTAATTTATTATTTTGTTACTTTCTCAATTTATTCTTTTGGATGTCTGGATTTTGTTTTGATTTTTAAAATATCAAAATTTTAAATTCATGATGTCAAGAAATGGGACTTCTGCTAAGAACAATTTTCAACTGACTCTACCATGGAATTAACCCCATGTCTAGGTAATGAGGAGATTTCAGACATAATTTGACAAAGTGCATGAATGGTTTATGATGGATAAAATATATGTGCAAATTAGGACTATTTGGCACCTTAATTTCCAGGGTAATTTAATTGAGAAATGGTGCCTATTTCTATTATGTGTTGACATTTAAGGAGAAATGTACAATGTGCCTGCAAAACTCAGTCTGAGATATATATGAATGATTAAGCATTTATTTCAAAGTAATCTTGCTTAATGAAATGTTGGTAATGTATTGCTGTTTTATAATTGAAAAACCACAAATATGTAATTAATTACTTTTAATCAAAGTAATTAAAATATTCCCCCTACAAAAATGAGTCAAATGCATTTTTATTCATTAAAAAGTTATATTTAGTATACTGTAATTTTACTAACATCACACATGCTATACTTCAGATGAAGATTCAGATCATGTATAAGAACATGATTTCTGGCCCTCAGACTGCATTATCATAATGCTTCCATAGGGCATGTACCTTCCAAAATAGACACACTATTTCCAACTCAGCCATTGATAATACAGTGTCTCACAAATTGAACTGATCTCTTTCTTTTCATGGGACTTGCAGTATGTTGCTACTTCCTGTCCCTCAAACGAGTAGCCCAACTTACTGAAGTCTCCAGTTGTTTCTATTGCATGACAACATGATGGTGTTTCTGGGTGGACTCTGCTCCGGAAGCTAAACAGTTGTTTCTATTGATCTATTTGGGGATGAGTTTAGCACAAGGGTGGCCAACCTTGGTGCTCTGGGTGTTCTTGGACTTCAAATACCAGAAGCCCAAATCAGCACACCAGCTGATCAGAGCTTCTGGGAATTGAAGAACACCTGGAGCACCAAGGTTGGCCACCACTGGAGCAGAATGAAGGGATAATTCTCCTTTCTAGTTGGATACTAGATTACATAGCAGAGGTTCCTGGTCCTTCTGTTGCAACATTTAGCAACGGTTTTCCTCTGAGGTTAGTTGTTGATTTAGGGGCTGGGAAGGATTTTTACTGACAAATCTATTAGATTAAATATTGGCAAAATATTCTATTACAGTATGTCTCATATTCTTGAATTAATTTTCAACTGGGCATTGAAGACACTGAGAATGGAGGATTGTTTTGTGGTCACTGATGCACTGCAAAAAATTTTTACTACCTACTCTGTGGGCTGGCCAAATCTGTGGGTGGGGCCAAATCTGTGGGTGTCACCAAACATCCTGTATTATGGGCTATTGAGGTGGGCATGACCAACCAAGTGGGTGTGGCCTGGGGAATTTCCTCTACCTGTTCTGCAGAACCTGACAGAACTGCTGCAGTGCATCACTGTTTGTGGTCTAATAATGGAGGGAGTGGTAGTGTGCTTCATTAGGAAACACAACCCAAAATTCCATTGGATGGTTGGTTATTTATTTGTTTGTTTGTTCGTTCATTCCCAGCAAACTGGTCAACCACCACTCTGGGTAGCTTATAGCTTATCTGGGTAGAAATACAAACCCTCATATAAAACAAATGACAAGCAGCCTAAAAATAATGGGTTGGTAAACTGATAGAACAATAAAACTAACCTCCCAAGCATCAATGGCATCATTGGTT
Organism: Bradypodion ventrale; assembly: GCA_035047345.1. NCBI lineage: Eukaryota > Metazoa > Chordata > Lepidosauria > Squamata > Chamaeleonidae > Bradypodion > Bradypodion ventrale. The sequence goes on along the minus strand of JAWDJE010000005.1, from coordinate 71,692,278 downwards.
GAATGGACATGTTGCTTTTACTTACATGTTTGGAGTAAATACAAGGTATGAAACCGAACATTTTCCTCCTATTTAAATCAGATAACATTTTGAGAAGTCTGTGTATTTCAGAGCATGTGCAGGGTTTTGCAGAATGCAGTGGTGGCTGAAGTCGTTAAAGCCAGGAAAATTTTAAGTATCAGTTTTTACCTGTGTGTGTGTGTGTGTGTGAGAGAGAGAGAGAGAGAGAGAGAGTGTGTGTAAGAGAGATAACTTTTATTTTAAGCACAGAAGAATTTTGTTTGTTTGTTACATTTTTTATACTGCCCACCTGGCCTCCCGTGTTCGGTTCCAGCACCCTTTTTTATGGGGTGGGTGGGGGGTTAGTTTTAATTGTTTTATCTGCTGTTTTATCCTGTGTTTGTTAGCCGCCCTGAGCCGGCCTTGGCTGATTGGCCGGGGTAGAAATTGAACAAATAAATAAATAATAAATAAAATAAATATTTCCCACTCTGGCCGGTGCACAGACAAATGAATAAAAGCAACATGATGTGATGCAGAAGGCAGATAAAAGGCCACTGCGTTATATTCACAGGACAGTCTTCATGCCCAATCGCCATGATGATTGCCTATATTCGGATTCAGATATGGCAGAATAATAATAATAGAACAAACCACCAAATAAAATAAGCAACAGAACAAATACCTGAAAAAGTAAAAATAAAATACCTGGTGTCTGAGGGCAGGTAAGGTCAACTGTCCAGCTAAGTTATTGTCAGGGTTGTAATATTCACAAAAGTTTCCTTGAAGAGGAAGGTTTTATGTTGGTTTTTTAAAGATGGGGTAGGTCCACTAGTAGTGCATTCCAAAGTGATGGTGTTGCCACATTGGTCTGGCAGAGCAGAGATGATGCGGCGGCGGCTGCTGCTGCTGAGGAGGAGGAGGTGGAGGCAACTGCCAGGTTCAGGAAGAGCCTCGGTTCGGTTAGCCTCCGGACAAGGAGGAGGAGTCCCAGAGCAGCCAGGCACGCTCTCACCTCTGCACTTCCCACACGCCTTTTAGTCGTGGGTGTGGGTGTGCGGGGTTGTGGGATGGGGCAACACTTCCCTGCACCTTGCCCACCCCCACCCCCTGAAGGTATGTGGTAAGTTCAGAGGTGAGAGTATGCCTGGCTGCTAGGGACTCCTCCTCCTTGTCCAGAGGACAACCGAGGCTCTTCAAGAGCCTGGTGCAGCATCCCAGAGCAGCATGCTGAGAGGTTCAGGTCCTTTAAGTCATGCTGCTCTGGGCAAGCGAAGGCGGCAGCCCCTCCTCCTGCCTCTCCACCCCTCTGGTCCCCTGAGGAAGAGGGACGCACCTGGGCACTCCACTGCCTGCCTCCTCTGAGTAAGTCTGTCTTTTTGTTTTGTTTACTTTCATTTGTTCATGTGTGTGTGTGTGTGTGTAAAATGAGGGGGGGAATGGAGGGGGAAGGGTGTGTGTGTGTGTGTGAGAGAGAGAGAGAGAGAGTGTGTGTGTTATGTGCCTACTTATTGTGACCATAATAGGGCTTTCAAGGCAAGTGAGATATTTTAGGAATGGCTTTACTAGTTTCATCCTCCCTGTAAGTAAGTAAGTTTCCATGGCTGAGTGGAGATTCAAACCTAGTACTGCTGAGTTTCTGTATCCACTACATCACACTCCGTGGAAAAAAGTAAGAAAAGAAAAGAACAAAAATATGTATTTATTTTTACTGAAAGCTAATCTTCTTTGGAAATTCTGAATTCCTTGCCAGGATGATTTGTTCCTAGCAGAAATTACTATTTTCCTGAAGTAAAGTAGAAATATTGTGAATGGCAGGGTGTTTATATCTTAAGAATGTAAGTCCTCTCTGAAAAATACTGTACTATGGACTGTTCTGAGGAAAAGCAAGCTTACTTCACTAATAAGTAGATGAAAATATTTAGGGTTTCCTCTGTGTAGAATACTTGGTGGTAGTTACCCATTTGTGTCTTTTGGGGCCCTCTGGGGTCTGGTAGCTAGCCCTTAACCATGCAGACTAGGTTTTTTTCCTGGGAAGCACAGTGAGGAATCAAGGTCTCAACCTTTCACCCAACAGCCAGGTGTCCAATGATTGACCATAGAATCTATCCCCCAATTTTATTTTATTTTTGTTTTACTGGCACAATAAGTTTCATCTGACATTACCTCAACAGAGACATAGAAATGTGGACCCTAGAGTGGATAAGGCATCTCTTCTTCTTTCTAACTCACAGTTGCAGGAACCATCTTCTAATCTACCTCTTTTGCAATGCTGGTTTATAAAAGTTCTTTTCTGAGCACAGGCAATGCAGCCTGCTCTCCCTCTTCTTGCTACCACTTGTGGTTATAATGACAGAAAGCTGTCTGTCACCTCACCTTTAACACAAAGCTGGAATCGTAGCCCTGTAGAAAATAACAAGGCTTTTGTATTTTTGCTGGTGCTTTCAAGCATATACTCTTTGGGTTACATCATTGGTGGCATAAGAAATAGAACAGCATTTGGTGGCTGCTTTTAAAAGTTTAGACTGTCTTTCAGTTATATTATTCACTTAATAACTGACATATGGTCCTCAAGCATTATAATACAGATTAACATCCATTCACAAAGACCCAGAATGAAATACATTTTGATTGCAGCTAATCTGTTCTCATCTAAGTACCTGTTCTCTAAGGCTGGTAACTGCCTGGAAGGTGTCTCTGTGTTACAATGAATGTTATTACTTCCTGTGATTTCTATTTATCACAGTGCTGTGGGACACTACTGGCAATTTAGGGAAGAATAATGCTGGTTAGAGACCAGCAGTAGGAACAGCTTCCATAAAGACAAATGTACTAAAGATTTATCTGTTTACCTACATAATTTTTTCCTCTGTACAATACCACGGGATTTCTTGTGCATCGTTTGCTACTGGTTTGAAGGAAGCTTGTGTCTAACACAAAGAAACATAGCATATCCCACATCTCATAGATGCAATGCCTCATTTTCCACATCATTATAAGATGTCAGGAATTATTTCATTATAAGATGTTTATGGGGGCAATAAATGAAAGCCAAAGAAAAGTTATGATTTGGATAGCTGTATCCATCACTATTTATGCCTTAACACATAATGACTACAATGATTTCTTAATATAAGGCAATTATTCTCCAAAAGTTATGCTGTTTGTGTTATGCCAGTACAACTAGTCAAATGTATTTGGACTCTTAATTATTAACTAAGTGTTAACTTTTCTAAGAGCTTATCTGAAGGTACGGGTTGTCTTTGCTTGAAAGTCAGTCGTGTCCGACTCCAGGGTCAGTGCTCATTTCCGTTTACAGTCAACGTCTGTATCTGCAGACATTTCCATGGTCAGGTGGTAGGTATGACTAGATGCCGAATTGCACGCAATGATGTTACCTTTCCCACTGAAGCAGTACCTATTTATCTACTTGAAATTTCTTTCTTTCAAACTGCTAGGTTGGCAGGAGCAGGGACAGATGACGGGAGCTCATTCTGTCATACTGCGTTCAGGTTTTGAACTGCTGACCTGCTAACCTTCCAATCGTCAAGCTCAGCATCTTAACCACTAAGCCACCACAGCCCTCAATAAAAATTAAACAAATTGAATAAATTAGAAATATCAACAAGAACAAAAATGATAACCCTCACTTAGAAAACAACAATGACAACAACCCAGCAACAAAGAGCACATATTGGCGATGGGAAACGTTAATGAAAACCTATTGCTTGACCATTGGCAGTATATCCTTAAATTTAGTTTTTTAAAAAAAAAAACAATAGAGATGGAGCATAGCACAGCTCAACTGATAGAAAATTCCACAAAGTTGGTGCGGCCACCGAGAAGGCTGTTCTCTGAATCAGAGCCTTTCTTGCTAATCTCAAGGACAGTACCTGGAGCTGCACCATCTGGGAAGGATGGGTGAAGCGGGATGATGTTCTGTGGGGAAGACCTCCCTGCCAGGTAGGGAGGTCCCAAACTGTTTAGGGCCTTAAAAGTTAGAACTGACACTTTGTACCTGATACGGAAAAGTAAGGCTAACCAATGCAGCCCTGGCAAGCCTGGGGAGATGCGTTCAATTTTTCTCACTCCAGCAGTAATCATCCTGGTTGCTGCTGCATTCGTGTGATTCTTACATCCAAATGGCATGCATGGCTCAAGTGAAACAAAATCTCTGTCTTTGCTCTCTCCTGACTCTTTCTTTATTCAAGCAATACAGTGCTGCCCTAATTAATCAGGGGAAAGAAAATTGCTTCTGAATAAGTTCATACTGGATTGCAGCTCAATCATGCAGAAGAGACATTCCCTGTCTCTTGCTTTCTCGTGCCCTGTCCTTTGAATTATGGACAACAAGCCTTGTATGTTTGTGTGCAGTTATACATTGGAAAGAGTCTTGCATTTCTCTGCAGTCTCTGTGTTGTAGTTATTAAAGGAAGGCACTGGGGATTGAAGGAGGAGGAATGATTGTTGCTTGTTGAAGGGTATGCTAGATAAACAGATGCAAAGAGTAATGTGAAGTGAGTTTCCTTCCACCCTGACTCCACACAACCAGTGAAACATATGACACAACCTTCTGCTTCTTTAATCAGAAGTTAAGTCCCAATGATTTTAGTAGGACTGATTTTCGAGTCCAAAGAAAGGGAAAACAAATCTCCTTCCTTACCCCTTTTATTTCCTACCACTTATAGGAGGAAGATTTCAATCTTTTCCCTCTAAATCAGGGGTTTGCAACCTAAGGCCTGTGGGCCGGATGAGGCCTGTGGTGCAAATCATCCAGCCCCTACCCTACTCCAGCTACCACCACCGCCACCACCGCTGGAATCGGCCACAGACTGATTTACGGCCGTCATAAACGTGTTTACGACAACCGTAGAGTCCACAGCCATTGTAAACACATTTACGACAGCCGTAAATGGCAGGGAGATAACCAGTACCACTTCCTCAACTGTTTGAGGGAGCATGACCCATCCCTTGACTTGAAAAGGTTGAGAACCCTTGCTCTAAAAGGTTCAATGCATGAATGCTGTCCTGATTGGTTCTGGGGGGAAATTGTTTGCTTCCTCTTATTGAAGGGAAAAAACTGGAAACCACTGAAAGGAAAAATTGAAGTCAAGTATTTTATAAAAAATATTCAAGGCACAATAAAGTTGTATTCATTCAAAATGTGACAAAGAGGTCAAAATATCCGAAGGAGAACAAAATAATATCTTAAATTACTTCACAATGTAGCACAAGATAGTTGCAAAAATACGTAGGTCAACTTATGTCCATAGCGCTTTGGACATAAGTTGACCTACTTATTTTTGCAACTATCTTGTGCTACATTGTGAAGTAATGAAGATATTATTTTGCTCTCCTTTGGATATTTTGACCTCTTTGTTACATTTTGAATGAATGCAACTTTATTGTGCCTTGAATATTTTTTATAAAATACTTGACTTCAATTTTTCCTTTGAGTGGTTTCTAGTTTTTTCCCTGTATTTCTACCACTCTAGCCATACTTGTTTTTGCTCCTCTTATTGAAGAGCAGAGGAAGAAAATTTTATATTCTCCAATTAATTTCCCAATTTTCACAGAACATATAATAATAATAATAATAATAATAATAATAATAATAATAATAATAATAATAATAATAATAATAATAATAATAATAATAATAATAATAATAATAATAATAATAATAATAATAATAATAATTTTAACTTATTTTAATTTATATCCCGCCCTACTCAGCTACAAGGTCGACTCAGGGTGGCTTACAACACTTCAAATAAAATACAATACAATAAGATACAATACAGCAAAAACAAGGATACAATATAACAATATAATATAACAAGTGTAAAGCAGAAAATACAATAACAAGGTAACAATAACAATTCAATTCAATAATACAACATACAATGCAACACACTCACTCTGACCCCAAAAGTCCAAGAGTGGGAAGTGATGATCCTGCCGCCCCTACAGCCTTCAAGTCCTGACCGGAGGCGTTGGCAGGGCCCCAAGATGCCGATGGAGGCAGTCAGTCCCGGTGTCCATTGCTCTGGGACCTCTCCACCCCACAGAAGAGGCCAGAGGAGGCGGTGAACATTAAATGGTTAAGAAATCTATTTAATCCACTAGTGATATGGGGATATTGAAAACAGCTTGGGAACATAAAGAAGGAAGCTTGCTTTGGTTCAGTCCCAATGATTACTAAAATTTGAATCAAAATGAAGCAACTCTGAACCAATGAAAACGTAGTAGCCCCTGACAAGGGCCCAGAAATCTATAGGTATGAATCCTCTGAAGACAGGCTGGTTCAGTCTGGCAATGTCATCATTTGATCTCCAGATAAAGGAATAAAGCAACCTAATCCTGTGGTGGACCAAAGAGCCAGACAAACACTTATTAGGTCAAACTCTAAGTTTCCCATCTCTGGTTGAAAGCTGAGGTGAGTGTTGATTGGCATCCACAGAATTTCTGGAAGAATAGGAAGAAATAGCAACATTTTTAATACCTCACAGGCCTTCTATGACAGCTTGAATCTTCAGCTGAAGCAAGGAATGAATTGCTACTAGCTCTGGGGTTTAAAATGTATATACCTATAAAGGTTGCATTCTACTGTTGCATCACCCACAGGCATATATTTTGTTTTTATTTTATTTTACTCTATTTTATTTTATATGTTTGTTCCTAGAATAACTGCACAATGTTGGCCCTAGACTCTTTTTAAAAGATATTACCTCTTTTTTATTGCTGCTGATAATGTTTTCCTTTAAATATTGTTATGGTTTTAAGTTTTTTTTAATGCCATCTAGCTTTGTTTCTTGTGTTTTTGTTGACTATTACAGGATGATATTTAACATATTTTACATACAAAATGTATATATGCATTGTAAGCCACCCTGAGTGATGCTTGCACCAAACAATGTAACCAAACAAACAAACCAAACAAACAAATTTGCATCCCATTCTATTGGTGTATCTCAACATCACTCAGGACTGCTGACAACTATTAAACTTAATATATTAGAACACAATTACCAACTAATTGTGTAGTAAAACATTTTAAAAAGACTGGTGCAGAAGATAAAAATATTAAATAAAACTAACTGAATTAACTATTAAGGCTGGGAAAGACGCACAGCTCAGTGAAAGAGCATGTACTGCTCATGCAGAAGGTACCAGTTTAATACCAGCACCTCAAAGTCACTCTAGCATGATATGCAGTGAATGCCCAAGTAGCAGGTGTAGAGAGCAGGGAAGAATTCTGAAAGATAATATATTAAAAAAGGCAACAGAAAAGCTTTCTGTGCCTTCATTGCTCCTGTTCACACACTTCTCCTTTGAAAAGCAAGGAACATACCCTAGTGATCCCTGGGGAAAAACAACTCTATCTAAGAGCTGCAAGGCTTCATATAACCTAATAGGCATTAAGACTACTACCCACCAATCCATGAAGCCTTATGACTCCCACAAAGCCTTGTGACTCGAGGGAAAGCTAGAGATGTTTTCTTGGATTTCAAAACAGAAGTATGCAGACAGGAGCAATGGAAGTATGGAAATGTTGTCTGTTATCCTCTGTTTCTGGGCTCCATATCCTAGAATTGTACTTGGGGATTCTGAGTAAATTCTGGGATTGGGAGTAGGGTTGCCATACGTTTCCAGGATTTTCCTCAATTCAAGCTGTCCCGACCAGTTCAAGAAAAAAATATGTAAAATTCCCGGATTTTTAAATTTGAATAAAGGAATCAAGATCACCACTCACTATTGGATTTTTGCAAATAGGTAATTCACTGCCTCCCTGCCTTTCTTTCAATTATCCTGGTTGAAAGCAGCAAAGACAAAACAGCACCCTGAGAAGCCTTCCAGTGAGGGGAGACACTTGCAACCAAGATAATTGAAAGAAAGGCATGGTGGCAATGAAATAACTCTTTGCAAAAATCCCTTGGCTCACCTAGAAATTTGGGGGACAAGAAGTCATCCTCAGCCCTTTTCTTTGAAAGTCAGGAGGGAGCAAGAAATAATCTTAGAAGCCAAACCTCCACCATACACTGGGATGGAGGATTCCTTCTTCAAGTGACCACAAAGGGTTAATTGCATAAGGTCGGTATTCCTAGAGAGGAAGGGGACACGGTAGATAGAAAGTGAAGAGTCCTCCATATCAAAGGTCCTCCTCCTAAATAAGTCCCTTTCTGTCTCCTCCTTTTCTCCTTCCGGAGGGAAATGGAGGTGCTATGGACTGCATTGCTGTTCTGGGCCCCTCTTGATAACTTTCTTCCAAGGGATCCTCATGTGGGGTTTGAGTGTGAGTCTACCTCAGTGGTGTGTGTGTGAAGGGAAGGGTGGGGTGACCCCAGGGGGAGGAAGGGTGATTTCAACAGTGGCCCAATAATTTTTTTCAAAAATAAAAAATAGAACCATCAAGAATAGTATTTTGCAAGAAGAATCACTAGGGGGAAAAGCCATTTGACTACAGTTTATTTTAAACTCGAGAATGCTGACCACCCCGGATGGGGATTCTGCTAGGTCTTAGAGCAGCAGTCTCCCTGACAGCACCGTCCGACGAATGCACAGTTTGAAAAATGCAATGACGTCACGTGGCTGTCCCTGTTTGGTGGGAGAGAATTATGGCAACCCTAACTGGGTGTCCAAAAACATATATCAGAAAGCTCTATCCTTAACAGAGGATACTGAGATAGATGGACCTGTGGCCTTCTTTGGTATAAGGCCATTTTCCTTGCTCTTTTCTGTTAGACAGTTTAGCTTAATCCATTTAAAAACTTTTTTATTGCTTTTGTTCACCAAATTTTAATTCCATCTTCCCATTTATCTCTGTTCCCTTTGGAAAACAAAACACATAATTAAATAAGAAGTATTTTATTTCTATCTGTTACCCATAACAAGCTAACTTATTTTGATGACTGACTTCCTAGAAAATGGAAACTCACACAGTACTTTGAATGTCAAAAATGCCCAAGGATCTTAAGCAAACTCCAGTTTATTTTGTACTTTGGTATGGAGAGAAAGACTTAATCAATGGATCCGGGAGGAGAAGTATAACCCTGAGTGAGACATTAATAGGAAGCAGAGTAAAAACATGTCACCAGATTTCCCTTGGAGAATGTGAACTTACTGAAGAGTGACATTTAAAAAGATTGGAGAGAGCTTAAAGGGTGATGCTTTCTAATAATAATAATAATAATAATAATAATAATAATAATAATAATAATAATAATAATAATAATAATAATGGCTGCATATTTCTCAGACTCAACTTCATAGTAATGTCCAATATAAAGTACAAAGGTAGGCAGTTTCAAAAATGACCAGTATTTGCAGGGAAAGGGACTGAAAATAGGAAGATGCTGATAATAAAACTGAATTCTAATCTTTAATGTGTCCATTTCTGTCTGGAGCAACATGCCTCATTAAAGAAATGTTAGGAGCACCAACTTTCTTTGAATTAATTGTCTAAATTCCTAGCTGATTCAATTAAGCCGAATGGAAGTACTGTACACTCATTTTGGCTACCTCAGAATTCTTTAACTATTTATGCAAATGAGTTAATTTTGATAAACTTGGAAACCTAAAATTCATGTCAATATTTCTGAACAACCCAGTTACCTGGGCAATTTGCAGTAGAACAAAAGGAAGGGTAAAGTTTCAACTCAGTGTAATGGCTGTGAGAAAGATGAAATCTTGGCTAGGAATCAATGGGAAAGGGATAATAATTCAACTCCCAGTATTGCAATATTTTGTACACATTTCTAGATTGAGTGACTATATTTAGACTATTTTGTACAATTTGGGTAGCCTCATTCCAGAAATAAGGAAAATGGTGGGTTGAGGAAAATGCACAATAGAACAAGCAAACCTACTGGGATAGAGTTGCCATATGTCATGAAAAACCGTGAATTTCACGTTTGGTAACTGTCCCACCTGGTTCCATAAAAAACATTGAAAATTCACGGTTTTCAAACCACTTGATTGGGGGGAGGATCACACATTTTTCTTACACTTCTATTGGAACCACCAGCAGGTGGCAGCAGCAGCAGCTTGGTGAACAAGGAAGAAAGGGGGGGAAACGTGCCTTTTTCTTGTGGCATCTGTAGCAGCAGTTGTTACACGAATACTGCAGGATGGAATGAGCTCCCGTCTTTGTCCCCGCTCCTGCAAACCTAGCAGTTCTAAAGCAAGAAATGGCAAGTAGACAAATAGGGACCACTTCAGGGGGAAGGTAAACAGTGTTCCATGCACTCTGGTGTCTAGTCATGCCTGCCACACAACCAGAGAAACGTTTGCAGAAACAGACAGCGCTAACAGTTCGGCTTTGAAACAGAGATGAGCACTGAACCCTAGAGTCGGATACGACTCGCTTTCGAGCAAGGGCAACCTTTACTTCTGTCCAGTTTTTGTGGGAGGGAATTATGGTAACCCTGTACTGGGATAATTCCCCTCAAAGGAAAGACTACAGTGTTTGAAGCTTTCTAATTTGGAGTTGGGTTTGCAGGACAGGATCCCCCCCAAAAATAAATACATAAATCCTGGAGCCTAGAAACTAGAATATATTCAGATATTAAGGTATCCAGATATTTGGCTGACCATAATTCAGATACTGTAGTCCAGTGAAGTTTCCTGGGGTGAAAAAGCTTCTGTCAATGGATTCAGTTTCTAGCTGACTTTTGAACTCATTCAGTTCCTTTATTTTGTGCTCAGTTTCTACCAAAACAGAAAGAGAGGTGGAATAAATCTTAGGATTTTAGATGCCAGGGGGTCCACATTATCTCAGATAAAACAAAAGGATTATCGGGATGTAGTAAACAATCACACTAGCAATTTGATGCTTTCTAGAACTAGAATAGGAAAGGTGCAGCTTTAAATGACATTACTATCTGATCCTAGCTGAGATGCTGATGTATTGTGCTTCTAATCTTAGATAATGTCTGAGATCAGGTTCCACCTCCCTCTGCCCTGGAGGAATTTTGGCTTCTCAAGTATCTATAATATAGTTTTAGAAACAAATAAATATCTTCTCACAGCAGTTTGTGACCAAGGGAAAATCAGAGATCTGGAGACTGATTTCTGAAGTCCAATGAGGTCATAACAGGAGTTGGAAGAATCAGAATAATAAATAAAATGAAACTCCTTGGGAGTGATATGGTAAGAATGCAAGCGCGGCGCCAAAATGGCCGCCGCGCTCTTTGCGCCCCCCCCCCACCGGACGAAGGCATCTGGGTAGTTAGGGGGCGTGGCCAGCACCCTTATAAAAGGGGTGGCCACGAGGCAGCCGAGCTGCCATTTTGCGAAGCGACGGAGCGGAGAAGTTTTTCCCTCTTACCTCCGTCGCTCTTGCTCTTCACCGGGAAGCCTCTTTGGCGCAGCTTTTCTTTCCTTAGGCTTCCCAGCAGATACCAGCTATGCCCTCCAAGAAGAAGGCAGCTGCGAACATGGCTCGCTCTGCGCGGCGGCGCCAGCCGGGTCGGAGGACCGCGACTGCGCCTCCCCAGCAGCCTCCTCTGCCAGAGCCCACCGGGACCGGTGGGATGGGGTCGGTGGCCCCTTGGCCTGAGGCGGGGCGTCCGCATGTCGGCCCGGCGGGGGCCGCGGTCACCGGCCCGCAAGCAGTGGCCAATGCCCCTGGCATGGTCCATGCTTCGGGGCCGTCCCTGCTGGGTTCGCAGTTCCCTGTGGGGGTTTTCAGCCATGGTGGGTGGTTGGGTTCCCTCCCCTGGCAGGGCATGCCCCCGGCCCCTCAGGGGGGGTATGTCAACATCGAAGCCCTTCTGGCCCGCGTAGCGGCCCTTGAGGCATCGCTCGCGAGGGTCAACCACCCAGGGGCGCCTTTTGTGTTGCAGGTTGATCCTTCGCCTGTCGGGCAGCGGCAGGCGGCGGGACGGGTCGAGCTGCCTGAGGCGCGTGGGCCGGCGGCAGCCGCTGCCTCGCAGCTCCCCACTCAACAGGCGCAGCAGACTGGTGCTGATCAGGCCCCAGCGACGAGCTCAGTTGCGATCGTGAGCTCCGACGCCCCCAGTGGGCCGGAACCCCCGGTGGGGGCGGCCCGCGGGGGTGCAGCATGTGAGTATGTGGTTCAATCCAGTGCACCCACACACCTGACTACATTGGGGGGGGGCATTTCAGTGGCCGTGGCCTCGCACGGGTGGTGCGACGGTTCAGCCGCCGCCGGCCCACCCGGTGACTTCACCCCTGACCCAGGGCCCAGTTTGGGGTGGTGCCTCCTACTCTGTCGGGAACGTGTTAGGGGTGTCAGGGTTGGTCCAAGCTCCTTTTACTTTACCAGCAGTTCCCACCGTGCCGGTGTCGGCGTTGCCGACAGCGGGGTATTCCTTGCCCCTAGGGGACCATCTGGCCCAGTCTACCAAGGAGAAGATCTGGCAGGGGGAGTATGTGGACATCTTCTCCCTTCTTAACAGAGAGCCCACCAAGGAGGAGAGGGAGGGGCAGGATGAGAAGGATAAGGAACAGGCACGTCGTCGTAAGCCGCCGCGCACGTGGGCTAACTGGTTGCCGGCGTACCTCATATACATGGCGGTTTACCTCAGGGCTAGGCCGGATCTGGCCGTCCCGATGGTCCAGTATCTGGACAACATATACTGGGTGATGGTTGATTTCCCGGGCCCATCGTGGCTGGCTTACGATGAGGAATTCCGTATGTGGATTCCCCTGCACCCAGAGATGAGGTGGGATGAGCCTTGCCAGAAGCTGTGGCTTCTGTACATGACCCCCACGCACCCTGCGCCTGGGGAGAGATACCATTGTGGACATGCTGTCCAACGAGCGGCCTCAGTACAGACAACCCACCAGGTGGCGGGGCAGGGGGTTCCAGCCCGCCTGCTGTGCTGGACCTTCTCGTCCAATGGTTCCTGCAACAGGAAGAATTGCAAGTACAGGCATGAGTGTCCCTCTTGTTCTGGCCCCCATGCTGCCTCCGCCTGTCCCAGGCCTGGGGGACTGCGAGGTAGGGGTAGGGGTGGTCAAGGGGCAGGTAGGACTGCCGCTGAGGGAGCAGGTCCACCGAAAGGCCCCCTCACCAATTAATGTGGACATGCTGGAGCGTTGGCTCGCATTGTACCCTAGGAGGGCAGACGCAGTTTACCTGCTTCAAGGCTTTCAAGGGGGGTTTCGTATTCCTTTCACGGGAGATAGGTCCCCCAAGATGCACCCAATCTTTTGTCACTCAGGGGAAGGGAGGAGGTGGCTGCTGCCAGCATTACTAAGGAGGTTGATGCGGGTCGCTGGCCCTTTCCCTGCACCCCCATTTCCCAACCTTAAGGTCTCCCCATTGGGCTTAGTGCCCAAGAAGTCGCCGGGCGATTTCCGCCTGATTCATCACTTGTCCTACCCAGCAGGCCGATCGGTCAATGATGCTATCCCTGATGACCTTTGCTCGGTCAGGTATACATCCTTCGACCAGGCGCTGCGCATGGTGCGCTCATGTGGCCCGGGTGCGCTGTTAGCTAAGTGCGACATTAAGTCGGCATTTCGTCTCCTGCCGGTGCACCCGGGTGACTTTGAGTTGCTGGGTTTCAAATTTCGGGGTGGATATTATTTTGACAAGGCCATGCCTTTTGGCTGTTCCATCTCATGCTCGGCCTTCGAGCGTTTCAGTACCTTCCTACAGTGGGCTTTTGTCCGCAGGTCAGGGTCTCGGTCTGTAGCCCATTACCTGGATGATTTTTTGTTCGGGGATGAACAGGGCTGGGACACGTGCACACGTCTCCTCAACACATTTCAGACGCTAATGGAGGAACTCGGTGTCCCTTTAGCGCCCGAAAAGACCGAAGGCCCATCTACTAAGCTAGTATTCCTGGGGGTGGAGATTGACACGGTAGCGCAGGCTTCTAGGTTGCCAGGTGAAAAGGTGTCCAGGATAGTGGCCCTCATATCGGACTTGCTGGCTAAACGCAAGGCATCCCTTCGGGAATTGCAGGTGCTTCATGGTCACCTTAATTTCGCTTGCAGGGTGGTCGCACCTGGCAGGGCATTTGCTCGGCGCTTGTGCGATGCCATGACAGGCTTATCCAGGCCCCACCATAGGGTGAGACTGACCCGGGGTATCAGGGCAGATATGCTTATCTGGCTCCAGTTCCTGAGGGAGTTCAATGGGGTCTCATTTTGGAGGTCTGACCTCCTGGCTTCACCTCATTTCCAGGTACAGTCTGATGCCTCTGGATCCCTGGGTTATGGGATGTACTTCAATGGGAAGTGGGCCTATGGTGGGTGGCCTCCAGCCTGGTCGGGCACGGGTCGCCTTAGAGATCTCACGTATCTGGAATTTTTTCCCATTCTGTGGGCTTTGATGCTATGGGGTGAGGAGTGGGCCAACTCGGTGGTGCATTTCTGGTGTGACAATGCGGCTGTTGTCCACATTGTCAACTCACAGACTTCTAGATCACCCAGGGTCATGGACTTGGTGTGCCAGTTTGTATTGCGCAGCCTGCGCCTCAATGTACTGTTCAGGGCCAGGCATGTCCCGGGGGTTAATAATGATATTGCTGACGCTTTGTCCCGCCTGCAGATCTCCCGGTTCCGCGCCTTGGCCCCCGATGCGGAGGAATTTCCCTCGCCACTCCCGGAGGAGATTTGGACCCTTGGCAAGGAGAGGTGAACCGGGCGATCGGCATGTCGCTGGCGCCACGCACGCGTAAGGCGTATCACCATGCATTCATTTCCTTTCAGGCATTTTGTGCCCAATTTCGACTGCCAGACACCTGGCCAATCCCGGTGGCCCACATCCTCCAATTCATGGTTTGCCTGCATGCCCAGGGCCTAGCACCCCGCACCATAGCATCCAGGCTGTCAGCGCTGGCTTTTATGGCCAAAGTAGGCGGTCATGCAGACAGTACCGCTGATTTCCGTGTGAGACACGTTTTGGAGGGGTGGGTGCGGGAACGTGGGCGTTGCCCGGATGACCGCCACCCAATTTCCCCAGGGGTACTTACCCAACTGGCACGGGGCTGGCATGACCTATGTTTTGATAGGTATGAGGCAGCCCTGTTTCATGCGGCTACAACAGTGGCCTTTTTTGGAGCGCTCCGCATCAGCGAGCTTGTGATGCTGTCTAAGGCGGATGCAAGTCGTAGGGCACTGGAACTCGAAGATGTCTATGTTTGCAATGATTGGGCTCAGTTGAGGATACGCTCCTCTAAAACGGATCAGCATGGCGTAGGCAGTGGAGTAAGGCTGCTACGATGTTCCTCAGCAGACATCTGTCCGGTTGGTGCCCTACAGGAGTTCCTTGCACTGCGTGGCACGCACCATGGCCCGTTTTTCTGTCACCGGGATGGGTCTCCCCTCACTAAATTTCAATTTTGGAAGGTGACTGGGAAGGCACTCGCCAGGGTGGGCCTCCCTGGGGCCCGTTACGGCACCCATTCATTCAGGATAGGGGCGGCTTCTACTGCGGCTGCTTACGGGTACTCCGCGGCTGACATACGCAGCATGGGGAGGTGGGGCTCACAGAGTTTTCAGTTTTATGTTCGCCCTCTTCCACCGTGAGTACCAGTTGAGTCACCGCACCTTTTCTCCTCCCCTTGTTTTTTCCCTTGACAGACCCTGGGTGTTGTATTACACCGGTGACAGTATGGCTGGTGGGCCATAGCTACGTGCACAGGGTAGCGCGTTACGCTGCGGCGACAGAGTGGGGACCCCGACTGGGACTGGGTGCATACGCAAGTCTCACATGGTATGGTAAGCCCGGTATGTTGTGGCGGGAACTGTTGCCATTCCTCTTCTCGGGGAGGAATGCTGACCCGCCTGACATTCTGATTATACACCTTGGGGGCAACGATTTGGGACAGGTCACCGGCCTATCGCTGAAGCATGCGATTTGCAGTGACCTCGCCTACCTACATTATGTATGGCCCGCCACAACCCTTGTTTGGTCAGATATGGTCCCGGGGCACGCTTATAGGGGAGGCTTCGACCTCCAGGCCCTGGACTGCGCTAGGCGCATGGTGAACAGGGCTGTGGCCCGGTTCCTTGTGGGCAAGGGTTGGGGGCGGGTCAGTTGTCACCCCGCCATTAGTCTCAAAAATTATGGACTTTATGCAGGGGATGGGGTCCATCTGTCGCGAGGAGGTATGGACCTCCTGTTGGGTGATTGGCGAGCAGGCCTGTTGACCGAGCTGACGGTCTGGGGGGGCGTCGAGCCTTTATTGAAGCCTCTCCGTGTGGCGGGTAGCACTGGTAAGGTAAACATTTATGACCCACAGGTATCCGGCAGGTTCGCAATTGACTGGACAACACTAGACAGGCATAAGTTGGTTAAACGTTGTCCGGTCAACGACGAACCAGGCGACGGGGTGATGGCTACAGCTAGACAGCATGCATCACCCCGTGATTTTACGGATAAGCGTCAGAGGGTGGGGTCATTAGTTAGATATTGACTACGGTCAACAATTTGTTTGTTGTCAACAAACAAATTGATACAAATAGATACATTGTAACAATTGCCGTTGGCAATTTTGGGTGGTACCTTACCAGTGTTACTTCGGCCTGCTTTCCTTAAGAATTATGATTGGTCAATTACCAATAGAAATTTATAATTCGGACTAGGGCATGAATCAATAAATGTGGCCCAATGCCGTTATCCACTTTCATCAGTGTCTGAGTCCTTTATTGGGGGGTGCGCCTGCAATGCAAGCGCGGCACCAAAATGGCCGCTGCGCTCTTTGCGGGGCCCCCCCACCGGATGAAGGCATCCGGGTAGTTAGGGGGCGTGGCCAGCACCCTTATAAAAGGGGTGGCCACGAGGCAGCCGAGCTGCCATTTTGCGAAGCGACGGAGCGGAGAAGATTTTCCCCTCCACCCCCTCCCTAGTTAACAGTGTGATATTTTGGTCGCTTCGGGGCCGGGTGGGAATTTTTGGCTGGGACTCACAATTGGCTCTGGGGTCCTGGCTTTTTTGCCCATCCCACACTGTTGCTATGGTTTGATATAGGGGTTTTTCTGTTGCTGCTGTTGACTTTGGTCACATGGGCGGGTAGCACTGATAAGGTAAACATTTATGACCCACAGATATCCGGCAGGTTCGCAATTGACTGGACAACACTAGACAGGCATAAGTTGGTTAAACGTTGTCCGGTCAACTACGAACCAGGCGACGGGGTGATGGCTACAGCTAGACAGCATGCATCACCCCGTGATTTTACGGATACGCGTCAGAGGGTGGGGTCATTAGTTAGATATTGACTACGGTCAACAATTTGTTTGTTGTCAACAAACAAATTGATACAAATAGATACATTGTAACAATTGCCGTTGGCAATTTTGGGTGGTACCTTACCAGTGTTAGGTAAGCCTGCTTGCCTTAAGAATTATGATTGGTCAATTACCAATAGAAATTTATAATTCGGACTAGGGCATGAATCAATAAATTTGGCCCAATGCCGTTATCCACTTTCATCAGTGTCTGAGTCCTTTATTGGGACTCAGACAAAGCCTGCAAAGACTTTCTCTGGGATTGAATGGTAGATGCTACGTTTAAAGAAGATGAAAATGCCATATTTGTTAGCATATAAAACGCTCCCCATTATTACCAAAATAGCCCCTATAGGCCACTATATACAAAAAAAGACACACAGTGTATTTTAGAAGGAAAAAAGTGGGTCTTATGCACCAGTAAATAGGATAACCTCCTAGTAAGGGAATCAGATATAGAGTTTTAGATTTCTTTTCTAAGAATTCAAGAGAGTATATTACAATTAAGCAAATTGGTTAGTTCCTTCTTCTTCAGGTGCCATATCCATTATGGATATTGGCTATCATCATGGCAATAGACTTCCTGTTCCTAACACCTCAGAACAGTTCTTCCAAGGACATGCCACACCAGTCTTTCAGGTTCTTCAGCCATGAAGTCCATCTATGTCCAGGGCTTCTCTTCCCAGGGATCTTTTCTTGAAGAGCGAGTTGGAGTATTCTATACTTTATGTTGTTCCTCATGATGTGGCCAAGGTATTGGAGCTTTTGGTTAGTTCCATTGGAATAAAAGAAAAAGAAACTTGAATGAAAAAACCATTGAAAGCTCTTAAGAATTCTCAGGAGCAATAGTTAAGGACACTCCACATGATCATCCAGCTCTTAATACTGAAACTACAATACTGTCTCCAGTATTGCATCCTTTTTACTGAGTCCAGATTTATCACATTTCAGAGTGATAAATCTAAAGAAAGAAATCACCAGGGACTAAATAATCTCATTACAACCCAAGTTAAAACTTTGGAGGAATTTTACCTTGAGCTCCATAGGACTTGATGTTTTCTAAATTAGGCAACTTCCTTCCACAATTTTAGCAATTCAAAAATTCAGCATCATTCTTTTTCCTTGGTATTGCCATCTTCCTACACTTTTTAAAATATGATTTTGTTTGGTACATATATTGATCATATTACGCATAGAAGCTTTATGCCCATCTTTTCATCTGGTCGCAATCATGGAACATAAGCAATCAAACTTTTTCATGCTCCAAAATAGACAGCATCCATATTTGACCAGATTGGAAACTATATCACATTTGAACTGTAGATAATGTGTTCAGAATTATCCCCCCTCCTCCTGAGTGCCTTTCCACTCTAATTTATTGCTTAAATTGTTTTCACAGGGTGGCACTAGGTCTTATGCTCAGGAATAAATGGTGAGAAAACAGATTATACTAGCAACCTACCAAATGTTTTCTTCCTTCTTTGGCATTAGCAGCTACTAAAGCCACGAAGCCTAAGAAATTAACAAAGCAAATATATTCTGTATTGTTTACTGTACTCTTGCCAATAACACAAGCTGTTAGTGAGAATGGCTCTTGTGTAAATAAGGATTTTGAAAAATTCTATTCATTGGCAGAAGAGGTTTCCAACATATGAATAACTCGTATTTATAGGGGGCCTCCCTGATCAAAAGGACAAGAGAATATTTTGTTTTAAAATCTAAAACAAAACTGAAGTATATACTAATGAGATCAACATGGAAAGAAAATATGGATTTAAAATTCCTTACCAGCCAAGATTATTGCAGATTGTATTTCCACTCAGGAGCTTTATGCCAAATATCTTGGAACTTTATCCACCTTATAAGTAAAATATATATTTGACTAGAGGTCCGATGAAATAAAATATTAAAATAAGAATAAAAGGTCATAACTGTGCATTCCCTTGGTAATATTGGGAAAATTGGACATTTGTCTGCCACCATCAAATACTCCATTGATGTCCACCATAGTTCAAGAGCCATTTCCTGCCTTATGTCATCCTTTTAAGATCATATTCTTTCATAACATGCTGGCATTAAAGCTTCACAAAAGGTAAATATCAAAAAGAAAGGCTGAGCCCTGATGATGATGTAGGCCTATTATTGTTGTATGATATACATGGAAAAACTGAAAAGCTTTCAACAAGTAAAAGTGTACAATGTCCCACATGGAAAGTTACACCACCTATGAAATTTTGAAGCCACTGATTCAGTCTGTAGGTTAGGTGTTAAACATCATACTACTGGAATATATTTCTACTGAGCTCATTTTGGGAAAGGAGTAATAATAATAATTTCATGTCAGAAATTATTCTGGGTTAAAAGGATTTTTGCTGGAGGAACTCTGCTTAGGGGATGCACGAATGAGGCTCCTTTCATGTCCCTCCAAGATCTTTCCCACCAAAATGGTCCCTATTTATCTACTTGCAATTTCTTGCTTTTGAACTGCTAGGTTGGCAGGTGCTGGGACAGAGATGGGCGCTCAAACCATCATGCAGTACCCAGGTCTTGAACTGCTGACTTGCCGGCCTTCCAGCTAATAAGGTGAGCTTCTTCACCACAGAGTCAATGCAGTCCTCTATAACAGGAGTTATAGAGGAGGAAGAAATTGGTGGGGGGTTTTTGGTCAACACTATTTAACAATGCTGAAGTTCTAGTTTTAAATGTGCAAAAATCACACAAATCTTTAACTTTTGCATTTTCCTCTTTCAGTGCACAAGAACAAAACAAGTCAGGATTTATATCACTAGTTATAAACAGTTTGGCCAAGATTATTGCCTTCTCTGGAAAAGCCTGTCTAGCTGAGCTGCTGGACTAGGTTATGAAGCTAAGTTACAATTATTAATTTATTGTTCTGTTTCACAGCCATAAAAATCTATAACTTTCGTTTAGAAACAACAAAATTTAGATTTTTGGAAACTTAATTTTCTACATTGCCTGCTGTTTATTCAAAAAGGGAAAAATAATCGCAGATCCTTTTCTAACCAGAAGGCTCTTAATCAATGCATTATTCCTGGCAGAATTCACCACACTTTTCAGGTAGCCAGGAAACCCTGCTGAAAACCAGCTAAAATTATTTGGACAAAAAGTTATGTGGATACATGAAAAGAGATTTGAAGGTGAAATAATGTCCAGTAATGATATGTATAGTTTCATGTATAACCTGCATGTTTTGTGTGCTGGAGATAGAGATGCCATTGAAATTTTGCTGGAAGAAACATTGAAGTTAAATGGGTGCGGAACTCCTCAAGCATCTTAAACATTATTCAAGTGGTGAAGACAGAAGATAGGATCCTTAAAAAAAAAATAACCAGCACAACCTGCATTCTTAATCTTACCATATATTAGCTAATTTGTGCCCTCCAACACCATCAAATATCAGTTGCTAATGAGGATGACAGATCCTTGCTCCGTTAAGTCAGCAGTAAGAAGTATGAGGAATGCCAGCAGAAGCCAAAAGCCTTTCAAAAAAGAATTTGAACACTCAGATAAAGATATATATGAACAATTCTTATTATCCCAAGTGAGCCATAAACCAAGTCCATTCACTTGATGTTAGATGACAAAGTCTACGGTTATTTCTCTGGTTATCTTGCAATTGAGAAATAATAAAATAAACTTTTCAGTGGTCTTGGGATAGAAACTGAACCTTCTCATTACAGTCATTACCCTTGCTCACAGGTAAAGAAGGCAACTGCCAATAAGTTCAATAATACTATAGCATAGTCTAAATTGTTGAAAATTAATGTGCAAACTATACAATTATTGCACAATTAACTTCTTGGACAGCATTGTGATCTACCCTCAGGGTAAAATAGACCCAAACACCTGTTAAATAGAGTGCAGTCTAATTTTAGCTAATGACCTTTATTTCCCTAATTTGCTTAATTCTTATGAAAAGCTGTGATTGGGAATGTCTAACTCCCACAGTGGAATGAAGTGCCAATTTGTTTGAATATCTCCTCAGTGCACAAATTGCATCTCTCATGTATAAAATGGGATTCATGTATAAGTTAACTGTTAAATTACAGGGAGTTATGCACTCTTCATATATTTAATGCACATTTAGTTCCCTTCTGGAAAAAAATAAAAGCAATTATTGGGTCAGGTCCAATAAAAATGCAGATGGTATCTCAGGCAATGAAGAAGGTTACTCATATGGCTCCAGTCATAAAGAACTGCTCTGTTCACAATCTTATACAAACTGACACGTTGGATCATATCCAGAGTCCACAGATTTTGTGCCAATGAAATATCTCA
This sequence comes from Bradypodion ventrale, assembly GCA_035047345.1. NCBI lineage: Eukaryota > Metazoa > Chordata > Lepidosauria > Squamata > Chamaeleonidae > Bradypodion > Bradypodion ventrale. The sequence continues at coordinate 71,670,768 of JAWDJE010000005.1, read as the reverse complement.
AGAGTGTCTCTCAGGACTTGAAAGCACAAAGCCGCTGAATAATATATAAATATAACATTCCTATGTCAAAGTGTCTGATGCTGTCCACCATTAAAATCCTGTGTGACTTTATAATATAGAAATTAGTTGAATCAGGGACCATCTCATTTTTTTTGCCAAAGAACCAGAATCTCATCAAGAGCATTAATTTCAGTTTATCTCCCTACATATTTACATACTGTTTTCTCACTTCATTTATTATTCAATATGTAAAAAGTTCTTCTAGGATGTATTGGCATATGTCAAATGCCCACAGAAGTAAATGCTTGCAAACCTGTTAGGTATCAGGAACAGTATTTTTCAAGGTTATCAATTGAACATGATTCTAGGTCTATTCAAGCACTGCTTTTCAAGTTGAATTCAGCAGATGAAGAGAGGAGTGTTTTGCCCCACCCCATTAACTATTGTTTTCCTCAAATCTAAAGTGATGCATCTGAAGATGTACATTCCACCTTGAAATACTGCTGTCAAATCAAAGTTCCTCTTCAGATGTTGTGCTTTCTCTCCTTTTCAGATTCTACACAGGAGGAGGCACTATTGGAAGAGGTGAATCTAGGTACTATGATTTGCATGTTAAATCCATTCAGATAGGTCAGTGATGGTGAACCTTTTAGAGACTGAGTTCCCAAGAAGGAGGAGGCAGCTCGCAGGCAGGCACCATGCGTGTCCATGCACCCATGTGACATTGCTAGTGTGTTTCTGGCATGCCTCCCCTCTTGCCTCCCGATTGGCAGAGGGAGAGGGTTGGGTAGGGAAGCAGCACTACTATTGATGTCTTTGGCATGGGATGGGGCTTGCCCAAGATGGCACATGTGCCCACAGAGAGGCCTGTGCATGCTACCTCTAGCATGTGTGCCATAGGTTCACCTACACTGAGATAAGTCATGTCTGAATAAGGCTTTAGTCTTTTCTAAAACTCCTTCACAGTAACATCTACAAAGAGTAAAGGACAGACATCTCTTTATTTAGAGACAATCTTTACTGTGTACCAAAAGCTCAATTCTGGCTTGCAGCAACCTTTTCCAAGATTATCTAGTAATAGAATACTCAGGAAGTGTTTATCTCTCACTTCTTTGTGAGTGAGCAATCTTGGGACTGTGCAGGCTGCCTCCTCCTCCTCCTTCATAGGTGGCTCAATGAGGATTCAAACTACCAACCTCTAGCTCAGCAGTCACATATCTAACTAAGGAAAGCTGAGTTACAGGTACACAAGAACCATAAGAAGGGAAATCAGGAGTCTTGATGTTGCCTATTTATGCATGGTTTTCAGACAGCAAAGTATTAAAAAATTACAAATGAGCATATGTACTATCATGCCAATCTATCCTCTTTTGACTACTTTTCTGGGTGATGTGTATCTCTTCATTTTTGGCATTACATAAGCAGCCACTCAAGGCATAATGGAAGGTGTGCTGCTGAAGCCTGAAGGCCTTAATAGGTGAAGCTGTTTGGCTTTCCTTCTCCCCTATAAAGAGAAAAAAAGTATCTGTCACTCCTATCCCTACATTGGCTCAGAATAACAGTGTTATGGTGAGGTAAAGGGCACCTTTGCTCGAAAGCCAGTCGTATCCAACTCTAGGGTTCAGTGCTCATCTCTGTTTGTAGCCGAAGAGCCAACATTGTGTTTGCAGATGTTTTCATGGACATGTGGCAGGCATGCCTAGATACTGAAATGCAAGGGACAGTGGGACTGCTAAAATGTTATGCAAAACCAGAAAAATGGATGAAATAAATATTTTCCAGACACCACAAATTTTTGTTCAAAGGCTTTCCACATTAATCCTTTTTGACTGTATATTTTCCCCAGTGACACTTCATAAAGAGTGTGTGAATCACTACAAAGCTTTTGAAACCTTAGAGTTGCTGGGGCATTTGGCAAACATCTATTTTAAGATAAGAAAGGATAGATGGGCAGCTTGGAAATGGAAAGATAACACCTGGAGAGAAGCATATCATGAAGGCTAATTGTTAGTTTTGTAAACAACACAGATGTAAATTAGTCCCAGATCATTCATCTGTAATCACACTTCTGTTCAATTTAAGATTTATAATTCCCCACCTACTCACAAAAGAACTTCTTATTGTTTGCTTTGGTTGCATTAATTGAAAGCCATGCTAGCAAAAATCTGTGCACTGTTTTATAGAATCCACATGAATGCCACGTACAATGAAAATTGAGAAAACAAATTTTTAACCTTCATCATTTAAGCAGAGTGAGCATTTTCACAGAAAGAAAGAAACAGATCTTTAAGGACACATTCTCTTCTCACACCAATTGCTTCTTGAAGGCGCTTCAACACCAGACATCTTTCTGTTAAAAAGATCAGGTGGTCTGGGAAATCCACACCCTAGAGAGTTAACTGCCAGTCAGTAGCAGAGCTCATTCTGACTAGTTTCTCTTCAAATAACTTTGGGTTATGAGGTTCAGACCAGAGCTGAGCACAAATGTCATAACGAAACAAGTATAGATGTAAATCTCTTGTACAACAACCATGAGTCTAAAAATAATTCCCTATTATCAAAGTGGGTACATCATATCCACACTGCATCTTGAATACTGAGTCATTTCTGTTCATTGCCCTGCATTTTGTTCATTAGAAGATACAAATTCTTTGCTAGCAAGACATACTTTCCAAAGTGATATTTTCCTTTGTCTGTTTTTCAGGTTCCAGAGAAAACAGAACAAACAAATAAAAAAAGCTGCAATTATTTTGAAGTGTGTTTTTTTAAAAAAAAATCCATTTCAGATAACATTCTACAGGATCCTTTCAATATCTAGAATCTCTCAATGAGAAGGAAGAGGTCAAGATAAATTCCTAACAGGTTTGTTTTGGAATTTACAATTACATCAGAAAAAAATGAATGATATGAGACAAAGAAGCTTTGTGTTATCTTTCCAATGAAAGAAAAGGGATAGAGCAAAGAAAAAAGAAAGTCTAACAAACATGTTGTTAATAAAAGCCTTCAATTTCCATTGCTTGCCAGATAGAAATCAAGAACAAGGTATATAAAACTGTTCATCACACAGTCATATGCTATTACAACTCTTTCAGAATGATATGTGAGCTCTTTCCAATGAGAAGTGTTTGAATTGACCAGAAGCCCTATCAAAGCATTAAAAAATACACAGGGTAGAATAGTTCTAGCCCCACTCCTTCCAGCCTAGTTCCACCTATCTGTATAGAGCTAAATCTGAAGAGGAGAATGGTACAGCCATTGTAGGTAGGTAGGTAGGTAGGTAGGTAGATAGATCTTTATTGTCATTTTCCTGCACAGAACAAGATTGAAAATCCACTTATCGACCCAACAAAACCTAAACAAAATACAACTGTACAAAATTATCAACATACTTCCACCCCACATATACACATTTAACACCTAAAAAGCTCTAAGACTCTAAAACTCTAAAAACTATATACAGAAGCACCCTCATAAACTGCATTTCACTGCACTTAAAGCCAGAACCGCTTTTGGGTAGAAACTATTTCTCAAGCGGCTGGTCCTGGTCTTTATGACCCTATACCTTCTTCTAGAAGGCAGATGCTGAAAGAGATCATTTCCAGGTTGTGTACTACCCTGTGCAATCTCTAGTATAACCTCTGCTGTGCTCTCTTCATCAGATCTTTGGTGTTTGCAGCCCATGTGATCAATAGTATTATGGAAGATCAGGTGATCAACAATATTACCAAAAAACAATATTGAAAATCAGTGGTAATCCTCCAATAAACTCCACCTACCCAGGAAGTAATCTATACTTTAGACCAGTGGTAAGGAACCTTGGTAGTCCAGCTGTTCTTGGACTTCAATTACCAGAATCCCAAGTCAGTACACCTGCTGATCAGGGCTTCTGGGAATTGAAGTCTAAGAAGAGCTAGAGTGCCAAGGTTTGTCACCGTGGCTTTAGACCAATTAGATAGCCTGAACCTGTTGATAAACTTGTACCATTTTTTTTGCATATGAATCTAGATGGCCCCTGTCAGGTGAGACTGGGCAGAGGGAATAAGAAGTAAGTAAGAATCTGAATTGATTTTAAAATCCTCAAGCTAGGTAAATAGATTGATATTTCAACTAGATCCATATAAATGATATTAACCTATTCATACAACAACTGCAAATGTATGTTAAATGTCACTGTATATTTGAGGCTAATCCAAACTGGCACATGGGGTGCAGAAATATAAAAGATTTAGAATTTGTGTGACTAACTGAAGAATTAAAAATCTTGCCTTAATGTTTATTTTATTTTTATTCTTTAAAGAGGACTGCCCAGTCAAACAATGTGATTCATTCTTGCAAAAATCACATTTTGTTTGTGTCCTTACATTCTAGCTGACAATTGAAAACTTTTTCATTATCAGATACTATTTATTCCAGCAGCAAGATCATAATTGGAAGTTACAATACTCTAAGCTATGGAGGTTTAAATACTGAAGCATAATTAACACAAGTATTCTTTAGCCATAAACTTTTATTACATGTCATATGTTCATATTATTCAGTAATTGTATGACAGTGGATGTCTCAAAGAAGCCATGTTAGTTGGGAGGCTTCTGGTCCTATTGGTCATGAACCAATCAGCTAGCCTTGCTAAAGCCCCATTTACAATATGGTTTCTACTCAACTCATGTCTCTATTAGCTTATTCAGCAGTCTTTAAAAAGCATTCTTCATTAGCATATTCTACAAACTTTCACTATTACATTGGCCTATTGGTAATCTGTAAAATCAGTTACTGTAATGCTATCTACATGAAGCTGCCCTTGAGGCTAGAGTTTCCATAATTCCATACCTGTCAAGTTTTGGGAAATTTCTGTCAAATAAGAGATATTTCCTGGCCAAAACGGGAAAGTGGACAGCTATGCATATCCTGTGCTGGCCTCCACTCTAACTCCAGTCTAATTGCAGTCTAACTAATACGGGATGATGGCAGGAAAGAGTGTAAAATATGGGGGTTTGACAGAAATTTCCCGAAACTTAACAGGTATGTAATTCTCTCCCACAAAACCAGGATGCCCACCTTGCAATCCAAAAACTGCAACTTGCCCACCCAAGATGTGTGGTCTGGAACCCTTCTTCCCCCTTCCTCCCCAAAAAACCCACACAGGTTTAATCCCAGTCATCCTTGGAAGAGACTCCTCAAAGCCAGCCCTGCCACCTGTGGCATGTTTCCATTTTTTCCTCTTGCCAAGCCTTTTCAGTTAAAGGGGATGGAGGGGGGCTTGTCAGGTTCCCCGACGCAGCGCCATCCCCCTGGGGGTGGGGTCCAGAGCCCACCACAGCCACAATTAATCCACATGGATGCAGAAGGAGCCACTGTCACTGCCCGCCTCTCCCTGGCACTCATGATGTGTCGCAGGGCACCCTGAGGAAAGAGCCCCAAGACCTTCTTGTAACTGGCATCACTTGTAGCAAAGAGACCCAGGAGTGAGTGAGCAAGAGCTCAAGATGGGGAGGGAATAAGAGCATCCTGCCCTTTCTCCCTCTGAGTGTGTTGTGTATGTGTGGTGATTTGTGGTGCCACCTCACCACAAATCTGGGACTTTAACATGTTTTTAATTGAACTGGCCAGGACAAATTTCTTGGCCTTAAATCCGGGACAATCCTGGTTTTCTGGGACATATAGCAACCCTATTTGAGTCTGATACAGAAACTTCAATAGATTCAAAATGCCACCACCAAACATTTTATGGGAACTCAGGAATACAGTCTTATATTCCTCATTCTAGTATACCTCCACCTCTTACCAATCAGAGTCAAGGTTCTTGTGCTTCTTACAAAGCCCTATGCATTTTAGGACCTAGTTACCTAACAGAGTGACTAGCAATTTGAAATTACAGTATATCCAGAAAAAAAATAGATCTATAGAAAAACTAGTCATAGTGTGAGGTCCTCACAGGCCACATTGTTGAGTGTGGCTACCCTGAGAGAGGCTGAAAGGAATGATACTTGGAAGAGAGGTTTCTCAGTGGTGGCCCCTTCACTTTAGAATGAGCTTTATGTTAAAATCAAGGAGTCCTCCTCTCTTCAGACTTCAGGAAGACATTTAAAACTTCTTTTATAGAGAAGCCTAAAACAACAAAACAAATAATTCAATGAGCATTTTGCAAATTCTTCATTAAGACAAAAAAAGAGAGTTTTAGTGCATATTACCACTCAGAAAAACTCTTAGTGCCTGTAAATATGAATAATGATAAAATTATTGACATTAGTTCTGTTAAGGTACTACCAAGTCAAAGGAAGAAAGTATTGTCTCTAGACAAGTGTTTCCCAATCTTTGGATTTTGGAATTCAATTCCCAGAAACCTAAGTCAATTCTTCAAAGCACTGATCAGCCAATGTACTGACATAGACTTCAGGGAATTGAAGTCTCCGTGTGAGGCATGGCCCCCATATTGGTCTAGACTAGGGATTCCCAACCTATGGCCCACAGGCCTAATCTTGCCCATGGAGCTCATTAATACACCCTGTGGTAGCCACCTAGGTACTGCCCGATGCTCTCCCCACCACTGGATGTCCCAAAACATCACTTTCTGTGGTGGCAGAAGCAATTACACCATTTTTGGGCTGCTTAGCCTCTGTCACATCCTATGGTGACGGGAGTGTTTATGGACCATTTTTGCTCCAGTTTGGGAATTTTTGCCACATTTCTGCTGTATTTTGGCAGGAAAACCGTGGCGGTTTGAGACTTCAAGTGCCAGGCGGATCTTCCAGCAGTGCCGGGGTTCCCACCACAGAACCAGAAAGTCCCAAACCACCACAGTTTAGTTGCTGAAATACAGTGGAAACACTGTAAAAAAATTCCCAAAATGGAGTGAAAATACTCCCAAAACCCTCCTGCCACTGTGGGAAGCAGCGGAGGCTGTGTAAGCAGCAAAAAAAATTAGTGCAATTGCCACCACCACTGCCAAAATGTAAGCAATGGGAGCAACCACACCACTGGCCTGCACAGCTGAGCGTTGGAGGCAGGAACAGTTCCTGGCAGAAAAATGTTGGGAACCCCTGGCCTAACTTTGAGAGATTCAGAGCTGTCTGAAAGCAGGCAGCAGGAACAATGAGCTTTGATGAAAAACTTTACACACAATTGTAACTGCTGCTGAAAATCAAGAAATAGTCCTCAAGTCAATAAAAATAGATTTTTTTAGATAGTTAATACATTCACTGGCTTATAAAGCTTCTTATTTACAAGTATCACCTAGTTTTAACAACAACAACAACCTGAACACTAGTTTTGGGTTGATTAAATTTTCTGTCACTAGTTGGAAGATGCATGCAATAGAGTTCACAGCTCCTCATTCAGCTACAGTACATATTATTCTATGTTTCCTACATTGTTTTGTATAATGTATAGGGTTTCAATTTCAATATCATATAGAAGCATAGATTTCCCTTAAACTTTTACAATATAGTTATATATAATTCTGTTTTTTATTTTGTTTTAGTAAAAACTCAATTGAAAAAAATGACTATGGGCCAAAATATACCACCTCTATGTGACTTTCACAGATTTCATGATAAGAGATGACATATTAAAACTATAGAAACATGTCTAAACAGATTGTAAAAGTGGTTAATCATACTGTTGTGTATTTAAGGAAATGTGTTTGTCATTTTGTCTTGTTGTGAAAGAGTTTAATATGTATTTGTTTTACTATGGTCCGAAGTCTCACAAGACTTCAGGAGGGTTCTGAACGAGAACACAGCTGTCAACGGTTCTAACGTTTTTCCCCAACTGTCACTTCTGATCAGAGATAGATAAGGAATGTGAGGGTGTGTTGTTAGCTCTGGCCACCTATTCTTATTCGAAATAACGTTTTGTGTTTGGCCAGTATTGCTCGCTGCTGCCTATTATTTCCAGAACACTAAACATACACATGTTCAAATTGTTATGGTTCAGCAGTTTACTTCTTTCTTTTCTTTGAGGTGCTGTTTATAATAATTGTATCATATGAAATAAAAAAATAGAAAGAATATTTTAAGAGCAAGTTTTTGGCTTTTATTTTTTATGGGGAAAATGAATGCAGCTGTTAATATATTTCATATTCCATATTTATATAAAAAAGAAAAATATGTTGGTTTTGCAGAAGTTATACATAGTTCCAAAATCAGCTCATTAAAACTGATGATCAGCATGTGATCCATAGATGTTTCTTTTATTATTATTATTATTATTATTATTACTATTAGGCTATAGGGACATAAGCTGGATAACTCAGTGACTTGGGTTTGTGTCACAGAACCTGGTGTCAATAGTTTGGTTCCCCATTGTGCCTTAAATGAGAAGTGACAGTCTATGTGTTCCTCAGCAAACTGCTAGACCTAGGGTAGCCCCAGAAGAAGAGACTGATAAATGTTTCCCTACTGTTGTGTTCTGTAAAGCTGCGCCTTTAACAATGTACCTAGCCATGTGGAAACAATGTAACCTTTCTGTGTGCAACATTATAACCTCCAGCTGCATCATTGTAACCCTTATAAGAGGATGCGAGCTAGTGACCACTAGATGGCAATAGCGAGCGTCCAGCTCTCATGGCCCAGATCCACCCTTGATCAGCAGCGCGGGAAGATTCCCGCCACCTCCTCACCTGGACAAGAAGGGCGTGACCTTCTATGACGTCACGCAGGCAGCAACCAATAGACTGTCAACGAGCCACATTCAAATGTATAGCCAACTGTATATATTGAGCTACCCATCCGCCATTACCACATGTTCCTCCGGATCATCATGCAATAAACCTGTGTTAAGCCAACCTTTCGGCTGTTTCATTGTCTTTGGTCCCTCACACTAAATTGGCGACGAAGGTGGGATAATGGCTGCCCACGGGACCAAGACATGCACCGGTTTCGAAATCAAGAAACCGGGAGACTGGGAGATCTTCGAAATGGACTTCCAGGGAGCACTGGTCGAATCCGAAGTCACGGATGAGGCAAAGAAAAGGGCCATCTTCACCAGGATGCTTGGACAAGAAACCAAAAGAACCTTGGTGGACCTGATCGCACCGAAGAGGGTGAGCGAATTCAAGGTCAAAGAGCTCCTACAGATGCTGCGCGAATACTTCCGGCCCTCGACGGCGATGTTCCCCGCTTGGAGCGCGTTCTGGAGGCGAGTCCAAGCGCCCGGGGAGATGGTCGCCGCCTTCGTGGCGGCCCTGCGACTGGCGGCCGGCCCATGCAAATGGGAGAACGCTGAAGTCACCCTCAGGGACTGCGTTGATGAATCAGGAGCCACCCCCCACGTTGCAGGAGGTCCTGAAAGCGGCACAGGCCGCGGAAGCCACAAAGGCTGGGGTGCAAGAGCTCCAGGACTGGCGGCCGAAGACGGGCAAGGCAGAGACTTCAGTGCATGCAGCCCGGCGAACTTCGAAATCGTCCGCAGAGAGCAGCGACGACGAGGACGTCCGGAGGGTCCGGAAAGAAGGCCGGCGGTGCGACGGCTGTGGAGCGGCCCACGACCGCGCCAAATGCCCATTCAGAAAGGCCGAGTGTCACAACTGCGGCCGCCGCGGGCACATCGCCAAGGTATGCAGAAAGCGGCGCGAGGCCCGAAGGAGCTCGACAGACCGTTCGGCGGGACAAGACCGCTCGACGAGACCCAAAGATGGTGCCCAGGCCACGAGAAAGCGGGACGGCGTGGGCCGCATCTCTGACGGCAGCGAGGACGACGCCCCAGTATTCAGCGTGTCCGCGGGACAACCCCGTTACTTTGTTGAGGTACTAGTGCAAGGGGTCCCCATTAGGATGGAAATTGACTCGGGTTCCTCATATTCAATTATTTCCCAGAGGGAGTTTTTGAGAATTGCCCCCCACATGCGACCCAAGCTCAAAGCGTTGAGGTCCACGCTACGGGACAAGCAAGGGAACTGTATTCCAGTGTTGGGGGTTGGAGAATTTCAGGTCAGGTTTAAGAAGCACGCCGCGGCTCTCTCCCTAGTCGTGCTTAAAGGGGGAAATTGCAGCCTCCTCGGAACTCAATGGTTTCAGCCCCTGGGTTTGTTCATTGGGGGGGTGCACGCCGTTGGGACTGACCCGGTACAGGAGGTGTGCGACGTGCAACCCGAAGTTTTCAAAAAAGGACTGGGGAAATTCAAGGGGCCCCCAGTGACATTCGACCTAGACCCGGAGGTCCGTCCAATACGACTCAAACCGCGCCGGGTGCTGTTTGCACTCAAGGACAAAATAGAGGCGGAACTGGACAAATTGGTGGGCCAGGGGATCCTTGTTCCTGTTGATTCTGCGGAGTGGGAAACTCCAACTGTAACAGCACTAAAGGCCAATGGGGAGGTCCGCATATGCGCCGATTACAAGTGCACCATCAACAAGGCGATCCGCCCTAATGCATATCCGGTGCCGGTAGTCAGCCATCTGGTGGCCAGGTTGCACGGGGGGAAGTGTTTCGCTAAGCTCGACTTGGCACAGGCCTACCAGCAGCTTTCGGTGTCCCCTGCCGCAGCTGCTGCACAGACCATAGTCACCCATAAGGGGGCGTTCCAGGTGACGCGCCTTCAATTCGGCGTAAATTCGGCGCCTGGAATTTTCCAGTCACTCGTGGAACGCCTCCTGAAGGGGCTAGAGGGGGTGTTGCCTTATTTTGATGACGTGTTGATAACGGGGGGGGGAGTCGGGCTGAATTGGCCAAGAGATTGGGAAAGGTTCTGGCAATATTCGAAAAGGCAGGGTTGAGACTGCGAAAAGACAAATGCGTCTTCTTCGCGACCGAGGTTGAGTTCCTAGGGTTTCGTGTGACTCCTGAGGGAATAAAGCCATCCAAATCTAAGGTAGCCGCCATCAAGAAGGCCCCTCGCCCCACCTCCAAGCCCGAGCTGCAGTCATTCCTAGGGCTGCTTAACTTTTACCACTCCTTCCTCCCCCGCAAGGCAGCAGTGGCTGAACCGCTACACAAACTGCTGAAGAAGGACGAGGCATGGAAGTGGGGCGACGACCAAGAGAGGGCATTTAGTGAACTGAAACATCTCCTGGCGTCTGATGCCATACTGACCCACTTCAACCCCAAGCGCCCGGTGGTCCTGATCTGCGATGCATCCCCGGTGGGGGTGGGGGCGGTGCTGTGCCACGTGCTGGAAAACGGAAGGGAGGCCCCGATAGCATTCTACTCCAGGTCCCTGTCCCAAGCGGAGAGAAATTACGCACAGACAGACAGGGAAGCGCTAGCGATAATTGCGGGGACGAAAAAATTTCACGATTTTCTGTATGGCCACCCTTTCACGATCGTGACTGACCACAAACCCCTGCTAGGCATTTTTACCGCAGATAAGCCCACACCACAGATCCTGTCCCCGAGGATGCTTAGGTGGGCCATTTTGCTCAACGCGTATCAGCACGCGTTGCTGTACAGGCCCGGGAGGGAAATCAGCCATTCGGACGCCCTGTCGAGATCCCCCCTTCCCCAGGATAGCAGCCACGTGGGCGGGGAGGAGCCAGACCACCAGGTACTGATGATAGAGGTCCTAGATTCACCCCCAATATTGCCCGCCGACATCGCCAAAGCGACCGGCAAGGACAATACCTTGGCGAAGGTTAGCTCCTGGGTGCAGAAAGGGTGGCCTGCGTCTTCCCCGGCAGCGGAATTCGACCCATTTTTTCGGAAAAAGCTAGAGTTGTCCCTGGAGAGGGGGTGCCTTCTGTGGGGCCAGCGGGTAGTGATCCCTACGTCCCTACGACCGCGGGTGCTCAAAGTGCTGCACGTCAGCCACCCCGGGATTGTACGCTCCAAGGCCCTGGCCCGGAGCTATTTCTGGTGGCCCCAGTTAGACGCCGACATCGAGCACATGGTCGGCACTTGTGAGAGTTGCCAATACTCCAGACCAGAGGAGGCCCGTCTTCCCCACAGGGAGTGGGATGCGGCTAAGGGGCCGTGGTCCCGGATACACATAGATTTCACGGGCCCGTTCCGAGGAACTCTGTTTCTCCTTGTTGTGGACGCTTTCTCCAAGTGGTTGGAGGTCATCCCAGTCACGAGCACCTCCTCGGCCGCGACAATAAAGCATTTGCGGAGAATTTTTTCCACGTTCGGCATACCCGACACTCTAATTAGCGATAACGCTAGTTGCTTCACGTCCGCTGAGTTCAGGGCATTCACAGAGATTAACGCCATCCGGCACATCACCTCCGCCCCTTTCCACCCGGCCACCAATGGCCAAGTGGAGCGCCTCGTCCGCACCACGAAGGACGCGCTGCGGCGCATGGGCCCCGGGGACCTCAACCTGCAAGTGTGTCAGTTTCTGCTTGGATACAGGGTGACCCCGTTGGCATCAGGATACTCCCCCGCGGAGCTCTTAATGCGCAGGAAACTGACCACCATCCTCACTAGGCTAGACCCCACGAGAGTAGAAGACAAGGGGAGGAACATCGGGCTAGAGGCCACAAAGAGTTTCAGCGTAGGCGCCCCTGTGCATTGCAGGAACTACGCCAGCGCGGGCCCAGCCTGGGTACCGGGCGTTGTCGTGGAGCAAACCGGCCCCGTTTCGTACCGCGTGGAGACCAGCGCAGGTCTACTGTGGAGGCGGCACGCGGACCAGCTCTGGCGCAGGGTCCCCGATGAGCAGGGCCCGGACTGAAAGGAACAAAACTCAGTGTTAGGGTTCTCCCCCACCCGTTTAGCCCAAGGGGGAGGAGAAGGGGGCCGCAGGTCCCCACCAAGGGGGGAGGAAAGGGAATCTGTCCTCATAGATATCCTGTGGGATCTTTCGGCGGAGGAGGAACCTGACCTCATACATACCTCGTGGAATTCCCCCACAAATACGGATACCCCAACTGAGTTAGGATTTGATTTTCAGAACCGGGGGAGTTTTTCGGAGTGGTCCCCCACCCGTCCAAGCGAGAAGAGGGGTTTTTCGTTAGCCCCAAGCACCCCCGGTCTGCCCACAATGGAGTTTTTCCCTTCCCCTAAAGCCGCCAAGCCACGGCAAGCCGCTAACAAGTCTCCCTCTCCCGTTACAGGACAAGGGACCAGGGAACAAAGAAGCGGTAGCGCCCCCGGGGCAGCTCAGCCCACATCACGGCCCAAACGTACTTGCAACAAGCCATCTTGGTTGAGAGACTTCGTCTCATCCTAGGGGGGAGGGATGTTGTGTTCTGTAAAGCTGCGCCTTTAACAATGTACCTAGCCATGTGGAAACAATGTAACCTTTCTGTGTGCAACATTATAACCTCCAGCTGCATCACTGTAACCCTTATAAGAGGACGCGAGTTAGTGACCACTGGATGGCAATAGCGAGCGTCCAGCTCTCATGGCCCAGATCCACCCTTGATCAGCAGCGCGGGAAGATTCCCGCCACCTCCTCACCTGGACAAGAAGGGCGTGACCTTCTATGACGTCACGCAGGCAGCAACCAATAGACTGTCAATGAGCCACATTCAAATGTATAGCCAACTGTATATATTGAGCTACCCATCCGCCATTACCACATGTTCCTCCGGATCATCATGCAATAAACCTGTGTTAAGCCAACCTTTCGGCTGTTTCATTGTCTTTGGTCCCTCACACTAAACCTACCTAGAAAACCCTTCAATGTGTTCTCATGAGTTCAAAGTTCAAAAACATTTAGGGCTTTGCATGTCAACATCTGTACTTTGAATTTGACACAGAAGCATACAGGGACCCAGTGGAGAACGGCCAGAATTAAGGAAATATTATTGAATTTGTGAGTCCTAAAACTAAATGGACAGCCATATTTTGAATCTGCCAAAGCTTCTGTGCCATCTTCAAGGGCAGCCTCACAGAGAGTGCATTGCAGTAATCAGTTTTAGAGATTACTGAATTGTGAATTAGTGTTGTCAGAGACTTTGTCTCCAGGCAGCGGCATAGCTCAGCAATCTGCCAAAGTTGAAAAAGGTAGGCCTGGCCATGACTGATACTGCTTCTCCATGGTAACAAAATCCAGACCAGAGAAATTGCCATGTGACTTATCAGGTGAACATCTCAACAGCAAGATCTATTTTTTTTCTGGATATACTGTAATTTCAAATTGCTAGGCCTCACCAAGTTCATTTCCAAGGCCAGGCACCACTCAAGGACCCAAATCACATCCACTGCAGATGATGTAAAGGACCCACTGCAGATGATGTAAAGGAGAGATAGAGCTGTGTGTCATCAGCATACTGATGTTAGCAAACTCCAGATCTCCAGATGATCTCACCCATTGGCTTCATATAGATGTTAAATAGGACTGGGGAGATGATTAACCCCACTGGATCTCACAATGCTAGACCAACTGGGCTGAAACAGCATTCCCAAGCTGAACCATCTGAACACAACTATCAAGGAAGGACCAGAGCCAGTGAAGTGCAGGACCACTGATTCCCAGACCAAGCAGTCTGTCCAGAAGGAAAACATAGTTGAGGGTATCAAAGGCCACTGAGAAATCTAGTAATACCAACAGGATTATACCCCTTCCCCCCAGTAAGAGTCTCTTAAGAGGTCATCACACACAGTGACCAGTGCTCTCTCAATACCATTACACAGACTAAATCCCAACTGAACTGGATGCAGACCAGTTATTCCCAATGTAGAGGGCCCATGCCCCAGAGGGGAACTTCAATTCCCAGAAGCCTAAGTTTGATGTTCGGGTAGAACGAGGCAAATAATACATACACAACACTAAGTCAGTACATTGGATAATCAGTGCTCTGGGGAAATGACTTAGGTTTCTGAGAATTGAAGTCCAAAAACCAAAGATTGAGAAACACTGACTTAGACTATTGATATCTTCCAAGAGCATCTGCAGCTGATTGGCTAGAACACTCTCAGTCAGTTTGCCCAAGAACAGAATATTGGCATTGTACAAAAACTGGACTCTGAAACAGCTTTGGGGAACATAAACAGCTGTCTCAGATTTACTCGGTCTGAATCACAACATCAGTTCCTCTAGCCCAGAGGTAGGGAACTTGCAGCTTTGAGGGGAGCCTGGGCTTCTAGGAATTGAAGTTCCAGAACACCTGGAGGACTAGCCTGTTTTCCCTAGGCTAGGGTTTTTAAACCTTGGGCCTGCAGGTGTACTTGGACTTCATTTCTCAGAAGCCCAGGCTCTACTTAAGGCTGTAGGTTTGCCATCCCAGCCCATAGTTGTCAACTCCAGCCGTTGGTGGCTATCCAGGAGTTTATGCAGGATTCTTTCCTAGCTTTATCTGGCAATCCCCAGATAAAGGGGGTTTATCTGGCAATCCCCTTGAGGTTTCCAGTCTAAGTACTATCCAGGCTTGATCCTGCTTACTTTTCAAAAATTAGTGGCCTCTAATGCTGAAGGAAACTATGATTTTGTTTGGTAGAAAGAAGGACATGCTTTGATGAACTGATAAGGAAAATATGCCTTTCTGTCAGACAGCTTAGCTCAATTCTTTGCCTCATTTCTCTTGAAAAGCATTTCTCTGATTAGCAGTTTTGGACACAATAAAGTCCTCAACATTTTTTCCAATGTAGGTTCATAAAGCCTGAAGTAAAGGCTTCTTTCAGTTCACAAGAGACATTCTTGATGTTATTTTACATATTGCCTGCAGTTTCAGATGGTACTAATCAATATTGATTACAAATGTTGCAATCATAATGACCAATAAACCTGTGCAATCCTACTGTCAACAGCAAACAGAAAATAAACAAATGAAACAATGAATATATTAATAGCAAAAGGAAGAAATGTCTGTCGGAGGCATATTACTTCAAAACAATTGCTATGCACTCTTCAGATTGTCTGCATGACCTTTACAACTCTCAACAGGAAGAGGCCTAAAAAGTGGTTCAGGCTCCCATATTTAAGATGTCACATTAAAAAAGATAAGCCCTGCAAATGACTGCTGATCAGGAAGGGAATAACTCAAACAAATGAACCAGGCAGTTCCCAAAAGTAGCTAAGTAATGCCTTCGAAAGTCATTAGTCATTTTAATATTGGAAATAGGTACTTCCTATCTGGGAATGGAAAAAATTACTGGGGCTCATCTTTTCCTATGAAAAATATCAGTTTCATACTCCCAACCCTAAGAATAGGAGAACACATTGAATCTTTTAGACATCCACACATTTCTGTGGCTTCCTGTATTTTGACAATGGGGAAAAATAGGACTACATCTAGTCCAGAGCTACATGGACATTTAAAAACAGACATAACTAAAAGATTCATAAATTTGAAAAATGCACACAAACATGCTTTAGCCAGTGAGATAGATTGTGTATATTTTTGCATATATTCTTAGAGAGGGGGAACACAATTTCCAATGTAGGTATGGATCAAAACCTCATAATCATCAACTCATCATCTTTTATATAGCAGAGGCACGACAGGAACTATAGTAGGATCCTCAAAAATTGTAAAAAAAACTTAGACTGCCAGACTTTCCTACCCAAGAACATCAGATGCAGTTGGATCCTGAACATGAATAAAAATCACTTTCAAAGAGTATCTCGAGGTTAATTTTTATATAATCATTTCTATTAAACTAGCTTTTAAATTTATATAGAAAACCTTTCATTTCCACTGTTTGCACATGAAGATAAAGTCTGGGAGATAAATAAACTCAATAAGCAAAGAGATGACTTAAAATAAATAAATAATTCTGGAAACTTGTTCCAAATATATATATTTCCTGAAGCAAAGGGCAGTGTGTGTTATTATTCCACTGGAAATATTAACAGGAGTTGAAACTGTGCCTAAGATATTATTCATAGCCCTCTTCTGCTTTACTTGGCTGAAATCTTCTGAATGTTGCACATGAAGTACAAACTGCTTTGCTCAGAAGGCAGTATCTATTTTATCAGAGATTGGAGAAACTAAGCATTGCTTGACATATTTAGGATCCTTCTGTTTTCAAAATTGTCTCGGTTTGCCTGTAGACGGCATAAAATATTCGGTAAAAATGAGCAATAAAAATCACTGCTACCATTTTCACAATCAGTTCAAGGGGCTTATAACGATGGGCATAATTTCAGAGGCAGATTTCATTTTATAGGACTCTATGCAAAAATGGGAGGGTAGGTAAAAACGTGCATGCTTCAAGAATCATGATTCAAAATCAGGCTTCCAACAACCAAAGCAGTCTGCAAAACTGTAATTTAAGATTAGATTAGAAAACTCTCATTGCCTGCTCATTAGGTAGTGCTAGTGCGATGATTTCAAACCCCATAAGGTTGCCACAATCTATCATCTCAACGTGAGACAGCCTCATGTGCAAGTCACTCAGCACTATTGTCCTTCTCAAAACCATCCTTTTCAAAGCATATGGCTTATTTTGGACATGTTGCATTCCTAGGTACTCTTTCTTAGGAGCATGTGGAGCTGAATACAGTGCAGGCAACACAGGAGAGGAACATGTGCATGTGCATTTACATGTGCGTGAACTCAGGAAATTCTTACACTGAACAACCGAACAACCCCCCAAAAAACCAAGAAAATATCAACACATTCCTATTTCTAGTCTCTCAATTAACTTCAGACAATATATCAGGGGTGCCGAAACCTTTTGGGCCATGGGCCAATCACATGGTTCAGGGGGCTGGTCACTATGGCCCAGGGGCTGAATCCGGCCCCCAATGCCAATTCATTCAGCCTGTGAAGCCCTCATCACTCTTGGAAGTAAAGAGAGTGCTCGTACGGGTGTATTTTACTTCCACTTCTGGGAGCGATGAGGGTTTTGCGGGCTGGATGAATTGGCATTGGGGGCTGAATTCAGCCCCCAGTCTGTAGTTTGGGCACCCCTGCAATATATGATCTGTGAGAAAAGCAGATTAAACATTTGAGATTAAACAATTAAGAGTGCTGTGGTGAATAATCTTCATAAAACCAGTTCTTTGGTGGATCAACAGAATCTTTGGTTTCTGCAGAAATCAGCTGTGCAGCAACTTTCCAGAATGGTCTCTCAGCTATTGAAAAGGTAGGTATGAATCATATTTCTTCCCCTTCAGTGAATATCAAGACTGGGTTTGAGAAATGGGGAAGGGCAGTAATACACAAAGCCAATTTTAAGAGTAAAACAAAACAACAGACAAAACCTGTATTCAGCCCAATAGTCAAGAGACTTGCTGCATTTTATTTTATTGAAAGGTTATCCGGGGGGGGGGGGGGGGGACAGAATACAAAATTTGATCTATTAGAATATTTCTTGGTTGATGGATGCATCCAGTCAGTACCTGGATATTTGGTGCTAAACCCTGAAAATCTGGTATTCTATCTGTGCTCAGCCATTTTAGTGATAAATTAAATAAAGTATTCATGCCTCCTCTACCCCCACACTGCCCAAGAATCTGCTTATCTTTAACTACCATATGGCAGATAGACAAGGAGACACAATACCATACTGTCCAAAATAGAAATAACTCTACTGATGTTGGTTGATAAGCAGAGAAGATTCTGTTTCAGTTGTTTTTAGGAAAGAGACCAAAAATCACAGACATTTTCAACTTTTAAATGCATAAGAAAAATGTATACAGTATCAGATTTTCCCTTCCCTAGCTGGCAGACAACATGAAAGATAGAAATCAGGCTATGATAACTGGAGAAATGACCATGTGGCCTTCTTCATGCTCAAGCTGTTCCATGTTTCTTCATAAAACGGTTCTTTTTGCATATAGAACTTGACTAACGAAAGGCTGGACTACAAGGTCTTCATTTGTAGTTGCCTCCTTGATATGTTTATTATCTATTATCTTCATGGAGATTTTGCATTAAGTTTACATGCATTACACTGTGCAATGCAAGTCTGGCCAGGTTATCCTGCTATGGTAATAGAGTAGACCATACTGCCAGTGACTCAATGCTAAGTGTCAGGTGGCAGGTAACTAACCTGACAACCCTGAAGCTAATGGCTTGGATAACCAATAAAGTCCACAGGGAAGGGTGATGGCCTCCAAGTGGAGTAAATCCCACTTGAATCCATCTTGATGGAGGGCAGCAGCTTCATCAATACTGGCCTGGGGCTGAGAAGGACTTTGCTTGCCAAAAGGGCTCAGGACCACTGAACTGGATGCTGCGATGTGGAAAGCAGATGAAAGGCCACTGCATTATATTCTCAGGACAGTCATCATGGCCGATCACCATGAGGATTGCCAATATTCGGATTTATACATGGAAGAAGAAAATTACATTGTACCACTTTTGAGAGAGAGGGTAGAAGTACTATACAGTAATACCTCATACAAAGTCCACTTCATACAACATCGGATTCATACAACATTGCCTAATTCCTTGAAAAAAGTTGTCTCATACAAAGTCACTGTGACTTTGTATGAGGCATTGGGGTTTTTCCCAGGTTGTATTATGCCTGGGCAGTATAAAAGGCAGGACACATATGTGCATTGCTCTTGTGGGTTTTACATGAGACAAAGAGTGTTTAGGAGTGGTTTTGAGTGTGTCTTTTGATTTTTTTAATTTTTTTCGTCAGAATTTTTAGAAGCATTCCTTGGATTTTTGCAACATTCTTCAGGTTCTTGGACAATCAGGGTTGTTTGGCATGTTTTTGTAATGTTTTTAGCCTTTAGACAATGATTTCTTAAAGTTCTGTCAGTTTCCTGTCAGTTTCCTTGACTTTGTCCTGAAGTCTGTGCTGTTACAGTACAATGTATCTCTATGGAAATGACATTGTACAAGGCATCGCAGCAAGGATTTGGACGTTGTAAGAGGCATCGCGGCTAGGATTTTGCATGCCTCTACAAAGTCCAAATCCGTATAAAGTCCAAACTTGTGGAACCAAGTTTGGATGTTGTATAAGGTATCACTGTAATTACTTTTGTGTTTCCCCCCAATCATAATCCTACCCTCGAGTATTCAGTTTTCATTTCTGACCTGTTTTTCTGTTCTTGTCTTTTGAAACTAGGCTGCTTTTGACATCTGGGGAAAATTATAGTCTGAGCCTAAAGCAGTTTGGCTCAGCAGACAGGAGGTTTGTAATGTCTCCATTTCCCAAGTCACACTGGGTCATTTTGAAGTATTGAAGTTTGAAGACTATTGAGACCAACAGATTACAAATAAATAACCATTACTAATGATTAATGTTATGAAGATTCAAATAAAAACAGAGGGGGGAAACAGTTGCCTCAGTGTCACTATCTCTCTCCATTAAATGTCAGCTTAAACTTTGTTATGTATGAACAAAAGTACTAGATCTATGTACTGTATTACTTTCATTTGCATATACAGTGGTACCTCTTACAATGATTTTAATCCATTCCATGAGCCTCGTTGTTGTACAAAACAATTGCTATATGATACAAGCATCATATAGCAATTTTCCCTATGGGATGCATCACACAACGATATTTTTTTTTGCCAAGTGGTTTTTCCCATTGAAAAATTGTTGTACATTTTTTCCATAGGGAAAATTATTATGCAGGATGCCATTTCCCAAAAAAAAACCTAATTGTTATGCGATTTCATTGTTATACGGGGTGATTGTTGTATGAGGTTCCACTGTATTAGAATACAGCTAAAACGATAACCAGGATCCAATAGGATGATTCTGCTGAAGGAATTATTCCCATATTCAAATGGAAGGAGGCCTTTATCACAGAATGTTCTCATCTATCCCTCCGGTGACCTCAAAACCAGTTCTAGAAGGTTGGGTATTCCTCAGCCTTCTTCTGAGTGGTAGAAAGGGGAGAAGAAAATTCTGTCATGTGGGCACAGGGCTGGGAGGGCTGAGGGGGATGGTGGAGGACAGAGGCGCCTGGAGGAAAATGGTCCATGGGGTCGCAAAGGGTCGGAGTCGACTGTGTGACTGAACAACAACAACAACATGATACAGGACAGTATTTCTTAGGCAATATGCTTAGTTTGTTCTGTAGAAGGCATTGTTTAAGAAGAGGCATTTTCTTCTGTGTCAGAGCATGTCTCTTTTATTTTGGTGCTTACCACATGCAATTTATTCAAGTAATTTTGTTTAAAATTTGCATCCACATAACACTAATAACAAGATGAGACACAGCAGAATAATTAGATCAGAAGTCTCTGACCTGTGACCCATAGGCCAGATGAAGTCTCTAACCTCTTTATGTGTGGCCCTCCAGCCTGCTTATTTACTGCCAAAACTCTCAAGGGATTTCCCCTCAGACCCACACTGTTCTTTCTGCCTCAAGCAGCACCATCTACTGCTGTTTTTCCTATCCAGGACAGGTTGTCCTTTTCTTACAAAAATCACAATAGCATCATTGTTTCTTCTAGTCTCCATGGTTTCTTCTGTCAGCCCTGTCTTGGTCTTATCCTCCATGTTAGCCTTTGGGTTGTTTGCTAGCCAGCCATGCTCAGGTACCCATAAGTTTTTCCCCAGATGGAACAAATTGATATGCAAGCCAGCAATCATCTCAAAAACATTTACAAAGAAAATACAGTGAAACCTCGAATAACAACCGCATCACATAACACTAAAATCGGATAACAACCTGAAATTTTTTTGGGTGGTGGGGGTTGCATTGCATAAAACTAAAATCCTATGGGATGCATTGAATAACGTTCACTAAAGCTTGTGCCGGTTACAATGCATCTCTATGGAGTTTTGACGTTATCCAATGCATCCCATAGGTTTTTAGCGTTATCCGATGCATGCATTGGATAACACTAAAAATCGGATAAGATTAAGACTTGTGGAACCAATTTTTAGCGTTATCCGAGGCATTACTATAGTCTATTAGGTTTCTATACTGGTCTGCCGCCTGGTGTGCGGTGGCCCATGGGGTCGCAAATGGTCAGAATCAACTGTGCAGCTGAACAACAACAACTGGTCTACTTGATAAACCTAAAACAAATTGCTAGTATTCACAGTCTTTGGAACCACATACATTTGTGAACAATTTCCCTCAAGATGAAAACTGTGATATCCAAGTGTATGTCAAAACTTACAGAAGAACATTTACATGACATTTTAAGGGTGTCTTGTCACAAATCTCAACTTGGCAAAGAGAAAACAGCCACAAAGATCATTCTGAGTAGGTAATCATGTGTAGCTCGACAGAAGGATTCCACGGTAAAATATAGCTCCAGAATGGATTCCATTCATTAACATCTCTTCATCATACCTGTCAACCATCCCGATTTGGCCGGGATTACCCCGTAATTCTGCGCCGATTTGCGCTATTTCCCGACCCGCACTGCCAAAACCCCGTAATTTGGCAGTGGGGGGGGGGAAGGAGATACTCCCTCTTCTGTTGCCCAATCGTATTTTTGGATGCAATGAGCGTCAGTGCAGTAGCTCCCTGCCCCCTCCTCCTCTTCGGGATTCAGCTGCCTGCCCGTGAGGACAAGTCTCACGAGGCTCGGAGCCAGCTTAGTTCCTGGTTGGTGGGATCGTGCTGAGACTAAAGCCGGGGCTTCTCCCTTGCGAGAGAAGCACAGGGGGGAGCGGGGGCAGAAAAGAAGAAGGAAGACTAGAACAGCCCGAGCCTTCATCCAGGGGACTCACTGAGAGTTCCACTTCAAACTCTTTTTTCAACTGCCACCCAGCCCGTTGGGAAGGGAGTCCCCATGATGATGTCAGTGGTGGGGCAGGAGAGTGAGAAGGGGGGGAGCCCTGAAGCCCCAGCACGGAGAAGGCGATGGCATTCTAATTGGTTTGCTATGCAAAATTGCAGTCTCTCCCCCTCTTCTCCCATTCCCTTCCCTCAGGCTGGCACCTGGAGAGAGGGTTGTGTGTGTGTGTGTGTGTGTGTGTGTGTGTGTGTGTGTGTGTGTGTGTGTGAGAGAGAGAGAGAGAGAGAGAGAGAGAGAGAGAGAGATCTTGGACAGGGAGGGAGGGAGCAGAGATCCTTTTGGGGGAATAATTTATTTATTACATTGATGTGGGATATTTTCCTTCTCTCTTCCCTCCCCACAAACCCCTAGAAAAGGGGTGCCCAAACTACAGCCCCAGGGGCCAGATCTGGCCCCCCGACTCCAATTCATCCAGCCTGCGGAGCCCTCATCACTCCTGGAAGTGTTTTACGTCCACTTCCAGGAACGACGAGGGCTTCACGGGCCGGATGAATTGGCATCAGGGGCTGGATCTGGGCCCTGGCCATAGTGACTGGCTCCCTGAACCACATGAATGGCCCACAGCCTGAAATGTTTGGGCACCCCTGCCCTAGAATTAGTGTTGGCATTGGGCAAATTGTGCCACTTCATGAACCTGCTCTTCCAGACCCCTTTCTCAGGGATTTCTTTGTCGTCGTCCATGTCTAGGCCAGATGTGGAACTATCAAAATGAAGCCACCTTTGGGTGAGATCATTCTGCAGTTCCTTTTGCCTGACCCAATGAGAGAAAGATTAGCCAGCAACACAAGGTTGCCGTTGTCCATGCCCAACTGTGGTTCAAAAATACCACTATCTTCGAGAATGAGCACTCAAGAGATCCAGGGTGGCTCTCATTATTTTCCACTGTTCCTTTCCTATTTTCTAATAAGCTGCAGCTAAAGTAAGTGTCCACTGTAGGTTTCTGGTAACTTACATAGTCCATTTCCCATAACCCTAGTTATTTGTTGTTCATGCCAGTCATACATTTTGCAGTGTTGCTATAGCACCAATGTTATATGAAAAATCGAATGCTGAAATTTCTGTCCTGCAGTGTTCTAAATAGTAGGAGGTGCTTCGTCCCCCAAGGGGGGGGCAACACTCCTCTTCTATGCTCTTGGATGTGCCTGGATTGTGGGGAGGAGGGGGCATGGCTTGGTGGGGTGGGGGCGTGGCCCAAAATTTCCCTTATTTTCAAGTCCAAAAGATGACAGGTATGCTCTTCATTGAGCTCTGAATATTTGAGGACCACTGAGTTAAATGATGGCCATAAATTGGGGGTTCACATGTAAAAGCATCTGCAATACAAACAATGATTTCAGTTTGTAACTGTGGAGCTACCTAGTAACTCAACTTACATGCAGATAGGATGAACTAAAGAAGTTGTAACTGAAGTACTCTTTCATTGAACTGCTGGATCATTCAATAGTTTAGCTACCCGGTGGAGGAGAAAAAAGTTGGGACAGATGCTGGACTTCATGATTTAAAGGTTCCCTTCCACCTCTACAGTTGTGAGGTGGTGGTGTTTTGTTTCCAGCAGCCATACAGTAGCTGTTTAGGTATTAACGTGTTGCTGTATCACTCCCTTCTAGTTTAAATAGGCTAGTCTCAAAAGAAAAGCTCTCCAGGCCCAGAGTTGCCATAATTCTCTCCCACAAAACCGGGACAGAAGTATACTTTACAAAAATGGGTGGGTTATCTACAAAATAGCCTTTTTTAAAAATGAACATAATATAATGATAGCTATAAAACACTTTCACATTAAATATATCAATACATTTATTTACAACAGTTATAATACACGATCAGTAAGTTTAAAAAATCTGGGACTTTAACATGATTTTTATTGAACTGGTTGGGACAATTTTTCCAACCTTGAATCTGGGACAATCCCGGTTTTCCGGGACATATGGCAACACTATCTAGGCCACACAGGACTAAGATTTTGAAGGTCCCACATCACATGCAATGTGCTTCCAGGTATTCACCAATAATATCATGTTGGCAAATATTAACCAGCTGGATCATAGCAAATACTAGGCAAAAATAAAATCAATTAAAATTAAAAAAAAATATGTTTAAATCCTGAAAACTTAACAAGTCTGTTTGCTGGTCCAAGGAAACTATCATATTTGCTAGTGTATAAGATACACTAGAGTATAAGACACACCCCATTATTACCAAAATAGCCCACTGTAGTCTACTATGTACAGTACAAGATGCACTCCAATTTTCCAGTGTATTTTAAGGGGAGGAAAGTGGTTCTCATACACCAACAAAAATGGTAAACTATACAATACTAAACTAAATCCTACTTGGTCCTTAACCAACCAGTTGCACTTATACTGCAGGTCTTGAGCTGGACAGGTCTTCTGGCTGGACTTACATCAGCACATCAGGCAACTGTGTGCAACATGAACCCAAATGCAGTGCCAGCCTACATGCCTCAGGATATATGGAGAAGTGTACATTTTAAAACAGTGTTCCATGCACTCTAGTCATGCCTGCCAGATGTCCACGGAAATGTGTACACTACGCAGACAGCACTGGCTCTTTGGCTGTAAACAGAGATGAGCATTGATCCCAGTGTTGGATACTACTAGCTCTCGAGCAAGGGCAACCTTTACCTTTACATTTTAAAATCAGATGCTTTCCAATAAAGGAATTAACTAAATTAACAATTCAATTAGTGTTTTTGAAATTAACCAGATTAATACTGATCAATGAATCAATAAAGCATAAGAAAAAACATACGCTCCTTCAGTAGTGTACAGACAATATACTGTAGAACTCTACATAGGAGTATCAGTTCTCCTTTTACTGTACTCAATAGGAACTTAATGGGAAGTTGGCCTTAGGCATTCCATGTATCAAGAAGATGTTAGTGTTTGTTAGCATTTAGACATATCAACTTTTCTCATAACAATGCTTGCTTTCTCCCCCACAGTGGGCAAATAATTTGGAAGAATAGAATTTTACATACTGTCCAACTACACATATACATACACATAACCCTAGCCTATGTGTGTTGTGAAGCACATATTTTTATATACGTTTATGTAGACAGATGTATACAAAATGTTCAGTCTCTTTCTACTTATAGCCTCTGTCCCCTGAAGCATGATTCTTAATTGCATTCATGCCAGTGTTGCTCCATTGACTTCAAGTTTAGAAAGATTTATTTGCTTGATTTTTCTTTGAACGAGAGCTACATAATAAGAGCCCAAAATAGAGCTCTGATAATATATATGAAGGCATAATTGCCCTGAAATAACTATCCTCACAGTGCAAAAACATGCTCATTGAGGCGCTTTTTTAAAAATGGGTACAAAAATATCATGTTTTTTAAAAAAAAATTGCCATTAATCTTTATCACAAAAGATTGTTCTGTAGATATTTGCATGGGCTAATAAATTATCTTGAAAGAGAGGGGGAAATAGTTATAGTGCCATGCTGGAAATCATGCAGTTGCACGGACAAAAGGTCCTGAAGGTAATATAATTTTACCTTTCATCAAAAAAGAAATACTCAAATTAGCATATTTTACATGAAGGGCAGAGACCGTGACTTTCTCACACAAACTTTCCATCCAGCACATTCATCCTCACAAGGTAGTGATGAGATAACACATGGCACTTCAGAATTAAGGAGAATTATTTTCTAGGAAGAAAATGTTGTGTACAACACAGGGCTCTTCCAGATGGATCATTTATTTAACCCTCTTTTCCATTGCCTCTATGTAAAGCCCTATTCTCTTTAAGGATTTCCATCCAGGAACTTCTCTGCTAGAGGTCTGACTTCATTGTTTTAAAAGTGCTCATTGAAACCAATCAGCCAGGAGGCTCTCATCACATACATCAACTTCAAATGGGAAACTACCATGATACTAAGATAATCTATGTTTTTAGAAAAGAGAAAAGAAACAAGGGGGGGGGGAGTACTGTACTAAGAGACACAACAGGAATGTGGTATCAATGGTGGTGAAAATGCCATCACATCAGTGCATTATCTCTGACAATTGGCTATGCCATTTATGGTAATTCTCCTTTGAGCTAAAGGAGTCTTTAGCCTGAGTGGAGAATAAAAGCTAGATCCCTTTAGTAGAGAATGCTGCGTCTCAGCTCAATGAACAATCACATTCTTTATATGCATAGGTTTCCTTGTTATGTTCCCAATATTTCAAGATGATTTAGAAGACCTGTAAAGATATATTGCCAATCAAAGCAGAAAATTCTAAGCTACATGGAACAGTAATCTGACCGGAATGCAAATTACTCTTTAAAAAGTAGTTAGTTGAAGATATAGTCCCAAGGCCCCATTAATAATTAGCACTGCTATCTCATTTTTAAAGAAAAGTGATTTTTTTTCTTTTTACATAGTTCAGTTAACTCAAAAGTAATTAAAATTATTAATTTTAGAGCCTTTTAAAAAAGAACAATGCTTAAAAGCCACTGATCTATGGTGCAATACACTCTTTTATCTGCCCTGTTGTAATACCCCTCCTATACCATTTAGTAAGGCCACAGCCTTACTAAATTATAAAATAAATGTCAATGTCAGAGTTACACCCATCAGAGTCAAATTGTTATTTGTTGTGGTAACAGAAGGTAGTTAGGGTTGCATAAGCTTTTTTGTTGTTTGAGGTTGGAAGCAAAATACTGTCAGGTGGCATTCAAACATTTTGTTCTACCTTCTCTGTGGCTGTGGTATGGTGGGCATGGCCAGGGGGAAAGCCCTGCGTTGCACCTGAATTAGGACTGCTTTATTTCAAAACTTGGATGGGCAGGGCCAGCCAGAATTTCTGCTACCAGTTCTGATGAACTGGTGCAAACCTGCTGATGCCCACCACTGCTGCCAGCCCTCCACAGGTGGCCTCTGCAATTCTAGCACATGCTAAAGATGTGCCCCTGCTGACCTAGTAGTAGTAGTAGTAGTAGTAGTAGTAGTAGTAGTAGTAGTAGTAGTAGTAGTAGTCAGTAGTCAGTAGTCAGTAGATATTGAGTCACTGCTGTTCCTGTAGACAGGTAGGCAGGCAGGCAAGCAGGAAGGAAAGATGGATTACTGGAAAGCCAAAGAAAAAGAAAGTAAGACAGAGAATAAGAGAGAAAGAGGTAATTGAGTTGGGGAAGAATTATAAGAGGCCAAAGATGAAAGAGAACTAACCAGAAATAGTAAAGAAAATTAGAGAGGAAGTTTTGGCAAAGTACCAACCCATTGCCTTGGAGCACTCTCTGGGCAGGTCACAGATTATCAGGTGATCCCAACATACTTGTTTTACTGACTTTGGAAGGATGAAAAGCTGAGCCAATAGAGAACTATCAAGATTAAACTCAAATCATAAATCAAATTTTGACTGCAATACTGCATTAGGTGGACTGTCAGACCAGGACTTAATACATCAGGATTCAAAGCCTTGCTTGATCATGGGCATGCACTATATGTGTAATAAGGGTCAGATCCTCCTTTAACCTTTCATAAACAGTATTACTAAAAATCTATTAGTGTCACCATACATTGGAGGCAACATGGCAGCATATAACAACAACAAAGATGCAAGAGAATAGGCTTTCACATCTGGCCACCACGGCATTATTTGCCTTCAGAAATGTGTTAAGCACATAACATTCTCAGCTTCATAAGGCTACTGATATAATCTCACCCTTCTAATTTCAAAGTTACCATAACAGGTTAATTATGGTTACTCCCAATAGTGTTGTATGGTGCACTCCCAATAGTGTTGTATGGTTTTCATGGTAATGAAGAATACATTCCATAATCCTCTTCCTACAGCCATCGTATACTTCAGACTACTTTCAGAGTTTAATTATCCATAAAAGAAACTTGCTTCTTCATGCTCTCCGAGCCCATGAACATTCTTTTTTTAGATTATAACATAGTGCTTCCAATTATACTGATGGTGCCAAAAATGTATACATATTTTAAGAAAGGGAAAAAACTTTATTAAAATTGTAATACTCAATATACACTGATAACAAAAGATGAATACAAGTCACGTTTGAATTCTGCCATTACAAGAAGTATTCAAAGTGGTTACCATCAACATCCAGAAATTTCTGATTACAGCAAACTACCACTTGCTTAAGCAACATTGACCAAAGTGTCCACTTGTATTGCAACACATGCCGTTTCAATTTCTTCCTGAAATATCACCAGTGTAGCTGGTTTTCTATGTTACACCACTTTCTTTAAGACCTCCCAAAGGTAGAATTAAAGGGATGTTAAGTCAGGAGAATGTGGGGAAAACAGAACTGCACCTCTTCATCCTGTCTATTGTCCTGGAAAATTCTCATTGAGGTAAGCCCTCATGTCTCATTAGAAGTGTAATGGGGTGCCAGCTTGCTGGAAGTAAAATCATTCATCCTCTAAAAGACTTCTCTGGCAAGCATATAAACTGTACCATCACCATAACATATTATTATTATTATTATTATTATTATTATTATTATTATTATTATTATTATTATTATTATTATTATTATTATTATTATTATTATTATTATTATTATTATTATTATTATTATTATTATTATTATTATTAATCACATTTATATGCCACCCACTCAGGCAACCCCAACTCAGGGCGGCTTACACAGTGATCATACAATATATATACAATTAGCATAGTTTGCCCAGCCTTGCCGGGCATTTTTAATGTGTGTGTTGGTGGTTTGGGATGGTTTTGGTTCTGTACGACCACCACCTCTATGTAAAATTACCTCTTCAACCACCAACACACACATTTTAAAAAATTAAGATAGTAGTGTTGCGCATTTGTGTGCGTGTGTTTGTCTCTCTTTGTGTGTATGAGAGAGAGAGAAATAGAAAAGCACTCTGTGTGTGTGTGTGTCTGAGAGAGAGACAGAGAGTGATAGTTAGTGAATGTAGTCCACCAGAGGGTGCTATTTTTAGTTAGAGATAGTGTTCACTGAACAGTATCTCTAACTAATAGTAGCTCCCTCTGGTAGAATACATTCACTAATGTTCAGATGGAAGAGGCAGTCGTGGAAGACGGACGTGTGTGAGGGTGGCTCCATTTAGGTAAGTTTGAATTTTTTTGTTGTTGTTGTGGGTTGGTGGGTGGGTTTGTTGGTTGGTTGGGGGTGGGTTGTGTGTGTGTGTGTGTGTTGGGGGGTTGAGTTGGGAGGGTTTACCGTGGCCTTGCCTTGAAGGCCAGGATGCGGTTTATTTGGCTGCTGTTGTGGTGGCGGTGGGGGTTCCCGTGGGCTGCCTTTGGTGGCCAGACCATGGGAATCCTTGCAGCGGCAGTGGCCTTTGCTTTCTGGGGTGTTTTTTAGAGTGGGGCCGGCCGGGGGGGGATTTTCCCTTAGCCTGGACTGCAAGGCCAGGCTTTGGGAAGCTTAGTGGCGGCATTCCCCATCACCCATGGGTGGCAGTGGCCGGGTTCTTCGGTCCTGCCTTCCCAGGCAAATGGGGACCTGCCCTTCCCCTTAATTTTTTTAGGCTGCCATGTTTTCCCCAGTGTGGCCTTCTCCACTGGAATGTGCACGGGTCTCTTCTCTGATCCTGCTGTTGGTATTTTTAAAGATCCCCTCCGGTTCGCTCTAGTGGGATGGGCAGATATCCTTGGGGTGATGCGGTCTCTTAAGTATCCTGGCCCACTACCATGTAGGGCTTTAAAGATAATTACATTTGTGTATGATATTATGCCTCTCTGAGCACCTGACCTAACGGGACTTGGGCCGAAAGGGGTGGGGGATTCCCTCTGTGCAAGAAAGAAAAGCAAGACAAGGCTGGACACTAGCACTGCCTTACTGAGGAAGTAGTGCAGGACAAGCAAGGCTATTAAGCCTCCCCCAACCCTAGTCCTGGCATCTTTGTGTTGTTTCTCCGACATCTTGCCCACCCATCCTGCAAGCAAAAGTGTTTAGGGGTTGCCTATTGGGAGTGGATAGGAATTTTTGGGGCCTGGTTTCCAGATTGTCATTATTGGACATAGGGTTGTTCTTTGTCTCTGTGTTGAGTCTAAGTATTAATTGCAATGCAACAGCTGTTCAGGGGTTAACCAACAAGTCATTTATTACAGCTCAGTTCGGACTGGGGAAAACAGGGATGAGGTAGCAACTTATATACAGAGAGAACGGCCGTTACAGTGATACATTTGCCCGGGCTTTCTTAACGTGGGATACCTGTGCTAAACCAATCAGATTACATTGATAACACATGAATATGGCGCCTTACAGAAAGGGTGCACTTTTACAGCAAAGACTTAATGGCGATTGCAACTTAAAGCAATATATGTTTGGACACAACACTGTCCCACTCTGGGATTGCAGGAATTAAGTGCTTAATTAATGGCAGTGCCGGTTCAATAGGTCACAATTAGTTGTTGGGTAGTGCTGGTATAGGGTGGCAGAAGTGATTCCCTTCGGGCAGTGATGGTAAACCTTATCACTCCTGGTGCTCTTGGACTTCAATCCCCAGAAGCCCAAGTCTCTATAAATCCACACAAATGGGTTTTCTGCATGTACGCATAGTAAACCCATTTGTGTGTATTCACAGAGATTTGGGCTTCTAGCGATGGATGTCTAAGAACACCGGAAGTGCCAAGGTTCACCATCACAGCCTTAGGGTGTCATTTGACAAGGTGGGTGATGGATGCCTGGCATGATTTGTGTGAATCAGTTGGGAATCCAGAACCCACCATGAGACAACTGTGTGGTATGACCAATACTGGTTTGCACGAACTGAGTTGGTAACTCCCACATTGATGTCTCACTTATTCAGCTGACCTGAGCAGTAGCTGGCAAAGTCCAACACTGCTCATAGCCTAAGGATTTGCCAGTCCAGACCAGGGAGGTGAGGACAAGCCTCACCTGCCCTGCTACCAGGTTTGAGCACTACTAGGCCCCATGGCAGGATGGGATTTTCAATAAAATTCAATAGATTGTGGCCCAGGTTTTTCAGACCACATCTCTTGTGTCTGGACTCTTCATTTCAAGGTATGGGAGGGAACACTTAATAAGAGGTTGTAATCTGATAGAAATATGGAACCTTGTGAGATTTTTTTCTAGTTGGGGAGAGATAGATGGATTATTGGCCTGTTGGTGGTTAGTCTTGTCCATCATGCACTGCATTCTGCTGGCTTTGCTTTTTATTGCTTTTCCGATTGATATGCTATGACATAGTTTGGAAGTATGCTTTCCTAAGAGATATTTTAAGTGACTCGAGTTTTGAATACTTTGTAATAAAAGGTTCTAGTGCCTCAGGAGCAATTAGAACTCTTCTGAAACATTGTTCTCAGATCATTTTTATGGTTAAGCCTCCCTCATGTTACAGAAGACATTTCTAACAGGTTTTGAAGACTTAATTTGTTTTATTCTGTTTTATCCATACTCACTAATGAGCACATCAAGTTTTGTAGTAGAGTTTTAGACTTTTAAACCATATGTGCACTCATATTGTATAACTTAAAAATGGTAAGCTTTGCTTGCTGTGATATCACAAATAAAACTGATGCTTTGTTTCTTTTCCATAGATCTGTCCTGAGGCCTTAGTGTGACGTTTGTTCCCTGCAAGCTTTTGGTAGCCTATCACCATCCCCCAACTGAGGAGGTGGTATTTCACTTCCTTGGTAACTCCCATCTCTGGGAGGCATTCCCCAGTCTGCTATTTGGGTTGTCACAAAATGGGGGTTCTTGTTCTTGTACTTCTAGCGCCCCCCTTCGCTCTGACATTATTTGTGTTCTTGTAATATGTCTTTGATGTTATCTCTCCAGCTTCCACTAGGTGTGCCTCATGCTCTTTGCCCTCTTTTCACATATGCCTTGTATGGTACGGAATTTCAAGACATTCTCTCCAAATGAGCAAACCACTTTATTTGTTGTCTTTGTATATAGTTTAAAATTTATTCTATTCAGTGGTGGGCATCAGCAGGTTTGTACCAGTTCACCAGAACCGGTAGCAGAAATTCTGGCTGGCCCCGCCTATCCAAGTTTTGAAATAAAGTAATCCTAATTCAGGTGCAACATAGGGCTTTCCCCCTGGCTACGCCCACCATGGCACACCCACAGTGCTGTAGTAAATTTTTTTGGAACCCACCACTGATTCTATTCAAATTCTTTCCTTCATAATCTCATTCCTAATTTTGTCACTTCTAGTCACTCTTGCAGCCTTCCTCAGATATCTCATTTCCATTGTGACCAACTTTTATTTATGTTTTATCGTAAATCTCCATGTTTGGCACTGGTTTGGTTTTCTTGTTACATCATTTATTAGATGTTTTTAAATTCAGTGTACATTTTATTGTCTTTTTGTATTTGCTTTTAAAATTGAAAGAAATTGGGGGGAAAAGAAATTTCACTGTGAGAAGAAAATATTCCATTTTACCACCCCTGTGTCTTGCACAGACCATGTGGTTTCAAGATTCACAACTATGTCACAAAGTACAAAACAAAACATTTATGATGACACTAGACTAGAATGGCAACTCACATAAGAATTTAGGTTCTAAAAAATTGGAGAAAACAGTTTATTTACTCATTTTTCAACCATTCCCTCCTTTTCCACATCACTTGTATCCAATGAATTAAGTATCTATTTAAATGTAATAAAAACAAATAAATTGTGGCTGGTTTAACAGATTTTAATTTAATCCAAATTTCCACTCATCATGATTTGAAATGTTCCTCTTTCTGATGACCCAGTCATATTGATTGGGGTCATAGAATTATATAGTTAAAGAGCAGAAAAAGAATCAAATCTTTCAAAAGCATTAGCTAGTTCCAATTGTTGCAAGAAAGGGGGTGGACTGGAGGGATCTTCCATTAAGCATTTCATGTGTAATTTTCTCCCATCACAAACTCAAGCAATATACTTTCATATATAGATCACTGTGATGGGTCCTGTAATGTTAGTGAAGCACAAAATGTACAGATGCCATTAAAAAGCATCCAATCTATGCAGAGCTAGTAAAGTGGCAATTAAATAACTTGCAACTGCATAAGCTAAAATAGACTAGAGCTGTTAATTACAAAATTTCCGGCCTTGCCTGCATGTTGCAGAAATTATACTCCTGAATTCTTTCTCCAACCTGCTTTGAGCTTATTTGAATGATTGGGGAGGGGGAGAGAACACCCCGAGTGAAAGGTAACCGTGCTTTAGAAGCTGAAATGAGCACAGAATTTCATTTCTGAACAATATTCACATGAAAATGGCACAAGCTCAAAACTGATTTTCCCCCAGCATGTATGATACCTCTTCAAGTCGTTTTACCAATTTGAAAATGACTATTTTAAACTATGGACACAATCCAGAAAAGGATAGTGAAGATGAAGCCATGTCCTGTTGCTTTCATGGTGATCAGTTCTTTGGAGATATATGAATATTGACTAACACAGAAATATGGTAGAGCATACTTAGAGGAAATGCAGTAGTGTTTTCTCTCTGCTAGGGTGAGGGCAGCTGAATGCATAACTCAGTGAGGTAGATATCTAGCTGAAGAACCAGAGGTTAGGAGGTCGATTCCCTACTGTGTCTCCAGGGAGAAAGAACTAGCCTGTGTAGTCATAGGCAAGTTGCACAATCCTTGGACATCCCAAAAGTAAAGGTAAAGTTCATCCTTCCTCAAAAGCCAGTCGCATCCAACTCTAAGGTCCTGTGCTCATTTCTGTTTACAGTTAAGGAGCCAGTGTTGTCTGTGTTTGCAGACATATCCGTGGCCATGTGGCAGGCATGACTAGGCAACTGAGAGCATGAAATGCTGTTACTTTCCCACCAGAGTGGTGTCTATTTCTCTACTTGCAATTTCCTGCTTTCAAATTGCTAGGTTGGCAGGAGCCCATTTCTGGGTATGTGGGTACTTTATTGTTTTTATTCTTCTTGTTATTGTTTTTATTTCTACCCAAAAGAAGTTTCAGCTAAAATGTCACAAAATATAATAATGCAAAATTTTTGTTTTTTTGACCTCCATGTACTCCTTTTTGATGATGTCTGCCCTCCTTTTTTGGTGGTGGATCAGTGCCCCCCTCCCAATTCAGAAATGGAAAATAAATATCAGAGCCCTTTTCAGAGGCCTTCATCTATTTTTGCAGCATTCAGAATTAATTGTTGTTGGTATGCATTTCATGATTCTGCTGTTGGAAAGTATTAAGAAATTTCAGAAGTTCCATTGATTGGAATGGTTCTTATTTTTAATAATCTAGATTTACTTTCTGTCACTGAGCATAATGCAAAGCCTGTGTGTAATCTCTTCAACCTGTGCATGGCCAGGGACATGGATATTCAAAGGATTACTTGGTTTCATATGTTCATAGGATGAGATCATCACTGAAATCTCATCTCACAGTGCTTTTGCCAGTGAAGATTAAGCAAGTTGCTACTGGAAGACAGAGATGGACAAGAAATGTGTTTGGATCACATTCAACACAAGCCATTATGGTTTACACTTCCTGAAAGAATATGTATAGCAGAATGTGATGTTCTTTTGTTTTTCTTCCATCTCTGTTGCAGTTTTCCAGTCAAGTGCAGAGACCCAAGAAGTTCATAGAGAATGTATACAACATTTTGTGAGTACAAAATAAGTACGAACACATGCATGCATTTTTCATGAAAAGAAAAATGTGTACATGCGAAGGCCGAAATAGAGTGCAACAGCTTGTGCTTGAATACATGTGAATATTGCAGAAAGTGAAACAGACAAAATTGTCAGTCTGCTTTCTGCAGTTCAACTTTGTTCATAGAATTCCTTTCCACAAAGGACTTCTTTTAGTCTCCAAAGCCAGGTAGATCTGTGCCTCTGAGCTTTCACCATTTCTTGTTGGCTTTGGTTTCCTATCTTGTATTGATATGATGTAGTATACAGCCATAAATCCCTTCTTTACTTGTTTGTTTATCTGGGATTTGCTTTATTTGAAGTCTGTGGTTTCTTGACCTTGTTTGATGTGTGCACTTTTTAAAGTTCTAATGTTGGAATGATGTGGTTTAAATCCTATTGAGTGTTATAGGTTAATCCCAACTAGCTATAGATCTTTTGAATCAATGGGATTTCAGTAGGTAATCATATTTAGAATTTACAGTTCAATGGATCTATGACTAAATATTGGATTTAAACAAGTGGTGGGCTCCACAAAAATTTACTACCACACTGTGGGCATGGTATGGTGGGTGTGGCCAGGGGGAAAAGCCCTGCATTTCACCCAAATTAGGAGTACTTTATTTCAAAACTTGGATGGGCGGGGCCAGTCAAAATTTCTGCTACTGGTTCTGGCGAACTGGTGTGAACCTGCTGATGTCCACCACTGATTTAAATTTCATTACCTGGGATCGCTACGACTCAATTTACAGTCCCTCTTAAGCATAAACTGAGAGCCAAGCTATGTGCAATAGTGGTAATTTTGTGTACTGAAACATGGAACTATCCAGATTTCATGGAAACTAGGCATACACACTAATTTGAACTGCAAAAGGAAAGAAGGTGAGAATTGTTATTATTATTTATTTTATATCCCACCCTCCTGCTGGGAACACCACTCCGGGCGGCTAACAACATAAGAGGAAAAGGGAAAGGGGAAAACAGAAATAAAAATACAATATAAAACAAATAAAACATCAACTGTTAAAACGATCACACACACACACACACACACACACACACACATCCAAAAAAAAACCCAGCTAAAATCCACATTAAAACCCATGAACCCCAAATAGTCATTAACAAACAACCCTCTCCACCCACCACCCACATTAAAACAGAAATCCCAGACAGGGCAAGTCCATCTCCCAGGCTAGAATAGCCAGCGGCAACCTAAGTCAGGTTTGTATCGAGTAGCAGGAAACCAAAGCTATCCGGTGTACAGCTTTTCAAATACTTCAACAGGGTTTTCTATAATAATGATACAAAATAACAATCAATATACCTATATATATACACATATACATTGTTTATCTACATTTTATATATCGATGTATTTTATCGCAGTCCAGAAAGTACGCTTACCTTCTCAATCAGTTCCTAAATATGTATTTAATGTTAGTTGATAAATTCATCTGCGTCATGGCCTCTTTGTTTTTTCATATTGCCTCGACGTTGTACTCTAGTGCAAGTTGGTAGTTTAAATATACTCAGCACATGGTCCAGGTGTAACCACTTACATCAGTGCTGTAAATTCTAAAAGCTATAGTGTGCATTTATAGGTAGCAACTGGGGTCTAGGTTGGCATTTAGACCATGTGGTGTTAAAGAATCAAAAAGATGGATATAGTAAGCTTCTCTGCGTTCTCTGCTACAATCAGATGTAGCTCTCTCACTGATGGGACCACCAATGAGCCCCTCCTGTCTGCCCTGGTAGGACGGGCTGAATTTCTTGTGACAATGTGGTCTCTTAGGTAGCCTGGTCCAATGCCATGACATTCCAATGCAAAAACCATCTTCACTAATCCACAGTTAACTTTCTGCAGCTTCTTTCCTCCATGCACTTTGATTTTGATCCTACATCTAGAACCAACATACTAGAGACATGGAAGAGAATCAGCAGGATAATTGGCCATGGGCTGTGGTATCTGAACATTGTTCCTTGTGAGCACACTACTCTCTTAGATGTGCCTTTTATTAGTAAAAAATGCAAACTCTTCTTGTTAAAACCCACATCCTACAGTTTTGTGTTTATACATAGAAGTGCTACTACTACATCTTGTTTAGTCCCAACCTAATAACAGAGATCTGCAAACGGAGAGAGTTGCGGGAATGGAATGTGATGTCATATCTATTCAGCATGAGGCTTCTGCGTAAGGGTTGTGAATACTATTTAAGCAATGAACCATTAGGGCAGCATGGTTATTATGCAATAATCTTAGTCCTATTGAGATAACTACATAGCAGACACAGCTCTGTCTCTAAGCACCCCAGGGGCTGTTATCATGATAATAACACCTGCTGTTTTATCCTCACTGCCACCATGAAATGTCCTGTATTTCTTTTCAGTGCTGACATAATGCAGCACTTAAGTATATTATTTTGACCACAGGAAATTGTCAATTATTGCTCCAGTAGTTAAACACTTTATGTGTGGAGGATAATGTAAATGCCCCACGTACATATTCTGTTAACATTCAGAAATCGTCTTAGATGTAGCATCTCAGATGCTGAGTGGGAGTCTTTGTAACAGATAAAAGAAATAAGGCTTCCATTTCTGACTGTCATAATGGAAGTACATGGAACAAGCCAATGAGACCATGAGACAATTAAAAGGGCAACATTTCTTTGTATTCCTGTCATTTTAAAGAGTATACACTGTGGTTGTAACTTAAGGAGGTTGTTTAAAAAATCCAGTATTGAATTGGTCACATTCACAGAAAATACTGCAAGACTTGAAATGAAAAATATTATGGATAAGTGATTGATTAATTGATTGAAGTTTGAACAATTTCAGATGGAAATATCTGAAGAAGGCTACACTTTCAGAGACAGAAGGTTGACACTATCTCATTTCAAGCCTTCACAGGACAGTTCCCAAAAGTTTGATATAAATGAAGATGGAATTGATCTATCTGACTCTTCATGGAGTGGGACTCTAAATAATAATCCACAATTTAAAACTCCAAGAGTTGACTCAGTATTATTGTACAATATCTTGCCTGCATTGCCAGCAAGAAAAGGAATGGCAAGCTATAATAAAGGCCCACCTGAATATTAACAAAACCAGTCAAGATGGTTTGCTTTCTCCAGTAGTTGTGTCCCTTGAAATTTACCTGAATTAACAACATAAAGTTGAAGAAAAATATGCTAAATGTGGGCTAAGCCTATGTTTGTTTGCAATACTCATATGAGAGAGAGGGGGGGGGAGCATTACACAAGTGATAAAGGGGTAATAATATTTATTATTGGTAACAACTTGAATGAAACAAAGGAAACAAAGTATCATGGGTTTGCATTTTAATATTTATTGACAACTAAAGATTGGTCGGTATATCTAAACTTTAAAACTAAACTAACTCAGTTATGAATAGGTTTCCCATCTATTTATCTCTCAAATGCCTTTGGATTTTGCTTCTTTATTTTATTTTAGGCTTTGCTTTAAGATTTTTGTTTGTACCTTCTGCATGAAACAAAAGCCCCTTCTGGACTGATCAGGGGGAATGTTACCCCTCGGTGGTCTTCCCAGCTCTGACCAGAAGCTGTCTATGATATGAAGAATAAAATGAAGATATTTAGAGTTAGAGATTCTGTTATATGGACCAGTGGCCTCATCAATATTAACTCCATAGTTTGGCAAGTGAGATCATCTCATAACTCCAACTGAAAGATCAGCCTTCTCTACCACCCCTTCTTTGTGAATTGCTTCATTAGCTTGCCATTTTTAGAACATTTAAGAATTGTCTTTTGAATATGTTTCTCTCTCTCTTGCATTCCAGTTTTTTTAAGCATTGGATCTTTTTAAAGATTAGATCTTTTAACTGCAAGCTGGCAGACACCTTTATTTTTTAATTAATCATATGTTCTAAGAACATTCCTGCACCCAATATAATTGCATTTTGAGTGTGATGTTCTTTACTAGGGTGATAAATTCAGATGACCTAGAGTGCCTTGTCTACAAGACTTACAAAAGACAAAGTATGAGTCAGAACAATTAGAACTCCAGAGCACGTCCTCTGGAATGCTCAATAGTTTTTTGGTACAAGAATGGCATGAAACAGGAATGGCTAATTAGCCTTACCTTACTCAGATGACTAGTAATCTTCACAAATATTGTTTATACCCATTAACTGGCCAACCTTTTTTCTGTCATGGGCCTAACCATGCCCATGGTCAGCATTGCGGGTTGGACTGTGCCTCCCAGAAGTGGGTGCATTTATGGCTGACGTAAATGCACCCCTTCTGCATTTATACCAGTCACGGGTGCATTTGCACATGTGTGTGTGTGTTTTACACATGATGTAAATGCACCCATGTCCACTTCCAGGTGTGGCACAGGCAGCAACAGACCAGATGGGGATGGCATCAGGGGCCAGGGCTGGGGCTGGCCTGCGGGCTGTAGGTTGGGAACCCCTGCTTCAGAAAGAGAGAAAACTCATATTCTAGCTCCATTATATTTTATTTAACACTACCATGAAAAACTAAAAAAAGCATTTTATAAGCAACATAAATAGGTGAGAGCCTTGTCGGGGCAGTCTAATTAGGCAGTGTTGCCCATCTCTTGTCAATGATGTTAGGCTGGGACTAAAACTCACCAAAGCATCCTCCATTGGATCTCTTTGGCTAGGTGAAAGCAGAGGGCACATGTCTTGGTCCGACTAGCCAGTGGATGATGTGATAACCAAATATCTAAAACACCACATGCAGATGGCCTTGAGTTCTCAAATATATTTGCATGTGCGGAATGTCATCATTGACACATCTACCAATGTGCAGACTCCTTGCTGAATAACAACTCCAAGGTATCCAAGGTAAGGTATCAATTAAAAATAAATAATTAAACCTCAAACTGCCTACAGTAAACATATGAAAGGATTGAAAAAGGTCTAATATCTAATGTTTGCCACAGTTCCCTCAAATGTACTACTGTGGTCACCTATTGCAATTCCTACAAGACGAATATGAATGCAATTCTGGTTGAAAAAAGTAAATATATTGAAATATATTTTGTCTATTTGAGGATAATTGAGCATGTATTGCATACCTGCATACCTGTCAAGTTTTGGATTTGAAAATAAGGGAAATTTTGGGCACACCACTCAGTGGTTGTGGCCAAATCTGTGGGCATGGACAAATATAGCCATGTGACTTGCTGGACTCTAGTCATGC
Source organism: Bradypodion ventrale (assembly GCA_035047345.1). Classification (NCBI taxonomy): domain Eukaryota; kingdom Metazoa; phylum Chordata; class Lepidosauria; order Squamata; family Chamaeleonidae; genus Bradypodion; species Bradypodion ventrale. The sequence goes on along the minus strand of JAWDJE010000005.1, from coordinate 71,630,479 downwards.
CTGCCACATGGCCATGAAAATGTCTGCAAACACAGACAGCACTGGCTCTTTGGCTGTAAATGGAGATGAGCACTGCACCCTATAGTTGGATACGACTGGCAGATTTTACTTTCTTAGGGTCAAAGATCGCTGGAGATGGTGATTGCAGCCATGAAATAAAAAGGTGACTGATGTTTGGGAAACAAGCTATGAGGAACATAGTGAAAAGTAGAGACATCACCTTGCAAACAAAAAATTGCATTGTCTAAGCAATAATATTCCCGGTGGTAATGTATGGTTGTGAGAGCTAGACCATTAGGAAAGCTGAGCGCAGAAAAATAGATGCCTTTGAAATGTGGTGTTAGAAATAGGTCGATCCTAGAAGAAATCAACCTTGACTGCACATTAAAGGTCAAATAGTAAAAATGATGCTAAAGTACTTTGGACATCAAATGAGAAGAGAGGATTCACTTGAGAAAGCCTTGATGCTGGGAAAGGTGGAGGACAAAAGAAGGGGGTGGCCAAAAATAAGATGGCTAGATGGTATTGTAGATGCAATGGGCACAAAGCTGTGTGGGCCAAAGAAACCTTTTTCCATCATCTTGGGGGACTTTTATTTTGTTTTCTTTCTTGTTTACTCATTTTTAATTTTTTAAAAAAATTGGGAAGCAAAGTGCAGAATAGTAAACCAGCCCCCTGGGATTACCAACTGCTTGTAAGCAGCTTGGCTTTAATGAACTAGCCCTGCACGTGGCTAGACACACACACACACACACACACACACACCCATTAGGGTGGAGGAGCAAGGGATTAATTCCCCCAAATTAATCAATCTATTGTTCCTCACTGCAACCATTTGAAGCACCAAAACCTGAGAATGTCGGATCCATCTTAAGGAAGGGAATTAGTAAAGTAAAAAAGCAACCTCTGTAGTTTCCAAGCCTCCCAGCAGCTGAGGAGTTAATCTCCCTCCAGATGGTTTGTTAGAAGGTGGGGTGCCTGTTGGGCAGGGCAGGCGGGAAAACCTTCAGCAGCAGTTTTTTCTAGTGTAAAAGGAACCCAGCCAGGCAACTGCAAGCAAAATAAATCTCAGCTCTCTCTCTCTCTCTCTTAGTCTCATATAGAGATCAAGCAACATCCCCCCCAATTTAACTCTAGAACAGAAATGAAAGCCTCCAGGAGGCAGGGCAGAAACAGCTCAATAAACCATGAGAGTGAGAGAGAAGTCTCTGCCCCAGACCAAGAGCTGATTTGCCCCTGCATAAATGAAATATCGCTCACCTAGAGTAGACTCCCGTCCCATGGTGGCTCCGACCAGCAGCAGCAAAACTGAAGCCTCCATGACCATGTGGCAGGGAATTTGGAAATGAAAGAGAAGGCCCCCACCACCTTCTCTCTCCCCTTCCACAAGTGAAAAGTCACAGTGGCCTCTGGTGGCAGGAAAAACATAATGCAGCTTTGCCTGTGAGGGCTCCGGTTAGGATTTATTTTTTTAAAAAAGGGATATTATCGAGAAATTAATAAAATGGGAGGGGGGTGGGAAGAGGGGTAAAAATAAGGGGTTTTCCTGTGGAAAATGGGATACTTGACAGGTATGGTATTGCGGTACAACTGTCAAAAGCAGGTAAAGAAAAAACTGTTTTAAAAAGTGTAAAAATTATAAATATTAGCGAAGAAGAAAAAGAGCATACTGGTTAATTTCCAGAAGTACCCAGAAACCTTCCTATAAGAGTCAATGTAAGCAGCAGACTGCTCTCATGATGAAAACAAGAAAAAGGCAATCTCTCTTACTCATCGTGTCACTCAACAGTGGCTAAGCTCAGAAGGGTGAGGAGAATTGAAAATAAGATTATGAAGAGGAAAAAGTGAGGGAGAGGAAGCAGCTTCAGCTTCTACCTTTGAAAAAACAAAGGCTGATGATGTTTTTGCAAAGTATGCTCCATTCAGTTAGTTAAATCAATATTTTATTTAAGTGATGGGAAGCCACAAGATCTTTGTTAATTAATTATGTGATCCCTGAGGGCAATTTAAAGGTATGTTGTAAGAACAAGTGAAGCTATTTATATCCATTTTATCACAAACTTCATCATGGCATCCATTCACTTATCACTACGGCAGGACACAGTCTGCCAGCAAGGTCAACAATAGCCAGCATTATTATTATTGTTACTGGAGAGCAGAGATATTATAATAGAACTCATCTGGAGGCCTGTCTGTGCAGCTTGATCTTCACCCTGCTTATGTGGGAAGCATACAATGATACACTTAGTGATTACTATATATGTTACACCTATGCTTATTAGGGAATTACAACCATGTTAGATATATAGCATAGGCAATATCAGTTCAAGAGTAGGAATTAAATCCTGATGTGTCACAGAAGTTGTGTGGAATGTCGTTGCGGAGCCATCTACTCATACAAGGACTCCTTGCTGAATAATGACTCCAAGGTATCCATGTTATGTCAAAGAATTCCTTGCTTTGCCTCCAGAGATGCTGAGAGATTTCATGGAAGTCTTGACATTGGGTAAAAAACAAGAACTTGACAAGAACTCTTTTTTTCTTTCCTTTTGGACAAATAAAGTACAATTCTACAAATAACACAAAATACACAAACTGATGGTGTTTGTTGCTTTGTTGCATAAATTTATAAGGGCCAGAAGCATCAAAATAGGTCATAATGCTGCCATGGTAGGTAGTGGTAAAAGGGTATTATCTAAACTCCTAATTTGTATCCAGGACATTGAAGCTATGTAACGCTGGGTTTTATCAGGACCAAGTTCAGAGATAACATAGGATAGAAGGTTAGAAAGAAAATAAAAGGGAAGTCAGGAACTTAAAGTGATTCTTCAAAAAGGTGTTTGAGGACGTTCTTCCCAATGCCAACTAGTAGTCTACTTTAAATTTATTTTATAATTTGCCTCAGACACCACCAGTGGAGATTGGTTTGTTTGGGACAATGTTTTGTACTTCTAGAATTGTTAAATGTTCTACACCGGCCAAAGTGGAAAACTACCCAGATGGGTGGGATAGAAATGTAACTAACTAACTAACTAGCTAACTAAATAACATGAAACGATTGCTTCATTTGTTTGAAAATAGTTTATTTTTGTCTAAGGAAAATATATAAAAGATTCATTATATTTTTCCCCTCCAGTGTTTGTGAAGGCTATATGTGTAAAAGTAGTATCTATACCTATAAGAAAGGGGTTGGGCCGTGTGTGTGCAGAATGCATTTCCACACCTGTCCAGCCTATCCCGTAATGCGTCATTCACACTTACCTTATGTCCCTGACATCATCACTGCAAGGGTCCAGAGAACGAGAGTGGGTCCTGCACCCCACAAATGCCAACAAAAAACCTCCAAGTCCCAGTGTCCTCAGTGGCACACCACAGCCAATCAGGCAGGATGGCCTGAGCATGGAAAAGGCGGGACAGCCAGCATGCGAGCGCTGAAGCCAATGGCCGTTTCGCACGCACGTGCACTACAGCTGAGGACCCGGTGCAGCCGGGCAAGGCAGTGCCATAGGCAATGCCTCTGTCCTGCCACCCCTTCTGCCCTCAGCAACGCTGCCTGAAACAGTGGAGGGAGAGTGGTAAAGGCGAGAGGCAGGTATCTGTCAGGGGAGGTGCCTACCCTGGCTGATCCCTGCCTGGCACCTTTGCAATTCCCGCTCTGCTGTTTTGAGGGCTGTCAATGAAACAGTGGAGGGGAAAATGCAAAGGCGCCAGGCAGGGATCTGCCAGGGAAGGCACCTCCTCCGACGGACACCTGCCTCTCGCCCTTGCCATTTTCCCTCCACTGTTTCGAAGACAGCCCTCGAAACAGTGGAGGAGAAAATGCAAAGGTGTCAGGCAGGCATCCGCCAGGGAAGGCGCCTTCCCTAATGGATACCTGCCTCTTGCCCTTGCCATGTCTTTGGCTGTCCCCTTCTTCCTTTGCCCTCAACCTTCCCCAGCATCAAGGCTTACTCACGTAAATCCTCTCTTCCTAATTAAGCCACCACCACCACCACCACCCAAAAAATAAAAAACACCCCACCACCAACTCAAAATCAATACCTGCCCTGCAATGCTCGGCAATCAGCTAGTGTGTTATAAGGATGACCCTGGCAAGGTAATCTGCAAAAGCAGGAAGGATGGGCAAAGAAGTCAATCAGCTCTAACATTAAGTCTCAATGATGACTTTCAGTCTAGTGCAAGGGAGTGGCAACCTCAATCTCTACTCTCTATTCTTCTCCCAGGCATGGCTTCTTCCACTTTAGGTTGCTGGTGTACCTTGGTACAGTGATCCATGATTTAGGGACTTAATTTACACTGGGCTTTTGAGATTCCATGAAGTTTGTTTCTGAAGATGTCTTTTAAAAACTTCATTACCACTCTAGTTTTAACACTATCCACTGTAATCAATGCTACTTAACAGTGGCTACAGTAAGCCTGCTCTCGAGAAACATCTATAGACATACATAATATATGCCTCTTTAAAATAATAATAACACAGAGTCATTTGTAGCATTCCAATATTTAGCAACATCCCATAAACAAAATGCTTTTCTCCTTTAATTTCCCGTTCTCTGAAAGAGGAAGTAAGCACATAGTTTATATGTTTCTGACAGAGCTGCTCAGTGAAAGTGAGACCACTGAGCACTTCTTTCTAGGTCTTCTAAATGTATTGATTCCTTACACATCAATACATAAGACTAATAATTTATCAACCACACCATGTGATGTAGGGTGAATGACAGAAGTTTATAAAGTCATTGACAATAGGCACTGGTCAAACATGGTTAGATTACTCAGCTCAGGTCCCCAATTTATATTTATCAAATTTGTTTCGACAAAGGTTCAACCTGAAGGAAAACAACAATAACAAGCAGCACCCGCTTCCTGTGTATGAGCAAATTCTGGGCCTTTTCTCTTCCAAATCTGTCTTTCACAATTCATTAGAGTGCAGAAAACTGATTCCCAATATAATTCTTGCTAATTAGAATAAGGTCCCAAATGCTTCCTTACTTTGTTGCCAAGGAAGGTGTGTCAATCCTTCGTTTTCCTGATTGTTGATGGTTGAGTCTTGATCTGTTGTTCTTTGGAGAGAAACTAACCAAAAAATGTTGATTTCTCTTTAATGGGGTGAATAATGAGATGCAATAATGAGAAGAATTTGTTCTATGTGAATTCTAATACAGTATCAGCTAAACTGATAAACACCTAACAGATACTGTACTCTAATCAAGCATGCACTTCAGAGATCAATAGACATGACTGTGAAAAAGAATATGACCAGCCTCATCAAACAACAAGGGAAACATTTTCAGTCTTGTAAATGATTTACAGTCTAATCTGCTGTCAAATATATGGTACCTAGAAACAACGAAGGTGTATTTCTGCTTATCTGTCTACATGGTAGGTAAGCAATGCATTTCTGCAAATTTATATAGACCTTTTAAAAAGAACTACAAACATCTGATGGAGGTGTGCTTGCTCTGTGAGAAAATGCTTCCTTTTGGCAGAAATTGGGAAATTTGTTGTTGTTCAGTCGCACAGTAGAGTCCAACACTTTGCGACCCCATGGACCACTGCACACCAGGATCCCCTATCCTCCACCATCCTCCGCAGTCCACTCAGCTCTTCATCCATTGTGTCAACAATGCCATCTATCCACCTCATTCTCTGCCACACCTTCTCCTTTTGTCTTCGATCTTTCCGAGCATCCAGGCCTTCTCAAGTGAGTCTTCTCATTTGGTGGCCAGCAACAGTATAAATGCTTAGAAAAGTATAGTTACCCACAATAGACTATGTAAGCATGTATACTTTATTAATAGAAAACTGCCACCATAAAAACCTTGATAACTACTTATGATGCCACTGATGCAGTTCACCTCCCTCAAAATCTCTTGTTACCTTTGTATGCTTAGGTTTAAAGGTAAAGGTTTCCCTTGTATAGGAAAGACAGGGCAAACAGGAAGGGCTCAGTGGTGGTCCCCTTAGTGAGAGAGCTACATCTGATTGGGGCCAGGAAGAGAGCCTTCCCTGTATCTGCCCCAGCCCTGTGGAACCTCCTTCCACCTGAGGTGTGTCTCCAGACAGATCTACTCCCCTTTAGGAAGATGCTGAAGACATGGTTCAGCAGGTGTGGTGGGGCATGAGTGCCCCCACCTCTCAGGCTCGGTGGCTTGTCTAGCCTGGGAGTTTGGACTTGCCCTGTCTGGGATTTCTGTTTTAATGTGGATGGTGGGTGGAGAGGACTGCTTTTTAATGACTATTCAGGGCTTATGTCTGGCCGTGTTATCTGGGATCAATTCGATCCAGTTGTCCCTGAGGAAGTGGACAGGCTTCTTGCAGCTGTTCGCACCACCTCCTGACCTTTAGATCCCTGTCCCACCTGGTTGGTGAAAGCCTCTAAGGTTGTGATGGGAGGCTGGGTCGGGGCTATAATCAATGCATCGCTACGGGAGGGGGTGTTTCCTGCACCTTTAAAACATGCTTTGGTGCACCCCCTCCTGAAGAAACAATCCCTTGACCAAGCAGTTCCAGGTAACTATAGACCGGTCTCCAACCTCCCCTTTTTGGGGAAGGTACTGGAGAAGGTGGTGGTGCGACAGCTGCAGGGGGTCCTGGATGAAGCTGATTATCTGGATCCCTTTCAATCAGGTTTCAGGCCTGGATATGGTACAGAGACAGCATTGGTCGCATTGGTAGATGATCTCTGGTGGGAGCGGGACGGTGGCCATCCGTCCATCCTTGCCCTTCTTGACCTCTCAGTGGCCTTCGATACTGTCAACCACGGTATCCTTCTGGAACAGCTCAAAGGATTGTGGATCCAGGGTACTGTGTTATCCTGGTTTCCCTCATTTCTGGAGGTCCGGACCCAGTCAGTGTGGTTGGAGAGTGAGAGGTCCAAACCTAGGCCCCTGCGTTATGGGGTGCCTCAGGGCTCGGTGCTCTCTCCTCTCCTATTTAACATCTACATGAAGCCGCTGGGTGAGATTATCTGTTCCCATGGGGTGAGGTATCATCAGTATGCTGGTGATACCCAGCTGTACATCTCGGCCCGTGGGGACCCCAGTGATGCGGTCAACGTCCTATCCAGATGTCTGGAAGCTGTCGGGGTCTGGATGGGGGACAACGTACTACAATTGAATCCCTCCAAGACTGAGTGGCTATGGATGCCCACCCCCACCCCCGTTATCCAGGAAGCTGCCAACTTTGGTCTTGAATGGGGCTGCTTTGCCCCAAACAGACCCGGTACGCAACTTAGGGGTCCTCCTGGATTCGGGACTGCTACTTGTTGATCAGGTGGCAGCCGTGGCCAGGAGGGCTTTCGCACAGCTTCACATCATCCGACAGTTGCGTTCATTCCTGGACCGGGACTCCCTGCTCATGGTCATACATGCTCTGGTGACCTCCAGGCTAGATTATTGCAATGCGCTCTACTTGGGGCTGCCCTTGATGACCATTCGGAGGCTACAGCTGGTGCAGAATGCAGCAGCCCGGGTGGTGATGGGGTGCGGGTGTTATGCCCGTGCCTCACCATTGCTTCGGGAGCTGCACTGGTTACCAGTTTGTCTCCGGGTGCAATTCAAGGTGCTGGTTTTGACCTTTAAAGCCCTACATGGTAGTGGCCAGGATACCTAAGAGACCGCATCATCCCAAGAGTGTCTGTCCATCCAACCAGAGCAGACCAGAGGGGCTCTCTAATTGTTCCATCTGCCAGAGGGGCTCGCCTCTCTGGCACATGAAGGAGGGCCTTTTCTGTGTCCGTACCAGCCTTGTGGAACCTCCTGCCAGTAGAGTTGCGGGAGCAGATGGAGCTGCTGCCTTTCAGAAGAGAATTAAAAACCTGGTTGCCAGGGCAAGTGTGTGGCTCAGATGGAAGAGTGGCCCCCACCTGCTGGCTTATAAAATGAAGCCCCCATCTTTTTAATGCGGGCAGTTTTAATGTGGTTAGTTTTAATAGGTGGGTGGGTATGTTGGGATTTTAATTGTCTTTAATATGCATGTTTTAAATTTTGTTGTGAGCCGCCCTGAGTTGGGTTCGCCTGATTGGGTGGCATAGAAATTTGAACCATAAATAAATAAATAAATAAAATTAATGTGGATTTCAGCTGGGGGTTTTCGGGATAATCTTTTTAACTTTTGATGTTTTAATTGTCTTATATTGTATTTTTATTTCTGTTTTTCCTCTTTCCCTTTTCCTCTTATGTTGTTAGCCGCCCTGAGTGGTGTCCCCACCAGGAGGGCATAATAATAATAATAATAATAATAATAATAATAATAATAATAATAATAATAATAATAATAATAATAATAATAATAATAATAATAATAATAATAATAATAATAATAATCTAATACAAATATTATAGGGATATTATTCCTATAGGAATAGGGATGTTATTATGCACATCCACATTTTGTCCTGAGAGCCAGAACTCAGCATGCCCCTCCTTGAGATTAGAAGAATCCTCTGAAGTTAAACAGCTAAGGTCACTAGCCAGCTGAAATTGATTTTCTTTGTGTGAAATATATTTGCCACCACCTCCCTTAACTTGCCAAAGCCAAAATGTATAATAACAAATATTGATCCTTGTAGATTGTAGCCCAAATAGTAAAGAACTAGATTGAGTACAAGATTTCTCTTTACCAAATCCAGTTCCAAACACCAGAATGGATTTTATAATTTTTATTAAAAAGAAAGCAAAAACTAAAATAAATGATAAAAACGTGTTTAATGGCTGCAAAACTGTACAAAAAGATATATAAATAGCAAACACATTGCACACAAAAATACATCTATCTTCTAGTTTGTATACTTAAGTTCATGTAAGTCCCTTAGATTCTAAGTAGGACAGAACGGCTTCCCCGACTCTCTCAGGAAGTGGATGAAATGCTTCTTCTTTTCCTGAGAATCATCTTTTCTAGAACAATTGGTCCTTCTTGTCTATAACTCTGGCTATTCATCCTCAAAAGCCCTGTATGGCTTCTTAATATCTGTCTAATGCAGTGTTTCCAAACCTTTGGTTTTTCGACTTTAATTCCCAGAAGCTTAAGTCAATTCCCCGAAGCACTGATCAGCGAATGTACTGATTTAGGCTTCTGGGAATTGAAGTCCCCCTGCGAGGCATGGGCCCTACATTAGGAACTACTGGTTTAATGTTACTCTTCCAGGAAGATATAGCCTGAAACAATACTGTACTCAAATTCCTAAACTGCTAGGGAGATCACCTCTTGCTCCTTCTCCATTGTTATTACAAATACATTTCTGGTCTTTCCAGTTTACAGAGGACAGGCATTTCTCCCTCTGTCCATTGCTTTGTCTTTCCCATTTCCTTTGAGCATTCACATTTTCCCCTAATCAATGTATTAACCATTTATTTTCTTGACACATGTATTTTGCTGTCAGCTGCTTACTACAGATACACAAGCAACTGAAATACATAGTTAGATCCCCCATTTCACTTATTATAGAAAATGGCTACATTTTTTCTAGAAATTTCACCTGCTTCAGTTCCTCAGAGATTATTTATTTATGTATGTATTTTTGCCAGCTAAGAACATTTATGTGACATTTTTAATTACCATTATTATTATTATTGGTGAGTCAACCACACTCTTCAGGGAGTCTAAAATTGATTTTGGCTTTAGTCATTCTAATCAATACATTGAACCATATGGGTTGAGAGACTTTTAGTCAGTTTTTATGGCAATTTTTCTTTAAAAAAAAATAAGTCAGAGTGTTCTACACCTTTTCAGGCTCAGAAGGTAATGATCCAGCCTCAAGCATGCAAAACAGAGCTGAAAAAGAACTAAACTCAAGGAATTTCTTATGTAAACTATTTATCCATATCATTTTCCTATCTTCATATTACCTGATGTAATAAACATGCTTTTTATATAATATAATCAGAAATTGATGTGCTAAATAGATTATACATCTAACAAATAATTGTGTGCCGTCAAGTGAATTCTGACTTATAACCCCTTCCACAGTTTTTTTAAAGGTGTATTTAGATCCTCTAAGTAGATAAATTGTGCAACAAGAGAAGACATATTGAGGTTTATAAAAATGACAGTTTTGAATGTGCTAAGAGGAAAGAAAATATGGAGTAAACATAATTACTACATGAAGGGAAATATCTCAAACAGTTAAAAACAAATGGAGAAGGGAATTGTACTTACCCCATGCTGTAACAAGCTTACAAAGACTTTAAAAGCAATACATACATTTACAAAATTGCCTCTGACAACTCACGAGATCTGATTATGTGGCAGGATGCTTTCTCAAAAGATTTGATTATGTGGTGCATTGAGCTGAGGCTAGTAAACAATAACTGTCTCTGTTCACGCTTCTGCTTGTTATTGTTACAGAAGGGGCACCATATTGAAAATTAAGAAATACCATAAACAAACTCTCCAATTGTACGATATCATTTTTAAGTAGGTTTGCCATACATCCCGGAAAACTGGGATTATCCCAGATTCACGGTTGAAAACATTGTCCCGACTGGTTAAATAAAAATCATGTTGAAGTCCAGAAGCCCTTTGCAGAGGCAGAGAGAGAGAGAGAAATTGCTTTTCTCTGTATCTCTCTGACTTTCATAGCTCTATGGAAATCCTTGCTCTCCAGGTGTGACATCACCCTGGGCTGTTCCCCTCCTCCTTAGCCATGGAAGTCTTGGGCAAAGCAGCCCTTTGAGACCAGCAGTGGTGGCTTCCAGAAGGTTTCTGGGCAGCCATGAGCATCTGGCTGGAGAAGCACCAAGTGGTGACTATGTGGCTGTGTGGCACCTGCTTGGAGGATGCCTGTAGTGGTGCCAGAGGCTGCCTGGGAAGCTTTCTGCTCCTTTGGCTTGTGCTCAAAGGCCCCATAGGGGCAAAGAAGGGCTGGAATGGGTGATCTGGAATCTTGTGCCCAAAGGTACACACATACACACCGTGCCTGCCTAGGAGCTGGTGGAAGGATGTGGGCCATTGGTGTCCGGCATACACGCCCACACCCATTCCTACTATCCAGTACCAAGCTCCCTACACTTGGCTTTACACCATCTGAGCATCGCCACAAGGCTCCGGCAGCCACAAGTGGGGCAACGACCCCACGAACGCGGACAGAAAAATCCAACTACAAGTTCATAAGAACATAAGAACAGCCTTGCTGGAACAGGCCACAACCCATCCAGTCCAGCATTCTGTCTCACACAGTGGCTCACCATTTGCTTCAGGGGATCCCAATTAGATGCCTTCACCTGCTTAGGATTCCCTGGGAATGGCATTGAGAGATATCCTGCCTATCTCTCCAACCCGGAGGTTGTCCTTAGGTATCCATAATTATAGCCATTGATATGCTTTTCCTCCATGAACTTATCTAATTCTTTCTTAAAGCTGTCAAGTCTGACAGCTGTCACCACTCCTTCTGGCAGGGAATTCCATAGACCAATGATCCTCTGGGTGAAAAAGTACTTTCTCTTATTGGTTTGAGAACTAGTACCCGAATGTTTCATGGAGTGCCCCCTAGTTCTAGTGAAAACAGTTTTTCCTTATCTACTTTGTCCACGCCATGCATGATTTTATAAATTTCTATCAGGTCATCTCTTTGATGCCATCATTCAAGAGTGAAGAGGCCCAACCGTTGCAGCCTCAAATGGTAAGGAAGGTGTTCCAGTCCCCTAATCATTGGTTGCCCTCCTCTGTACTTTTTCCAGCTCCATAATATCCTTCTGGAGGTATGGCAACCAGAACTGTACACAGTATTCCAGATGGGGCCTCACCATAGATTTATAAAGAGGCAAAATGATACTTGCTGACTTATTTTCTGTACCCTTCCTAATGATCCCTAGCACTGAGTTTGCTTTTTTCACTGCTGAGGCACACTGGGTTGACACTTTCATTGAGCTGTCTACCAGGACACCAAGGTTCCTTTCCTGGTTTGTCACAGAGAGTTCAGACCCCATCGGTTTATAAATGTCATTGGGGTTTTTTGCCCCAACGTGCATCACTCTGCACTTACTAATCAGGCTGAAGGGCGCGAGTTCGTAGAACGTTGGAAAAGCTGGAGCATGAAAAATAAAATAAAAAGACAACACCTCATGCAACGGGAGGCCACTGCTGGCCTTCTTCCCCAGAGCAATGGGGAGAAGAGGGATTCCACCTCCTCCCCGCTACCCCGCCAAAGACAGAGCAAGACCACCACCAGCCTCAAGGTAAGTTGAGGCAGGGGGAAACCAGCAGCAGGCAGCATTCATTGGGGAGGCACACTCCCTGGCAAATGACTGGCTGCTGCCTTTCTACTGCCAATACCACTGTTTAGAGAACTAGCATGAAATTGGTGGAAGTAATGGAAAAGCAGAAGCCAGCAATCTGCAAGGAAGAGTGACACCCCTTATGGATCGTTGCCTGCCACACTACAATTTCACAACAACAAAAACAGCATCACAGCCACAAACACAGATCTCCTGTTAGGTAAGCCAGGAGAAAAGGAGGCCGAGAGGAGAGAACCATCGTAAAGCAGATACCTCTTCTCTGCCTCCTTCTCTCCCGACCGACTTAACGAACATTACCAGACAAAGAGCGAGCTGACTGCCGGCTCTTCATTTTCCCCATCGCTGCATCGAAAGCTAATGTCGAAACAGCAATGGGGAAAAGAGGCAACAACAGACAGGCCATTCTTCACCCCGGAAAACACAACCACAACAAAACAAATCAGTTTAAAAGAATAACCAACCATCAAAAATACAAACACAAATAAATAAACAAAAAAAATCAAGTAAACCCAGTAAACAAAACAATAAACAACAAACTCAACAAAACACATCCAAAATACAAAAGGCTAACGAAAAACCATGACAACTCACTAAAAGCACCTATCTACAACATAACAACAACACGAAAATACCTTACTCAAAAACCAATAATGGGGTGTGTGTGGCCTAATGGGGGACTGAACGGGCTGAACTTTCTTTCACTCGGAAAGAACGATGATGAAAGAGGCTTTTTAAAATAGTTTAAAATGTTCCAGAGACATTAAAAAAGGTGGAGGAGGAAGATTAAGTCAACAACTGATGGAATTTACTTTGGACTGGCTGAAAAGCTGAGTGAAAAAGGAGATAGATGTGAGTTTCGAATTTCAAAGAGGAGTGGGGGTTGGACGGATTTTGCCAGTGCAGGAATGGGAGATTTTTCCTAGCCGAGGACTGGGCTTGGACTATGATTGCTTAAATTGATAAAGGCAGCAAAAGCAAGCAGGTTGCCTGACTGAGCGGGGGTGAATTTGCTGGGATTTGAAGGGGGAAAGTGAAAGCGAGCCTCATTCAGCCTGGCTAGCCTTGAAACATTTCGGAGCCAAGCAGAGCTGTGAGGAATTTGCTGCTGCAGAGAGTGAGTTTTTGGAAGTGGTGGAGGGGGAGGAAAAGTGGAAAAGCAGAAAAGTTTATTGAATATGGGGATCCCCCCCCCCCTTCCTGGAAAATATTAAAGATTGGATGATGGACATTCAGGCTTAAAAGAGGAGAGTTTGGTGGCTTGGAACCTTTTCCCTTTCCTTGAATTTTTGGATATTTGGATACAAAGAAGAAGGGAGTAAGATGGCTCTGGGAGTCTGATCAGTGGTGTTTCTTGGAAAGTATTGTTTTGTCTTCTTCATTTTTGGGACCGGAAGTTTGTTTTGCCTTCTCTCTCTTTTTTTCCATTGGATTACAAGCATTTTTTCTTCTTTTGTGGAAGTGGCAATTGGTTGTTACTTGCATAAAGGGATATAAGGACGGTTAAAAGAGCTGTGGGCTGACTGTGTTACAGAAGATATACTTTTGTGGAGATAAACTGGAGACTGTCTGCAATTGGAACAGTGTTTGAATGAAACATCAGGGAAGAGGGAAGGGGAAGGAGAAAGTGGGCTGGATAAGAGCAGAGAGACAGTCATCCTCAGATAGGATTTTTAAAAGGCTCACCAGGATAGAACAAGCGGAGTCGGAGATGAAGAAAACAATGCAACAGGAAATAAAGGATTTGGAGGACCAAGAGACTGTGAGAAAAATTGTACAGCAATTACAACAGCAGCAGCAGCAAAAAATAGTGTCAACTCCACCTACGATAGCATGTGCAGCTGTGAAATCTATTGTAATAACGACAGCAAAGATAACAACAGCAACAGCTGCAACAACAACTATAACAACCACAGCTGCGATGACACCGACGGCAGTAACAACAACAGCAACTATAATGACAGTGACAACCCCATCAATGGTGCCAATAAAGGGAGGGCAAGGGTTTAAATCAGATGTTGATAAATTTAATGAGAAGGTGGATAATTTGGAACAAAAAATTGGAAATATGTTTGTTCAGGATAAACAGGAACGTAAACAAGACATGCAAGATTTGATGGCAAACATTATGAAGGGTTTTTGATTATTTTAAAAAAGGGCAAAATAAACTTAAGGAAGAACAAGAGGTGATGAAAAGAGAGCAGGAGGGGATAAAAGCAGTGGTTTCAGATATGAGAGAAAGAGAGAAAGAAAGGGAAAATAAGGTGGGGGATCATGAAAAAAAGGTTAGAATTGGTGGAAGAACAGATGAGATGTGCGAACGTGATAATTCGAAAAATTCTGGAAGGTACACCAGATAAATTAAAAGAAAGAATTATAAAATGGTCAGATGGAATTATGGAAGGAGGTTTCACACCATATGGTATTGTAAGTGTCTTTCAGGTGGGGTCAAGAAGGGGTAAAGTTGGGGCAAGAAATGTACTGGTAAAGTTCACCAATATTGCTGATAAATTTCGATTAATGGCTCTCATTCGAGTGAAGGGGTCAGAAGTTTTAAAAATAGATGGTTCAGATATTGAGGTATACAATGATATTCCAATGGATTATCGTATGTGGAGGCAATCGATGAAGCCAATTACAAAGAGATTCCAAGATAAAGGAGTTAGGTATAATTGGAAATTTCCATGGCAATTGAGTTTTTTTCATTTGGGTAAACGATATATGATGAGTGAGGATGTCAATGTCATGGATGTAATGGTGGATGCAAAATTACTGGAATTCTGAACTAAAGGGTGGGATGAACTGAAGGAGGAATTGATTGTTTCGGGTGGGTTCATGAGAGGGAGAAATGAGAATGAGAATATGCCCAAAAAGAGCGGAAGGAGGGACTGATTTGAGTGGAAGTTAGTTTGGGTTCCTATTAAGCCCGCACAGTTAGTCGCGCTTCCCCCCCCCCCTCCCCCCTTTGTTAATACGGAGGCTACTTGTAGAAAAATGGGGAGGAATAGTAGTAGATTGTTTATATTTTTTATTGTTTTTTAGAGTTTATTATTATTATTTTATTTTTGTTTTTTTCTTTAATAGATTTTTGGGAATGGGGGTTTGTTGTTTGTTGGAGTGCACGCCCATTGGAGGAAGTGGCGAAAAGGGAGAATTGGGGTTAGAAAATAAGGAATGAAAAATTTGAAAGTATTAACCTGGAATGTGAAAGGTACTGGTTGTCAGGTGAAGAGAAGAAGATTAGAAGCAGCTCTTTGGAAAGATAAAGTGGATGTAATCTTTCTTCAGGAAACTCACCAAAAATCAGAGGAAACTAACAAATTATTCTTAGGATGGACTCAATTTTATGAAAAATAATATGGTACGTCAAAGGCAAGAGGTGTAGCAATTATGATATCAAGTAGAGTTGGATTTGAGATGGTAAAAAGTATTTCAGATATAGAAGGAAGATATTTAATAATAAAAGGGAAAATAGATGATGAGGAGATTACCTTGGTAAATTTGTACGTTGTTGTTGTTCAGTCGCACAGTCGACTCCGACCCTTTGCGACCCCATGGACCATTTTCCTCCAGGTGCCTCTATCCTCTACCATCCCCCTCAGCCCTCCCAGCTCTGTGCCCATTGTGTCTATAATACCATCTAGCCATCTCATCCTTGGCCTCCCCCTTCTTCTTTTGCCCTCCACCTTTCCCAACATCAATGCCTTCTCAAGTGAATCCTCCCTTCTCATTTGATGTCCAAAGTATTTTAGCTTCATCTTTACTATTTGACCTTCCAATGAGCAGTCAGGGTTAATTTCTTCTAAGATTGACCTATTTGTTCTCCTCGCTGTCCAGGGGACTCTCAAAACTCTCCTCCAACACCACATTTCAAAGGCATCTATTCTTCTGCGTTCAGCCTTCCTAATTGTCCAGCTCTCACATCCATACATTACTACTGGGAAAACGATTGTTTTGACTATTCTAATTTTTGTTTGCAATGTGATGTCTCTGCTTTTCACTATGTTCCCCAGGTTTCTCATCGCTTGTCTCCCAAGAATCAGTCGCCTTTTTATTTCATGGCTGCAATCTCCATCTGCAGTGATCTTTGATCCTAAGAAAGTAAAATCTGTCACTGCTTCTACTTCTTCTCCATCTATTTTCCAGGAACTGATGGGGCCTGTTGCCATTATCTTGGTTTTCTTGATATTGAGTTTTAAGCCAGCTTTTGCACTCTCCTCCTTCAGCCCAATCAAGAGATTCTTTAGGTCTTCCTCACTTTCTGCCATTAGGGTGGTATCGTCTGCATATCTCAGATTATTGATGTTTCTCCCAGCGATTTTAATCCCATATTGTGATTCCTCCATCCCTGCACTGCGCATTATGTGCTCTGTGTATATGTTGAATAAGCATGGTGACAAAATGCAGCCTTGTCTTACTCCTTTTCCTATTCCAAACCACTCTGTTATTCCATGTTCTGTCCTACCTGTTGCTTCTTGGTTCATGTACAGATTTCTCAGGAGGCATATGAGGTGCTCTGGTATTCCCATCTCTTTAATTACTTGCCACATCTTGTTGTGGTCCACACAGTCAAATGTCTTAGTGTAGTCAATAAAACAAAAGTAAACTTGTTTCTGGTATTCCTTTGTTTTCTCCATGATCCAGCGTATGTTGGCGATGTGGTCTCTAGTCCCCCTGCCTCTTCTGAAACCAGCCTGCACCTCTGGTAATTCTCTCTCCACATGCTGCTGAAGTCTGTCCTGTATTATCTTGAGCATCACCTTGCTGGCATGTGGGATGAGCGCGATTGTTCGATAATTTGAACATTCTTTGGCATTGCCCTTTTTTGGGATTGGGACGTATACTAATCTTTTCCAATCCTGTGGCCACGGTTTTGTTTTCCAAATCTGCTGGCATATTGAATGCAGTAATTTGATGCCATCATCTTTTAGCGCTTTGAAAAATTCAACTGGGATACCATCATCTCCACTAGCTTTGTTGTTTGCAGTGCTCTTTAGGGCCTTTATGACTTCGCTCTCCAGGATGTCTGGCTCAAGTTCAATTTCTTCATCATTGTGATTATCAGGAGTGTTGAGGTCCTTTTTGTAAAGTTCCTCTGTGTACTCTTTCCATCTTTTCTTAATTTCTTCTGTATCAGCTAGCTCCTTTCCATCTTTGTCCCTTATCATGGTCATTTTTGCTTTAAATGTTCCCTTGATTTCCCCAATTTTTTTGAAAAGATCTCTGGTTCTGCCTCTTTTGTACGTACCAAATGAAAATCAAAATAAATTATTAGATAAAGTGCATAATATATTGAATAAAGAAAGAACGATAAAAATGATTGTGGATGGGGACTTCAATTTAATAAGATCAAATATAGATACTACAAACATAGCTAGAAGGGGGGAGGAGATAAAACACAAGTGCTGGATAAATGGATGAAAGGATTAGGGTTAAAAGATGCATGGCAGGAGCTTAAAGGATCGGAAAGGGTTTACACTTTTCCCCCCAGGTTTATAACACGTATTCTAGAATATATTATATATTTGTAACTGACAACCTGATAGGGAATTTGGATGAAATTGAAGTTGGAATCTTCAGAGAGTCGGATCATGCAAAGGTATTGTTAGAAATGAGAATGGATGATACAAAGATTAGGAGAAATTGGAGATATAACACTAAATTATTTAAAGATGAAAAATGTAAAGAACAAATAGTTGAAAGATGGGAGCAAAATTGGAAATGGAATGATACAGGTGAGGCTCGCTATAATGTGGTGTGGGATACGATGAAGGCAATATTCAGAGGGGAAAGTATTAAATTGGCTAGTCTGAAAAATAAACAATTAAAAGGTAAGCAGGAGGAAATGGAGAAAGAGATTAAACAGCTACAAGAAAAACATGCAATAACTAAAGATAGGAAAGTTCATGAAAGAATGCAGGGGTTGAAGAAGGAGTTAATAGGAAAGGATATTGAAAAAGTGAAAAGAGATCTGGTTTATCTAAAAAGGGAATACTTTGAATATAGTAATAAAAATTCAAAATTATTGGCAAGAGCTGCTAAGGAAAAAAGAAAAGGGAAATAGGGATTCTGGTAGACAAAAAGGGTATAAGGTATAATAAAACAAAAGATAAATGTAAGGTTCTAAAAGAATTCTATCAGGAGTTATATTCAAGAAAAAATATAGACCTGGGAAAATTAAAAGATAAAATTGAAAGTCAGATTAAAAACAAAATCGATCAGGAACTTAAACAAATAATGGAGCAGCCAATTACTGAAAAGGAGATAAAAGAAATAATAGGTAAATTGAGGATGGACAAATCACCAGGTGAAGATGGATTGCCAGCGGAATTTTATAAAGAGTTTAAAGATATAATTGTCCCAAGATTATTAAAATTGTATAATTTTATTTTGGATGGAGGTCAGATTCCACCCTCTTGGTATAGAACTATAATAGTATTATTGCCAAAACCTGGGAAAGATTTGGAAGAGTCATATAGGCCTATCTCTTTAATAAATCAGGATGCTAAGATTTTTATGGCGATATTGGCAAAAAGATTAAATAGCTTCATGGATAAATATATAAATAATGACCAGGCAGGATTTATTAAAGGTAAACACATGGCGGATTTAACAAGGCGAGTTATAGATTTAATAGACATTGCAGGTCAAACTAAAGAGAAGGTAGGATTGTTATCTTTGGATATTTTCAAGGCATTGGATTCTTTGCAATGGATAACAATTAATGAGTTAATTAAAGGCTATGGATTTGGATGTAGGTTTATAAAAACGATAGAACAATTGTATCAACAAGGGTGTGCCAATGTTAGGGTAAATGATGGCCTTACGGAAGAAGTAAGATTAGAAGCGGGAACAAGACAGGGATGCCCACTATCCTCAATATTATTTATAATGGCGATGGAAATATTAGCAAAAAGTATAAGGGAGGATAAAGAAATAGAAGGAATATTAGGAAATAAAGTTAGTTTATATGCTGACAATACTCTTATAATTATGAAACATCCGGGGAAGACATTGGGAAAAATACAGAGGCATTTGGAGGAATTTGAATAAATAACTGGGTTGAGGATAAATTGGGATAAATCTGAAATGATATTGAATAATATAGACAAGGAAGAACAAGGGAGAATTAAAAATAGATTTAAACTACAGATTAAAAATAGTGTGAGATATTTGGGGATAAATATTTCAAGCAAAATAGAAGATTTAAGAAGATTAAATTATGATAAACAAAAAAAAAGAACTCAAAGTAAAAATTTCACAATATAAAAATTTGAAGCTGTCTTGGTTCGGCCGGGTAGCATTGACTAAAATGATGTTATTACCAAAAATAATTTTTTTGTTTAAAACCCTACCAATCCAAATTACAGATAAAGAAATTAAGGAATTTCAAGCTTTAATAAATAATTATTGTAATGGGGGAAGAAGAGCTAGAATACCAAAGAAAATGTGGTACCAGTCACAAAAAGATGGGGGTCTGGGAATACCGAACTTGAAAAATTATTATAATGCGTTCCATATTAAAAATGTAGTTAAGATTTTAATGAAAGAGGTAGTTATTTGGGAGGAAATTGAAATGATGGAATTAAAGGAGTTGGGTAAAAGTGTGTTTTTAGGGAATGAAAAAGGGAAAATAATGGTTAAAAATAGAATGATGAGATCGATGTTGGGAGTTTGGAAGAAGGTTAAAATGAAACTATCCCCGAATATATCGCCAATAATTGACCTGGGAGATATTAAAAAATTGCCAATAAAAATTGATGATAGAATGAAGGAAATTTGATTAAAGAACGAGATTTTCCTGTTGAAAGATTGGATACGAGTTTGCAGAGACAACGTGAAAAGACAAGAGCTCTATGATCAAATGAAGTTAAATTGGTTACAGATTATGAGGATAAATAAGTGGAATAATAGTTATGTGAGAGAGCAGAGTCTGGAAAGAACAAAAACTGAATTTGAAGAGTTAATATGGAAAGTAAGAAAGTCAGAAATTGGAATTAAAGGTATGGTTAGTAAAATATATAAAATAATAAATGTAGAAAGTAATTCACAAGAGATATTTAAAAATGTTTGGGAACAAGATGTGAAGATAAGCATAACCGAAAAAGAGTGGAAAAATAAATGGAATAAAAGAGGTATGAGATCCATGTCCGTCAGGGTTAAAGAGCATAATTTTAAAATGTTGTGGAAATGGTACTTGACCCCATTGAAACTGTACCAGATAGATAAAAATAATAATAAAATGTGTTGGAGATCTAAAAATACATTGGGCACATATGTACATATGTGGTATGAATGTAAAAAGGTTGAGAAATTTTGGGAGGAAATTGAGAAGGAGATGGTCAATATTATGGGAACATCTCTCAAGTTGGGGCCAAATAACATCTTGTTGACAGACGTAGATAATATGAACTTAGATGGTGATAAGAAAGAATTATTGGCTATAATGCTTACTATGGGCAGAATGTGTATAGCAAAAAATTGGAAGAACGACATAACATTAAAAGTAGATGATTGGTATAAGGAGATGTGGGATCTCGCATTGAATGAAAAATTAACATGGGCATTGAATTTTTAAAAAGGAATAATTAAAGAGAATAGATTCTGGAATACATGGAGACAGTTTGTGGATCATGCTTTGAAGGAAGAGGGGAAGAATAGACTGACACCAGACCAATTGAAGTTTTGGGCACAGTAGAAACCAATGGGAAATACCACATTCTCCCGGGCAATGTAAATACACGGGGTGAATGATGTATAGAATGTAATATTGGAATAAATTGATAGGGATAGAAAAAGAAATATAACTGTTTTAGACAAATTGGTTTGAATAGAAATTAGATAAAATAAGAAGTTACTGGTCATTAATGTTTAAGAGCAAAGTTGGGATATTTTCCATTGTGATAATAAAACATTAAAGAGACAGTAAGTTAAATGTTAAATTTCAAAGGTGTTATATTTAGATTTATATACATCTAATTTTATTGTTTAAAGATTCTTTTTTTGTAATAATGTCAAATGTATCATTTATATGCTTGCCTATGTTGTTTTTTCTTTCTTCTTTCTGTATTTGTATGTTATTTTTTTCTGAAAATCAATAAAAAAATTTTTTTTAAAAAAAAAACCAATAACAACACAAAGTACAAAAATAAATACGGAAAAAAACAAATAACAGCCAGAAACATTCACCACAATAAAATGCATAGAAATCCAAAAAAAAATACAAAACAACAAGCAAAAACACTAAATTAAATGCAGAAACACTATACATAAACCCCCCAGCACCACAAAAAACCCCAAAAATTGGGGGGGGGGGGGAAAACCATGAGAACTTACAAAATACATCCTCTCTTCATGCCTCCACAGCAGAACTGAAGAAACAAAGAGAATCAAACTCTTAATCACAGTCCCACCTAGTGTCCGGAAGAGTATCCTACAGGCAAATAAATATTTTAAAAATCCAAATAAAATATAAGCAAATTAAAAAGAATCAAATAAATTCAAAAAACACAAAATCCCAAACCAGAAAAGCTAATTTATTTTAGAAAAAATATCCCCACAAACAAAAAACAACAGAAAAAACTAAAAACATACCATTCTTCCAAATTTAGTCACCACCAACCAAACCACCACTAACCAACAACACACACATTAAACATGCTCAGCAAGGCCAGGCAAAATATGATAGTATACATATACTTGTTAAGCTGTTCCATCAACTATTAGGAAAACTATTATATTGTTTGTTACATTTTAAATCACCACAGGTCATAATTAAGATAGAAATCTCATATCCCAGGGCTATATCCATTTTAACTGTATTATTCAGTCTTTCCTCAGATTGCTATTTTGTTGGAGAGAAAAGGTAGCATAGCAAAAATGATACTGACTGAAATCCTATTGTTCCATGTAGTAAGCCATACTGGGCCCATGGAATTAGCACAGATTTAGTGTTTTGGTTATTCTGTTAAATTCCATTGACTTGGGTCTACTGTACAGTAGTTGCTATGTACTATACTAAGCAACTACATTTCAGCCCCTGAATTAGGTATCGGGGAGGGAGGCACAGATTTGAATTTACCATTTCTTAAGTTCTGTATTTAGCCTTAAGCAAGTCATAGCCTCTGTATAACTGTACCCCACCAATGCTTTGTGGAATAATAAGCCTAAACTTGTGTTAGTTCCAATAAGAATAGAACTGTTGATTCAATATCTCTTAAATAAGCCTTGGCAAGCGGCAGGGCCGCCATCAGAGTGATCTGAGATTACAGGATTTAGTCATCTCACCTGTGCCATGGTCGGATCACTACCTGGTGACTCTTGACTTCCTGGGGGCGACACTTCATCGTAGGGAGGCAGGGCCTATTAAAATGGTCCGCCCTCGGCAACTAATGGATCCAGACGGATTCCAGAGGGAACTGGGGGATGTTCCTCTGGATCGGCTACACGATTCACCCGAGGCACTCGTCGACCTGTGGAATAGGACGACTATAGCTGCCTTAGATGAAATCGCGCCACTGCGGCCTCTCCGCGCCCGTGGAACTAGGTCATCCCCGTGGTTCACAGAGGAACTGCGGGAACTCAAACGGGCAAAGAGACGCCTAGAGCGCCGCTGGGTGAAGACCCAGGATGACTCCGATTGGACACTAGCTAGAGCCGCTATTAGGGCCTACCTAGTGGCGATGGGGGTGGTGAGGCGGCAATACTTCACCGCCCTTATTGCCTCCGCTGATAATCGCCCAGCCGCCCTGTTCCGGGTAACCAGGTCCCTCCTCGGTAGAGAGGGATCGGTGCCCGGTTGGCAGGGTTCGGCTGAGGACTTCGCTGACCATCTGGTGGAGAAAATCGATCGGATTCGTTCAGGATTGAATCCTGGCGTGGATGGGGAGGGTCGGGGGGGGGGGGGGTGCCGGTGCACAGTCTTGCTGTACGATCTGGGATCAGTTTGATCCTGTTGTCCCTGATGAAGTGGACAGGCTCCTTGCAGCTGTTCGTGCCACTACATGTCCTCTGGACCCCTGTCCCACCTGGTTGGTGAAAGCCTCCAGGGAGGTTACAGGGGGTTGGGTTGGAGGGATAATAAATGCTTCATTACGGGAGGGGGTATTTCCTGCACAGCTAAAACATGCTTTGGTGCGCCCCCTCCTGAAGAAAATGTCCCTCGACCCAGCTGTCCTCAACAACTACAGGCCGGTTTCCAACCTGCCCTTTCTGGGTAAGGTCTTGGAGAAGGCGGTGGCGCGCCAGCTGCAGAGTGTCCTGGAGGAAGCAGATTATCTAGACCCCTTTCAATCAGGATTCAGGCCCGGGTATGGAACGGAGACGGCATTGGTCGCACTGATGGATGATCTCTGGCGGGAGCGGGACGGGGGTTGTCCATCCGTCCTTGCTCTTCTTGACCTCTCAGCGGCTTTCGATACCGTCGACCACGGTATCCTTCTGGAACGGCTCGAAGGACTGGGGATCCAGGGCACCGTGTTGTCCTGGTTTTCCTCTTTTCTGGAGGGCCGTACCCAGTCGGTGTGGTTAGAGAGTGAGAGGTCTAGCCCTAGGCCCCTCAAGTATGGGGTGCCTCAGGGCTCTGTGCTATCTCCTCTCTTATTTAACATCTACATGAAGCCACTGGGTGAGATCATTCGTTCCCACGGGGTGCGGTACCATCAGTACGCGGATGATACTCAGCTGTACATCTCGGCCCGTGGGGACCCCAGTGATGCTGTTGAAATCCTATCCGGATGCCTGGAGGCCATTGGGGTCTGGATGGGGGCCAATGGGCTTCGGCTGAATCCCAGCAAGACAGAGTGGCTGTGGATAAGGGGCCCCAGGTTATCCAAGGAGTTACCATCTTTGGTACTGGATGGGGCTGTTTTGCCCCAGACAGACCCAGTGCGCAACTTGGGGGTCCTTCTGGACTCACGGCTGCTGCTGGAAGAACAAGTGGCGGCTGTGGCCAGGAGGGCTTTTGCCCAACTTCGGGTGATTCGCCAACTGCGCACGCTCCTGGATCGGGGCTCCTTGCTTATGGTCACTCATGCTCTGGTTACCTCCCGACTAGATTATTGTAATGCGCTCTACATGGGGCTGCCCTTGACGACCATTCGGAGGCTGCAGCTGGTCCAGAATGCGGCGGCCCGGGTGGTGATGGGGTGTGGGCGATATGCCCATGCCTCACCGCTGCTTCGGGAGCTGCACTGGTTACCAGTTTGTCTCCGGGTGCAATTTAAGGTGCTGGTTTTGACCTTTAAAGCCCTATATGGCAGGGGGCCAGGATACCTTAGAGACCGCATCGCCCCAAGAGTGACTGCCCGTCCAACCAGAGCAGACCGGAGGGGCTCTCTAGTGGTGCCGTCAACGAGGGGTGCACATCTGTCTAGCACCCGAAGGAGGGCCTTCTCCGTGTCCGCACCAACCCTCTGGAACCTCCTGCCAATAGATCTAAGACTTCAAAGTGAACTGCTGCCGTTCAGGAAAGGAGTAAAGACCTGGCTGGCAGGGCAGGTGTGGGGCCCGAACGGGACTATGGTCCCCGCCGGTTGGCTTTTATAGGAACTCTCTCTTCTTCCCTTTTTGTATGGTGGGTGTGATGGGTGGGTGGGATATGGGTTTTTTAATTGGGGTGGATGTGGGTTTTTTATAAGGTTTTATAAATGTTTTTATGTATGTATTTTTTAGATTTGTTGTAATGCCGCCCTGAGTCGGGTTCTGCCTGAGCGGGCGGCATATACAAATGTGAATCATAAATAAATAAATAAATAAATAAATCAGGGGGGACCATCAGGACTCCCGTCCTGGGCCCAGAGATGACAGGGGCCCGGCAATGCCGGGAAACCACTGATCTGCACATGCACAAACAAACACTGCATGCACAGGAAACCCCAGGGGCATGGCCAAAATGTGAGGGGAGGCCTGCGCATACTGGGCCCAGAGATTTCTGATGCCGGCCCTGACAAGCAGGGCACCATGGGAAGGCACTGGATAGGGAGTGGTGGGGGTGCTTATTTGGGGGCAGGGTGGGGGAAATCCCATACATTGCTATTGGCACCTCAGGGCACTAGAGGCAAGGGCAGGGTGGGACAAAGCCCGATTGCCCGATATACCAGCACATGCCTGTTGGCAAGCATGCTTCTTATTGATTCAGTGGGTATGATCACTTGTGGCTGACAATTGAATTTTGACCAAAGTACTGGCCAACCATAAAGGTTTGTTGTGAGTATTATGGGAGATTAGTAGTGTTGTCATATCCACTTGTACCTTCATCATCAGAGTTATCATCACTACTATTATCATCTTTATCTCTGAGCTAAAAGAGTATTATAAATAAAACAGGCCCCACTTTATTTGCTTGTT
The DNA here is from genome assembly GCA_035047345.1 of Bradypodion ventrale. Classification (NCBI taxonomy): domain Eukaryota; kingdom Metazoa; phylum Chordata; class Lepidosauria; order Squamata; family Chamaeleonidae; genus Bradypodion; species Bradypodion ventrale. The sequence goes on along the minus strand of JAWDJE010000005.1, from coordinate 71,604,899 downwards.
TGGAAAATATATTTCCTGCCAACAGTGTGGCATTTGGGTGCACTGCACAGTCCCATAGTGCCATCAGAAAGCAGGACTGATAAATTAATCCTGAGGTCTTGCTACTTAGGGTAGAGTCACCATATGTCATGCTCAACTAGGGTAGGGTCACCATACGTCATGTTCAACACATTGCTGTTTGTTGCTTTTACATGGCAGACTATTGCTTTCAATCAAAATCTGTCCAAAAAATGAAAACAGTATCTTAAGAGAAGTGAATTAATGTCTTAAAAACACCTGCTCAAGTAAATACCAAAAACAAAACCACTAAGTTTCTGAAAGCAACTACCTTCAAGTTGCAATTACATTTTAAGGAACAGAAGGGTGGGTGAAGTTGTTTGAAAGGTTCTTGTTATTGTTTGGCTCTTTCTTTTTTTAAATGTTGCTGTTGCATAGTATCTTTTAAAAATATATTAATTTAGTGTCTGATTGACTTTTCTGTTTTAATGCATTCCACCTTGAACAGTTTGTTGAAAGCAAGAATATAAAAATAGCATACGTTGGTGAGATAAATTTCATTATGAATTCATTTGCTATACAGTATTTATATCCCCCCCTCTGTTGAGCTGAAGTAAGCATTAACCAAATGTTATACCTGTAACAACTTTGTGAGCTAGAGTAGCCTGAGAGACAAAAACTGGCCAAAGGTTATCCAATAAATTTCATGGCACAGTGGAAACTACACCAGCAGTGGTGGGCATGGCCGGGGGGAAGCCCTGTGTTGTACCCGAATTAGGACTACTTTATTTCAAAACTTGGATGGGCAAGGCCAGACAGAATTTCTACTACCAGTTCTGGAGAACTGCTGCGAACCTGCTGATGCCCATCAATGTACACCAGGCAGTCTAATATGTCAAGCCACTACACCACAGTATCTCAAAAACCATAGAGGACTCTGAAGGAACAATGTGCTAAGATCAAATCCAGGTGTTGGCTATGCTATTTGAATTTTATACTCTGTTGTTAGGAAAGTAGTCATAGTTCCCAAGCACCATTCCTAATGCAGTCATGTGTTGCTCACATAAGACTTAATCCAAGCACTAATTCTTGGAGACTCTGACATCTAATGAGAAATAATCTTAACCTTTGCATGCACAAAAAACCCAAATTTCTGTAAATGTGTTTAATGTTCATTTGAAATTACTGTTGGAACATGCTCTGCCTGCAAATGCGGGAGGCACGCACTTTGCCTGGGCCCTCTCTAGGAGATGTGAGTGCACATTTTTCTTCCTCCTACACCCCTATTTAAGGGATGGTTCATCCCTGCCTTGCCATTTCATTTTATTCAGGACAAGCTTCTCCTTCTCCTGCTGCTTGCCATGTGCCAAGCCTCTCCCACCACCATCTTACCTTGCTTCCTTGGCTCACTTTCAGTGGGATCCTGGGGGTGGGCATCACGTCGTCTGATGGATTAACCTTCCAATTGGTTTGGCTTATAGGTAAGCCTTTACCATCTCCAGTACTTGGTGTAGGCACCACTGTGCACCGGTCCTCTGGCCCGTTGACCATTTCCCCCCATAGCTAATTTGGTCTCAACCATTGCTTTGCACCCACACTACTTTGCCCCCAGTGCAGTCAATTGGTTTCAATAAAGTGGCCATGTTTTCATCCACTCACCATGTAGTCTCTTCTTTGGCCGGGGTGTGTATGTGTGTGCAGGAGCAAAGTTGTATAGCGGGGGAAGTGAGCCACTTCCCCGGGAGGTGAGGGCAGAGAATGATGCTCCATTCTCCAGAGACCGAAAGCGCATCTGCCTTTGGCCCCCACCACCTAGCGATTCACTTTCCCGGGAGGCCAGGGCTGCATGCGCCGCTGCCTTGTGTGTGTGTGTGTGTGTGTGTGTGTGTGTGTGTGTGTGTGTGTGTGTGTGTGTGTGGTGTGGTGTGTTAGTGTTTGTGTGTGTGTGTGAGAGAGAGAGAGAGGGTGAGTGAGTGAGAGAGAAAGTGTGTGAGTGAGAGTGTGTGTGTGTGTGAGAGAGAGAGAGAGAGAAAGGGAGAGAGAGAGAGAAAGACTGGGTGAGTGAGTGAAAAAGAGAGAGAGGGAGACGGCATGGATCCCACAAAGGCCTCTGGACAGGACACAATGGAGGAGGCTGGCAGACTGGAGAAGGGCAAACCGGCCAGGAAACGCGGCACGACAGCCCCCAGCAAGGGCCTGAATGCTCTCGCTCCACCCAGAACACCACCACAGATGAAAAATGGGGACAAAGGTAAGAAGAGGGCCCAAGTGACCTGACCGGCGAAGCCGGGTAGCCCATGCTAGTTTGTTATAAATTCATGGAATATATGTTGTAAAGTCATAAATATTTATTATGTGTCATCATGTATTCATAAAATACATAATCTGTTAAAAGATTTGAGAAACAGTCTGCCCATGTCAAATCAAATGGTTCAAAGTACAATTTGATTTTCAATGTAATCAGCACAGATTCAAGTATGGAGCAACATAAATGTTTGCTTCCTCAGATGTCTGAACAACAATAGAAAATGAAATGTGGGGAAGGTGGTATTATCCTGTGATGCATCCTTGACATTCTCTTTTCCATAAAAACAATTGTTTCAAGTGCAGGCAAATGTTATTTTACAGATATTAACACAATTCTCAAACAGGTCCACATCCCTTTCCATTCAGAATCCTAATTATAATTCTCTGGAATTGCAATTACTATATATCAAGAGGAATTGTTTTTATGAAGCCACAGTTTATTTGGCACATGGGATTAGACACTTCACCTCACAGGAAAGCTGAAGCTTTGGGAATCAGTTCTCTCTCCAATAACAATTACCTCAGTAAGGTCCTGGGAGAGAGAATTCAGATTGAAAGGCTATTTCAGGAAGACATCTTTTCAGCAAATATAACCTCAGCTGAAAGTGCTGTTTGAAGAAAGTATATTTTTGTTTGTTTTTGTTCTTCTTATCTTTTTGAGTCAGGCATCCATTTTGGGCCTTGGGCTGGTCACGTGGTTCAGGAGGCCGGTCACTATAGCCCTGGGAATGGATCCAGCCCCCAACGCCAACCCATCTGGCCCATGAAGCCCTCATCACTCCTGGGAGTGGAAGTAAAACATGCCCATACGGCCGGATGAATTGGCATTGGGGGCCGGATCTGGCCCCAGGCTGTAGTTTGGGCACCCTTGATGTAGACTATCCATGATCTTGCCACTGTGAAGAGATGCCTGGATTTGCAGAATCTGCCATTCTAAAACAGTATTTGATTAAACCTTAGTTCCTATTAATATAGCAGTAATCAATATTGTTATAAGCAAAATATACTCTTTCAGATTCTGAGAACTGAGTCGGGACTATAATAAATGTTTCACTGCGGGAGGGGGTGTTTCCTGCACCTTTAAAACATGCTCTGGTGTGCCCCCTCCTGAAAAAACAATCTCTCGACCCAGCGGTTCCAGCTAATTATAGGCCGGTCTCCAACCTCCCTTTCTTAGGGAAGTTATTGGAGAAGGTGGTGATGTGGCAGTTGCAGGGGGTCCTGGATGAAGCAGATTATCTGGACCACTTTCAATCGGGTTTCAGTCCTGGATATGGTACTGAGACTGCATTGGTCGCACTGGTTGACGACCTCTTGCGGGAGCGGGATGAGGGTCATCCATCCATCCTGGCTCTTCTGGGTCTCTCAGCGGCCTTCGATACCATTGACCACGGTATCCTTCTGGAACGGCTCAAAGGTTTGGGGATCCAGGACACTGTGCTGTCCTGGTTTTCCTCATTTCTGGAGGGTCATACCCAGTCGGTGTGGTTGGAGAGTGAGAGGTCCAGTGCTAGGCCCCTACAGTATGGGGTGCCTCAGAGCTCGGTGCTCTCTCCTCTCCTATTTAACATATACATGAAGCTATTGGGTGAGGTTATCCATTCCCATGGGGTAAGGTATCATCAGTATGCTGATGATACCCAGTTATATATCTCAGCCCATGGGGACCCCAGTGATGCAGTCAATGTCCTATCCAGATGTCTGGAAGTGGTTTGGGTCTGGATGGGGGACAATGGGCTACAATTGAATCCCTCCAAGACTGAGTGGCTTTGGATGGGGGGTCCCGCGTTATCCAGGGAGCTGCCAACTGTGGTCTTGGATGGGGCTGTTTTGCCCCAGACAGACCCGGTACACAACTTAGGGGTCCTCCTGGATTCGGGGCTGCTACTAGCAAGTCAGGTGGCAGCTGTGGCCAGGAGGTCTTTTTCACAGTTTCGCGTCATCCATCAGTTGCGTTCGCTCCTGGACCGGGACTACCTGCTCAGGGTCACACATGCTCTGGTCACCTCCAGCTAGATTATTGCAATGCGCTCTACATGGGGCTGCCCTTGTCAACCATTCGGAGGCTGCAGTTGGTCCAGAATGCAGCAGCCCAGGTTGTGATGGGGCGCGGGCATTATGCCCGTGCCTCACCATTACTTCGGGAGCTGCACTGGCTACCAGTTTGCCTCCGGGTGCAGTTCAAGGTGCTGGTTTTGACCTTTAAAGCCCTTCATGTTAGTGGGCCAGGATACCTTAGAGACCGCATCATCCCACGAGTGTCCGCCCATCCAACTAGAGCAGATCGGAGGGGCTCTCTATTTGTTCCATCTGCCAGAGAGGCCCGTCTCTCTGGTACACGAAGGAGGGCCTTTTCCGTGTCCGCACCAGCCTTGTGGAACCTCCTGCCTGTAGAGTTGCGGGAGCAGATGGAGCTGCTACCTTTCAGAAAAGACCTTAAAACCTGGTTGGCGGGGCAGGTGTGGGGCCCGGGTGGAAGAGTGGCCCCCGCCTGTTGGCTTATAAATTAAGCCCCCATTTCTTTTAATTGTCAATGAAGGCAGTTTTTAACGTGGGTTTTTAAGAGGAATGGGGTAGGTGGGTGGGTATGTTGGGTTTTAATTGGTTGTATTGTTTTATGTGTGTTTTAACTTGTTGTGAGCTGCCCAGAGTCGGGTTTACCTGATTGGGCGGCATATAAATTTGAATAAAAAATAAAAAATAAATAAAATAAATGACAGTTATGTATTTCCTGCTTCAATGTGATATGATATTGGCCTGGCCCTCTCTGAGTGTTTGCATCCAAAAGCATCTGCATTTTATGGCAAGTTCTTGCTTATTTCTCACAAAACCAGAAGACGGGTATCAGGGTCCAGAGCGTAGGCAGCTGAAAAGCAACATGAACACCAGGAAACGGGGCAAGCAGGTAAATGTATCTCAGTCCAGAATTCAAGTCCAAATGAAACCAGAGGTGCAGGGTTAGTCCAGGCAACAAAAACATAGTCCAAATGAGCCAGAAGTCAGGCAATCAGGAGAACAGACTTAGCTGAGAACCTTCAGGGACTGGAGCAAAGCAAGGTTGCTATTCCAGGAGCAAGGTAAGACAACAGTCCACAGGAACAAGGATCAAGAAACTGCAAGTCAGTTAACCTTCATTGCTGAGACAGCTTCTGGGAGGAAGAGCAGGTTCTTATATAGCTAAGCCACCTATGGTCTCCAGGTAGAACCAATGATGATCCAGAACCTTCCCCAGGGCTCGCAGGATGTTGAGCAGCTGATTCTAGTCTGATGGCTCCAATCCTTCAGGATGTACAGTAGCAGCTGCAAATCCTGACAAAGGACCGTACATTTTTTTATCTCTAATGTTTTAATTTGTTGTCTCTACAACAAAAGTCCTATATATATTATTCCCATAGAAGGGGTCACTATGCTTAAAAATGTCATCACATTCTGCCAGAAAATTAAAATTAAAGCAGTCATGCCTGCCATATGACCATGGAAACATCTGCAGAAGCAGACAGCGCTGGCTCTTTGGCTTTGAAACAGAGATGAGCACTGTACCCTAGCATCGGATACAACTGGCTTTCGAGCAAGGGAAACCTTTGCCTTTACTATGTTAATTTTCTGATTGCAGTTAGTCATACCTGTCAACTGCGGCTTCGGAAAAACGGGACCTGCGCAGAACGGTTCTGCACAGGTCGCCTTCTACGCATGCGTAGAAGGCTTTTACGCTTGTATAGAACCCTTCTACGCTTGCGTAGAACCCTTCTATGCATGCATAGAAGGCTTCTACGATTCCCTTCTGTGCAGATCGCCTTCTATGCATGCATAGAAGGGTTCTACGCAAGTGTAAAAGCCTTCTACGCATGTGTAGAACACGATCTGCGCAGAAGGGATGTGCAGTACCTCTTTTTCCCCCACTGCTAATTCCAGGGTTTTGGCAGCTGCAGGCGGGAAATGGCGCAAATTGGCGCTGAAAATCGGGAAATCCCGGCTAATCCGGGAAGGTTGACAGGTATGCAGTTAGTGGGGGAGATATCAGATCATTTGAAAAGGAAATCAAGATGACCCTCTTCCTTTCCCTGATGTTCATCCAAGCTACTGAGTTGTGGCAACAGTTGACTTGAGCCAATGAGGAATGTTTCAAGAAGACTTTTTCCTCCCCTGCACAACCTCCCCCCCCCCCCAGCCACCCAAATTTTTCAACATCTCTATTAATCTGCCTTCCACACAATGGAGGATATATATCAACACACGAGTTGCTGGACTTATAATTCTTTAGATGTCAACACTCTCTTCAAAAGATTCTAGATATTAAATCTCTGAATGGGGACAATATATGTCTTATTGGCAGTGCACATGCATAGAAAACAGGGAAGATTCTATATAATTTACAGCCCGTCATCTAAATATGTAATAGTAGAAGGGTGTTTATATGGAGTGAGAGGGAAGGAAGGATAATAAGTACAAAAATGCATTGTTTTACTAAAACTGAGTTTACTTGTTGCAGCTCTAATGTCTTGGCAAATACAGTAACACTCCTCCCAGAAATTTGGGGAAAATTTCCTTCCACTGCCAATGTCTTAAAGAAAATAATTGTCATTAGGGATGCATGAAAAATTCATTGTGCTCTATTTCATAATTTCCAGTTTGCACTTCCTAAAACCAAATACTATATATACTCGAGTGTAAACCGACCAGAATATAAGCTGAGGTGCCTAATTTTGACCTGAGAAACCAGGAAAATAGATTGACCCAAGTATAAACCAAGGGTGGGAAATACAGCAGTTGCTAATGAGTTTCAATAATCACTTCTACATGAAACCCTGTCACTGGCAGAAAAAAAAAAATAAGATCATGGCTGCAGCCATGATTCATATCTAACCACTTCCTGACCAGGACAGGAAGTGGTTCCGGACCCGCACGGGAAGTACAGACCTCCCACACAGCTGGGTAAATAGAGCAGATGACTCAAGTATAAGCCAAGTCTGCTTTTTTCAGCACTCGAATATACAGTATATGTGCATTTGGAAATATGGGATATACAGTAAATATATGCTGTCATAAAAAGTGCCCAATAGATTTGTATCAGTAGGAGAAACCATGGATAATTGAAAATGGCATCAAAAATTATATGTTTTGGAAAACCCACACATAAGGAGGCACAAAGCCTGGAGGGTGGAGATGGGGAGGGGAGCCTTCAATCCAGTGTGGACTTGAGTTGGAATGCACTTCAATCTGAAAATCTGAGAGTCTTGATTAGCTCCAATTTTAGTGGGTTCATTTCTTTAGTTATTTTGTCTTCAGTGAATGCTCCAAAAAGATTCAGAACTGGAAAAACATCAACCTAGTTTTAGTTAACATAAAGGCTAAGTGAAAAGTTCTCAAACTTTTTCCAAACTCATCTGAATTCATTGATTGAAGCATTGAAACTTTTCAGGCATCTCTCTTTATATATAATAGAACAGTTCTATTTTTCCAGATTTGTTTTCAAACAACAAAGCAAGGACCCTAATTGTTTTTATATCAATACAGGAAAGACTGTTTCAAAGTAAATGAATACAGAAACTTGAGAAGAGCCCTCAGGAATATGTAACAACAGTAATACACAGAATAAAGACACCTTTGGGTATCTTAGGTGTGTTATTGGATATGAAAAAAGCCAAGGTGTTACAAGTAGGCATAGTTGTGCTTATTTTCATCAGAATAAGTGAATATGATAAATGAGTCCTGCCCATGTTTATTATGTGATATTCGAATACAGTCTACCTACTACATTGTGCTAACTAGGTTGGATACAGGTTGTGCCTATTGTTTGGACAGAAAGGTATTGCTTGTTGAAGGTGCCTCCTCTTGATTTTCAGACGTACTACCCTCTTCCATCATTAAACAGTTCCTCAATGGTTTGCATAGCATTTACAGGTAGCTGAAGTGGCTTCTTTGGGAAGGGGGATTTGGTAGAAAAGGCTACTTCCACAAAGTGTTTTGTGCATGTTTAGGTCTAAATCCAGCCTATTGGATGAAACTTTGTCGGTGGAGCTCTATGAGCAAGGCTAATGGTGGTTCCAGTGAGGACAATTTTAAGATATTAAAGTCTTGACAGCCCTTCTCCTAAGGTTCCCAAAGGCTTCCCCAGGATAAACGAGATCTCTAGGGAGCCTTGGAATGTGTGTGTGTGTGTGGGGGGGGGGGGGGGGGAGCTGGCAACTTTTAATTAGTGGTAAAATGCCATGATAGAATGCCATGGCTCTTGCCTGTATAGAGCTGTGCAAACAGGATTCCAGCCATTGTCTTTTTAGTACTGTTAGTTTATTTAAAACATTCTAATAGCAGGTGTTATTTCAGTTCTAGTGGATTTGTGTTCGTGACATGCTTGGAAACCTAAGATAGTCTAACTGTTGTTTCTGGACTCTTTGTTAAACTGAAAATATGATTCCTGATAGTTTTGGTAGCCATCATGGGTTCCATCTTGGGGGAAGGCAGAATCCAGTCGAAACACCCTAGTACACTGCACACTGGTGCAGCAGCCCAATGGGAGTTTTTCCCAGCCCCCCCCCCCAGCACAGAGTTTGCCATGTCCCTCTGTTTGGGCACTCGAACTCTAAAAAGTTCACCATCACTGCCGTAGTACAATCATATTGGCAAAGCAAGCCCTGTTTTGTCCTTTTAAATGATATTGAGTCCTTAAGCTAATATTAAACGATTATTTTATCATACTGTTTTTCTTATGCATCTTATTTTATTGATATTATTTGTTGTTGTTCAGTCGCACAGTCGATTCTGACCCTTTGCGACCCAATGGACCATTGACATACAGGCACCCCTGTCCTCCACCATTCTCTTCAGCCCACCCAGCTCTGTGCCCACTGCATTTACAATGTCACCCAGCCATCTCATCTTTGGCCGCCCCCTTCTTCTTTTGCCCTCCACCATTCCCAGCATCAAGGCCCTTTCACGTGAATCCTCTCTTCTCATTTGATGTCCAAAGTACTTTAGCTTCATCTTTACTATTTGACCATCTAAGGAGCAGTCGGGCTTGATTTCTTCTACGATTGACCGATTTGTTCTCCTCGCTGTTCAGGGGACTCTCAAAACTCTCCTCCAACACCACATTTCAAAGGTGTCTATTCTTCTGCATTCAGCTTTCCTAATGGTCCCGCTCTCACAACCATATGTTACCACTGGGAATACCATTGCTTTAACTATGCGAATTTTTGTTTGCAATGTAAGGTCTCTACTTTTCACTATGTTTCCAAGGATTCTCATAGCTTGCCTCCCAAGAATCTGTTGCCTTTTTATTTCATGGCTGCATTTAATCTATTATTATGCCATTTTGCATTTTCTTCAATCCATCTCATTGTATTTTATTAAATCTAACAAATTGTTGCCTTTGAACTTGATATGGTCAGTTTACTAGTCAACCAATAAAAAAGTGATTTGAGTGTTTGAGAGAAAGGAGCACTTTAGCCTAGTCCCTTCCAATCTTAGTCCCATTGTCTTCCTCCACATGGAAGATTTTGAGTTCAAGTAAAGAAAATCTCCACTGTTGGTGGAGGCTGTCCACATGTGTTGGATCACAACCATGATTTTCTAATGTCCTGCCTCACTTGGAAAGGCTCCTGAATAGCACAGGCTCTTTGCATTCAGCCTTGCTGCTTTCCCTACATGAGGTAACAGAGGAAGTGATGGTAAAGTAGATGGCTGGGACATTCTCCTCACTCCATGGACATACTCCTTGGTTTTAAATGACTGAATAGAGCTCTAGGGTACAATGTAGCTGTCATATCTTGTGCTTACTGATGTTTCTATGCAGTTCTGAAATGCAGCTCCATACATCACTGATCGCAGTAATCCCAATGAGAGATTGCTAGAGCTTGAATAACAAGGGTATTTCTGCAATGACATCTCTATCTAGGTGGGATGAGAGTTACTATATTAGCTTGATAACAGCTTGAGCTATATAGTATCCCTTAGGAGTCCACTCTTTCTTGAAGGCTGAGACATAGGTGGCTGATTCGGGGCCATTCAACAATTACGTGATTCATTTTTTGGGGGAAATTGACCCCCTCCCTCCCCATGTAATCCTACCGTAATTTTAAAGGAAGGGGGGTTCGAAGTGAAAATTACATAAGGGAGGGGTTTCATTTTGAACCCCCCTCCCTTTAAAATTACGTAATCCAGAGCTTTTGGTATCGAAACTCTAATTTTTAGAGCTTTTCACTATTGGTGCCTAATGTGGAACGTATCGGTGAAGATGCTCGATGCATCACACTCTTCGTGAACAGATATTTTATTTTATTTTTGCAGGGAGCAATTCAATAATCTCAAATCGGATCAAAATTCCCAGAGATAATTTTGAAACCTAAAAAAGCACCATGTTTCAAAACCATGGGAAGGCCTGAAAAGGAGCCATAGCTGTAGCCAAGTGAACATGGCTACAGATCAATATGCAATTGGAAACCCTGTCTTATTTCACAGTGAACAGAACAGCTGAGATACGCTCCTTATCATTTCATTTCAGTCCAGTACTAAGAGAAAATGTATATATTCCCATTACAGATATGAAAATGTGTCAAGTTCCACCTTGCAAAGTTCTCCTTCCACCCACCCCCCAGCTTTCTAGCTCCTTCTATCGAGATCTACAGTTGATTGTGAACTTTTTCTTTTCTGCATAGAAATCTGAATGTTTTTCTGGGCACATTTTTCAATATATACCTTTTTGTGTGCATCCCACCCCTCCCGGTGCATGTTTTTACATATCCCTCCATGAACTAAGCCATGTTGATGTGCATTTATCAAATGCACATTTTAACACTCTAGGTCTCTTCTAAGGACTGCAGTGGCTCAAGTGGCTAAGATGCTGACTGGGAGGCGGAAGGTCAGCAGTTTGATTCCTGAGTACTGCAGGACGGAATGAGCTCCCGTCTTTGTCCCAGCTCCTGCCAACCTAGCAGTTTTAAAGCAAGAAATTGCAAGTAGGGACCACTTCAGTGGGAAGGTAACAGCATTCCGTGTGCTTCGATGTCTAGTCATACCTGCCAGATGACCACGGAAATGTTTACAGCAGCAGACAGTGCTGGCTCTTCAGCTTTGAAACAGGGATGAGCACTGCACCCTAGAGTCAGATACAACTGGCTTTTGAGCAAGGGAAACCTTTACCTTTACTTTTAGGTCTCTTCTAGAAATTGCCTTGGGAAAATGTAAGCTTGAAAATGTGTAGATCTCTAACTTTAAATTGATTATTATTTTATTAAAATAGTGATCCAATGAGTTTTTCATCTCTCTCTAATGCTTGATGCATCCTATATAGTTGCTTAAGAGTTCAAGATACTACCATGATGTGTTCAGACATACAGATCCATGACTGTAATTTTTGATGGAAATTAAACCTCTAATGACTTAAAAGCATGTGGGGGTGGGGGGAACAGATGGTATGTATAGATATGTATAGATATCTATAGATTTGTCTATATGTATAGATTTAGGAAGCAGATGTATCCCTTTTGTCTATGCTCTTTAAAAGAATAAAAATTTACATTCAGTCCTTGTGCTTCTGTGTGTTCTGTGCTGAATATTGTTCATCCATGGTGAAAGATTGATTCTTTTCCATCAAATGTAACTTCCAGGTGAATATAAAAGAATCACTACATAAATCCACTCTATCAACATCTTTCTTTATTCATGTCAGATCAGATACACCACCAGCATATAACATACAAAGCTAAAATTAACACATCTAAAAACAAAATAGAATTTAAAAGGGCTAGATGGCATCTGCCCAATATTGGGCCACATCATTTCCTCTTGCCAACATAAGTTCCTCCTCAGTGCACGTAGAGGGGCACCATGTGCACTGTATCATATGGGGGATAGTTTGTACTTCTCCACATTCACACAGGTTGTCATCTACTGGGAAACCCCACTTTCTCAGATTAGCACTTGATCTTCCTACTCCTGCACACAATCTATTTAAAGCTTTCCACACAGGCCATGGTTGTTCTTTGCCAGGAAGTAGAAAGTCATGAGGTTCTTCTATCAACACCAACACATGGCTTATTTAATGATAGTGTTCATTACATTAAAACACCTATACAGTAATACCTCATACAAAGTCCGCTTCATACGACATTGGATTCATACAACATCACCTAAATCCTTGAAAAAAGTTCCCTCATACAACGTCACAGCGACTTTGTATGAGGCATTGGGTTTTTTCCCAGGTTGCATTGTGCCTGGGCAGTATAAAAGGCAGGACACATGCGTGCATTGCTCTTGTGGGTTTTGCATGAGGTGAAGAGTGTTTAGGAGTGGTTTTGAGCACAATTTTGGATTTTTTTAAAAGAAATTGTCAGAATTTTTAGAAGCATTCCTGGGATTTTTGCAGCATTCTTCAGGTTCTTGGACAATCAGGGTTGTTTGACATGTTTTTGTAATGTTTTTAGCCTTTAGACAATGATTTCTTAAAGTTCTGTCAGTTTCCTGTCTATTTCCTTGACTTTGCCCTGAAGTCTGTGCTGTTACAGTACAATGTATCTCTATGGAAATGACATTGTATGAGGCATCGTGGCAAGGATTTGGACGCTGTATGAGGCATCGTGGCTAGGATTTTGCATGCCTCATACAAAGTCCAAATCCATATAAAGTCGAAACTTGTGGAACCAAGTTTGGACGTTGTATGAGGTATCACTGTATATTTTAATGACTGGGAATTATCAGAGAAGCAGAAAGAAGAAAAATCTGTTTCTTCTTCTTGAGACATCCCATTCTGCCCATCTATGCTCTCATCCTGGCCCCATTCAATGAATAGTTAATGTATAATACTGACTAAGAAAACACAAAGGAAAACCTCCAATTCAAAGCTGAACTTATTATATGGCTTCTGGTAAGTCACTATTATTTGAACAGCAGCAACCTTTTTGGGTGATGGTGGGGATGATACTTGATTAATTTATTGCTGGGAAGTATATCATAAGAATTAATGAGACAATATATGCACACTTGCTGAACAATTAAAAATAACTTTGTTCTCATTTCCTCTTGCTCATTCCCTTTTCTTCTCTTTCTACATAGATTTTCTACTCTCAATGTCTCTTTACTCTCCCAATATTCTTGCCATGATAGACCCTATGATCATGTGAATGCTAAAAATAGAGGAAGTTATGTTTATTTGTTGTAACAAACAGTTCTATCAATTTTAATCTCCACCAAGAGCAGATGTTTTATAAAACTAATGACTCTTATTTGCCAATTCAAGACGATTCGTAATATTTTGGATTAAAATGCAAAAATCTCATACCACTCGCAATTGTCATGAGGACTGTTGTTAAGGACAGAAGAAATGGAAGATTGAGGGACAGGACAAATTATGTTGTTATCCTTTCCCATCAAGTTACGTTTATTCAAGCCTGAGATCTCTAGGTTTGCTACCAGCTTAATGACCCCTCGGTTTACTGACAAGACATTCTGAGGAGAACTTCAATCAGTGTTTCTAGCTTGGTCTAGAAGTTGCCTAAGTCCAGTTAGGACCCTAGAAGTACATGATTCTTTTCCTGTAAGATTTAATAAGAGACTCCAACAAATACATATAAGAATTCATTTGCCCAGATTTATGTTTAAGTTATGTGCATTTCCAAGTTTTGCATTATTTCACACATTTGTGCACACCAATAATGACCAATGTTGACCAGCTCCAGGAAAACTCCACATTTTAGCATTTGCTTTTGCCCCAATATTCCCTTCTTTGGGGAGGAAAGCGAAAGTGAGTGTAACTACTGCAGTAGTGCCCAAACTTTTTTTTAGCAGGCCGGTCCCGCCCTTGAAATACAGTTGCAGGGGCCGGAGGCGGGCTGCTCCTGCTGCTGTCAGTTTTGATGTCAGCAGTGGCGGCAGTGGAGGCAGTGACCATGCTTTGTCTGGGTTGTTCCAAGCAGGCTCTTGCTCGGTGCCATCCCATCAGCAGCCTTTGCTAAAGCCGATCTCTGCTTCGGGAAATTTTTGGGAGCCTCCTGTGCTTCAAAATTCGTGGTGCTGGAAGGGTAAACCTGGCATGGTGTGGTGACATCAACCCAAGTGTGCCTGGGGCCTCTCTTAGCGCTGCAAATTTTGAAACATAGGAGGCTCCAAAAAATTTCCAGAAGCAGCGATCAGCTTTAGCAAAAGCCGCTGAGGGGATGGGACCAAGCAAGAGGCTACTCGGAGCAGCCTGGACAAAGTGCGGTTGCTGCCTCTGCCGCCACCGCTGCTGACATCAGGCGGTGGGGGCAGGTGGGGGCAGGTGCTCAACGAGGGCCACATTAATGATATGCATGGGACTAATTGGGCCTGTAGGCCATAGTTTGGGTGCCCCTGATCTAGTGCAACAATAAAATAACATGATATTTCATGAAAGCTGGCAAGACCTAGGAAGTATCAACTGGGAAACTAAGCAGGAATCTAACACTAACTTTGAATGGGACTATTTAAATTTCATGATACAGAGTCTAATGCTTGTTTTTACTTGTAACATTTTTTTGAGAGGGCACATAGCACCACATAATATTTACTGAGGAAAAGAACTGAAATTCATAGGTTGTTTTTGTGTAGGGTGGATGGTTTATGCTTTCCTGCAAGAAGGAAATGAGAGCCCAAATGATCAAAACACTCTGCATCAGAGTAATCCTTCAGGACAGCAAAGAGATTTTAGTAAAAGACAGAAGCCATTGGGATCCACAGCTTCTGTGCAGCTGAGTGAAGACTCACAAACAAGTCCCCTTAGGTTTCTTTAGAAGCATTTGTGAGCTCATTACATTCCCCAGGTAGAGCTGGGATGAATGTGTATTCCGATGCCAGCCCATGCAGCATTTATATAATTGATACTTTTGTTTTCTCTGAGACTAGAACCAGTCAAGCAATCATTTATGAACCTGAATCTGAAGTAGAAATATGCAAAACTAAACCTCCCCCTTTTTAAAATCCTTGTCAACTTTAATTGAACCCTATGATCACACATGGTTTGGAGCCAACCCATATAAAACAAATACAAAATCCAGAAGAACACTGGACTATTCCACAGCATTGAAAACTGAGCTGTTCCTTAGAAAAAAATATTTTGAAAAGAATATATCCTATAATGGGAGTGTATAGGTTTTCAATATAAGTTAAGATATTCTTCTTATGACTCCATTTTTAGCATTTTTGAACAATAATAAAACAAACATCTGAAAAATCATATGGAAACCACATCAGTCCTATTTTTAAAAATACTAGTTTTGAGTCATTTATACTTTGAGGTTTTCCCCAAAATGGTGAGCCAAAAATAATGTCTTGCAAAAAAAATGTCAGTGATTTATTGAACAGCAAACTCTCTAACAGGCAACCTTTGGCAACTTGGGGTGTCAGAGACTACAAGACATGTTTACTATTCTCCATTGAGTTGTTTTCTAATCTCAGATCATTAACACAGTTGTTGGGAGGAGATACCCTTATCCCTTTCTTCACCACTTTGGCCAGGTGAGCTGTTGTGTATGCAAGTTAATCATTGGTCACCGCACGCAACTCAGCTGCCAGCCATAGCGCAGCTGAGGAAACTCAGCCCATGCGACCCCAATCACCCAATCAGCAACTAGCACAGGAAACCTCCCCGCTATAAGTGATCCTTAGGAAGGTATGCAATAAACCTTAGTCAGGTTAGGTGAACCTTAGGAAGGTACGCAGTACGTCCCTAATGATGTTACTGCTACCGCAACCAATGAGTGCCTTTGGTGGGAAATTCAAATGCAGTGTATGATATATAAGGAGCTGCATCTCCACTATTTGGTTATGTACAGATTGACCATGCTACAATAAAGAAGTGTTTGGCCCACCTGCTGGCTCCGTCTGCAATCAATCTGCCTACATCAAATGAGCACAGATGAATCTGAAGAGAATAGGTTCTTGCTTCCATGCAGGTTCTACATGCCCGCAGGAATCCAAAGAAATCTCAGTTCTGGCTTGCATGCAGATCTAAACATGAGCAAGAGCTCCTCCTATTCAGACTCTTATTTAGTAAAGCAACAAGACAAGGGGGTGAAGCTGGTTGCCCACTCTATATTGATAATTCTGTATTAGATCAATGGAACTTTTAAAGGAGTTGTTTCACCAAGAAAAAAAAAGCATTAATTCAATGGCCCTACTCTACTGCAATTTACTGCATAGGACTTGGAGCATTCTGTAATCTAGAATCCACTTAAAAGCATATGCTTCAGTAAAAGAAAGGCATTAATCAAAATATTTGAGGTTTTTTTTGGGGCTCCTTGCTTATGTAGTTTGTGCTAGCAGCTAAGAAAAGAGCAAAGAAAAAAATCACCTTGGAGAAAAGAGACAAGCATGGATTATATATTTAAAATTTAATAGATTTCAGTTACCTAACATACTGCCCATAGGCTTCTAACAATAATGTTGTGTATGTAAGGATTTTAAATACTTTTGGCAAGTTCTATGTAGTTGCCCATGCATGTGTATGTACAGAAGCACATTGTGAAGGAGAAAATTCTTCTCAAGAATAGGTATGAAAGTGAATCAAATGAGCAGATATGTTTCTGTAAAACATATAGTGTCAGAGATGAAGAATTTATTATAATGAGATGGACAGAATTAGTCTAAACTGACTTTACTCCTCTATTCTTCTCAGCACAAATATTCATGTTAACAAAATCTGGATATCATAAAGGTGCCGGTATAGGTATTTTTAACCTAAAATTAAGTTTTTTTAAAAAATGAAGAAGAAAAGCTCTAGTAACAAATAAAAATCAGATAACAAAAATATATATTTAAAAAACAGGATACCCATCTCTATTCATTGTAATCTTAGGTGTACTTTCAAATAAGTCTTTCCACCAATGTGTATGTTCTTGTCAATAGCAATTATAGTTTTCTGTAAGTCATCTAAGAATATGTGTAGTGAGGGTCTCAAATGGTAAAGTATGATAGATTAAGTTTTAAAAATGTTACATCTGTTGTTCAAAAAGAATGATTGCCTTGTGTATCCTATCCCTCCTCCTCTCCTCCTTCTTCAGGTGCCGTATCCATTCCAGATATTGGCTATCATCATGGCAATAGTCTTCCTGTTCTTAACATCTCGGAACAGTTCTGCGAAGGACATGCCATACCAGTCTCTCAGGTTCTTCAGCCATGAAGTCCATCTACATCCAGGGCCTCTCTTCCCAGGGATCTTTCCTTGCAGAGCGAGTTGGAGTATTCTGTACTTTATATTATTCCTCACAATATGGCCATGGTATTGGAATTTTCTTTGCTTAATGGTCTTAAACAGTTCTTGTTCTTTATCTATCCAGCATAACACTTCTACAGGTTACCCTGATATGGTAATGGAGAAGACCATACTGCCAGCAACTAAACACTGATTGTCAGGCAGCAGTTAACTAACCTGACTACCCTCAGGACTAATAACCTTTGGCAGCAAAGTTCACAGGAAAGGATAATGGTCCCCATGTGGATTAAATCCAACTTGAATCCATCTTGATGGAGGGCAGCAGTTTCATCAATATTGGACTGAGGCTGAGGAGGACTTTCTGTGCCAAATGGGCACAAGACCAGAAAGTGACTCACAGAACTAGATCAGAGGTATGGTACAGGTGTCATGCTGTGATGCAGAAGGTTGAGGAAGACCACTGCATTATGCTACTCCCAGGACAATCCTGTCCCATACTTTTAAAAAATGTTTTGAGATAATCCTACACATCATAGAGGGATTGGGGATCTAGAATTCCAGGGGGCAGCCCAGTGATGCACTGTGGAAATTTTTACTACCCACTCAGTGGGTGTGGCTATCTGTGAGTGTGGCTATCTGTCGGTGTGGCCTCAATACCCCCCAGCCACCCTGCCCTCCCCCCCAAAAAAGAAGCACAAAAAGAAAGAAACCTACCTTGCTCTCTTTCTTCGTGGATATGAGGAGGAGGACGGAGGAGTCTCAGAGCAGTAGCGCTGCTGGGAGGTGAGCAGGGTGAGTTGGTGGGCTGGCACTGGCTGGGCTCCCCTTCCTAGCACCACTAGAAACACGTCCCTGCTGGCGGTGCAGCTGGAAGGTGTGGGGCAAGTTGGTGGGGTGGCGCTGGCTGGGCTCCCCTTCCCAGCGCTGCCGGAAATGCATCCCTGCTGGCAGCGCTGCTGGGAGATGAGTGGGGCAGGTTGGTGGCCTGGTGCCAGCTGGCCTCCCCCTCCCAGTGCTGCTGGAAACACGTCCCATTTGCCTCACCCAGGGCCAAAGGTGCAAGGGAAGTGTGGAGATGAAAGTGCGCCTTCGGCCCTGGGCGAGGCAAATGGGATGTGTTTCTTGCGGTGCTGGGAGGGAGAGGCCGAGAGGTGGGCATGGTCGAGAGGTGGGCATGACCTGGAATTTCTACTACTGGTTCACTAGAACTGGTGAGAACCGGCCACAGTACCACGCTGGGGCAGCCCCATTGTCTGGTCATGAACTTCTTATGTTGGATAAGTTGCTTGGTTGCTAATGACAATCACTAATGAGAAACCTGGCAGCAATGATTTTTCTGACTTTAAATCACTTTGTCTCCTTTACTGCAGCTTTTACATGTTGTTTCAGGCTATAGTGGATCAGGAGGCTTTCCCACCACCCCTCGAGTGAAGAGTCAGACACATGAACATGGGTTTAAACATCTTGGCCACTTTACTCAAAGCAACAATTAGTGACCAACCAATTTCCTGAGCTGTGATGTGACCGTGTAGCATGAACAATGGCTGAGAGCAGGATGCGCCTCACCACATCTTCTCCCCTTGATGAGGAGGGAGTTGCCTGCTAACAGCACTAATCTCCCCACCACTACTTCGGGCATTAAAGAGTGCTGCCTGACAGCTTCTGAGCTTTTGGATCCAGTGAGTGCCAAGGACCATGGTTACCCTGACTACCGTGATCTTAACATTTTGGATCCTTACCACTAGTAGGCACACCCCCCCCCCAGCCCTTACCCGAAAGTAATTGGGTCTCCATCTTTTACCTTTTCCTGCGCTACCTGTCAGTTGCCAAAACACAACCACTACCACACAAGAGCCCATGAAGGCAACCCCTGTGCATCAGTGTGGGATGGATGGGTGAAAAAACTGCTATCCCAGAGGTCAATAAGGGTTAACAGCAAAAAATTCCCACCCAGCCCGAATGTAACCAGCTAATTTCACACTGACCACCAAGGGTGGGTGGGAGGGGCATTGTTCTTCCTGCTGAGGGTTAGAAAGGGCCAGGGGTGAGGGGCCAGCCCTAATAAGGGCTGACTCCCAACTCCTCCCCCCCTTACCAGCTTGCAATGTGAGCCAAGTCCTCCTCCTCTCAGGAGAGGTGGGGCAAATGGACACCAGTGGGCATGCACCCACAGGCATCATCCATTGCCCACCATTCCCCAAGTGAAGAGTTGGACACATGAACATGGGTTTAAACATCTGGGCCATTTTATTCAAAGCAATAATTAGTGACCAACCACAATGAGCTGTGATGTGGCTGTGTAGCACAGAACAAAGGCCGAGAGCAGGATGTGCCTCACCACATCCTCTCCCCATGATGATATCCTAAGCTGGGAGTTGCCTGCTAACAGTGCTAATCTCCCCCACCACTACTTCAGGCATTAAAGAGTGCTGGCTGACAGCTTCTGAGCTGTTGGATCCAGCAAGCGCCAAAGACCGTGGTTAGCCTGACTACTGCGATCCGAATATTTCAGATCCTTAATACTGCCAGGCACCCAACGGCCCTTACACGAATGTAATTTAGTCTTCATCTTTTACATTTTCCTGCACTACCCATCACAGCAGATGGCATCACCTTGATGCACCCCCTGCCCCCACCAGGCCACAACATAGTTCACCTCACAGCTGCCATCAAAAGTTCATAGAAAACACACCCCAGCTGCAGTGGCCAAAAGCCATTGCGCCTCCATGTGCAGACAAGGGCGAAATACGCAATGGCATATTGTCAAACCATGGCTTCAGGAACATTCCTGCAGCAGGCGGCTGCCTGTGCCAGTAATTGCCAGGAGTAGGGGTACGCCATCCACACTCCATGCTCCACACAGCTCACAGCGCTCCCGACAGTGTCTCCTGCAAGAAAAGAAAAGGAGGGTGACAGCGACTTGTGCAGAACAAAGGCGAACAAGGGGCCCGCCGGAGTCAGGAGACCCAGGTCGGTTGCCTGAGCAATAGAAAGGACGAAAAGGGGGGACAGCAGGCCCGTGCCAACTGCAGCCATCACTTCTAGAATGCCTGATAGCATCTGTTGCCCCACATAGGAGGGTCACAATCCAATCAACGTGCTGCCCGCAACATGCTACGCATCTAGTTGACTGACCGTGGAGGATGTAAGGCTGGGTCCATTGTGATCAGTATCAAACTTAACCTATGTTCTAGTTTTGTACAAGAGAGGAGAATGCGCAACCAGGAACTCTGCTTCAAGCAGACGTGAACATACTCAGGTTGAAAAATTGTCCAAGTTACAATGCTGCTCAAAAGAAAATAGCTCCCTGAGCTTAATTTTCTATGCAGTATTTGAACAGTTGCCAAAGGACAGAACTCTGTTTTAAAACATCATTTAAATAAAGGATATCAAGCTCAAGACTGGCATGGCATTGTTCTTCCTGCTGCATTCTGCTTCCTGCTGCAAGTTAGAAAGGGCCAGGGGGAGAGGGGCTGGCCGTAATAAGGGCTGACTCCCGACTTCTCCCCCTACCAGCTTGCAATGTGAGCAAAGTCCTCCTCCTCCCATTGGACACCAGTGGGCATGCACCCACAGATGTCATCCATTTTATTCATTGCATGGCAATGTTTGATGAACATAGCATCAAGCTGGTTAGATTGTAATAGTTACATTTCCCTGTGCTTTTCTGGAAATGGTGACTTCATCAACAGAACCTGAAAAAATAGGATTTTTTAAAATGTTGACCAGAGAATTCTAGGGTTTGCACATAGAATTTTGTCAAACTCTGTCCTTCCTGCGGTGAGATTACATTAGATTTTGCCATCCCCCCCCCCCCCCAAGGTTTTGGCTAAATAAGTTTCAAATTCAGTACGAATGGGAATTTCACTTTTGATCTCTAGTTCTGGCAGACATTGCTAGTTTATTGGCAACTCACGTATCAAACATGAAAGGAAGCATCTTGAAGTGTTGAATTCAAGTCTCAATTGTATTTCTAATTATGCTTAGGCAAAAATTCATGTGTAACCAGGGTTTTAATCTTTGTAAATATATACATGCAGAAGGAACAACATTCTTTGAAAAAAATTCAGAACTCAGTTGTGGCATAAAGCCACAGACACTGAGAATTGCAGCCTTAGCATTATGCTTCACTGCAAGCAAATACACCAGCACAGTGTGGTGTACTTTAGCCTGTGCCAAATAGGTAGACCAATTTATACTCAATGAAATCTGCAGAACCATTATGGGAAGCCTGAAGCCAGCCTCTTGATAAAATCAATTAACTAACAGTTATTGCACACAGCAGCTTGTGGAGAGATGGCAGCTAGTAGAGAAAGACCCAAAACAATGAATGCACATCAACTCTTTGGCTAGGAAGGAAGAGGCTTTTTTCAGAACATCTGTGAATTTTTAATAGGAAAAACAGAGAATGCCAAAACTATCATATGGACAGAAAGAACAACCCATTTCTTAAAATGGATGGAATCTCAGGAAAGTCTTGCCTCCAGTCATACTTGATCACTTGGAAATCACTTAATAGGCTAAAGAATGGAGTTGGCCAGATCCAAAGCAAATCTAAGAAAATAGTGTTTGCACCAGCATAGTCTTTTGCAAGTACAGATTAAAACAAGCAAACTTCACACTTAGGTCAGTATAGTCTGTGCACTCAACACATACCACAGAAGATTTGACGTTTGATGTCACAAACTCTCTTAATGTTGCCCATAAAGGTAAAGGTAAAGGTTTCCCTTGCTCGAAAGCCAGTCGTATCTGACTCTAGGGTGCAGTGCTCATCTCTGCTTCCAAGCCGAAGAGCACAGCGCTGTCTGCTTCTGCAAACGTTTCCGTGATCATGTGGTAGGCATGACTAGACACCGGAGCGCACGGAACGCTGTTTCCTTCCCACCAAAGTGGTCCCTATTTATCTACTTGCAATTTCTTGCTTTCGTTACCCATTATTAAGTTAATAATGTTAACTTAATGTTAATTAATAATGTTGCCCATTATTAAGTTTAAAAAACCTGATATATTTATTCATTGTATTGCACTGTTTCTGACATGAACAAAGAAAGAAGAAAGTTGTAAAGGAAAGATGGACAACCTGTGGCTCTCCAGAGTTGGTCAGACTTTCCTAAGCACCAGCCAGTGGAACAGATGGGGAATGATGATGGGAGCTGGAGCAACATCTGGAAAGCTACAGTATACCGGAAGAGCCCTGGTGGCACAGTGGTTAAAATGCTGTACTGCAACCAAAAGGTTCAGTTCGATCCTGACCAGGGCTGAAAGTTGACTCAGCATTCCATCCTTCTGAAGTTGGTAAAATGAGTACCCAGCATGTTGGGAGTAAAATGCTAATTAACTTGTGAGCCACCCAGAGAGTGCACTAAGTGCTAAGGGGTGGTATATAAGTGCAATTGTTGCTTAAATAAAAGAGAGGAAGTATTTGTATGGCATAGGAGATAGAGTGGCAGGACAGGCCTGAAGAAATATGGCTTCAAATATATACTATCGGGCAGTATATAAGTGTGATTGCTTTGCTTTTTCTAACCCTGTTGTAGAGTAGGTGGGTAGAACTCTCAGCCACATACATTATTGCAAGAACTCAAATGCAGCCCTCTAGCCTCATACCAGGAGACCTCAGTGCCTTAAAAATCACTATTTTAAATATATTTTTTTGCAAAAGAACCATTGAGTCATCACAGGGGTCCCCAACCTTTTTTGCACCACAGACCAGTATCATGCTAAACAATTTTTCCATGGCCCGGTAAAGTGGGGGTGCTGAGATTGGATGTGCAAGAACATAATAAAACACAATGAAGTGCATAATATATAATTTATCAATTCGAGCAGTGAGGTATCACACTGCACACAGGTGGGGTGGAGCCCCATTGTAGTTAAGCAATATGGAGGAGGGGCCCAGCCACCTGCCTGTCTGCTGTGTTTGAAGCCTATGCTCTCACTCCATTTGCTGGGCAGACCTGGTAGAGTACATTGAGGGCAGAAAACTCCCAGTGCCAACCACCCTCACAGCCCAGTTTGGGACAGCCCATGGCTTGGTAGCAGTCCATGGCCTGGTGGATGGGGACCCCTGCTTTCTAAAGTGACCTCTCTGGGTGGTTCACAAGTTCATTAACATTTTACTCGCAACATGCTGGGTACTCATTTTACCAACGTCAGAAGGATGGAAGGTTGAAGGACATAGGAGGCAATTTTGCCATGTTTGGAGCCACCAGGAGATCACCTTTCCCACTTTCCAACCAAGTATGTAAATAATTTTAAAAATGACCACTGGTAGCATGGGGGTTATTTTCAAGAGAAGAATATTTTTGGGGTGGGCAGGACATCAGAGCAGGTGCAGCCATCCCATTTTCAGGAGGTGTTCTGTTTAGCTCTCTAATATCTAGAGGTCGCCCAACCATGCTCTGTACAGGTAGATCTAATTTGCTCATTAATAATAATTTTGCGTCAGGGATTACTCTGGGTTGAAAGAATTTTTGCTGGAGACTACTTACCTGTTAATGAAAAATCAATGAATGCTACTTTGCAAGGAGAAATGGGGTGCAACAAAGGCCTTAAGGACAGGTAATTGTATCTCAGCAGAGGGTATCTCTTGATACTTATGTATCAGCTGTAATGCATCATCCTCTTTGTTGAGAAGTGCTGGTTGTGTGTGGCTTTCTGCATCACTGAGTCTGCAGTAATCAGTGAAATGGTTCTGAGACTGTGCAAAGAATAAATAACTTTAGGAACTTGAAAGAGCCCATCACTGTAGGCAGCACGGCTTCTTGGGCTATACTCTGGCCACTGGAGTGAGTGCTTCATCCAAGAATAGCTTGTACATTACTGAAAATGTGCTATTTCTCATCAAAAATGCCAGGAGGAGGGCTACAAACTAAATGTCATGATCATCATTTGGGGGTTGGGGTGAGGAGAGGAATCTTGATAAAATGGCCAATGTTCTGAGTTCTTTAAACGATACCTCTCTACCTGTAAATCTAGTTTGTACAAATTAATGGGTTATTTCCTATACTCTGTTAAAATAATTGGCCACTAGAGTGAAACTGGATGTTAAAGAAGGGCTATTTCACTTTTAACAGGTTTGTTTTCCCTTTAAAAGTTTAAAGTTAATCTGCATGTTTTTTATTCTCGGTGATGACCATTTCCGAGTCTGCTAACGTTTTAAACATCTATCATTTTGCTGTAGTTTTTGTGCAATCAGGGCAGGGGTCAAATCTCCTCCTTCTCTTTGTAATATTAGCTCATTGGTGCACAACTCAGATGTAGAACCCTGCTCACCAACTCTGTGAATGTTATAAATATACGGTATCCAGCTTTTATGATACACAGTAGGACATCCCTCAAAGGTATTTTCTACATACAGAGAAGGCAGATAAAATCATGCTGATTATTACAAATGATACAATGATGACTTTCTACCTGGAGTCAAGCCATCCATTTTATCATCTTCTCATACCTTAGTCTATTATTATCTGCAGAGATTTCTATTGGTACCAGAATCTGAGACAAAAATTATTCATAGCCTAAAGCACTGCTTTAGGGTAGATGCTAATTTTCATTTTAACAAGCCATCAAGTCAAGAAAGCATCTAGCAGCCAGTACTACAGGCAAGGCATCAGCTAAAAGGACTGAATAGATTAACTGGATAAGTAAATATAATATACTAATGTGCTTATATATTCATGCCTACTTAGAAGTAAAGTCTTATAATTTTCAATGGGACTTATAAAAATCATTATGTGCCATCCGGTTGATTTTGACTGGGCGGTGCTCCAGGACTTTGCACTTTGCACAAGACCACACAATATGTCTTTCTTCATGGGAAGCACAGTAGGGAATCAAACTTTCAGCCTCAGGCAATGCAACCAGGTACCTTACTCCTAGTTAAATGGATGTACAACTCTAGTCTTCCTCAATTAATACTACATTTTGCTTGCTTTTCAATTTCAAATTCATTTCTCAGCAGCTCAATGAGAAATAGTGAGGAAGAATTCTTTTTATCCTCTCAGCAAGATTTCTCTGGTCAAGATTTTTTTTGCAAGAAATTTCAAAGAATTTTTTTCAGGATGATTTTTCCTAGAAAAAGCATCCATCTCACAGAATTGTTATGAGATCTGTGACAAATAGCAATATTTCTGCATGAAATTCCCAGTACAAAACTTGCCTGTTTCTTGTGTGTGTGTGTGTGTGTGTGTGTGTGTATGCCAAGAATATATATATATATATATATATATATATATATATATATATATATATATATATATATATATATATATATATATATATATATATATATATATATATATATATATATATATATATATATATATATATACATATTCTTGGCACCTATTTTGTTACAAGTTAAATCTACCTGGATAGGCTAGCTTTATTCCTCTAGCTATTGAAAGTTGTGCTATGCCCTTTCCAGATTCCAGATTACAATAGAACTGTTTGTATTGACATAGGGGTGCCCCCTGATTGAAGAAAACCATTCCAGTCTAGTTCCAGTATGGATCACTTGGAAATACTGTATTCAGCACATGGAAGGTTGAATTAGTTAAGATATATACCTTCGATACCTTGGAGTCATTATTCAACATGGAGTCCTATGAATGGATGTCTCCATGATGACATTCCGCACAACTTCTGTCCATAATGATCTGATCTGTCCCTGCCTGTTCTTCTCCAACATTTTTTAAAAAGAAAATCTTCCCATCTGCAAGGTGGTCTTCCCCTGGGTTTTTTTTTTTTTTTTTTGCGATCTCTCAGATACTAATTCATTATTCTGCTGCTCCATTTATTGTCACTTGTGCATACATCATGGCAGCCCATGACCAGCCCATGTTCATCAGGTATTCTGTTACTATGTCTTTTAGCAGTGATCTCTAAGAACTTTATTAACTTCCACACTGTCAAATGCCTTTTCAAAATCTACACACTATATACACTGATAAGCAATTAAAAGGAAACAATTGTGACACCATATTCAGCAAATGTGAAGTAAAATGATGGAAAAGGGGAAAGAGTTGAGCTTTGCTGACTGATTGCTTCATCCTCCCAGTTGAGATAATGAATGTTCTCCAAACATAGAGAGTGTGGAGTGAGTACCATATTGTCACGAACACTGTGCATACTTTTTTGTTTGCAAAGCTGTTGAGCAGATTACAGATAGATCCCGCATTGGCTAGATAAAGGTAAAGGTCTCCCTTGCTCAAAAGCCAACCAGATCCAACTCTAGGGGGCAGTGCACATCTCCATTTACAGGCAAAGAGGCAGAGCTCTCTGCATCTGTAGACATTTCCATTGTCATGTGTCAAGCATGACTAGTTGTCAAAGCACACATAACACTGTTACCTTTCTCATCTAAGTGGTCCCTACTTATCAACTTGCATTTTCTTGCATTTGAACTGTTAGGTTGGATGGAGCTGGGGCAGGTGACAGGAGCTCAGTCCATCATGCAGCAGGCTCGAACTGCTGATCTGCTGACTTTCCAATCATCAAGTTCAGCATCTTAACCACTAAGCCACCACAGCCTCATTGGCTAGTATAGTTTAATATTGATTTAGAACTATGGTGTGTATGTGTGCATATGTGATTGCTTTCTTGTTTGGGCATCAAATGATTGGGGTTCAGTCAGTTTTTAGCACAGTATTTTGACAAGGTCAAAAGTATGACACTGAAACAAAGTCTTCAGAGCAGTATAGAACTGGAAAACATCTGTAGTGCTGTCACAGCTGATATTTATCTCTGAATTGGTTAAATACCAATGGGGACCAAATAACCACAACAGTCACTTCAAATTACATCTGGGTATCAAGGTATAAGTCATTTACGTGCCCTCTTCCTGGCTTACCAGGATTGTAGCTTCCAAACTTGCTCCATCTCTCTTCAGAGAATGAGAATAAATCACTGTTGTCGTTCATTTGAAGTAAACAAAGAAAAATGACCCCAAGAAAAATTAGCTTGACTAATTCTATAAGCTTTATTCATTCACATTTTTTCTATGCACAATACCACAAGAATTGTAAAAACATGTAACTATTTGAGAGGTCAAAAACACATGCCCTCTACATATATCACTTGTCTCTCCTCAGTTGAGGTTTGGCTCCTTCTGTTGTATGAACAAAGCCCCTTTTTCTGTCTCTGATTTGATGTCCATCACAAAGGATATTATTCCTCATTGTTAATCTTAATCAAAAGAAGAAGAAAAGTCAAGCAAATCATAAAAGCTGCCTTTCTTCCATTTTATCCAGTGAACCATCTTGATAGGTTTCATGGCAATGTAACAACTCTGGATTTATAGTTCTTTGTGTGTTTTTATGCAAGTGATTGGGAGTTTTGAACATATGGAAATCCAAATAACACACTGGATTAAATCAGATCATAATCTATAGTGACTAATCAGTACCTGCATTAAACTGGATGAGGATCTAATGCAATCTACTAATGCAAAAAAAAAAAAGAACTCTCAAATGCTCTCAAAAGCCAAGATCAAAGGCAGCATACACCCCACAATACCAAATGCCATGAATTTTCAGAAGGGTTGGTTTTCCTCTTGTTGCTTCATAAGGACACCTACCTTCCATTGTATGAACTGTAATTTGGATTTTAATAAGATTTTGTTCTTATCCGTTATACCTCTTGTGGTATTGTGCACTCAAGCTACTCTAGTTTTCTAAATAATCAAATTTTTATAAACAGCACTATGCTACTTGAATTTGTCATAGTCTTTTTCATCCTTGAGCACATCCTGAATTCCTGATCCAATCCCTATTGAAATTGCAGCTTTAAGTTGCACTCTCAACAATTACAAGTTGAATAGTCTACATGTAGAAGGTAAGAGCAGCAACGGCTGCTAAGCTACTACCTGGATTGCTGCCACTGCTCTTCGGCAGCTTAAGACATCCATGACCAGCATAACAAGAACACAGAAAGCATAAACATCACCATAAATAAAAGTATGAATATAATAATGTATATAATAGCTTAAAACATCAGAGATTGTGAGGAAGGAAAAACATCATTCTAAGCCAGGGGTGCCCAACCTTTTTGGGCCATGAGCCAATCACGTGGTTCAGCGGGCCAGTCATGTGGTTCCTCCCACTGGAAGTGGAAGTAAAATGCACTTGTGCAAGGGCAGAACACTGCCATAAATGCACCTGTGAATGTCATAAACACATTTATGACAACTGCGGGTGCATTTATGGCAGTGTTCTGCACATACACGGGTGCATTTTACTTCTGCTTCCAGCACCAGAGAGGGAGGCATGGGCCAGATGAATTGGCATTGGGGGGGGGCGTATCCTGCCCATGGGCCAAGGTTTGGGCACCTCTGCTCTAAGCATTCTAATGTTGCTCTCTTTAGCTTATCTCACCATGAAAGAAAATCCACCTTTAACATTCCTTGTACTACTTATGTTTGAGTGATCTTGTAAGTTCTCCAGTCCAGGTCAAATATGTACTTCAGTTTCCTATGTGCAGTTTTCAGGAAAGTGAGAAACATCTTTCACAATACATCAACTTGGCCTTTAGTGATGACTTAAGTGTAAGTCATGTAAGATTTAATTGGGAATAGGAGTACAGTATCTAAAATGTAAGTGTTCCAACCTCTCCAATGAGTACTGATTTTCAAATGTTTTGTTTTGAGACAAAACAGACTTTTGTAGATTCTGCTGGAGCTTAGAATGTGGCATTGAAACATGCAAATAACACCATTCAAAAGTGGTTAATCACATTTAAACTGCTACTATAATGCATTGGGGAATATCTGATCTTAAACATTTACACTGCTTAAAACTGATTAGAGATTTATTACTTAAAATGCAGAATTAAATGGCTTGGGTAAAGGCATTACTTTGTTGTCATTTACATATTACTATTAGCACAAGGAGGAAAAATATCTTGACAAATCTCATCTACTTCAAAGCAGACCACAGACACTCATGTACAACATCAGGGAATTGACTCTCTTTATGCTTTCATGTGAATCTTTCTTACACTCTGATCTGTTTTTTGCAAGCTGCCAGTAAGAATTCAGATCATCTAATGTTTGGAAAAGTCACAGTATATTCTCTTTAAATACCAGCAATCTTTTGTGATTGTCAGCTTTTAAACACTTCCTTTTTGAGCAGGTCATTATGGCTCTTCTGGTTAACATTTTATGTTCTGATATGGCTTCATTCTGGCATTTAGGACAGCTCAAAAATTCTGCTCTTATCAAAACAATGGGGAAAAAATCTTTAATGCATCTGCTTTTTCATGGTCTAGATAGTGTGACTCTGAGAAGAGCTCTATTGCAACTTGTAACCTAAAAACCATACTGTGATATTTATGGATCTGATAAGAATGCAGATGAAGACCAAAGCACAGCCAGTGGGCAAACTGGAAACACCTTCCTCCTGTCTTGCACAAATAGACTGGCAAGGAATATCATTCTGTCTGCTTCTCCATTCATATCTTCCAAGAGACAAAAGGAGGAATATAAATCTACACTCACCTTGTCTTCACATGCCAGAACAAGGAACTGCAACATTTATCTTACTTTGGGGTGGGGGTGGGGGTTGAGGCATTTTATAGGATATTTGAGAAGAAAAGATATCAAGAATGATTTTGAAGCAAAATTACAGGCCCAGCACTTTAGCATAAATTGTACAAAAAGACCATGGTTGCAGCTTTGTCTCATGGTTGCTCATTTGTACAGAGAGAGAGTTTGTGCAAATTCAGGCTGGCTGGATAGTTCAGTGAATCAAATACCTTGCTGCACAGCCAAATGTTCAATTGTCTGCTGTGCAGAGGAGCCAGCATGTGTGGCCCTGGGTAAGCTGCACAGTACAAAGATGCCCCCAGAAGAAAGGAATGGGAGTAATCTCTACCTAGAAAACTCTGGAAAGGGCCCCCATAAGTCAGAACTGACTTGATAGCACACAATTATCACTCCGGTTGCAAGGTACAGAGACTTTGAAGAGAAAATAGTATCCTCTTCTCTCACTTTCACCTAGAGGT
The DNA here is from genome assembly GCA_035047345.1 of Bradypodion ventrale. Lineage (NCBI taxonomy): Eukaryota > Metazoa > Chordata > Lepidosauria > Squamata > Chamaeleonidae > Bradypodion > Bradypodion ventrale. Next base: position 71,574,430 of record JAWDJE010000005.1, on the reverse strand, counting down.
GAGGAATCATACAGGGTTTGAAAAATACTTGCTAAGACCTCTTGTTATATGAAAGAAAGGCAGCACATTGCATACTAAAAATAGTTTGCAATGAGGCGAAACCTACTGTGGTGGCACAACTGCTTTTCTGTGGTTCCATAACTCCCTGCCTGGCAGAAGATTTCTAGCTAGTCTTAATCCTCTATAGTCAGCACCACTTTGAGATGGGATTACACTCCTATGTCATCAGCTGCTACTTGTATCTGAGCATACATTTTTCCTGGAAGTCTTTTTTTCTTCCAGTTGATGGATGTGTCTCTATTGACTCGATAAAACAGTTCTCAACCTTTTAAAGCCAGGGGCCAGGTCACGCTCCCTCAGATAGCTTTGGGGGCTGGACAGCCATTTTTGCCCTTAATCCAACACATGGCACTTCTGGGTGTGGTGGAGGTGGTGGTGGGCCACATGAAATGGCACTGTGGGCCAGATGCAGCCTGTGGGCTGCAGGTTGAGAATTCCTGCAATAAACTGATCCTGGAATGAAACGTGCGACCACACACTTTACACTGAATAAATGTTGAAGGGCATAGTTGAGTTTGATGAAGCTTTCGTGCTTGTTGCTTAGCCTCTTTATGCCTGCGATGTTCTCCTTCAAAGTGATCAGTAGCAGCAGAGATGGTTTGACACCAACGTGGGTGATCTACGGCCACTGCCTCTCAAATTTGCAGGTTTACACCGGACACCTTCATGGTTTGTTTCAGTTGATCCTTATAATGCTTCAAAGAAGCTCCATGAGGTCTTGTACCAGAGATAAGTTCCCCATAAAGAATTTGGCAAGGAAGCCTGGAACCATCGAAATGGTGGACATGCTCCATCCATCTAAGATGATGGCCTATGATGGAAGCTTCAATACTATTTGCATGTGCCTTCTTGAGAACTGTGATAGATAGATAGATAGATAGATAGATAGATAGATAGATAGATAGATAGATAGATAGATAGATAGATAGACAGACAGACAAACAGACAGATTGATTCCTTTATTGGCCAAGGGTGCTAACACATATGCTTCCCCCCTCCCCCCCATGGATCAATAATGCAATAAAATCACATAATTTAGTTATTCAGCAAGTTGATGGCATTTGGAAAGAAACTGTCCTTGTATCTGGTTGTTCTGATATGTAATGCTTTGATGCGTCATTTCAATGGTAAAAGCTGGAGCAGATTATTACTGGGATGAGTGGAGTCCTTATATATTTTCTCTGCTCTCTTTTGGGCTCGTGTAATATATAGATCTTAAATAGAAGGTAGATTAACAGCAATATATTTTTTCTGCAGTCCTACTTACTCGCTGGATTCTGTGTTTGTCTTGTTTAGATGCAGAACCAAACCAGACAATTATAGAGGTGCAGATGATAGACTCTATAATCCCTCTGTAAAATTGAATCAGCAGCTCTTTAGGCAATATAAGCTTCCTGAGTTGATGCAGAAAGAACAGTCTCTGTTGTGCTTTCTTAATGATGTTCCTAATGTTAGATGACCATTATAAATCTTGAGATATAACAGTACCTAGAAACTTGAAGGACTCCACTATTAATACTGGATTATTTAATATTACAAGCAATAGAGGTCAAAATCTCCTAAAGTCCACTATCATTTCTACGGTTTTACCTGCATTCAGTTCAAGATTATTTTGGCTACACCACAGGACTAGTTGTCCAATCTCTTTTCTGTATATGGACTCATCGCTGTCTCAAATGAGACTAATCACTGTGGTGTCATCTGCAAACTTAACTATTTTAACCGAAGAGTCTTTTGACATGGACATCACCAGATGGCCAACACCGAAACCAGATTGACTACATACTCTGCAGCCAAAGATGGAGAACCTCCATACAGTCAGCAAAAACAAGACCTGGAGCAGACTGTGGCTCAGATCACAACCTATTGATCGCAAAATTCAGGCTTAGACTAAAGAAAATAGGGAAAACACGGAGACCAGAAAGATATCACCTAGACAGCATCCCTAAAGAATACACGGTGGAGGTGATGAACAGATTTAATGGCTTAGATTCGGTAGACAGAGTACCAGAAGAATTATGGACGGAGATGAGGGACATCATGCAGGAAGCAGCAAAGAAAACCATACCAAAAGAAAAGAAGAGTAAGAAAGCAAAGTGGTTGTCTGATGAGGCTCTTAAAATAGCAGAGGAAAGAAGGAACGCAAAAGCCAAAGGAGAAAGGAAAACTACAATCATTTGAACACAGAATTTCAAAGAAAAGCAAGGAGAGATAAGGAAAACTACCTAAAAGAACAGTGCAGAGAAATGGAGGAAAACAACAAAAGAGGCAGAACCAGAGATCTTTTCAAAAAAAATCGGGGAAATTAAGGGAACATTTAAAGCAAAAATGATAAGGGACAAAGAAGGAAAGGAGCTAGCTGATGCAGAAGAGATTAAGAAAAGATGGAAAGAGTACACAGAGGAACTCTACAAAAAGGACCTCAACACTCCTGACAATCACAATGATGAAGAAGTAGAACTTGAGCCAGACATCCTGGAGAGCGAAGTCATAAAGGCCCTAAAGAGCACTGCAAACAACAAAGCTAGTGGAGATGATGGTATCCCAGTTGAATTTTTCAAAGCGCTAAAAGATGACGGCGTCAAATTACTGCATTCAATATGCCAGCAGATTTGGAAAACAAAACAATGGCCACAGGATTGGAAAAGATCAGTATACGTCCCAATCCCAAAAAAGGGCAATGCCAAAGAATGTTCAAATTATCGAACAATCGCGCTCATCCCACACGCCAGTAAGGTGATGCTCAAGATAATACAGGATAGACTTCAGCAGCATGTGGAAAGAGAATTACCAGAGGTGCAGGCAGGTTTCAGAAGAGGCAGGGGGACTAGAGACCACATTGCCAACATACGCTGGATCATGGAGAAAACAAAGGAATACCAGAAACAAGTTTACTTTTGTTTTATTGACTACACTAAGGCATTTGACTGTGTGGACCACAACAAGATGTGGCAACTAATTAAAGAGATGGGAATACCAGAGCACCTCATATGCCTCCTGAGAAATCTGTACATGAACCAAGAAGCAACAGTTAGGACAGAACAGGGAATGACAGAGTGGTTTGGAATAGGAAAAGGAGTAAGACAAGGCTGTATTTTGTCACCATGCCTATTCAACCTATACACAGAGCACATAATGCTCAGTGCAGGGATGGAGGAATCACAATATGGGATTAAAATCGCTGGGAGAAACATCAACAATCTGAGATATGCAGACAATACCACCCTAATGGCAGAAAGTGAGGAAGACCTAAAGAATCTCTTGATTGGGCTGAAGGAGGAGAGTGCAAAAGCTGGCTTGAGACTAAATATCAAGAAAACCAAGATAATGGCAACAGGCCCAATCAGTTCCTGGAAAATAGATGGGGAAGAAGTAGAAGCAGTGACAGATTTTACTTTCTTAGGATCAAAGATCACTGCAGATGGGGATTGTAGCCATGAAATAAAAAGGCGACTGATTCTTGGGAGACAAGCAATGAGAAACCTGGGGAACATAGTGAAAAGCAGAGACATCACATTGAAAACAAAAATTAGAATAGTCAAAGCAATGGTTTTCCCAGTAGTAATGTACGGATGTGAGAGCTGGACAATTAGGAAGGCTGAACGCAGAAGAATAGATGCCTTTGAAATGTGGTGTTGGAGGAGGGTTTTGAGAGTCCCCTGGACAGCGAGGAGAACAAATAGGTCAATCTTAGAAGAAATTAACCCTGACTGCTCATTGGAAGGTCAAATAGTAAAGATGAAGCTAAAATACTTTGGACATCAAATGAGAAGGGAGGATTCACTTGAGAAGGCATTGATGTTGGGAAAGGTGGAGGGCAAAAGAAGAAGGGGGAGGCCAAGGATGAGATGGCTAGATGGCATTGTAGACGCAATGGGCACAGAGCTGGGAGGGCTGAGGGGGATGGTGGAGGACAGAGGCGCCTGGAGAACAATGGTCCATAGGGTCGCAAAGGGTCGGAACCGACTGTGCGACTGAACAACAACAACAAATCTTTTGAGACGCAATCATTGGTGTACAGGGAAAAGAGAAGTGGAGAGAGCACACAGACCTGAGGAGCTCCTGTACTGATTGTCCTGATTTCTGATCTAGTTGTACTCAGCTTCACCTGCTGCTTCCTGTCCGTTAGGAAACTTATAATCCATGTACAAATATAGTCCGGTACTACCAGCTGTCTTAATTTAGCTATGAGGATGCCCGGAAGGATGGTGTTAAATGCTGAACTAAAGTCGACAAAAAGGACCCTTGCTTAGGATTTTGGAGATTCAAGATGGTTTAATATGTAATATAAAGTCATATTTACAGCATCTTCCGTTGATCTATTTGCACGATAAGCAAATTGCAGTGTATCTAATAGTGGATCTATGATGGTTTTCAGGTATGCCAGCACAAGCATCTCCAAAGTTTTCATGACCACAGATGTCAAGGCAACCGGTCTAAAATCATTTAGTTCCTTAGTAGAAGGTTTCTTTGGCACTGGAATAATAGTAGAATATTTAAAGCAGGATGGAACATAGCACGTCTCCAATGATTTATTAAAGATACAAGTGAAGAAGGAGGCTAGTTGTTCATAGTCATAGTGTGACATCGTCATCACACTTGATGTTCAAGATGGACCTTAGGTTCTGTTGGTGAAAGCACTCAAGCTTTTTGATGTGTTGACGATAGAGGATCTATGTTTCCCAGCCATAAAACGTTGCGATAACAACAGCTTGAGATTAGTCTGAGTTGTTAAATCTTTGTTCATGAAGACCCGGTGTTATAGACAACCAAAGGCAGAATGAGCAGCACCAATTCTCTTTACCACATTCTGTTCACAGATGCAGTTTTTAGATAGAATGCGACACACCGGAGCAGGTAGATACTCCTATATATATCTAGACTAACATTCAAGTAGATACAGGAGCACAACTTTCCTCCCCCCCATCTCCTTCCATTCAACCTAACATTTGATGAATAGTAACTAATTATCCGAAAGAGAATAAAATAACTTTTAGTCAATTAGGGGTGTATATATAGAAATACCGCGTAAATGAAAGGAAATCATTGTTTTATAAATATACATGCAAATTCATTTAGACACTTGACCAGAAGAAATGGTTTCTAGGAATAGTTTGTTGTTTGTTAAATTTAGTGCCAATAAAACACCTCCTGGCTTGCAAACAATAATCCTCCTTAGTTTATGGGACTGCTTGGCCTTCACCTTTTCTAGAGAGACACATATTTTATTACCTGTATGATCCATTCATAGTATTATTGCTTAACTGCTCATTTACATTGACATTTATAGCCTTATCCAAAATTATGGCACATTTCAAAGAATGTTGAATTTAGAGACCAAGCTCTTCACTATAATGTACAGCAACATCTAGGTCCACAGAGTTATAATCCTCTGCAGTAGATGAAAAAATATTCTCTCTTACTCTCACTTGATTCTCTACCATAAACCCTCTTTAGGTTGTCCTAACCACTAGAGCAGGCATTCGCAACCCCCTGCCCACAGGATTAATCTTGCCCATGAATCTCATTAATCCAGCCTACAGTGGCCACCCGGGCACTTCTAGACCCACCACCACCACCGAAAGTCACGATATGTTACTTACTGCCACGGCAGTAAGAGGCTTTGTGGAGCAATTTCGCTCCATTTGGATAATTTTCTGATACTTCCTCACTTCATTTCGGCTGCTTGAACACGCCACTCAGCAACTTCCAATGCCGGGAGGAGCTTGAGTCATTGGTTTGGTTTCTAGTGCGGAACCAGGAAGTTGCCCAGAAGCACATTTGAGCAGCCAAAATGAAGTGGGGAAGCATCGGAAAATTATCCAAATGGAGCAACTATGTTCAGAAAAGCCTTGTGCTGCCATGGGAAGTGGCAGAGGCTGTGCAAAAAACTGGAAAGATGGGCTCCACCAGCAGCGGCAGCACCTCCGTCGCCCCTGCTGCCGATGATGACAAAAACATAAGTCCAGGGAGCAACTACGCCTCTGGCCCCTGCGGCTGCATGCCAGGGGAGTGTGTGGCCAGTGGTTCCCTGCACTAGTGGGAACCAGGAGCTAAAAAAAAAAAAGATTGGTTGTAAGATACTGCCTTTCAAGGTGAGTGGGAGGGACAACTTTCTCCTTCTCTGGGGAATGGGATTTTAGTCTGCTTAGAAACAGATCTAGGAGGTCTTATTATTCTGTTGCTCAGTATAATGACCAAGATTTTGGGGAATTGTAGTGCAAGAACATCTGGTGATCCATGTGTTGAAACCACTGATCTAAACAATGCTGCTATCTTCTTAATTCTTTTGTCACTCATTAGAGTGAAAGAAACATGTTATTTCTTTCAAGGGAACATGTTCTTTCACAATAATACAGATGATACAGGGCAGCATGTGGACTGGGACAGGATGGGTCCATCTCTTCAAAATTTCAAGAGCCTTCAATTCATAGACAAATGAGAAAGGAGACAGTTCAGTTGTGTTGTTAAGGTTGTTGACTTTATCTTCTCTAATGCTGTGCATTACTTCAGAAGATTTCTTTTGTTTCTATTATTCAATGCTTTGAAAAGCAAACAAATTCAATTCAGTCTGATTGATTGATTGTAATTATATTCCACCCATCTGAGATAATTATCCCACTCTGAGTGGCAAACAACAGTTAAAATGTTTTACAGAAATCATAACATCCAATATAAAATTAAACATAATACAGAAACAGTACCCAATAAACCATAAACAATAAATTATTCCACTAGTTTCCACTCCTCTTTCACCTGTATGATATGTTCTACATACAGATTAAACAGACAATGAGATAAACTGCACTCTTTTTTGACACCTTTGCCTATAGGAAACCATTCTATCTCTCCATGTTCTGTCCTAACAGTAGCTTCTTGTCCACAATGCAGGTTTTGCACCAGTACAATCAAGTCAGTGGTGGGCTCCAAAAAATTACTACTACACTGTGGGCATGGTATGGTGGGCATGGCCAGGGGAAAGCCCTGCATTGTACCAAAATTAAGACTTGACTACTTTATTTCAAAATTTGGATGGGCAGGGCCAGCCAGAATTTCTGCTACCAGTTCTGGTGAACTGGTGTGAACCTGCTGATGTCCACCACTGAATCTAGTGCTGAGACACACCTATCTCTGTCAGAACAGTCCATAGTTTCTCATGATTCACACAGTCAAAGGCTTCGCTGTAGTCTATAAAGCACAAGCGGATCAATCTTCATCTGAATCTAGTCCAGCTTTCCATATATATTTTGTACAGTTTGAACAGATAAGAAATTAAAATGCAACATTTTGTGACATATTTATGTAGAGAAAACAATTCTGTCTGTCCAAATTGTGTCTTAATGGTACCTTCCTGTACATATTATAGGTTATGTAGTAGGACAATTAAGTGCTTAGACACACCTATTTCTTTCAGAACAATCCATAGTTTCTCATAATCCACAAAGTCAATGAGTTGGCTGTAGTCTATAAAGCATAGATTGAATTTATTCTGAAATCCTTTGGTGTACTTCATTACCCAGTGGATAATATTTATTTATTTATTTCAGTTTCTATACCGCCCACTTGGCCAAGGCCAACTCAGGATGGTTCACAGCATAATAAAAACACAATTAAAAACATAGATAAAACTGCTTTAAAAACTACCCAACCACTCACTAAAAAAAGGGTGCAGGGGCTGAGGGTGCTGGGATTCGCTATACCAGCCACCCCACAGAAGTCACCCCTCCACCTGCACCCCATACTTGGCCTGCCAGCCAGGTTTTAAGTTCTTTCCTGAAGGGCAGCAATTCCATCTGGAGACATAACTCTGTTGGTAAGAGGTTCCAGAGAGCCAGTGCGGACACAGAGCAGGCCCTCCTCCTTGTGCTGGAGAGGCGAGCCCCTCTAGCGGATGGTACAATGAGAGAGCCCCTCCGGTCCGCTCTGGTTGGATGGACAGACGTCCTTTGGGTGATGCGGTCTCTTAGGTAACCTGGCCCAATACCATGTAGGGCTTTAAAGGTCAAAACCAGCACCTTGAATTGCACCTGGAGGCAAACTGGTAACCAGTACAGCTCCCGGAGCAGAGGCGAGGCATGAGCATAATGCCCGCACCCCATCACTACCCGAGACGCAGTGTTCTGGACCAGCTGCAGCCTCCAAATGGTCGACAAGGGCAGCCCAATGTAGAATGCATTACAATAATCAAGTCTGGAGGTGACCAGAGCATGTGTGACCATGAGCAAGGAATCCCTATCCAGGAGCAGGCGCAACTGGCGAATTACACAAAGTTGTGCAAAGGCCCTCCTGGTTATGGCCACCACCTGCTCTTCCAGCAGCATATGCGCATCCAGAAGGTCCCCCAAGTTGCGCACTGGGTCTGTCTGGGGCAATGTAACCCCATCCAAGACCAAGGATGGCAGCTCCCGGGATAGTATGGGACCCCAAACCCACAGCCACTCTGTCTTGCTATATTTCCTTTATGATCTCAAGTGCCTCTTCCTTTTCCTAATCCATCTTAAATATCAGGCATTTCTCACTCCATATTAGGTAAAAGCCTTTGTAGCAACATCATAAGCATTATCTGCCTTCATTTTGGCAATTTCACACCTGGCCTAAACATAGGGAAAAAAACTTGCTTGTAGGAATTTGTTGGTATAATTTTTTTTGTGTTAGGATTTTGACAGATTCAGACAGAGGTGGGCATGCATGTGTTTAAGTATGTTATGCAATCACATGAATATGCCACTTAATATTTCTAAAGAAGCTAAAGAACTCGTTATCTAGTGAAAAATTGGCAAACATTTGAATAAAATTGACTCAGATTTTTCTTTTTTGGCTCAAGTTGCCAGTAAGTAAAGGCAATTAATGAAAAAGAGTACAGCAGTTTTGAACAAAAGTCATTGCATTAAAGGAAAGGTTCTCAAATCACTAGAAAAAAACTATCCAGCATCTGGAAAAAAAGGTTCTTTTAAAACATAGTCCACCATTACTTTTCTCAAAGATAAATCTCCTCGGACTTCAAAAGATAGCAAGTGAGAGCACAGCATAAATTATTAATATTTCAGGGCTTCCTCCACTGGTGATAGTCTTCAAAAATATCAATGGTCATCAATAAGGAATGTCTGTGAGACATGTTAACTATATACCTTCAGTATATATTCTTGACTCATCTATTTTAAAGGCTTTCCATATAGATTTGCTTTTCTGAGGCAATGCCCTATCAAATATATATTGGTAAGCAGCTGCAGATGATTTTCTCCCAAGAGTCTGCATATATAAAGCTTTAACAAGTGGAGTAACTATTGGTCAAGGTCAGCATTTCTATCATTCTATACCTTTTTAATGAAGATGGTTGATACTGGTTAAGGTATGTGTGTGTGTTTTCTCCCCTCATTTTGTCTCTTATTTGTTTCTTGGTCTCAAAGACAAAAGGCCCAAACTGGAACATTGTGTTCCATTTTCATCAGTCCATTTCAGAAAGGGGAAGGGAAGGAAAGGGAAAGAAAGAATCTCACCAAGTATGGCCTCTGACATTTTTCTATCTCATGTGAAGAACAGGATTATTCCTTCACTACTACCCCATGTTCAATAGCCAAATAGGCAGGCAATCAAATTTTAATTCAAAACTAATAACAGCAGAGCAGCCTTAGGGGTCACATAATTTGTCACAACACACACTGCCATTCACATCTAGCTGTTAATCTCTAAGTCTAACCTGGATCTGACCCTGAGCAGCATTTCAACTAGTGGCCTTAGGTAACATCTCAGCTGTAGAAGGAGCTCTCAGGAAAGGTTTGCCTGGAGCTCTCCCCCCCCCTCCCATCACCAGATTTGAAAAACCAGGATTTCTCAAAATTGGGCCCCCAGATGTTTTTGAACTTCACTTATCAGAAGCCCAAGTCACTACACTTGCTGATCAGGGTTTCTAGGAATTGAAGTCCAAGAACATCTGGGGGCCTAATGTTGAGAAACCATGTCTTTTGCCATTCTGATTTTTTTGTGAGTAATATCACTATGGCAGCTGGCCAATCCTCACCCATAGGACTAGCTGTTAGCTACATGGAGACATATCTAATTTAATCTTGGTGTTTGCCTGCTTATTTTGCTGGAATGCTTTCATGTGTACAAACACATGAAAATGCCAGTACAGTAAAACCTCACATAAAGAGCACCTTGCTTAGAGATTAACTCACCTAATGTTGTGTATTGTGGCACATTTGCAAGTAGCACAGGGAGTGCTCTTGCAAGAGTAAATGGCAGTTTCCCACCATTCTAACTAGAAGCCTAAAGTGGCGCAAAACTCCTGCAAAAGGGCGCACATGTTAGGCTAAACCAAGCCCTGTGATTGGTTACAGTTTTGGATTCTGTTCTCCATTGGTTAACTACATATATTCCCTGTTATGATTGGTTAGTTACATTTGTTCGGTGGGTCACTACCTTGTTTCCAGGAGCCACCACCGGGGAGACACTATATAAGCCCCATGGGTAAACAAGGGTGGGGCCGGACTGGATCTATACTTTCTACTCCATACAGGTAGCCAGGTAGTGCTAAGCCTGGGTCCCTCCATTATGCTACACTTCTATGGTAGCTAGTTTATTGCCCATTGCCAGGTAAGAGTCAGGAGGGACTGACTCTGCTAGGATTGTATAGCCATTTTGGGATCCAGAACACCTTGTAAGCTCATCTCTAATTGACTGTTAAATAAAGCTTGTTGCTGTTTGTTCATCATTGTCCTGGACTGGTGCTTATAAGGGCCGGATATAACACCTAATGAGTAGAATTTTCTCTCAATAGACACTTAACAACTAAAACCAACAAAAAACTCACTTAACAACTAAATTGGGGTTCGCAATCCCCCCACCAGAAGCAGAGCTGCCATTAGGGCAGTACTACCAGTACTGCAGTATAGGGCCCGGAGCTGACAGGGGCCCTGCCGCCGGTGGCCATAACTGTGACATTGCAAACGTGGCGCCAAAATGGCCGCCGCGCTCTTTGCGCCCCCCCCCACCGGACGAAGGCATCCGGGTAGTTAGGGGCGTGGCCAGCACCCTAATAAAAGGGCTGGCCACGAGGCAGCCGAGCTGCCATTTTGGCGAAGCGACGGAGCGGAGAAGTTTTTCCCTCTTACCTCCGTCGCTCGTGTCCTTGCAGGGGAAGCCTTTTTCGGAGCAGCTTTTCCTTTCTTTGGCTTCCCAGCTAGACCAGCTATGCCCTCTAAGAAGAAGGCAGCTGCGAACGTGGCACGACCTGCGCGGAGGCGTCAGCCTGGTCGGAGGACCGCGACTGTGCCCGCCCAGCAGCCACCTTTGCCGGAGCCCACCGGTACCGGTGGGATGGGATCGGTGGCCCCTTGGCCCGATGCGCGGTGCGCGCAGACTGCCCCGGCCGGGGCCTCGGCCCTTGGCCCGCAAACGGTAACCACTGCCCCTGGCATAGTCCGTGCAGCTGGGCCTTCTTTCCTGGGTGCACAGTTCCCCACGGGGGGAGCGAGCCATGGGGGGTGGTTGGGTTCCCTGCCTTGGCAGGGCGTCCCCACGGCCCCTCAAGGGCCAAGCATGGGCTCATGGCCGTATCCAGCCCCTGGGGCCCAGGGACCTGGACAGGTGCCCGTGACTTGCGGGCCGGCTGGCCTTTTGCCCCCTGTCGGGGCTGGGGGCTATGTTAACGTGGAGGCCCTTCTGGCCCGCGTAGCGGCCCTCGAGGCATCCCTGGCAAGGGCCAATCAAGCGGGGGCGCCTTTCAGGTTCCAGGTCGACCCTTTGGCTGCCGGGCAGCGGCAGGCGACGGGTCGGGTAGAGCTGCCTGAGGCGCGCGGGCCGGTGGCGGCCACTGCCTCGCAGCTCCCCACTCAGCAGGCGCAGCAGACTTGTGCTGATCTGGCCCCGTCGACGAGCTCAGCTTCGGTCGTGAGCTCCGATGCCCACAGCGGGCCGGAACCCCCGGTGGGGGCGGCCCGTGGGGGTGCATCGGGTGAGTATGCAGTTCAAGCTAGTGCACCCACACAACTGACTTCCCTGGGGGGGGGCTTTCCAGTGGCCATGGCCTCGCATGGGTGGTGCAGCGGTGCAACCGCCCCCGGCCCACCCGGCGACTTCATCCCTGACGCAGGGCACCGGTTGGGGTGGCACCACTTATGCACTAGGGAATGTGTTGGGGGTGTCCGGGTTGGTACAGGCCCCCTTTGCTTCGCCCGCAGTTCCCTCTGTGCCGGTGTCGGCATTGCCGACAGCGGGGTATTCCTTGCCCCTGGGGGACCATCTGGCCCAGTCCACCAAGGAAAAGATCTGGAGGGGAGAGTATGTGGACATCTTCTCCCTTCTTAACAGGGAGCCCACGAAGGAAGAGAGGGAAGGGCAGGACGAGAAGGATAAGGAGCAGGCACGTCGTCGTAAGCCGCCACGTACGTGGGCAAATTGGTTGCCAGCGTACCTAATTTACATGGCTGTTTACCTCAGGGCCAGGCCGGATCTGGCCATCCCTATGGTCCAGTATTTTGACAACATTTACCGGGCTATGGTCGACTTCCCGGGTCCGTCGTGGCTGGCTTACGACGAGGAATTCCGCATGAGGATTCCACTGCACCCAGAGATGAGGTGAGATGAACCCTGCCAGAAGCTGTGGCTTCTGTATATGACGCCCACGTGCCCCGCGCCTGGGGAGAGATACCATTGTGGACATGCGGTCCAACGAGCGGCCCCGGTACAGGTACCCCGCCAAGTGGCGGGGCAGGGGGTTCCAGCCCGCCTGCTGTGCTGGACCTTTTCGTCCAATGGTTCTTGCAACAGAAAAAATTGCAAGTACAGGCATGAGTGTCCCTCTTGTTCTGGCCCCCATGCTGCCTCCGCCTGTCCCAGGCCGGGAGGATTCAGGGGCAGGGGTAGGGGTGGACAAGGGGCAGGTAGGACTGCCGCCGAGGGGGCGGGTCCACCGAAAGGCCCCCTCCCCAATTAATGTGGACATGCTGGAGCGTTGGCTCGCATTGTACCCGAGGAGGGCAGACGCAGTGTACCTCCTGCATGGTTTTCAACTGGGGTTTCGTATTCCTTTCATGGGGGATATGTCACCTCAAGATGCACCCAACCTTTTGTCACTTAGAGGAAGGGAGGAGGTGGCTGCTGCCAGCATTAATAAGGAGGTTGATGCGGGCAGGGTCGCTGGCCCTTTTCCCGCCCCCCGTTCCCCAACCTTAAAGTATCCCCACTGGGACTAGTGCCCAAGAAGTCCCCGGGCGAGTTCCGCCTGATTCATCACTTGTCCTACCCAGCCGGTCGCTCGGTCAACGATGCTATCCCTGATGACCTTTGCTCGGTCAGGTATACATCCTTTGACCAGGCATTGCGCATGGTGCGCTCATGTGGCCCGGGTGCACTGTTGGCTAAGTGTGACATTAAGTCGGCTTTTCGTCTCCTGCTGGTGCACCCGGGTGACTTTGAGTTGCTGGGTTTCAAATTCCGGGGTGAATATTATTTTGACAAAGCCATGCCTTTCGGCTGTTCCATATCCTGCTCGGCCTTCGAGCGTTTCAGTACATTCCTGCAGTGGGCATTTGTCCGTAGGTCAGGGTCTCGGTCTGTAGCCCATTACCTGGATGACTTTTTGTTCGGGGGTGAACGGGGCTGGGACACGTGCACACGTCTCCTCAACACATTTCAGACGCTAATGGAGGAACTTGGTGTCCCTTTGGCGCCCGAAAAGACCGAAGGCCCATCTACTAAGCTAGTATTTCTGGGGGTGGAGATTGACACGGTAGCGCAGGCGTCTAGGTTGCCGGGGGACAAGGTGTCAAGGATAGTGGCCCTCATATCGGACTTGCTGGCTAAGCGCAAGGCATCCCTTCGGGAACTGCAGGTGCTACATGGTCACCTTAATTTCGCTTGCAGGGTGGTCGCACCTGGCAGGGCATTTGCTCGGCGCTTGTGCGACGCCATGACAGGCTTATCCAGGTCCCATCACAGGGTGAGATTGACTCGGGGCATCAGGGCAGATATGCACATATGGCTCCAGTTCCTGAGGGAGTTCAATGGGGTCTCATTTTGGAGGTCTGACCTCCTGGCTTCACCTCGCTTTCAGATACAGTCTGATGCCTCGGGATCCCTGGGTTATGGGATGTTCTTCAACGGGAAGTGGGCCTATGGTGGATGGCCACCAGCCTGGTCGGGCACGGGTCGCCTGAGGGATCTCACATATTTGGAATTTTTCCCATACTGGGGGCTTTGATGCTATGGGGTGAGGAGTGGGCCAACTCGGTGGTGCATTTCTGGTGTGACAATGCGGCCGTTGTCCACATTGTCAACTCACAGACTTCTAAATCTCCCAGGGTCATGGAACTAGTGCGCCAGTTTGTTTTGCGCAGCCTGCGCCTCAGTGTACTGTTCAGGGCCAGGCATGTCCCGGGGGTCAATAACGATATTGCTGACGCTTTGTCCCGCCTGCAGATCTCCCGGTTCCGCGCCTTGGCCCCGGATGCGGAGGAATTTCCCTCGCCACTCCCGGAGGAGATATGGACCTTTGGCAAGGAGAGGTGAACCGGGCGATCGGCATGTCGCTGGCGCCACGCACGCGTAAGGCGTATCACCATGCGTTGGTTTCCTTTCGGACATTTTGTACCCAGTCTCGACTGCCAGATACCTGGCCGATCCCAGTAGCCCACGTCCTTCGTTTCATGGTTTACCTGCATGCCCAGGGCCTTGCAACCCGCACCATAGCATCCAGGTTGTCAGCGCTGGCTTTTATGGCCAAGGTGGGAGGTCATGCGGACGGTACCGCTGATTTCCGTGTGAGACACGTTTTGGAGGGGTGGGTGCGGGAACGTGGGCGTAGCCTGGACGACCGCCACCCAATTTCCCCTGGGGTCCTTACCCAACTGGCACGGGGCTGGCATGACCTATGTTTCGATAGGTATGAGGCAGCCCTGTTTCATGCGGCTACAACGGTGGCCTTTTTTGGAGCGCTCTGCATCAGCGAGCTTGTGATGCTGTCTAAGGCGGATGCAAGTCGTAGGGCACTGGAACTCGAAGATGTCTATGTTTGCAATAATTGGGCTCAGTTGAGGATACGCTCCTCTAAAACAGATCAGCACGGCGTAGGCAGTGGAGTAAGACTGCTACGATGTTCCTTGGCAGACATCTGTCCGGTTGGTGCCCTACAGGAGTTCCTTGCACTGTGTGGCACGCACCATGGCCCGTTTTTCTGTCACCAAGATGGGTCTCCCCTCACTAAATTTCAGTTTTGGAAGGTGACTGGGAAGGCACTGGCTAGCGTCGGCCTCCCTGGGGCCCGTTACGGCACCCATTCATTTAGAATTGGGGCGGCCTCTACTGCGGCTGCTTATGGGTACTCCGGGGCTGACGTACGCAGCATGGGGAGGTGGGGCTCGCAGTGTTTCCAGTTTTATGTTCGCCCGCTCCCGCCGTGAGTACCGTTTTAGTCACCGCACATCTCTTCCTTCCCTGTTTTTTCCTTGACAGACCCTGGGTGTCGTATCACACCGGTGACAGTATGGCTGGTGGGCCATAGCTACGTGCACAGGGCAGCGCGTTACGCTGCGGCGACAGAGTGGGGACCCCGACTGGGACTGGGTGCATACGCAAGTCTCACATGGTACGGTAAGCCCGGTATGTTGTGGCGGGAGCTCTTGCCATTCCTCTTTTTGGCGAGGAATGCTGACCCGCCCGACATTCTGATCATACACCTTTGGGGTAATGATTTGGGACAGGTCACTGGCTTATCGCTGAAGCATGCGATTTGCGGTGACCTCGCCTACTTACATTACGTATGGCCCGCCACAACCCTTGTTTGGTCAGATATGGTCCCACGGCACGCTTATAGGGGAGGCGTTGACCTTCAGGCCCTGGACCGGCTAGGCGCATGGTGAACAGGGCGGTGGCCCGATTCCTTTCGACCAAGGGCTGGGGGCGGGTCAGTCATCATCCCGCCATTAGTTTGCAAAATTATGGGCTTTATGCAGGGGATGGGGTCCATCTGTCACGAGGAGGTATGGACCTCCTGCTGAGTGATTGGCGAGCAGGCCTGTCGACCGAGCTGACGGTCTTGGGGGGGGGCATCGAGCCTTTATTGAAGCCTCTCCGGGTGGCGGGTAGCACTGGTAAGGTAAACATTTATGACCCACAGGTATCCGGCAGGTTCGCAATTGACTGGACAACACTAGATAGGCATAAGTTGTTTAAACGTTGTCCGGTCAACGACGAACCAGGCGAGGGGGTGATGGCTACAGCTAGACAGCATGCATCACCCCCTGATTTTACGGATACACGTCAGAGGGTGGGGTCATTAGTTAGATATTGACTACGGTCAATAATTTGTTTGTTGTCAACAAACAAATTGATACAAATAGATACATTGTAACAATTGCCGTTGGCAATTTTGGGTGGTACCTTACCAGTGTTACTTCGGCCTGCTTGCCTTAAGAATTATGATTGGTCAATTACCAATAGAAATTTATAATTCGGACTAGGGCATGAATCAATAAATGTGGCCCAATGCCGTTATCCACTTTCATTTGTGTCTGAGTCCTTTATTGGGGTGTGCGCCTGCAATGCAAGCATGGCGCCAAAATGGCCGCTGCGCTCTTTGCGGCCCCCCCCCACCAGACGAAGGCATCCGGGTAGTTAGGGGCGTGGCCAGCACCCTAATAAAAGGGCTGGCCACGAGGCAGCTGAGCTGCCATTTTGGCGAAGCGACGGAGCGGAGAAGTTTTTCCCCTCCACCCCCTCCCTAGTTAACAGTGTGATTTCTTGGTCGCTTCGGGGCCGGGTGGGAATTTTTGGCTGGGACTCGCAATTGGCCCTTGAGTCCTGGCTTTTTCGCCCATCCCACACTGTTGCTATGGTTTGATATAGGGGTTTGTTCTGTGCTGCTGTTGACTTTGGTCACATGGGCGGGTAGCACTGGTAAGATAAACATTTATGACCCACAGGTATCCGGCAGGTTCGCAATTGACTGGACAACACTAGATAGGCATAAGTTGTTTAAACGTTGTCCGGTCAACGACGAACCAGGCGAGGGGGTGATGGCTACAGCTAGACAGCATGCATCACCCCCTGATTTTACGGATACACGTCAGAGGGTGGGGTCATTAGTTAGATATTGACTACGGTCAACAATTTGTTTGTTGTCAATAAACAAATTGATACAAATAGATACATTGTAACAATTGCCGTTGGCAATTTTGGGTGGTACCTTACCAGTGTTACTTCGGCCTGCTTGCCTTAAGAATTATGATTGGTCAATTACCAATAGAAATTTATAATTCGGACTAGGGCATGAATCAATAAATGTGGCCCAATGCCGTTATCCACTTTCATTTGTGTCTGAGTCCTTTATTGGGGGGTGCGCCTGCAATACTGTGTGTGTGTCTTGGGGGGCGGGGGCAATAGGATTGCTCAGTATGGGGCCCAGAAATTTCTGATGGTGGCACTAGTCAGAAGTCAGAATTGGTTACTTACAATGGTGTTTCACTTAAAGAGCAAACTCGCTTAAAGAGCATTCCCTTGGAACACATTATGCTCTTTAAGCGAGGTACCAGTATAATTGAGTTTTTTTATGAATGTCATCCACTTTGTAGTCTCACAAAATATTAAAGAAAATGTGCATATCTTTCATTTTTCTCCTCAAGAGGTTGTTTCAAGATGTATGTAAGTAAATGGGATGACTACCTATGTCCAATTAGAAAAGTGTAGGCAAACACACTTTTGCCTATGGAGGAAACATATTTAAATAGGCACATTAATGAATAGGCATAAAATGCATACATTAAGAAAAGTAAATACTTAGCATCTGCACTATCCTTGGCTAAATTTGAATCAGGGCTATTTGGATGGAGTAACACCAGGGTGAAGTAACATCACACCATTTGGTATTCATAGAGCTTAAAAGATGAACAGTGATTTGAATTTAGGAAAGAAGTGACAGAAAGTAATGTATTATAGTAGGCTGAGCTGTTATTATCTTATGAGAAGATGAGTGACAGCTGAACACACCATTAAAGCCCAAGATTTCTGCTGGACATGTCAACCATTGAGGTGCCAGAGGGGGCTCAGAGGGAGATTTCTCACTAAACTTATGTTACTAAACAATACTGAAATATGATTACACTATTAATATAGGGTGTATGATTGCAGAAGGGTGATTCTTATTTGAGCTTCTATTGAATAGGTCTCACAGGTAGGGTAATATTCATTAATTTATAGTTCTTTGCATTTCCCTATAATTTGCAGGATTTCTTTTTAACTGGAAAGCTGAAAATTTATAGTACAGTAGTACTTCGGTTTACAAATTTAATGCATTCTCTGGGACATTTCATATTGTGAAAACCGTTTTAAAGGGTCTAGAGGAGGTTTATAATATGACTTTTATTTATAGGACTTTTAAATCATCTGCAATTTGAATTGAGGAAAAAAGTGATGGAGAGCAATATTGTATGATGTATCTGCAAAAAAGGCAATTGCATTTTTAAGGTACATTAACAGAAATACAGCACTTGTTCCCCTATATTCAGCACTGGTTAGGCCTCTTTTTGTGTATTGTGTTCAGATAATACACTTTAAGAAGGATGCCTACAAACTGGAAAATGTTCAGAGAAGGACAATAAGATCAGGAGAATAGAAGCCAAGCCCTATGAGGAAAGTGAAAGAAATGAGTATATTTAGCCTTGAGAAATGAAGAATCAGAGGAGCTATAATAGCATTCCTTAAATACTTGTGGGGGGGGAGAGAGCCAGATTTCAGTTGACTATCAGGAAAAACATTCTAACTGTTAGAGCAGTTTAATAATGGAACCAATTATTTCAGGAGGTGGTAAGTGCTCCAGTGCTTTAGGTGTTCAAGAGAAACTTAGACAACCATCTGTCAAATATACAGTACTGTACTTTGATTTAGCTTCCTCCATAGAGTAGGAGGGTGGACTCAATGGCCTTTTAGGCTCCTTCTAATGCCATTGTTATACAATGTTATGATGTAGATGCAGTCTTCGGGGACTTCTGTTCATCCAAATGCATATGAATTTTGTGTGGAAATTAAATAATTCCTAAATCCAATATAGTACTTTGATTGTGTGTGATTCTTGAGATTCTCAGAAATGCAATGGGGAAAAAATCTGACAAATGTTCTCACCTTCACAGCATGGATCACAACTTTGCCCCTTCTTATTCTCATTCAAAGTTTATTCTCAAGGTATTTTTCAGTTTACAGAGAAAAAGGTATGAGTTCTGCTAGAGTCCCTCACACTTGCTTTTGTATGAACAAAAATGTGGAGATGCATCCATTGCATTAAAGTTAACATGTAGTTTGGGTGTAAGTGGCTTTGGTAAAAGTTTCTAATCTCAGCCTCAGTTGGAAATGTGGAGGTACTCTATACTTTCATTAAAGATTGTTAGTCAAATCTGCCTTGTTGCTTTTCAGAACATTTGTGAGATACTGTTGATTTTTTCCTCAAATTCCACCTTCTCTGCAGCCCTGGCCAAGATATTTTGCTTCATGAGGTTCAGAAGCAAATGTCCCCCTTCTAGCTGACACATATTTAAGGTCATGTGTTGTTTTGGCATCTGAGGTAGAACCAAGTACAGTGAAGCCTTTGATGCAGTCCTAATATCATACGCTACTTATGATAATTAAATATGGAAATCTGTGTTTACTTACCTAGGAACAAATGCTGGCTAGAACCCAATATGTTAGTTATGGCTCCGAGATCATAATGTGTGGGTCACTTCATGGCAAGATGGGATCCACCTTAAACAAATTCATGCCAGTGACATTTTTCCTGCTTCAGGGGGGAAATGCATTCTCAGATACGAGTTGCAATCGAGTAGTAGTAGTTATTCCAGTATAAATGTAGCAGCATAAAACTCAGTGGTGAACTGGTCTAGAATTTTCATTTGTAGAATGCCAGTCACACAAATTAGTGCATGATGGGAGATATAGCTGGCAATTGGTTAATTTGTGATAATTTGCAGTTTTGTCCATGTAACTAACATTTAGGAATACTCAAAGTTAACAATCATCTTCTATATTTAATTTTAGACCAAGCTCCTTAGCACACCTTTCCTCTTGAATACTGCAGTATACTTTTACTGGTGCTACATAAATGAAAAATTAAAATAAGGCTTACAAAAATGAGTAGATTTTTCTAAAGCCATGTTAAACTCACAACTGTAGGAAAAATAACCATTGAATTATGACAACATAACATGAAATTCTTAATTGTGTGTATGTGGTGATAAATCTAAGAGAACATATTCTAATATTTCTCTTTTGGATGAAAGCATTTCCCCCTAAGGAACATTTTATTTGGTATGTGATTCTGTTGGGAATTTTATATTCTGTATTTCAGTGTGAGGCTTACATTCCTTCTCTCTTTTATACACCATGCCAACAGATTATGGCTATTTCTTATACTAAAAGCCATATCCAGCCCACAGCACCAAATAATCCAGCCTTTGCAGCCTGTGCTGCTCCTGGAAATGAAAGATAAATGTGTCTGTGCATGTGCAAAACACTGCTGTTAATGCACCCGTGGCTGTTGTGTTTACAACAGTTGTGGGTGCATTTATGGCACCGTTTTGCACATGTGTGGGCATATTTAACTTCTGCTTTTGGTGGGAGGAATCACATTACCGGCCTGCTCAACCACGTGACTGGGAACCCCTGCTTTCGGGGGATGAAGAGTGCATAATTTCAAAGGATTTATATTTTAAAGAAACAAAAGAGTGGCAACATTGTTACTTTTGTCATTTAATATTGACTCCCTGAACTGGGCTTGGAGATATCAATTGAAGGGATTTTTTGGCTCTTTTGCTCTACATAGAGACTGGATTTGAAGAAAATAATGCATAAATGGTTGCAAATATTAATAATATTAAGGAGGTAATTAAGCAGTAACATGTTGGTAGTGTTCTACTAACATGTTGCATTTAAAGTAATAAATACCGAGTAAAAACTGAGACGTCATCTTAAAAGCATAATGACTGATAGCTAACACTGAATGCCTTGAAAATGTATAATCTCATTGTTGCAGTCAGAACACCAATAAATGAGTCAGAACTATCCCAGACTGTTGTATTCTTAGGTGCTAACTGTAAAGAAAGTGGAAAGACTCCATTTTAGTTAAATGAAGACATTCCATTTTGCATTTGTGCCTTCCAAGGTGATAGGGCTCTCAGATTTGCAGCATGCTAGCCTGTTAATCTGCTACTCTGTGTAAAAATGACAATGACAAATTATTACACTTTGGTTTTATCTTATATTTGTAGCCACAGAAAGGTTATGTCTATTGTGTCTGCTTATTGGTACACTCATCACATGGGCTTTGGTGGGAACTTTGTTCTAGCCAAATGCTAGAGTGTTCTTATCTAATCTGGCCTTGATTGGCTAATTTAGATTCAATGGTTCAGTTAAAGAGTAAGCTATAACAACATTAACTCTGTTCTTTGTTTTACCTCATGAAACTCCATGAGGCACTAGCCGTTTATGGTGAACCTTGGCACTCCAGGTGTTCTTGGACTACAATTCACAGAAGCGTAAGTATCTGTGCATCCACACATGTGTGGATTTACAGTGACTTGGGCTTCTGGGAATTGAAATCCAAGAATACCTGTAGTGCCAAAGTTCACCATCACTGCACTAGTCTTACTCTAGTTTTGAATGTAATGCTTCTTTTCCTTTTACTCATAACTGGTCTTGATGATTTATTCTACTGTTCACATATATTGTATATCTTTATAGATTTTTTTCTTATTGTATGTTTCCCAAAGTAATTCTCTTTGCTTTCATTTTTTTAAAAAAAATCAAGTTAACTCTTGCACTTTTCTTTATTGACAAATTTTTAGGGTCATTAGAGAAATCAGGGATATATATTTATTTTTACCAAAAACATATTGCCCATAACAGAGTACTTAATGATTCTTCTGGGCAGGATAATGTATTTATATGTACCAGCTATATACGCCTGGATTTCTTAATGATTCTGAGAGACAAGTGCATGTCATTGGTTGTCAGTAAGATAGTTGGTTTTTAGTTTCCTAACTAGCCGAATACCCGGCCTTGCCCGGGGGTGATGCCTGAGCTTACCCAGCCAGGTGGGGCCTGGCTCCCCTGCTGGCCCGACCATCTGAGCTCCCACCAAGGCATCCTGTTCTATCTGTGTTAGTGGCGGGTTAATGGGTATGGCCATTGCTGCCGCTCACCTCTCTGTCCTACAGGCCGACACTGGACCAGGGCAAGTGTTGGCTTCAGAGCAGCCGGCATTGGCTGTGGCAGTGTTATGCTGTGGTGGGGCCACCGCCCAGCATTTGCTCCTCACCGCTCTGGGCCACCACCATTGCTGGCTCCTTGTGGGCCTTTGGCCCCGACCATCTCTGCTACTGCCATTTTGGATGCTTGGATAGCCAGTGAGGGCATGTTGCATGCACGGACATTCGTGCACATGCATTTCCGTATTCCCTGGTCGTTTGCCCTGGCGGGTGGGGGTGCCCCCTGTGCAACCCATTTCTGGTGGTAAAAACCCTGAATTGGACTGCCGGACCCCTGCAGTGGTGTTTTTGCACACTCAAGGTAGGTGCATGCAAAGTTTCAGTGTAGTCAGTACAGGGGTGCAGTTTTGTATACATCACATACAAGATAAGCTCTCTCATTTATTGTTGTCAGCTGCTACTCATCTCCAAGTATACATTTTTTCCTGAAAATCATTTTCATAGTTGATGGATGTGTGGAAGAAGAATGACAAACAGGAAAAATGCCATTGACATCAATCTATTTAAGGTGGATCCAAGCTTTCCATTAAGTGACTCCCACACTATGATCATAGAGCCATCTCCTGCAACACGTATGAAATGAGACATGCAGGATTTGACAGTAGGATTGCAATTGACTGTCACAGCCTTGAGGATATTGACAAAGTGCACCTTCACAGCCAGTTCATCTGGCATGGCTTCTTCCACCTTCATGACTGTTGAGAATCAAAATAGTGAATTGGTTCCTCCTCCGCTGATTTTGCTGTTGGGCCCAGTACGATGGATTCCAGTGGAATTTCCTCCACTGAGGGGGACCATCACCCCACCTAAAGTGGCCCATCTGCTGGTATTCATTGGCCCCTTTAGGGAGAGGTTATTTACTGCTGCCCAACACTATGTGTTGAGTCACTGGCTGTACAGTCTACTACTCCATTACTGTAGTGTGATGTCCGGACAGACATATCCTTTATAATCCATGATAATCATGTGAGGAAACTGAGGACTGAGAGGGTGGAAATACTGTACCCCTCTAAATATGTTCAAACCTCCAGATTCATTAATATCTAATAGGACTGGGCTCAGTGAGGCAGTGGGTTATGGATTTTACAAAACTTTCCTCCAGTTCAAGACTGAGACAATAAAAAAAATTGTTCTGTTTTTCTGATTTTGTGCAGTACAACACATGTGCTTTTTCTGTTTGTGAAGCTAGTCATATACTTACCTGCATGAGAAGACAGGCTGGTTGATAACTAGCAACCTATCAATGTTACTGATTTTACTAGTCCAGACAAAAAGGCAAATTTATGGCAGTTTTCATTTTTCCACATTTTTAACAGCAACAGGCATAAACTTATCTTTTAAAAGTACCAATTCTTTCTGAGAAAAACATGCATAAATAAGGATCTTCTTGTCTCATAATAGGAAGAAATTGGGGTGAGACTTATCATTTTTCCCCACACAAGACCGAATCACATCAACATTTACATCACTTTTGATGTGCTCCTACATGTCTGGACTCTGCAGACTCTTGACATCATCCCTCCACTTTTATGATCTCACCAAGCCATTCTTCTTTCAGCAGGAGTTGATCCCATTTTGGATGATGTACTCTGAATGCAGTTAATGTGTCAATTTGGCATATTATTATGATCAAACATTAGATCCATTTATATTCCTGGCTTTTGTTCTAAAGTCTTCACTTGTAGAAAGTTTTAATGAAATATTATAAAGATACAAGTTCCATAGAAACAATAGTGTGGATGATATTGGCCTTGATCTTGCTATATTTTCTGCCTTGCATTTTCAATCGACATGACATCATTACTGTCCTGTATTTTCAGTGAGCAGCATATGAAATTATATTTCTCTTTTGTTTTCCAACACCTCAGCATTTCAAATACTATGCAAAGACTGTGTGTTTAAAGAAACACAAAGTGACCTATTCTGATACACATCCATTTTTTGTTTCTCACAGAGCAGATTGCTTCCATTTAGCTGCTGGCATAAATAACATGAAGAAAATTCTTAACTTGAGTATAAGTCTCACATTATCTTCAATTAGCATTCTAATTTATTCAAATGTTTAAATGCTCAGACTGATGCCCACATTTGACAGGGTTCAAAAATACTTCATATTTTACTATCAACTCAAATTTATACAAATCATGTCTTCATGGTATAACTTACAGCTGACTAAGAGTACTTAAAATTATTTCCATTAAAAGTACTTGAAGTATACTCTGAAGAAACTTTAAATACATTTTTACTTGGAGTACTTCCATAATACATCATAGTAGTATATAATATTTGACAGTTTGCGGAGTGGGCTGCGGATTGTAAAGAGGTGCACAGCGGTCACAACAGAAGGTTGGCACCTGGGCCAGTGCCTTTCTTCCTTAGGAGAGTAACACAAACAAACAGTTCTTGGTGAAGAACTCAAGTGGGTTTACTCAAAACCAGGTGGTGCATGATATATAGAGTGTGGCAACAAAACAAACAGTACAGTCCTCTGTACTTCCCAGTTTGCTCCATTGGGAAACAGTAACGGTGCAGGGATATATACAAGTCTCTATGCAGTCTCTACACAGCTTGAAAAACTGTCCATAGATAAGATGTGGCTAAGGGCAAAGTCAAACAGCTTGCACCTTACCACCGAGTAACCTTTCTTTGCAGCATGCAGGCAGTCCAAGCAAAGCCTTCCCTTGGGGCAGGTTGAAGATTCAGTTTTTGCAGTGTGCTCTAGGGTTTGCAGAGCTCCTGTTCCAGGCTGTTGAAGAAAAAGAAGCTTGGGATCAAAGCTTCCAGCACAACAGCCCTAGTAGCATGGGTTGGGCATTGAAGCCAATGGTCAGCAATGAAGCCAAGGTGAGCACAAGAGCTAAGGTCTGTGGCTCTGCTTAGTAATAAATACAGTGGCCATGGATCTCTCCAGAAATACCACAACACCTGTGCTTTTCCACAGCCAAGCCTTAAAGGTCCAGAGACATAATATGCCTTGCAACCTAGTTGTGGTACCAGGCAAAGACTTACACCCTCAACAATATTGAATTCATGCTTCTCATCAATTTAGGCTGTCTCAACACAACAAGATATCTCAGTGATGTGCCTTGCTAAATGTCTTGCTTCCAACATAAAAACAAGAAAAGTATTTTCTCCTTCAATGTTTCAACAATTTATGCAACTTCTTTCTTCATGAAACTACTGTCTTTTCCCTTTGTGATGCTTAGCACACAGTTACCTGCCCATCACTCATATTTACTACTTGATCATCAATACACAAACAACTCACCCATTCTTCTAATTTTTAAAAGTCCATGTGTGATTGCATTATCAGCACAAAAACAGTTCTCTCAAACATGAAAACCTAGTTGTAATGGAGACTAATATAAAATGTCTCACTTTCTTGCAGATAAGAAAAAAATTGCACATGAGAATGAGGCAAGTGAGGAGTTCCAATCCTACATTAGAGGTACTTCTTGTAAGAAGCGAATCCAACCATGGCCTTTCCAGTGACAACCTAGCAGTGGAACAGAGATGGCTTGATGTGCATATTCATGAAGTGTTTGGTTCTTTATTTTCTGCACTGTATGAATTGATTTCCTTAGGATTTCAAATTCTACTCTTTAATCAATGTTTTCATAAAAGTTACCTTTATGTTCTCTGATCTTTTTAAAAACTAATGATGAAAACTGAATCTGAAGATGCTATTTTTCCCTTCCAAAACAATTTAAAATACTAAATAATTCACTTTTACATTCCCTAATTATTTCTCTCTATTGAGGAAGAAGGGATCTGAAGATACTGAGTAGTTCCTTCCAAAACCATATCAATTAAAACATTTTAAGCCAGGGGTAATATATTAAACTATATTTACCCCAGAGTTTAAATTTCATCAAAATATTTCAGGTTAGGGCATGACTTTTGTGGCTTCAGGAAGGCAAGATGAGAAAATAATTAGCTATTTATTTCCGACTGTTCCATTCTTTAATTGGCAAAAGCTCAAGCTTAATTAGACCAGAAAACAGATGGTTTGTGCAAAATACTATCCCTTTCAGAAAACTGATAACAAATCCATCAATGCTTTGTACACTATATATTGGTATTTATTTTCAAGGTCAAAGCAAAATACCCCTATTATTTCTTGTTTATAGACAAGTGACAATGCTTCACTAAAAAAAATAGAACAAAGTTTAGGAATTGAAATTTGAATTGCTGCAAAAGTCTCAATGTATGGAGTAATATGAATGGATTGAAAAGACAATATTGGTAATAATGAATGCAATTGAGTCACAGTATTCATTTTGATGATGATGATGATTATAATCTTGATTAATGTTTTTATTGCTCAGCATTAGTGGTGGACCAAAGCCTTAAAAATTAGTAATCAAGTCCTAAGAATTTGCGAGTGAGATGACATGTTTGCAAAATCACAGATTTTTTAGTTACAAGAAGCAAATTAACAACTATTGGTAAATATTTTTAATTGAAAAGCAAAGTATTCTAGTTGCTGAAATTAATATAGGGAAGATGATAACATAATTTTGCTTCAAATCTTTTAATAACTTGCCTTAATATTTTGTACTTTGCAATATTGGTATTCTTGTACTTTTGAGGATGGAACTTATTGACAACTCCAACTTCTATAGTTATGTTTTTATTTGTTGATTATCCAAAAGTGTAACATTCAGCTTATCAAAATCATCTATTTTATACATGCTATCTTGCTCATCCCTTGTATAATATTGTGTCTTCATTTTCTGAAACCTGAGGTCGCTGGGATGTATAATATACAGAAAATGTGAGTATTTTATAAGATTTAGCCAGCTGCTGAAAAATGACCATTGCAATTTAGTAATGCCTGAACATATAATCGGTTGATGATAGTTCTTTAGAGCAATCAACTGTGATATGATGAATTTTTTCTTTGGATTCATGACATGCCCTATATATATATATCACTTATACCTCACTTCATATTTAATTATTATCTGATAGTATCTAGTTCAAACAACTTGGTCTTTGATTGCCCCTATCAGCACTACTAAAAATAATTGCTTTAAACCCAGTGGAGAATTAGCTGGGGTGCCACTGAGGGATGCATTTGAAAAGCAGTGTAGACTTCAATATTGTAGACTGTACACAATCCATGTAAAGGCATGGGTTACAAAATGATAGACAAGTGGAAATATACTGCAAGCACACAACCAAATAACAAAATTTATCTGCTAACTTCTACACTTACACTGATGTAAGCCTCTTAGATTTTTAGAAAGATAGCAAGACTTCACTGTCCTATGGCTTGTATATAACAGTCTATCTGGGCTACCAACCTCTTCAAGATACATGGATGAAAGATGTTTTCCTTCCTTGGGAATTCCACATTTCTAAAACAATTGGTTGACTAATAACTCTTGGTGCTTCCAATCTCTTTTAATGCCTCTCTATATTCCTTTTCTAGGAAGACACTGATTGAAAGAATACTCAAGTTCTTGAACTGCTACATGGATAATCTCTAGTTAGTACTCAGTACTATAAACCAGTACTCCTTCTAGTCATTCTGGTTTATAGGAGACACTCCTTTATCTCTCTGCCAGATGACACTTGAATGATACCGTCTACATTACTTTCTCTTTTACATTTCATCTGAGCATTTACAGAGTGTATTTTCACCTGACCAACATCTGAACTATTTAATTTTCTGCTCAGTAGGAGAAAATCTTCTAGCAAGAACAAGCCAGAACTCCTCCAACTGAACATGGGTAAGAAACTGCCAGGTAAACATTTTTTGGGAGACAGGCTTTTTCCAGTGTAAGGGGTTTCCTTCAGGAAAATATCTCCATCCCAAGGAGATTAGCTGACCAAATGCCTACTGCTGAGCATCCCTGCCAGTTGGTCAAATGCTTGCAGGGGGGGGGGGGTGTCCAAAAAACCAATTTTATATGAATCTTATTTTGGGATTAAAAATTTGTTGGAGGTAGCATCTCTTTTAGTTCCAGCCTGTATCTGCTTCAGCACTCTGGCTATGTATGATTAGTCGAATTATCTTAACTACATTTATTAGGCTTGACTTTTAGACTGTTCTTTGATATAAGCTTTAGTTTTCCCACATGTGGCTTCCTTGACTGCAGTAACACTTGAATTGTTAGACCTCTCCCTACTCCTACGTCTAACAAAGCCCACCTGAGCAAAGGACACAACTAAACTGGTGTGAAAAAGTAAAATGTTTATCTGTTAAATATAGTTGCTAGATAACCTTATTTATATGCAGAACTGTAATGAACTTTAATTCTGTATTGCAATACTTGGAATAACCAGAAAACATTTGTGTATTTGTAGATCTCTTTTACTCCTTTAACTCCTGCCAACCTAGCAGTTTGAAAGCAAGAAATACAAGTAGACAAATAGGTACCATATCAGTGGGAAGTTAATAGCTTTCTGTGCACTCCAGTGTCTAGTTATGCCTGCCACATGACCACAGATATGTCTGCAGACACAGAAAGCACTGACTTTTTGTCTTTAAATGGACATGTACACTACACCCCTGAGTTGATTACAACTGGCTTTTGAGCAAGAGAAGCCTTTATCTTTACTAGATCTCTATTGTTACTTTTGAATACTTTTTTTGCACAATCCTAAATCTTTCCTGCAACTGTACTGTATATTTACAGGCAAAAACATGGTTAATGATTTGTTTGTTTTACAACTTCCTTCCTAAAGAAGAGCATCTGCTTCACATTGACTTTCTGCTTTCAAGGTAAGCTACTGTCATTAAATTTCCAAATGTCATACACTCTGAATGATAAACAAAGTAAGTTTGAGAGGTAAAAGTATGAATCATTCAAGGTTATGGGAATTTCACCTCTATTATATCTTCAAAAGCGAGGATTTCAAAACACAGAGAGAGCGATCCATTTTCTCTCAGACAAATATGCCTATAGGCAAGCAAGCAAACATCTAGGCAAGCAAGCAAGCAGAACTTGTGGTAAGAAGATGGATAGGAGATGGCTGGTTGAGCCAGTTGGTGGTTGAACTGGGGCCAACTACATTTATCACCACCACCATCACCACCACCACCACCACCACCATTATTATTATTATTATTATTATTATTATTATTATTATTATTATTATTATTATTATTATTATTATTATTATTATTATTATTATTATTATTATTATTATTATTATTATTATTATTATTATTATTATTATTATTATTATTATTATTATTATTATTATTATTATTGAGTAGCACTCAGGTGTATCTTCCAACATGGAGTACCCAGCAAGCACTAAGCTGATTCATTTTTCCAGCAAGCAAATGCGCCCAAGCTTGGCCTCCCCTAGGCCTTGAAGCCTTCCAGCCAAGCTTTTCTCCAAGTGAACACAATCTGGGTGTGTGGACTCCCAGAATGAAGAAATCTGGGATTTGGACTGAATCTTTTTTTTAAAAGGTGTTCATGTCTACAAAGTAACTTGACTATGGGCCAAATCAAACGTTACTGTGATTTTTTCCCCCTCATGTATGTCCTCTACATCCATTAGAAGAAGAGAGAGGGGGAAATATTGCCAAAACCTCTCTCTGAGAGAATTATTTGCTATGCCAGTTTGCAAAGTTGCCTCTCCAGAACTGGGAAATCAAGATGACAGATGCCCTCTGCTTTGATCCTGTAACAAATTGATTGCATAGTCCACTACTCCGTTCCTTGACATACAGATTCTGGAGTCTCATCTACACTGCCAAGTTACCATAAACATGAATCTTTTAAGATTGATATCAGAGACAGCATCTATACTGTTAGGAAAACACACACCGGATCTGTGTGACTTTTGTCCAAGCACACAAGGTAAATTGGATTAAAATGGTGGTTATTCTGGATTTTTCTGGAACTGTTTACTTATGATACACTGCATTTTGTCACTGTTGGTCCTCCCCTTTTTTTTCCATCAGTTATCTGCCTGTCCCCCTTCAGTGCCTCCTTCAATTCCCCTTGCTTCCTCTCTCTTGAGCTCTCGGTATTCTTTTTTCTCCTGTGCATTTCCAATTGAACTTGTCAAAGGCGAGTCTCAGATCTATGCTGCTGGTAAAACCCACAGAGAGAGCACACCACTATTTATCAGCCATAAATGCAGAAGCAGCAGCCAGTGTGCAGTATGTAGCATGATGCCATTACATGAGGCATGAAAAAAATAGTGGACATGGATGAAAGTAAAAATGTGCCCTTCACTATGGAAAGGGAAGTGGCAACAGACCAAGGAGAAGTACACTATGCTCAAATGTGGACATATGCACATTTGTGGGGGCAGTTGTGGGGGCAGGACATCTAATCATACCAAGTCCCTGAAACATTCATGCCAGTACTGTGCACACCCATTCACAATGCAATATCTATGTTTTGTAGGAAAATAAAATGGAATAAAGGCAGGGAAATCCATACCTAACTGGCAGCGTGGAACAAATGAAGTTGCTATGCTTTGTGGCTAAATTGCATCAAATCTCCCTGCCCCATTTTATTTTGCTCTTGCAGTTCTAACCCACTTATCTTTATTTGCAATATACAATACCGATATGCTACAGAGCAGATTGCTGTCTCAGACTGATACTGGGTTAATTGTGGCTAAGGCTGTAAAGAACTTTAGGGATCTTGGAAATTAGTTCTTCCATAATCACCAGCTATGAGTCATGAGCCATTATAGTAGTATTCATTTAGCCATGTGCCACAAAGGAATCTGATATAATGCTGCCAAAATTTGGTAGCAGAAGTACTTTTGGATAGTTTTTGTTTTTCAGAAAATCAGATTTTTGGCACACAACTGTTGAAAACAATTCTTTATTCTCAGAAGGTTTAAGAAAGCATGTTTCTCCTTTTAAAAAGCATGCATTTCCTGCACACCTTATTTTCACACACACCCATGAACATTTATCTTAGAGATTTCTCAAAGGTGCTGAGTTTAATCTCATCCCACAAAGATTGCCTAGTAATTATCTCTAGTGTCATCTATGCTGATGACACAGTATTGCTCAGACTAGACAAGACTAGAGTAGGTTTAAAACTGGACCTTAGGGATTATTGAAGAAATAATTAATTATGTCAAGCCCAAAGTGGTGGTCTTCTCAAAAGAGAAAGAAATAGATATACAGTACTGAGAAAAATTATGGCTAATTCAGACAAATAGATAAGCTCTTGTAATTACCAATGTATTTATTTTTATATAAGATATATATATCTTGAGTTTTTGAGCTCTTGTCTGGGTGCTCCCAAAAGTGTACCAGGGTCAGTCCTTAACCTGGAGCTGGGTTTTTGCATACTAATAAGTTTGGCCTGGAGCTAAACTCTCTGCTATTGGACTCAATTATTCCATAGTGAAACTGAAGTTTTTTATGTCTCCTTGACAATAAGTGATCCATGTGTCTTATCTTGGAAAGTAGCTGTAGTTTAAAAAAAATCTCATTGCTTACCCTTGGTTTAGCGGAGCTTCATAGTTACAACAGCATGCCAGCAAACCCATGTTAAAACAGGGAATCTTTTATATTGACAGGCAGAATTTACTTGCTCTAATAGTTTCTGCTCGTGCTCCTAGAATTAAATACCTTAAAGCAACAAATTTGCTTCGTTTTTAAATAAATTGACAATCTTTAAGGTGGAGGGCAAAAGAAAAAGGGGGAGGCCAAAGATGAGATGGCTAGATGGTATTGTAGACACAATGGGCACAGAACTGGGAAGGCTGAGGGGGATGGTGGAGGACAGAGGCGCCTGGAGGACAATGGTCCATAGGGTCGCAAAGGGTCGGAATCGACTATGCGACTGAACAACAACAACAACAAAATACAGGACAGCTATTTTCTTAACAAAGATTAATACTATGCCATTAATACTGGTGTAATGGCACCCGTAATGTATATCTCATGCAGTCATAGAGTTGTAGAGTCTGTAACACATATGCATCTATATTACATTTTTTCTAAGAGTGCAAGGGACAGAATATTGCATCTAATTCTGGTACATTTTCCTGGAATATTTGAAGTACCGTATTTTCCGGCGTATAAGACGACTGGGCGTATAAGACGACCCCCAACCTTTCCAGTTAAAATATAGAGTTTGGAATATACTTGCCGTATAAGACTACTTCTCCTCCAATGCACACCAAATAAAAATTAACCCACACTCAACCCGAAGACGCGCAGCCCTCTCCTCCTCGAGGTACAGGAAGATGTGTGCAGCTTGCTTCCCCTTGCTTCATACTCCCCCCACAGAGCAGGGACTCGGCCGCGGCACCCCCCACCATATGCGCCGGACATATGAAGCAAGGGGAAACAAGCTGCAGTTAAGTACCTATCCTATAAGACGACCCCCGACTTTGGCACAGATTTTTCGGGGTTAAAAAGTAGTCTTATAAGCCAGAAAATACAGTAGATCTTCTAGGAATATGTAAAATAAGAATACCATATTTTTTGGACCATAAGATGCACCTGACCATAAGAGACACCCAGTTTTCAGAGCAGGAAAAAAATAATACTGTATTTTGCACCTGCAACCAGTGGTGGCGCTGCAGGGGGAAATGGGCAGGCCAGGATAATTGCACTGAGGAAGGAAGTGATACTCTAGCCTAGCTTCTTGCTCTCCTTTCAACCAGGAAGCATGTTTTCCCCCTCCATTTGAGACAAAGGCATCAAGGTAAGTGAAACCCTTTCTTTTTAAGCACATGTTTGGTTTCCCACTTAAATGCATTGGGAACATAGAAACAGAAAACTTTTGAATACAAGAAATTTATTTCCAATGCATTTAAATGGGAAATTGCGATTTTCGCCCTCTAGTGGCCACTTGTTTTTCATATGTTTTTCCCCCTGCCCCAACAGCTGAACAGCTGAGAGGCAGCAGTAGTAGTCTTCAGCCAGCTGCGACTCTTGTAAAATATCCTTTTACAACAGCCACAGCTGGCCGAAGACCAGCATTTTGACTATAAGACGCACCCTCATTTTCTCCCCACTTATGGGGAAGAAAAAGTGTGTCTTATGGTCCAAAAAATACGGTAGCCCTTTTCTTGTTAGTGTTGCATAATTTTAAAATATCATAATCGATATTAGATCAAAGATAATCAAATAGATTTAGTCTAGTATTTGGTTTTATAAAGACTCTTTGGGATGTGTTATCTGTGCATGTGTGTACATTATGATTCATTGAGCAATAAGCATTTGCAGATTAGTAATTTAAAAAATTAAAAGTTACCAAACTGTCATCTCCATATACTGGTATTTTTTATTTTTATTTTTACAATCATGTAAGAATTATAATGGAAAACTGAACAAGACAAGCAATGTGTATTTGTTCCTACAACATATGTGAACAAAAAAAAAACCTTTACCAACCACTTTGTTAAATATGTGAAAAAAAGAAAAACACAATGGAATGAAGAAAAGTTTTCTTTATCAAAGGGGGGAGGGGAAGACAAACGTGTATGCATCCTTTCTTTTGTTAAAATAACTCTTAACCAACTATATCTGTTCCATAACATATCTGGACTTCCAGTGATCAAATATAACAGAACAATGAAGATGCATTTTAAGTAGTTTAAATATTGTTGTTGACTGCAACTCATATACAAGAATGCATTTTCCCCCTGAACCATTTTGTTTAAGGTGGATCCCAGCTTGCCATAAAGTGACCCACACACTATGATCTCGGAGCCATCCCCTGCGGCACACACGAAATGAGATGTGCAGGATACAACACCAGGACTGCAATGGACTGACACAGCCTTGAGGATATTGACAAGGTGTGCCTTCACAGCCAATCCATCTGGCATAGCCTCTTCCGCCTCCATGACCGTTGGGAATCAGAGTTCCTCCTCCGCTCAAATATAGTTTACTGATTAATGCTTTAGGATTTGTCATTGTACTACTCACTGGTTTCAGATTAAGACCCCAGCTACCGATACATCTCTTTGGGTGCTGTACACAACATAGCCTACAAACATATTCCTGAAACTGAGTTAATGAAAATATTGACAGCCTCAATAATGACATTCTAAATAAGATGCTCTAATGATTACATTATTTTCCTACCAGAGACTAGTCAGAAAATTGGCTACCACTCACTGGAAGATTTTACCCTGACACTGAAATGTACTATTATAATGAAAACAAACTTGTTTTATTGCTATAAAATGCATAATGCATTCAGGGAAGGTACTCACAGGAGGTTTTGCTCACAGGGAACTAGAAACTGATAAGCAGGGGTAGTTGAAAAAGAGTCAGATCAATTAATTGCAAAATGAAATGGGTATTGGCTGCCCAATTCTGTCTAGTGACAGTCTTTTCTCTGCTCCTGCAGAAGTTTGTTTCTCTCATCTACCTACCTGCACATCATTTTAAAAATTAATTGCTTTGAAATTATTCTGCCTTATGACACATCAAAGCAGCTTCCCCTTGTTAGAAATACATATGCATTCAGTATTAAAATATCAAGATGAAAACCATCAAGTCGGCTGTAACAGAAGTACTCTATAATAAACTTGGGGAACTAGATGACTCTGTAAATAAAATGCAATGGAGTTTTTTTAGACTTTCAAGACTTTATATATGAAAGGTCTGAAGTCTTTTACCATAACTGGCAAACATATTTTCACAGAGAAGTCATGATCAATGTTAACTACCATGTTGCTCATCAATCATACAGGACATGGCCAGTTGCATTCCACTCCACTATTTCCTTAGGGTAAAATGCAATGAGTGTAAAGAGGAGACATCCCTTTCTGCATAGGGTACGGGTTTGCAACCTACAGCCCATGGGCCGGCCCCGGCCCCATCACCATTCTATCCAGCCCATGGTGGTGACCTCGGAAGCTGTTTATGACAGTTTACAGACACATTTATAGTGGGGGAAACCACTTGTCCAGCCCACTCAGCTGTCTGAGGGAAAGTGGTATGGTTCATGGTGTGAAAAACTTGAGTACCCCTGTCATAGTGACTTTCCACACAGGCAAATTCACTGATATTCCAATATTCTTGCTTACATGGAAAATCACCACATAGACAGTAACCTCTCCCATCCAGTGTGCTGTCCCACCCAGGCAGACACAGCACCACATGGCGGCGCTACACAGAGAGTCTTGTTTGAGGATAGTCCAGATATGAAAGTCCAAAAGGCAAGCTGAGGTCTGTTTACTGGTAGTCCGAGTCAGCAGACTAATCCAAAGGATGTCCAGGGGTGTCGTCAGTGTTGGCAGAGAAGTCAGGGTCACAGCAGGCAGGTCAGGGTCTAGGCAGGCAGTCTGGAGTCAAGCAGGATGTCGGTCCTCACACAAGAATTGTATGGATGCTGGCAGGCTGCAAGAAGCTTGCTTAGAAGCCTTCCAGCTAATCGGTATCAGCTGGGAGCCTTCTTTGGTGCTTCACT
Organism: Bradypodion ventrale; assembly: GCA_035047345.1. NCBI lineage: Eukaryota > Metazoa > Chordata > Lepidosauria > Squamata > Chamaeleonidae > Bradypodion > Bradypodion ventrale. The sequence goes on along the minus strand of JAWDJE010000005.1, from coordinate 71,538,747 downwards.
CTAGTCTGCCTGTGTCTCAAATGTAGCTGTTTCCTGGACTGAGGGCTGATCACTGTCAGAGCCAGACTCCTGATCTGACATGTCAGCTGCTGGGGGAAACAGACTTGGGCCAGGTGCAAGCTGAGATCCCTGGCTCAAAGCATACTCAGGAGGGGCGTGGCTAAGATGGCCGACGAGTAACATCTTGATCTGGGTGCTCGCGCTTACCAAAGTGGTAATTAATGTGAACGAGTAAAGTGGGGAACTTTTAAAGTGGAATTTTTTGTTGATAAGACTCCTGCTTGCCTTTTTGGAAAGTTTTGAAGTTGGGCGGTCGAAGTTTGGGAGGTTTTCTCGGTAGGTGAGGCTTGCGATGGAAGCCGCAGCTTTCCCTGCCCAGGAGCCGAGAATGCGACCAGCGAGACGGTGGAGATTCGAGGCGGCAGTAAAATCGGCAAGAAAACAATTTTACGTAAGTTCATGAAAGTCTACTTGGAAAAGTTAAAGCTAACCGGGGATTTTGTTTAAAAGAGCTCGGACTTGGAAGTGGGAGTGGAAATGGATAAAATCGGGCTGTCGACCCGTTAATGGCGGCGGCCCTGAAAATCGAAAATGACTGAGTTTTGGTTTATGGCCTCCCTGCGTTCCAGGAGAACCGCGGCGTGTTTTGGCAATAGTAAAGCGGTTAAAGAAGTTTTTGTCTGGGCTCCAGTTTTGAGGGTTCCAGTGCGTCTCGAGCCTGAGGAGTGAGGAGAAAGTCTGCCGACACACAGAGGAAGAAGGGGGGGTTTCCTCCTGAAGTTAACGTACCCGCTGGAAAAGGGCACTTTGATCCGTTCGCCTTAAGAGAAGGATTAACTTGTTTTTTATTCCCTCACCATGTGGATTATAAATAACATTCTTTTTTTTCTTTGGATATATTGCTCCTCCTGTTTTTCTTTTCACTTTGCTTGGATTTTGGGGGGTTTTTTTTCTTCTCACCCCCCTCCCTTGTGGCTTTGACTCAAATGAAAAAATCTGGGTGACCGTTTCTTTGGAGCTTTTACCTTTGTAGTTTGGAAGGTGAATATTTGGACTGCCTGCCTTGGGGAAACGGTCCGGATGTGGATTATTCTTTTTGTTTGGAGCACACTCCAGTTCCTGTTTTTTCTGTGGATTACAGTAATTAATTTCTCGCTGGATTTCGCTGGATTTCTTCCTCCCTAAAAGCTTCATCTGATTTGCCTGGATAGGTGGCACTAGTGGTTGCAGTGGTACAAGCTTGTTTGGATTGACTACGATTTTGCAACGTTCTGCAACGCTGGACTCTTTGATTGGGTGTCATCATGGATAAAGGTACAAGAGGGAAAGCAAAAGAGGAAGATCCAGTTGTGAAGTCCAAGAGGAAAGAAAAAGCACCAATGGAAGAGGTCCCTCAGTCTTCATCACCGCCACCTGAGCCTTATGATCAAACCCAAATTATGGTGGAAATTGGTAAACTGTTCCAGAAATTGGAGAAGAATGAGGAATCAAGGGTGAAAGATAGAAATGAAATGATGAAAAAACAAGATAAGGTGGTATCATCTGTTGCAGATTTCTCAAAAAAAAAGTGGACTTAAGTTTGCAAAAAATAGAAGGAAATGTGAAATTGGTTCAAAATGAGGTAAATGTTATAAAAAAGGAAATAAAAGGGACTCAGGAGACGGTGCGGGAGAATAAGCTGAAATTGGAAGAACATGAGAAAAGGATTGATGCTGTGGAAGATATGATGAGAAAGCAGAACATTGTGATCCGTCAGATGGTTGAACGGACACCGGACCAGCTAAGAGAAAGAGTGGTTCAGTGGTTAAATGGTTTGAATATGGGAAAGTAATTTGTACAGGAAGATATTGTAAGTGCATTCAGGGTGGGCCCAAGAAGAGGGAAAGTGGTTCAAACAAATGTCTTGGTAAAATTTGCAAACTGGGGTGATAAGCTTAGAGTAATGGCTTTTTTGAAACAAGCTGGGCCTGATGCCCTGAAATTTGATGGTTCTGACGTAGAAGTATATAATGATATCTCATTGAAAGAAAGAACGTGGAGATATAAGATGAGACCTGTAACCAAATTGTTGATGAGTAAAAATATAAGGTATAACTGGAGATTTCCACAGCAATTGCGCTTTTTTTATGAGAAAATAATGCAAGTAATTGATGATGGGACCGATCCATTGGAGTATTTGAGTTTGTTGGAGTTGGTAAAAACAGTTTCAGAAGAGTGGATAAATCTTAAGAAAGAACTGTTGGAATCGGGTGCTCTAGGGAGGGAGTATGAGAGGGCAGAGGCTGGTGGTGCCACAGGCGGAACACTGCAGGGAAAGGAAGAGGAGGAGCTGTCGTTGATCATGGTGGAGGAGGAGACAAGTAAGGTGTAATGAGAAATATATCAATAAAAATATATTATTTAAGCAGTATAGAAGGGTGAGTAGCGCATAGCACTGGTTGGTAGGCACATCTTGCATGTCCCCCCTCTCCCCTCTTTGTTTGTCGAAGGCGTCCTTTTTTTTTGATGAAAGTGGGGAGAGCGATAGTGTGTGTTCTATGTAGTACTGTGTGTTTTGGGGGGAAGGAGTTGGTGATGGCACGCCCAATGGAGAGTTTAGAAGTTAGAAAGGAAATAGATTATGGGAAATATTAAAATATTAACCTGGAATGTGAAGGGTACAGGTTCTGTTCTTAAGAGGCGGAGGTTGGAAATGGCGTTGAAGAAAGATAGACCCGATATAGTGTTCTTACAGGAAACGCACCAGAAGTCAAAAGACACGAACAAACTCTTTTTGGGATGGATTCAACACTATGAGATGGCGTTTGGTACTTCAAAAGCGAGAGGAGTGGCAACTATGATTTCTAAAAAATTAGGATTTGAAATTACAAAAAGTGTTGCTGATCAAGAGGGTAGATATTTGATTGTAAGAGGAAAAATAGAAGATGAGGAAATTATGTTGGTAAATATATATGCTCCAAATGATCATCAAGCGGATTTCTTAGAAAAGGTTCGTAAAGTAGTGGAGCTAGAAAATGTCGCAAAAACTATTGTGGCTGGAGATTTTAATTTGATAAGGTCAGATTTAGACTGTACAAACTTAGCAAGATGTGGAATTGGCTTGAAAGGGAAGGTTTTAAATAAATGGATGGTTGCGTTGGGTTTTAAGAGAGATCAAGTGCTCGGAAAGGGCATTTTTTTTTTCACACGTCAATGGGACCTACTCGAGAATAGATTACGTTTTTCTTACAGAAAATTTGATTAAAAATATTGAGGGAATGGAAATTGGGATCTTTAAGGAATCAGACCATGCCAAAGTACTTTTGGAACTGAAACTACAAAAAGATATTGGAAGAGGAAGAAGTTGGAGGTATGATCCTAACCTATTTAAAGACCAAAAATGTAAAGAGCAAATTATGGAAAGGTGGAAAGAAAGTTGGCAGTGGAACGACAATAATGAAGTTAATTTTAATGTTGTTTGGGATACCATGAAGTCGGTTTTCAGAGGGGAAAGTATAAAGTTGGCGAGTATTAAATATAAAAGATATAAGGTAGATCAGATAGAAAAAGAAATAAAGCAGTTACAGGATGACCATTCAAAGAGTAAAGATAAAAAAACTTTCGCTAAATTGCAAAGACTTAAGGAAGAGTTAATGGGTAAGGATATTGACAAAGTTAAAAGAGATCTGATTTATTTAAATAGAGAATATTTTGAATTTAGTAATAAAAATTCAAGATTACTAGCAAGAGCAGCTAAGGCTAAAAGGGAAAAAAGAGAAATTGGGGTGTTGGTTAATAAACAAGGGTTAAGGTGTAATAAGAATAAGGATAAATGTAAAATTGTGAAGAAATTTTATCAAGCATTATATGCAAAAAAGGAGGTAGACGTGGAGAGGCTTAAAGGGATCTTGGAAAGACAGTTAGGGAATTGAATAAAACAGGAACATCAAGAAAAAATGGAGGAAAGGGTTACTGATAAAGAGGTAAAGGAGGTAATTAGTGGGTTGAAGATGGGGAAAGCCCTGGGCGACGATGGATTACCGACAGAATTTTATAAAGAATTTAAAGATGTTGTGGTCCCAAAGTTAGTGAAGCTATACAATTATATTTTAGATGGAGGACAAATCCCGACTTCATGGTATAGTACCATAATCGTTCTGCTGCCAAAACCGGGAAAGAATATGGAAAAGGTGGAATCATACAGACCAATTTCTCTTATAAATCAGGATGCCAAGATCTTCACAGCAATATTGGCTAACTGTTTAAACAGTTTTATGGGGGAATATATAAATGTTGATCAAGTTGGTTTTTTAAAAGGTAGGCACATGGCTGACTTGACTAGAAGAGTATTAGATCTAATTGACAATGTTAATCAAACGAAGGAAAAGGTGGGTTTATTATCATTAGACATTTTTAAGGCATTTGACTCACTACAATGGTCTTCAATTAAGGAAATAGTTAGAAATTATGGATTTGGGGATAGATTTAGAAGGGTAATTGATCTATTATACCAAAAAGGGAGTGCTAGGATTAGAGTAAACGAGGAGGTTACAGATGAGGTAAAGCTTGAGGCAGGTACCAAGCAGGGCTGTCCACTATCTCCTATCCTGTTTATTATGGCAATGGAATTATTAGCTAAAAGTATAAGGGATGATCCAAATATAGAAGGGATATTGGGTAATAAAGTGAGTATGTATGCAGATGATACGTTGTTAATGGTGAAACATCCAGAGGTGGTAATAGATAGGATTAAAGATCAACTACAGGAATTTGAGGCTATAACTGGATTGACGATAAATTGGGATAAATCAGAATTGATGCTGTGTAATATGGGGGTAAAGGAGATGGGAAAGATAGTGGGGACATTTAATATACAAATTAAAGAAAAGTTGAAATATTTGGGGATAACTATTTCAAACAAATTGGAAGAACTTAAAAGATTGAATTATGACAGTTTGAAAGTAGAATTTAAGAACAAATTACAAGAGTTTCAAAAGTTGAAACTGTCATGGTTTGGGAGGATTGCAATTTGCAAAATGATATTGTTGCCAAAGATTAATTTTTTATTTGACGCACTTGCGATCCATTGGAAGGAGAAGGAAATCAATGAGTTTCAAAAAATGCTCAATAATTTTTGTAATGGAGGCAAAAAATCTAGACTTCCAAAGAAGCTCTGGTACTTATCTCAGAAAGAAGGGGGTTTGGGTATGCCAAATTTGTTAGCATATTATCGAGCATTCCAAATTAAGAATGTTGTGAAGATCTTGGCAAGAGAAAAGGTAATTTGGGAGGAATTGGAGATGAAAGAATACAGGAATATTGGCAAAATGATATTCTTGGGAATAAAGGATAAATTGATAAAGACAAGTAATACTATGATGAGAGGGCTCATGGAGGTGTGGAAAAGAGTAAAGAAGGATATGGTCCCAAATCTCTCTCCAATTTTGGAATTGACTGATATGGTGTGTTTTCCAATAAAAATAGATAAGGAAAAAAGGAAATGTTGGATAAAAATGAAATGTCTCTATTGAAGGATTGGTTAAAAGTCTGTGATGATGAAACCAAGAGGAAAAAATATTTGAAAAGTTAAAATTGGACTGGTTTCAGAAATTGAAGGTTGAGAATTGGAATAAAAAATATAGAAGAGAAGTAGGGATGGATAGAACAAAGACCCAATTTGAAGAATTGGTATTAAAGATCAGAAAAGGGGAAAAGAACATTAAGGGTCTAGTAAGCAAACTTTATATTATATTGAATAAGGGTAAAGATCCACAGGAAGATTTGAAACGGAAGTGGGAACAAAATTTGAATATAAAAATAGGAGATGTTGAATGGAGAAATAAATGGAAAAAGAGGATAATGACAACAATGTCAGTAAGAATTAAGGAACATAATTTTAAAATGCTGTGGCAATGGTACTTGACACCACTGAGGCTTCACCAGATGGATAATAAAAGGGATAATTTATGTTGGAGATGCAAAGAAACAGTTGGATCTTATGAACATATGTGGTGGAGTTGCAAAAAAATAAATGAATTTTGGAGAAGAATAGAAGGAGAGATTGGGGAAATAATGGGTAAAAGAATTAAGTTGGCATCAGGTACCATTCTATTAACTAATGTGGAAGGTATGGTTTTAAATAAGGAGGAAAAATAATTATTGGAAATTATGTTAACTACAGGTAGACATTGCAGGCGCACCCCCCAATAAAGGACTCAGACACTGATGAAAGTGGATAACGGCATTGGGCCACATTTATTGATTCATGCCCTAGTCCGAATCATAAATTTCTATTGGTAACTGACCAATTATAATTCTTAAGGCAAGCAGGCCGAAGTAACACTGGTAAGGTACCACCCAAAATTGCCAACGGCAATTGTTACAATGTATCTATTTGTATCAATTTGTTTGTTGACAACAAACAAATTGTTGACCGTAGTCAATATTTAACTAATGACCTCACCCTCTGACGCATATCCGTAAAATCACGGGGTGATGCATGCTGTCTAGCTGTAGCCATCACCCCGTCGCCTGGTTCGTCGTTGACCGGACAACGTTTAACCAACTTATGCCTGTCTAGTGTTGTCCAGTCAATTGCGAACCTGCCGGATACCTGTGGGTCATAAATGTTTACCTTACCAGTGCTACCCGCCACACGGAGAGGCTTCAAAGAAGGCTCGACGCCCCCCCAGACCGTCAGCTCGGTCAACAGGCCTGCTCGCCAATCACCCAACAGGAGGTCCATACCTCCTCGCGACAGATGGACCCCATCCCCTGCATAAAGGTCATAATTTTGCAGACTAATGGCGGGGTGACGACTGACCCGCCCCCAACCCCTGTCGACAATGAACCGGGCAACAGCCCTGTATTTCCATGCGTCTAGCACGGTCAAGGGCCTGGAGGTCGAACCCTCCCCTATAAGTGTGCCGCGGCACCATGTCTGACCAAACGAGGGTTGTGGCGGGCCACACGTAATGCAGGTAGGCGAGGTCACCACAAATCGCATGCTTCAGCGATAGGCCGGTGACCTGACCTAAATCATTGCCCCCAAGGTGTATGATCAGAATGTGAGGCGGGTCAGCATTCCGGCCTGAGAAAAGGAATGGCAACAGCTCCCGCCATAACATCCCTGGCTTACCATACCATGTGAGACTTGCGTATGCACCCAGTCCCAGTCGGGGTCCCCACTCTCTACGCGCTGCCCTGTGCACGTAGCTATGGCCCACCAGCCATACTGTCACCGGCGTAATACGACACCCAGGGTCTGTCAAGGAAAAAACGAGGGAAGAGAAAAGTGCGGTGACTCGACTGGTACTCACGGTGAAAGAGGGCGGACATAAAACTGAAAACATTGCGATCCCCACCTCCCCATACGGCGTATTTCAGCCCCGGAGTACCCAAAAGCAGCCGCCGTGGAAGCCGCCCCTATTCTGAATGGATGGGTGCCGTAACGGGCCCCTGGGAGGCCAACACCGGCCAGCGCTTTGCCGGTCACCTTCCAAAATTGAAATTTAGTAAGGGGAGACCCATCTTGGTGACAGAAAAACGGGCCATGGTGCGTGCCACGCAGTGCAAGGAACTCCTGTAGGGCACCAACCGGACAGATGTCTGCCAAAGAACACCGTAGCAGTCTCACTCCACTGCCTACGCCATGCTGATCCGTCTTAGAGGAGCGTATCCTCAACTGAGCCCAGTCTTTGGCCACATAGACATCTTCGAGTTCCAGTGCCCTACAACTTGCATCCGCCTTAGACAGCATCACAAGCTCGCTGATGCGGAGCGCTCCAAAAAAGGCCACCGTTGTAGCCGCATGAAACAGGGCTGCCTCATACCTATCAAAACATAGGTCCTGCCAGCCCCGTGCCAGTTGGGTAAGAACCCCTGGGGAAATTGGGTGGCGGTCGTCCGGGCTACACCCACGCTCCCGCACCCACCCCTCCAAAACGTGTCTCACACGGAAGTCAGCTGTACTGTCCGCATGACCGCCTACTTTGGCCATAAAAGCCAGCGCTGACAGCCTGGATGCTATGGTGCGAGGTGTAAGGCCCTGGGAATGCAGGTAAACCATGAATTGAAGTATATGGGCCACCGGGATCGGCCAGGTATCTGGCAGCCGGAATTGGGCACAGAATGCTCTGAAAGAATTGAATGCGTGGTGATACGCCTTACACGTGCGTGGCGCTAGCGACATGCCGATCGCTCGGTTCCCCTCTCCTTGCCAAGGGTCCATATCTCGTCCGGGAGTGGCGAGGGAAATTCCTCCGCATCCGGGGCCAAGGCGCGGAACCGGGAGATCTGCAGGCGAGACAAAGCGTCAGCGATATCATTATTGACCCCCGGGACATGCCTGGCCCTGAACAGCACATTAAGGCGCAGGCTGCGCAATACAAACTGGCGCACCAGGTCCATGACCCTGGGTGATTTGGAAGTCTGTGAGTTGACAATGCGGACAACGGCCGCATTGTCACACCAGAAATGAACGACCGAGTTGGCCCACTCCTCACCCCATAGTATCAAGGCCCCCAGGATGGGGAAAAATTCCAGATACGTAATATCACGCAGGCGACCCGTGCCTGACCAGGCTGATGGCCACCCACCATAGACCCACTTCCCATTGAAGTACATCCCATAACCCAGGGACCCAGAGGCATCGGACTGTATCTGGAAACGAGGGGAAGCCAGAAGGTCAGACCTCCAAAATGACACCCCATTGAACTCCCTCAGGAACTGGAGCCAGATAAGCATATCTGCCCTGATACCCCGGGTCAGTCTCACCCTATGGTGGGGCCTGGATAGGCCTGTCATGGCGTCGCACAAGCGCCGAGCAAATGCCCTGCCCGGTGCCACCACCCTGCAAGCGAAATTGAGGTGACCATGTAGCACCTGCAGTTCCCGCAATGACGCCTTGCATTTAGCAAGCAAGTCCGAGATGAGGGCCACTATCCTGGACACCTTATCCCCCGGTAACCTAGAAGCCTGCGCTACCGTGTCAGTCTCCACCCCCAGGAAGACTAGCTGTGTAGATGGGCCCTCGGTCTTTTCGGGCGCTAAAGGGACACCAAGTTCCTCCATTAGCGTCTGAAATGTGTTGAGGAGACGTGTGCACGTGTCCCAGCCCCGTTCACCCCCGAATAAAAAATCATCCAGGTAATGGGCTACCCAGACCTGCGGACAAAAGCCCACTGTAGGAAGGTGCTGAAACGCTCGAAGGCCGAGCATGATATGGAACAGCCAAAAGGCATGGCCTTATCGAAATAATATTCACCCCGGAACTTGAAACCCAGCAACTCAAAGTCACCCGGGTGAACCGGCAGGAGGCGAAAGGCAGACTTAATGTCGCACTTAGCTAACAGCGCACCCGGGCCACATGTGCGCACCATGCGCAGCGCCTGGTCAAAAGATGTATACCTGACTGAGCAAAGGTCATCAGGGATAGCATCATTGACCGATCGGCCGGCTGGGTAGGACAAGTGATGGATCAGGCGGAACTCGCCCGGTGACTTCTTGGGCACTAAGCTCAAGGGCGACACTTTAAGGTTGGGGAACGGGGGTGCAGGGAAAGGGCCGGCGACCCTGCCCGCATCAATCTCCTTAGTAATACTGGCAGCAGCCACCTCCTCCCTCCCCCTAAGGGACAAAAGGTTGGGGGCATCTTGGGGGGACCTATCACCCAGGAAAGGAATACGGAACCCCAGTCGAAAACCCTGAAGCAGGTAAACCGCATCCGCCTCCCTCGGGTACAATGCGAGCCAACGCTCCAACATGTCCACATTAATTGGGGAGGGGGCCTTTCGGTGGACCAGCTCCCTCTGCGGCAGTCTTGCCAGCCCCTTGTCCGCCCCTACCTCTGCCCCGCATCCCGCCAGGCCTGGGGCAGGTGGAGGCCGCATGGGGGCCCACGCAAGAGGGACACTCATGCCTGTACCGGCAATTCTTCCTATTGCAGGAACCATTGGACGAGAAAGTCCAGCACAGCAGGCGGGCCGGAACCCCCTGCCCCGCCACCTGGCGGGGTGTCTGTGCTGGGGCCGCTCGCTGGACCGCATGTCCACAATGGTATCTTTCCCCAGGCGCAGGGCACGTGGGAGTCATGTACAGAAGCCACAGCTTCTGGCAGGGCTCGTCCCACCTCATCTCCGGGTGCAGGGGAATCCGCATACGGAATTCCTCGTCGTAAGCCAACCACGACGGGCCCGGGAAGTCGACCATCGCCCGGTAAATGTTGTCCAAATACTGGACCATCGGAATTGCCAAATCCGGCCGGGCCCTGAGGTAGACCGCCATGTATATGAGGTACGCCGGCAACCAGTTGGCCCACGTACGTGGCGGCTTACGACGACGTGCCTGTTCCTTATCCTTCTCATCCTGCCCCTCCCTCTCCTCTTTGGTGGGCTCTCTGTTAAAAAGGGAGAAGATGTCCACATACTCCCCACGCCAGATCTTCTCTTTGGTGGCCTGGGCCAAATGGTCCCCCAGGGGCAAGGAATACCCCGCTGTCGGCAATGCCGACACCGGCACGGTGGGAACTGCGGGCATCTGAAAAGGGGCCTGGACCAACCCAGTCACCCCTAACACATTCCCGACTGAGTAAGAGGCACCACCCAAAACGGGGCCCTGGGTGAGAGGTGAAGTCACCGGGTGGGACGTCGGCAACTGAACCGTTGCACCACCCGTGCGAGGCCACGGCCACTGAAATGCCCCCCCAACGTGGCTAGGTGTGTGGGTGCACTAGATTGAACCGCATACTCACATGCTGCACCCCCATGGGCCGCCCCCACCGGGGGTTCCGGCCCACTGGGGGCGTCGGAGCTCACGACCTCAGTTGAGCTCGTCGACGGGGCCTGACCAGCACCAGCCTGTTGATTGGGGAGCTGCGAGGCAGTGGCCGATGCCGGCCCACGCGCCTCGGGCAGCTCGACCCGTCCTGCCGCCTGCCGCTGACCGGCGGACGAAGCATCAACCTGCACCCCAAAAGGCACCCCCAGGTGGTTAACCCTCGCGAGGGATGCCTCGAGGGCCGCAACGCGGGCCAGAAGGGCCTCCACATTAACGTAGCCTCCTAAGCCAAGTGGGGGCAAAGGACCGGCCGGCCCACCAGCTGCAGGCGCCGGTCCAGGTCCCTGGACCCCGGGGCCCGTATACGGCCACGACCCCAGGCCCGGCCCCTGCAGGGCCAGGGGGTACCCTGCCAGGGGAGGGAACCCAGCCACCCCCCATGGCTGAAACCCCCCGCAGGAAGCTGCGCACCAATGGAAGAAGACCCCGCAGAATGGGCCACGCCAGGGGCAGCGGCCACTGCTTGTGGGCCGGGGGCAATTAACCCCATCCCACCGGTCCTGGTGGGCTCAGGCAAAGGAGGCTGCTGGGGAGGCGCAGCCGCGGTCCTCCGACCCGGCTGGCGCCTCCGCGCAGAACGAGCTGCGTTCGCAGTCGCCTTCTTCTTAGAGGGCATAGCAGCTATCCGATGGGAAGCCGGAAAAAGTCAAGAAAATTAGCAGCCAAGAGGCTTCCCGGTGAAAGGCAAGAGCGACGGAGGTAAGAGGGAAAAACTTCTCCGCTCCGTCGCTTCGCAAAATGGCAGCTCGGCTGCCTCGTGGCCGCCCCTTATATAAGGGTGCTGGCCACACCCCCTAACTACCCGGATGCCTTCGTCCGGTGGGGGGGGGGCCGCAAAGAGCGCAGCGGCCATTTTGGCGCCGCGCTTGCAATGTATTGCCAGAAATTGGAAAAATGATGTATTTATACAGACTGGAGAGTGGTATAAGGAAATGTGGAGTTTAGCATTGAATGACAAACTGACATGGGAGATAAAAGTAAAAAGGGATAAATTAAAAGAAAATAGGTTTTGGAGTATTTGGAAGCCGTTTGTGGATCATTCTCTTATGGCAAGGAACAGTTTTGGACCTGTACCATCCCAAAGTGGTTTTTGGAGATGATATAGATACTAAACTGTCCAGGCATTGTAAATATTCACTGGGTGTTGTGTAATTTGTAAAGAAATAAAAAACAGTTGTAGCACTGAAACCTTTTATGATTGTTATGGTTATAGTAATAATCTATAATGTGGTTACTTGATATTGTGGTTTTTATTGTAAATAATTAGTTTAACTACTATCAAGTGCTATTTTTTATGAGTTTGATGTAATATTGTATTGTATTGTTATTGTTTTTTTCTTTTCTGTATGTTTGTTAGTTGTATTTTTTTTGCTTTTTTGAAATAAATAAAAATTAATAAAAAAAAGCATACTCAGGCTCAGGTGCAGGCAGAACTGGAGTGGGCATAGGGAGTGCCCCCTAATCCATCTTATCATCAGAATCGGAGGAGGGCTGGAATACAACATCCTGACATGGTGCTTCCACATGAAAGCAATGATAGCTTGTTGCCCTGCATTGGGCAACAGAGAAGATGGAATTTGAAAGGACCAAACCCTCGGAACTTTACAGAGGGCACTCTGTAGATTAGAAATGGGGAAAACTGGGCCTTCAGATTTTATTGATTTTGGTTCCTATTATCCTTCAACATTGGCTATGCTTAGGGCCAATGACAGTAAAGTGCAATATCTTGAGAACCCTGTCGCAATATCTTGAGAACCTTTTTCAAGAGAAAACATGGTCACTTAATAAGTCCATGTGTTCTAGCATGTAATAACACACTTCTTTCAAGCTTGTTCATACACCAGTTCTATGAACAGCTGGGCTGGCATAGTCTGCTGTCTGACACTGTATCTTCTACTTGGCAGTGGCATCCACATGCAAAGCACAACCTTATAATTAAGGAGCACTGGCAAGAGTGATTAAGTTCCTGCCTAATGTTACCTGCACATACATAGAGAAGAGTGATTTCACCAACATTGCCATTATCAATTGTCATATATTTGACAAAGATTAAAAGGTAGCCATTTATAGATTTGAAGTCTTTAAAGGCTGTCAAAAGAGACCAACTGTGATAAGGTTCATGCTTCAACTACATCACGCTCTCCACATACTCACACACTGCTTTTTATGTTGACAAAATCAAACCAGAAAGAATAAAAGAGGGGGAAATCAAATATATGCCATTGACATTCAGTCCCTATCTATGTAAACAAGATGCTCAAGCTTAGTTGGTGAATTGCTTTTGTTTTCCCTTCTTTGTTATAAATGCTTTTAACTTCCCTATTGATGCTCTTCATTTGTAATTGTACCTTGCCAAGTTCACTGTCTCTTCTGGTACTGAACATTTCCAATTAGAATTAACCCTTTCATGGATAAAGAATTCCTGGTGAATAGAAGGAAGGACTCCTTCTGTTTATAAACGGGAATGAAATTCTTCAGGGGACTTGCTGGAGGAAGTAGTGGGAAGCCAGTTTAGCACTATATACTTCTGTCACCATCCTCCATGTTATCTCCCTCTCTTTCTAAGAAGGCCCCCAACAACCTGGAAGAGATATTCAGGTAGCTACAGAGAAAGCTAGTGGAGATGATGGTATCTTTAGTGTATGAGAACCAAGAGAAAGGAACAGCCGAAGGATTGGCTTAACACATCTTTATTGCATGAGTGGTCAGAGGGAACATGAGGTAATGGCGGACGAGCAGCTCAATATATACGGTGGTTATACATTTGAATGTGGCTCCACGACAGCCCATTGGCTACCGTTGGCGTGACATCATTTTTGGTCACGCCCTTCTTGTCCAGGTGAGGTAGTGGCGGGAATCTTCCCGCGCTGTCGTTCTTTGGTGAATTATGACCTGTGAGCTGGGCGCTCGCTATTGCCACCAGGTGGTCATTAGCTCGCGTCCTGATTGGAGCGGGTTACATTGATGTATAGGTTAAAGGCACAGTATGGAAAAACACAATGCATAGTATTGAAACACAACAGTATCCCAGTTGAATTTTTCAAAGCCCTAAAAGATGATGGAATCAGATTACTGCATTCAATATGCCAGCAGATTTGGAAAACAAAACAGTGGCCACAGGATTGGAACAGATCAGTATACATTCCATTCCCAAAAAAGGGCAATGCCAAATAATGTTCAAATTATCAAACAATTGCGCTCATCCCACACACCAGCAAGGTGATGCTCAAGATAATATAGGATAGACTTCAGCAGCATGTGGAGAGAGAACTACCAGAGGTGCAGGGTGGGTTCAGAAGAGGCAGGGGGACTAGTGACCACATTGCCAACATATGTTGGATCATCAAGAAAACAAAGGAATACCAGAAACAAGTCTACTTTTGTTTTATTGACTACACCAAGGCATTTGACTGTGTGGACCACAACAAAATGTGGCAAGTAATTAAAGATGGGAATACCAGAACACCTCATATGCCTTATGAGAAATCTGTACATGAGTCAAGAAGCAACAGTAACAGTAAGGACAGAACACAGAATGACAGAGTGGTTTAGAATAGGAAAAAGAGTAAGACAAGGCTGCATTGTATCACCCTGTTTATTCAACTTATATACAGAGCACATAATGTGAAATGCGGGGATGAAGGAATCACAATATGGGATCAAAATTGCTGGGAGAAACACCAACAATTTGAGATATGCAGACGATACCACCCTAATGGCAGAAAGTGAGGAAGACCTAAAGAATCTCTTGATTGGGTTGAAAGAGGAGAGTGCAAAAGCTGGCCTGAGACTCAATATCGTGAAAACCAAGATAATGGCAACAGGCCCTATCAGTTCCTGGAAAATAGATGGGGAAGAAGTAAATGCAGTGATAGATTTTACTCTCTTAGGATCTATGATCAGTGCAGATGGTGACTGCAGCCATGAAATATGAAGACAACTGATTCTGGGGAGACAAACTATGAGAAACCTTGGGAACATAATTAAAAGTAGAGACATCACCTTGCAAACAAAAATTCATATAGTCAAAGCAATGGTATTCCTGGTGGTAATGTATGCTTGTGGGAGCTGGACCATTAGGAAAACTGAGCTCAGAAGAATAGATGCCTTTGAGATGCGTTTGAGGAGAGTTTTGAGAGTCCCCTGGACAGCAAGGAGAACAAATAGGTCAATCTTAGAAGAAATCAAGCCTGACTGCTTATTGGAAGGTCAAATAGTAAAGATGAAGATGAAGTACTTTGGACATCAAATGAGAAGGGAGGATTCACTTGAGAAGACCTTGATGCTGGGAAAGGTGTAGGGCAAAAGAAGAAGGGGTGGCCAAAGATGAGATGGCTTGATGGTATTGTAGACACAATGGGCACAGAGCTGGGCGGGCTGAGGAAGTTGGTGGAGGACAGAGGCATACCCGTCAAGCGCCGCTCCAGAAAATACGGGAACTGCTCTGGCCCGGGTGTGCATGTGCAGGAAAAACTCCATTGCACATGCGCAGAACCCGTTTGCACATGCGCAGAACATGTTTGCACATGCACAGATGGGTTCTGTGCATGTGTAGTAACCCCTTTCCCCGCTGTTCTAAATATGGTACAGTGCTGGGAAAGGGGAGGAATGCACGCCAACATACAGGATTTCCCGGCCAATCTGGGATACTTGACAGGTTATGGACAGAGGTGTCTGCAGGACAATGGTCCATAGGGTCCCAAAGGGTCAGAATCGACTGTGCGACTGAACAACAACAACAAACAAAGAAAAGAAGAATCAGAAGGAAAAATTCCTTCTGCAGAAATGTTCCCTGAATGAAGAACTGAGGATCTAGTTTCATATTTGTATATATTGTGTTTTATTCTGGATGACATGGGGGACTGTATCTTTCATACATTTAAAAAAAATAGAAAGATTTTTCATGCAGATTTTTTTAATGCAGAGCCATTGTACTCAAACCAGAGCATGAGCATCTTTGCCAAAAATCAATCAATCAATCAATCAATCAATCAATCAATCAATCTCTCTCTCTCTTTCTCTCTGGTCAATGTTCCACTGTTCTTGCTCCTAGATAATGATGTGAAAATATTTGAACTGTATTTTGGGTTGCTTTCCTTGAACCAATTAGGGATTGACCTAGGTTGATATGAAATTATGAAAACTGATATACCAAAGTCACCTTTCATAAGAACAGCCTTGCTGGAACAGGCCACAGCCCATCCAGTCCAGCATTCCATCTCACACAGTGGCTCACCATTTCTTCAGGGTATTCCCCAGCAGATGCCTTCACCTGCTTAGGATTTCCTGGGAATGGCATTGAGAGATATCCTGCCTATCTCTCCAACCCGGAGGTTGTCCTTAGGTATCCATAATTATAGCCATTGATACCCTTGTCCTTCATGAAATTGTCTAATCCTTTCTTAAAGCTGTCAAGACTGACAGCTGTCACCACTTCTTCTGGCAGGGAGTTCCATAGACCAGTGATCCTCTGGGTGAAAAAGTACTTTCTCTTATTTGTTTGAGAACTAGTACCCAAAGGTTTCATGGAGTGCCCCCTAGTACTAGTGTTATGCGATAGGGAAAACAGTTTTTCCTTATCTACTTTGACCACACTGTGCATAATTTTATAAACTTCAATCAGGTCACCTCTTAGACGCCGTCATTCAAGAGCGAAGAGGCCCAACCATTGTAGCCTCAGATGGTAAGGAAGGTGTTCCAGTCCCCATCCCAACTTTCTTCTCCCCCTCCATATTTATCAGTTATGTGTTTATGCTATTAGTCACTATGTACCTGTAACCATGAATGGCCTTTCTAATGTAGAGCTTGTTATTCTTGTATGTATGTATATCAGGCTACTAGAATATGTTGGATCATGGAAAAAACAAAATACCAGAAACAAGTCTATTTCTGTTTCATTGATTACACCAAGGCCTTTGACTGTGTGGACGACAACAAAATGTGGCAAGTAATTAAAGAGATGGGAATACCAGAACACCTTATATATCTCATGAGAAATCGGTACATGAGTCAAGAAGCAACAGTTAGGACAGGATATAGAATGATGGAGTGGTTTGGAATAGGAAAAGGAGTAAGACAAGACTGCATTTGGTCACCCTGCTTATTTAATCTATACACAGAGCACGTAATCCACAATGCAGGGCTGGATGGATCACAAATTGGAATTAAAATTTCTGGGAGAAACATCAACAATTTGAGATATGCAGATGATACTACCCTAATGGCAGAAAGTGAGGAAGACAGTGGTGGGATGCAATTTTTTTTACTACCTACTCTGTGGCCGTGGTATGGTGGGCATAGCCAGGGGAAAGTCCTGACCGGCGTTACGTGGCAGGACTTTTGAAGGCCGCGCCGCCAACACCACCGGAGCCACGGTTCCTTTCGCCGGCTCCCTCCCCTGCCCTGCCTGGCGTTGCGCAGCGGGACTTTTGGAAGCCGTGCCGCCAACACCACCGGAGCCATAGTTCTTTCGCCATCTCCCTTTGCTGATGTTAAGTACATTGAGCTCTGCTCTGTAATGTTATGATGTTATGGTATATTTATTTTGCACTAATTTGTAAAGTTGTAACTTGTAATCTTTATTGTATACTATTGTATTTGGTGTGTTCATTTGTTATATTGTATTTAATTTTCCTATTGTAAGCCACCCTGAGTTGGCCCTGGCCAAGTGAGGCGGGGTATAAATCGAATAAATGAATGAATGAATGAATGAAGTCCTATGTTGCACCCAAATTATGACTACTTTATTTCAGCCAGAATTTCTGCTACCAGTTCTGGTGAACTGGTGCGAACCTGCTGATTCCCACCATTGGAGGTAGACCTAAAGAAACTCCTGCTTAGGTTGAAAGAAGAGAATGCAAAAGCTGGCTTGAGTCTCAACGTCAAGAAAACCAAGAAAATAGCAACAGGCCTTATCACTTTCTGGAAAATAGATGGGGAAGAAGTAGAAGCAGTGACAGACTTTACCTTCCTAGGATCCAGGATCACTGCAGATGGTGATTGCAGCCATGAAATAAAAAGGAGACTGATTTTTAGGAGAAACCAAAAAAAATTTTTATGAGAAAAATGATTTTTATGAGAAACCTGGGGAACATAGTTAAAAGTAGAGATATCACCTTGCAAACAAAAATTCGCACAGTCAAAGCAATGGTATTCCTGGTGGTAATATATGGGTGTGAGAGCTGGACCATAAGGGTAGCTGAGTGCAGAAGAATAGATGCCTTTGGAATGTGGTCTTGGAGGAGAGTTTTGAGTGTACCCTGGACAGTGAGGCAAACAAATAGGTCGATCTTAGAAGAAATCAACCCTGACTGCTCCTTAGAATGTCAAATAGTGAAGAT
Source organism: Bradypodion ventrale (assembly GCA_035047345.1). Lineage (NCBI taxonomy): Eukaryota > Metazoa > Chordata > Lepidosauria > Squamata > Chamaeleonidae > Bradypodion > Bradypodion ventrale. The sequence continues at coordinate 71,520,592 of JAWDJE010000005.1, read as the reverse complement.
GAAGCTAAAGTACCTTGGACATCAAATGAGAAAAGAGGGTTCACAAAGCCTTGATGCTGGGAAAGGTCGAGGGAAAAATAAGAAGGGGCTGGCAGAAAATGAGATGGGTTAGATGATATTATGGGTGAAATGGGCACAGAGTTGGGTTGGCTGAGGAGGATGGTGGAGGATAGGGGTGCCTGGCATGCAATAGTCCATGAGGACACAGGGGGTCAGAATAGACTGCGCGACTGAACAACAACTAGAATAATTGGGGAACATATAGCTGAGGAAGAATGGAAGGCTGGAATCAAAGAAGCACGTACTCTTGTATCTTTTAAAAAGGGGGAAATAACTTTTAAAAAATAAAACTACTAAATTCTTCATTTTTGGTGATTTGGGCTGTTCAAATTGACAAGACATCTTGATGAGGAATTTTCACACTCCATGAGATTCCTTACATCCAGACAAGAGCAAAGCAAGGTTTTTTTTTCAGCTATTTTTGTAGCACATGGTCTTTGCAATTTGAGCAAACAGTCTCTGCATAAAATACGCATCTTTTTTCCTTTGAGAAGGAAAGTACACATACACAAACACAGAAAAAAACAATGGGTTATTAAAGAAAACATGAAACTTCTTTCAACACTTCTAATCATTCAAAGTCCACATAGCGATGACGGCAACTATTACCGTTTGGCACAATTTGGGTTAATTGCTTTATTGCTTTATTTGCACATTTTCCCCTTGCTTTACACAAGAAAATTATTCACACTTTTCACAAAAATATTACAGAATACTTCATCTTTTCAAGTAAGGTGAAGAAACTTACCTCCCACTTGGCTAGCCTCGGGTGGGGGTGGGATATTTACCAGGGGTATCATGTGGCTCTGCTTTTTGGCTCATCCCGGCTGGCCGCGAGTGGCTGCATTGCCTGATGCAGCCGCTGAGCCCTCTTTTCGGTGTCTCTTGACCCTTTGCAACCCAGTGAGAGACCTGAGGGACTTGTCCTCCTTCAGCTGACTGCCTCCCTGGGAGGCTGAAGCTTCTTCAGCATCATTATCATCATTTATTATTTATACCCCGCTTTCCTCGACCCAATAGGGTGACCCAAAGTGGTATCACAACATGAAAAAAAAGTATACAATATCCAAAGCAATACAGCAAATAATCACAAATACAAATCACTAAATACAATTACAATTAATTCCTAGTTACACTTCAGAAAAATACAATAATGAAAAAAAATACAATAATGAATACAAGATGCAGCAAGCCAGGAGGTCAGAGACAAAAGCTCAATGACCCTACCAGACCTTGACCAGTCCCAGCCCAGCGACTTTAGCAGGGTCCGGGCTCAATTTCCACAACAGAGCCCTGGCACCCTGTCCTTAGCCAGCATCAACAGAAAGAGGTGGGAAAGGAAAGTAGCAGAGCCCCAGGTGTGCTCAACTTCCCTGCGGCCAATGCCGGGCCGGGGAAGGAGCTGAGCAAGGCAAGGTGGCAGCAATCCCCTGCCACAGATGTTTCAGCCTCTGTACTCGGTCCAGGGAAGTAAGGCAGAGCCGGTTCAGCAGTGGCGATAGAGGCACTTTTTAAAGTCCTCCGAGTGCATCCCACCGCAGGTGTTTCTGCCTCCATAGGCGGAGCCGGTTCAGCAGTGGTGATGGAGGTGCTTTTTATAGTCCTCCGAGCGCGCTACTTCTCCTTGGCTGTGGTTTTTCCCACAGTGGCCACACTGCCCCCTTTGTGCCTGTGGGGAGTACCTTGGGGGCCCCTGAAAGTGAAAGGCCAGAGCCTCCCTCTCTGCCCCAGCCTCTATTCCGGCTTTGTCTGACAGCCTCACAAGCTGCACCTTCATTCCTGCCGCGGATGCTATTTGACCTTGCGGCAGCCCTTCCTGGGGATGAGGGCCTTGGGACCTCCATTCTGGAGGGGAGTATTCACTGGCTACCTGCCTCTGCCCCTTACTAAGGGGGCTTGTCAGCTCCTACCTGCTCCTGCATACCACAGACCCTTTCCCACCACAGCCCCAACAGCATCAGATCAAAAAGAAGCAGAGTGGCAACAGCAATACCCTGCATACAGTTTGTCCTAAGGGGTAGTTGGGGGACATTGCAAAATAAACAAGGGTAGGGGGCTCAGTCCTTCTGGGAGGGCCAGAGTTTGCGACCCATTCCCTCAAGGAGGGCTATCCAGTCACCAAAGGGATGGGGGCTAAAAAGAGTACTGGTCAAGCAGAGAAGTACAATAGCTAGGAGTCCCTGAGGAGCTGGGCCCGGGTGGCATGGAAGCAACCAGTTAAACACGTAGTCAAGGCCCCTCACCCAGCTTCTCCTCCCTCCTCTGAGGAGGCCTGCAACAAAGCTTGGGCTCAAGTCGAGCTCCTGACCAAAAAAAAATTGTACAGCTGAGAAGCAGAGGGCAATCACCCATAGGGAACCCACCACCCTGAGTAGGCCCAAGAAGGGGAGCTGGAAGGGATGGCTGGACCAGTTGAAGGCCATAATACAGATCCTTTTCTCCCATGTCGAATTCATAGAGGTGGGTGAAGGCCCTTCCTATACTGGCTCAAGGGGCTTTGACAATACAACCCGTAACTCAGAAAAGAATGGGGCAGGTCTTATCGGCAGACAAGAGGGGAGGATGGCCAGTGCCAACCCGCACCTTTCTCTCATGCCACAGGATCCCCAAAATGCAATAGGTGAGTTTGAGATCTAGACAATGCTCAAGAGCTCGATGCAGGGGCATAGATATCAAGTATCCTGTATTGGCCAGAGAACTCCCGTAGTTTACCCTCTTTCCCACCATCCTCCCATATTAGTTAGACTGCAGTGCCCTAATGCCACCATTGGAGGGCTGCACAGGATAAGCATAGCTGTCAAGCATCCCATTTTGGCTGGGATATTTCCCTTATTTTCAAATCCAAAACTTGATTTTGGATTTTGCCCTATACATGATTCCATTGGGCAGCATGGCCGGAGGGGCTCAAGGAACACAAATGAGCAGGGAGTGGGGGCCCTGGGCACATTCATGGTGGTGCACAGCATGGCCACAGCCCCCCAATGGTCCCTTACAGGTACATCTGGGGGCAGGGCCAGGGGGATATGAGTCACATCCCCACAGCAGGCCAGGCATGAGAGGACAGGGCCCTATTAGGTAACCATCTCACAAAGGCAGCAAGGGATAAAATTCTCCGCAGAGACTATGTGGACATATTTTCTCTATGGCCAAGTGGGTGCTAGGCCTCTCTGGTGGTGGGTAGTGCTGGGAGGAAGCATCGGTGATTCCCCCAGAGCATCCTTAATGAGGCGGAAGTGGCATCACATGCTTCGTTCCAGTGAAGCGGCAGTGGTGCAGCTAATGCCATGTGGCAGGCACGGAGCATGACCAAGATCCACTCAGGAGAGGAGAAGTGGAAACAGCTATGTGCATGCCCCCCCTGGTAAAGCCAGCCCGCTCACAACTAGCAAATGCATAGCTGAGCAGGGGTGTGGTCTCACCCATCCAGTGCAGGGAAGGGGAGACCATATTTTCTTGCCCTGGTACCAGGTTATGTACTACCTGCCCCTACGCTAGGTCCCTCATTTCAATAATTCAGTAAATGTGGCCCAAGCCTTTCAACCACAACTCTTTGTGTCTCATCTCCTTATTTCACAGTGGAGGCAGAATAATTTTGCTTCTTGTTTTTGTATGTAAGGATGAGAAATCTATAGATGGCATTTGTCAGGCAACAATAGTACTGGGACCCAGAGCTACATTGGCAAGGTGAATCATAGCTTTGCATTGGCTTGATTCACAGTCTGTTCTGTGACAACATTTGGTTTAGGTGACCACACAAAGACCCTGGTTTATTCTGGTGATGATGTCTGCACAGGCCCCTCAATCTGATGCAGTTTGATCTCTACTCACAGCACCTGTTCCTTTGATGCCACCTTCCTACTGATCCCCAACTCTCCTTGTATGGCTTCCTATCAAGCAGCTGGGACTGTTTACAGGGTTACATGAAAGTAAGGAAATAGGACCAGTTTTCCAAAGTTCCTTTATACAAGTAGAAACATACACACAGAGCATGAAACATTGTAGACCAGGGTTTCTCAACCTTGGATATTCAGATGTTCTTGGACTTCAGTTCCAAGAATCCCAAATCAGAAATCCCACCTGTTGATCAAGGATTCTGTGAATTGAAATCCAAGAACATCTGGGGACCCAAGGTTGAGAAACTCTGCTGTAGGCTGCTGGAGTTTGTTAGAGTTGTTTTGATTTTATATTGGTTTGTACCAATTTTTTTCTGTGCAGAAGTGATCTAACAGTAAACTAATGTAGTAGTGTAGTTATAAAAGATCTAGTGCCAGTGATCAATAGTTTGTTTTTTAAAAATTAACAAAAATTAATCTGTGGCAAATATAAAGATTGCACTGGGGAGCATTCCTACTATGTTCCCAAAATCACATCCCAACTTACTAAGTTGAAGGAATCGGGGCCACTGAGGGCCGGGGGGCCCGGAGGAGGACTGATCAAGTAACGACACGAGGCAAACGGAGCGAGATCAGATCAGTACTTTATTGAGAAAAGGCAACATCATTTATAGGGAAAAGAGAGCAACGGTGGCAGGCTGTCATCTGACTGGAAAATTACCTCACCCACGTACCCGGGTTAATGGGGAACACCTCAAAGGGAAGTTAATTAACTGGGGCAAACATGGACTTAGGAGTCTCATTGTTCAGGGATTAGGCAGGGGCAAACATGGCATCTGTTTGTGCCGGGGATAACACAGAGACACGGAGATGAGTGATTTAGCCAGGTTAGGTATTCGCCTTCTCAGCAGGCTCGTTGGTCAGGTCAGAGGAATTGGGTGAATCAAACCCTATCATTTTATCCACCCCCCTCAATTTGTCTGCTCGCAGAGCCCACGGCTCAAGGAGTCTTCTCCCGAAGTGGCCTCTGCCAGAGCCGTTTCCATGCCCTGATGGGCATGGGGAGACCATATTTCCCCTTTCTGTTTTATTTAAGAGCCTGACCGGCGAGCCTGCGTAAGAGTGGCATCAGCTGTTGAGCGTGAGTGACGTCACGGAGTTTCTCTTTGGGGCGGCACTTAGAGATCAGCGGGGGAATGCACTGAGCAAGGCAACAAATCGTGATGCCTAGTATGACTATCCCCACCACTACCTTAAGCACCGTTTGCAGCCACCCCCAGGGGATCCATGACCACATCCAATTCCACAGGGAACTCCACCAGGCTCCCCACGCGGAGCCTTCTGTAATGCCTGCAACTATGGTGTGGAGATCCGTGATCTGGCTTTGGATCTTACGGGAGTTATCAGTAAGATTGAAACAACACATTCCATGAAAAGATTCGCAACCCAGGTGGTGCAGCAAGAGGAGGTAGTCGATAGCCGCTCGATTGTCAAGAACGGCATGGCGAAGTTCTGCCTGCTCCTGATTGAGGAGCGCTATCGCCGTGGAGGTATGGTTAATGGCTTTAGCCAAACCGCAAGCCAAGCGGCCAATCCTCCGTGCGTTGCCGACGGCCAAGCCTGGCACGCCGACAAGGCTGACTGCTAGTGATACATACTCAGCGGGACTCATTACCCTAAAGCTGCTGTCACAAGAGCTGTCTAACTGGGTTGTGCGTGTGTGCCGTATGAGTGGGGAAACATCAACATTTGATACATCTGAGTCATTTGCACTTGGGGCAACCATGTCCTTAGTAGGAAGTAACAGTGTCAAACGGCTGAGACAACACATTGAGTCCGACAGATTTGCAGGGATATAGTTCCATGTGAACTGGTTGCAGGTGAAAAACCACCCTGAAGGTAGGGTGACATGAGCGTACAGCGAAATGAGTGTCTCTGGTTTATTACAAGTCCAGTTGCCGCTGCCAGGGTCAAGGCAGCGGCGCCAAGTCGGACCGCCTGAGGTGCAGCCGGTCATTCGGGTGCAAGCAGCGTCCAGGCTGACCGCCACTCGAGGGGTATGAAGAGTGGCTGCGTCAGCCGGCAAGGTTGGTGCAAGTTGCAATCCCCCCCAGCGTGCGTATGCTGAGAAGGCGGTGGGAGTGTGTGGGCCAAAGAACGCCTTCAACAACCAGTCACCATCCTTGGTGCGTGCGTTCAGAGTGTGGCACACGGGGATGAGACAGGTGCTGAGGATCGAGGCAGAACCAATGTCCTGCTTCAGGCAAAAATCGGACTGGTTGACGAGACCCGCCAACCTTTCCCACAAGTTGTACTGCATTCGTGCAGAAAGATCTTCACCAGGCGGCAAGCCGTCGGCCTGGATCGGCGTAGCCTGAACGCCTCCCCCACAAAACAGGGAAAGGATCAGGATGATGGTGACTGCCATGGAGTTGGCATTAATCTGGGCAAAGACTGCTGCTACGAGGTTCTCCGGTGTCGGCTCCTTCTCCTCGCGTTGGAGGGCATCCTTAGCCTCACTGCAAAGAGCCTTGACCATCCCCCAGGTGATCCTCGGCGCCGTCGGTGGCCGTCTCCTCCGGCGGGTTCTGTCGGTCAGTGTGAGACCCTCCATCTCCGGGATCGGACTCGGGTCGGTCTGGGTCCACGCCATGAGGTTCCAAGTGAGGTTTGACGCACCGAGCTGGAATCCAAACGACACCTGTAGGAGACATAACTGCAGCATACCCTCTTCCCCAGGTTATGAGCGGCACCGGGCCCCTCCAAGAAGGGTCTGGTGGCACTTGGTACCGGACCATAGGTCGCGGGAGAGCTTCCGAACGGCGGAAATGCCTCTCCTGCGGCGTACAATCCGAAAAAACATTAAGGTGATTGTAAGTGAACAATACCTTGTTGAGACAGAACTGAGCTTCTCCCTGTGACTTGGGGAGGGCTGGTGGCTCCCCCCTTTCTGTTTGTTTGTCAATATAGGACTTTAGCGTCCGATTGACCCGCTCTACAATCGCTTGCCCTTGCGGATTGTAGGGAATCCCAAATGTATGCGTGATGTCCCATGTGGCCATGAAGGCGGCCAATTGCCTAGAGCTGTAGGATGGCGCGTTGTCCGTTTTCACGTGCCGTGGTTTGCCCATGGCAGCTATGCAGGAAAGGAGGTGCTGCTCCACGTGGGTCGCAGTTTCCCCTTTCTGCGCCGTGGCCCAAACGAACTGGGAAAAGGTGTCTATGCAGACATGCATGTATTGCCACCTGCCAAACTGCGGCACATGCGTGACATCCATCTGCCATACCTGATTGGCCTCTGTCCCTCGTGGGTTGACCCCCCACGAGGGCCCCCCCGGTGCCCCTGCACAATGCTGGCAAGAGCGGACTATGCCTTGGGCTTGAGAAAGTGGCAGATTGAACTGTCTGGCGAGTGCCTTGGCGTTTTGATGGAAAAAGGCATGACTTTGGATTGGAGTAGTAAAAACTCCCAAAACTGAACGTTGCTGAATTTCCTTTGCGGCCGCGTCCGCTCTGCTATTGCCCGCGGAAATCGGACCCGGTAGGTCTTGGTGACTTCGAATATGGGCAATATAGAGCGGCTCCGTGCGGTTTCGCAAATGAAATTGAGCGGTGAGAAACAGACTAAGCAAATTTTTGTCTATCGCGGGAGTAATGTAAGCTCCCGGTAGACTGTGAAGCAAATTCCTTACATACAGACTGTCAGTAATGATGTTTAACCGTTCTTTGGCAAAGGTGGGCAAGGCAAGGTTCACGGCTGCCAACTCTGCCCGCTGAGCGGACTTCTGTGGAAGAGTTAGCAGCGTGTGCCAAGCTTCGCCCTCCTGCCAGGTCAGAACACCGTAGGTGCGACCGCCATCAGAGAAAACTGTTCTGGCCCCCTGGAGCGGGACCAGCGAGAGCAATTCGAACAAGCTGACTGTTCCTGTCTGAAGTGAAACGAGTCTGGGGTCTTTGGGCAAATGGTATGCTAAACTTCCAGTGAAGCCTTCCAAAGCTATCGGAAGCGAGTCACCTAGCTGCATTAACTGATGAATTTGTTCCTTGGTAAATGGAACCACAATTTTGGCCAAATCATTTCCTGAAATGTCCCTAGCTCTCAGCCTGCCGCGGTAAATCACCGCGGAGACCAGCTCCTGGGGCAGAACGATGTTCCGTGAAGATGTATTAGGCAAGTAGACCCATTCCACAATTTTCGCCCCCTTCTCTGAGTCTACTCCCAGCGCCCCAGTGAACATGGATCCTGACCGTACGATGTACAAATTCAGGATCGGGGCATATGGCCCCTGGGCGATCCTATCCACCCACCTCTGGCTGAGAACTTGGTTTACTTTCTCGAGCGCCAAGCGCGCGTCTCGAGAGATCTTTATCCGGTCTGCCGGCTGCTTACCTGAAGTTAGCAGCGAGAAGAGCGGTTTTAGAAGATCCGTATCCAATCGGAAGTACGGTCTGGCCCAATTAATGTTTCCTAAAATCTGCTGTAACTCTACGAGGGTGACTGAGTCCTGTAGATTTATCTGAGGCAAAACTGGCGCTGCGAAAGAGCGGAGAAGCCGATGGCCCAAGTATGAGAAGGGCTCGGTTCTCTGCACTTTCTCAGGGGCAATGAGTAAGCCTTTGTCCCCCAGGCTGGCCTGGAGGTCTGAAAACACTGTGCTGCCAAGCTGTGGCAACGCTACTAAAATATCATCCATAAAGTGACAAACTATGGCTTGTGGGTAGAGGTTTCGAAACCTTGCCAGCGCGTCGTGAACGTAGATTTGGCACAGGGTGGGCGAATTGAGCATGCCCTGTGGCAAAAATTTCCACGCGTAACGGAGCGTGGGCTCACTGTGGTTCACGACCGGCACCGTAAAGGCAAACCTCTCCCGGTCCCTGGGGTCTAAGGGGATTGTATAGAAGCAATCCTTGAGATCTACGACTAAAATCTCCCACCCCTCGGGAATCATATTAGGATTTGGGATGCCGCATTGAAGCGGACCCATCGGCTGAATACATTTATTGATCTCTCTGAGATCGTGGAGGAGTCGCCACTTCCCCGACTTTTTCTTAATAACAAAAATTGGCGAATTCCAGGGACTCGTGGACTGCTCTATGTGTCCTGCGTCTAGCTGTTCTTTCACTAGCTGCTTGAGAGCAACTAATTTCTCTCCCACTACCGGCCATTGTTCTACCCAGACCGGAGTATCGGTGAGCCATTTAAGTGGCAACGCCATTACCCGAAGGTAAGGGTGGCACCGTACTGCTGGAGAATGTCTCGCCCCCAAAGGTTGACGTGCACGTCAAGAATGTGCGGCCGAATTACCGCTGTGCCCTCAGCCTTTGGGATTGTGACTTCTACCCACTCTCTGCTCCTAAACGCTTCCTGAACTCCACCTACCCCCCACACATCGGAGACCGGCTCAATGGCCCACTCCCTAGGCCACTGACTCCTGCTTACCACGCTCACATCCGCTCCGGTATCGAGTAACCCTGAGAACACTCTTTTGTTCAAAAATACCTCGATAACGGGGCGCTGCTTCCACTCAATGTTGGTCTCCACTGTCGCTAAGACCTGGTATCCTTGCACTGCCTCACTTGCGCTGTCACTGAGCCTTCCCTGGCTGCCTGCTGACGAGTGACAAGGAACCATGATCAGTTGCGCTAAGGTGTCTCCCTTATGGATTGTTTGGGGCAGGTGTGTCCAAAGCTGGACCTGGAGAACGCCTGAAAAGTTCGAGTCAATGACCCCTGGAATTATGAAAATTCCACGTGCACCAGCTACACTACGGGGCAAAACTAAACCTAAAAAGCCTCTGGGCAGGGGACCCATGTACTGGGAATCGACCAGATAGACTGTACCTGGCAGATCGCATGTAACGTCCGCCTGGCAAGTCAATTCTAGCCCTGTACTACCCTTGGGGCTGGCCTGTGCCCTCGCAGTGCCTGGAATGTGCCTAGAATCTAATCTAGCTCTGGGGAGTTCTGGATCTGGGTGAGGGAAGCCTCTGTTTGGACTGGGGCCAGAGACATGCCCGGATTCCGGTTTCCCGAACTCGGACAAAACCTGGCCCAATGATAGCCTTTCTTGCACTTCGGACAGAGGGTATTCGGAGCCTTGGAATGGCCGGACTTTTGTCCGCCTCCCTTGGATCGGCACTCCCTAGCGAAGTGGCCGACCTTGCCACAAGTGTGACATGCCCCTTTGGTCTTTCCTCCATTAGGATGAGATCTTCTACCCCCTTGCACGGCTGCCGCTAGCAGACCCATCTTATAGGAATCCGTGCCAACGTCAGCACATGCTCGGATCATGTCCGTTAAGGTCAAGTCAGGACGATTGCCTAGCGACTGCAAAACTTTACGGCAGTCCAAATTGGCATTGTCCTTGGCTAGCTTAATCATGAGCTCTTGCTGGGCTTGCTCATTATCAATCTGTCTGGTGATTGCTTCTTCCAGGCGATTGATGAAGTCCATGTAGGGCTCCTGGGCTCCCTGCTTGATCGCGGTGTAATTTTTGGCCGTTTTGCCAGTCGCTGGGACCTTGAAGTATGCCCTATAGGCGGCTTCGGCCGACATCTCTAGGGTGGCTAGAGGCAAGGCGATCTGGGCCTGGATGGACTCAAAGGCACCTGAACCATATAGCTGTTCAGCGATTACTGCGCCTCCCATCCTGGCGGCTCTGGCCTGAGCCTCGAGCCGATACTCGCTGTCCCAGATCATGTACTGGCTAGGGGTCAGCATCATCCTCATGACGGCTTTCCAATCATGAGGAATCCACATGGTGGTTTCGCACGCCTGCTGGAGTGTGCCCCTGGTAAAACGACTTTGGAGCCCTGTCTCTGAGATTGCCTTCCGTAAAGCCATGAGGAGCTTGTACGGGACTGGGGAATGAACGATCTGTTGGGCGCCCGTGAGCGCGTCCATCTCCATTCGGATTGGACATATCTGTCTAAGCTCAGCTAGTTCCTCCGCTGACAATTCCCCCTTTTTGAGTTCTATCTCTGCTGTGCGCTGAAGGGCACTCTTCACGACTAGGGAGCTTGGAGCTGTCAGAGAAGCGCCTGCGTTTCTCATTCCTTGCATTCCTTCGGTGACGTCTGCAGCTGTCACCGCGGGAAGGCTCCCTACGTTACTATGCTGATAGCTAAATGACGGACAGAGTGCCGTGGGCGCAGTCGGCTCGACTGGCCTGCCTGATGACTTCTCTAACGGGGGTTCATTGGCCTCTATCCGGACTGGTTCGATCTGTTCTAAGAGTTTCCTACACTTCCTCCAAGTACGAACTATCCCTCCTGGAGCTTTGGGGGGTTGCTGAATGCAGTCTCCTATCTGATCCCAGAGCTGCAGGGTTAACGTACCTACTTCTGGGTAAAGTAGGCAGTGTTCCCTGAGGTACGCCAAAAGTCTCGCTAGTTCCCTGCTGTGAAATCGTAACTGAAATACCCTGGCCAGGATTCCGAACTCTTCCTCACGAGTTCTTTGGCTAGCGGACGGACTTGGTCCATGAGAACAAGTCCCCATATTACCTGCGATGGTCCTCTGGAGTTTCCCCCTCGGGACGAAGATCGACGCGTCTTTGCAGGCAACAGGTTCGGGCGTCGGGTGTCTGGGGTAGACCTCGGAGCGTGGACCTTCTGCCACGGGCCCTCGGCGGCCTCTGCGCTGTCAGGGGCTCACAGCCTGCCCTGAGCGGAACGCGTTTTTCCCTTTGCGCAAGCCTCCCCGAAAGCTGGGAGCAAGCTGTAGGAATGCCTCTTGGAATGCCTCGCCGCGGGCCGTCTCTCTGTCCGGCTGGCTGCCGACCAGAGCGCCGCGCTGTCCTCCGGGCTGGTTTTGGTCGCGGTTCAAGTGCAGAACTGGACCGCGTGGATCGTTACTCGCGAGTAGACCTCTCCGGGGTCCCTTTACTCACGAGTAAACCACGTCGGGGTCACCAGATGAAGGAATCGGGGCCACTGAGGGCCAGGGGGCCCGGAGGAGGACTGATCAAGTAACGACACGAGGCAAACGGAGCGAGATCAGATCAGTACTTTATTGAGAAAAGGCAACATCATTTATAGGGAAAAGAGAGCAACGGTGGCAGGCTGTCATCTGACTGGAAAATTACCTCACCCACGTACCCGGGTTAATGGGGAACACCTCAAAGGGAAGTTAATTAACTGGGGCAAACATGGACTTAGGAGTCTCATTGTTCAGGGATTAGGCAGGGGCAAACATGGCATCTGTTTGTGCCGGGGATAACACAGAGACACGGAGATGAGTGATTTAGCCAGGTTAGGTATTCGCCTTCTCAGCAGGCTCGTTGGTCAGGTCAGAGGAATTGGGTGAATCAAACCCTATCATTTTATCCACCCCCCTCAATTTGTCTGCTCGCAGAGCCCACGGCTCAAGGAGTCTTCTCCCGAAGTGGCCTCTGCCAGAGCCGTTTCCATGCCCTGATGGGCATGGGGAGACCATACTAAGTCATTAGAAAACAACCCAAGTCACATTCCCCAAACCTTTTGTAAAGAAAAGCAAACTATCACACAGGCAATACATTGTTTGAATTGTTATTGCAGTTACCAAAAGAGTAGAAGCCCCCAGCAACAGGGCAGAAAGTCTGAATTGGAAAGATGGGCTGATACATACTGACCTTTATGTAGTTTTATAATTGAAAAATACTTTCAATTCAAATGTATCAATTCCAAAGGAAACTGCAAAGTATTTTCTACTGTAGTCTCATTCTCATCTGATTCCAGATGATTACTATTCTTTCATGTTTAGCTCAGACTTTAAACTGCCAAAATGAAATATTCTTTTGGTGAATTTATTCCATAGCTCCTTTTGCATGATCTAGTGTGGAAAAGAATAGCTGGAACAACAAGGTTTGCCATTCCCTGGGATATGCCCAATTGTGGTTCAAAATACCACAATTTTCGAGGAGGCTCTTTCTGTGTATCCCAATTGATTCCAGATCAAATCTATTTAGTTTATTTTTGATGAGTCCATTTCAGAATGTATTGGAATTATTCCGAGGGTAAGTCCATTTCATTTTTACACATGTAAAGCAACTCCTTTCATGAAGCAGCCAGACAGAAACAAGTTGTTAGGAAAGAAATTCTCAATACAGTGGACCCTTGCTAAACAAGTGACTTGCTTAACACAAAATTCACATAACAAAAGGAAAACCACAGAAAATAGTGGCTCGATTAACAAAAAAAATTCAGAACGGATTAATTGGTTTTCAATTAATTCCTATGGAAAGTCATGTTTCAGCTAACAAATTTTGGTTTTCAATGCATTCTTATGGGAAATTGCATTCATTTTATTCCTATGGAAAATCCACTTTACAAATTTTTCATAATACTGTACCAAAGATCCCGAAGAATGCATTACATTTGATAAGCGAGGGTCCACTGTAGTTCATTTTGTCTCCATTGCAAATTTTGAATTTAAATGTCATAAATAAATATGACTATTCTGGTGTCATTTAGACTGAGACAGAAAAAAACAATTGCTTTGTACCTGTGTTGCTTTTTTATTGGATCATACTAAATATATTTATTACAACCCTCCCTCCTTGCAGGACAGCACTATCAATCAACTCTAGCATGTCTGAGATTTTTATTATTATTATAACATTGAAATATGGGCACCACCAAATAAAACTGGGGAGGGGGCCTTCATGATCAGCAGAATTAATTACTTCTTTATGTCCCCCATGTCCACTTATGAACAGATCATTAAAAAATAAACAGATGTCGAGATGATATATCTACTTGCATTCTAAGAGCATAATCGTTCTCCCCTCACCCCACTGCTTTCAGGATTTCAATTACTGCTAGCCCGTATGCTTGATTCCATGGACTTATCATTGAATTAAAGCATACAAAAATTGCTTGAAGGAACAGCTAAGGTAAAGGTTTCCCTTGCTCGAAAGCCAGTCGTATCCAACTCTAGGGTGCAGTGCTCATCTCTGTTTCCAAGCCAAAGAGCCCAGCGCTGTCTGCTTCTGCAGATGTTTCTGTGGTCATGTGGCTGGCATGACTAGACACCGGAGCGCACGGAATGCTGTTACCTTCCCACCGAAGTGGTCCCTATTTATCTACTTGCAATTCCTTGCTTTTGAACTGCTAGGTTGGCAGGAGCTGGGACAAAGACGGGAGCTCATTTCGTCCTGCAGTCCTCGGGAATCAAACTGCTGACCTTCAGCTTCCCAGTCAGCGTCTTACCTACTTGAGCAACTGCAGTCCCTGAAGGAACAGCTATGAAGAAAAAAATAACCATATCTTGAGTTACAGGTAACCATGCTGATGTTAAAAAAATTGAAATGATAGCCTTATTGCTGTCATGTTTTCTCATCTTTAAAATAAACCCTCAAGAAAAGAAAAATCCACCTAGTTATCATTTTGCTTGATTTTTCACTATATGATTGATTCTCCTTTATCTGTTACTCTTTCTTGTAGTTTTTCTTACAGATATGTTGTTTAATGTGAGCTTGAGTTTATCTTCCTTGCAACTGCAGTGATTAACAGTCATCAAGAGACAACCTAACTTAGTTCAGAGTACAAAGTTTAATTCAGGGGTTCTCAACCTTTTCAAGCTGAGGGCCAAGTTACGCTCCCCCAAACAGCTTCTGGGGCCAGATGGCCATTTTGCCCTTCCTGCCCTCATGGCACTTCTGGGTGTGGCAGAGGTTGTGGGGCCCCACATGAAATGGTGTCATGGGCCACATCTAACTCCGGGCCATAGATTGAGAACTCCTGGTTTGACTGAATTAAAGCACACATGAAACCATAGTTAAGCCATGGGCCTCTTTCCAGACTATCTCTAAAAGAATCCAACCTCCCACCCATTGAACAAACTTGATGAAAAGTAATTAGTTTGTTTAATAAGTTAAGGGAAGCTTCTTCTTACCATCACTCTCCAATCACAGTGCTTGAGGTAAGGAATTTTGAACTCCATGCAATCAAGGATCTTCTCTTCTTGCTGTTTAACTGGTTCTTGGTTAGCAACAGGAACATTAAAAATTTTTTTTGCAGGTTTTGCATTTCCTGCAGCTTGTTTTTTTCTCTATCTGTCATCTTACCAGTAGCCTAACTATACTCCTCCTTCCCTGACAGCTTTCCAAGCCAGTCATGTCAGCTCTTATTCTCACAGTTGAAAGTAAGCATCATGACTCCTTTCTCTGCAGTACATCGAATAAGTGTCCTGGTGACACAACAATTAAACTGCTGTACTGCAGCCAAAACTGCTGATGTTGTGAGTTTGATCCTGACAGGGATCAAGGTTGACTCAGCCTTCCATCTTTCCGAGGTCAGTAAAATGAGTACCCAGCAAGTTGAGGGCAAACCACCCAGAGAGTGCACTAAGTGCTATGGAGCAGTATATAAATGTAATTGCTATTGCTATCAACTATGGGGTACTATATAGGTATCCAAATACAAACTGGCAATTCATAAAGGTCTTGTTTACTTAAAAGGACTGCATCTCAGACTTTGTGTAACTATTTGTCAGATAATGGCCAACATTCTTTTGCTCTAAAATCAATGGGGATTTGGTCAGTCTACCCTCCTATTGAGCTGGCTCATTTGCATCTATTGATTCAAACAGGCCTTCTCTATGTTCACTTACTTTTCATTTAGAGTACATCCATTTAAATCAAAAGATTACACATAGGAGTTGATTTACCAAATCTCCTTCTGCTGAAATCTGCAATGCAATGAATATCTCATGCGATCTGTGAAAGCAAATTTTGACTTTCTGAGCACACAACTAAGGTGTTCTTTATCATCACATTAGTTTAGAGTAATGGTTCTGCTCTTAGTTTGCAGTTAAACTTGTCGTGATTCCATCTGGCATGACATTGTTTTTTTATATAATTGTTACAACAAAATTATGTATGTTATTAAGTAATGATTTTAAATCTGTTTTTCTTTTGTTTCTGCAATATTCTCTGCTTAGCCTAACCAGAGCCATTTTTAGTTGGCACCTGCCATTAAATGGCATCATCCCTTTTCTCTGGAAAAGTACATTTTGGTTCTACTCCCAAGGTGACTGTCTGGGAAGAAGTTCTATCTCACGGTCTGAGATGGAACATAGATAAGATGCCCACCTGGTACCCTTTTGATCTACGCACAAAACTTGTCACTTTGAGAAGTCAATTAGCACTTTCTCAAGACACTTTCTCAGGCAAATTGGTATAAAAACCGTATCTATTTCACAGTTCGAGAGTCTCTTTTCGAATCCTACGGGAGCTCTGTCTCTCTTGCCATCTGAGATGGGCTCCCGTAATACCATCTCATATGGGGCGGCGAGGCACCATCACACTTAGACAAAATTCCAAAAATTATGGGACTTAGGTTTTGCAGAGACATCGACACTTAGAAATTCTTCTGAGACTATGCTATTTTCCTACTATTTTGCATTTATTGGACTCTGTTATTTTCTTCAATAAAATATAAAAGGACTTTTCTTGGTCAAGAGTGCTCATTCCGCTCCACCTGAATGGGGATATTTAACAATAAGGCCTTTTTCCTAAGAGAAGGACTATAACTTTTGTGTTGTTTCATGGGAGCCGCTTCTGAAGAAACTTTGTTTCACACCCTGGAATCCAGCTACAGAACAGTGAGTTGCTGCAGAGGTAACAGAATTACTCCAACACACCTTATACAGCACCAAGGCCGTTATATTCCCCAAAAAGAGATAAGGGTGTTTTTCGCATGGGAATCTTGAGTCCTGTCCCAAGGGGCTTTGCAGTTTTAATTTCTTCTGCGACATCAGTCACAGATTGCCATTTCCCTGTGAGCCTGTTAACCAGCTCCGCTGGGCCATCCTTTCTTGGTTCAACTTCGAGAAAGCACACCCTTCTCAGCCACGTTAACCAAATAAACGGGGCCTCTCACCTATGCCGCACCTGTGGGCCTCTGAATCAGAGGGAACCAAGGCTTGCGCCGGGTAGGAGAAGCCCTGATAAAACTAAACCATGGTTCCATAGCTCCCAGCCTTTAAACAGACTACTTGAAACCTGTACCAATTTTATCACCGAGTTCAATGGAACAAGGAGTAAACTCGAGTATCCTTACAATGTAAGCGGAAAGGTTGGTATACAAAATAGTGGTTAACATGTGAAGCAATCTAATTATAACCTCATAAAAGTGTATGGTGGACAATGTAAACATCCCCATATACTAGAACAATATGATTCACACTCAAAGCAACATACATGCCACATCAACACTGGTTATTTCATGAATAAGCTTAGTTACAAACAAGTGGACTGCAGCAAATCAATATGTTTCATTACTCATCACACAGATAGGAGAGACAAACCAATTTATTATGCACATAACTCAGAAGAGCTCCCATAAAGCCAACACTCAACATTGTTGTCTGGTGTCTCAGGACAAGATAATCAGCTACTGAGAGGATATTGAGGTGTCAGAGGGGATAAAATGCTGCTTTATTTTGACAAAAATTGTGTCCTCCCCACCATTCGAAAAATGGCTGCATAGGACTTACTCTTCCAGCTGAAGTGAAAATTAAAATAAGTAGATTGCTAAGTGGGATATAAAAATTGGTTGTATTCAGCTTGACAATGTATCAAGTCTGGAAGGTGGTACAGCCTCTCTTGGTTACTTGCAATTATTCTAAAAAGAGAATGTCAATTTTTTTTGATATTGTTGGAAGCAGCTTTCGTGAACAACAGAAAAGGATTCCACATTCATTCAGTGTGGTCTTATTGTCTGAATGCCTACATCTCCATGCTGGCTGACAAAATTGCTAGCCTGTCAGTGTGTAAAAGACAGATCATTCCATCTTTTTGTGATGAAGTTTCAAATCCACAAAGCAGGAGATATCAGTCCTTTGAGGTGATTAGGAGGCCTCAAGCCTGACAGCTTTTGGATAACAGCTTTGAAGAAAGTATTTTGTATGGATAAAGAGAACAAAAGGCAGGTGCATGCAAAACTGGAACAGACAACGAGATACATAAGGCAGGAGTGATCTTTATGATCAGTGTAATCATTCAGAGTATAATATTTTTAGGGGAGGATGGTGGCTTTTATTTTGATTTTGTTCTTGATATGCACAGATGAGGGCACCAATAACCCATATGGGTTTAGGTTTTGCCAAGTAAGGAAAATCACGGCAAACAGATGGCTGTGTCATTACCATATGGCTCACAGGAAATTGGACCCACTCCTGGCATTTTGCCATGAGAAAGATCTAGACTATTTTTGTGCTGATATTTTAAGCAGTGTAACTAAGCAATCCAAAGCTATCTGCATTCAATTGTACTTCTTCTTCTTCTTCTTCCATGTCTAGGCCAGATGTGAAACTGTCAAAATGAAGGCACCTTTTGGTGAGTTTATTCTGCAGTTCCTTTCGCCTGACCTAGTGTGAGAAAGATTAGCCGACAACAAAAGGTTGCCATTGCTAGGGTATGTTAAGAACATAAGAACAGCCTTGCTGGAACAGGCCACAGCCCATCCAGTCCAGCATTCTGTCTCACACAGTGATTCACCATTTACTTCAGGGTATTCCCAGGCAGATGCCTTCACCTGCTTAGGATTTCCTGGAAATGGCATTGAGAGATATCCTGCCTATCTCTCCAACCCAGAGGTTGCGCTTAGGTATCCATAATTATAGCCATTAATACCCTTGTCCTCCATTAACTTGTCTAATCCTTTCTTAAAGCTGTCAAGACTGACTGCACTTGTTCTGGCAGGGAGTTCCATAGACCAGTGATCCTCTGGGTGAAAAAGTACTTTCTCTTATTTGTTTGAGAACTAGTGCCCAAAAGTTTCATGGAGTGCCCCCTAGTTCTAGTGTTGTGCAATAGGGAAAACAGTTTTTCCTTATCCACTTTGTCCACACCGTGCATGATTTTATGAACTTCAATCAAGTCACCTTTTAAATGGTATCACCTCTTAGATGATAAGGAAGGTGTTCCAGTCCCTTAATCATTCTGGTTGCCCTCCTCTGCACTTTTTCCAGCTCCATAATATCCTTCTGGAGGTATGGCGACCAGAACTGTACACAGTACTCCAGATGGGGCATCAGCACGTTCAGTGGTGGGCATCAGCAGGTTTGCCCCAGTTCGCCAGAACTGGTAGCAGAAATTCTGGCTAGCCCCGCCCATCGAAGTTTTGAAATAAAGTACAGTAGTCTTCATTGGGGTGCAATGCAGGCCTTCCCCTTGGCCACACCCACCATACCACACCCACAGTGTGGTAGTAATTTGTTTTGGATATATATTAGTATATATTATGGCTTTATTGTTGTTTTGATTGTATGAATTATGTTGTTTTTTATATCTTGTATTTTTGATGACTTTTGTATCAATTATGTTATTGATATGTATTACTTTGCTTATGTAAACTGCTTTGAGTCACCCATTGTGGTTGAAAAAAGTGGTATATAAATTAAACTTTGATTCGATTCGATTCGATTCCCAGTGCCCTACCTTATATGGGAGCAGAAGGCATCATTTACAGAGTTTTCCTCTTCTATTCAAATGGTGATCAGGATTCTTTTCTTTATTCATATCAGGGCATTGAACAATTTAAAATTTTGGGTGTATATTAAATACTGTATAGATAAAATTCAAAACAAAGAATGTTAAAATAATGAAATGTTAAAATAATGGAAAACATTTTTACCAGAGGCATGGCACTTCATTTTTGTTATTTTGGGAATTTACTAGATCTTATTTGCATAAATTGCATGAACATAAATGCTGCATTGATTGAAATTCTCCACATTCACAGAAAATTTATCATGTATCCAAGTTTCGCATTTTATTTGATTATTCTTTCATCTTTCTACTTCACAATCTCTTATGTTATTTTTAAATCGTCCAGCCAGAATTTTGTCCTGATGAAATACATTCTTATGCAATCATCCATTCAGTAAAGTGTTTTCCCTCTCTCTCCATGGTTTGCCCTAGCCCCCTGGTGACTAACCTTGGCACTCCACCTGTTCTAGAACTTCAATTACCAGATGCCCAAGTCAGCACACCTGCTGATCGTGCTTCTGGGAATTGAAGTCCAAGAACAGCTGAAGTGCCAAGGTTAGCCATCACTGCTTTTCTGGTTTCATATTATTATTGAAGGGAATTTTGTGGAACAGGTCTCGGTGTTTCGATTTCTGGGAATGGAGCTGAGGGATGATCTAACATGGGGAGCAAACAACAAAGATCTGATGAAGAGAGCACAGCAGAGGTTATACTTCTTGAGGATCCTCAGGAAGAACAATCTTTCAAAGGACCTGCTGTTGGCATTCTACCACTGTACCATAGAGAGTGTGTTAACCTATGGTCTGTGTGTATGGTTTGGGAGTTGTACAGCTAGGGAAAGAACAATGCTGTCCAGGGTCATAAAGACTGCGGAGGGGATAATCGGGCATACTCTTCCCATTCTAGATCAAATCTATGACACCAGGTGTTATAAGAAAGCTGTAGAGATTGTGCAGGATAGTACGCACCCCGAAAATGATCTCTTTCAGCTTCTGCCTTCTAGAAGAAGGTATAGGGTCATAAAGACCAGGGCCAGCCGCTTGAGAAATAGTTTCTACCCAAAAGCGGTTCTAGCTTTGAATGCAGTGAAATGCAGTCTATGAGGGAGCTTCTGTATATAGTTTTTAGAGTTTTTTGAGTTTTAGAGCTTTTTAGGGGTTAAATGTGTATATGTGGGTTGGGAGTATGTTGATGATTTTGTATAGTTGTATTTTGTTTAGGTTTTGTTGGGTTGATAAGTGGTTTTTCAATCTTGTTGTTCTGTGCAGGACAATGACAATAAAGATTTATCTGTCTATTTAGAGCTTGAGATGTGTGTTTTTACATCATCTAAGGTAGTGAACCTATGGCATGCAAACCAGAGGGGGCACTCAGAGGCCTCTCTATAAACATGTAGCTGTTGCCCCAGCACAGAGTTCACCAGAGTCCATTACTAGCAAGCCCAAGGGATGTGGGGCTGTGCTCAGAAAGTCGGTGGCACTGGTGGTGGAGTGGCAATGCCAGAAAAGCTTTATCCCGGACCGTGCGGCCTCAGACGCTACTGCCTCTTCTAGGACATCCTTGAAGGTTAGCGTCTTTCTGATCATGAGGTGACATTGAGCATCTTCATCCCTCATGCCAGCCAGCAGATGGTCCCAGAGTGCTTCTTCAATGTTGTCCCACTTGCATGGGGCAGCAGCAATGTGCAGCGTGGCGGCGTAGTCTGCAATGGATTCACCGGGTCACTGCTCTCTTCTGTGGAAGGCCACCCTGGCCTGGAAGATCGAGACCTCTGGCTGCAGGTGCCTCCTCAGTGCAGACATGATTTCTGCGAGCGGCACCACATCCATGTCCCGTGGAAGAACGAGGTGGGTTGCCAGCTCAAGCATCTCAGCACCGCACTGAGCGAGGAAGCAGGAGTGCTTTTGGTCTTCGCTGGTGATCTTCTGTGTGGCCATTGCGTGGCAGAACTGGTGTTCATATGTTGCCCATTTCTCTGGACGCACTGGGTCAAATGGGCCGATGTTGCTGCCGTGTGGGGATGCCATCCCACCTTCGTCGCCAGTTTAGTGTTCAAGGAATGAAGAAGCAGACAAATGTAGTAGTAAAATTCAGCTCTTTATTAGTGGGGTTTGAACACAGTTTGAATGCGGCAAACCTTGGACTTATATACACTATAAACAGTAACAGTAACAATAATACAACAAGCCCATTGGCTAACAGAGTGTACACTTTTTTCGATCCACTTATTTGCATAAGATGAGAAAAGATACATTCCCCTCTTGTCAGAAAACACAGTTAACATAGATAACAGGAAGTTATAAACAAGTGTTCATAACTGGGCATCAGAATGAATACTGAAGTTTGTGTACACTCGGTAAAATCAAAAAGAAGCCACTGGGTCAGACCAAACATTTCCTGATCATGTAGTCTAAACAGCTTATCAGAGAAAACTGTAGTCATTGCAGTTGCTTTTCAGCAGTTGTTTTTATTGTATACATTGCTGCATATGCTTAGTTGTTTACTCAGAACTTTCCACTTTGAACAATAACTGCTTGATTGTTTGGTGAAACTCATTTTACACATACATAGTGTATGTTAGTGAATAAAAGCAATAAAGCAATAAAGTGTTATTGTTTGATTAGTTACATTCACACTGTGTTCTATTTTGAGACCCTTCAACCAGTAAACACCCGTTGGGCTGAATAACTATTCTCCTTTAAAAATTAATTATTGCTTCTGTTTCAAGATGGTACCTAATTTACTCGCAACAATGATAGTCCCTCCTTTCTCATTCTTTGAGGCCTGCCAACATGCTCTATTGCTGATGAAACGATAAAGAAAGTTTTCCTAGTTGGGTAGGTTAAAGATCCCTGAACACATTTGGCTGAATAATCCCTTTGAGGAGGCAACAGGGTCAACAGCAACAGTACTATCAGTAGATTTCATTATATATTAACCCCTTGCTAACACTATCAGCTAACATTATCAAGTTATTCTAGTTTGTGATTATGGACGCCGGGACTGACCGCCTCCATCGGCATCTCTGGGCCCCGCCAACACCTCTGGCCAAGACTTAAAGGCCGTAGAGGCAACACTCCCCACTCTTAGACTTTTGTGGTCCGAGTGAGTGTGTGCTGTATTGTGTGTTATAATATTGAATTGTTATTGTTACTTTGCTATTGTATTTTCAGCTTTACATTTGTTATATTATATTATAATAGTGTGTCCTTGTTTTTGCTGTATTGTATCTTATTGTATTGTATTTTATTTGATGTGCTGTAAGCCGCCCTGAGTCGGCCTTGTAGCTGAGTAGGGTGGGATATAAATAATAATAATAATAATAATAATAATAATAATAATAATAATAATAATAATAATAATAATAATTATTATTATTATTATTATTATTATTATTATTATTATTATTATTATTATTATTATTACTACTACTACTACTACTACTACTACTACTACTACTACTACTACTACTACTCATAATGGCATTATGCAGAATCCTTTGGTCTGCCATTATAACAGAACACTTCTACCAAAAAAAGTTTGGTATAGCAAATCTACCTATTTTTGATCCATGTCAACTCAATATGTTTTACTCCTATATTGTACTCACATTAGACTGCAAATTTTAAAGAATTCCTTCCAGAATACTCACTGAAATGTGTATTTTCCCTCTAAATGTTGTTTGAGAGAATTGTGTTGCAACATCCGGGTAAATACAACATTTGGTAGATACTTACATTTCAATTTCAGCTAATTTAATATAGGAATTGGCTAAGATCACATTCCCATGGGATCCTTAAGGATGCTGGACCATGTTTGAAGAGGAAGCCTACATTTAGGCCTTTGCCTTCTATGTTTCTGTTTCAAGCAAGCGAAAAGAAAAGGAGAAAAAGATTCCTCTTAGAACAGTTTAGAACAGACAATTGGCTCTAAACATTGTCATGCCTATTGTAGGCAAATTGAAGACAATGGGATTTGTATCCCTACCAATATCCAATTAATATGACTGAGATGAGCTGCAACACTGACAATGTAGGTTTATTGACTCCAAATAGATTGCTACATGTTGTGAAACAGACATACTATCCCTTGCCATGCATCCAGCTCTTTGTTCAACCTCCATTTTGTTTCCACAGTTTTGTGACATCTGAGCAACGGTTATTTACTTTTTTTATTTGTGTACTGCCAAATTGGCTAAGGCCAATTAAAACCATCATGAAAAAATATAATTATAAAACCAGCAAGTACGTAATAAAAATCACAATCAGTTAATATCAGATGGGCACAAAAAACATTGATGAGCACCAAGTTTTGACTTTTTCAAAAATAAAAAGGTTTTACCCCAGGCAGAAACAAGCAACATTTTATGTTTCCAGATTTAGAACAGATCAAATACACTGAAAAGACTAATTTTGCTTATTTTGAAGGAGGATGGTTCATCCCACCCACTTTTATTTAGAAGGAATCCTGGTGTTAGGTTCTGAGGCAGCCAATTTACTGACTAAGGCTTCTGGGAATTCAAGTCCCCCTGTGGGGCATATGCCCCATGTTGGTAACCACTGCTGTAGACCATCTTGAGTGCTACCATTGGTGTTGTGACCAGTGGTGGGATTAAAAAATTTTTTACTGCCTACTCTGTTAGCATGGTATGTTGTGCATGGCTAGAGGGAAAGCCCTGTGTTGCACCCGAATTCAGACTTCTTTATTTCACAACATGGATGGGCACGGCCAGACAGAATTTCTGCCACTGGTTCTGGCAAACTTGGGTGAACCTGATGGATCCCATGACTGGGTGTGACCATTCAAGATGACATTTGCATTGTAAAACTTGGCATTCTTTTTCTGTTGGCAACATAGATGTGATATGCAGCAATATTGATCTATTTCCTGGAGAGAAGCACAACATCCCACATTCATAAACCAGAGGTGTTTTGATGATGAATTGCTACATAGATGTACAGGATCATGGTACCATATTTCTACTTTTTACATATGATTTGATTCCAACTTTTACTTGAAGGCACAGGATGGTATACAACACTTAAAACGCATGAGAATACTGTATTCCCATCAACTCTATCATTTGACATAAACTCAGTTCTGGCCACAATATGGAATCTGTTAATTCCAGCTAGAGTAGTCCAGGTGAGACAAATAAATGTATGTGTTACAGACTTATGAAAATCTCACTTATTTGATAGTTCTGCTCTAAACGACATGGTTTTGGATAATTCAAAGTTGCTTTGTAGACAGTAAAAATTCAGATTCCCCCCCCCCCCCCCCCGCCCTTTGGCTGAGTTCACCAGTAATTGCAGCTATGTTCCTTCATTGCTCTGAATTCTTTTATCATCTGCTATATGACATCGTCCATCCTTGTGAGTTTAAGCACCTTTCTTTCTATTTCAGTTTAAAATATGTGACTGCTTAGCTAATTTAGTTGCAATTTAAATCCATTTATATCAGTGAAGCCTATTTTTGAAGTAAACATGCTAAGGTTCATGGACATTTTGTATGAGTTGAAATGACATTTTGCTCAGTACAATTTTCTTATGTGTCCAGGTTAAATGCATTTAGGTTTGTAAGACACAGGTGGTGTGGGATGATTGGGAATTTTTCCAGGGGGGGAAATGCTATTGAAATAAATGTGATCATTTTGATAAAAATGTAAACTTATTTCCAGCACAAGTTTCAGTTAGCATTATGCTTCAAAAACAAGCATGTGACAAGGAACATAAAAGTATCATAAGTGTAAAACAGACATATGGATATTCCACATTGCCTTTCCAAGTGAGAGAAAGCAATAAACAGACATTTGTCAAAGAAGAAATGAATAAAACATCTTTATTGGATTCTTCTGTGAGAAATAACCCTCCCTAACTGGCACACCGTGCAATCCTATACCTGTCTACTCAGGGGGTAAAGTCTCATTGAACTCAATGGAACTTTGGGGGGGGGGAGGATATTTGTCAACAACAGAAAATGGATCACTTTTTTAATGTACAGAGTTAGTGTTGTTACTATTAATTATACAGAAGCAGATGCTATGGAAAAATATTAGGGGCTACAGACATTGTATTTATGTACAGTATTTGAAATATTTGCTATTGTGCTATTGAAACAAATGGAGCTGGACTAATTTTACTAATGGTTCTTCTTTGAAATGCTATTTTGTTTTACTACACTTACTTTGCATATACTGTATGTTACACTATATGATTCCCCTCCCCTGAATATGCAAAACACAAACTAAAAACAACAACAAAGATGAATATTCCAAGAGTTTTCCTTGCTCCCCAACATGCTGTTTAGGCAAATCTGTACCAAATATGTATATATTAAAAAGCTTCCGCTTCTCTTTTAGCTAAAGTGCCTATACAACTGGAATTTTATGACAGAAATTACAGAATTCTCTCTTTAAGAATGCAAAGGAGAAAAAATTGCTAGTCATTGTCATTACAGAAAGAAGACACTGAAATGTGTTTTCAATCTGACAGCATGACAAGAGGAACCAAAACTAATGTTCACACATGAGAAACCATTTTTCCTTACCAGTGGATGTAAGCAAGGAGAGATCTACCAGTCCTTCCTCTTTGCATTATCTCACTAATGTCAGAAGCTGATGTTGCAGATAACTCATCATTAGAGCTGAAAGCACATTATTGTTACTGAGGCATGATTCAAGCATAATTGTGTGTTTGAGAAATCAGACTTCAAAGGACTCTTTTGTTAAGTCCTGAAAACCAGTCACAAAACAAAGCAAGCTAATTTTGCAATTTGTTTGCAAATAATTTAGCAGAAGAAAGGTGATCTGCTTATGAAACTCACACACTATCAGCCTTACAGGGTTTTTCATTTGATTGATGTGTTTCTCTTTCTGCCCCAAGAAACTACTTGGAGATAAGATTGAAGAGGACCAGGGCTCAGCTCCATGTAAGTACTTTACATCCCCTTTTATTGTGTAAAAACTATTCCGCACCCTCAGATGTGGCACAATGTGTGTTATCACCTGAGCTGGGAAGACATACAGGACATTGTTTCTGTCTGTTTTGTGCACAATTTTGTAATACACGGATTGTATTACATGGCATGGAAGGGACAGAGTAGAACAAAAATGCAATGCAGATTTCCCTTCCGGATGTATAATATTATTTGGGAAGCAGGAGGTGTGTAGCAGCCAGCAAAATGCAACCACACCACCCATGAATTATGACGCTTTTAAAAAAGTACCCCAAACCAGAGCGGATCGGAGAGGCTCTCTAATAGTGCCATCAGCTAGGGGTGCACATCTATCCAGCACCCGAAGGAGGGCCTTCTCCGTGTCCGCACCAACCCTCTGGAACCTCCTGCCAACAGATCTAAGAATTCAAAGAGAATTGCTGCCCTTCAGGAAAGGATTGAAGATCTGGCTGGCAGGGCAGGTGTGGGGCCCGAATGGGAACACGGTCCCCGCCTGCTGGCTTATGTAAACAAGAACTCTCTCTTCTTCTTTTTATAGTGGGTGGGATGGGTGGGTGGGATATGGGTATTTTAAAGTGGGTGGGATATGGGTCTTTTAAAGTGTTTTTATCTGTTTTTAGAACTTGTTGTAATGCTGCCCTGAGTCGGGTTCTACCTGAGTGGGCGGCATATATATAAATATGACTATTAAATTAAATTAAATTAAATGCACAAATTTAAATTGACTTTGGAGAGTACTCAGTTCTTTTGTTTAAAAAAAATCATTGGTTTCTGAATGTGGAATATTTTGTTTTTGTATCCACAATTCATAATGCCAGGAAATGGTCTGATATTCCTGCATAATATTGTGGCCACATTGCCAGAAGGAAAAAGGATGTCAAGCTTTTCATAGCAAAGGCCAAACTGAACATTGACAACTGCAATGGCAGCAGTCAAGATGTTTCACAGGACACCTTCTAGTGTATATACTAAATTGGGTGGTATATAAGCAGAATGAAACGTCTTTTCCTGTTGTATGCCCCTGTGAAGCCTAAAAACCTCTGGAAAATACTCAGGCACTTCTGAAAGCTAAAGAATGAAAGAGAGATGATGGGGAAAACAGTATTAGATCATATAGCAGTGTAGGTGAACCTATGGCACATGATGCTAAGGTGGCACACAGAGGCCTTTCAGTGAGCACCCCTCTCCAGCTGCCTGGCTCTCTCCACCAATGAGGAAGCAGTAGGGGAGGTTGAAATCCCACCCAGGAGACATGGCCAGACATCCTCTCCTAGGAGATGGCATGCACACGCGCTGCTCCTCCTCCTCGGACAGGTGTGTGTGGGGTGTCTCCTCACCTCACTTCATCCCTGTGGTGCCTTTAGGTAGAGATTTCAGCCTCCCCATTGGCGGAGGGAGGTGGGTAGCTGGGAAGAAAAGCAAGAGAGCACTCCTGTCCCTAAGCCACCATGCCAGGCCCCGTCACCCCTGAAAAGCCCCCTCTGCCTCCATCACCACTGAACAAGCCCCACACAGCTGCTGTAAAAGCACTGTGCCAGGCACCGGGAAAGCCAGGAGCACTTTCTTTCTTCTCTCCCACCTTTTGCTTACACTCCTTTGTTGTGCAGTGGGCAAAAGAGGAGAGAAAAGCAGGAGAGCACTCCTGGCTTTTCTGGTGCCTGGTGTGGCACTTTTGCAGCAGCCGCATGGGGCTTGTTCAGTGGCTATGGCAGCAGTGGAGACTTGGGGGTGGGGGCTTCTCTGAGAGGTGGCATGAAACTTGGTGGTGCGCATGCACACACACACATGTACAAGCTTGAAGCATGCAGTGACATCATGTGGGTGTGTACACACCCATGTGACATCACTGGCACACATGATGGCTGCTGCCCATCCCCCCCTTTTTGGGCACCGGGTCTCTAAAAGGTTCTCCACCACTGTCATATAGCATGTGTAAGATTGAAACACTTAACAAAGATTCCTTCATTTACCGAGACTAGATAGATAGATAGGTAGATGGATGGACGGAGAGACGGACAGACAGACAGACAAATAGAAAGAGGGAGGGGTAAATAAATAAAAAAAGCAAAAAACACGACAGTAATTTTACAGCTTAAATGAGTGAGTTTCTGAATATTTGTTCTCTATAATTTTTAAAATATATTTTTAAAAAATTTTATAACTGGGACGAGAAGCACCTTTTAAGATTGCCCCAATCTAAATTTAAAAAATAAATGGTTGGAGCCAACTTTCTCTTTTAAGAAAAGGGTGAAAACAGTTTTATTTTATAAAAAACTGATAACTTTAAAACCGTTTGCCAAAACTTAACCAAATTTGGTACAGTGCAAGAACAGAATTCTGTGCCAAGTTTGGTGCTGATCAAAATTCCAGTTTCAAAGTTACATTTCTTGGTTTTGAATTACTTTTAGAATGCTTTTTAGAATTGCCTTTAGAATGTCATTTTGTTCTGCTGCACAATGACATAGCTGGATTCCCATGCAACTATAATAAACAGTCCTATTTACTTCCACCACTGTTTTATACATCAATTCATTCTAATGATTGAAATTTTTTGGAGGTACAGTAGTGAGAAGCCATCTTAATGATTTGTTTATTGTGTTTATTAGGTACAGATATTATTTAGATCCACCAAAGGGACCACTTTAGTTATACAAATGTAATTTAACTAGACGGTACATTGGTTACAGACTGATAGGAGAAGATAATAGAAAAAGCCACAGAGATAATATTAGCAATCACATGCCTTTCTGACAACTGTTTTGATTGATACCCAAGTAAGGAGAAAATCAGCAATGAGAGGAATCTATGAAATAATTTCTTACTGCCAGTTTGAAAAGGTTATTTTAATGATTTTTTATTTAAAAAAACTAATTAATTTTATTGAAAATTTAAAGGAAACAAAGAAAATTACATTTATCAACATGAATAGATTCTGTATTTCTACATCGTAATACACTTTTGATTATGTAAGCTGATATAAACTCTTTAATAGCTGCAGAAGTAATCTACATTTTGATACCCAATAAATGTCCAATAAAAAACAAATGTCAGATAAAAATGCAATATAACAATAAAAATAAACAAAGCAATAAACAAAAATAAAAAATCAGTATACCCATGTGCTATGGACACCAGGGAGAACACCTCTTCACCTTAATTTATTGTGCTTTACACCTTACCTGTGACTACCTTCTTCCCAAAAATTTACAGGTTTACATGCGTTGTTTTCCTTTATTACATATTCAATAAAAGTTCACCATATCCTCAGTAATGCACTGCAAAAAAAAAAACTTACTACCTACTCTGTGGGCTAGCCAAATCTGCGGGCAGAGCCAAATCTGTGGGCGCAGCCAAACATCCTGCATTATGCGCTATGGAGGTCAACCAAGTGGGCATGGCCTGGGGGAATTTCCGCTACCGGTTCTGCAGAACCTGACAGAACCTGCTGCAGTGTATCACTGCTTAGTACTAAATTCTGCCTCTGAAAGAAAACAGCACTAAAAGTAGACTCTGCTTTCAGGAGGAGAAAAATGGTATGAATGTTACAGAAAATGTCAGAGTACTGAGTGAGACCAAATGAAATGTCATATGGATACTAGAAGACCCTTATGTTTCTTTAACCAAGAGTACAATGGCAGCTAGGGTTGCTCTCAGGTACCAGGGAAGATAACATAAAAATGAAAGCTACTACAGTACTGGAATGATAATTTTAATCAGATACGTATTTCCATATGATGCTGCAAGGTTTCAGATATAATCCATATTTTTCACATACTTTCTTGAATAAGACAAGTATATACTCCAAGCTGTAAATTCAAAACAACCAACCTGGAATACTGGAGTTATATATGGTTTATACACTACCTTTGTAAAAGTCAAATAATGGAGAATATATGTTGAATTTTTAAAATGCCTACAGTTTATCCTTGCTGCTCACTACATGAATTGTAAAGTAGGTTTGCTTTTCAGCTCAGAACTCACTCCCCTCTTTATTTCTTTTGGGAACACTAAAGCCTCTCCCCACTCCAACAATAACATTATAAAAATTGTGTGTGTGAAAAGAGATTTGAAGTCTTTAGCATGCTGCACAAGAGCGATGGAGGTAGCAACATTGGCTTTTACATAGCACAACCGAAGAATTCTGAATTCAAGGCACTAATTTGAATGAGTCTGGAAACTTGTTCCTAAATGTAACAATTCTTATGCTAAATTCCAGTATACAAAAAAGTGTTGTATATGAAAATATGTGCTCAGGCACCTTTCTCAGAAAGACAGTCAAAACTAAAATTATTAATTTCCATATATATTTTTTTAAAAAAGAAGAGGGGTGAGATAGATTGAGTCACTATCTACCTCTTCTTATAGGTGATTGGAGCCATCAAAGCATGTCTAAACATGCATGAACCTCTAGGTGCTAGAATAGCATTCTTTGCTTAATCCCAAACCAAAAGGAAATCTAGACTGCTAATGATTGCAGTCTAATTACTCAAAACCAAATTATACAGAAGAAGAAGAATTACATTTAATTTAAGAAGCAACAGCTACAGAGCTCAGAAATTCATTGAAGGCATAGCCACCCAAAAACGATGCACACCATTTGTGGAATATAAATTATTATCACTGAAATAATCTTGGCAGCCAATATGTAGACTATATACAGCCACTCACTGACGACTTGAGGGGGCTTTGTCCTGGTTGAGTATATCTTATAGAATGATTTGTATAACATGATTTATGCATATATAGAAAATTGTTGGATATCATGAATTGTTAGACAGCAATTGGCTGAAATCCTGAAATCCACACTATAGTAGGGCCAGTGAATCAGTGGGCATTCTGGTAGTCAACTCTTATGTAACGTCCACTGATTCAAATGGGCCTATTCAGTGGTGGGCTCCAAAAAAAAAATACTACCACACTATGGGCAAGGTATGGTGGGCATGACCAGGGGGAAAGCCCTGCATTGTACTCGAATTAGTTCTACTTTATTTCAAAACTTGGATGGACAGGGCCAGTCAGAATTTCTGCTACCGGTTCCTGCAAACTGGTGCGAACCTGCTGATGCCCACCACTGGGCCTATTCTAGTTGTGACTTATTTCAGTAACATAAGTTGAAACTAGAGCAAACTTATTAGAATCAATTGAATTTAAGGAAGAGTAAGTTCACCAAATTTCCACAGATTTTATGGACCTACTGTAGTGCAATTTACTATACTAAATAGCAGACTTTCAGCCCATGGTTTTGTCTTTTGCTCCCCAAAGGACAGTATTTAGTTCTGTTTTCACATTCCATTCATTGTCCTTTACCACTTCGTCATGGCAGTTCTTCATCTGGCGACTTCATTTCTGGTTTCCAAAGTGATCAATTGAGATTCCCTTCATTCTAGGATTAGACAAGTTCATGGAGGACAAGAGTATCAATGGCTATAATTATGGATACTTAAGGACAACCTCTGGGTTGGAGAGATAGGCAGGATATCTCTCAATATCATTTCCAGTGAATCCTAAGCAGGTGAAGGCATCTGCTTGGGAATACCCTGAAGGAAATGGTGAGCCACTGTGTGAGACAGAATGCTGGACTGGATGGGCTGTGGCCTGTTCCAGCAAGGCTGTTCTTATGTTCTTATGTTCTAGTCAATTTGCATCTTCACCATCCTTTTAAAGAGAATATAATTTTGAGATGGTGGCTTCTGTCATCAATATTTCTATAGTCTAATACAGTGGTTCCCAACCTTTCTTTGGCCATGCCCCCACCTAAGAATCTCTAAAATCCTGATCCCCCCATTATTTATAGTTCTTATTATTCAAAAAGTGAACTGCTATTTACATGGAGGAAGCCTAAAAAGCCATTAACTTGGTCTAAAAAAGCTCAAATTGCCCCACTTAAAAATCACATTGGGAACCATGTTGGAAACTATGAGTCTAACACAAAACTTTGATGGAAGAATGGTTTTATGGGATATCTCCCAACTCACACCTCTGTAGAAAACTACATGGGATTCTGACCAGCAGAATTACACAAGATTTGTGGGGTGCTAGCTGGGTACTTCAGAGTTTTTCTCTCTGCTCCTCTCTCTCTCTCTCTTTCTCCCAGCAGCTTTTTTTATTAGCAGTTTACAATAACATACAACATACAAATAACTAGTATAATCAATCTACCTTCACCACCCTGCCATGCTAGGCTGCACTAGGCCTACTCAAATAGAAATTTACACAATTGATGATAGATGAATGCAACCTATTTCTGTATCATTACAATAGTAGGATGCATATAGCTAAGAGAAAGGAATATTCTGGGTTCATTTGAACAGGAATGGACATTTCCACCATCGTAAGGAATGATCAACCTGTGTTACTGGTCACACAATATTGAAGAATTTGTTTTCACGATATGCTGGCCAGTTCACTTGGCAGCAACACACCTCCTCTGTCAATTATCTGACAGAGGATGAAGTGATTGTGTTTACACCTCAGCCATGTTCTCCTTCAGAACATTCCACTCTTTCCCCTTCTCTAATAGCTTTCTCTTCTCCATTCAAAAGGTCAATCAGCCTTTCATGGTGACTGAACATGCTTGATCATCACTGAGCTGGTTTGAGACTATCATGCCTTAAATATTTTATTTTACACCATGTCTATTGTACTTTTCAGATTTTGAGAGTTTGCCTAGTATACTGAGACTTCTCATTTTAACAGTTGTTGTTATGTGCCATCAAGTCAGAACCGACTTATACCAACCTTAGTAGGGATTTCAAGATAAGTGAGATATCTGAGGGGTGGTTTTATCAATCCAACACCCGCAGTGAACTTCCATGGCTGACTGGATATTTGAACCCAGAATCCTAGTCTAGGGATTCACAACATTTTCCCGACATGGTCTAGACTCGCCCCAGACTCACAGCTGGGGGCATGGTTCCACCCAGCACTTCCCTTTTTCACTGTTTACCTACTGCATTTTGGCAACTAGAACGTGGCACTTTTACACTTCTGGTTATGCAGTGAGAAACTGGGCACCACCAGGAGCTTTCCCTGCCACCAGAAGTGCAAAAGCAGTGTGTTTTAGCTGCCAAAATGCAGTGAAAATGCGGTGAAAATTCCATAAATGGAGCGAAAATGCTCAGAGCACTCTCCCGCTATTAAGGGAAGTGGCAGCGGCTGCCAAAGCAGCCTAAAAATGGCATGATTGCACATGCCGCTGCCTCAGGAACTGACATTTTGGCACTTCCAGTAGGGGTGGGGACTTCCAGCAGTGCCCAGGTTCTCACCATGGGCCAGATTAATTGGAGCTGTGGGCCAAATTAGGCCCCTGGGCCATAGGTTGTGATTGCTTGTCCTAGTCAATTACACTATCCACTATAGCAAATTGAGCATCTTCTACAGATCTTAAGAGTCTGCTTCACATACTGGTACTTTCAATTTCAACATTGATGGTGTTATTGTTGCCATCACAAATAACTAGACCATCATATTCAGTGAGAAGGATTAGAACAGAAAGAAATGAACTGAAATAAATGGATTTATAGTAGTATATTTCCCTCTGACCAACTTTTTGAAAGGAACTGCTGCAATTTCAAAAGAAGAGGATCTTTATTCAGCTAATCAAGCATGCATAGGCATCAAGCACTTTAGAATTAATGTCAGTTATGTTGAATTTATGTCACTTTTACAAACAACGATGGAATTTTACCGGTTAAGCCAATTTGTATAGCTGTAAAACCATGGATGCAAATATCAGCTAACATTAGTCAGGTGTTCCTGAGGTTAAGGGAAAAACCTGATAGGAAGGAAAAAAGCTGAATTACTAAAATAATATCCAATTCCTTCAGAACTAGACAGCTGTTCTTCATGATGAAAAGCATGTATTAATCAGCCCAGCAGTAGACAGCAAACATCCTTGGGCAGTGTCTAGGATGGATTATTTGTTACTAGGTAATTGCCCAGCCTTGCCCGGGTGGGTTTTTTGCTTTTGATGATGGAAATCCAGGGTTGGTTGTGTTTTCCATCCCAGCCTGAGGAGAAACCCGGGTTTTGGTTCCCCGGTCTTGCTCGGGTTCTCTCTTTCTCTTTCTCTCAAACACACACACACACACATAAGAGGGAGAGGGAGAGATTGGGCTGCCGTGCTCCCCTAGCCCGGTTCTCCCTACCTCACTGCAAGCCCCAAGCGGAAGGTGGCTCACGTAGGAACAGAGCAGGCTGGCATGCTTCCTGACAGGAGGTGGATGGAAGGTGGGGAAGGCGGGGAGAGGAGGAGGAGTTGGCCTTCTCAGCCTTCACCTCACAGACAGGGGGAGGCCTCGCCAGTGCCATGGTAACTGTGCAGGCCACAGGTAAGTGAATTTGCTTACCTTCACAGGGATGGTCTGCCTCCTCCAATGACTCTGCTACCCGGGCTCCTACTGAGGCCTCCCGGGCCCCTGCTCTGCTGTGGCCACATCAGTTATGGCAGGGGAACCACCAGTCCGCCCCGGGTAGCTGTCTGAAGGTGTGCAGCAGAGTGATCCAGTTGGGGTGGTACCTGGCCCAGCCTGGCCCTGCCTCATCCTGGCCCCGCTGACTCCAGCAAGTCACCCACCAGAGGTTGCAGCATTGGGAAAAGCAGGCCGGGGCGACAATGTCGACAACCAGGCCTTGCTGAGGCCTCCATGGTGGTGGCATCGGCCCGTGGTGCATGAGGGGAGGCTGTGGTTCTGGCCTCCTCCTCCACTGCCACCCTTGCAGTGGGTGTGGTGTGGGTGGCAGTGGCTGGTGCTGCAGTTTTGGCAGCGGCCATCTCTTCTTCTTCTTCTTATTGGGCCAGCATCACCACCACTGCCCACCAGCCTCCTGGGGCTCTGGATAGCCCATTGCCATCAGGAGCATGAGCATCTCCACCACCACGGGCATTACTGCCCCTGCTGGTAGCACTCCTCTTGATGGGTCTGCTCCATTGAAGCTGCCATTGCTGCCATGAGGCTCTGGTGTGTGTGCATGGTAGCACTGGTTTGTCATGTGTTCTCTCAATGGAGAACCTGCATGCGACCACCTCCCCATGAACTAGATGCATGCACAGTTCTTTTTTTCCAATTTGGGGGGGGGGGGTTTATACCCCAAATTTGGTTCCGGGACACCACCACCCCTCTGCTGATCTCACAACCCCAAGGTAGGTGTGTGCCAAATTTCAGTGTGGTCAGTACA
The DNA here is from genome assembly GCA_035047345.1 of Bradypodion ventrale. NCBI lineage: Eukaryota > Metazoa > Chordata > Lepidosauria > Squamata > Chamaeleonidae > Bradypodion > Bradypodion ventrale. The sequence continues at coordinate 71,485,090 of JAWDJE010000005.1, read as the reverse complement.
AAGGTGCGGGAGCCTTTCCAGCATCCACAAACATAGATCTTTGCTTTATATATATATATATATATATATATATATATATATATATATATATATATATATATATATATATATATATATATATATATATATATATATATATATATATATATATATATATATATATATATATATATATATATATATATATATATATATATACTAGCTGAGTGCCCGGCTGCGCCCGGGGTGTGTGGGGGTGTGTTGGCTCAACCCCCGTGGTTGTGTTGGCAGGCAAGTCGATGGTAGTGGTGTTTTTTTGTGTTTTTTTTTGCTGCTGGTGGCTGGGTGGATGGTCTCTGGGCCTGCACCTGTACCCCTTCTGGGGGAAGCCCTATCCTTGCATGTGGGGACACTCTGTCCCAGTGCACATGGGTGCTGAGGCCACTGGGACCCACCTTCCAGCCTCCTTTTCCCTTTTCCCTGTTCTCTAGGCAACTACACCTCCCAGCAGGACCTCTCTTTCGCACTTGTACTGCTGGGATGTGCATTCTGCTAGATGGCAGGTGGAAGAGGAATGGAGGTTTGGATTTGGGGCTGGCCTGGCTCCCCCAATGGTCTACTCATTTTTGCATTGTTGGTCCAGGCAAGGAGGGCCACAGCCACGATTGATGCTGGAGCTGCCACTTGACGCAGTTCACCCCGCATCCTGCACCTCCTCCTCCTCAGCCACAGCAGGCTGTGGCAGCCCGGGGGAGGAGGTGCCAATCCCACAGCTGGCAGGAGAATCAGCCCAGGCCCTGGTCTGTTGGTTGAAGGGCTCAGCGGGAGTTCAGATTGTGGTGGTTGCAGATGAGGGAGACCCTCCCTGGTCAGGTAAGGTGGGCATGGTTTTCCTCCGTGCATCCTGCCATGGGGATCAGGCACCATCATTGCCCCTGACCCCCGTTCTCCTGCTGCGTTGTCCTATGGCTGGTGCAGTACCTTCCACGCAGGGCCGGCATCCCCACCATCCTGTCCTCCTAGGCCCATACCACATTGTCCCATGCCTGGCACAGCGCCTTCTGTGCTGCTGCCGTGTTTACCTTTGGTTAGGCTGCCTGGTGCGATGCACATCCTCCATTGTGTCGGCCTCCATTACTCCCGATGCGATGGCCCGTGGGTGGCGTGGGGCCCTGTCTTCTGCTGCGGCCACATGCCACCTTCTCTGGCTTTATTTCAGTTGGGGTTTGGTGGGCGTTGTAGGCCTCCCATCATGAGGTGCCTCTTTGGGTGGCTGTGACCGGCCACAGGTTTTTGTTTTATTTTTTGTTTTTTGTTTTTTTTTTTTTTGTGGCTGGCATCCATAGTGGCAAGGCAGGCTAGCAGGCAGGCTAGGATACCCAGACCTCCCCAGCTTCCCTCTGTCTTTGTCCCTGTTTCCCAAGGCTGCTGTTTGTTTTTGTGGGCCAGCATCCATTGCGGCCATTGGTGTGGTGGCCACGCAGCTGATGCTCTGCCCCTCATGCACTGGCTGCCCCTATTGGCTGTGGCAGCTGCAGTGGCCACAGGAAATTGTAGTTTTTTGTTCTTGTTTTTTTTTGTGAGGCACAGGGGGCCCCTGGTGGTCTGAACCCTGACGTTGACCTTCTCTGATGTGCCAGGTAAGTGTGTGTACAGTTTGGATGGGGACAGTTAAGAGGTGTGGAAGTGTATTCAGGACCCACAATGGGGCATCTCTGCTTTATAGATATACTAGCAGGTTTTTGTATGTGTGTGTTTTTGGTTAGGGGTGGTTTTGGTGGTTGTGATTTGAATTTGTGGTTTTTAAATTTATTTGATTTTGTGTATTTTATTTATTTTTATTTTTTAAATATTATTTTGTCTGTTTTATACTCTTCCGGCCTCTAGGTGGGGTTGTGATTAAGAGTACTGCTATTGTCTTTCTTTGTTCAGTTCTGTTCCAGAGGCATGGAGGTAGGATGTGTTTGGTAAGTGCTCTTGATTTTTTATTCTGTTTTTATTCTGTTTTGATTTTGGGGTGTTGGGCTGGGGGGGGGGTTAAGTAGAGAGTTTCTACTTAAACCCCCCAAAGTGTTTCTGCTTGTTCTTATGTTTTTATTTTGGATTTTAGATGTGTTTGATTGTTTTGGGTATTTATGGTTGTTATTAATTTTCCCCCGTATTTATTTCTTTAATTTGTGATATTATTGTTTGTTGAGCTAGGTATTTTCATGTTGTAGATAGGTGTTTTTAGTGAGTTTTCATGGTTTTTTGTTAGTCTTTCATATTTTGGGTGTTTTTTGTTGAGTTTGTTGTTTTTTGTTGTGTTGTTTACTTGGTTTATTTTAATTATTTTATTTATTTATTTATTTATTTATTTGTGTTTTATTATTTTTGATGCTTGGTGCTCTGGTTAACTGTTTTGTTTTGTTGTTGTTGTGTATTGTTTGGTGAAGAATGGCCTGTTTGTCATTTCTTCTTTCCCCCATTGCTGTTTCGAAATTTGGTTTCAGTGCAGCAATGGGGAAAGGAAGAGCCAGCAGTCAGCTTGCTCTTTGTCTGGTAAGGTTTGTTAGGTCGCTCGTGGGAGAAGGAGGCAGAGAAGAGCTATTTGCTTGATGATGGTTCTCTCCTCTCGGCCTTCTTTTTCCCAGGCTTACCTAACGGGAGATCGTCAGGCAATGATCCGTAAGGGGTGGTGCTCTTCCTTACGGATTGCTGGCTGCTGCTTTTCTATTACCTCCACTGCTGTTTTGTGCTAGTTCTCGAAACAGCGGTGTGGGTAGTACAAAGGCAGCATCCAGTCATTCGCCAGGGAGGGTGCTTCCCCTGATGAACTGCTGCCTGCTGCTTTTTTCCACCCCGGCTCAACTTACCTTGAGGCCAGCGGTGGTCTCGCTGTGTCTTCGGTGGGGTAGCGGGGAGGAGAGGGAGTCCCTCTTCTCCCCGTTACTCCGGGAAAGAAGGCCAGTGGTTGTCTTGCCATGGTTTTTTGTGGGTTTTAATTAGCAAGGCCGTGAGGCGCTGCGTCCGCCTGCTGCGGCCTTGCATTCCCATTGCGTGAGGCATTTCAGCATTCTGCATGCTCGCGCCCTTCAACCTGATTGGCTGAAGTGGTCACAGTGCGTAGGACGCTGGGACTTGAAGTTTTGTTTCTTTTGTTCACATTCATGTAGCGGCTTTTTTCTGTGGCTCATTTTGTATTGGGCGCTCCGGCTTTCCCAACGTTCTGCTTGCTCTCGCCTGTCAGCCTGATTGGCTGAGAGGTGACACGGAGTGGAGGATGCTGGGACTTGAAGTTGTTTTGTTTGCGTTTGTGGGGCGGTTGCCCCACTGGCAACTGCCAGATCCTTGTGGCGATGTGCGGGCTGGGTAAAGTCAAGTGCGGGCCGCTTGGTACGGGATAGGATGGCTGGGTGCAGGCATGTATGCCAGAGTCCAATGGTTAACTTCCTTCCTTACAGGTAAAGATATAATAAGATGAGAGATAGAGATAGATAGATCTGGAGGGGGAAAATCCTAGGGCTGTGCATTGCATTTATTGTTTTCAGCCTTTCAAATGTTCCTCTCTTCTGATTGGTCACCTCGTTACTGAGTGTTGATTGGCTGGAAATTATTCTGGTCCTTACTCAGTAACAGTTAGTTCCATGGAAAGTAATAAGATAATGTAATAGTGTGAAATAGCAGTTATATAAGCTCCAAAAGCTACAATAGGACATGCATTATGATTTATTTCAGGGTGAATATGCATGGATTGTGCTTAGAAATAGACATATCAAGTGGCTAAGACACTGACTGGGAGGCGGAAGGTCAGCAGTTCGATTCCCATGAACTGCAGGACGGAATGAGCTCCCGTCTTGGTCCCAGCTCCTGCCAACCTAGCAGTTCAAAAGCAAGAAAATGCAAGTAGATAAATAGGGACCACTTCAGTGGGAAGGTAACAGCATTCTGTTTGCTCCGGTGTCTAGTCATGCCTGCCACATGACCATGGAAATGTCTGCAGAAGCAGACAGCACTGGCTCATTGGCTTTGAAACAGAGATGAGCAGTGAACCCTAGAGTCGGATATGACTGGCTTCTGAGCAAGGGAAACCTTTACCTTTACACATTTTGATGTCTTTTACAATCAACATTTATATCCCACTCAATTCTGTGTTGCGCTTATGCTGGAAGAGATAGCACGCTCTGTGATTACATAAGTATGTAGCTTTGGAGTGCGGCTTGACCTTCCTCCTTTTAAAATGACCAAGTCAATAGGAATGCCTTTCATCACCCTGGCCTGGCACACTTGTGTTGCCAAGTAACTGGCCAAACCTGCTATGCTCAGGTTGTTTTGGATCTGGAGGCAAGAAGCACACAGAGGATGACAGGAATCAAAACTTTATTGAACAGATCTTTTATGGTAAATTGTTGTGGTTCGAATGCAATTTTAATCCCAAGCAGCACAAAGTGCCTAAATGAGCAGGATTTAAGTAAACAGCAGATTCTTTAAAATAAAAGATGAATGAATACAAGAAGATTCAGAACTATTTGGATGGCATGACAAAGGGTAGAAAGTGATGACCTCTGAGGAAAAATGAAACATAGTTGGTAGCATGATAATAAGCATAATACAAGCTTCAATAAGCCTTATCTTCTTGTTTGTTTGATTTAGCTGAAACAAAAAAGCATAGTTTAAAGTCAATTTCTTGAGAGTTAGCATTCTTAAGAAGATGGTCCTTATAGGAATTCCATCTATAACCGAGAAACTGGGCCAGATGTTTGTTGGTTTTCAAACTGTGATGAGGTTTGTATTGCAGGTGGAAAGGTGAGGTTGTTTATGAAGTTTGTGCTTGTGCAGTAGATTTGTGGCTGTTTGTCTGGGTAAAAGAGTGTATCTGTTCAATGAGAATTTAGACTGTGAGAGTTCACAGGGTTAATTGGATTTGGCTGTGAGGAAGACAGATCAGGTGAACCTATTAGAAGTCCTGATAATGAGAAGACATTTTGGATATTAAAAGGTGGATTCCTCATTATGGGAGGGAAGGAGGGAAGAAAAATCCAAGCATTTGTCAGAATCTGTTATATTGTGGTTTCAGTCATTATTAACAGAGCATGATTTATTTAGCTTGGCAATAATTCAATTTTAACTTCAATGTTCTGAGCAGCTGGAAGGTGATACTTGAAGATAATGCCATTAGGTACCACACAAACTGCTTTTTAAAGTTAACTAAGTAAAGGAAACCTTTTAAAAGAATGGAAATGATTATAGATAAAATAGGCTGTGGCTGAAATCCTGTCAGGTAAGCTATCATGCACAGTTGGCATGATATCACTATCAGTGGCACAGAACTGCTGATTAAAGACTTCATGTTTATCATTTCAGAGTACATAAAGATCGAACTCATTATGTGCAAGCTGTGAACACCCCAAAATCATAACAGGAAACCTCTTTTAGTCAAGGGCCCTCTGTCATTGACAAATGATCTCATTCCCATTGTGCAGATGAAACAAAACAACAGGATTTGCCCCATACACAGATAATAGGGTAACGTGCCATTTATAGTATGGAGGAATCAACATCAATTTACATTTTTCTTTACCATTGTAAACATACCTGTCAAGTTTTGGATTTGAAAATAAGGGAAATTTTGGCCACACCCCACTGTGGGTGCGGCAAAATCTGTGGGCGTGGCCAAATATAGCCATGTGACTTGCTGGGCTCTAGTCATGCCTGCCACATGGCCATGAAAATGTCTGCAACACAGACAGCACTGGCTCTTTGGCTGTAAATGGAGATGAGCACTGCACCCTAAAGTTGGATACAACTGGCATATTTTACTTTCTTAGGATCAAAGATCTCTGCAGATTGTGATTGCAGCTGTGAAATAAAAAGGTGACTGCTTAGGAAACAAGCTATGAGAAACCTGGGGAACATAGTTAAAAGTAGAGGCATAATCTTGCAAACAAAAAATTGCATAGTCAAAGCAATGGTATTCCTGGTGGTAATGTATGGGTGTGAGAGCTGGACCATTAGGAATGCTGAGCGCAGAAAAATAGATGCCTTTGAAATGTGGTGTTAGAAATAGGTTGATCCTAGAAGAAATCAACCATGACTGCTCATTAAAGGTCAAATAGTAAAGATGACGCTAAATGAGAAGGGATGACTCACTTGAGAAGGCCTTGATGCTGGGAAAGGTGGAGGACAAAAGAAGGGGGTGGCCAAAAATAAGATGGCGAGATGGTATTGTAGATGCAATGGGCACAAGCCGTGTGGGCGAAAGAATCCTTTCCCCATCTTCTTGGGGGACTTTTGTTTTGTTTTCTTTCTTGTTTACTCAGTGGCTTAAGTGACTAAGATGTTGACTGGGAGGCAGAAGGTCAGCAGTTCGAGTACTGCAGGACAGAATGAGCTCCCGTTTTTGTCCCAACTCCTGCCATCCTAGCAGTTCGAAATCAAGAAATTGCAAGTAGATAAATAGGGATCACTTTGGTGGGAAGGTAACAGCATTCCGTGTGCTCTGGTGTCTAGTCATGCCTGCCACATGACCACGGAAATGTCTGCAGATGCAGACAATGCTGGCTCTTCGGCTTTGAAACAGAGATGAGCACTGAACCCTAGAGTCGGATACAACTGGCTTTCGAGCAAGGGAAACCTTTACCTTTACCTTACTCATTTTTAATTATTTTTTTTCCTGGGAAGCAAAGAAAGTGCAGAATAGTAAACCAGCTCCCTAGGGTTACCAACAAACAAACAAACTTTATTGCGGTCGATGACCAGTACAGTAAAAAGGGTATAAGTGCATGAAATACTGTCAAAATGCACCCCCACAAACACATTCGTTTGAATTAAAACAAAATAGAATAAAATCAGTTTTAAAATTTATGCAACCTTTGGGACAGTTATCTAGTTTAAAAAGAATAAAACAGCACATAAAACAGTTTAAAAGTTATAATTATAGTTATAAAATAAGAATAAAATTTCTATATATAAGTGCACATAGTGGATAGAATTACTAGTGCAAAATAAAAATAGTTATTGTTGGTTTTTAACCTGTCCCCGCTGTAGCTGGTTCTCCCTAATGCTACGTACATACATACAAATTCTTTATTACAGCCCAAGGCCAGTGTTACAATATCACAAAATCAAGCTGCTTGACACAAGTGAGGCAACCTAATAAAACTATCACAAAATCATGGACACCAGATTATATATACAATAGCAACATACAACCAGAATTACAAGGGATGTTATTTCTATGTCCTGCAGTCATATTCTATGACAGTCAAGTTGTAATCTGGAAGCATTTTCCTTATTCCTTTGATTTTATCTTGCCTTTACGAATGCAAGTTACATACCATGCGAATCTAGCGACCGCTATCGTCATATCTTGCCCTTCACCCGATAAAAGAATATTCAATCTCCTGACTTTATTGTTAGACTTCAAGTTCGGGAAAACACTAAAAAGGTCTCTCCTGTGTTTATTATATAGGGGACACTCTAGCAGAATATGCTCAGAGGTTTCTATCGTATTTAGCTGACATGGGCATAAACGCTCGAGTGCTAGGCCTTTCTTAAAGAAATTCTCCCTGTAGGAGGAGGGAAGCATGTTATACCGAATAAGTGTGAAGGAACGTCTATGATCGGGATTTCTTATTAAAGACAAGTATGCTAAAGGCTTAGCAACATTGAAAGTTGATCTATCAAACAATGGGGAGACTAGTTTACTTAAATCATTTTGGCGATGTATATCGAGAATTCTTTGTTTTATTAACTCTCTAGCATGAATAGATCCTAAGGAAAGAACATAAGGTTTTGAAATGCCATAAGTGGTTAGTGTCCTTTCAAGAGAGCTAATCCATGGTGGCATCCAAGGGTCTGACATCACTAGTCTGAGTAAGCCAGATGGGGGGTTACCAACTGCTTGTAAGCAGCTTGGCTTTAATTATTATAACTATTATTATAGGTTTATTTCTATACCGCCTTTCTTACCCAGCGGAACCCCCACCTCTCTCATATAGTGATCAAGCACCATCCCACACACCCCACCCCTCCCAAGTTAACTCTAGAACAGAAATGGAACCCCCCTCTCTCTCATATAGTGATCAAGCACCATCCCCCACCCCTCCCAAGTTAACTCTAGGACTCTAGAAACGGAAGCCTCCAGCCAGGAGGCAGGGCAGAAACAGCTCAATAAATTATGAGAGTGAGAGAGAAGTCTCTCACTGATTTGCCCCTGCATATATGAAATATCGCTCACCTCTAGAGTAGACTCCCCTCCCTCCCAGCATGGTGGCTCCGACCAGCATAGCAGCAAAAACAAAGCCTCCATATTGGCCATGTGGCGGGAGGGAAATGAAAGAGAAACTACAGAATGCCCCCACCACCTTCTCTCTCTCCCCTTCCACAAGTGAATAGCATGCCACACAGTGACATCTGGTGGCCGGAGAAACATACTGCAGCTTCGCCTGTGAGGGCTCCGATCAGGATTTTTTAAAAAAATAAATAAAAAATAAGGGATATTACTGATAAATTTAAAAAATGGGAGGGGGCGGGAAGAGGGGTAAAAATAAGGGGTTTTCCCGGGGAAAATGGGATGCTTGACAGGTATGATTGTAAAAGATACATGAGTCCTTCCACTGTGGAAACACCTGAATAATGCTACTTAGAATAGTGTCAGTTATAAATTTTGGTAACTACTCAAAAATACTGTACTGCAATCCTAAATTGAATCACTTTACAAATATACTGTATATTGGAGAGCAGTAAATGAGGTGTGATTCAAACAAAGCAGACAATACACAATGACTAGGATTCCATGGAATCCATGCTCTGATTAATATAATGTATATTGATATATGAATAGTATCATGCCTATTTATGAGTCTAGCAGAAATTGCGACTGTCTTAAGTGGTCAAGAGGAGAAAAACCACTGAATGATGTAGAATAAGAACAACATCAAAAAGAAGGCAGTCATTATCTACTAGGTCAAGTCAAAGTATTATTATTAAAATAAATAATAATAGTAAAAACAGCACTGTAAGTCAATGTCTGACATAGAACATGTAGAATGTGATTATTATAAGAAGATCAGCAGTGGAAAAGGCTTCATTTCCTAAGAAAAAACTCGTTAAAGGGTTTAGACTTGCAACATTACTTTGGCATCCTGTCCTAAAAGCACTAATATATATATATATGGAATACCTGGTAGAACTATACCCTTCAACTAGAAGATGAAACTGTCCTACACAAACCCATCAATCTCCCTTTTAAAAGGCCTCCCTCCCTTTGTCTCAGTAAGGGGATCAGTGAAGCACTATAAAAAAAATTACTGCCCACTCGGTGGGCATGCCTATCTGTGGGCATGGCTTCAAACCCCCACCACCACCAAAAAAAGAAAGAAACCTACCTTGCTCTCTTGCTTTGTGGAGATGATGATGAGGAGTCCCAGAACAGTGGTGCTTCTGGAAGGTGAGTGGGGCGAGTTGGTCTGCTGGCGCTGGCTGGCCTCCCCCTTTCAGCTCCGCCAGAAGTGCATCCATGTTGGCAGCGCTACTGGGAGGTGAGTCAGCAAGTTGGTGGGCTTGCACCAGCCGGCCTCCCCCTCTCAGTGTGGCTGGAAATGTGTCCCTGCCAGCAGCGCTACTGGGAGGTGAGTCGGTGAGTTGGTGGGCTGGCGCTGGCTGGCCTCCCCCTCCCAGTCCAGCACCACCAGAAATGCATCCCATTTGCCTCGCCCAGGGCCGAAGGCACAAGGGAAGTGCAGAGATGAAAGCATGCCTTCAGCCCTGGATGAGGCAAATGGGCCGCATTTCCAGCGGCGCTGGGAGGGGAAAGCTGAGAAGTGGGTGTGGCCGGCCAAGTGGGCATGGCCTGGAATTTCTACTACCGGTTGAGAACCAGCCACAGTACTACACTGAAGGGGATGCATCTGTGATAACAATGAAACTTCAAACATTCCAATCTTTACTTTTGCCCTTCAGCTGCACATTTGCTTGTGCTATGGGCTGAAAGTACTCAAAAGCACAAACATATTTACCTGCTGTTTCCAAACCACACAAAACCCAATGTAAAGAGAAAGAATTAATCCTCTCATTTTTCTTCTGGAATTGAGAAGAAGAACATGGTCCCACTTCTCCACCCAGCTTGAAATGAGAGATCCTTCTCATCTCAATTCTCCAGCATGCCTCAGAAAATTCAGTGAAGACTTATGTCCTGTTGGAATTTGATACTCAGTGGCTACCTTGCTCCTGATTGCCACATATTTCTATCAGTGGATGTTGTTCCAGCTCACTGTGTGTGATTGCTCATTTTCATTAACATACAACATTTCTTTCCCATTGCTCCTCAAGATTATGCCCAGTATCTTTTACAGTTTTAGCATCTCTTAAAATATCTTCAACCAAAAGGAAAAGAAATCTTTCCAAGTAAGAGTAAGTTTCACTCAACTAAAATTATGCACAATATCACAACAAATGTTTAGCATACAGTATTCCATATGCTGATGAATGTCACCCTGCTACCTCAAATATACATCAATACATAATTCATCAACAGTGGCACAGGATGGATAAGGTATAAAAACACACAACAAATTGGCAAATACATATGTGAAAATAGTAGGTGAAAATATAATGAAGCACAGAAATAATTCAATCTACAAGATCAACTCCTTAAAGAAGAAAAGGCCTTAAGTGCATTTTCAAACAAAACTTATAATTTGTTTTCAATAATACTAGATTTATGTGGTTCATTCTCTTTGTAGAGGCAATGGTTTCACTATGAAGAAATGGGGGGGGGGGTGTCTCTGCTCCTCATGTTAAATCAAAGAATATTTATTTTGGTGATTTTTTTAAAAAAAATCCAAACGGTGTGCCCAGCTGTCACAAGCATGAGATCACTTTCACTTCAAAACAACTTCTAGAAACTGGTGCCGCAGGCATTTAGAACCTTTCCCCAATGAATCATATAGGTGCTGCTGAGTCACTGGTAGTCTGCTCGTATAAAAAGGAAGAAAGTTGACATATGGCATGTTTATAAAAAATATATTTACAAGTATACTTAAATAAAAGACCTGGCAAGCATAAATGAAACATCACACATATAAAATACTGCTGGGGGCATAGTATTGCATTCTTTCTATTAACTGACATGCTGCCTGTATAGGTACCATAGAAGGAATCAGGGGCAGAGAATTGTGTGTTAAATTTAGCTCATATTTCTTTTAAAAATATAAGTCAACTGGCATTACACATAAGAATTCCATTATTTTTCATCCCTTAATAAAATAAAATAAATTCAACCTCACCTAGTGGTATGCTTTATATGATGCATTTTAAAGAGAAGTTACATGTTGGCTGGATTTTTTTGCCTTGTTATGACATAATTTCAGTCAATTCCTGCAATGGTAAAAAAAGGAGCCTAATCTTTTCCAGATTAGTTAAGGCAGGCATTCACAACCTACGGCCCATGGCCTCCAATGCTGTTCCATCAGGCATGTGGCGATGACTCTGGAAGTGGAAGCAGATGCACCCATACATGCACAAAATCTTCTGCACATTCACAACCGTGTGTGCCACTATTGCATCCGGCCTATGGGTGAGTACTCTGGCCCATGGCACGGAAACCCTGAGAACCCCTAAGTTAAGGGGTCTACCCCAATAAGGGGGGAAACAACAAGACTTGATTTTCGATCTTTTTGTACACAGCTGTTAGTATGAAGCCATCTTGTAAAACTCCACCAAGATGCAAAATGTTGAGCATGCTTTGTTTTCAGTCTTTATGGAGAAACACTTTTGGCTTTCTACCACTAAATACAAATCTTACAAATATACCTTTGGAGATTTATAAGTTTTGAATATCTGCAAATCCTTATGTGAAGGATAAAGCTGATTTACAGTGAATGCAATGTTGTTTATACAAAATGTACATTTGCATTTACATTACCATATACACTTTAGAAGCAAAGATTATCAAAAAATACTAATGACCCCTGTGTCAACAGAATGCTATCATATAATATTTCAATGTATTTTACCTACAAAGCTGCTCTGAAATCAAGTTCTCTGAATTTGGCATCAAAAAGTCAAGAAAGTAGACAGCAGGACAAATTTCCTTCAAAAGAAGTTACAAAACTATGATCTTGCAACTCAAAATGCTTTTTTTCTTCTATTTATGGGAGTCTGCTATTTATAAAATCTGTCATGTGTTAAAAATACCAGTATTAAATAACTTGCCTAGAGCACTGAACACTGGAAAGTGATCTACTTCATATAAGCTCTCTAGTAGCTGAGACATTTGTTATTAAATATAACATAATTTAATGTCTTAAGACCAGAACTACTTAAAATGTAATGTTATTGTATACATAGCCTTGTTATAAGTTATATATAGTATTGTGCAAATAATACTGTGTCAAGAGATCAGGATAATGGGTTACATTTATGTACCGTATATCCTTATATGTAAGATATCCTTATATGTAGCGCCAGAGCCGTCAGCTCCCTTCTGTGGCCTTGCTGGTCACGGGAGTGGGGGTGGGTGGGTGGGAGCCCAGCTGAGGTCTATCTGCAGTGAGGCCGTAAAAAGCCACCGATGCCAGAGTCAGAGCCTTCGGCTCCCTTCCATGGCCTCGCTGGTCACGGGGGTGGGAGCCCAGCTGAGGTCCACCTGCGGCGGGGCCGTAAAAGCTGCTACTGTTGCTCCTGATGCCAGCGTCTTTGGACCCCCACCCTTGGCTAGAGCAAGGGCGGGGAGAGAGACTAGAGAAAGAATGGCCCCCAGTTGTGGGGCGACCGTCGCAGCTTCAATATCGTGTTGGAGCTGCTGGACTTGTCACTACCCCGCCCATGGTGAGAGCAGGGGCAGGGAGAGAGTCAGATGGACAGGGAGACAGGCTGATGTTGCCGCAGCTGAAGACATTGGGCTGGGGCTCCATCTGGGATGTGAGCTGTCCTCCATTACCTGGGGATTTTGTTAATATTGAATATATTTTGATGCTTTGTAATTATGTATTATGTGATGTACTGATATTATGCTTTTTTTGAATTTGATACTGTATTATTTTCAGTTTATTGTACTGAATCTATTTTTTGTATTACTATTATGTTATTATATTGTATGGATTAATATGTTGTTGCCGCCTTGAGTCGGCTTCGGCCCGAGAATTGCAGGGTACAAATGATGATGATGATGATGATGATGATGATGATGATGATGATGTATGCCCATCAGTCTGTAACTGCTAGGGCAAATTGTTGCAAGCTTTACAAATTGGTGGATGCATTTCTCACGACATAGTAATTGTGGGATTATTATTATTATTGTTATTGTTATTGTTATTGTTATTGTTATTGTTATTGTTATTGTTATTGTTATTGTTATTGTTATTGTTATTGTTATTGTTATTGTTATTGTTATTGTTATTGTTATTGTTATTGTTATTGTTATTGTTATTGTTATTGTTATTGTTATTGTTATTGTTATTGTTATTGTTATTGTTATTGTTATTGTTATTGTTATTTATATACCACAGTTCTCTGCCCAATGAGAGACTCAATGCGGTTTACAAAGTACAATTTACAAAGTTACAGTATAAAAATATCACAAAAATATCACACAAAAGCAAAATCACAGAACATCAAATACAATGTTAGAAATACAGATACAATACAGTAATTTAAACAGTAAAATATGCAATAAACATTCAAGCTCCAACACAACAAAATCAACTAACCAACCCCTCGGCTACCAATGTCCCCAAAACATAGCCCCATTGCTCACATGTTCTAACAGAGCCAAAGAAGAGGACGATCCAGCCCCAAGGCAGCCGAGGCCAGACAATACACCGGCATTGGCTACTCTGGTAGTAGCGGTTTTTAAAACTCCTGCAGCATCAATGCCGGTCAGCTGTGCTCCTACCTCCCCCGCCAGGCGGGGTGGGGGAGGGAGCCAGCGATAGAAGTGTGGCTCCGGTGGTGTTGGTGGTGTAGTTTTTAAAAGTCCCGCTGCATCAATGCCGGTCAGCTGTGCTCCTACCTCCCCCGCCGGGCGGGGTGGGGAAGGGAGCCAGCGATGGAAGCGTGGCTCCGGTGGTGCTGGCGGCTCAGTTTTTAAAAGTCCTGCTGCATCAATGCCGGTCAGTTGTGCTCCTACCTCCCCCGCCGGGAAGATTCAGTGCACAAGAAAAAATGTCAGTGACTTTTTTATATTTGTGGCACTTCCCTGCTGAAATGTATACAGATATATATATGCAATAGGATTCCAGACATCTTTGCATATAATGCTGCTTTTTGTGCCACCTTAAAGGAAATAAAGGACAAAGAAGTTCAGGAGTCAAAGAAGAGAATAAAAACACATATGTGCCAAGAAAAAGAGGTTCTCTGTGTAGCAGAATGTACACTAAAGTTTTATGCTAAAGTTGATATTATTGCAGATTCCTACTTTGTAGAAAGACTATCCTTGCTCTGGCTAAAATTGCTTCAAATAGCTTGGCGTTAAAAGGAAGGAAGGAAAGGCCATTAATAATGGCTTGATGGAAAATGCCTGCTTTTGTCAATTTTGTAATTCTACCTTTTGTTGTAAGTGACTGAGTGAAAGCACCCTGCTCAATCTACTGAAACCTTATTATGGAAACCAGTGTTATGGATTCTCTCCAGTAAGGTTTCAACATTAAGCACTGTTAAAATATTAAAACATTCAATATTTAACACATAAGCAACAGCAACTGAATTGAAAACGGTGTTGAATAAAGCTGAAAACCCTTTGACACAGAACTGCCCTTTAACATGAAAGTACATATTAGACAAGGATCTCTCAGTTTAAATATGATAAAATTAGATGTCAATAACAGAATTGTTCTCCTTCTTAGTTTTGACTTGTATGCTGCTGCATACCTTAGAATTAGATGCTTCAAAATTTCCCACCCAGGTAGATACAAAATTCCAGATCATTTCTGCTAATTCATCCATGGCTGGAGTCCCTACTATAGATTACTGAAGGAATGGATCTGCATCAAGAAAACATATGTAAACTGTGCATCTATATACAAGGTATAAGTATGATGGAAATATAAACATAGGTACTACATTTCTGTTCTGTATGTTTGTGACCAGGTGACTTTTGTGCTTACTTAGTTTCCTGTTCAGCAACTTAAGGTATCTGTTCGCCTTTTGATGATTCTTTAAATTAAACATGGAATCCATTTTTAAATAGATAAAAGTCCTATTCAGCCACTTCTTACCCAGATCCCTCCAACCCCAAGAATAAAGATGTGAAGCATAATGATAGGTTTCAGCTAAGGTCACAACTATATTATAATATTTCACTTCACTGACTTGAAAAACATGAGCCTCTTGGAGTGTGGATCCTACTTCAGAAAAAAAAGGTCCACCCTGAATTCTTCCCCTGTCTTTTAAAATTAAGCTTCCAGATCAAATGTCTCACTGAATCTCTACAGCCCACAAACAGGAGCCTTCAATGGGTCCATTTCCTAACCCATCTTCCATGGTTGTAAGTAGCTTTTGACCTGATACAGCCTGAAAGGGTGCCTCCCCATGCTAGCTTCTAAATCTCCTGATCTGAGAAACTGAGATGTTGTAACTCCTGATCACCTAAGGGTGCCACCTGATGCTCACAACTATATCCCCCATTTGCATACTACTCATCCAGCTATAACTGCTTATTTAACAAGCCTGTCCATTGTGTCTTATCAGCAGTCAAGACAGGATAGATTAAAAAGTCCTTTTGTTCAGTAAACAAATCAAGAGAGAAAATCTCATATAACTCTGAAACAGCAGATGAGTACACATTGGACCCCTATGGTAGTGTTGTGTATGGATTGAAACTGTATACTTGTGCCTTTAAAGATGAATGTAACCGGTTCCACAGGAAATGCATACTTGTCATACCTTGTATTGAGACATTGTATCCAGCTGTATAATAATGCAAACTGCTACCAGTGGTGGTAGCAGTGAGCATTCAGCTCACATGGTTCATATTCCCCAATCACCTCGGCCGCGGGAAACCTTCCCACCACAGATACACCTGGACAAGAAGGGTGTGTCCCAGGATGATGTACTTCTGACAGTAGTCAATGGGCTACTTTGTAACCACATTCAAATGTATAGTGACCGTATAAAAAGAGCTGTACCTCTGACATTACCACATGTTCATACTGTACTCCATGCAATAAAGATGTGTTAAGCAAGACTACGGCTGCTTCCATTGTCTTGGTTTTTTGAACACCAAATTGGTGACGAGGATGGGATATGGCGTCCCAGAAGTCCAAGATTTCTGAATTCGACGTGAGACATCCCGAATGATGGGATCTATATGAGCTCCATTTCCGAAATGCGATGGATGCTGCCGACGAGGGAAAGAAACGGTCCCACCTCCTCACGAGCATCGGTTTCCCCACTCTAGAACTGCTGGTTGGCCTCCTGGCACCAAGAAAAGTAGATACCGTACCTCTAAAGGAGATGCTAACAGCCCTGAGGGGACACTTCAAGCTGAAGGGGACCTTCTTTCTGGCCCGAGTAGCCTTCCTGAGGTGGGACCAGCACCTGGGTGAGTCTGTGGGGGACTACGTGGCAGCCTTGCGAGTAGCGGCCTGCCTGTGCAAGTGGGAGAACTTAGATGTAATGCTCAGGGACTGGCTGTTGACGGGTCTACGGGATGAGGAGACCCAGAGGAGGTTAATGCAGCAGGGCCGCGAACTGACCCTAAAAGATGCGCTGAGTGAAGCCCTGGCTGCTGAGGCTGCGAGGAGTGGGGTAAAGACATTCAGAGTACGGCCCCCAGCTCTAGAGGGGCCGGCCGCCACAGTACAAGCCACGTGGTGTGCTCCGCGGGCGCCGAGGAGTTCCCCCATCCTGCCCAGAGACATCTTGCTCCAGTGAGGACGATGACGTCCAAAAGGTTCAAAAGAAGTGGGCAGAGGGGAGGAACCACAGGCAGGGGGACCGCTGATGCGACGGCTGTGGAACATTCCACTACAGAAGCAAGTGCCCGTTTAGGAAAGCCGAGTGCCACAACTGCGGTCAGCAGGGCCACATTGCCAAGGTGTGCAGACACCCGTGAGGCGAGGGCAGGGGTCCAGTGGAACACACCCCGCGGAACACCCCACAGAGGCAGGATGGCGTTGGCAGAGTTTTCGACGATGGCGACCCAGAAGCGCAATGCGTATACCGAATGGCCCTCAATGACGATGACGTGGCCGTCCACAGTGTGTCCTTAGGGCACCCCTGTTTTTTTGTTGAGGTACTGTTACAGGGGGTCCCAGTTAGAATGGAAATAGTTCCTGCGCATTCCCCCAAATAAGCAACCCAAACTTAAGGCCCTAAAGACTCAGTTGCCGGACGTTCAAGGGGTCGGAATCCCATTGCTGGGGGTGGGGGAATCCTCGGTACAATTCAAACGCCACAGGGAGAGGCTGCCCCTAGTAGTCCTGAAGGAGGGGGGTTGTTGTCTCCTGGGAACTCAGTGGTTCAGGCCCCTGGGAATTTCAATAGAGGGGATCCATGCCGTTGGGTCTGACCCCATCCAGGACGTTTGTAGTGCACACCCGAGGGTATTCGAGAAGGGGCTCAGAAAATTCACGGGGCCCCCAGTTTCATTTGACTTGAACCCGGAAATCCGGCCGAGCCAGCTCAAGCCTAGGAGGGTTCCATTCGCCCTAAAAGACAAAATAGAAGCAGAACTGGACAAATTGGAGGCCCAGATTTTTTTTAGTTCCAGTGGACTCTGCAGAGTGGGAAACCCCTATTGTGACTGCTTTGAAGCCTAACGGGGATGTTAGGATCTGCACAGACTATAAGTGTACGATAAATAAGGCAATCCGCCATAGTGCATACCCGGTGCCGGTTGTTAGCCACTTATTAGCCACATTGCACAGGGGGAAGTATTTCACAAAATTGGATTTGGCGCAGGCGTACCAACAGCTGACCGTAACTCCAGCTGCAGCTGCTGCGCAGACAATTGTAACTCATAAGGGGGCTTTTAAGGTCACGTGCCTACAGTTCGGCATGAATTCGGCCCCTGGGATTTTTCAGTCCCTTGTGGACCGTCTGCTTAAGGGGCTCCCCGGGGTCATCCCATATTTTGATGATGTGTTGATAACAGGGGTGAGCGTGTCGGAACTGGCTAAGAGGTTGGACAAAGTTCTGTCTATTTTCAAAAAAACAGGGTTGAGGTTAAAGAAAAGCAAGTGTGTGTTCCTAGCAAGGGAAGTTGAGTTCCTTGGGTTTAAAGTAACCCCAGACGGAGTAAAGCCCTCTGAATCAAAGGTTGTGGCCATCCAAAATGCCCCTTGCCCCACCGCGAAACCAGAGCTGCAGTCATTTCTAGGGCTCCTGAAATTCTATCATTCCTTCCTGCCTAGGAAAGCGTCGGTTGTGGAGCCACTGCATAAGTTACTCAAGAAGGATGCGGTTTGGCGGTGGGGAGACAATCAGGAGAATGCATTTAAAGAATTGAAGAGGCTTCTATCCTCAGAAGCGGTCCTGACTCACTTTGACTCAAGAAAGCCCATAGTTCTAGTATGCGACGCCTCACCAGTAGGGGTGGGGGCAGTACTGTGCCACATGTTAGACAATGGGTGGGAGGCCCCAGTGGCATTCTACTCTAGATTGCTATCACGGGCAGAGCGCAATTACGTGCAAACGGACAGGGAGGCTCTGGCCATAGTTGCAGGAACAAAGAAATTCCACGACTTCCTGTATGGTCGACCGTTCACTATTGTAACCGACCACAAACCCTTACTAGGCATCTTCACCACAGGCAAGCCCACACCACAGATTCTGTCCCTCAGAATGCTTCGATGGGCTATCTTTCTCAATGCATACCAGCACACGCTGATCCACCGCCCGGGAAAAGACATCAGCCATGCAGATGCTCTTTCCAGGTCGCTCCTGCCACAGTTAGGAGACTCTATGTGCGAGTAGAGGGAGACCTCCAGGTGCTTTTGATCGAAGCCCTTGACTCACCCCCAATAGTCCTCGCAGACCTCGCCCAAGCCATGGCCAAGAATAAGACCCTTTGCCGAGTGAGCTTCTGGGTTCAGAAATGGTGGCCAGTGGTATCTCCCGGGGAGGAATTCACGGCTTATCTAACAAAAATGGATGAGCTCTCCATAGAGAGCTGCGTCCTATGGGGTGAGTGGGTGGTTATTCCTGAGTCCTTGCGCTCGAGAATCCTCAAGCTTTTACATGTCAGCCATCCCAGGATCGTTCGCTCTAGAGCGCTGGCCCGAAGCTACTTCTGGTGGCCCCAAATGGACGCTGACATAGAGCACATGGTCGGCACTTGTGAGGGGTGCCAAAGTTCTCGTCCCGAGGGGTCCCAACTTCCCCACAGAGAATGGGACACTGCCCAGGGGCCGTGGTCTCGTGTATACATCGATTTCGCAGGTCCTTTCAGAGGCTCCCTTTTTCTCTTAATAGTGGATGCATACTCCAAGTGGTTGGAGGTTATCCCCATGTCTAACACCTCCTCAGCCACAACCATAAAACAATTGTGCAAGGTGTTTAGTTGTTTCGGGATACCGGACATGCTTGTGAGTGATAACGCCAGTACTTTCACATCTGCGGAATTCCAGGCATTCATTGAGAGAAACGCCATTCGGCACATCACCTCTGCCCCCTTTCACCCCGCCACAAATGGTCAGGCAGAATGCCTGGTGCAAACTACAAAGGAAGCATTGCGGCGGATGGGCCCCGGAGATCTAAAACGGCAACTGTGCCAGTTCCTGCTGTGCTACAGGATGATGCCACTGGCGTCTGGGCTCTCACCTGCAGAGCTCCTCATGCACAGGAAACCCGCAATGCTTCTGACTAGGTTGGATCCAACCAGGGTGGAGGATAAAGGGAAGAACATAGAATTGGGAAGCACCAAAAGTTTTGGGATAGGAGAGCCTGTGTATTGTAGAAATTATGCGGCTGCAGGGCCAGCCTGGGTCCCGGGGGTCCCGGGGGTAATCGTTGAGCAAACAAGGGCCAGTATCGTACTGTGTGGAGATCAGCACAGGTCTACTCTTGAGAAGGCATGCCGACCAGCTGAGGCGAAGGGTTACCGAGAGGCAGGACACTGAAATTCAGCGTTAGGGTTCTCCCCCACCCGTTTATTCCAAGGGGGAGACACAGGGTCCTCACCTAGGGGGGAGGGGGTTGATACAAATCCATATTCTGGGGACACAATGGATACCTTGGAAGAGAGGAGTGAGTTTGACCAAGAGGGAGAGTTTGATTGTGATTTTGATTTGCGAAACCGGGGTTTTTTCCGGAGTGGTCCCCCACCCGTCCAAGCAAAGAGAGGGTTTTTTCGTTAGTCCCAAGAGCCCCTGGTTTCTCAGCATTAGAGTTAACCCCTATCCCACGTCTACAGCCCTGGGTCCCCCAGTCGGGGCCAGCACAAATGAGAAACACCAGTTCCCCATATTTGCAGTCAGAGGCTGCTCGGCCACAGCAAACTGCTAACGAGTCAATCCCTCCCATTGCAGGGCAAGAACCAGGAGAGCAGAGAAGCGTGAGGGTCCCCGAGCGAAGCACAGCAGCCGTGCATCCCAAGCGCACAGGCAGAAAGCCACATTGGTTGAGGGACTTCATCCCATCCTAGGGGAGAGGGGTGTTGTGTGTGGATTGAAACTGTATACTTATGCCTTTAAAGATGAATGTAACCGGTTCCACAGGAAATGCATACTTATCATAGCTTGTATTGAGACATTGTATCCAGCTGCATAATAATGTGAACTGCTACCAGTGGTGGTAGCAGTGAGCATTCAACTCACATGGTTCATATTCCCCAATCACCTCGGCCGCGGGAAACCTTCCCACCACAGATACACCTGGACAAGAAGGGTGTGTCCCAGGATGACGTACCTCTAACAGTAGCCAATGGGCTACCGTGTAACCACATTCAAATGTATAGTGACCATATAAAAAGAGCTGTACCTCCACCATTACCACATGTTCGTACTGTACTCCATGCAATAAAGATGTGTTAAGCCAGACTACGGCTGCCTCCATTGTCTTGGTTTTTTGAACACCAAAGGTAGGTAGACTAATCATCAAAAAGAAGAGGGGTAGTAAGCCTTGATGCTGGGGAAGGTTGAGGGCAAAGGAAGAAGGGGACGGCCAAAGACAAGGCAAGGGATCGACCATGGGAGGCACCTCCCCAGACAGATTTCTGCCTCTTGTCCTGCTATTTCCCCCTCCACTGTTTCGAGGGCTGTCTTCGAAACAGCGGAGGGAGAAATTGCAGAGCGAGAGGCAGGAATCTGTCAGGGGAGGTGTCTTCCCTGGCAGATACCTGCCACTTGCCCTGCCATTTTCCCTCCACTGTTTCTAAGACAGCCCTTGAAACAGTAGAGAGAGAAGGGAAAGAGGCAGGAATCCGTCAGGGGAGGTGCCTACCCTGGCGAAGCCCTGCCTGGTGCCTTTGCATTTCCCCTCTGCTGTTTCGAAAACAGCCCTCGAAACAGCAGAGGGGGAAATGCAAAGGCACCAGGCACGGATCTGCCAGGGTAAGCACCTCCCCTGACGGATTCCTGCGTCTCACCCTTGCCATTCTCTCTCTGCTGTTTCAGGCCACATGGCTGAGGGCGGAAGGGGCAGCAGGACAGAGGCAGGACAGAGGCAGGACAGAGGCAGCACCTACGATGGCGGCTCGCCCGGTCACATCGGGTCCTCAGCTGTAGTGTGTGCGTGCACGAAGCGGCCATTTGCTTCAGCGTTTGTGAGCTGGCTGTCCTACCTCCTTCATGCTTGGGCTATCCTGCCTGATTGGCTGTGGCATGCCATGGAAGATGCTGGGACTTGGAAGTTTTTTGTCACCGTTTGTGGGGCAAACACTCCACTCTCGGCCCCCAGACCCTCACAGCGATGATGTCCGGGAAGTAAGGTAAGTATGAACGGCGCATTACGGGATTGGCTGGATGGGTGTGGACACACATTCTGCACATGCACAGCAGCATCCCTTTTTTATAGGCTAAGATAGGACTGTGATGGCGAACCTTGGCACTCCAGGTGTTTTTGGACTTCAATTACCAGAAGCCCTACTGATCAGGGCTTCTGGGAATTGAAATTCAAGAACACCAGGAGTGCCAAGATTCACCATCACTGATATAAATTTTATTTCAGGGTATTGGCTGCAGTACTACAGAGCTCATTCCTGCATAGCCAATTCTTCTGTCTTGGAACTTAGAAATGGAGAAATATTTTCTCATTTATGCAAGGTCACCCTTGCTCGAAAACCAGTCATAGCTGACACTAGTGCTGATCTCTGTTTATAGCCAAAGAGCCAGTACTGTCTGCATCTGTAGATGTTTCTGTAGACATGTGGCAGGCATGACTAGACACCAGAGTGCACAGAATGCTGTAAGTTATATCAAACTTGCAAACCTGGACATGTTTATTTGTTGTTGTTCTTGTTTTGGAGGAGGAATGAGGACCCCCGAATTCTAGCTGGACCAATTCCAGCAAATATCTGGGTATTGTGATTCAAAAAGATATGAAACTTCCATCCTTAGTTTCTTGCTTCCATGAGGAGATCACACATGAGCAAAAACTTCCCCTCTGAAAACCCACCATTCTCCACATGAAAAAAATGATGATGGAAAGGAGAAGGCTTGAACACATGTTAGAGAGAACTGAAAAGAGTTAACATTTCTTTAATTTCCCATTCAGCCCACCCCTAACTGTGGGTTGTTAATTGCTACTCTGTTATATACACTGTTTCTTTTATTTAACATTACATTACCTATCATTAGTCAAGTTGCAAAAGCTTGATCGGAGGAAATCAGGAAAAGTAATGCTTCCACTCCATCTCTGACAATTATTGAGTGTGAAAGCATTTTTAAGTGTCACTGATGTGTCACAGCCCACATCACATCACATTACTGTGATCTTCAGGATGTGACATGTTGACAGAAGCAGATATAATAAGAGACAGTGCATCAAACCTTTTTAGTCTTGCACCAGAGGTGTAAAGGCAAATGCTGTCATAGGCCTTCACAGTATGAACCCATGGACCAGAAACAGGTATAACTACACCACATGCCTTTAATACCTTTGAACTGCAAGCTGTTGCAAAGTATAAATGAAATTCCAGTTTAGCAGCATGATATGGTGAAATATTGCTCGACATAAAAGAGAGATACAGTAAAAAAAAAATAGTACCAGTTGCTAAGAGGAACAAATATGAATGATATACATTTCTGGGCTCAACATTATACTTGTCTAGGATGATCTTTGCTTGCACTTCTGTAAACAAACAGCCCATTAAGCATACAGGTTTCTTATTATTTTCACAGCAGTCCTGAGGTATACATATCCATGAGCTGAGGTATACATATCCAATGAATTCTTTGCTTCAGTATTCACTGAAGAAGACAGAGACCACATGCCCAAAACAGAGCCTATCTTCGTAGGGAGGGAAAGCAAAGAATTAAGCAAGATAGAAATAACCAGGGAGGAGGTCCTTGCATGTCTTGTTAAGCTAAACACTAACAAATCCCCAGGACCAGATGACATCCATCCACGAGTTCTCAGGGAACTTAAAGATGAAATTGCTGATCTCCTAGCCAAAATATATAATATTTCCCTCAAATCAGGGTTTGTGCCTGATGACTGGAAGGTAGAGAATGTAACACCAATTTTCAAAAAAGGATCCAGGGGTGATCCAGGAAATTATCGACCTGTCAGTTTGAAATGTGTCCCAGGTAAAGTGATGGAAACCTTCCTAAAAGATAGAATTAATAGACACATAGAAGAGAAGGCGCTGCTAAAGGAGAGCCAACATGGCTTTTACAAGGGCAAATCATGCCTCACTAATCTGTCGGAATTTTTTGAGAGTGTCAACAAGCATGTGGATAAGGGGGATCCAGTTGACATTGTTTATCTGGACTTTCAGAAGGCTTTTGACAAGGTCCCACACCAAAGGCTCTTGAATAAACTTACCAGTCATAGAATAAAGGGACAGGTCTTGTCCTGGATGAGCAACTGGCTAAGGGACAGGAAACAGAGGGTAGCACTAAATGGACACTTCTCCAAGTGGAGGGAAGTAAAGAGTGGGGTCCCCCAAGGTTCAGTACTGGGACCCCTGCTTTTCAACCTCTTCATAAATGATCTAGAGGTAGGAGTAAAAAGCACGGTAGCCAAATTTGCTGACAACACTAAATTATACAGGGTAGTGAAAACTGTGAGAGATTGTGAGGAGCTCCAGAGGGATCTCTTGACACTGGGGGAGTGGGCAAAACAGTGGCAAATGAGCTTCAGCATTAGTAAGTGCAGAGTGATGCATGTTGGGGCAAAAAAAACCCAATTACATTTATAAACTGATGGGGTCTGAACTCTCTGCGACAAACCAGGAAAGGGACCTTGGTGTCCTGGTGGACAACTCAATGAAGGTGTCAACCCAGTGTGCCTCAGCAGTGAAAAAAGCAAACTCAATGTTAGGGATCATTAGGAAGGGTATAGAAAATAAGTCAGCAAGTGTCATTGCAGGCGCACCCCCCCAATAACGGACACAGACAACATTGAAAGTGGATAACAGCATAGGGCCACATTTATTGATTCAATGCCCTAGTCCGAATTATAAATTTGTATTGGTAAAACGACCAATCATAATTCCTAAGGCAAGCAGGCCGAAGTAACACTGGTAAGGTACCACCCCAAAATTGCCAACGGCAATTGGTTACAATGTATCAATTTGTATCAATTTGTTTGTAGACAACAAACAAATTGTTGACCGTAGTCAATAACTAACTTATGACCCCACCCTCTGACGCGTATCCGTGAAATCACAGGGGTGATGCATGCTGGTTAGCAATCGTCATCACCCCATCGCCTGGTTCGTCGTTGACCGGACAACGTTTAACTAATTTATTCCTGTCTAGTGTTGTCCAGTCAATTGCGAACCTGCCGGATACTTGTGGGTCATACTGTTTACCTTACCAGTGCTACCCGCCACACGGAGGGGCTTCAAAGAAGACCTGACGCCCCCCCCCCAGACCGTCAGCTCGGTCAACAGGCCTGCTCGCCAATCACCCAACAGGAGGTCCATACCTCCTCGCGACAGATGGACCCCATCCCCTGCGTACAAGTCATAATTTTGTAGACTAATATCGGGGTGATGACTAACCCGTCCCCAAGCCCTGGTGGCAAGAAACCGCGCCACTGCCTTGTTGACCGCGCACCTAGCGCGGTCAAGGGCCAGGAGGTTAACGCCCCCTCTGTAAGAATGGCGCGGAACAATGTCCGACCAAACCAGGGTTGTGGCAGGCCAGACATAATGCAAGTAGGCGAGTTCCTCGCAAATCGCATGCTTGAGCGATAAGCCGGTGACCTGGCCCAAATCATTGCCCCCCAGGTGGATGATTAGAATGTCAGGCGGGTCAGCACCCAGGCCAGAAAAAAGGAAAGGCCGCAGCTCCCGCCATAACATCCCAGGCTTACCATGCCATGCGAGACTGGCGTGGTCACCCAGTCCCAGTCGGGGTCCCCACTCTGTCGCCGCAGCGTAACGCGCTGCCCTGTGCACATAGCTGTGGCCCACCAGCCATACTGTCACCGGTGTAATACGACACCCAGGGTCTGTAAGAAAAATTGAGAAAAAAGGCGGTAAGGTGACTGGATTGGTACTCATGGCGGGAGTGGGCGCACATAAAACTGAAAACATTGCGAGCCCCACCTCCCCATGCTGCGTATGTCAGCCCCAGAGTACCCAAAAGCAGCTGCTGTAGAGGCTGCACCAATACGGAACGAATGTGTGCCATAACGGGCACCTGGTAGGCCCACCCTGGTGAGGGCTCTGGCTGTCACCTTCCAAAACTGAAATTTAGTAAGGGGAGACCCATCTTGGTGACAGAAAAATGGGCCGTGGTGCATGCCACGCAGTGCCAGGAATTCCTGTAGGGCACCAACCGGACAGATGTCTGCCAAAGAACACCGTAGCAGTCTTACACCACTGCCTACGCCATGCTGATCTGTTTTAGAGGAGCGTATCCTCAACTGGGCCCAGTCTTTGGCAACATAGACATCCTCGAGTTCCAGTGCCCTACCACTTGCATCCGCCTTAGACAGCATCACGAGTTCGCTGACGCGGAGCGCTCCAAAAAATGCCACCGTTGTGGCTGCATGAAAAAGGGCTGCCTCATAATGATCAAAACAGAGGCCTGGCCAGCCCCGGGCCAACTGGGTAAGAACCCCTGGGGAAATAGGGTGCCAATCGTCCGGGCAACGCCCGCGCTCGCGCACCCACCCCTCCAAAACATGTCTCACCCGGAAGTCAGAGGTGGTATCCACATGACCCCCCACTTTGGCCATAAAAGCCAACGCCGAGAGCTTGGATGCTATGGTGCGAGGTGCGAGGCCCTGTGCATGCAGGTGAACCATGAACCGCAGAACATGGTCCACCGGGATAGGCCAGGTCTCTGGCAAGAGAAATTGAGTAGCAAATGCCCTGTACGAATTGAATGCTTGTTGATACGCCTTACGCGTGCGTGGCGCTAGTGACAGGCCAATCGCCCGGTTCACCTCTCCTTGCCAATAGTCCACATCTCGTCCGGGAGTGGCGAGGGAAATTCCTCCGCATCCGGGGCCAAGGCGCGGAACCGGGAGATCTGCAGGCGGGACAAAGCGTCAGCAATATCATTATTAATCCCTGGGACATGCCTGGCCCTGAACAAGACGTTGAGGCGCAGGCAGCGCAGCACAAAATGGCGCACTAGATCCATGACCCTGGGCGATTTGGAAGTCTGTGCATTGACAATGTGTACAACAGCCGCATTGTCACACCAGAAATGCACCACCGAATTAGCCCACTGTTCGCCCCATAGCATCAAAGCCCCCAGAATGGGAAAAAATTCCAGGTATGTGAGATCCCGCAGGCGACCTGTGCCTGCCCATGCCGGTGGCCACCCACCATAGGCCCACTTCCCATTGAAGTACATCCCATAACCCAGGGATCCTGAGGCATCAGACTGGATCTGGAAATTGGGGGATGTCAGGAGGTCAGACCTCCAAAATGAGACCCCATTAAACTCCCTCAGGAATTGCAACCAGACGAACATGTCTGCCCTGATACCCCGGGTGAGCCTGACTCTGTGGTGGGGCCTGGATAACCCTGCCATGGCGTCGCATAAGCGCCGGGCAAAAGCCCTGCCCGGTGCGACCACCCTGCAAGCAAAATTAAGGTGCCCATGTAGCACCTGCAGTTCCCACAGGGATGCCTTACGCTTGGCCAGCAATTCCGAGATAAGGGCCACTATCCTGGACACCTTATCACCCGGCAACCTAGAAGCCTGCATTACTGTGTCAATCTCAACCCCCAGGAATACTAGCTTGGTCGATGGGCCCTCGGTCTTTTCGGGCGCTAAAGGGACACCAAGTTCCTCCATTAGCATCTGAAATGTGTTGAGGAGACGTGCGCACGTGTCCCAGCCCCGTTCACCCCCGAATAAAAAGTCATCCAGGTAATGGGCTACAGACCGGGACCCTGACCTGCGGACGAAAGCCCACTCTAGGAAGGTACTAAAACGCTCGAAAGCCGAGCATGATATGGAGCAGCCAAAAGGCATGGCCTTATCAAAATAATATTCCCCCTTAAATTTAAAACCCAGCAACTCAAAGTCGCCCGGGTGCACTGGCAAGAGGCGAAAAGCTGACTTAATGTCACACTTGGCCAGCAGGGCACCCGGGCCACACGAGCGCACCATGCGCAGCGCATGGTCAAACGATGTATACCTGACTGAACAAAGGTCATCAGGGATAGCATCATTGACTGATCGGCCGACTGGGTAGGACAAATGATGAATAAGGCGAAACTCACCTAGGGACTTTTTGGGGACCAAACCCAGTGGCGAGACCTTAAGATTGGGAAACGGGGGTGCGGGGAAAGGTCCAGCGACCCTGCCCGCGTCTAACTCCTTTTTAATGCTGGCCGCAGCCACCTCCTCCCTTCCTCTGAGGGATAAAAGGTTGGGAGCATCCTGAGGGGACCTATCACCCATAAAAGGGATACGAAATCCCTGCTTAAAACCTTGAAGGAGATACTCCCCGTCCTCCCCCTTCGGGTACGATGCGAGCCAGCGCTCCAGCATGTCCACCTTAATTGGGGAGGGGGCCTTTTGGAGAACTAGCTCCATCCGTGGCAGCCTTGCCAGCCCACTGTCCACCCCTCCCTCTGCCTCGCGCCCCCCCAGGCCTGGGACAAGCAGAGGCTGTGTGGGGGCCAGAAGATGTGGGACACTCATGCTTATACCTGCAGTTCTTTCGATTGCAGGAACCATTTGACGAGAAAGTCCAGCACAGCAGGCGGGCTGGAACCCCCTGCCCCGCCGCCTGGCGGGTAACCTGCGCTGGAGCCGCTCGCTGGACCGCATGTCCGCAATGGTATCTATCCCCCGGGGCAGGGCGTGTGGGTGTCATATACAAAAGCCACAGCCTCTGGCACGGCTCATCCCATCTCATCTCGGGGTGGAGGGGAATCCTCATACGGAATTCCTCATCATATGCTAGCCATGAGGGGCCCGGGAAATCGACCATCGCCCTATATATGTTGTCCAAATATTGGACCATGGGAATAGCTAAATCCGGCCGCGCCCTCAAATATACCGCCATGTATATTAAATAAGCGGGGAGCCAGTTGGCCCAGGTACGCGGCGGCTTACGGCGGCGTGCCTGCTCCTTGTCCTTCTCATCCTGACCCTCCCTTTCCTCCTTGGTGGGCTCTCTGTTCAGGAGTGAGAAGATATCTACGTACTCCCCTCGCCATATCTTTTCCCTAGTAGCCTGTGCCAGGTGATCACCCAATGGCAAGGAATACCCTGCCGTCGGCAAAGCCGAAAAGGGGACAGCCGGCCTGGTAAAAGGGGCCTGAGCTAACCCAGCCACCCCCAGAACATTCCCTGCAGTGTAAGGGCCAATGCCCACCCCAGTGCCCAAGGTGGCAGTCGTCGTCGCCGGGTGGGTCGCCGACAGCGTGGCCCCCGCACCACCCGCGCGAGGCCAAGGCCATTGAAAGGCCCCCCCTAGATTGGGAATGTGTGTGGATGTACTCGCTTGCACCGTATACTCACATGCTGCACCCCCGCGGGCCGCCCCCACTGGGGGTTCCGGCCCACTGGGGGCGTCGGAGCTCATGACCGACGTAGAGCTCATCACCGGGGCTTGACCCGCACCTGGTTGCTGGCTGGGGAGCTGCGAGGCAGTGGCCGAAACCGCGCCACGCGCCTGCAGCAGCTCGACCCTCCCCGCCGGCTGTTGTCCTCCTGCCGACAGCGCCTCAAAAGGAACCCCGAAGGGGGCGCCCGCCTGACTGGCCCGAGCCAACGACGCCTCCAGGGCCGCAATGCGGGCGAGCAAGGTGTCCACGTTGACCATGGGCAAAGGGCCGGCCGGCCCGCCTGGTCCAGGCATGGGTACAGGTCCCTGTACCCCGGGACCCACATATGGCCATTGGCCAGCACCGAAGCCCGGCAGGGTTGGTGGAGAAACCTGCCAAGGCAGGGGGCCGCACCACCCCCCAAGGCTAGAGGGCCCAGGGAGAGGCTGCGGCCCAAGAGGAGTAGGCCCGACAGAGTGGGCAGGAGCAGGAGCGGTGTCCACCGCTCGAGGGCCGCGGGCCGGAACCCCTTCCGCGCCCGCACTCTGATCGCCCACTCCGGGCCAAGGGGCAATAGACCCCATTCCGCCGGCCCCGGCCGGGGCTGGCAAAGGTGGCTGCTGAGGAGGCGGCACCGCGGTCCTCCGACCTGGGTTGCGCCTCCTAACAGCGCGAGCTGAACTCGAAGCTGCCTTCTTCTTCGAAGGCATCTCCACCGAAGCAAAAAGGGAAGCCGGCAAGGCAGAATCGCTACCAAAAGGCTTCCCGGTAAGCTAACGAGCGACGGAGATACAGGGGAAAAAACTTCTCCGCTCCGTCGCTGAGGTAAAATGGCAGCTCGGCTGCCTCGTGGCCACCCCTTTTATAAGGGAGCTGGCCACGCCCCTAACTACCCGGATTCTCTGTCCTGTGGGGGGGGGCCCGCAAAGGGCGCGGCGGCCATTTTGGCGTCGCGCTTGCATTTTGCCTCCTTATAAATCTAGGGTGAGGCCCCATCTGGAATATTGTGTACAGTTCTGGTCGCCATACCTCCAGAAGGATATTATGGAGTTGGAGAAAGTACAGAGGAGGGCAACCAGAATTATTAGGGGACTGGAACACCTTCCTTACCATCTGAGGCTGCAATGGTTGGGCCTTTTCACTCTTGAACGACGGCGTCTAAGAGGTGACCTGATTGAAGTTTATAAAATCATGCACGGTGTGGACAAAGTAGATAAGGAAAAACTGTTTTCCCTATCGCACAACACTAGAACTAGGGGACACTCCATGAAACTTTTGGGTACTGGTTATCAAACAAATAAAAGAAAGTACTTTTTCACCTAGAGGATTACTGGTCTATGGAATTCCCTGCCAGAAGAAGTGGTGACAGCTGTCAGTCTTGACAGCTTTAAGAAAGGATTAGACAAGTTCATGGAGGACAAGAGTATCAATGGCTATAATTATGGATACTTAAGGACAACCTCGGGGTTGGAGAGATAGGCAGGATATCTCTCAATGTCATTTCCAGGGAATCCTAAGCAGGTGAAGGCATCTCCTTGGGAATACCCTGAAGGAAATGGTGAGCCACTGTATGGGACAGAATGCTGGACTGGATGGGCTGTGGCCTGTTCCAGCAAGGCTGTTCTTATGTTCTTATGGCCATCTCTTCATTTCTATAGCTTTGGTGAAAAGAAATAGTGTCTGCTTCTTAAAGCAGATCTGGGCCTCATTTTGATTTCCCGTGTCTTTGTGCTAACTTTCAATGTGGTGTTTTGCTGTATTTATCTTGCAGATTGGTTTTTCCTGTCTTCACAATATCTCAGAAGTTGTAAGCTCTAGCAAATGTTTGAATAATGCAGCAAAAGACAGAAGAAGTAATGAAATCCAAAACTCCCTCCCCCACCACCAACAACAACATCAACTCCCACCAAACCTTGCCAAATGACACTCTTTCCACTATTCTCAGAGGCTTCTGAAATAGAAGTTAATATTCTGGTAACATAAATTTGTGGCTAGGCAGCACTGGATTTATTCACAAACTAAGTAATCTAGAGGTAGAATTTGGAACTGTTTCTTTTTAATTTATATTTCTCAGAATCATCCAGCCAGGTAAGACTTGTAGGGATTGCGTTTTCTTGTCTTAATTTATGAGAGAGCACCTCTTGACTAAGTCTAAGACAGGAGTTCTCAACTTTTTAAAGCCGAGGGCCAGGTCATGATCCCT
Source organism: Bradypodion ventrale (assembly GCA_035047345.1). NCBI lineage: Eukaryota > Metazoa > Chordata > Lepidosauria > Squamata > Chamaeleonidae > Bradypodion > Bradypodion ventrale. Next base: position 71,453,852 of record JAWDJE010000005.1, on the reverse strand, counting down.
CAGACAGCTTTGGGGGCCGAATGGCTATTTTGCCATACCTCCACCACATGGCACTTCTGTGTGTGGTGGGGGCAGTGGGGGAGGCACGTGAAATGGCACCACAGGCCAACTTCGACCCATGGGCTGCAGGTTGAGAATCCCTGGACTAAGACGTTTAACAGGATATCTTCATATCTTTTGCAGAGATGAGGGAGAAACATTAGCACTCTAAAGTAATTGTATTGTATGTAAATAGTCCAGGATGACTGTACCAATATACCTTAGAAGATCAATTTTAAGAAGATCAATTTGGAAAGTAAGTTACCTAGAATGTAAGATTGAATGTAAGAAGGTTATGCAACAGTGTTACCTAATGCAAACTAGTTTATTTTCATGATTTGGTATTATAATATATGTTTTACTAACAACTAGAATTTATTAGCTTTTTGTAGAAGTTAGACCAAGAATCACTTTTTGCTCCTCATTAAAACTGTATTTGTTTAGTGTCTTATTGCACAATGCTGATCAAAGCAAGGTACTATAGAAATCTGATTCCCATTATCATCAAGATCATGTTTCCTTCATATAGAAAGGTGATTGCAAAACTTGATATTCTTTCATTAAAAATTTTTTTACTTTGAAGCTATGTTCTAGATTGTTTACTTGCAGTCTTCTAATATACTTAGATCACATATTGTTGCTCACAAATAAATTGCAACTGTACTTCTGATTCAAGCCTGAAAAAAAGGTGTATGTCTCAGCTTAATGTTATTGTCATTATAGTTTTCCTTTTTGGATTCTATGACACTATTATATTTCCCTGGAAAAAGAATATAATGTATGTTCTAATTTTTTTCACTTTTTCATTTCAGAATAATACATTTTTGCATTATAAGACAGCTCATTAAGATAATGAGGCTGAAAATTCAGTTAAAAATTTCTTTAAAACTAAAGTATAAAAACAAGGTCCTAGATAAAGTCTAAACCAATTGACATTTTTAAGGTACTTCAAATGTTAATATGGTTAAAATTTTCTGATCAGTCAAAAAATCATTCCATTGTTGAAGACTTGCATTTAACGATTCCAAAGATTGCATGTACAATCCAAATTGTCTTTTAATGATCTATTTCTTGTGCATGGAATGATACTTTTATTCTCTATAAATCTCAAGATTTGAGCATAAAGGAATGACATTAATTTTAATGTAATTATTTGATAAGATTAACAACACATTATTAATCAGATATATGCTATCATGTATATTAAGAAAGGCTTTCATGCTTGTCACAGGAAAAAATGTGAAATTTTTAACAACCTGACATCCATCCTTGTTAGAAATGTTCCACAGATGAGTCATTCTCTATTGGTCCTTCATGATCATTTTCTTATTTTGCAGCAGAATGTCATTGGTGATCATCATGACAAAATTCATTCCACATGATTTGAGTGTAAAAAAGATTCTAGTACATTCTTAGATCTTATTTGTATGTTGCAATGCCTTAGAATGCACACTGTTATAAGCGAAGATATATAGGCCCGATTATTATTTTTCTAAACAGGAGGAGGGAAATCCATATCCATTTGAAAAGCAATAAAACATGGTGAGATAATTGACATTTGGGTGCTTTGACAAAGTGTATTCCTCAGTAGGGTTTCATACCTCCCGCTCCTTGTCATCACCATGGAAAAATGGGCAGTAAATGTATTGGTACACAAATGAACCAATGATGAAATTGAATCTATCCTATTTTGGGCACATCATGAAAAAGTATTAAATTCTGGAGAAAGACAATAATGCTGGAAAAGATGGAAAGCAGCAGGAAGCAAAGAAGGCCAAAACCAAGATGGATTGATTTCCTAAGGGAAGCCACAAACTATAACTTGTAGGAGTTCAACATGGATACTGAGGACAGGATGTTTTAGAGATATCTTGTTCGCAGGGTCATCATAAGTCAGAGATGACTTGATGGCACATAACAACAAAAACAACATCCTTCTATACAGTATCAGATTAACTCAGTTATTGTCTTCTCAATTCCTCCTATTCTGTGTCACTGAGAGTGCTGTATATTTGGAGACAGCTAAAAGAAAAATGTGAAATAGTGGATCTTCCTTCCCAGGAGACTGCCATGGATCTGTGGTAATTAATAACAGAAGCCTCTTAGGTACAAAGGGACTGCGGTGGCTCAAGTGGTTAAGATGCTGAACTTGCTGACTGGTTAGTCAGAGTTCAATTCCTGGGTACTGCATGAAGGAGTGAGCTTCCATCTCTGTCCCAGCTCCTGCCAACCTAGCAGCTTGAAAGCAAGAAATTGCAAGTACAGTGGAACCTTGTATAACGAATGTCCCCTATAGTGACCTAAATGAATAGGTTTTTAAAGAAAGTAGAGCCCTGCATAGCAATTTTTCCTGTGGAAATTATTGTGCAACAATTTTTCAATGGGATAAACTGCTTAGTGAAAAAATCATTCCATAAGAAAAATCATTGTATGATTTTCTTTCAGAGGAAAAATTGTACAATGACAAAATCACATAGCGACCAGACCCGTGGAATGAATTAAAATTGTTATACAGGGTTTTACTGTAGATAAATAGGGACTACAGAAATGTCTGCAGACATAGACAGAGCTGGTTCTTTGGCTATAAACAGAGATGAGCACTGAACCTTAGAGTCAGATATGACTGGCTTTCAAGCAAGGGCAACATTTACCTTAACCTTTACCTTAAGTACAAGATGTGGGATGTCTTGGTAACTGATTCTTTATTTTGCGCTTTTTTGTGCCTGACTTATTTGCTTTATTATTTTTCTACTTTAGTTAAAGGTTAGACTTGATGACCCTTGGGTTACTTTCCATCTTTACAGTCATATAAATCCATGACTTACTTTGCTACTGCTACATTATTCTGCCAAGAAGGCAAAAAATGTGCTTGTGGGGTTTACTAATTTATCTACAAAATTGAAGCTTCCTGGTTTGTGTACTATTCTCCTTCAAGAAGAGGGATTCCATCTGCTGTACTTACTTACTTACTTACTTACTTACTTACTTACTTACTTACTTACTTACTTACTTACTTACTTACTTACTTACTTACTTACTTACTTACTTGCCTCCTCTTCTGCCTTGCAGTGTACAGGATTCCACAAAGGATCTCCATTGGGATCTTTCCTTGGATTGCTCCATGGCTTGCCTCAAGTCACTACTGCGAACATGAAGGGCCTCCTTGATGTTATCAATCCACTTGATGTGGGGCATGCCTTAGGGTCTTGCACCCTGCACTCAGGCCTCCCATGCCTGCCGCGGGATCCTGGTTTCAGCCATTCGGTTGACATGGCCAAATCAGCGTATCTGACCCTTCTCGATTGTACTCCTCAGCGGTTGAATTTCAGGTTCTTTCTGATGGTCACATTTTGCACTCGGTCATGCTTGGGTTTTTCCTCAACCTTCCTCAGATATCTCGCCTCCATTGCTTGCAACTGCAATGCTGTAATGCCTGGAGATGAGCAACCATGACTTGCTGCTATACAGGTACTGTATATGAGCATAGGAACAAAGGTTGATTTGTAGACTGCCATCTTGTGGCCTTGCTAACTTCATCCTTGCTAAGGAACCCTTGATTGATTGTGTAGAAGAGTCTACCAGAAGCTACCACCCTCTGACTGATCTTAAGACTCACTTGTCCCCTTTCGTTGACTATGGCACCAAGGTAGTAGAAGTCTACTACCAGCTCTAGCATTTGCCCCTTCAGCTGGTGCTTCTTGTTCCTAAAGATCACCATGGTCTTCGTCTTTGCCACATTAATGGACATCCCTCTTTTCTCCATCTCCCTGTTCCACAGGTTTAGATTGAATTGGGGTTGGGAACTGGTTCTAGCAATAAGAGCTACATCGTCAGTGAAGGCCATCTTGGACATTTGGACTGGCTTCATATTCCAATATCCCAGGGTCATTTTCTTAGCACTTCACTTTGTCTTCTTCATGATGTCATCCATAAACAAGTTAAAGAGGTAGGGTGAGAGACTGTCTCCTTGTCTTACTCCAGCACTGGTCGTAAACTCACTGAACTTTTCCCCTGCTGTCCATACATACTTTCTGCTGTCCTGTCCTTCCTAAGGAGACAAAATATTTTGGGCTTACCCTCCACTGTCAAGAGACTGCACATTCTGTAAAACACATAAAGTAGCCTACATTCCTCCTTAAAATAATTGGAAATGGAATGGAAGACAAGATAGTTAGGAAAACTCCAAAACAGCTACAGCATCAAAACAACCAGATCACAGAAGTCCAAGAGATAATTTAGTGTTCTGGAAATAATGAGCAGCAGCCAGCATAATGGGCCAAACACATAACTTTATTCAGGGATTAGAACAGAACTATAACTGTGCCACAGCGACTTATATACAGGTAAGGAAGATACAGTTATAGCAGGAATTAACAGGATTGGTTGATGGAACTCAGGAGAGAATGAGGTGGATACAACTCGTGCTTCTCGAAGTAAAATGGCACAAACCCCAATCTCGCATTTCTTTAAAACTGAGGAGAACCCAAAATGGTGAATCATTTTATTCAATATACAACATCCCTTCCCCCTAGGATTGCACAAAGTCCTGCAACCATTGTGGAGGGCAACAACATCTTTTTGGCCGCACTGATGCCTGGTCAGGTAGCTGAGCCCTAGGGCTAGCTGAGGACAATAAAGTATTTCCTGCAATGGGGGAACTGCTAGGACTAATAGCATTTTGGGAGCAGTTGCCCATTTCAGAACTTGAATTAGGGAGGGGAGAAATCAACTCATAGTCCCGTTTTGTAAAGGATTGAGCAGGGAAATGCTCTAACTCAAAACCAGAATTTGAAGGGGAAGAACTAAACTAAAATTCCCTCCTTTTATCATGAGTGGGTGGTGACTTAACACAAACTTCCCCCTTTCAGGTGTGAGTAGGGGTAGACTCCAACACTGGAGGATGGGGGGCCACAGGGGAAAAATCATATCCCCGTTTCTCACATGGATGAGTAGGGGAACACTCAAAAAACTCCCCCCGATCCTGTAGAACAATACCAGAATTGCTAGATACCTGTGACTCCCTCAAAAGAGACAAAGATGCTCTATTTGAGGCAGAACCCTCTTCATCTCCCCCTTGGAATAAGCGGGTGGGGGAAGACCCTAATGTGGAACTATTGTTAGTTTCACAGTTAAGGGTACCCCAAAATCCAGTGGTTCTTCCTGTCCTTCCATTAACTGGTCCGTTACTCTATGCCTGATTTATTCAGAGTGTCGCCACCAAAGAAAGCCATTTCCCAATTTTACCGAGTAGGAGACTAGTCCTGTTTGCTCTAACACAGTGCCTGGACCCTAACTTTAAACTGATAACTGGGGGAAAGCCGACAGGAGCTGGGCAGCATCCGGTTCGGGAAAGTGTGTACTTGAGTAGTGAGGAGGATGCAAAAATTACTGAGCAGAGCGAGGAGCTAGTCACTAGCATTCTAGCAGAAGGATGCAAGAGGCAGTCTAACAATGCAACTGGACACAAAAGACTGTGTCAGAAAAGCATATATAAATGCTTGTATACAAATGCCAGAAGCCTCCGGAACAAAATAGGGGAGCTGGAATACTTAGCAATAGATAAGAATATTGATATTATTGGTATCACTGAAACCTGGTGGACGGATGATAACCAATGGGATATAGTTATCCCAGGCTACAAACTGTACAGGAAAGATAGGAAGGGGCAAACGGGAGGTGGTGTGGCCTTGTATGTCAAAGAAGTGATAAAATCGTATGAATTGGAATATCTAGGTGATTTGGAGTCACCATTAGAAGCTCTGTGGGTAAGAGTACCAGGCCACAAGGATGGTCTAACACTAAGCATATACTATCGGCCTCCGACCCAAACTCTTGAGGGAGACTGGCAGTTGGAGAATGTTGTAAAGGAGGCATCCAAGAAGGGAAGCCTGGTTATAATGGGGGACTTCAATTACCCTCACATAGACTGGGTGAACTGTTGTTCAGCACATGATAAAGAGATAAAGTTCCTAGATATGCTAAATGATTGTTCCCTGGGACAGATGGTTGAAGACCCAACTAGAGGTACAAGAATCCTTGACTTGATCCTGAGTAATACTCAGGATCTGGTGCAAGATGTTAATGTGACTGATCCAATAGGGAACAGTGACCACAACTCAATTATGTTTAACTTGATCATAGACTGCAAGTCACTGATAAAATCTAACACAGACACCTTAAATTTTCAAAAAGGAAATTTCCCAAAGTTGAGGAAACTAGTAAAAAAGAAGCTGAAAGGGAAAATTGAGAGAGTCCAAACACTCCAAGAGGCATGGAGGTTGTTTACAAAAACAATAACAGAGGCTCAATTGGAATGCATACCCAAAAGGAAAAAGGGCACTGCCAGGTCCAAGAGGACTCCAATGTGGCTTACAGGAGCTGTTCGGGAAGTGATCAAGAGCAAGAAAAGCTCATTTAGAAGATGGAAGGCTTGTCCGAATGAGGACAGCAGGCAGGAACATAAATTCTGGCAGAACAAATGCAAGGCAACAATCAGGAAAGCAAAGCAAGACTTTGAGGAGCGTATAGCTAAAAATACTCAGAGAAATAACAAAGACTTCTTTAAGTACATTAGAAGTAAGAACCCAACTAGGAAGGCCATTGGACCATTAGATGACAATGGAAGGCAAGGGGTTATTAAAGAGGAAACAGAGATTGCAGAGAGACTCAATGAATTCTTTGCTTCAGTATTCACTGAAGAAGACAGAGGACACATGCCCAAAACAGAGCCTATCTTCGTAGGGAGGGAAACCGAAGAATTAAGCCAGATAGAAATAACCAGGGAGGAGGTCCTTGCATGTCTTGTTAAACTAAACACTAACAAATCACCAGGACCAGATGGCATCCATCCACGAGTTCTCAGGGAACTTAAAGATGAAATTGCTGATCTCCTAGCAAAAATATATAATCTTTCCCTCAAATCAGGCTTTGTGCCTGATGACTGGAAGGTAGCGAATGTAACACCAATTTTCAAAAAAGGATCCAGGGGTGATCCAGGAAATTACCGACCTGTCAGTTTGACATGTGTCCCAGGTAATGTAATGGAAACCATCCTAAAAGATAGAATTAATAGGCACATAGAAGAGAAGGCGCTGCTAAAGGAGAGCCAACATGGCTTTTGCAAGGGCAAATCATGCCTCACTAATCTGTTGGAATTTTTTGAGAGTGTCAACAAGCATGTGGACAAGGGGGATCCAGTTGACATTGTTTATCTGGACTTTCAGAAGGCTTTTGACAAGGTCCCACACCAAAGGCTCTTGAATAAACTTACCAGTCATGGAATAAAGGGACAGGTCTTGTCCTGGATCAGCAACTGGCTAAGGGACAGGAAACAGAGGGTAGCACTAAATGGACACTTCTCCAAGTGGAGGGAAGTAAAGAGTGGGGTCCCCCAAGGTTCAGTACTGGGACCCCTGCTTTTCAACCTCTTCATAAATGATCTAGAGGTAGGAGTAAAAAGCAAGGTAGCCAAATTTGCTGACGACACTAAATTATACAGGGTAGTGAAAACTGTGAGAGATTGTGAGGAGCTCCAGAGGGATCTCTCGACACTGGGGGAGTGGGCAAAACAGTGGCAAATGAGTTTCAACATTAGTAAGTGCAGAGTGATGCATGTTGGGGCAAAGAACCCCAATTACATTTATAAACTGATGGGGTCTGAACTCTCTGCGACAAACCAGGAAAGGGACCTTGGTGTCCTGGTGGACAACTCAATGAAGGTGTCAACCCAGTGTGCCTCAGCAGTGAAAAAAGCAAACTCAATGCTAGGGATCATTAGGAAGGGTATAGAAAATAAGTCAGCAAGTGTCATTTTGCCTCTTTATAAATCTATGGTGAGGCCCCATCTGGAATACTGTGTACAGTTCTGGTCGCCATACCTCCAGAAGGATATTATGGAGTTGGAGAAAGTACAGAGGAGGGCAACCAGAATGATTAGGGGACTGGAACACCTTCCTTACCATCTGAGGCTGCAACGGTTGGGCCTTTTCACTCTTGAACGACGGCGTCTAAGAGGTGACCTGATTGAAGTTTATAAAATCATGCACGGTGTGGACAAAATAGATAAGGAAAAACTGTTTTCCCTATCGCACAACACTAGAACTAGGGGACACTCCATGAAACTTTTGGGTACTAGTTCTCAAACAAATAAGAGAAAGTACTTTTTCACCCAGAGGATTACTGGTCTATGGAACTCCCTGCCAGAAGAAGTGGTGACAGCTGTCAGTCTTGACAGCTTTAAGAAAGGATTAGACAAGTTCATGGAGGACAAGAGTATCAATGGCTATAATTATGGATACTTAAGGACAACCTGCGGGATGGAGAGATAGGCAGGATATCTCTCAATATCATTTCCAGGGAATCCTAAGCAGGTGAAGGCATCTGCTTGGGAATACCCTGAAGGAAATGGTGAGCCACTGTGTGAGACAGAATGCTGGACTGGATGGGTTGTGGCCTGTTCCAGCAAGGCTGTTCTTATGTTCTTATGTTCTTATGTACCTTGTCCTCCTGCAACATAATTCTGGCAGTGCACAGGATTCCCTACCACAAAAACTTTTTCTGCCTAATTCCTATCTTAACCCTCCTATCCTCCACCCTGGAAGTATCCAACCTGTCCAACAAGGTGATTGGTTTTCTGTGTATGAAGATGTCAGCTGGAGACAGACCCGAGGCCAGGGGGGTAACCCGATAGGTCAAAAGAAATTGACAGAGCTGCAGCTCAATGTCCCCCCTGTCCCATATGTCATAAAGCTTCCTTGGTTGTGCAGACCTGTCACTCCACCTGACCATTGGTGGCAGGGTGAAACGAGGCAGAAGTGACATGCCGGATGGCGTTTCTCTCGAGAAACGCGTGAAACTCGACAGATGTAAAAGTAGTGGCGTTGTCAGAAACAAGCACATCCAGCAATTCAAAATAGCTAAAAAGCCTACGTAGTTGCTTAACAGTCACTGCTGATGTCGTACTTGGGACAGGAATTATATCCAACCACTTTGAAAATGAATCGACCACTAAAAGGAACAAGGTGCCTTGAAATGGACTGGCGAAATCCACATGGATTCATGACCATGGTCCGCAAGCTGTGTCCAATTCCCGGGAGGGAAGTCGGGACTCTTCAGGTCTGACACCTAGTGCAAGTACCTACTAACTGCTCTATCTCGGTATCCAATTGCGCCAACCAAAAATAGCTCCGTGCTAAGGCTTTGGAGCGCACGATTCCCGGATGACTGATGTGCAAAGGTTTGAGGATGTTTGGATGCAAGACAGCAGGAATTACTACCCGCTGGCCCCATAATAAGCAACCCCTCTCGAGTGACAGCTTGAACCATTTTCTATGAAAAGCTCTGACTTCCTCTGAAGGAGGCGTCGTGGGTCAACCCTTCTGGACCCAAGTAACAACTTGGGACAGCAGCTTATCTTTAGCCGTAGCCTTAGCAATGTCCAAGGGAACCATCGGGGGAGGTGTGAATCGAGATATTCTATCATCAGTACCTGATGATCATGCTCTATCTCGCAGTCTGGCTCCCCAAGTTTGGGCAATGGGGATCTTGAGAGAGCATCGGCATCGCCTATGTCTTTCCCTGGGCAATGAACCAACATAAACTGATAAGCATTTAGAAATATAGCCCATCTCAGCATACAGGGGGGAAAGTATTTGTGGAGTGGGCTTTGAAGTGACAAAAATTCTTAACAGAGGCTTATGGTCTGTAACAATTGTAAACCCCGTCCCATACAAAAAATTGTGAAACTTTTTCGTCCCTGCAACTATGGCCAAAGCCTCACGGTCTGTCTGTGCATAGTTTTTCTCAGCCTTAGAAAGGGACCTTGAATAAAAAGCAATTGGGGCTTCTACTCCATTATCCAGCATATGTCAGAGAACAGCCCCCACCCCCACTGGTGATGTTTCGCATACTAACACAACAGACTTTTGAGGGTCGAAATGAGTTAGGACCGCTTCAGAGGAATATAGCTCCTTTAACTGTTTTGAACACCTTTTCTTGGCTCTACCCCCACCTCCAAACCGCTTCTTTTTAAGTAGGTGGTGAAGTGGCTTGGCTACAGATGCCTTCCTGGGCAGGAAGAGGTGGTCAAAGTTCAGCAGGCCCAGGAAGGACTGTAACTCGGACTTGGAAGATGCCCGGGGGGCATTACAAATAGCGGAGACCTTAGAGTGAGAGGGTTTGACCCCCTCAGGAGTTATTTTAAAACCCAGAAATTCAACATCCTTTGCAAAGAATACACATTTATCTTTATGCAGACAGAGCCCTGCCTTTGCAAACCTCTGCAAAACCTGGTCCAACCTGTCTGCAAGTTCAAATTCATCCCCTGCAGTAATTAAAATGTCATCGAAATAGGGGAGAACCCCAGGGAGACCCTTAAGTAGACACTCTCCGAGTGATTGAAATATACCGGGAGCTGCATTGACCCCAAACTGTAAGTGTGTGATTTTGAAAGCCCCTTTATGGGTAACTATCATTTGCATTGCAGCAGCAGCAGGTGTAACCATCAGCTGCTGTTAGGCCTGGGTTAAATCTAATTTAGCGAAACACTTTCCCCTGTATAATGTAGCCAGCAAGTGGCTTACAACAGGGACCGGGTATGCATTGGGCCAAATGGCTTTGTTGATCATGCACTTGTAGTCTGCACAGATCCTAACCTCCCCATTTGACTTTAAGGCTGTAATAATAGGTGTTTCCCATTCTGCAAAATCAATGGGAACCAAAATACCTTGACCCACAAGCTTATCTATTTCCATCTCTATCTTGTCCTTAAGAGTGAAGGGAACACGACGAGGCTTAAGGATGATAGGCCTTACAGCCGGGTCAAGTTCAAATGAAACCGGAGGCCCCACATAAGTACCAAGTCCTTTCTTGAAAACCTCGGAGTGCACGTTGCAAACGTCCAGCACTGGGTCAGAACTTACAGCATTTATTCCGGACAGTATTATTCCCAGCAAACAGTTAGTTCCTTGCTTCACCACAACAAGGGGCAATTTGGTGTAAATGTTCTTAAAGCGTACAGAGAAATCCCCCACCCCCAGAATGGGTATGTGACACCCTTGAATGGCTCGGTGGGATGTTTCCAATGCCCGCAACTTAGGGTGCTAGGCGGGGGGAATTTTCAGGAATTCCTTTTGGGGCAAAATGGAATAAGACATACCCAAGTCCACCTCCATGTGAATCGGTACGCCTTGCAACTGCAACTCAGCAAAGAACCAGCCGGATATATTTGACACATTGCTGTATGGATTCTCCGATGTGGAGATATTGGAGATGAATGCTCCCAGTCTCCTCGGTTGCTCGTCTGATGCTGGGGCATGCTTTCTCCTCTGGTGGCACACCTTGGCAATGTGCCCTCACTTGCCACAGTGGTGGTAATCCGCTTTCCGAAAGGGTCACTTTCGACGGTCGTGCTTGTTTCCACAGCCGTCGCACCTTTTCATGACTCTTGGAGCGTGCTTCTCCATCTTGCTTCAGACCTTTCTGACCCCTCTGTCCTCATCACTAGACCTGGACATGGACAATGATGCCAGCGATGCTGTTGAAGACAAACACAATGGTGAAGAGCAGCATTGGGCCTGTACAGCAGACTCCAGAGCCCCAGAGATGACAGACCATTCCTTGAAGGACTTTACCCCCAAACTGGCCACCTCAGATGCCAATGCTTCCTTTAACACACTCTTGAAGGTGAGCGTGTCCTGGGTCATGTCGAAGGGCGGCAGTATGCCACACCTGGGCATTGGTCATGGCAGTGAAACACAACCTGGGCAGGAAATGTGAGACCCTCAGCTGGAAATGGTTCCACAGGGCCGTGAGGGTATCATTGAGGGGAACATCGTCGATGTTCCTTGGCAGCACCAAGTGAATGGCCAACTCAAGAGTAGGCAGGCCACATCTTGCCAGGAAACACAAACACTTTTGGTCCTCCTCTATGATATTGTCAGCTGCTATGGCATGCTTGAACTGCTTCTCATAGAGAACCCATTTCTTGGGCACTGAGATATCAAAAGGGCCAACAGAATTCTTATGGGTTGCCAATTTAGTGTTCTGGAAATAACGAGCAGCAGCCAGCATAACGGGCCAAACACATAACTTTATTCAGGGATTAGAACACAACTATAACTGCGCCAATCTTGTGTTACTTTAAAACTGAGGAGAACCCAAAATGGCGAGTCATATTATTCAATACACAACAGATAAAACAACTAGACTACAATTAGAATACACTGTCACAGAAAATTAGCTATATAAAACACTGAATTGCATATTACCATGGCAATATTATTTAGTTCAGGGGTGCCCAAACTATAGCCCATTGGCAGCATCTGCCCCCCAACACCAAATCATTTGATCCGTGCCACCCTCATCACTCCTGGAAGCAGAAGTAACATGCTCCCATATGGGCGTGTTTTACTTCTGCTTCCAGGAGTAACAAGGGTGGAGCAGACTGGATGAATTGGTGTTGGGGGTAGGAAGTGGCCTGTGGGCCACAGTTTGGGCACCCCTGGTTTAAGCAGAGAAACTGTCAGCTTAAAATCTGTCTCATCCTGTGTTGGGATTTGATTCATGTAAAGATCTATTCTCAATCAGCCAGCCTCATTAGCAGCAGTTTATATTCTCAGATCTTTTGAGGTAGAGACAGAAAAACGACTCCAGTCCTTGGCTGGTCAAACGCTACTGAAGCCTTTTCTTTATTCAGGCAGAGAGACTCAGAAACGAAACTTAGGCAAGCATTGTATAGCAGAAACGAAACTTAGCAGAGACAAAACTGAGTGCTTACAGCCAATCAGAAGTGTCAGAACCCAAAGAAAGAGAGATAAGGAGAATAGCAAGCAAAGAGGCTTTTGTTTACAAAATGTGTCAGAGACAGGCAAGACAGAAACCAGATGCATTCCTACATGTCCTCCTTTTTCATTTAAATTCGAGAGAGGGACGGCTAATCATACCCCTGCATGTCATCATACTCCATAACTACTCCTCCATATACATCATCACTGTCCTCCTGGACATCGTACCCCTCCTGACTCATGGTACTTTGTTCCGGAGGATGATACCTCATTGAATACAATTGCCGTCGTGCAAAACTCGATGTCTCCCTTCTACGCAATGGACATGTGTTACACATAGAAATAAGATTAGAAATACAAGTAATGCAAAAATACAAAGGTATAAAGCAGATAATAATAATAAACCCATAAAAGAAAACTTGTCTAAGGACAGATAAATCAGGCAACCAAGAAGTCACCCAATCAAAGAGTTCTTGAATGTCATGCTTCACCAGCGGGTGTTGTTAAATTGTTCTGGAGGATTAGAGAAGAGTGTAGACCTATCAAGATGTTGCAAATGTCCAATAACCAGCTCAGGTGTGTTGAACAATGCCGGAAGAAAAGCCATTTGCGACACTGCCAGTGGATGCTCATAGTATAACGTTGCATTCTTACCATGAACCTCAAACATATAGTTAGCATGATGAATCCAAAAGTTGGGGTTGCCCCCATGAGGCATTGTTCTTACAGCTGGAAGCACAGTAAGAAAGAAAAGAACAAATGTCAGCAAATTTAGTCTACTGGTGAACCACCATCCTGGAGCTGAGTAACCTTCTTCTCTCTCCATGGGCGGATCGCTCGAGCAGGAATCCACACAGGTCCTGAGGTTGTAGAAACTGCTGCGTATCCTCGTCCCCAGGTGATTAGAGGTACAGGACCCTTCCACTCAGGATCGGGTTGCTGCCGATAAACGACTAATGGCTTAGGAAGACACTCCTCGGTCCTGAAATTCGACTGGAGAGTGTGACCTGTTATGGGGAGCAAGAAGAAAATTAAGAGTATACAGTACTTTAGCAACAGCTGTAGGTATTTCAGCCACAGGAACCCCTCTATCTCCCACTTGCTTGTGTAACAAATTTTTGAACGTCAGGTGGGCTCTTCAACAATCGCCTGTCCAGTCGAGTTATAGGGTATTCCATGGGTTAGCTTAATGTCCCACTGACGGCAAAAGTCCTGAAAGGCAGAAGAAACATATGATGGCCCATTGTCTGTCTTAAGGCTTTTAGGTTTACCCATTGCCGCAAACGAACGAATGCAATGTTGTATAACATGTCTGGATGTTTCACCCCGTAAGGGTGTAGCCCATATAAATCCAGAGAAGGTATCAACAGTCACATGTAACTTAGAAAGCGGAGCCAAAGCAGGTACTTGCGTGACACCCATCTGCCATAGCTGATTAGCTTCTGTTCCTCGAGGATTAACAGCATCAAATGGCAGGAATATAGGAGACTTCGTACAGGAAGCACAGGATGACACAATGTCTCTAGCCTGTGACATAGGAATGGAAAATCGTTTATGCAAAACCTTAGCAGATTGATGAAACATTGCATGACTGTCAATGGGGTTGTCAAAGAGAGAAAAAACCTCAGCAGAGTCTCGGAGAGCAGAATCTGCTCGTGCATTGCCCTCCGTCAAATAACCTGGGATCCTTGTGTGAGAACGTATGTGGGCAATGAAGAATGGGACCGTACGGTTGGAAAGAAAACCTTGAAGCTGTTGGAATAAAGCAAAAAGATCCCTATCCATCGATGGAGACAAATAAGCTTGAGCTAAAGTAAAAACAAGGCGGTAAACATATTGAGTATCCACAATCAGGTTAAAAGGCACATCAGAAAACGTAGAGAAAGCAAGTATGACCGCTGCCAGTTCCGACCGCTGGGCCGATGCTTGAGGTCCTGTAAAAACAACCTCCCATTCCCCAGTAGGACCCTGCCATGTAAGGACTCCACGGGAGGGGGAGCCATCTGAGAAAAGAGTAATGGCATGCAAGATAGGTTGCATGCAAAGCGGGGATGACAGGGAGTAAGAAGTGAGATTCAGCAAGGTAAACCGCTTATCCTTGGGGGGGGGGTTAAATTTAACTTGTCCCACAAAGTCCGCCATGGCCACCTGAAATGCCTCAGAATGCTGTAGCAAGGCGGTTAGCTGATCCTGTGAAAAAGGAAAACAAACAAAGTCAACGTCATAGCCAGTCAAATGCTTTGCCCTAGTACGGCATTTGAGGAAAAGATCAGCAATCGCATCAGGCAGGCGATAACAGTTTTTCGAGGGAGTGTGCGCCAAGTGCAGCCATTCCACGATGGCCACCTTCTGAGCATTGACAGGCGCGAACAAAACAGCAGTGGGCAGCCTCGGTGTAGGAAGAAGAGCGCATGCCAGCGCAATGGTGCCTGAGGGCACCCGATCCACAGTGATGGTATGCAGCTTTTCGTTGAGGCATTGAAGAGCTGTACGCATCTCCGTTGTGCAGGGAATGATGTCCGCTGGAGAAGTGTGTCCAGAAAGAGCAGCAAAGAGTGGTGATAGTTCCTCCGTGCTCAGGGCCAAGAAAGGACGAGCCCAATTTATGTTCCCTAGCAATTGTTGCAATTGTACAAGAGTGAACTGCTCCGGAATAGCTATTGTTGGCAATAGCGGAGTTGAAGCTGTAGCTGAGAGCCTATGTCCCAGATATTGGAATGGATACATCCGCTGCACTTTTTCAGGAGCTATGATCAAGCCCGCTTGTTGCAAAATGTCTGCTAGGTCCTGCAGGTGTTTCTCCGTGACTTGTGGACCATGCAATAAAATGTCATCTGTGTAATGATAGACTTTAACCTCTGGATGACGTTGCCTGAAAGGTTCCAAAGCCATGTTCACAAAATGTTGGCATAGAGTCGGCGAGTTGGCCATACCCATAGGCAAGACACACCATTCAAACCGTTGAGTAGGATGTTCATTATTGTATACTGGCAATGTAAATGCAAATTTTTCTCTGTCTTGTGGCGCTAGCAAGATTGTATAAAAACAGTCCTTCAAATCTATAACCATGAGTTGATGATCTTCCGGAATCATGTTCGGATTAGGAAGTCCAGATTGTAGAGGTCCCATTGGCAAGATGTGCTCATTAACTTTCCTCAAATCATGTAACAATCGCCATTTTCCAGACTTCTTTTTCACCACAAAAATCGGAGAGTTCCAAGGACTAGTGGTTGTTTGAATATGTCCCAGATTTAATTGCTCCTGTACAAGGGCCTCCGCCGCCTGGAGCTTTTCTCTTGAGAGCGGCCATTGATCCGTCCACACTGGCGGGGTGTTTTTCCATTGTAGTGGAAGTGCATGCAACGGCGCTGCAGGGGAGGCCCGTATCAAAAATTTGTCTGCAAGGTACACCCTGTTTTAGCCAGGAGATCCCGGCCCCACAGAGTAATAGGAATATCCATAATCAGGGGGTGAAGAGAAACTTTTGTTCCCCCTGAGGTCTCAAAGACGATTGGATGAACACTTTGCTGTGCTGGCTCGTACCCGCCCACCCCATAAACTTCCCTACAGGGGCGGACGGCCCATCCAGTCGGCCAATCTTTTTTTGCCACCACTGAAATATCGGCTCCTGTATCGACCAATCCAGACACTGAACGTCCACCCATAAGCAGCGAGCGGGTCGGTCTATCCTCGGTGATTTGTATCACCGCCATAGCTGCTGTTGCAGTCCCCTCCTGGGATGGAGTTGCAGTGGTCCCTAGTGGGAGCAGATGAAGGCGTCCTACAGGTTGTCCCTTAGGCAGGGTGAGATGTTGCGTGGCTGAAGCAGGGATGACAATTTCTTGGTGACCCAATGTAACTGACCCTGCTGCAATGTGTACAGAAGCGGGTAAGGCGTCTGGGCAAGGAAGAACGATGCCTATCATGCCCTGGGGAACAATATCATCAACCATTGTGGGAAGAGCCTCCACACACCCTGGCATAGTAAAAGTACAGTCCTTAGATAACCTCAATAAAAGTCCTTCTTTTAGAGGATGGTTTTTTCTATATCGTGAAATCATTTCTTGGGCAAGTTCCATATCTTCTGCCATCTCTTGCAAAACCTCCTCTATTGCCTCTTCACTGACCTCTGGTAGCCCTATTATTTTGCCTGGGCCCGAGCCTGGCCCGCACTCCCATTTCCCTGCTGCTGTGGAGAAAAGTCAGAGTCTTTGTGCTGAGCAGCTGAGGGGTTGGCATTAGGATTTGAGCGGCACTGATTGGCCCAATGGTACCCTTTCTGGCAAATGGGACACTTCCTTGAAGGGCGTGCTGCCTGCTTTTGAGAGGAGCGACATTGTGCTTTAAAATGCCCTTCCTTCCCACAGCCAAAACAACGTTTATTTTGAGCCTGAGTTGTGGGCAATTGAACTGCAGCTGCCAGAAGTTGAGCCTTGTAACTGTGAGTCCCCACATTTTGACAAACTTTCATCATGTCTGCTATAGATGTTCCTGGCCTAGCATAAACAGCTGTCAGAGCCCCTTTACAATCCTCATTGGCATTTTCAAAAGCCAGTTGTTTCATGAGCATTTCCCGTGCCGGCACATTTTCCACCTGGCGGCTGAGAGCAGTCATGAGTCTGTTAATGAACTCAGTGTAATTCTCTTTAGGGCCCTGCCTTATTGCTGCAAACCCAGCAACTGAGCTATCCCCTTTGGAAGGAATCTTACTCCAGGCACGCATGACTATCTGTGCAATCTCTCCCAGCTGGGCATCCGTGAGTGCCAACTGCTGTGTGGGGTTGGCAAAATTTCCCTCCCCATATAACATATCCATTGTGAGTGCAGGGCGTGTATGGTGTACCTCCCAAGCCACATCCCTCCACTCCTGCAAGCAGAGCATGGCTTCTGCCGGAGGCAAAAGCGCTTTGATCATCTGTTTCCAATCCACTGGTAGCAATTTTTGAGAAGCAATGGCTTCCAACAAAGCTTTTGTAAAAGGTGCATTAAATCCATAGTCACGTATGCTGACTCTTAGTTCCTTCAGATATTTGTAATGGAGGGTTTCATATCTATCTGGGACTGCCAGTGCGTTGCCCACAGCCGGAGCCCCCCTTATCACTGGGTATATCTCAGGAGATTGCACGTCCAGCACAGCTGCCGTTAAAGCAGCAGAAAAATGTGTCTTTGTAGGGCTATAAGTGCTTGATTGTTGCAAGGCAGGATCTAATGTCCCATCTCCATTTCCACCTCCACCCCCATCAGGAGGCTGTTGTTTCTCATATGATGGAGGGGCAGTTGCCATGGCCCCCCCTTTATCTGGAGGCAAAAGCTGTGGGAGGGGGTGGCCATCAAGTCTTTGAGACAATAAAATATTTTTTGGAGTAAGTCTCTGAAGGCAGTCCCTAACTTCCTCCCATGTAAATAATATTGATCTAGAAATTCCATTATGCTTCTGCATTTCTCTCCCGATCTGTCTCCACTGTTTTAAGTCCAGACCTTCATATTTAAACCAAGGACAGATTTTTGCTATAACTTTAGCTAGCTTTTGTATCTCCTGTTCATCTGCCTTTCGCCCATTGTTAATCAAAAGATCTGAGATATCTTTACAAAGTTCCTGCATTTGCGAAGAAAGCAAACATCCCATAATTAAATTTATTTTCCACTCACTCTGATTATCAAGCGCTTTATTGGACCTTTCCTCCGGTCGGACCTGTCTGGTTGGAGGTGAATGAAGACCTTCCCCGGTCGATTATGAGGTGCTAATTAGATGCTAAATGCTGAAGCAGCTTTCAAAGCAGGCTCTCTCATTGTAGTTCAAAGCGTCACACGGAGCGCCACTTGTTGGGATTTGATTCATGTAAAGATCTATTCTCAATCAGCCAGCCTCATTAGCAGCAGTTTATATTCTCAGATCTTTTGAGGTAGAGACAGAAAAACGACTCCAGTCCTTGGCTGGTCAAACGCTACTGAAGCCTTTTCTTTATTCAGGCAGAGAGACTCAGAAACGAAACTTAGGCAAGCATTGTATAGCAGAAACGAAACTTAGCAGAGACAAAACTGAGTGCTTACAGCCAATCAGAAGTGTCAGAACCCAAAGAAAGAGAGATAAGGAGAATAGCAAGCAAAGAGGCTTTTGTTTACAAAATGTGTCAGAGACAGGCAAGACAGAAACCAGATGCATTCCTACAATCCTGTTGCAAAACCACTTGGAACCACGTGACCGGCCCATTGAACCACGTGACCAGCCCACAGACCAAAAGGTTTTGGCAACCCTGATTTAGTTTAGTATAATGGTATCTTGGAATGGGTCTCACAATATTCAGCTACCATTTTCTGTTTGTACAACAGGTGAACATAATGTTTTTGTGAATAACAGCGATCAATACTGATACTGCAGAAATATTCTGTGCCAATTGTTAACTGAGAGTTGAGAAATAAGTTGAGCTTGCTATTTCCAGTTCAATAAACATCAAAAATAGTCAAGCTCCTGTGAACCATTATAAACTAAATAACTAACAAGCATTTCTCTTACATGTTTGTTATGGTTTTGCTTTTGCTCTGCTTGCTAACTGAGAGTTGAATAAAATTTCGGACTGAGACAGACTGAGGGCCAAAACAGATATAAAATTAAATATGCCTCTCTCTTCTTGTTCTTTGTTTTCTGGAATTAGACCAGGTGCCAGTCTAGAGCATGTGTGAGAATGGGACTTTAACTATCCCCATTGTCGTTACCTCAGTCTCAATGGGATCTAATTCACACTCAATTGAAAATACCGGTTCCATTGCTTTAATTGGGATATTACATTGTCAGAAATGATACTTTGCTTCTCCTACATTGCTTTGCTTTGAAAATACACACATTAAAAAGGTTGATGCTTAAGGTGACTCAAAGTGATAATTTTTTACCCCTCCCCCAACCTATAAAATAAAGAAGCAAGGCACAATCATTTTGGTATTAAACTTGGGTTACGTTGATAAAAAAATTGTTGAAACCCTTGACCTGCAAAGGGGCTTTGTAGTGTATTCCTGGAGCCAGAGAAGAACTGCCCAATTTTCTTTGGTTAACTGTCAATCAGGAAGTCAAGCTAAAAAATTCCTATCCAGCCCCGAAGGCAACCAATCAAGCACTCTGGCCCACAAGGTGTGTAGGGAGGCCATCCAAAAGCTGACAGTTTAAAAACAGTTCTCAGGCCCTGCCCCACAACCAGGACAGGAGGGAGTAAATCCCCTTTTCCCTCTAGGCTGCATAACAGGCAGATATACAGATGAGACCTTTTTTATGCACTTAAGGCATTACTTCAAGTGCTTTATATACTGCATGTGTATCTTTAGCCTTTTTTTTTTGTAAGGCTGAAAGCTCCTATATTTTAAAATATAAGTTAAAGCCTCTTTTGGTATTTTATTATACTTTTAAATATGGCAAGAACAAACATTCTTGATGGTACAGAAGTGCAAAGCCAAATTAGAAGATGGAGGAAGGAGCTCACTGGACAAGGAACAACATTAAAGTAAAATATAGCTGAGGATCTTAACCTCCCCTTCATCACTTGGAGGAACCTGAATAAGCTGAGAGTTGGAGTCCTTAAATTCAAGAACAATATGCTCAAGTGGGAGCTGCTGGCAGACAACACCACTCTATGTGAATGTGGAGGGATACAGAATCTGATTCATTTACTGGTCTGCTGATTACTTCCAGAAATGTGCACTGATGAGGACTTAAGTTTGGGCAACAACAAAGCAAAGAAAGTGGCTTCATTTTGGCAGTCTAGGGTTTTATCAGGACATGAATAGAAAAATGCTTTTCAAATACTTAAATTCCGATATTTTATGGCAAGTCAGGAATTGATTTATACTTTCAGCATATTTTTGACTTTTTAGGCTCCTATATTTTGGACTGTGTTCTCACTTAAGTATAGTATTTGCCTACAACCTAAGTTCAATTAGGCATATCTATAGATTTAATAATTGTAAATTTGTTGGAATTTCCTGTGATGTACTCTTTGGATATGGAATGCTATGTTGGAACATAGATGCAATGTAAATAAACATATCTTGTGTTGCCAGGCTGAGGCAGTCCATTGCAGTCCTTGTGCCAAATCCAGCATGTCTCATTCCATACATGCTGCAGGAGATGGCTCCATGATCGCAGTGTGTGGGGTCACTTCATGGCAAGCTGGGATCCACCTTAAACATATTCACTCCAATGGCATTTTTACTGTTTGTCATTCTTTTTCTCATCCATCAACTGTGAAAATGATTTTCAGGGGGAAAATGTATACTTGGACACGCATAGCAGCCGATGACGACAATGCATCTTGTCGAGTATCTATGGCTCATGAATCCTATTTTCTGGTTATCTCTGGTTTAGAGTGAAGCCCTAGAAAAGCCAAATTTCAAGTTACTATCATTTTTGAAAATCCCTGAGTGACTTTAGGCCCACCACTTTTGCTCTTCCTTGACGCACACAAGATGGCAAGAATATAATGCAAGCGCGGCGCCAAAATGGCCACCGCGCTCTTTGCGCCCCCCCCACAGGACGAGGAATCCGGGTAGTTTAGGGCGTGGCCAGCTCCCTTATAAAAGGGGTGGCCACGAGGCAGCCGCGCTGCCATTTTAGCTAAAGCGACGGAGCGGAGAAGTTTTTCCCCTGTGTCTCCGTCGCTCCTTACCTTGCGGGAAGCCTTTTGGCGGCGAATCTTCTTTTCGGCTTCCCTCTCCTGCGGTTGAGATGCCTTCGAAGAAGAAGGCAGCTTCGAGTGCGGCTCGGGCTGTGAGGAGGCGCAACCCGGGTCGGAGGACCGCGGTCGCGCCTCCCCAGCAGACGCTTGTCCAGACCCCCGCTGGGCCCGGCGGAATGGGGTCTATCGCCCCTTGGTCGGACGCGGGGGATCGGAATGCGGGCGCGGCAGGGGCTCCGGCCCGCGGCCCGCGAGCGGTGGACACCGCTACTCCCTCTGCCCATCCTGTTGGGCCTGCCTTTCTTCCTCCTGGGCCTTCTAGCCTGGGCGGGTGGTGTGGTCACCTACCTTGGCAGGTTCCGGCACCGACCCTACCGGGCTTCGGTGTTGGGCAATGGCCCTATTCAGGTCCTGGGTTACAGGGACCTGTACCCGCGCCGGGACTTGGCGGGCCGGCCGGCCCTTGGCCCCAGATCGACGTGCAGGCCTTACTGGCCCGCCTTGCGGCCCTCGAAGCGTCTTTAGCTCGGGCCAGCCAGGCTGGGGCTCCCTTTGGCGTCCCTTTTCCGGCGCCGTCGGCGGGAGGACAACAGGCGGCGGGCAGGGTTGAGCTGCCTCAGGCGGGTGGCGTGGCTTCGGCCACTGCCCCGCAGCTCCCCAGCCAGCAGACGAGTGCAGGTCAGGCCCCGATGATGAGCTCTACGTCGGTCGTGAGCTCCGACGCCCCCAGTGGGCCGGAACCCCCGGTGGGGGCGGCCCACGGGGGTGCAGCATGTGAGTATGCGGTCCAAGCCAGTACACCTACACACATTGCTTCTATGGGGGGAGCTTTTCAATGGCCTTGGCCTCGCTCGAGTGGTGCGGTTGCACAGCAGCCGGCACTCCACTCGGCGACGGTAACTGCCACCCAGGGCACCGGGGTGGGTAGTTTTTCTCACACTGTGGGGAATGTACTAGGGGTGGCTGGGTTAGCTCAGCCCCCTTTCCCGGCGCCTGTGGTGCCTTTTTCGGCCTTACCAACTGCGGGGTACTCCTTACCACTGGGTGACCACTTGGCACAGGCAACCAAAGAAAAGATTTGGCGGGGGGAGTATGTAGATATCTTCTCACTCCTGAACAGAGAGCCCACCAAGGAGGAAAGGGAGGGACAGGATGAGAAGGATAAGGAGCAGGCGCGTCGTCGTAAGCCGCCACGTACCTGGGCCAACTGGCTGCCGGCTTATTTAATTTACATGGCAGTGTATCTGAGGGCGCGGCCGGAGTTGGCTATTCCGATGGTCCAATATTTGGACAACATATGCAGGGCAATGGTTGATTTCCCGGGCCCTTCGTGGCTTGCTTATGACGAGGAATTCCGTATGCGGATTCCCCTCCACCCGGAGATGAGGTGGGACGAGCCGTGCCAGAGGCTTTGGCTTCTGTAGATGACACCCACGCGCCCCGCGCCAGGCGACAGATACCATTGCGGACATGCGGTCCAGCGAGCTGTCCCAGCACAGGTTACCCGCCAAGTGGCGGGGCAGGGGGTTCCAGCCCGCCTGCTGTGCTGGGCTTTCTCGTCCAATGGTTCCTGCAATAAGAAAAATTGCAAATACAGGCATGAGTGTCCCACATGTTCGGGCCCCCACGCAGCCTCCGCCTGTCCCAGGCCTGGGGGGACACGGGGCAGAGGAAGGGGCGGACAGTGGGCTGGCAAGGCTGCCACAGATGGAGCTGGTTCACCGAAAGGCCCCCTCCCCAATTAAGGTGGACATGTTGGAGCGTTGGCTCACAGTGTACCCGAAGGGAGAGGATGGGGAGTATCTCCTTCAAGGCTTTAAGTACGGGTTCCGCATCCCTTTCATGGGTGATAGGTCCCCTCAGGATGCCCCCAATCTTTTGTCCCTCAAGGGGAGGGAGGAGGTGGCTGCTGCCAGTATTAGAAAGGAGTTAGATGCGGGCAGGGTCGCTGGCCCTTTCCCTTCACCCCCGTTTCCCAACCTTAAGGTGTCGCCCCTAGGCTTGGTTCCCAAAAAGTCTCGAGGCGAGTTTCGCCTTATTCATCATTTATCCTACCCAGCCGGCCGGTCGGTCAATGATGCTATCCCTGATGACCTTTGTTCAGTCAGGTATACGTCTTTTGACCACGCGCTGCGCATGGTGCGCTCGTGTGGCCCGGGTGCCCTGCTGGCCAAGTGCGACATTAAGTCGGCCTTTCGCCTCCTGCCGGTGCATCCGGGTGACTTTGAGTTGCTGGGTTTCAAATTTCGGGGCAAATATTATTTTGATAAGGCCATGCCTTTTGGCTGTTCCATATCATGCTCGGCCTTTGAGCGTTTTAGTACCTTCTTAGAGTGGGCTTTCGTCCGCAGGTCAGGGTCCCGGTCTGTAGCCCATTACCTGGATGACTTTTTATTCGGGGGTGAACGGGGCTGGGACACGTGCACACGTCTCCTCAACACATTTCAGACGCTAATGGAGGAACTCGGTGTCCCTTTAGCGCCCGAAAAGACCGAGGGCCCATCTACCAAGTTAGTATTCCTGGGGGTGGAGATTGACACGTTAGCGCAGGCTTCTAGGTTACCGGAGGATAAGGTGTCCAGGATAGTGGCCCTTATCTCGGAGTTGATGGCCAAGCGCAAGGCATCACTGAGGGAACTGCAGGTACTACATGGTCACCTAAATTTCGCTTGCAGGGTGGTCGCTCCGGGCAGGGCTTTTGCTCGACGCTTATGCGACGCCATGGCAGGGTTAACCAGGCCTCACCACAGAGTTAGACTTACCCGGGGTGTCAGGGCAGACATGTTTGTCTGGTTACAGTTCCTGAGGGAGTTTAATGGGGTCTCATTTTGGAGGTCTGACCTCCTGGCATCCCCCAATTTTCAGATCCAGTCTGATGCCTCAGGATCCCTGGGTTATGGGATGTACTTCAATAGGAAGTGGGCCTATGGTGGGTGGCCACCGGCCTGGGCAGGCACTGATCGCCTGCGTGATCTCACATACCTTGAATTTTTTCCTATACTAGGGGCTTTGATGCTATGGGGCGAGGAATGGGCCAACTCGGTCGTGCATTTCTGGTGTGACAACGCTGCTGTGGTCCACATTGTTAATGCACAGACTTCCAAATCGCCCAGGGTTATGGACCTAGTGCGCCATTTCGTGCTGCGCTGCCTGCGCCTCAACGTTTTGTTCAGAGCCAGGCATGTCCCGGGGATTAATAATGATATTGCTGACGCTTTGTCCCGCCTGCAGATCTCCCGGTTCCGTGCCTTGGCCCCGGATGCGGAGGAATTTCCCTCGCCACTCCCGGACGTGATATGGACCATTGGCAAGGAGAGGTGAACCGGGCGATTGGCCTGTCACTAGCGCCACGCACACGTAAGGCGTATCAACATGCATTTAATTCTTACAGGGCATTTGCTGCTCAATTTCACCTGCCAGAGACCTGGCCTATCCCGGTTGACCATGTTCTGCGGTTCATGGTCCACCTGCATGCTCTCGGCCTCGCACCTCGCACCATAGCATCCAAGCTCTCGGCCCTGGCTTTTATGGCCAAAGTAGGGGGTCATGTGGACAGCACCTCTGACTTCCGTGTGAGACATGTTTTGGAGGGGTGGGTGCGCGAGCGCGGGCGTTGCCCGGACGATCGGCACCCTATTTCCCCAGGGGTTCTTACTCAGTTGGCCCGGGGCTGGCCAAGCCTCTGTTTTGATCATTATGAGGCAGCCCTTTTTCATGCAGCCACAACGGTGGCATTTTTTGGAGCGCTCCGCATCAGCGAACTTGTGATGCTGTCTAAGGCGGATGCAAGTTGTAGGGCACTGGAACTCAAGGATGTCTATGTTGCCAAAGACTGGGCCCAGTTGAGGATACGTTCCTCCAAGTCAGATCAGCATGGCGTAGGCAGTGGTGTAAGACTGCTACGTTGTTCTTTGGCAGACATCTGTCCAGTTGGTGCCCTACAGGAGTTCCTGGCACTGCGTGGCATGCACCATGGCCCGTTTTTCTGTCACCAAGATGGGTCTCCCCTTACTAAATTTCAGTTTTGGAAGGTGTCAGGCAGAGCCCTCGCCAGGGTGGGCCTACCAGGTGCCCGTTACGGCACACATTCATTTCGTATTGGGGCAGCCTCTACAGCAGCTGCTTTTGGGTACTCCGGGGCTGACATACGCAGCATGGGGAGGTGGGGCTCGCAATGTTTTCAGTTTTATGTGCGCCCACTTCCACCGTGAGTACCAATCCGATCACCTTACCTTCCTTTTTCTTAATTTTTCTTACAGACCCTGGGTGTCGTGTTACACCCGTGACAGTATGGCTGGTGGGCCACAGCTATGTGCACAGGGCAGCGCGTTACGCTGCGGCGACAGAGTGGGGACCCCGACTGGGACTGGGTGAACACGCCAGTCTCACATGGCATGGTAAGCCTGGGATGTTGTGGCGGGAGCTGCTGCCTTTCCTGTTTTCAAGCAGGAGTGCTGACCCGCCTGACATTCTCATCATACACCTTGGGGGCAATGATTTGGGTCAGGTCACCGGATTATCGCTCAAGCATGCAATCTGCGGGGACCTTGCTTACTTGCACTACGTCTGGCCTGCCACAACCCTGGTTTGGTCGGACATGATCCCGCGCCATTCTTACAGAGGGGGCATTGACCTCCTGGCCCTTGACCGCGCTAGGCGCGCAGTCAACGGGGCGGTGGCGCGGTTCCTTGCCGACAAGGCTTGGGGACGGGTCAGTCGTCACCCCGCTATTAGCCTACGAAATTATGACTTGTATGCAGGGGATGGGGTCCATCTGTCGCGAGGAGGTATGGACCTCCTGTTGGGTGATTGGCGAGCAGGCCTGTTGACCGAGCTGACGGTCTGGGGGGGGCGTCAGGCCTTCTTTGAAGCCCCTCCGTGTGGCGGGTAGCACTGGTAAGGTAAACAGTATGACCCACAGGTATCCGGCAGGTTCGCAATTGACTGGACAACACTAGACAGGAACAAATTAGTTAAACGTTGTCCGGTCAACGACGAACCAGGCGACGGGGTGATGGCGATAGCTAGCCAGCATGCATCACCCCGTGATTTTACGGATACGAGTCAGAGGGTGGGGTCATGAGTTAGATATTGACTACAGTCAACAATTTGTTTGTTGTCAACAAACAAATTGATACAAATTGATACATTGTAACCAATTGCCGTTGGCAATTTTGGGTGGTACCTTACCAGTGTTACTTCGGCCTGCTTGCCTTAAGAATTATGATTGGTCGTTTTACCAATACAAATTTATAATTCGGATTAGGGCATTGAATCAATAAATGTGGCCCTATGCTGTTATCCACTTTCAATGTTGTCCGAGTCCGTTATTGGGGGGGTGCGCCTGCAAAGCAGGAATGGGAAAAAGTCTGCTACATGGCCACATGAAATCCCCAGGTCAGGTCATCTCCTTGCCATTGCCATACTTTTTCCTGAGAAAAGAGTGAATTATAGCTCTTGGAAATCTCAAGGGCAATGTAGCACACAAGTGCCCCTACCACTCCACTTTTATTTCTGGTGATTTTTGGCCTTTTTCCCCATGTGGCTTACAGATGACCCTATACAGAGAAAAACGTTTGCCATGGTTGCTCACCTTGGAATAAAGAGTGGAGGGAGAATTATGCCTGTCATTCAAAGAGAAAGAGTTTCATTTAATGTCAGGTGAACTCTGTCAGCTACTTTTTTATTTAGCAGATAATATTCATACAGAGAGAGAGAGAGAGAGAAGCTTAATATAAGAAATTATAAATGAAACAATGCACTTGTGTAACAGATCAACATCTGATACAGATGAACATAAAAGTTGAATTATACCTAAGTAAAGACCCTAAGTAGAGACAGTTAGTGTAGTGGACAGAGTTTGATGGACTAGGATTCTGGGGCCCAGGATTCAAATCCCCACTTGGTATGGAAACTGCGGGAGTGGAAAAGGTAAAGCTATTCCTTAAAGAGGTGAGAGTCTTGTTGAGGCACGAGGGCTTGAACGATCTAACTAGGCAGTATTGCCCATCTCTGTCAATGATGTTAGGCCAGAACTAAAACTTGCGAAAGTGTCCTTCATCAGATCCCTTATGTAAGGTGAATGCGGAGGGCACATATCATGGTCCACCTAGCCAGCAGGTGATGTGATATCCAAATGGCTAAAACAGCACACAGATGGACTTGATTTCTCAGGTCTGTTTGCATGTGCAGAATGTTGTCGCGGAGATGTCAATGTGTGGAGTCCTCGCTGAAATAATGACTCCAAGGTATCCAAGGTATTCCTTAAATATCTCACTATTTTGAAAACCTTAGCAGAGTCACAGAACTAACTAAGAAGAGACATATTCGTAAATTAGGTAGGCAGGGTACTAAACCTGTATATTTAGTAAGAAGATGAATTTGTTGTTTTCAATAACTCTAATATATTAGTACAATACTTTATTGATAAAATAAAGCACATAATTAAGTATCTGTCATCTTTTTTCCTCACAATGCAAGCATTTATGGAACTCAGCATTGATTTTTTAAAAAAAGGATCACAATCTTCATGGAATATTTTGCATGTAACATGAGAATAAATGAACTTCAATTAGAAAGCAAGGAAAGTTGCTAATTCATATTAGATCTCTGAAATGCAAATGCACTGAGCTTCAGTTAGCTAGAAAACTGAACAAATATTACTGTGAGAAAAACCTTCTAGTTTCATAATGGATTTAAATATTAATGCTAAGTGTGCTTCTTATTAAAATTCTTGGAATTAAACAAAATGAATGATTTTTCTCAAATGTTATTTGTAGGAGATAGTTCTGAGTCAAATAATCTTTTCATGGATTCAGATGAAGAAAATATTTTCAATATAAAAAAATCATTTTAATTTATTACATTTTTAAATACTGCAGTATAAACCATCAACAACAAAGACAAATATTACAGGGAAGACAATACAGTAAATTGATCTGTACCCTGTTTTACCAGACTCTTGTCAGGTCTTTCTGTCTTTCTTTCTGTCTTTCTTTTGTCTCAGTAAATGAAGGAATCATTGTTATGTATTTCAGTCATACACATGCTACTTGGTCTAATCCAGTGTTATGCTGATTTTCCCATCCTCTCTCCTCCATGCTTTAGCTTTCAGAACTGCCTGATTCCCAGCCTGAGTACTTCCCAGAGGTTTGGGAGCTTCGCAGGGGCCTGCAATAGGAAAAGAAGATCACCCATACTGTTATTTCACCAGTGGAAGTCCAACATTGGTTCCTGTCTCATTTCTGAAACTAGCTTCTAGTGACTGACTTCTAGTGACTTAAGTGCTATAACATTCTTCAAAAGCATTCATATATGTGCCCTCTGAAGATATAATGGGGTTAGGTTTTCTGTAATATTTCATAAGCATACTCAGAGTAAATCATCATTGGCTGCTACTAAGTATACATTTTCCCCTGGAAATCATTTTCACAGTTAATGGATATAAAAGAAAAATGCCATTGGCGTGAATTTGTTTATGGTGGATCCCAGCTTGCTATGAAGTGACCCACACACTATAATCATGGAGCCATATCCTGTGGCATGTATGAAATGAGACATGCAGGATTTAACACCGGGACTGCAATGGACTGCTGCAGCCTTGAGGATATTAACAAGGTGTGCCTTCACAACCACTCCATCTGGCATGGCCTCTTCCACCTTCATGACCATTGGGAATCAGAATGGTGAAGCAGTTCCTCCTCTTCTCATTTTGCCGTCGGACCCAATATGATGGTTTCTAGTTGCATTTCCTCCACTGAGGAGGCCATCACCCCACCTAAAGGACCTCATCAGCCCATAGCCATTGGCCTCTTTAGGGAGTCAGGTTATTTACTGCCGCCCAACACTCAGCATTGAGTCGTTGGCTGTATGGTCTACTCCATTCCCGTGGCAGGATGTCTGGCCATACTGAAGCAGAGAAAATATTCCACAAGGTTATATGGAACATCTTTATGGCAAACAAATGTATTGTTTTTGTACTGCAAATGTACCTTTATGCAGTCACTTTAGCCCAGCCATGAACACATTATTTTTGTGCTTAGCCTATTATGGTGCTCTGTATATAAAATCAATGTACTTTGTGGAAATGACAGTTCTTCTGCTTTCCTCCTCAAACTTCTCTGCAGTTTCCACAACTCCACTCATCCCTGAAAAGGATCCTGGTTGTAGAGTTCCTGATACCTATCCAGCACAGGTTTGGAATTGTCAGTCAGACTCTGGATGTACTGGGTGCAGCATCCTCTTGGAACATTTTCCCTTGATATTATTTCACAAGATGGACAAATTCACGATATTTATCTGGGTGTGTGTGGATCTCCTCTGCCCTTTTGTCCAGGTGCTCTTGAAAATTCACACAATCGGCCTTCTTACAGCTAAAACACCTTCAGAAATTGACCTCCTAGGGTTTCACTGCCGCATTTACTATGCACACGATGGGCCTGTGTTGAGTGTATGGGATCAGCTCATCAACAACTTTCCTGCATTGTGCTCCTATCTTCTTGCTAACAAAGATGCTGTCTGAATTATACCCCCTTCTCCATTTACCACTGTTAAAGTATGCAGCATTTTTGGATAATGGACAAGTTGGAAATTATTGCTGTCTGCCCAAGATACAAGTTCTGTATTGTTCTCATTGGATTGGTTATATCCCCAGGCCATACTGTGACAATTAAAATCTCCAATAACAAAATTCATTTGGTTATAAGTAAAACTGTACAATTCATTAAAACTAAAAATTGCTTCTTGTGGATGACACACAGAGGAAACAGAATTGTTGGGTTCAGATCAGTAGTGGGCATCATCGGGATTGCACCAGTTCGCCAGAACTGTTAGCAGAAATTCTGCCTGGTTGCAACCATCCAAGTTTTGAAATAAAGTAATCCTAATTGGGGTGCAACACAGTGTTTTCCTCCTGGTCATGCCCACCATATCACATCCACAGAGTAGGTAGTAAAAAAAATTGGAGGCCACCACTGGTTCAGATGGTGAGAATTTCAATGTTGTTTGTTTCAGTACAGCTGAGATTATACTGAGACCAGGTCTAACAAAAATTGCACTCCCATTCTGGTCATGCAATCTCTTAATCGCTAGCTCCATTCCAACCACTTTGGATAGGTACCTTGTGTCTCCCGATGTGTTTCCTAGCCCATTTGTAATATACTGCATATGTCCGCCAGTAGAGTGCTCTTTTTGATGGAAAGTCCCTCAATATTTATTGAGATCATTATTAAGGTTGGTTTTGACAAAGACCTTTGTGGTGGATTCATTGTTCAGTTCCTTTGTTTTGATCTGGTGTTAGAAAGATTAGCCGGCAAGGTAGCCATCCAGGGTACACCTGATTGTGTTCACAATATTCAGGTAGGCTCTTTCTATGTACCCCCTCAAACAATATGAGAACTGTGAATAATTTGGACTTTCTTTGAGCAATGACAACACCTTTTTGGCTGATTCTACCACTCCAGAGCTATCCTTTGATTGTTTTTGTCACAGATGAAGGTGAGTATTTCTTTCCAATGATATGAAACCTAGGCATGGAATGTAGTGTCTCTGAAGAGAGTGGGGTTGAATAGAAGAACTCCAAACAAACTACAACATAATGCTATATGCAAGAGAGACAGAGATCGAGAGAATGTCACCCCAGTGATGGCCAAAAGTGCTCATACAGAATTCTATAGTAGGAAGGAACACTATGAATTGACAAGGATTACAGTGTCTAGTGAATTTAATTTTACAGTTCATGTCCAGGCTAACTGAAATTTTCAGTTCATTGAGAACTGATTAGGTGCTCAGCACTTAAATCCTAATATTAGGAAAAGAGAGCGGTGACTCACATGTAGAGATGTTTTCCCAGGGGAAAACTGAAAATATTCTTGCATTGAAATATAGAATAAATAATTCTAGAGGAAAATGCTTTAGAAAATAGTAATGGGTTAAATTGGGATTGTAAAATTGACAGCTGTAAGTAATATAAAGGGAATTTAGCAGATCATGGCTTGATCAAGATTGCAAAACAGAGCAGTTTGGAAGTGGGAATGTGCTGTCAAAAACCATAGGCTTCTACAGGATGTAGTGCAACCATGTGATACATAAACTCGGCGGGATGTCTGAAGTGTAACTCTCTCTGGTTTAGAAAACAAAGTTGCATAAGAGACCTGGAGCTCTGAGCAGATTCTGAGAGTTGCAGATTAGAAGGGAAACTACCAAGGCTGAAGAGACAGTGGAAAGAATGAATATTAATAACCATTTGGAAGACAGAACAATAGCCATCTACATTCACCTAACAATTATCCAAAGGGAGCTTCATAGCCAGGGCCTTTCATCATAACTCTAGACAGTTTAGCCAGATATTTTTGAAGACACTCAGGTAAACCCCATTAATTCAATGAATGTTCAGGTTGGGGCTAAAACCCTGGATTAAGGCTGGAATTAGTAAATTTCCTATACACTACTGAATCATGATGACTACCAAATTTGTGATTATTTCTCAATAAACTATGAGCAGACCAAACATTTTAGGGAAGATAGTTATGGACTTGTGTGGATTCCCCGTGCCCGGTGGGCATGGAACGGCCCACGCAGAGGCCACTTCGGGAGAACGCTCCTTGAGCCGTGGGCTCTGCGGGCAGAGAAATTAAGGGGGGTGGATAAATGATAGGGTTTGATTCACCCAATTCCTTGACCTGGCCAGCGGATCTGCTGAGAGAGCAGATACCTAACTCTGTTACCCATTAGAGTAATCACTCATCTCCGAGTCTCAGTCTAATCTCAGGCACAAATAGAAGCCATGTTTACCCCTGCCTAATCCTTGGACAATGGTGTTTTCCCATGTCAATGTTTATCCCAGTTAATTAACTTCCCCCAGAGAGATTCCCAATTAACCCGAGTAAACAGGTGATGTGATTTCTGTCAGAGGACGGTTTTGCCACCGTTGCGCTTTTCCCTCTATATATGTTGAAGCTTTCCCTCAATAAACTACTGATCTGATCTCGCTCCATACTGCCTCGTATCATTCCTTGATCAGTCTCCTCCGGGACCTACGGCCCTCAGCGGCCCCGATTCCTACAGCTGGTGACCCCGACGTGATCTACTCATGAGTAAGTGACCCCCAAGCGGTCTACTCAGAGAGACACACGGCCCGGTTCTGCGCTTGAACCGTGGCCAATCGTCCTGGAGGACAGCGCGGCAGCCCGGCCGGTAAACCAGCCGGTCGGGAGAATGGCCTACGCGGCGAGGCACTACCGAGAGGCTTCCTACAGTTTGCTCCCGGCTTTCGTGGCGGCTTGCAGGTTACAGAGAAAACGCGTTCCGCAGGGTCAGCTGTGAGAATCATCGCCAGAACCTATTACTTGCCCAAGACGCGTCGACCCGTCCCGAGGAGGAAACTTCGGAGGACCCTTCACAGGTAATATGGGGACCTGTCCTCAGCGACAGCGTCCGTCCGCTAGCCAAAAAACTCGTGAAGAAGAGTTTATAATCCTGGCCAGGGTATTTCAGTTAAAGTTCCACAGCAGAGAGCTACCGAGACTTTTGGCGTACCTAAGGGAACACTGCCTGCTTTACCCAGAAGTAGGTACGTTAACCCTTGAGCTCTGGGATCAGATAGGAGACTGCACTCAGCAACCCCCAAAAGCTCCAGGAGGCATAATTCGCACTTGGAACAAATGTAGGAAACTCTTAGAGGCGATAGAACCAGTCCGGGTAGAGGCCAAAGAACCCCCAGCGCCAGCCGAGCCAACGGCACCCACGGCGCTCTACCCATCACTCCAGTGTAGGCAGAGTAGCGTAGGGAACTTTCCCTCGGTGACAGCTGCAGATGTCACCGACGGAATGCAAGGAATGGGGAGCGCAGACGCTTCTCTGACAGTCTCAGGTTCCCTAGTTACCAAGAGTGCCCTTCAGCGCACAGTTGAGGAAGAACTGAAGAAGGGGGAGTTGCCAGCGGAAGAACTAGCTGGCAATTCGCCTAGAAATGGATGCCCTCACGGGGGCCCAGAAGATAGTTCATTCACCAGTCCCGTATAAGCTGCTCATGGCTATACGGAAGGCCATTTCAGAGACAGGGCTCCAAAGCCGATTTACAAGGGGCACGCTTCAGCAAGTGTGCGAGAACACCATGTTCATTCCTCATGACTGGAAAGCCGTCATGCGGATGATGCTCAACCCTAGCCAGTACTTGATTTGGGATAGTGAGTTTCGCCTTGAGGCTCAAACTAGGGCTGCCAGGATGGGAGGCGCAGTAATTCCTGACCAGTTATATGGTTCAGGAGCCTTCGAATCCGTTGATGCGCAGATCAACTTACCACTCGCCACTCTTCAGATGTCGGCAGAGGCTGCCTTTAGGGCTTTTTTCAAGGTCCCTGCGACCGGCAAGGCGGCTAAGAATTATACCGCAGTCAAGCAGGGAGCCCAAGAGCCCTACATGGATTTCATCAATCGCTTGGAGGAGGCGATCAGTAGGCAGATCGATAATGAGGAAGCCCAGCAAGAGCTCATGATGAAGCTAGCCAAGGACAATGCCAATTTAGACTGCCGTAAAATCTTGCAGTCCCTGGGCAATCGTCCTGACTTGACTCTCATGGACATGATTAGAGCTTGTGCCGACGTTGGCACAGAATCCTATAAAATGGGTTTGCTAGCGGCAGCGGTGCAAGGGGGTAGAAGACCTAAAGGAAAGACCCAAGGAGCATGTCACAATTGTGGCAAGGTCGGTCACTTCGCTAGGGAGTGCCGATCCAAGGGAGGCGGACAAAGTTCCGGCCGTTCCAAGGCTCCGAACACCCTGTGTCCAAAGTGCAAGAAAGGCTACCATTGGGCCAGAAACTGTCTGAGTTTGGGAAACCGGCGCACGGGCACGTCTCTGGCCCCGGTCCAAACAGAGACTTCCCAGATTCAGGGCTCGCCAGAGCTAGACTAAATTCAGGTCACATTTCAGGCACTGCGAAGGCGCAGGCCAGCCCCAAGGGTAGCACAGGGCTAGATTTGACTTGTCAGGCAGACGTTACATGCGACCTGCCAGGCACGGTCTATCTGGTGGACTCCCAGTACATGGGTCCACTACCCAAGGGCTTTATAGGTTTAGCTTTGCCCCGTAGTGTAGCAGGAGCACGCGGAATTCTTGTAATTCCAGGAGTCGTTGACTCCACTTTTTCAGGCGTTCTCCAAGTTCAGTTGTGGACTCACCTGCCCCAAACAATTCACAAAGGAGACACCCTAGCGCAACTGATCATGGTTCCTTGTCACTCGCCAGCAGGCAGCCAGGGAAGGCCCAGTGACAGCTTCGAGTCCCGGTCAGAGGACCGCTTGAGGGCCAGTGAGGCAGTACAAGGATACCAGGTCTTAGCGACAGTGGAAACCAACATTGAGTGGAAACAGTGCCCGGTTATTGAGGTATTTCTGAATAATAGATCATTCTCAGGCCTGTTAGATACCGGAGCAGATGTCAGCGTGATAAGCAGGGGCCAGTGGCCAAGGGAGTGGGCCATTGAGCCGGTCTCCGATGTGTGGGGGGTAGGCGGCATTCAGGAAGCGTTTAGGAGCCGAGAATGGGTGACAGTCACAATCCCAAGGGCTGACGGCATGGTGGTAATTCGGCCGCACATTCTTGACGTGCACATCAACCTTTGGGGGCGAGACATTTTACAGCAGTACGGTGCTACGCTTACCTTCGGGTAATGGCGTTGCCACTTAAGTGGCTCACCGATACACCGGTCTGGGTAGAACAATGGCCGGTAGTGGGAGAGAAGTTAGTTGCCCTTAAGCAGCTGGTTAGAGAACAGCTAGACGCAGGACACATAGAACGGTCCACTAGTCCATGGAATTCGCCAATTTTTGTCATAAAAAAGAAGTCGGGGAAGTGGCGACTCCTCCACGATCTCAGAGAGATCAATAAATGCATACAGCCAATGGGTCCGCTCCAATGTGGCATCCCAAATCCTAATATGATTCCCGAGGGGTGGGAGATCCTAGTTGTAGATCTCAAGGATTGTTTTTATACGATCCCCTTAGACCCCAGGGACCGGGAAAGGTTCGCCTTTACGGTGCCGGTTGTGAACCACAGTGAGCCTACGCAGCGTTACGCGTGGAAATTTTTGCCACGGGGCATGCTCAATTCGCCGACCCTGTGCCAAATTTATGTTCACAACGCACTGGCAAAGTTTTGAAACCTTTACCCTAAAGCGATAGTTTGCCATTTCATGGACGACATCTTGGTCGCGGTGCCGCAACTCAGCAGCGAAATGTTTTCTGACCTCCAGGCCAGCCTGGGGGACAAGGGTTTACTCATTGCCCCGGAGAAAGTGCAGAGAACCGAGCCCTTCTCATACTTGGGTCATCGGCTTCTCCACTCTTTCGCAGCACCAGTTTTGCCTCAGATCAATTTACAGGACTCAATCACCCTTGTCAAATTGCAGCAAGTTCTGGGGAATATTAATTGGGCCAGACCGTATTTCCGATTGGATACGGATCTTTTGAAACCACTCTTCTCGCTGCTAACTTTAGGTAAGCAGCCGGCAGACCGGATACACATTTCTCGAGAAGCGCGCTTGGCTCTACAGAAAGTCAACCAGGTTCTCAGCCAGAGGTGGGTAGATAGGATCACCCCAGGGCCATATGCTCCGATCCTGAACTTGTACATCGTAAAGGCAGGATCCATGTTCACCGGAGCTCTAGGAGTAGACTCCGAGAAAGGAGCGAGTATCGTGGAATGGGTGTACTTGCCGAACACCTCTTCCCGGAACATCGTTCCTCTCCAAGAGCTGGTTTCTGCGGTGGTCTACCGCGGAAGGCTGAGAGCTAGGGACATCTCAGGGCACGATTTGGCCAAAATTGTAGTTCCATTCACCAAGGAACAAATCCAGCAATTGATGCAGCTCGGTGACTCGCTTCCAATTGCTTTGGAAGGATTCACCGGATGCTTGGCATACCACTTGCCAAAAGACCCCAGACTCGTTTCACTTCAAACGCAGGCAGTCAGCTTGTTCAAATTGCTCTCGCTGGTTCCGCTCCAGGGAGCCAGGACAGTTTTTACTGATGGTGGTCGCACATATGGTGTCTTGACTTGGCAGGAGGGCCAGGCTTGGCCCACGCTGTTAACTCTTCCACAGAAGTCCGCGCAGCGGGCAGAGTTGGCAGCGGTGAACCTTGCCTTGCGCACCTTCGCCAAGGAACATTTAAACATCATTACAGACAGTCAGTATGTCAGGAATCTGCTTCACAGTCTACCGGGAGCATACATCACTCCCGCGATAGACAAGAATTTGCTTAGTCTGTTTCTCACTGCTCAATTTCATTTGCGAAATCGCACGGAGCCGCTCTATATTGCCCACATCCGCAGTCATCAAGACCTGCTGGGTCCGATTTCCACGGGCAATAGCAGAGCGGACGCGGCGGCAAAGGAAGTTCAGCAACGTTCGGTTTTAGGTGTTTTTACTACTCCAATTCAGAGTCATGCATTTTTTCACCAAAATGCCAAAGCGCTAGCCAGACAGTTCAATCTGCCACTTTCTCAAGCCCAAGGCATAGTCCGCTCTTGCCAGCATTGTGCAGGGGCACCGGGGGGGCCCTCGTGGGGGGTCAACCCACGAGGGACAGAGGCTAACCAAGTGTGGCAGATGGATGTCACGCATGTTCCGCAGTTTGGCAGATGGCAGTACATGCACATTTGCATTGACACTTTTTCACAATTCGTTTGGGCGACGGCGCAGAAAGGGGAGACTGCCTCCCACATGGAGCAGCACCTCCTTTCCTGCATCGTGGCAATGGGCAAGTCGCGGCAAATTAAAACCGATAACGCTCCGTCCTACAGCTCCAGGCAGCTGGCCGCCTTCATGGCCACCTGGGATATAAAGCATACTTTTGGCGTTCCTTACAATCCGCAGGGGCAAGCGATTGTGGAACGGGTCAATCGGACGCTCAAGTCCTATATTGACAAACAAACAGAAAGGGGGGAGCCACCAGCCCTCCCCAAGTCACAGGGCCAGGCACAGCATTGTCTGAATAAGGTATTGTTCACTTACAATCACCTTAATGTTTTTTCGGATTGCACGCCGCAGGAGAAGCACTTCCGCCGCTTGGAAGCTCTCCCGCGACCGATGGTCCGATACCGGGTGCCACCGGACCCTTCTTGGAGGGGCCCAGCGCCACTCATAACCTGGGGAGAGGGTATGCTGCAGTTATGTCTCCTACAGGTGTCGTTTGGATTCCAGCTTGGTGTGTCAAGCCTCACTTGGAACCACATGGCATGGACCCAGACCGACCCGAGTCCGATCCTGGAGATGGAGGACCTCACTCTGACCGACAAGACCCGCCAGAGGAGACGGCCACCGACGGTGCCGAAGATCACCTGGGGGATGGTCAAGGTCCTTTGCAGTGAGGCCGAGGACGCCCTCCGACACGAGGAGAAGGAACCGACACTGGAGAACCTCACGGCTGCAGTCTTCGCCCGGATTCACACCAACACCATGGCAGTCACCATCATCCTGATCCTCTCCCTGTTTTGCGGGGGAGGCGTTCAGGCTACCTTGTTGAAAGCCAATGATTTGGTGCCCGGCGGAGACCTTTCTGCCAGGATGCAGTACAACATTTGGGAAAGGTTGGCGGGCCTCGTCAACCAGTCCGATTTTTGCCTGAGACAGTACATTGGTTCTGCCTCAATCTTGAGCACCTGCCTCATCCCAGTGTGCCACTCTCCAGGCGCATACCCCAGGGATGGGGATTGGCTCGTGGACGGATTTTCAGCCCATACAACCCAGCGGCTGCCGCAGAATACGCCTGTTGGGAGATGCGGCTCACCATGAATTTGCCGGCTGATGCAGCCACTCTCCACACGCCTCGAGTGGCAGTCAGCCCGAACACTACTTGTGCTCGAATGACCGGCTGCTCCTCAGTCGGTCGAACCCAGCGCCGCTGCCTCTACGTCGGCAGTGGCAATTGGACTTGCAATAACCCTGTGAAACGTGGTTCAATGTATGCTCATGTTACGTTACCATCTGGTTGGTTCTTTACATGTAATCAGTACACGTGGAACTATATTCCTGCAAATGTATCAGATGCTACTTGTTGCATTAGTCGTTTGACACTGTTACTCCCCACTAAGGATATGGTTACCCCAAGCACAAATGTTACAAATGTTTCCGCACCCATACGTCACACTCGCACCACCCAGTTAGACAGCTCATGTGAGAGCAGCTTTAGAGTTATGAGTCCAGCCGAATACGTCTTGTTGGCGGTCAGCATAATCGGCGTGCCAGGCTTAGCCGTCGGCAACGCTCGGAGGATTAGTCGGTTGGCTTGCGGTCTAGCCAAAGCCATCAACCATACCTCCTCGGCGATAGCGCTGCTCAACCAGGAGCAGGCAGAGCTTCGCCATGCCATACTTGACAATAGAGCGGCTATAGACTACCTCTTATTGCTTCACCATTTGGGTTGCGAATCCTTCCATGGTATGTGTTGCTTCAATCTTACTGACAACTCCCGCAAGGTACAGAGTCAGCTCACGGCCCTCCACACCATAGTCGAGGACATAAGGGAAGGTTCTGCATGGGGAACTTGGTGGAGTTCATTGTGGAATTGGATGTGGTCGTGGATCCCGTGGGGGTGGCTCCAGACGGTACTCAAGGTGGTTGTGGGGGTGATCATACTAGGCATTGCGTTATGCTGCTTTGCACAATGTATTCCCTCACTGGTCTCGAAGTGCCGCCCCAAGAAGAAACCCTGAAACGCCATTCCCGCTCAGCAGCTGATGCCCCTCTTACGCAGAGTCACCGGTCAGGTCCTTAAATGAAAATTAAAGGGGAGATGTGGATTCCCCGTGCCCGGTGGGCATGGAACGGCCCGCGCAGAGGCCACTTCGGGAGAACGCTCCTTGAGCCGTGGGCTCTGCGGGCAGAGAAATTAAGGGGGGTGGATAAATGATAGGGTTTGATTCACCCAATTCCTTGACCTGGCCAGCGGATCTGCTGAGAGAGCAGATACCTAACTCTGTTACCCATTAGAGTAATCACTCATCTCCGAGTCTCAGTCTAATCTCAGGCACAAATAGAAGCCATGTTTACCCCTGCCTAATCCTTGGACAATGGTGTTTTCCCATGTCAATGTTTATCCCAGTTAATTAACTTCCCCCAGAGAGATTCCCAATTAACCCGAGTAAACAGGTGATGTGATTTCTGTCAGAGGACGGTTTTGCCACCGTTGCGCTTTTCCCTCTATATATGTTGAAGCTTTCCCTCAATAAACTACTGATCTGATCTCGCTCCATACTGCCTCGTATCGTTCCTTGATCAGTCTCCTCCAGGACCTACGGCCCTCAGCGGCCCCGATTCCTACAGACTGGGATCTGTTCCTCAATCCCCTGGAAGTTCTCATCTGCTATGAATAAATTTTACATCTTTCTGTCCCACTCTCACAAGGCTTTCAAAGAATTTATGGTAGCATGAGAATACCTTGCTTTTTTCTTCCTGTTTCACACATCTAAAGTAGAATCTAAATGTTTCCTGATTGCAAGAAATCACTTTAAAGGGAAACATTACCACATGATAACTTTTCCTGGCTGGTGTAATGACAAACCACCACTAAGATTATTTTATAATACATTCAGGAATGG
This sequence comes from Bradypodion ventrale, assembly GCA_035047345.1. Lineage (NCBI taxonomy): Eukaryota > Metazoa > Chordata > Lepidosauria > Squamata > Chamaeleonidae > Bradypodion > Bradypodion ventrale. Next base: position 71,413,773 of record JAWDJE010000005.1, on the reverse strand, counting down.
TCTCTCTGTCTCTCTCACACACACCCTTATTATGAAAGTAGGTGCAAATCCTCTCACCAACATTTCCTTCCTCTTTAGAAAGAAAAGTCAAAATGAATGTATCTTATATTACATTGTATAATGGTGGTTAGATAAAACTCAGTCGAAATATTTGATACACTATTAATAGTTATATAGACGTGTGGTGTGTGCATGGCTAACAAAGAGCATGATTAGCTATCCTAAAGCTATTCTCCAGCAACTAATTGTTGAGAATCAGTGGTTGTAATTTGAGGCACAATGGACTAGATATTACTTTCTTTATATAAATACATTCCCAGTTGTGTATGTTCCTCCACCTCGATTTTGAACATCTGATCTGACCTTTAATAGCTACAACAGCTGTTTAAAAGGCATCCCATACTTAACATTACCATTATCTATAAACACTTTTTGTATAGAAACAATTGAGTGGATTTGGGATTTGTGGCAGCATTTGGCACATTCTAAGTAATATTTCAATGGCTGTATGTCCAATTAAAATGAGCAGCATTTTAATCTAATGAATCATATTACCTGAAGCCTTGGTGCTTCATGTATTTTTATAAGCTATTCACTACATTGCAATGAAAGCTTTTCCCATCTGTAGAGCAATATCTGATTTCATGATCCTGATTTAATGTATGATTTAAGTGCCATGTGTTTCACAGTTCATAATTGTTTATTATAAACAAAACAAACCAGCATAATTTGATGCACTGTAACACTTAGGAGAAATGAGTATTTCAAATACAAAAGAGTTATGAATATGCTGATACTTCTTAATTCAAATTTGAGTCACACTAGAGGGTTAAATAAACTTCTTTTCAGCAGTGAGGTAAATTTAAGCACATTGCTGAAATGCTTTGGATTTACATTAATATGTGCAATGCTGAACAGCCCTTGAGTAATTGAGTAATATGAAATCACCCTCACTTCATCTGTCATGTCCACTGTCTTACACTCTTGCTCAGTGTATGCCATCTAAAGCAAATGGACTAATCTCTGTTTTAATTTAATAACATCCAGGGACCCCAAGTTGGGAACCCTTGAGCTAAATCCACAATGAAAAGAGACCTTATGTTCAGATGTTTGCATTTGAAATGTTGTTGCAATTGCTGTTAAACTGTATCTGATCAAGGGAAGAAACATTTTAAAGATCAAAGACCTGTTTTCATGTAATTTTGAAACCAAGTATGCTTCCAAGGTCATATCAAACCATACTTTGCAAAAAAATAAAATATAAAAATCAGAGCCAGCATTGATGATTTTCCAGGCTAGACCCAAAATAAGGACTTTTTAATGAGGAAACAAAGTTGACAGGAGCATGACAAAATTGTAAAAGAAACCAGATGTAGTTTGCTCTTCTCTAAATAGTGTGAATTCTTTCCATAGTGGGGAAGCTTCATTTTGAAAAGTTTACTTTGTGCATGTCTCTTTTTTTCATTTGTTACTGACAATACCTGCTCATAAGCAATATCATTTTCCAGACTGAAAATGAGGGGATGGGCAACCACGATTAGTCTCCCTTGAATCATGAGATTTGACCTTATTCTCTTTGATTAGCATAGACACTTCTTTTATATTACTAGCATTTTTTGCCCAGCCTTGCCGGGCAGGTTTTGGGGGTGTTTTTATGTTTTGGGGTACTTTTATTTGGCCAAAGACACAGCAAGGCTGACAGGCAGGGATCTGCCAGGGTAGGCTTCTCCCCTGATGGATTTCTGCCTCTCGCTCTTGCCATTCTCCTTCCGCTGTTTCGAAAACAGCCCTCAAAACAATGGAGGGAGAATGTCTAGGGCGAGAGGCAGGAATCCGTCGGGGGAGGAGCCTACCCTGGCAGATTCCTGCCTGGCGTCTTCTCCTGGAGGGAAGCTGCTCATTTTCATTGGTGGGCGGGGTCCAAAGGTTTTGGCCCCCGCCCTCTGTGGAAGGCGATGGCTTCCCTCTGGGAGACAAAGGTCAAGAAGAGAGCACCATTCTCAGCCTTTGTCTCCCAGAGGGAAGCGGTTCATTTTCCTCGGTGGGAAGGGGCCTAAGCTTTCGGCCCCTGCCTTCCGTGGAAGGCGATGGTTTCCTGCCGGGAGACGAAGGCTGAGAACAGAGCACCATTCTCGGCCTTCATCTTCCTGAGGGAAGCGGTTCGTTTCTCCGCTACCCCACTGAAGGCATGCGGGGAGAAGATGGGCTCCCCCTCTTCTCCCCAGTACCATGCTGAAGCCGCGGCAAGGCTGGCGCCGGCCTTCATCGCTGGGGTAGCAGGGAGAAGAGGGGCTCTCCCTCCTCCCAGCAACCCCGCCAAAGCCGCGGCAAGGCCGGTGCCGGCTTTTGTCCCCTGGGCTGCGTGGATGGCTTCCCTCTGGGAGATGAAGGCCGAGAACGGAGTGCCATTCTCGGCCTTCGTCTCCCAGAGGGAAGTGGTTCACGCATTGGCTGTTTTTTTTTTTACACACGTGTCAGCTGCCCCACCTCCTCCACACTTGTTTTTTTATATATATTTTTATTAAATTTTGCAAAGAATAAACATATAAAACAATGCATACACAAAAATATAAAATGAACAATACATAGATACAAAAAAAGAAGAAAAACGTGTAAAAGACATATAACCTCATCCAACAATTATTATCCACGTTATAATGATACAATGTTCTTTTTCATTGGGGAAGGAAAATAAAGATAGAAAAAGAGATATTTTTTAATAAGCTCGACCTTGTTATATTAACTTCCCCATTTTTAAAATAATATATTCTAAACTTTATACAATATATCTATAATACTTGAAGCATACATCTTTTATAACAAAAAATACCGTAATTAACTCCACCCTGTGATATATACAAAGCCCTGGGGGGGATGCGGCACATCACAGACATAATTTATTTCATCCAAAATTTCCTTTGATCTGGTACTGGATGACTGCCATCTCCTTTTGTAAGCGCATACTCCACAAACGGTTTCCAGATTTTCCAACATCTATTTTCTTTAAATAACCCTTTCTTTTCCTTCATTTCCCATGTTAATTTATCATTGAGAGCCAATTGCCACATTTCTTTTTACCATTCCTCCAACTTAATGCTCACATTTTTCTTCCACTTCCTTATTGCTCACATGATTCTTCTCTTCCATATTGATTTCCAATTTATACCTAAAATTTTTGTATTTAGATCTTGCTCCCACTTTATTCTTAATTTATCTTGTGCATCATCTTCAATGTTTAATAATTTATAGATCTTACTTACCAAACCCTTCACCCCTATTTCTCCTTTTCTAACCTTCCATAGTATTTCTTCAAATACCATCTTGTTCAAACCTGGCTCCCTCAGATATTTTCCATTCCATTGATTCACAGTTGCAATCTGCAACCAATTCAATCTCAATTCTACAAATAATTCCTTCCTTTTAAATTCATCAGTGCATACTCTTATCCAATCTCTCAGCAGAAGCAAATCATTTTTATTTAACACATCTCTCACTCTCTTATCAATTTTAATTGGAAAGTTTGTCATCTCCTCTAATTCAATAATTGGAGATACATCCAGAGCCAATATTTTTTCACCTTTTTCCAAACTTCCCACATTGACTTTAACATTTTATTTCCAATACGAATTTTCCCTACATCCTTATCAAGAAATGCTGCTTTACCTATTTGACCTGATTCTTCTATCTCTATATCCTCCCAAATCACCTTTTATTTCATCAAAAATTTCACAATATTTTTAATATGAAATGCCCTATAATAATTTTTAAGGTCTGGGATTCCTAAACCACCCTGACTTTGAGGAAGATACCACAGACTTTTTGGGATCCTAGATCTAATCCCCCCATTACAATAATCATTTAGCAAATTCTGCACTTTCTTAATCTCTTTATCTGTAATTTGGATTGGTAGGACGTCAAATAAAAAATTTATTTTCGGTAACAACATCATTTTACATAGAGCGACCCTACCAAACCATGACAAATTCAGTTTCTTATATTGCTGATTTTTTTCTTTAATCCATGTCCTTTGTTTATCATAATTCAATTTCTTAATATTTTCCCACTTGTCCATGATATTAACACCCAAATATCTCAAACTTTCTTTAATTTGAATTTCGTATTTATCCAAAATTCTTTGTTGCTCCAATTTATCTACACAATGCATAATCATTTCAGATTTTTCCCAATTAATCCTTAATCCTATAATTTCCTCAAAATCTTTCAAATGTACCTGAATTCTTTCTAATGCCTTCCTTGGGTCCTTTATAATTACCAGTGTATCATCTGCATATAATCTTATTTTATTGCCTAGAATTCCCTCAATACTTGTGTCTTTTCTAATAAGATTTGCCAATATCTCCATTGCCATTATAAATAATATTGGGGATAACGGGCATCCTTGTCTAGTGCCAGCTTCCAACTTTATATCTTCTGTGTATACACTATTCATCTTAACACTTGCACTCCCCTGTTTATATAATTGTTCTATAATTTTTAAAACCTTTCTACGAATCCATATCCTGCTACTATTTCATTAATAGTTATCCATTGAAGCAAGTCAAATGCCTTAAATATATCTAATGGTAGTAAACCAGCCTTGATCTTTTTTTGAACAATGTTATCCACCAAATCTAAAACCCTCCTTGTTAAATCCAACATGTGTCTTCCCTTTAAAAAACCAGCTTGATCGGTACCTATATAATTCCCCATAAAGCTATTCAACCTATTTGCCAATATTGACGTAAAAATATTTGCATCCTGATTAATTAAGGATATGGGTCTATATGATTCTATTTTTTCTAAATCTTTCCCAGGTTTAGGAATTAATACTATTATTTATCTATACCATGGAGTTGGAATTTGTCCACCATCTAACAAATAATTAAACAATTTTATCAATCTCGGAATCACGATATCTGAAAATTCCTTATAAAATTCTGCTGACAGAACATCCTCTCCTGGTGACTTATCATTTTTAAGTTTTACAATAACATCTCTTATTTCCTTTCCTGTTATTTTCTCTTCCATTTTCTCCTTGTGTTCTTTACTTACTTTAAGTCCAATATAATTCCCCAAAAAAACCCTTAATTTATTTAAATTTTCCCAATTGCCTCCCTAAACCTGTGACTGCCATGTCCCTCCAAGGGCGTGCACAAACCCAATCCAAAATATCCCAAACTATAACATATCCACATTAACATAAAAACACAAAGAAAATCTTTTTTTTAACAAAATCATTATCTACTCTCCCCACTTACTACTAGAAGTGGCCTCTGGAAAACAAAGGGGGGAGAGTGGGAAAGCGCATCAAAAGTGGCGTAATCAGTAAGGACTCCCCACAGATACAATCTAATTTATGATCCACCTTCAGCACCCCTGGGCATATTGTCTTCTTCTTCATCCATATTTCTTCCAAAATGCAACCCTCTGGAAATTATCAGTTCCTCCTTTAGTGCCTCCCATTCCTTAGTACTGTTCTCCAGTAGCTTTGCCTCTACCAAAATGTCCAAATCATAAATACCCTCTCTCATTAAAAATCTTCTCCCCAAATACCAAAAAATTAGTTGCCTTGGAAACTTCCAATTATACTTAATGCCCTTGCCAATCAAAAATTTTGTCACCGGTTTAATCACTTGTCACCACATTCTCTACTCCACGGCAATGTCGTTGTAAATCTCGACATCAGCGCCATCTATCTTCAAAGCCGTTGGCCCAGCTTGTTTAATATGCATCATTAGTCTTGTCTTATCTGCCACATTTGCAAACTTCACCAATACATTCCTAGGACCAGCTCTATCCCTCTTCTGTCCAAGACGATATATGCTTACAATTTCCTCGGGAACAAAGCTGTATTCCATCTCAAGAGCATTTAACCACCCCAACAATCTATCTTTTAGTGAATCTGGTGTCTTCTCAGGGAAATTTTGAATTACGATATTTGGGCGTCTTAGCTGTTCTTCCAACATTTTGATTCTTTTTTCCAATGATCCTACCTTAAGATCCTGCTCCTTATCTTTTTCTTTCATCTTTTTCATTTCCCCTTTAAGTTCGCTCTGCTCTCTTTTAATTTCATCCTGCTCTTTTTTTCAATTCAGCCTGTCCTTTCTTTAATTCATCAAATCCTTTGTTAGAACCTCTCGACATATCTGTGATCTTGTCTTGTAAATTTGATTGTCCTGCAGTCAATTTGGCTTCCCTCTTTTCAAAACATTCAAACATCCTTTCAAAATCACTCTTGGGACCCGACACTTGTGTTTTCATAGTTGATACAGCAGTTGCTCCTATCCCTGATGCCACTTTCACCGCAGCAGGAATTGAGGTTAATGGTGTTGTTGATGCTGATGTAACTTTCAACACTGCTGCGGTTGGTATTTTTGGTGAGGTTGTTGTTGTTAATATCTTCGGTGTTACTACTGTAGGTATTTTCGATGCTGGTGTTATAATCATTGTTATTGGTGATGATGTAATTGCAGTTGTTACTACTGTTGAAGCTACAGTTGTTATTGTTGTTGCTATTGGGGCCATAGCAGATGATTTGGCAATAGTTACAGCTGCTGTTGTTGCTGCTGTTGTAGTCATCATTGCCATTGTTGTTGAAGCTATTGCTGTTGTTTTAGGAGTGGGCCCCTTGTTGTTGTTTTTGCTGTTGTTGCTGTAATATTTTCCTGACTCTCTCTTGTTCTTCCGCGTTAATCACCTCCTGCTTTAAAGTCTTCTTCATTACGTCACTCTCCACCTCTAACCGAACAAGTCTTCGATAACTCCTGTCAGATGACATTTCTCTATCTCTCAACCAACCTGGTTTCTTTTACTTTTCTTTACCTCTTCCCTGGCGACTCATCCACTTACACTTCCAATTACAGATCATAAACAGTATGTATCATATGCTTTAAAAACTCAATTCAAATATACCCACATTCATTAAGAATCAGTATATATGTATATATACGTATACACACCCATATACCTATACACACACAGATATACGCACAGATAAAGAATAAAATTTATCTCATCAAATTATGTTCAGAAACCTCACAACCTTAAAATTTTGTTGTTGTTGTTGTTGTTGTTTTTATAAAATTTAAATTTCAGTATTTTATACTGAAAAAATAAAAACACATAAAAACCAATATGCATTAAAATCACAACTAATTCAATTACATCTTTAAAAAAATGAGAATTAAAACAATAATATAAAAATAGCAAAGAAAACTATTTTTATATTATTGTTTTAATTCTCATTTTTTTTAAAGATGCAATTGAATTAGTTGTGATTTTAATGCATATTGGTTTTTATGTGTTTTATTTTTTCCCCAATATAAAATACTGAAATTTAAATTTTATAAAAACAACAACATCAACAAAAACGGGAACTGCAGTGGCTCAAGTCGCTAAGACGCTGACTGGGAAGCGGAAGGTCAGCAGTTCGATTCCTGAGTACTGCAGGACGGAAATGAGCTCCCGTCTTCATCCCAGCTCCTGCCAACCTAGCAGTTCGAAAGCAAAAAATTGCAAGTAGATAAATAGGGACGACTTCGGTGGGAAGGTAACAGCGTTCCGTGCGCTCCGGTGTCTAGTCATGCCTGCCACATGACCACGGAAACGTCTGCAGAAGCAGACAGCGCTGGCTCTTCGGCTTAGAAACAGAGATGAGCACTGCACCCTAGAGTCGGATACGACTGGCTTTCGAGCAAGGGAAACCTTTACCTTTACCTTTAGCAAAGAAAACAAAACACAATAAGATAAAATGAAAAAGGAAAAGGAAAGAAAGAAAAAGAAAAGAGAAAGAAAAGAGAAAAAGGACTGGTTTAAAAGCCTTTGGAATAGATCTTCAATAGGATTTCAAAATAATCACTGTCTATTCTGTGTTGTCTTTACGACCTTAAAATTGAATTGGGCGTGGAAGAGTGTCTGGAAAAGAAGGGTAAGCAATGTTAAAAATAACGACGCCAGGGTCTTAAATCGGCATCATGTCCATCATAAAAATGCCACACAGTAAAAGTCAGTACTGTAAATTCAGGTCAGAGAAAAAACAAAAAGAGTCATATTCTCCTTATCCAGAGAAACAAAGTTGGCACTACAGCAACCATGTAGTAATTTTGTATCAAGTAATCTGGGGTCTCTTTAAAACTTTTCTTGTATGTAAAAAACCATAGGGTAGTAACCAAACAATGTCCACAAAGGGGGGGGGAGGGAAAAAGAAAGGAGCCACTTGATGATGCAAAAATATAAATGTTATTTCACCTCCAGTTATTCAAAATGAAAAGCTGACTGGGCTTCCATTCTCATGGCAACAATTGTATATCCAACATCGACTTTGCAGCCCCACAGAACATCGCGTAGCACTGCTCAAAGTCAGTTAGGCCCCGATGGGGCCAACTGAGGCTTGCTTCCACTCCCCCCCCCATCTAGCCCCCCCCCCGGACTTACCCCAGCAGCTCTGCTTGCCCGCTTCTTTAGTTGCTGCTTGTCAATTTAGCCTCCCATCTCCTCTTTCTCCTCCACTCCAACTCTCCACAAAGGGATTTTCTGCCAATCCCGGACTCCTCTCCCCACTCACGGCACAGTCTCGACCAAGCCCATTCTCTCCTTCTCGAAACTCACAATTTCCTCTCTCTCGATCTCCCCTCGACTTAGAAAAATAAACGGGCCAGAGCAAGTCAAGGAAAGCACTTCAAAAAGAAAACAGGCGAAACCCAGCAATTCACTCCTCCGGTCACTTCCAAAAATCAGTCCTGGAGTCCGCTCTGTCCTCCTGTGCCACCGGAAACCAAAGAGTAACTTTTCCTCGGGTAAAGCTCGCCCGAGCCGCCACCAGTCCAACATTTTGATAGGAGACACAATAAATTTAATTTTTAGGTGATTCTTAATGCTATATTTCCATTCTTAACCATATTAAACAGCCCTCCTTTGAAGAACTGAGAGGAATCGCAGCTGGTCAGCCCGCCATATTGGAATGTCCCCCTCCTCCACACTTGTGCCCTTCAGCCTGAGTGGCTGAGGGGTTGCATGGCACAGAGGACACTGGGAAGCATATGTTTTTTTTGTTTGGGTTCATGGGGCATTGGCCCCACTCTCAGCTTCCGGACCCTTGTGGCGATGCTCGCAGGGTCAAAAGGTAAGTGTGGGTGGCTCGGTACAGGATGGTTGGGATGGGTGTGGCCACGCTTGCCGGACACGCATGGCCTATGCACCATTTTATAGGTAAAGATTCCTTGTGCTAGAAAAAGGCAGTTGGAAAAAACACATGTGGCCTTTGTCTCTACTATCAAGTCACCGGACTAGTGTTAGGCTTCTTATTTGGTTCCCCGCCGTGAATCATTTTTGATATTTGTATTTTATTATGTGATTTATTCTGTGATTTTATTCTGTGTTTTTAATGTGCTGTTGTTAGCTGCCCAGAGTGAAGGTGACCCACTTATTATTATTATTATTATTATTATTATTATTATTATTATTATTATTATTATTATTATTATTATTATTATTATTATTATTATTATTATTATTATTATCATCATCATCATCATCATCATCATCATCATCATCATCATCATCATCATCATCATCACCACCACCACCACCACCACCACCACCACCAAGTAAATTACACAATCATCATTGTATAGACCACATCAGCAATCAAAGTAGACACACAAATTTTATGTGAAGTCTTCATCTCTAAAAGCTGTGATGCATCTTTTCTGTGCACAGCAGAGCAGTGTAAAAGTAAAAGTTTCCCTTCAGATATAGAACAAGGACCATATGTTCTGTTAGATTTCAATGCTCTTCAGAGGTAAGTTAAAATTTAAGGGAGTGAATTGCAGCTGGCAACTGCAGTGGGGAGATTCCCACAAGAACCATACTCAAAGCTTTTTTCTCCTTTCTGATGCTCCTTGGCTTTGTGCTTTGTCAGCTAATTTGTCTATGGAGGCTAAACTATTGATAACATTCTTTGTATATCAGTGAAAATAGGAATTAAAAATATTCATCCTGCTTTACACAGTTGGATTTAGCACATAAAGGGATCAGGGTGGGGTGGGGAGTAGATAAGTAAATATGGTTCAAAGGAAAGGGAGGCAGGCAGGCTGAACAAACCAAAGACTGAAGTGTGTCTTTAGTCATTTTGGAATATTTGTAAACGTCAAAACTGTGAAAGCTAGAAATGATGGAGGGTGCAAAAATTTTTATTGGTGCCTGAAGATCACCTGATATGTCAGCCTCAAAAACGGATACAGTTTCAGGATGGAATACATATATTCACAGACTTCTCTTGTATAATTTGATCCCACAAGAAGCTGGAGTTTTTACATTAGGGTATGTAACTTGTGACCCTTAGTTACTGTAGAACTCGGTATACATTATCTCTCACTATTTGCAATCTGTCTAGGGCTGGTGCGACTTTCCTACCTCTGCATTAGAGCCTTTTTCAGCACCCAAGACCTGAAGTACTGTTCAAATATAGTGAGAGTGCAAAAATATCTATATTGTATGGCTGAGTAATGTATTTATTCACAGTTCTTAATACATACAGTTGTTTCCTATCAGTAGATGCATCTTCAGTGCCTCCAGTTATGTTTGAAAGAATGAAAAAATCACAAGAACAGAGAGGATAATGTGAACAGCAAATATAAAGATGCAAGAGAGGATATGCATAGATGTGGGCCACTTGCTCCATGTGAATTTAGTCTGAATGGACAATGGTGTCTCAATCAGTTGGTTTTTTTGAATATTGTGCTTGGAACTAGAGAAATCCATTGACTGAGCTGAAAGGAAGCACCTGCTACTTCAACCACAGATATTTGGCTTGTCCACAGAACAAGTTGAAATTACTGTATTTGCCGGTTTATAACATGCATTTTTAAGGAAACAATAATTTTCTTCATTTTAACTACAGGAGGCAGGAAGGAAGGGATTGACCAAGCAAGAGAGCTCCTTGGAAGCCTCTTGCCCAGCTGATCTCACTGCCGCTAGCCATCAGGAGGTGGGGACGAAAAGCGGGTAAGTTTGCTCCTTGGCCAGCGAACTTGCTCAGGTGAGACCTCCCTTCCCTGCTTGCCTTCCTTTCTGTGGCTGGTGGGAGACTAAGGTGAATGGTTTCAGCACAGAGGAAGACCCGTCCCTTCCACCCCTTTCTACGGACAGAGTTGTTACCTCACCCAGCTGAGCAGCGGGTAAAGGATTGTTCTTCCCCATGGATCCTACCATGGGGCTTTTTAGTGTATGGGGACCAAAGACAATGAAACAGCAGAAGGGTTGGCTTAACACAGGTTTATTGCATGATGATCCGGAGGAACATGAGGTAATGGCGGATGGGTAGCTCAATATATACAGTGGCTATTTATTTATTTATTCAATTTATATCCCGCCCACTCAACACAAGGCCGACTCTGGGCGGCTAACAACATAAAAAGTAACCCCAGGGCAACCCAAGGAGTTTACAGACAATATTAATAATCCTAAAAACAGTTAAAACAGTAAAAAAGTTAAGACTACCCACCCCCTAAAAAGCAGGGGCTGCAGGATCGAAAAGGCACCATGGGGAAGAGTTCCTCTACACCAACCACCCCATGGTGGTTACCCTTCCACCTGCACCCCACACTTGACCTGCCAGCCAGGTTTTAAGATCCCTTCTGAAAGGCAGCAACTCCGTCCGAAGACGTAATTCTGTTGGCAGGAGGTTCCAGAGGGCCGGTGCAGACACGGAGAAGGCTCTCCTCCTTGTGCCAGAGAGGCGAGCCCCTCTGGCTGATGGAACAATTAGAGAGCCCCTCCGGTCCGCTCTGGTTGGACGGACAGACGTCCTCAGGGCGATGCGGTCTCTTAGGTAACCTGGCCCACTACCATATAGGGCTTTAAAGGTCAAAACCAGCACCTTGAATTGCACCCGGAGACATACTGGCAACCAGTGCAGCTCCCGGAGCAGTGGCGAAGCATGAGCATAACGCCCACACCCCATCACCACCCGGGCAGCCGCATTTTGGACCAGCTGTAGCCTCCGAATGGTCGTCAAGGGCAGCCCCATGTAGAGCGCATTGCAATAGTCTAGTCTGGAGGTAACCAGAGCATGGGTGACCATGAGCAAGGAGTCCCGGTCCAGGAGTGGGCGCAACTGGCGAATCACCCGAAGTTGGGCGAAAGCCCTCCTGGTCACAGCCGCCACCTGTTCTTCTAGCAGTAGCCGTGAATCCAGGAGGACCCCCAAGTTGCGCACCGGGTCTGTCTGGGGCAAAATAGCCCCATCCAGAACCAACGATGGTAACTCCCGGATTAACGCAGGACCCCCTATCCATAGCCACTCAGTATTGCTGGGATTCAGTTGTAGCCCGTTAGCCCCCATCCAGACCCCCACAGCTTCCAGGCATCTGGAAAGGACTTTGACGGCATCACTGGGGTCCCCATGGGCCGAGATGTACAACTGAGTGTCATCCGCGTACTGATGGTACCGCACCCCATGGGAACGAATGATCTCACCCAGCGGTTTCATGTAGATGTTAAATAGGAGAGGAGAGAGCACCGAGCCCTGAGGAACCCCCCATTTGAGGGGCCTAGGACTGGACCTCTCACTCTCCAACCACACCGACTGGGACCGACCCCTCAGAAATGAGGAAAACCAGGACCACACAGTACCCTGGATTCCCAAACCTCGGAGCCGTTCCAGAAGGATACCGTGGTCAACGGTATCGAAAGCCGCTGAGAGGTCAAGAAGAGCAAGGACGGATGGATGACCACCGTCCCGCTCCCGCCAGAGATCATCCATCAGTGCGACCAATGCCGTCTCGGTACCATATCCAGGCCTGAATCCTGACTGAAAAGGGGCCAGATAATCCGCTTCATCCAGTACCCCCTGCAGCCGACACGCCACTGCCTTCTCCAACACCTTCCCTAAAAAGGGGAGGTTTGAGACAGGCCTATAGTTAGTTAGGACAGCTGGGTCGAGGGAAGATTTCTTCAGGAGGGGGCGCACCAAAGCATGTTTTAAAGGTGCAGGAAACACCCCCTCCCGCAATGATGCATTGATCACAGCCCCAACCCAGCCACCTGTCACTGCCTTGGAGGTTTTCACCAACCAGGTGGGACAGGGGTCCAAAGGGCAGGCAGTGGCGCGCACAGCTGCAAGGAGCCTGTCCACTTCATCAGGGGCAACTGGATCAAACCGGTCCCAGATGGCATGGCAAGACTGTGCTCCGGCTCCCTCCGGACTCTCCCCATCCACGCCAGGATTAAACCCAGAGCGATACATTTTGAATGTGGCTCCTCGACAGTCTATTGGTTACTGTCCGCGTGACGTCATGGACGGCCACGCCCTTCTTGTCCAGGTGTAGGTGATGGCGGGAATCTTCCCGCGCTGTTGTTTGCTGGTGAGTCTGGGCCAGGAGAGCTTGAACGCTCGCTATTGCCACCAGGTGGACATTAGCTCGCGTCCTATTGTAAGGGCTACAGTTAAGCAGCTGCTGGTTATAATGTTACACAAGCATGGTTACATTGGATACACGTGAATGGATACATTGTAAAAGGTACAGTAATAGAACACAACATCCCTCCCCCCTAGGATGGGACGAAGTCCCTCAGCCAAGATGGCTTATTGCAAACGTGTTTGGGCCGCGATGTGGGCTGACCTGTCCCAGGGGCGCTACTGCTTCCTCGTTCCCTGGTCCCTTGTCCTGAAACGGGAGAGGGAGACTTGTTAGAGGCTTGCCGTGGTTTGGCGGTTTTGGGGGAAGGGAAAAACTCCATTGTGGGCAGGCCGGAGACACTCGGGGCTAACGAAAAACCCCTCTTCTCGCTTGGACAGGTGGGGGACCACTCCGCAAAACTTCCCCGGTGCTGAAAATCAAAATCTAACTCTGTTGGGGTATCCGTATTTGTGGGGAGATCCCGCGGGATATCTATGAGATCGGCTTCCCTTCTCTCCGCTGACCGATCCCGCAGGATATCTACGAGGACAGATTCCCTTTCCTCCCCCCTTGGTGGGGACCCATGGCCCCCCTTTCCTCCCCCTTGGGCTGAACGGGTGGGGGAGAACCCTAACGCTGAATCTTGTTTCCCGCGGTCCGTGCCCTGCTCGTCGGGGACCCTGCGCCGGAGCTGATCCGCGTGCCGCCTCCAGAGTAGACCTGTGCTGGTCTCTACGCAGTATGAGACGGGACCGGTCTGCTCTAAGATGACGCCCGGTACCCAGGCCGGACCCGCGCTGGCGTAATTCCTGCAATGCACGGGGGCACCCACGTCGAAACTCTTTGTGGCCTCTATCCCAATGTTCTTCCCCTTGTCCTCTACTCTCGTGGGGTCTAGCCTAGTTAGTATGGTGGTCAGTTTCCTGCGCATTAGCAGCTCCGCGGGGGAGTATCCTGACGCTAGGGGAGTCACTCTGTAACCTAGCAGAAACTGGCACACTTGATGGTTTAGGTCCCCGGGCCCCATGTGCCGCAGCGCGTCCTTGGTGGTACGCACGAGGCGTTCTACTTGGCCGTTTGTGGCAGGGTGAAAAGGAGCAGAGGTGATGTGCCGAATGGCGTTGATTTCTGTGAATGCCCTGAACTCAGAGGACGTGAAACAACTTGCTTTGTCGCTTACGAGGGTGTCGGGTAAACCGAACGTGGAAAAAACCCTCCGCAAATGCTTTATGGTTGTGGCCATGGACGTGCTTGTAACCGGAATGACCTCCAACCACTTGGAGAAGGCATCCACCACAAGGAGAAACAGCGTCCCACGGAACGGGCCAGCAAAGTCTACATGAACCCGGGACCACGGCCCCTTCGCCGCGTCCCACTCCCTGTGAGGCAGGCGGGCTTCTTCTGGTCTGGAGCTTTGGCAGGGCTCACAAGTGCCGACCATGTGCTCGATGTCGGCGTCTAGTTGGGGCCACCAGAAGTAACTCCGTGCCAGGGCTTTGGAACGCACAATTCCAGGGTGGCTGACGTGCAGGAGCTTGAGTACCCGCGGTCGTAAGGACGCCGGGATCACTACTCGCTGGCCCCACAGAAGGCACCCCCTCTCAAGGGACAACTCTAACTTCTTTCAAAAGAATGGGTCGAACTCCGCTGCCGGGGAGGACGCTGGCCACCCTTTCTGCACCCAGGAGCTGACCTTTGCTAAAATGTTGTCCTTGCCGGTCGCTTTGGCGATGTCGGCGGGCAGTATTGGGGGCGAGTCGAGGACCTCTATCATCAGCACCTGGTAGTCTGGCTCCTCCCCGCCCACGTGGCTGCTATCCTGGGGGAGGGGGGACCTCGATAGAGCGTCCGCATGGCTGATCTCCCTCCCGGGCCTGTACACTAACGCGTGCTGATACGTGTTGAGAAAAATGGCCCACCTAAGCATCCTTGGGGACAGGATCTGTGGCGTGGGCTTATCTGCGGTAAAAATGCCTAGCAGGGGCTTGTGGTCGGTCACGATTGTGAAGGGGCGGCCATACAGGAAGTCGTGGAACTTTTTTGTTCCCGCAATTATCGCTAATGCTTCCCTGTCTGTCTGGGCGTAGTTTCTCTCCGCTTGGGACAGGGACCTGGAGTAGAACGCTATCGGGGCCTCCCTCCCATTTTCCAGCACGTGGCACAGCACCACCCCCACCGGGGATGCGTCACAGATCAGGACCACTGGGCGCTTGGGGTTGAAATGGGTTAGGATGGCATCAGATGCCAGAAGCTGCTTTAGCTCACTAAATGCCCTCTCTTGCTCGTCGCCCCACTTACATGCCTCGTCCTTTTTAAGCAATCTGTGCAACGGTTCGGCCACGGCTGCTTTCCGGGGAAGGAAGGAGTGGTAAAAGTTCAGCAGCTCTAGGAACGACTGCAACTCGGGCTTGGAGGTGGGGCGAGGGGCTTTCTTGATGGCGGCTACCTTAGATTTGGACGGCCTTATTCCCTCAGGAGTGACACGGAACCCTAGGAATTCGACCTCGGTCGCGAAGAAGACGCATTTGTCTTTTCGCAGTCTCAACCCCGCCTTTTCGAATATCGCCAGAACCTTGCCCAACCTCTTTGCCAATTCGGCCCGACTCCCCCCCGTTATCAATACGTCATCAAAATAAGGCAACACCCCCTCGAGCCCCTTCAGGAGGCGTTCCACGAGTGACTGGAAAATTCCAGGCGCCGAGTTTACGCCGAATTGAAGGCGCGTCACCTGGAACGCCCCCTTATGGGTGACTATAGTTTGAGCAGCAGCTGCGGCTGGGGTCACCGAGAGCTGCTGGTAGGCTTGTGCTAAGTCGAGTTTAGTGAAACACTTTCCCCCATGTAACCTGGCCAGCAAATGGCTGACTACCGACACCGGATACGCATTAGGGCGAATGGCCTTGTTGATGGTGCACTTGTAATCAGCGCATATGCGCACCTCCCCGTTGGCCTTGAGCGCTGTTACAATTGGAGTTTCCCACTCCACATAATCAACAGGAACAAGAATCCCCTGGCCCACCAATTTGTCCAGTTCCGCCTCTATTTTGTCCTTGAGTGCGAATTTTTTTTTAAATTTATAGTCATATTTGTATATGCCGCCCACTCAGGCAGAACCCGACTCAGGGCGGCATTACAACAATTCTAAAAATACATAAAAAAGTTATAAAAACCCACATCCCACCCCCTTTAAAAAACCCATATCCCACCCACCCATCCCACCTACTATACAAAAGGAAAGAAGAGAGAGTTCTTATAAAAGCCAGCAGGCAGGCACCATAGTCCCATTCGGGCCCCACACCTGCCCTGCCAGCCAGGTCTTCACTCCTTTCCTGAAGGGCAGCAGTTCACTTTGGAGTCTTAGATCTATTGGCAGGAGGTTCCAGAGAGTTGGTGCGGACACGGAGAAGGCCCTCCTTCGGGTGCTAGACAGATGTGCACCCCTAGTTGATGGCACTATTAGAGAGCCCCTCCGGTCCGCTCTGGTTGGACGGGCAGACACTCCTGGCCACAGCCGCTACTTGTTCTTCTAGCAGCAGCCGTGAGTCCAGAAGGACCCCCAAGTTGCGCACTGGGTCTGTCTGGGGCAAAATAGCCCCATCCAGTACCAAAGGTGGTAACTCCCTGGATAACACGGGGCCCCCTATCCACAGCCACTCTGTATTGCTGGGATTCAGCCGAAGCCCATTGACCCCCATCCAGACCCCAATGGCCTCCAGGCATCCGGATAGGATTTCAATAGCATCACTGGGGTCCCCACGGGCCGAGATGTACAGCTGAGTATCATCCGCGTACTGATGGTACCGCACCCCGTGGGAACGAATGATCTCACCCAGTGGCTTCATGTAGATGTTAAATAAGAGAGGAGAGAGCACAGAGCCCTGAGGCACCCCATACTTGAGGGGCCTAGGGCTGGACCTCTCACTCTCTAACCACACCGACTGGGTACGGCCCTCCAGAAAAGAGGAAAACCAGGACAACACAGTGCCCTGGATCCCCAGTCCTTCGAGCCGTTCCAGAAGGATACCGTGGTCGACGGTATCGAAGGCCGCTGAGAGGTCAAGAAGAGCAAGGACGGATGGACAACCCCCGTCCCGCTCCCGCCAGAGATCATCCATCAGTGCGACCAATGCCGTCTCCGTTCCATACCCGGGCCTGAACCCTGATTGAAAGGGGTCTAGATAATCCGCTTCCTCCAGGACACTCTGCAGCTGGCGCGCCACCGCCTTCACCAAAACCTTACCCAGAAAGGGCAGGTTGGAAACCGGCCTGTAGTTGTTAAGGACAGCTGGGTCGAGGGACATTTTCTTCAGGAGGGGGCGCACCAAAGCATGTTTTAGCTGTGCAGGAAATACCCCCTCCCGTAATGAAGCATTTATTATCCCCCCAACCCAGCCACCTGTTACCTCCTTGGAGGCTTTCACCAACCAAGTGGGACAGGGGTCCAAAGGACATGTAGTGGCACAAACAGCTGCAAGGAGCCTGTCCACTTCATCAGGGACAACAGGATCAAACTGATCCCAGATCGTACAGCAAGACTGTGCACCGGCACCCCCCCCGACCCTCCCCATCCACGCCAGGGTTCAATCCTGAACGAATCCGATCGATTTTCTCCACCAGATGGTCAGCAAAGTCCTCAGCCGAACCCTGCCAACCGGGCACCGATCTCCCCCTACCGAGGAGGGACCTGGTTACCCGGAACAGGGCGGCTGGGCGATTATCAGCGGAGGCAATAAGGGCAGTGAAGTATTGCCGCCTCACCACCCCCATCGCCACTAGGTAGGCCCTAATAGCAGCTCTAGCTAGTGTCCAATGGGAGTCATCCTGGGTCTTCACCCAGCGGCGCTCTAGGCGTCTCTTTGCCCGTTTGAGTTCGCGCAGTTCATCTGTGAACCACGGAGATGACCTAATCCCCCGGGCGCGGAGAGGCCGCAGTGGTGCGATTTCATCCAAGGCTACTGTTGTCGACCTATTCCACAGGTCGACGAGTGCCTCGGGTGAATCGTGTAGCCGATCCAGAGGAACATCCCCCAGTTCCCTCTGGAATCCGTCTGGATCCATTAGTCGCCGAGGGCGGACCATTTTAATAGGCCCTGCCTCCCTACGATGAAGTGTCGCCCCCAGAAAGTCAAGAGTCACCAGATAGTGATCTGACCATGGCACAGGTGAGATGACTAAATCCTGTAGTCTTAGATCACTCTGCCACTGCTCTGACAAGAAAACTAAGTCTGGCATGTGACCACTGCCCCTGGTCGGACCCCGAACTACCTGAGTCAGGCCCATGGCTGCCATGGAAGCCATGAACTCCCTTGCCACCTCAGAAGCCATCCCCAGCGATGGCAAATTGAAGTCCCCCAGAACCATAAGCCTCGGGAACTCCAACACCAGCATCGAGGCGGCCTCGAGGAGCTCAGGCAGGGCATCCCTTACCCTGCAAGGGGGCAGGTACAGGAGTAAGATCCCCAACTGACCATTGGGGCCCAGCCGTAGAAGCAGGGCCTCACAACCAGCCACTTGTGGAGCAGTGGCCCTAGCAACTCCCAAAGACTCCCTGGCAACAATGGCGACACCACCGCCCCTCCCCTCACCTCTAGGCTGGTGCCAAATACCGAACCCAGCTGGACACATGTCCGAAAGAGGTACTCCATCTTCAGGAGTCAGCCAGGTTTCGGTGATGCATGCCAGGTCGGCCAGCCCTTCCTGGATGGCATCTTGAATCAGGGGGGCCTTATTACAAACCGATCTGGCATTCACCAGCAGCAGCCTAAGGGCGGGGTCACTCCGGATCTGCCGCTCAGGGCCCAGAGATGTACCTGCAGGGCTGGAATGAGGGACCGCACTTAAACATCGGACCCGCATTCCCCGAGTGCGGCCCGCCCCACGGTACCCGCCATACCGCCCCATGCCCATCACAACACCTATATGGTTCTCCGGAACCTCCCTAGATAGAATGCTGCCCCTCCTTCCTGGCTGGCAGGACCAACATTCTCTCTTCCCTCCCCATCCGCCATCCCCCCAATTCCAGCAACAAGCATGGGCTCCCAAAACGCACAGGGAGTGCTAGCGAGTCCTGTCGCCAACATCTCCTTTTTCTTCCCCCCAGGTAGGGAGGACGAAGGCAGGGAACTGGGGGGGACGTCCGTGCGCTGAGGCAGCCTCCACGGCGGCGACTTCGGCTCCCCAATGCCACGGGGAGCCCTCCTAAACTCCCGGCCCGATGGCAGGGGGCGGGGAGGGGCGGCTTCGCGTGGCGGCGGCGGCGGCGGCGGCGGCGGCGTTGTCGTCGTCGTCTTTGGGTCCCTTGACCCGGGAGCCCTTTAAACCTCCCCGCCTGGTGGCAGGGGGCGGGGAGGCACAACTTCGCACAATGGCTGCAGCGTCTTTGGCTCCCTCGGCCCGGGAGTCCTTTCAACCTCCCCACCCAATGGTAGGGGCGGGGAGGGACGGCTTCGCGCAATGGCTACAGCGTCTCTGGCTCCCTTGGCCCGGGGGCCCCTCCAACCTCCCCACCTGGTGGCAGAGGGCGGGGAGGGACAGCCCTGCGTGGCGGCTGCGTCGTCGTCGTCTTCGGTTCCAGCGTTGTCTGCTTCTGCCTCCCATTCCCGGGCTGAATGGCGAGGGCCCCGGGAAGAGGCAACGCGGTGGTTTCCGGGCCTCCGGCGGCGTCTCCTTTTTGAGCCCTCCCAACAGGCAGGGCCCAGAGGGCGGGGGGACGCACCTGCCTTCCATTCCCAGGCCGAATAGCATGGGCCCCAGGAAGAGGCAACGCGGCGGCTTCGGCGGGGGTCCAGCGGCGCCTCCTCTTTGAGCTCTCCTGGCAGGCAGGGCTCGGAGGGTGGGGAGACGCACCTGCCTCCCATTCCCAGGCCGAATGGCGTGGGCCCCAGGAAGAGGCAACGCGGCAGCTTCGGCGGGGCTCCAGCGGCCCCTCCTCTTTGAGCTCTCCTGGCAGGCAGGGCTCGGAGGGTGGGGAGACGCACCTGCCTCCCATTCCCGGGCTGAATGGCGTGGGCCCCGGAAAGAGGCAACGTGGCGGCTTCGGCGGGGCTCCAGCGGCGCCTCCTCTTTGAGCCCTCCCGGCAGGCAGGGCTCAGAGGGTGGGGAGATGCACCTGCCTCCCATTCCCGGGCCGAATGGCGTGGGCCCTGGGAAGAGGCAACGTGGCGGCTTCAGAGCCTTCCGGGCCGCGGAAGGCTCCCTTTTATCTCCCCGCTGGTGGAGGGGGCGGGGAGAGCGCGGCAACACCGGCGGCGGCATCTTCAGAGCCTTCCGGGCCATGGAAGGCTCCCTTTTATCTCCCCGCTGGTGGAGGGCACCCGGCGCGGTGAAGGGCACCCGGCGCGGAATGGCACCCGGTGCGGTTTGAGTCTTATTGGGCGGACCTCAGGGTCTAGGTCGAAGGCTACTGGGGGTCCCTTAAATTTCCCAAGTCCTTTTTTGAAGACTTCGGGGTGCGCGTCGCACACCTCCTGAATCAGGTCAGTCCCAACGCCAACGGCGTGCACCCCCCAATGAACAAACCCAGGGGCTGGAACCATTGAGTCCCGAGGAGGCTGCAATTCCCCCCTTTAAGAACAACTAGGGAGAGAGTCGCGGCGTGTTTCTTAAATTGGACCTGAAATTTTCCAACCCCCAACACTGGAATGCAGTTCCCTTGCACGTCCCGTAGCGTGGACCTCAACGCTTTGAGTTTGGGCCGCACGTGGGGGGCAATTTTCAGAAACTCCTTCTGGGGAATGATGGAATATGAGGAACCCGAGTCAATTTCCATCCTAATGGGGGCCCCTTGTACTAGTACCTCAACAAAGTAACGGGGGTGTCCCGCAGACACGCTGAACACCGGTGCGTCGTCCTCGCTGTCATCGGCGATGCGGCCCACGCCGTCTCGCTTCCTCGTGGCCTGGGTGCCGTCCTTGGGTCTCGTCGCGTGGTCTCTCGAGCTCTTCCGGGCCTCGCGCCGTTTCCTGCAGACCTTGGCGATATGCCCGCGGCGGCCGCAGTTGTGACACTCGGCCTTTCTGAAGGGGCATTTGGTGCGGTCGTGGTTCGCTCTGCAGCCGTCGCAACGCCGGCCTTCCTTCCGGACCTTCCGGACGTCCTCGTCGTCGCTGCTCTCCGCGGACGACTTCGAAACTCGCCGGGCCGCGTGCACTGAAGTCTCCGCCTTGCCCATCTTTGCCCGCCAGTCCTGGAGCTCCTGGACCCCGGCCTTCGTAGCTTCCGCGGCTTGTGCCTCCTTCAGGACCTCCTGCAACGTGGGGGGTGGCTCCCGGTTCATCAATGTGCGCTGAGTTTCGGCGTCATTCAGGCCGCAAAGCACGCAGTCTCTGAGTGTGATTTCTGCGTTCTCCCATTTGCATGGGCCGGCAGCCAGTCGCAGGGCCGCTGCGAAGTCGGCGACCGTCTCCCCGGGCGCTTGGACTCGCCTCCAAAACGCGCTCCGAGCATGGAACATCGCCGTCGAGGGCCGGAAGTACTTGTGCAGTATGTGCATGAGCTCTTTCACCTTGAATTCACTCGACCTCCTCGGCGCGAGCAGGTCCACCAAGACCCTCTTGGTGTCTGGCCCCAGCATCCTGGTGAAGATGGCCCTTTTCTTTGCCTCATCCGTGACTTCGGATTCCACCAGGGCTCCCTGGAAGTCCATCTCGAAGATGTCCCAGTCTGCCGGTCTCTTGATCTCGAAACCGGCGCATGTCTTGGTCCCGTGGGCAGCCATATCCCACCTTCGTCGCCAGTTTAGTGTATGGGGACCAAAGACAATGAAACAGCCGAAGGGTTGGCTTAACACAGGTTTATTGCATGATGATCCGGAGGAACATGAGGTAATGGCGGATGGGTAGCTCAATATATACAGTGGCTATACATTTTGAATGTGGCTCCTCGACAGTCTATTGGTTACTGTCCGCGTGACGTCATGGACGGCCACGCCCTTCTTGTCCAGGTGTAGGTGATGGCGGGAATCTTCCCGCGCTGTTGTTTGCTGGTGAGTCTGGGCCAGGAGAGCTTGAACGCTCGCTATTGCCACCAGGTGAACATTAGCTCGCGTCCTATTGTAAGGGCTATAGTTAAGCAGCTGCTGGTTATAATGTTACACAAGCATGGTTACATTGGATACACGTGAATGGATACATTGTAAAAGGTACAGTAATAGAACACAACAGGCTTGAAAAAGCCCTTTCCATGCAGATCCCGACCTCCCTAGCAGGATCCGTGGGGAAGGGAAATCCTTCCTCATCGCCCCTTGGCAGTCAGCAGCGGCAGTGTGTGTGGGGTGTGTGAATCACTCCTTTTGGAGCAATTTTGCTCATCTCATCCCACCCTCTTTGGCTTATGGCAGCCAGTGGGGGTGGGTGGAAATGGACCTTAAAGGGCCCTACTTTCCCATGCCATCCACTCCCTTTGGCTTATGACAGCCAGCAGGGGTGGGGTGGGGAAACATCCATTAGGCCTCGCCCGGGCATGTTCATTCACAAAGGTGATCTCTTCTGCTTGCAAACTCACCCGCTTCCCCTCCCCACCTCCTGATGGCCATCAGGAGCCAAGAGCTGAGGACCCGATCCCAGTCCATGTGCGCTGCTAGGGCAGGACTCAGGCTTTGAGAGGAGCTCTCTCAGAAGTCCTGATCCCAACCTGGTGTCCATCACACTGAACCACACTAGTGTGGGAGGGATGGGGGAGGCTGCTACCGGATTATAAAATGCACTCTGTTTTCCCTGCATATTTTAAGTGGGAAAAGGTGTGTCTTATAAACCAGCAAATTTGGTAGTTCTTAAGTATCCAGGAATTTTAGGGAAGCAGGCCATGTTGGTTTAGTGGATAAGATGCTGAGCCTGATGGCTGGAAGGTCAGCAGATCAGCAGTTTGAGACCTGAGTACTGCATGAAGGAGTGAGAGCCCATCATCTGTCCTGCAAGCCTAGCAGTTCAAAAAAAAAAAAGCAAGAAACTGCAAGTAGATAAAGAGGTACCACTTTGGCTGGAAAGGTAACAATGTTCCATGCACTCTTGCATATAGTAATGCCTTCCACATGATCATAGAATGTCTGCATTGCTGGCTCATTGACTGTAAATGGAGATGAGACCACCCTCTAGAGTAGGACATGACTAGCTTTTGAGCAAGGGATACCTTTATTTTAGGCTGCATATTCAGTCCATCTTGACCAGGAGTTCCCAACCTAAGGCCCATAGGCTGGATCCAGCCCATGGCGCCATTTCATGTGGCCCCTCACTGCTCCAAGGGCATTTGAGAAACAAAATGGCTACCACTTTGAAGCTGTTGGGACAAAAAAACTGCCCCATTGTGCAGGCAGGGCAAAATGGCCATCTAGCCCTCAAAGGTGACTGAGAAAGTGTGATCCAGCTCCCAGCTTGAAAAGTTTGGGAACCCCTGGTCTTGACAATCAAAAGTAAAGCATTTCACATTATGACACAATCTAACGCTAATATGTTTGTTACATTTAAGGTGGCTTAGTTATTTCCACTGAGCAAAAATTAATTTTCTTGTTGAAAGTCATCTTTCAAGTAACTTTTAATGGAATTTCGAATCAAATGCACTTCAGAATTTGTTTTTATTTTATCCATTATTTTCAATAGATAAATGAGATTGATAATGATTGCTGTTTCAATGCTGGCTTCCTTGATGGTAATCAAAATTGCTTAAACAAATCAAATGCATTTTCCCAGTGTGATGTACTGGATACATCTGAGGAAAAGTCTCTCTCTCCCCTTGTCTTCTGTTATTTACTAGGATTTCTGTCAAGCTTCATTAGAACTATTCATGCAGACACAATTTACTTGAAGAAGTTTATAATTGAATAAAGTATGCAGAAAAATATAGTTCATCATAAGCTAAAATTACACTGAATTTCTTTGGCAAGTACTTAAAAATAGTTTAGGATAAAAGTGAATTGTGGACTTTATAAGATAGTATTATTTCATAGTGTTTTAATTAGAAACCAATACATAAAGTTTAAAGTACATAGATTTATTTCTTCAGCATTTACTGCCTAGAAACATATAGTACAGGGTGGCCCGTAAGTCTCTACCCGGCCACAAAGAGAATAGGGCTCTGCTGGCGGGGGGGGGGGGAGTGGAATCACTCCCATTGGGCTGCTAGGCAGAGGGGCAGAGTGCATGCCCACAGAGAGGACAGGTAGGGATTTACAGGCTGGGTAGTGATTTACAGGCCACCCTGTATAATAAGGTTACTATAAGACCAGGGAAATTCATGAAGATGAGAGCCTTGTCAAGGTGCGGGGGCTTGAGTAGTCTCACTAGGCAGTGTTGCACATCTCTTGTCAATGATGTTAGGCCAGGACTAAAACTCATCAAAGTGTCATCCATTGGATTCCTTGGACAAGGTGAACATGGAGGGCACACGTTATGGTCTGCCTAGTCAGTGGGTGATGTAATATACAAATGGCTAAAAAAAAAAACAACACATGCAGATGGCCCTGATTTGTCATGTCCATCAAAACGTGTGGAATGTTGTCACCGAGATGTCTACCAATGTGTGGATTCCTTGCTGAATAACGACTCCAAGGTATCCAAGATAATGTTATCAGTGACTTTGGTTTGACAAGGATATTTCTAAAAGTTGAGCTGCTAGAAGTATTTTGTGGTAAGCATTATTTCTTTATTAATAGCATTGCACAACTTAAAATGGATGTTTATAAGGTGTAAATACAATTAAAACAAATGGAAGTGTTCAAATTATTAGACTAGTTTTGTCTAAAATTAGGCTACTTCAATAGCTTTATCTTGAATGTTTTACCAGATTTTCTTTTCTATGCACAGTAGGGCATTAATTGCATATATATAATACATTGATTATATTTCTGCACATTCACAGAAAATGTGTCCTATTTCAAAGTAGCCTCATTTTACTTGAATATTCTTTGATTTTCCTACTTCACCTAGAATTATGTTAAGTGACTTTTAGATGGTCCAGCCAGAACCGTGACCTTGTGGGAGACATTCCTCAGCATTCTACGTTGTTCCTCCTCTCCATAGGTTTGGCTCCCCAGATGTTCTTTAACTTCAATTCCCAGAAGCCCTGATCAGCAGATGTGCTACCTTGGGTTTCTGGTAATTGAAGTCAATGAATACGTGGAGAACCAAGTTTGCTGACCCCTGGTCTAGCCTCTTCTGCTTGCAAATTTAGAGCTTGAGATGTGTGCAGAAGAAACTTCCTCTAATTTATCTGTCATCTCAGGGATTGGTGCCCATGAAATAGATGGGTCTGCTGCTGTATTTGTTATTTGCTAGAACCTATCAACATAATTCCAGGGGGATAACACCAGTCAAATAATAGACTTTTTCAGTGGAGGTAATAATCCTGCATGATTAATTAACAGCTACATCCACATGTTTGCATGTTCTGCATTGTATAAAGTACTGTACTAGCATATTCTGCTTTGGAACAGCACAGGGACAAAGCTTTGCAGGCGCACCCCCCAAAGAAAGACTCAGACACCGGTATATGGATAAAGGCATTGGGCCACTTTTATTGAATAATGCCCTAGTCCGAATTATAACTTTCAATTGGTGTATTCATCCAATTGTAATTCTTAAGGCAAGCAGGCCGCAGTAACACTGGTAAGGTTCCTCCCAAAAATGCCAATGATAATTGGCTACAATGTAACTATTTGTATCAATTTGTTTGTTGACACAAACAAATTGTTGACCGGAGTCAATAAACTATCTACTGACCCCACCCTATGACGTGTATCCGTCAAATCAAGAGGTGATGCATGCTGTAAAGCTCCTGCCATCACCCCTTGCCTGGTTCGTCGTTGACCGGCCAAAGCTATTACACCTGTACCTGTCTAAGTGTTGGCCAGTCAATTGCGAACCTGCCGGATACCTATGGGTCATCAATCTTTACCTTACCAGTGCTACCCGCCACACGGGGAGGCGTCTATGAAGACTCACCCCCCCCCCGACCGTCAGCTCGGTCACCAGGCCTGCTTGCAAATCTTCCAAAAAGAGGTTCATACCTCTAGCTGACAGGTGGACCCCATCCCCTGCATAGAGATCGTAATTTTGCAAACTAATCGTGGGGTGCCGGATGACCATCCCCAAACCCTTGTCTGACAAGAACCAGGCAACCGCCCTGTTCACTGAGCGGCGAGCACGGTCAAGGGCACAGAGGTCAATACCTCCCCTGTAAGTATGACGCGGCACGATGTCTGACCATAGCAGCCTTGTGGATGGCCACACATAATGCAAATAAGCCAGGTCGCTGCAGATCGTGAATTTTAAGGAAAGGCCAGTGATCTGGGCTAGGTCATTGCCCCCGAGGTGCAGTACAAGGACATCAGGCGGTTCAGCATCCCTGATGGAAAACAGGAATGGCAACAGTTCCCACCATCTCATTCCGCGCTTACCGTACCAACGTATATGTGCGGTTGCACGTAGTCCAAGCAGGGGTCCCCACTCTGTCACCGCAGCATACTGCGCTGCCCAGTGCACGTAACTGTGGCCCACCAGCCATACTGCCACCGGTGTGCAGGGACACACAGGGTCTGTAAAAGAAGAAAAAAGAATAATGACTTAACTGGTACTCATGCCTGAAGTGGGCGAACATACAATGCAAAACGCATGGATCCCCATCTCCCCATCCGGCGTATATCAGCCTCAGAGTACCCAAATGCAGCCGCAGTGGATGCAGCACCTATCCTAAATGAATGGGTGCTGTAACGAGCCCCGGGGAGGCCAACACTGGTTAGTGCCATACCGGTCACCTTCCAAAATTGGAATTTAGTAAGGGGAGAACCATCCTGGTGGCAGAAAAACGGGCCAGGGTGCGCGCCACGCACTGACAAAAACTCATGCAGGGCACCAACCGGACAGATGTCTGCAATGGAACATCGTAGCAGTCTAACTCCACTGCCTATGCCGTGCTGATCAACTTTTGAGGACCGTATCCTCAGCTGAGCCTACTCATTAGTGACATAGACATCGTCGAGTTCCAGTGCCCTACGAGTCGCATCCGCCTTAGACAGTAGTACCAACTCACTGATGTGGAGCGCTCCAAAGAAGGCCACCGTGGTAGCCGCGTGAAAAAGAGCCACCTCATACCTATCATAACACATGTTATGCCAGCCTCGTGCAAGGTGGGTAAGTACCTCTGGTGAAATTGGGTGGCGAGTGTCTGGGCGGCGGCCACGTTCCCGTACCCACCACTCCAAAACATGACGTATGCGGAAATCATTAACGCAGTCAGCAAAACCCCGCACTTTGGCCATAAATGCCAGTGCCGACAGCCTGGAAGCTATAGTACGAGGCGCCAAACCCTGACTGTGTAGATAAACCATAAATTGTAAAACCTGTTCCACTGGAATGGGCCACACTTCGGGCAACTGTTGTTGCACACAAAAGGTTCTAAATTGTACAAAAGCATGTTGATACGCCTTACGCGTGCGGGGTGCCAAAGGCATGCTGATCACCCGGTTCACCTCTCCTCGCCAAATGTCCAAATCTCGGCCGGGAGTGGCGAGGGGAATTCCTCTGCTTCCGGAGCCAAGGGGGATCTGCAGGCGGGATAAAGCATCAACAATATCATTATTAATGCCTGGGACATGTCTGGCCTTAAACAGCACATTTAGGCGTAGGCTTCGTAACACAAATTGGCAAACCAACGCCATAACCCTAGGCTATTTAGACATCTGAGCGTCGACAATGTGCACCACTGCCACATTGTCACACCAAAAATGGACCACTGAGTTGGCCCACTCCTCGCCCCATAGCATCAAAGCTCCCAGGATTGGAAGGAACTCAAGTAAGGTAAGATCGCGGAGGCGATCCATGCCCCGCCATGCGGGAGGCCATTGGCCGTAACCCCACCTCCCCTCAAAATAAATCCCATATCCCAGGGAGCCGGAGGCATCTGACTGTACTTGGAATCTAGAGGAAACCAAAAGGTCTGATCTCCAGAAAGAGACCCAGTTAAAATCCCGTAGGAATGTGAGCCAAACCAAAAGGTCAGCCCGCATGCCCCTGGTCAGTCGGACCCTATGGTGGCGCTTTAACAGGCCAAACATGGCGTCACATAGGCACCGGGCAAATGCTCTGCCAGGTGTCACCACCCTGCAGGCAAAGTTAAGATGTCCATGAAGTACCTGAAGCTCACGAAGTGACACTTTACGTTTGGCCAGCAATGCCAAAATCATCGTGGAGATCCGGGTGACCTTATCCAAGGGTAACCGGGATGCCTGTGCGACCGTGTCAATTTCAATACCTAGAAATGTGAGCATAGTAGATGGGCCCTCTGTCTTTTCGGGCGCTAAAGGGACACCCAGTTCCGCATTAGCGTCTGAAATGTGGTGAGGAGACGCGTGCACGTGTCCGAGCCCCGTTCACCCCCGAACAAAAGTCATCGAGGTAATGGGCTACAGACCGAGACCCGGACCTGCGACAAAGGCCCACTGAAGAAAAGTGCTAAAACGTTCGAATGCCAAACATGAAATAGAGCAACCAAAAGGCATGGACTTATCTACATAGAACTTCCCTTGGAATCTAAAACCCAATAGCTCAAAGTCCCCAGGGTGCACTGGCAGCAATCGGAATGCCGATTTAATGTCACATTTTGCCAGTAGGGCACCGGGACCACAAGAGCGCACCATCCGTAGGGCCTGGTCAAACGACGTATACCTGACCGAACAAAGGTCATCAGGAATAGCATCATTGACAGAAGAACCCGCCGGGTACGATAGATGGTGGATTAAACGGAATTCACCCGGGGTCTTTTTAGGTACTAGCCCCAGAGGGGAGACCTTCAGGTTAGGGAAAGGTGGTTCAGAAAAGGGGCCCGCTACCCTCCTGGCCTCTACTTCTTTGGCAATACTCAGGGCAGCTACCCCCTCCTTACCCTTCAGGGAAACTAAATTGGGGGCATCTTGGGGTCCCCGCACCGCTTCGAATGGGATACGAAAGCCCCACTGGAAACCCTCCAGGAGGTACCTCGCGTCCTCCCTTCTTGGATAAGTTGAGAGCCATTGCTCCAGCATATACACATTAACTGGGGAGGGAGCCTTTTGACTGGCTAGCTCCGTCAGCAGAAGCCCTGCCCGCCCCCTGTCCACCTCTACCTCTGCCCCGTGGCCCACCAGCCCGCGGGCATGCAGAGACAGCGTGGGGGCCAGCGCAAGAGGGACACTCATGTTTGTACCGACACTGTCGCTTATTGCACATGCCATTAGCTGAGAAGCTCCAACACAGCAAGCGGGCTGGAACCCCCTGCCCCGCCAGCTGGCGGGGAGCCTGTGTTGGAGCAGCTCGCTGCACAGCATGGCCACAATGGTACCTATCCCCAGGCACCGGACACGTGGGGGTCATGTACAAGAGCCACAAATTCTGGCAGGGCTCATCCCACCTCATCTCTGGGTGTAGGGCCACCCTCATTCTAAATTCCTCATCGTAAGCCAACCACGATGGGCCAGGGAAATCAAACATCGCCCTGTAAATATTGTCCAAGTATTGGACCATAGGAATGGCCAGATCAGGCCGGGCCCTAATGTATACCGCCATATAAATAAGATAGGCCGGCAACCAGTTGGCCCAGGTGCGCGGTGGCTTACGACGACGGGACAGCTCTTTGTCTCTGTCATCCTGTCCCTCTCTCTCTTCCTTAGTGGGCTCATGGTTCAATAGGGAGAATATATCCACGTACTCCCCTCGCCAAATCTTATCCCTCGTGACCTGTGACAAATGATCACCCAGGGGCAAGGAATAACCAGCCGTCGGCAAAGCCGTCATTGGCACATTCTGTATAGAGGGCATACGCAGCGGGACCTGGACAGCCCCTGTGATGCTCGGCACTGCCCCAGGGGCGGACACCTCCGCCCTTAACGAGGGACCATTTTGAAACCATGGGGCACTGGGATAGGCTGGTAACTGATGCCCACTCGCCTCAACTTGATGAGGCCAGGGCCACTGAACCCCACCACTGTAAGTGAGCTGTGATGTAGGTGCACTAAATTGAACCTGATACTCACTAGGTGCACCCCCGTGAGCCGCCCCCACTGGGGGTTCCGGCCCACGGCGGGCGTCAGAGCTCGCAACCGGAATCAAGCTCTGGGACCACACCTGACTGCTCCCAGTCTGGACATCAGGATGAACGGGGAGCTGCGAGACACCAGCTGGTGCCGGCTGGATCGTCTCAAGCAGCTCGACCCGGCTGGCCGCCCGTTGAAGCGTTGCGGCCGGCAAGATAGCCGGGGCCAACGAAGGGGCCCCAGTGGAAAGAGTGGCACCCCCCTCTGCAGGAGGCTGTGCAATGCCCAAGGATGCTTCCAGCACTGCTAACCATGCTAACAGAGCATCCACTGCCCCAGAGACCCCAGCATAAGGCGGCCCGGGTGGGCACCAGGCAGTTGAGGAAAAGGTAACCCAAAAGGAGAGCCAGGGCCAGAATAGGGCCATGCCCAAAACTCTGGCCCATGAGGGGCCGGAGGAGCAGCGGGTTGGATACCCGCACCAGGCCCCCCCATGCCGCCCTGTCCCATGGCCGGTAACAGCGGGCCGAGGGCCGAAGCCCCGGAGGGGCCGGCCTGTAGCTGACCAGCTACCGAGCTGGAGCCCGGCTGCCAAGTGTCAACCTGAGCAGCCCCACTGGTACCAGTGGGCAAGGCTGGCACATTGCCCTGCCGTGGGGGCGCAGCCCTGGTCCTCCGACCCAATGGCTGGCCCCCGTCCGGCGCAGGGCCGGTAAAAGTTCTTCCCCTCGGCCGCGGCTTTATCGCCGGGGCCTTCCGCTTGGGAGCCATGTCTCCCTAGGAGAAGAAAAGCAGGATCCCTATCCAGGGATCGAACTCCTAGCGCCTAAGCACCACGGTAGCCAAGCAATCCGAGGCTCCGTGTGCGTTAATCCTCCGTTCCCAGCCGGGAAACGAACTGCAAGGGCTCAATAGCCGAAGACTAAGAGAAAAAACAGTGACGGAGAAAACTTCTCCTCTCCGTCGCTATTCTAAAATGGCAGCTCGGCTGCCTCGTGGCCACCCCTTTTATAGAGGGGTGGCCATGCCCCCTAACTCACCCGGATGTCTGAGTCCGGGTGGGTGGGGGCCCGCAAAGAGCGCGGCGGCCATTTTGGCGCCGCGCTTTCATTTGTTCTTCTTGTTTGCATCTCACTCTAACCAAGTCAGTTTCCTAAGTATGTCATTTCTAGCAGCAGCTGTCTGTTTTGGGTTTAAACTACTGGAGTTTTTAAATATATATAGTCTTCTATACTACCCTGCTGGAGTGAGTATCTGTGTCTCCAGCAATAACCATTTTTTCTTCTTCCAGCCTAGGAATCCAAATAATGCCTCACCTTTTTTCTGCTGTTTTTTCCTTCTTGTTGGTCAGTTAGTGACAGTTGTTTGTTATTTTTTGACCTGTTCGATTGGTTGCAAGCATGTGTGCAGTAAAGAAAGCAGCATGCATATTTCTGCAATTCCAAGCCATTTTAAGTAAATAAACTCTTTTTATTCTATGACCTATAAATGTCTCAGAGCAAGTTACTGAGACTGTGAATACCAGTCAATGAGAAAGGGGTGGACACTAGGAGACTTATATCTATTCTTCCCTGTGGGTCTTTGCACTTTTACAGGGCAGCTAAAGGGAATTTTACCAGAAGTTCAGAACTTTGTAACAGGTTATGAGGCCAGAAACCAGAGAAACAGAGAGATGACTAACAAGTATTTTCTGGAGTTTGTAGCTTTTCAAAGTGTCTGCAACTTTTCTTTTCTCTCCCCCTCCACATGTTTAAAATACCCCATAACTGGCTGAAAAGAAAGAGTTATTGTTTTCTTTTTAAAATTCCTAACCAGATTTCCTCAGAAACAGAGAAAGGGAAAAATGGATGTTGATCACAGCATTTTAAAAAAAAAAAACTTCCAAAGTTAACATTTCTCTATTTATCTCAGTGGAAAGAGAGGCCATAGTTTAACCTCAGAGCCTTAAAGGAATATGGTTATCTAGAAGTGCTTTTTGGTCTACGCATTCTTCCTTCAAATAATACAAACACTCTTGGAAACTTAGTTGTTTGCTTTTTCCAGCTGTAAACCAGAGGCAACTTTTTATCAGGGAACTTGTACAGCTCCATATTAATAACAAACAAGATTATGAAAAGCACATTTCTGCTCTTTTAACAGTGTTTGACAACATAAATTTAACTGGGTTTGAACGGATAAGACAGAAAAATGGGATTTCTCACTGGGTAAATGTTTAATACTTTTGTATCAGTCTTGTATATCAAACAATTAAGTTTCCAAGAGTGTTCATATTGTCTGAGGAAAGAGTACATAGACTGAAAAGGCCCCCTTAAGACCTCAAATGAAACTGACTCAGATTTCATGCTGTGTGGGAAAGACAATAGGAGTGGCGGTCCCATAGCCAACCATGTACGAGGATACACAAAGATTGCCCATTCCTCAGAAATTTCTCAACCAATAGGAACTATACTAGTATTAAATAAAAAGAATAAAGCAATCACAGAAATAGAAAGCCAAAAAGAAAGGAAAGGGGTTAAAACAGAAGGCATGCAGAAATCAAAACTGGATTGTTGAGTGGTGCACTAGTCTTTTTTTATTTTTCAATAACATATAGCATATAACATATAACCCTCCACCCACCAACACGCAACACTAAAAAATCTCATTCCCCCCCCCCCCCTTGTCAGGCAAAATATTGCCTGGCCGCTCCCATTTAGGGAATGGGGGAGGAGGAGGAGGGAGAGCCTATCCCTTCTATTCTTAATTCCTCCTTTCACTATTCCCCATCTCCTTCTCTTATTTTTCCTCTATTTTAATTCTTTTGGTCACTATACTATTCGTATTCATATTCCTAAATTGTTAACACTTTCTTGCCTGTGCCCATTTATATTTATATATTATTTTTACTTTTTGGCTTTTGGTTTTGGCTTTGTCTTTGCACCAGACAATTCTGCATCCGTTTCTTCTCTTATTTCCCATCCACTTCCATAACCCAAAGGTTTCTCCCTTTGTTTCTCCTTTCAATGGTCTCTCCCCTTTGCTTGATCTCCTTTCAATGGTCTCTTTCCCCTTTGATCCTTCTGAACCTTCTCCATAGAGATTTTCCCCCAGTTTTTCCCAGTTTGGGTCTCCCATCACTATAATTTTAAGTAATTCAAGTTGCCTCATTGCTCCCTTTGGGTCCTCTGCTCTAACCACCTTCCCATCATGAAATATCTTTAAGAAGATAGGGAAACCCCATTGATATCTTATATTGCAATTAAACAAAATTTCAGTTATCGGCTTCATCTGTTTTCTCCATTGAATAGTCTCATTACTTAAATCATGATATGCTTGTACTTTTACTTCTCCTGTCTTTAATGCAGAGTCACCATGCTTCCTTAAATAGTCCATTACTTGATCTTTTTTATAACCTGATACAAAAGTAATTATCATACCTCTGGGGCGTTGACCTCTCTTGAAACCGACGTTAAAAATTGCTTCAATCTCTTCTTCTATAATTGGGCCAGAGTCCAAAGCAAAGGTTTGTAACCATTTAACCACTTCATTTTTTAAATTGTCTTTATCCATGTCAAGGGGAAACTTAATCCTGATGTTTTTCTTTTTTGATTGATCCTGTAGCTTCACCAGTTGCTTAAATCCTTTGTCCATAGTATTTTCATGCCTTACTGCAATCTCCACCAAGTCCTTAACCTCTGACTCCAAAGTATTGGTTCTCATGTTTAGTCCAGAAATTGATTTTTCCAGAGATTGCACTTCCTCTCTGACCACCTCTTTAACAAACTGTTTAATTTCCTTTTTATCTTCATTAGATTTTGTAGTTATAAAGTCTTTTAATTCCAACAGAGTCAGATCTCCACTCGGTTTTTCCTTAGAGGGTAGTCTTGCATCCATATTTTCAGATTCTTTGTTTATTGGGCTGTCTTTGATCCACCACCGCTGTAGTAACTCTTGTAAAAAAAAAGTCTCTTACTATTGTCTCTTTTCCAGTACCTGATATTGTTTGCTCAGCAACTTGCAGCTATCAATAGTCCATACATATTTTTCCAACAGCTACTAAGAGACCACAAAGCTTTATCTTATCACAAAAAGCACCTGGCTTCCTGCCAGCTCTGTCGGCTCAGCCCAATATGGCGGTTCCTCCCTCTGAAATTAGGATGGCAACAAAAAGAAACAGCTGTAGTGGATAAACTATAAACTGTAAACTTTTCCAAACCAATCTTGTATGAAGCCTTTTCCTCCAAAAATTGTATCAGAGGCAAAGAGGTGAAAAAGAAAGTTCTCACAGCAACAAAAGGGAAATGGCAGGTCTATTGCTTTAAAAAGCCTTGCAGCCTTGCAGCCAAAGGCCCTCTGCTTCTTAGCACTTTTCTCTCCGGTATTTTTCAACCGAAGATTTATCAGCAAATAGTTTTTCAACAGGACCTTCAACACCTCCCACAGTACCTTATCATCCAAAGGACTGCAGTAGCTATCTTTTGCAAATTCCATGGTACTTTTAACCCAAATAGGACCTTTTTTCTTTGTCTGGAGAAGGAGACAGCAGAAATCACTCCAACCAGCAACCTTAGGCTCCTCCCTCCTGCACTAGTCATTAAAAAGATTTAGTTATAAATCTAGATGAAAAATCCAGTGGAAATATTCAAGTTGTTGTGGTGATTCCAAGAAAATTAAAGGATAATGGAATGGCATTTTGCAATGTTAATTGCCTAATGAAATAAGTGAGAATATTACAAGTGATGTCTTCGTTGTTCCTGAACACACATTAAGTTCATGGATGACGAACATTTTTCCATTATTTCTGAAAACAGACAGTACATGGTAAAGATACATTTAAAAAATATTTTCAAGTTTAGTAGTGTCTATAAACTGAGTTTTTAGATGAAAAGCAGCAGATTATTAACACAGTGCAAGTTCAGAAAAAGAATGTCAGCAATGTGGAGCTATGGCATGCTTTGCACACAGAAAATCAAAACCAATTCTGAATTTCCAGAACCAAAACCTTGCTACAGATATCAAGGTAAAACCACATGATAAAACCAAGACAATCAGCTGCATAAGCTGTATTTCAGGAAAAAGTGTTAGTACCTCATTCCTGCCAAAGATTAAAAGAAACAGTAGGGTGCTGGATCTGATACACTATGTATCAGTAACTGAAACATAACAGATGTTTCTAATGTTCGTGGATGATTTTTGAGGTGTGTCCTACTTGCTGAGGGAGAAGAGTGAAAAACATAATATACTGAAGAAGTATGTGGCCATGTGAGCAAAAAAATTGAAAGAA
Source organism: Bradypodion ventrale (assembly GCA_035047345.1). Taxonomy (NCBI): domain Eukaryota; kingdom Metazoa; phylum Chordata; class Lepidosauria; order Squamata; family Chamaeleonidae; genus Bradypodion; species Bradypodion ventrale. The sequence goes on along the minus strand of JAWDJE010000005.1, from coordinate 71,378,114 downwards.
ACTCGAGATCAGTGGTTCTTAACTTAGGTTCAATTGAACCCCAGGGGTTCGGTGGGTCAGTCTGGGTTCGATCAAACCATACCTGTCAACCCACGGCTCCAGAAAAAAGGGACCTGCGCAGATCAGTACGCAAGTGGCATAGTGCTTCCATGCATGCGTGGAAGGATTTTACACTTGCGTAGAACCCTTCCATGCATGCATGGAAAGCGTTTCCCCCCGCTGCCAAATTACGGGGTTTTGGCAGCGCGGGGCGGGTTATGACGTCAATCGACATCAAATTCCGTGGTAATCCCAGCCAAATCGGGATGGTTGACAGGTATGGATCAAACCCCAAAGGTTGGGTAAGTCAGTCTCAGGGGTTAGATGGAAGTGTGTGTGTCCATTCCATTCACCAGGGTATTTATGGCAAATTCTATGAAGGGTTTGGTGAATACATGTGAACCTCCAACAAGGTTAAGAGCCACTGCTCTAGATGGACAATGGTGGTAAGTACCTCTCACATCACACACATTTTGCACAGGAAAATTGTTCCACATACTCCTGAGCAGGATGGAATAACCAAAGAGAAACTGAGATGTGTTTTGGAGGTGACAAGATACATGCTTGTGGATGCAAAGTTGCCCAACTAATGGGGTAATGAAGTACTGACAGCAACATATGTATTTCCAGGACAGATTGCCAACAAAAGGCACCACAAAAACACCACTTGAGCAATGGCATGGCAGTGTACTAAACAGAGAACATATCAAAGTTTTCTGAAGCCTAGTATTTGCTTATATACCAAAACTGGAAAAGTACAACTGGACTCTCGAATTGAGCAGAGTGTTTGGCATGGCTTTGCCTTTGTCAACAAAGTTTATAAAACTTTAAAATTGGTGAAGTCAGTATAAGATATGTTATTCATTTTGATGAATGAAAGAAAGCTGACAAAAGGAATGGTGTTAGATACCTCTGAAGAGGGAGACCAGTATATGGGACCTTTCCTAGAAGCAGTTGTGCCAATCCCTCCACAGCCAAAGCCAAATATGAAGCAGAAAGGCAATGACACACAAGCTGAGAGCAGTACACCAAGGATTTGCACAGTCATCATGATAAATGAGCCATCGACCTGAGAAAAGATTGAGCAGTGCTGGCAGCTGAACCTGCCAGATGGAGAAAAGCTGCAAAGGAAGAGATAGAAGTGCTGCAGAAAATGAGTTGTGGACACTGACCAAGCTGTCACTAGGCGAGAAAGCCATTGGGTACAAATGGGTTTTCAAGCTAAAACAAGTTATAAATGGGAAAATGGAGTGCTGCAAGGGAAGCTTATTTTACATTTGGAACAGCATTGAGATTGAATATTGTTTTTAAAAAATGGAAAGTAGATTGGGAATTTGAATTGGAAGGTTGGCATAAAGTGATATAAAATACAGCTAAGAATGATAAATTAACATGTGAGTTAAATATAAAAAAGGAATTAGCAAAAAAACCTCTGATTTTACAGAGATATGGGGAGTTTTTTTAGATTATGCATTGATGAAAAGGAAAGGAGTAAAACCAGAATAAGGTGTATTATCTTTTTGGAATAAGGGGCAAAAATAAAATAAAAATAAAGATACTGACAATATTTGATGGAGAAGGTTCATAAGTCACAAAGGTGGTGGGTGCATGTAGAAATTATATTGTATTATATGTATTTTTGTTTAGGTTTCTGTTTTTGTTGTTGTGATTTTTCTCCTTTCCCTGTATTTTAATTAATAAAAATAAAAATAAAAGAGAAATCTAGTGGCCAAAGGGTTACTGGAGAAATATTGAGAAGAATTCAATGAAATCTCCTGTTGTCAAGGTCAGCACAATAACAAAAGCAAGACTGAATTTCTTCATGGAGAGATTGCAGAGGACTTCATCAACCAGGAAAATCTGATTTCTGTATGTGCAAACTAAAGAATTTTGTGCAAATTGCTTGGGCCTGGAACTAGAAACTGATATCAATGATGCTGCAACAACACTTGAAACAAGGTGGTGCAGATCACTGCCTGTATACCAAGAGCAGAAATGAGCATTTAATTTTCTTTCTTTCTTCCTTCCATATTGGTGAAACTCGAAAAATTAGAATATCATGCAAATGTTCATTCATTTCACTTAAAAGGTGAAACAAATATATGAGATACTCACTACATGCAAAGCGAAATATGTCATGCCTTAATTCGTTATGATTATGATGATCATGGCATACAGCACACATGAGATTATGTGATGATTATGGGGTACATGAAATGAGGGGCAGGGCTGCCATCAGGGGGGGGGGACCACCAGGACACCCGTCCTGGGCCTGGAGATGACAGGGGCCCGGTGGCGCCCAGAGAGGCATGGTCAAAATGGGGGGGTGGGCACGTACCGGACCCTGAAATTTCTGATACCAGCCCTTGGGGTGTGGTGGGGTTTTCATAAACTGTAAGCCATAAGCATCAATATTGTAACAATGCAAGCGTGGCGCCAAAATGGCCACCAAGCTCTTTGCGGGGGGCCCCACCTGGACACAGACATCCGGGTTAGTCAGGGGGTGTGGCCACCCATCTATAAAAGGGGTGGCCACAAGGCAGCCTTGCTGCCATTTTAAAGAGAAGCGACGGAGCGGAGAATTCCGCTCCGACGCTGCTCCCCCCGGCTTGCTCGCCTTTTTCCTTTTACAAATTTGATTGGAGGATATCTCTCCTCCGATCAGTGCCTGCTTGGGTGGCTATGGCACCCAAGCGCAAGTCCCAGGTGGCCCCTAGGCCGCGACCTAGGGGGAGGGCTCGGCCCACCCCCTCGACCTCCTTGGGTCAACCACCGGGCCGGAGGGCTCAGGCGGCCGCCCCACAGGGGGGTGGCAGGGTTACAATCCCCACTGCCACCAATGAGGGTGACCAGGCCACTGGATACCCGCCCAGTTGGAGGACTCGAGTGGGGGCTGCGCAGGCCTGCTCCCCTGGGGTTTCTACCCCTGTTGCAACTTTGCCCGGCATGGGGCATAGCGGCCCATTTGGGCGCGGCGTGGGATTGCGCCCCACCGTTCCACCAGCCCCCCATGGGCCGGATTATTGGGCATGGCCCTATTCTGGCCAGGGATTGCCACACGGTTTTATCCCCCCGCCCACTCATCAATTGCCCGGTGGGCCACCCGGCCCATTCGGCCCACCTTATTCTGGTGGGTCTGACACTGTGGATGCTCTCCTTGCCTGCATATTGGCACTCGAGGCATCTATGGGAATTCCTCCACCACCTTCGGATGGTGGGCTTGGCAGCTCTTCAGCTCCGGCCCACATGCCGGCCACGGCTGCACAGCAGGCCGCCAACAGGGTTGAGCTGCTGGAGGCCATCAGGCTAGCACAGGCTGGCACCTCGCAGCTCCCCATCAGGCCATTCCAGCAGGGCATTCCACCGGGGACCGGTCTTGCTTGGCAGGGATGCACCAGGACACAGAACTTGATGGCCATTGTGAGCTCCAACGCCCACCGCAGGCCAGAACCCCCAGTGGGGGCGGCCCATGGGGGTGCACCGAGTGAGTATCCTGGTCAAGTCAGTACACCGGTGACACTAGCTCATAACACTGGGGAGGTCCAGTGGCCATGGCCGCAACAAGTTACTGCGGGAGGGCAGTTCAATCCACACTACCCTGTTACTTCCTGGGCTCCCAATTACCCCCCGGTTATTACAGGGGTGACTGCCCCTATGCTTCCGCCTAACTTCTCAGGGGTCCGACAGGGCCCATTATGTGTTCCCCCACTGCAATCCGTGCCAACGGCGACCCTGCCGACGGCCAGTTACTCCCTACCCCTGGGCGACCATTTATCCCAGGCTACTAGGGAGAAGATAGGGCGAGGAGAATACATTGACATTTTCACCCTCCTGAACCGTGAAGCCACTAAGGAGGAGAAGGAGGGGCAGGACAACAGGGACAAGGAGTTGTCCCATCATCATAAGCCACCTCGCACTTGGGCCAATTGGTTACCGGCCTATGTGATATACATGGCAGTATACCTATGGGCCTGTCCTGATTTGGCCATCCCAATGGTCCAGTACCTCGACAATATTTACCGGGCCGTGGTTGATTTCCCTGGCCTGTCATGGTTGGCCTATGATGAAGAATTTAGGATGAGGGCGGCCCTTCACCCTGAGATGAGGTGGGACGAGCCCTGCCAGCAGTTGTGGCTGCTGTATATGACCCCCACGCAGCCAGCGCCTGGTGACCGGTACCACTGTGGCCATGCCATACAGCGGGCTGCTACTACACAGACTCCCTGCCAGCTGGCAGGGCAGGGGGTTCCAGCCCGCCTGCTGTGTTGGAGTTTCTCCACCAATGGAGTGTGCACCAAGCGCCAGTGTAGATTCAGGCATGAGTGCCCTTCTTGTTCCGGCCCTCATGCCACCTCCGCGTGCCGGTGGGTCACGAGGCAGAGGAAGGGGTTTTCAGGGGGCGGCCAGAGCTCCCTCTGATGGTGCTACCCATTCAAAAGGCCCCCTCCCCAATTAATTTCCCGGTGCTTGAACGATGGCTGCGCACTTATCCTAGACAGGATGATGCGATCTACCTGCTTGAGGGCTTCCAGTTTGGCTTCCGCATACCCTTTAAAGGTGTTCGTGGGCCTCAGGATGCCCCAAACCTACTGTCTCTCAGGGGTAATGAGGACATTGCTGTGGAGAACATAGCCAAGGAGGTTAAGGAACAGAGGGTGGCGGGGCCATTTAACGACCCCCCATATCCTAACTTGAAGGTATCCCCTCTAGGTTTAGTCCCTAAGAAGTCCCCGGGTGAATTCCGTCTAATTCACCACCTTTCTTACCCTGCGGGTTCCTCGGTCAATGACACTACACCGGATGACCTTTGCTCTGTCAGGTATACGTCCTTTGACCAGGCCTTACAGATGGTACGCTTGTGTGGTCCCGGGGCGCTATTGGCAAAGTGTGATATAAAATCGGCATTCCGATTGTTGCCAGTACACCCGGATGACTTTGACTGTTAGGTTTTTGTTTTCGAGGCAAGTTTTATGTGGACAAGGCCATGCCTTTTGGCTGTTCAATTTCCTGTTCAGCCTTCGAACGATTTAGCACCTTCCTCCACTAGGCTTTTGTTTGTAGGTCAGGGTCCCTGTCTGTAGCCCACTACCTCGATGATTTTTTGTTCGGGGGTGGACATGACACGGACACGTGTGCATGCCTGTTCACCACATTTCAGGCGCTTATGGGGGAACTGGGTGTCCCCCTAGCACCTGAAAAGACAAAGGGCCCAGCCACCACCCTTACCTTTTTAGGTATTGAAATCGACACCGTCGCTCAGACATCCAGGTTGCCTATGGAAAAGGTGACTCGGATCTCTGATGTGATTTTGGCAATGCTTGCCAAGCGTAAGGTGTCTCTCCGGGAGTTGCAGGTGCTTCACGGCCACCTCAACTTCGCCTGCAGGGTAGTGGCACCAGGCAGAGCCTTCGCCAGGCGTCTGTGTGACACTATGGTGGGCCTTTCTAAACGACACCACAGGGTACGGCTGACTAGGGGTTTACGAGCAGACCTTTCGGTTTGGCTCACATTCCTAAAAGGCTTTAATGGCGTATCCTTCTGGAGATCTGAGTTTATGGTCAGCCCCCAGTTTCAAGTACAGTCGGATGCCTCTGGCTCCCTGGGCTATGGGATTTATTTTGAAGGACAGTGGGCCTATGGTGAATGGCCTCAGACATGGCAGGGCACGGATCGCTTACATTCCTGGAGTTTTTTCCAATTTTGGGGGCCCTTATGCTCTGGGGGGACAGGTGGGCTAATTCGGTGGTTCACTTTTGGTGTGACAATGCTGCAGTGGTGCACATTGTCAACGCCCAAACGTCTAAATCCCCCAGAGTCATGGCCTTAGTTTGCCAATTTGTTCTTAGGTCCTTGTGCCTTAATGTGCTTTTCAGGGCCAGACATGTGCCAGACATTAATAACGATATTGCTGATGCTTTATCCTGCCTGCAGATCTCCCGGTTCCGTGCCTTGGCTCCAGACACAGAGGAACTTCCCTCTCCACTCCCAGCCAAAATATGGACATTTGGCGAGGAGAGGTGAACCGGGCGATCAGCATGTCTTTGGCACCTCGCATGCATAAGGCGTATCAGCATACACTCCTTCAATTTAGGACCTTTTGCAGGCAAAGGCAGTTGCCTGAAATGTGGCCGATACCGGTCGACCAGATTTTACAGTATATGGTGCATCCCCATCATGATCAGGGGTTGGCCCCATGCACCATCGCCACCAGGCTTTCCGCCTTGGCATTCATGGCCAAGGCACGGGGCTTTACTGACTGTGTGAGTGACTTCCACATATGCCACATATTGGAAGGGTGGACACGTGAATGTGGCCGCCGCCCGGACACATGTCACCCTGTTTCACCAGGTGTTCTGACCAACCTTGCACGAGGTTGGCATAGACTGTGTTATGATAGGTATGAGGAGTCTCTTTTTCATGCAGCTACCACCGTAGCTTTCTTTGGAGCTCTGCGAATCAGCGAGCTGGTCCCATTGTCAAAGGGGGACATGTCTCATAGGGCACTGGAACTCGAAGATGTGTCTATCAACCAGGAGTGGGCTCAGTTGAGGATTCGTTCCTCGAAGGCCGATCAGCATGGAGTAGGCAGTGGTGTTAGACTCCTACAATGTACATTTGCTGACATCTGTCCGGTTGGTGCCCTACATGCATTTTTGGCAGTGTGTGGTATGTGCCCTGGCCTGTTGTTCTGCCACCAGGATGGGTCTCCCCTTACCAAATTTTAGTTCTGGAGGGTGACCGGTACGGCACTTCACAGTGTGGGCCTCCCTGGGGCTCGTTATGGCACCCATTCATTTAGGATAGGCGCCGCATCACCTACGGCTGCGTTTGGGTATTCTGAGGCTGATATATGTCGGATGGGCAGGTGGGGGTCCACGCGTTTTTCCTTATATTTACGTCCCCTCACTGTATGGGTACTAGTTATGTCATAAATTCCTTCTCCTTCTTTTACAGACCATGTGTGTCTACGCCCACCGGTGGCAGTGTGGCTGGTGGGCCACAGTTATGTGCACTGGGTGGCACAGTATGCTGCATCGTTGGAGTGTGGACCCCATCTCGGGCTGCGTGCATCCGCATGTATGCGGTGGTATGGTGTGCGCAGCATGAGATGGCGGGAACTGTTGCCATTCCTGATGTCCATCAGGGATGCTGGACTGCCTGATGTTCTGATTCTGCACCTCAGTGGCAATGATCTAGCACAGATCACTGGCCTTTCCTTAAAAATGTCGGTGTGCAGTGACCTGGTATTTCTAGATCATTTATGGCTGTACACACGGTTGCTATGGTCTGACATCGTGCCGAGACATTGTTATAGAGGAGGCATGGATCTCCGTGGTCTGGACCGTGCCCGGTGGTCAGTGAACAGGGCTGTTGCCCGGTTTCTTGTTGAGAATGGCTTGGGGACAGCCATTCGACACCCGGGGATAGGGTTGCAGGATTTTAGCCTGTATGCAGGAGATGGGGTCCACCTATCGGCCAGAGGTATGAACCTCTTTCTGGAGGATGTGCAAGCGGGCCTGGCGACTTGAGCTGACGGTCTGGGGGGGGGGGTGGTGAGTCATCATGGACGCCTCCCCGTGTGGCAGGTAGCACTGGTAAGGTAAAGATTTATGACCCATAGGTATCCGGCAGGTTCGCAATTGACTGGCCAACACGTAGATAGGTACAGGGGAAACAGGATTGACCGGTCAAGGGCGAACCATGAAAGGGGTGATGTTAGGAGCTTCACAGCCTGCATCACCTTGATATTTGGACGGATACACGTCATAGGGTGGGGTCAGTAGATAGTATATTAACTTCGGTCAACAATTTGTTTGTGTCAACAAACAAATTGATACAAATTGATACATGTAGCCAATAACCATTGGCATTTTGGGTGAAACCTTACCAGTGCTACTGTGGCCTGCTTGCCTTAAAGAATTACAATTGGATGATACACCAATTGAAAGTGATAATTCGGACTAGGGCATTATTCAATAAAAGTGGCGCAATGCCTTTAATACAATACCGGTGTCTGAGTCTTTATTTGGGTGGGTGCGCCTGCAATGCAAGTGCGGTGCCAGAATGGCCGCCGCGCTCTTTGCGGGGGCCCCCACCCGGACGCAGACATCCGGGTTAGTCAGGGGGCATGGCCACCCCTGTATAAAAGGGGTGGCCACGAGGCAGCCTCGCTGCCATTTTAAAGAGAAGCGAAGGAGCGGAGAAGTTTTTCCCTCCACCCCCTCCCTAGTGGACAGTGTGATTTTTCTGGTCGCTTCGGGGCCGGGTGGGAATTTTTGCTTGAACCTTCAATTGGCACTTTGGTTCTTGGCTTTTTCGCCCATCCCACACTATCGCTAGTGTTTGAGATATGGGGTAAGTTGACTTTGGTCACTTTTGGCGGGTAGCACTGGTAAGGTAAAGATTTACGACCCATAGGTATCCGGCAGGTTTGCAATTGACTGACCAACATGTAGATAGGTACAGGGGAAACAGGATTGGCCGGTCATGGGCGAACCATGAAAGGGGTAATGTTAGGAGCTTCACAGCCTGCATCACCTTGATATTTGGACAGATACACGTCATAGGGTGGGGTCAGTAGATAGTATTTTGACTTCGGTCAACAATTTGTTTGTGTCAACAAACAAATTGATACAAATTGATACATGTAGCCAATAACCATTGGCATTTTGGGTGGAACCTTACCAGTGCTACTGCGGCCTGCTTGCCTTAAGGAATTACAATTGGATGATACACCAATTGAAAGTGATAATTCGGACTAGGGCATTATTCAATAAAAGTGACCCAATGCCTTTAATCCAATACCGGTGTCTGAGTCTTTATTTGGGTGGGTGTGCCTGCAAAGTAAGGCTTGAACTATCTCGCTTTGCATGTAATGAGTCTATCTCATATATTTGTTTTACCTTTTAAGTTGCATTACTGGACTGAATGAACATTTGCACGATATTCTAATTATTATTATTTATTATTATTTTTTTATTTATTCAATTTATATCCCGCCCACTCAACACAAGGCCGACTCTGGGCGGCTAACAACATAAAAATTAACCCCAGGGCAACCCAAGGAGTTTACAGACAATATTAATAATCCTAAAAACAGTTAAAACAGTAAAAAAGTTAAGACTACCCACCCCCTAAAAAGCAGGGGCTGCAGGATCGAAAAGGCACCATGGGGAAGAGTTCCTCTACACCAACCACCCCATGGTGGTTACCCTTCCACCTGCACCCCACACTTGACCTGCCAGCCAGGTTTTAAGATCCCTTCTGAAAGGCAGCAACTCCGTCCGAAGACGTAATTCTGTTGGCAGGAGGTTCCAGAGGGCCGGTGCAGACACGGAGAAGGCTCTCCTCCTTGTGCCAGAGAGGCGAGCCCCTCTGGCTGATGGAACAATTAGAGAGCCCCTCCGGTCCGCTCTGGTTGGACGGACAGACGTCCTCAGGGCAATGCGGTCTCTTAGGTAACCTGGCCCACTACCATATAGGGCTTTAAAGGTCAAAACCAGCACCTTGAATTGCACCCGGAGACATACTGGCAACCAGTGCAGCTCCCGGAGCAGTGGCGAAGCATGAGCATAACGCCCACACCCCATCACCACCCGGGCAGCCGCATTTTGGACCAGCTGTAGCCTCCGAATGGTCGTCAAGGGCAGCCCCATGTAGAGCGCATTGCTCTAATTTTCTGAGTTTCACCTGTAGACAACCTAATTGTAGCTATTCAAAGGGAATTGGAGTGCAAAGAGATTGTACAAGAAGGTAGAATTCAAAGAGTTAGGAGGGGCAACACATTATCTTCACATTGAAATTGAAAGGAAGATGGGTCATATATGCTGAATGCAGGGGGGCGGGAGTTGAGCTTCTGGAGACACTAGGCCTCCAAGTTGGCCACAGTGTTAGAAAACTCACATTAACAGATTTTCTGAGAAACAAGTAGGAAAGTGAACCTCTACCAAACATTGATAAGTATGGAACAGCTATAAGAAAGCTGTTATCTTTCATATCCACTACTAGACTACAGCTACCACTGTAGGAATACTGAGCAGAATGAAAGCGTGGCGCCAAAATGGCCGCCACGCTCTTTGCGGGACCCCACCCCACCCGGACTCAGACATCCGGGTGAGTTAGGGGCGTGGCCACCCCTCTATAAAGGGGTGGCCACGAGGCAGCCGAGCTGCCATTTTAGAATTGCGACGGAGAGGGGAAGTTTTCTCCGTCGCATTCTCCTTTTAGCTTTCCTGGCTGGGAAAAAGAAAAGACCTCCGTTTTAGATTCGCCTCTTTGCTCACGGTCCTCTAATGCAGGAGTTCGATCCCTGGATAGGGATCCTTTGCAGCATATTAATTTACGGAGTCATGGCTCCCATGCGAAAGGCTCCTACATTGAAGCCGCGCCCAAGGGGAAGGGCTTTTACCGGCCCTTCATCGGATGGGGGCCAGCCTGCGGGTCGGAGGACCAAGGCTGTGCCCCCACGATGGGGCAGTGACAGACCGTTGCTCACTGGTACCAGTGGGGCCGGTCAGGCTACCACTTGGCAGCCGGGTGCTCAACTGCCTGGTGGGCCGTCCTGCCCACCCGGCCCACCCGGCCCACCTTACAATGGGGGCTCTGAGGCAGTGGATGCTTTGATCGCATGTATAGCAGTGCTGGAAGCATACTTGGGCATTGCCCAGCCACCTTCTGAGGGGGGTGCTACCGCTTCTTCGACAGGGGCCCCTTCATTGACCCCGGCCAACTTGCTGGCCGGGATGCTTCAGCGGGCGGCCAACTTGGTTGAGCTGCTTCAGGCTGTATGGCCAGCACCGGCTGGTGCCTCGCAGCTCCCCGTCCGTCCCGATGTACAGGCTGGGAGCAGCCAGGGGTGGTCCCAGAGCTCGATTCCAGTCGTGAGCTCCGACGCTCACCATGGGCCGGAACCCCCGGTGGGGGTGGCTCACGGGGGTGTGACTAGTGAGTATCAGGTTCAATTTAGTGCACCACCAACACTGTCCACTTACACTGGGGGGGGGGTTTCAGTGGCCATGGCCGTGTCAGCTTGATGCGGGTGGGCAGCAGTTATCACATTATCCCAATAACCCCTGGTTCCAAAATGGTCCCTCATTGAGGGCGGGGGTGTCCGCCCCTTGGGCCGTGCCAAGCTTCGCAGGGGCTGTCCAGGTCCCACTGCGTATATCCGCTATACAGAAGGTGCCGTCAATGGCTTTACCGACGGCTGGTTATTCTTTGCCCCTGGGTGATCATTTGCCACAGGTCACGAGGGATAAGATTTGGCGAGGGGAGTAAGTAGATATTTTCTCCCTATTGAACCGTGAGCCCACTAAGGAAGAGAAAGAGGGACAGGTCGACAGAGACAAAGAGCTGTCCCGTCGTCGTAAGCCACCGCGCACCTGGGCCAACTGGTTGCCGGCATACTTTATATATATGGTGGTATGCCTCAGGGCCCGGCCTGATTTGGCCATCCCGATAGTTCAATACCTTGATAATATTTACAGGGCGAAGGTTGATTTCCTGGGCCCATCGTAGTTGGCTTACGATGAGGATTTTGGATGAGGGTGGCCCTACATCCTGAGATGAGGTGGGATGAGCCCTGCCAGCAATTGTGGCTCTTGTACATGACTCCCACGTGACTGGCGCCTGGTGATAGGTACCATTGTGGTCACGCTGTGCAGTGGGCTGCTGCAACATAGGTTCCCCAACAACCGGTGGGGCAGGGGGTTCCGGCCCACCTGCTGTGTTGGACCTTCTCAGCTAGCGACGTGTGTAATAAGCGCCAGTGTCGTTCCCGACACGAGTGTCCCTTTTGCACTGGCCCCCACGCTGCCTCCGCGTGCCCGCGGGCTGGTGGGTTACGGGGCAGAGGTAGGGATGCACAGGGGGCGATCAGAACTCCGTCTGATGGAACTAGCCAGGCAAAAGGCCCCCTCCCCAATTAGTGTACTCATGCTGGAGCGATGGCTCTCAGCTTATCCAACAAGAGATGATGCGAGGTACCTGCTGGAGGGTTTCCAATGGGGCTTTCGTATTCCATTCAAGGGTGTTAAGGGCCCCAAGATGCTACTAATTTGGTTCCCTTGAAAGGTAACGAGGAGGTTGCTGCCCTGAGCATAGCTAAGGAAGTTGAGGCTATGAGAGTAGTGGGCCCCTTCTTGGAACCACCTTTCCCTAATTGGAAGGTCTCCCCTCTGGGGCTAGTATCAAAATAGAACCCGGGTGAATATCGTCTAATCTTCCATCTAGCTTACCCTGCGGGTTCTTCGGTCAGTGATGCGATTCCTGATGACCTCTTTCAGTCAGGTACACATCGTTTGTTCAGCCCCTACGGGTGGTACGCTCATGCGGTCCCGGTGCTTTCCTGGCACAGTGTGATATGCACTCGGCTTTCCGATTACTGCCAGTGCACCCAGGGGATATTGAGCTATTGGGTTTTAGGTTCCAAGGGGAATTTTACTTAGATAAGGAGATGCCTATTGACTGCTCTATTCCATGTTCGGCATTCAAACGATTCGGTACTTTCCTTCAGTGGGCCTTTGCTCACAGGTCGTGGGCCCGGTCTCTAGCCCATTACCTCGATGACTTTTGGTTCGGGGGTGAACGGGGCTCAAACACGTGCACTACATTTAAGACACTCATGCGGGAACTGGGTGTCCCCTTAGCGCCTGAAAAGACCGAGGGCCCAGCTACTAAGCTCACATTTCTAGGCATTGAAATTGACTCTGTCGCACAGGCATCCGGGTTACCCATGGATAAGGTGGCTCGGATTTCCGCGGCGATTTTGGCATTGATTGCCAAATGTAAAGTGTCCCCTCGTGAGCTGCAGCTACATCATGGCCACCTTAACTTTGCCTGCAGGGTGGTGACACCCGGCAGAGCATTGGCCAGGTGCCTGTGTGACGCCATGGCTGGCCTGTTAAAATGCCACCACAGGGTCCGGCTGACCAGGGGCATGCGGGCGGACCTTTCGGTCTGGCTCAAATTCCTCCAGGGTTTTAATGGGGTCTCTTCCTGGAGATCAGACCTTATGGTCTGCCCTAGATTTCAAGTACGGTCGGATGCCTCCGGCTCCCTGGGTTATGGGGGTTTACTCTGAGGGTAGGTGGACTTACGGCCGAGGGCCTCACGCATGGCTTGGCACGGATCGTCTCTGCGATCTTACCTTCCTTGAGTTTCTTCCCAATTTGGGGAGCACTGATGCTATGGGGTGACGAGTGGGCCAGCTCAGTGGTCCATTTTTGGTGTGACAATGCGGCAGTGGTGCTCATTGTCAACACCCAGACATGCAAATCCCGCAGGGTCATGGCATTGGTTTGTCAATTCTTTTTGAGAAGCCTACGCCTGAATGTGCTGTTCAGGGCCAGACATGTACCAGGTATTAATAAAGATATTGCTGATGCTTTATCCCGCCTGCAGATCCCCCGGTTCCATGCCTTGCTCCGGAAGCAGAGGAATTTCCCTCGCCACTCCCGGCCGATATTTGGACGTTTGGCAAGGAGAGGTGAACCGGGCATGTCATTGGCACCTCGCACGCGTAAGGCGTATCAACATGCTTTCATGCAATTTAGAACTTTTTGAGAGTAACTACAGTTACCTCAAGTGTGGTAAATAACAGTGGACCAGGTTTTACAATACATGTTTATCTTCACAGTCAGGGTTTGCCCCCCCGTACTATAGCCTTCAGGCTTTTGGCACTGGCATTTATGGCCAACGTGGGGGGGTTTCAATGACTGCGTGAGTTACTTCCAAATGCGTCGTGTTTTGGAGGGGTGGACACGTGAACGTGTCCGCTGCCCGGACACGCGTCACCCCAGTTCGCCATAGTTTCTGACCCACCTTGCACGAGGCTGGCATAACTTATGTTAGGATAGGTGTGAGGTGGCTCTTGGTCACGCAGCTACCACGGTAGCCTTTTTTGGAGCGCTCCGCATCAGTGAGTGGGTGCCAGAGTTGGTACCATTGTGTAAGGCGGATGTGTCTCGTAGGGCACTGGAACTCGATGATGTCTATGTCATGCATGAGTGGGCTCAATTGGGGATACGGTCCTCAAAGGTTGTTCAGCACGGCGTAGGCAGTGGAGTTAGACTGCTATGAGGTTTCATTGGAGACATCTGTCCGGTTGGTGCCCTACATGAATTTTGGCAGTGCCTGCTGCGCGCCCCAGCCTGTTTTTCTGCCACCAGGATGGGTCTACCCTTACCAAAGTAAAGTTACGGAGGGTGACCGGTGCCGCGCTTCGCAGTGTGAGGCCCGTTTTGGCACCCGTTTATTTAGGATAGGCATCGCGTTGACAGTGGCTACGTTTGGGGTACTCAGAGGCGGATATATGTATACGCGTAATTTCTTATATGTACGTCCCCTCACTGTATGAGTACCTAGTTATGTCCTTCACCTCTTCTCCTCTTTTACAGATCCTGTGTGTCTCTGCACACCAGTGGCAGTGGGGCTGGTGGGCCGCAGCTATGTACACTGGGCAGCAGTATATGCTGCGGCGACAGAGTGTGGACCCCGACTTAGGCTGCGTGCATCCGCATGTATGCGATGGTATGGTATGCACGGCACAAGGGGGCAGGAACTGTTGCCATTCCTGATGTCCGTCAGGGATGCTGGACCGCCCGACGTTCTTATTATGCACCTCGGCAGCAATGATCTTATACGGATCACTGCTATTCCTTAAACTGTCGAGGTGCAGTGACCTGGCGTTTTATATCATGCATGGCTTACACACGGTCGCTATGGTCTAACATCATGCCGAGACACCAATTTAGGGGAGACGTGGATCTCCGTGGTTCGGACTGTTCCGGCAGTCAGTGGACAGGGCTGTTGCTCGGTCCCTTGCTGAGCATGGCTGGGAGATAGCCATTGGAAACCTGTGGATAGGCTTACAAAACTTTTTGCTGCTAGGCAGGATATGGGGTCCACCTGTCGGCTGGAGGTATGTACCTCTTTCTGGGCGAGGTGCAAGCAGGCCTGGCGACCGAGCTGACGGTCTGGGGGGGGCAGTGAGTCATCATTGACGCCTCCCCGTGTGGCGGGTAGCACTGGTAAGGTAAAGATTTATGACCCATAGGTATCCGGCAGGTTCGCAATTGACTGGCCAACACTTAAACAGGTACAGGGGTAATAGCTTTGGCCGGTCAACGATGAACCAGGCAAGGGGTGAAGGCAGGAGCTTAACAGCCTGCATCACCTTGAGATTTAACGGATACACGTCATAGGGTGGGGTCAGTAGATAGTTTATTGACTCCGGTCAACAATTTGTTTGTGTTAACAAACAAATTGATACAAAGAGTTACATGTAGCCAATTGCCATTGGCATTTTGGGAGGAACCTTACCAGTGTTACTGCGGCCTGCTTGCCTTAAAGAATTACAATTGGATGATTACACCAATTGAAAGTTATAATTCGGACTAGGGCATTATTCAATAAAAGTGGCCCGATGCCTTATCCATATACCGGTGTCTGAGTCTTTCTTTGGGGGGTGCGCCTGCAACGTTATTTTGCCAATACAGAGTGACTGGGAAGCTGCAAAAGAAGTAGCTAGATACTTGAAAGGAGCCATGGACTTTAAGTTAAAACTATTAGCCCACGCCTTTGGCGGTTTGACCGTCGGGGAATGAGTGGCACTTGTGTTTCATTCCACCACCCTCAAGGGCCACCCCTACCCCCACCTTAGCTGGAACTTTAAAGACAGCTGGACTCTGTCACTGCTCAATAACTCCACTGATAGTACGGGGAGGCTTTGGACTTATTGAATGCCTTTCCACCTGCATTCTGGCCCTGCCTCAGCAGGAGCGCAGATGGGACCGTGTTGTATTGTAACTGTAATTTTTTTATGCTTGATTGGCTTATATATACTGTTATATTATTGTATCTTAGCTTGTATTTTGTTGACTGATGTTTTTGTGGACTTTATATATTGTGTATTGATTGTATTGTGTATATTTTTTTGCTGTATTGCACCTTTGTATTATTACATGTTGGAAACCGCTCTGAGTCACCCAATGGCCTGAGATAGAGCGGTATATAAATTAAAAATTGAAATTGAAATTAGCTAGTAAAAACCCAAAGCTTATAAGGGTACATTGATGTAGATGGGACAGAGGATAGCACAGATTATAAATCCATTAGTAGTTTCCTATTCTTGTATAGTGATGGTCCTAATTCAGGAATACTGTACTCACAAACAAGATGGTGTAGCTTTGTCTTCCACTCAGTCTAAATTCATAGCTGTAGTGAAGCATATAGAGAATTGCTATGTCTGGAGGAGAAGCTGCATGCTGGTTTTGGGATAGGAGAAGAGATACTGAACCAGGTGATGGAAGATAGCCAGAACTTCAATGGTGGGAATAATGGAAGGCAAAAAGAAAAGAGGAAGACAAAATATGAGACGTGCTGACTCTCCTGAATTTACAAGAATTCAGCAGGGATATTGGGATGGGACATTACGAAGATCTCTCATTTGTAGGGTTGCCATAAATTGGAGGTGACTTGACTTCACATACCAAACACAACAACCAGTTACTAGAGAAATCAGAGGAATCGTTTTTCCATACTGTGGTGTCCTGTCACTATTACTTAAATTTGCACAATCAACCAACATTCTCAAATGCTAATCTTCCTTTAACAGTCCAGGGAACCTTTGATAGTTGAGCATCAGCTAACTTCCGCATTAGATGGTCTTGTCTTATAGTAACCACCAGCTTATACTAAACCTTGTAAAACACAGAACTGTTCCTTCACTTAAAGAAACAGAGAATACTGAGTTAGCTGGAAAGGCAACAATTTGGAGCACGGCCCTATCCCCAAAGTATTTATGTATCACTTTAGATTAAACCCTATTTACAAAAACATTGTATGTGTTGCAGAGATTTGAATTTCTGGTAAAATTCCCTTTTAGCTGCATGGTAGAAATGCAGAAACCCACAGAGAAGAATAGCTACAACTATCCCAGACAAACAAATGCATACTACTTTGTTTACAGTACACAAAATTGTACTGTTTCCACCTTCTCTATTTTCTCCTGGTCAGATAGTGTGTTTTCCTGTTTGTCATTCAGTATTCCTAATTTAGGTTTGAATTTCCCTTTTGACAAATGCTGCTCCAAATATTATATTTGCTTTAAAACCATCTGGTGGTTAAGATTTGAGCCATATAGTCCTTAACATGTGTAAAGCCTGCCTGTTCTGGAATTAGAAAGGTTCAGTTTTAGGGGCTATATTATTTGTTCAAACATTTTTTTTATAAGTGCCATATTAGAGAGATTGTTCTGTAGCTTTTGAGATTGGATAGTTCTCTGCCTGATATTCGTATAGCAATTACTTTCATCTTGTGCCATACTCTGGGATATTTTGCTTGTCCAACAGATTTAAAATAGTTGAATGAGCCATTGCTTTGTGTTTTGCCCAAAATATTTAATTTGCTCCATCAAGATATCATCAAGTTGTTTTTTTGCCATTCCTACAGCTTGTTTAGACTTTGTTATTATGCCTGCCATGTGATCATCTCTGGTTAAAGGTTTGCATCTTTTTCTCCAATACAATTGGCATGAAATAAGTAAGATATGGCTAAGTATGGACTAACCAGAAGTCAGCAAACTTGGATCTCCATATGTTCTTGGATTTCAATTCCCAGAAGCCCTGATCAGCAGGTAATTGAAGACACCTGGAGAGCGAAGTATTCTGACCCCTGCACTAGGACATTCTTAGATTGAAAGCTAAAACAAAAATCCCAGTGTCAAATGCAATAGAAGTAAAAGGAAGGCAGTACACCATAAATCAAAATGTTTCCAATGACCTGACAAGCCTATGACTGTATTCCAATAGTTATCTGTAGCCTGACCAGGGCCATAGCCAGAATCCTAGATGTGGTTGAGAAACAATGCTAACTCATGGTGGGCAAAGCCCACCCTGGCCACCCCCTGGCTATGGCCCTGAGCCTGACATGAAAGAAACCTCAGCATACCATTCCCCATAGCTCCTGGAATATCTAGAGAGAATGCAAGCGCGGCGCCAAAATGGCCGCCGCGCCCTTTGCGGGCCCCCCCCCCACAGGACAGAGAATCCGGGTAGTTAGGGGCGTGGCCACCGCCTTGATAAAAGGGGTGGCCACGAGGCAGCCGTGCTGCCATTTTGCCTCAGCGACGGAGCGGAGAAGTTTTTCCCCCTGCGTCTCCGTCGCTCGTTGGTGCTACCGGGAAGCCTTTTAGTTCCTTTTACTAGCTAGCTTCCCTTTCTGCTGCGGTGAGATGCCTTCCAAAAAGAAGGCTGCTGCGAATGCAGCTCGGGTGGTTCGGAGGCGTAATACGGGTCGGAGGACCGCGGTGCCGCCTCCCCAGCACCCACCTTTGCCATCCCCGGCCGGGGCTAGTGGCATGGGGGCTATCGCCCCTTGGCCCGATCAAAGTGCGGGCGCGGAGGGAGCTCCGGCCCGCGGCCCGCGAGCGGTGGGCACCGCTCATCCTCCTGCTCAATCGGTTGGGCCTATTCCTGTCGGGCCGCAGCCTCTCCCGGGGCCCTCTAGCCTTGGGGGGTGGCCCGGCTCCCTGCCTTGGCAGGTTAATCCGCCAGCCCTCCCGGGCTTTGGCGGTAGTCAATGGCAATATACGGCCCCTGGGGTGCAGGGACCTGTCCCCATGCAAGGATCAGGTGGGCCGGCCGGCTCTTTACCCATGGTTAATGTGGACTCCTTACTGGCCCGTATTGCGGCCCTCGAGGCGTCTTTGGCCCGGGCCAGTCAGGCAGGTGCCCCTTTTGGGGTACCTTTTGAGGCGCTAACGGCAGCAGGACAACAGCCGGCGGGGAGGGTTGAGCTGCTGCAGGCGGGTGGCGCGGCTACGGCCACTGCCTCGCAGCTCCCCAGCCAGCAACCTGGTGCGGGTCAAGCCCCGGTGATGAGCTCTACATCGGTCGTGAGCTCCGACGCCCCCAGTGGGCCAGAACCCCCGGTGGGGGTGGCCCGCGGGGGTGCAGCATGTGAGTATACGGTGCAAACGAGTACATCTACACATATTCCCAATATAGGGGGGGCCTTTCAGTGGCCTTGGCCTCGCCCGGGTGGTGCGGGGACTACCCCTCTGGTGCCCCACCCGGCGACAACGACTGCCACCATGCCCACGGGGGTGGGCCTAGGCTCTTACACTGCTGGTAATGTCTTGGGGGTGGCAGGGTTAGCTCAGGCTCCCTTTACCAGGCCTGTTGTTCCCTTTTCGGCTTTGCCGACGGCAGGGTATTCCTTGCCACTGGGTGATCACTTGGCACAGGCTACCAGAGAAAAGATTTGGAGGGGGGAGTATGTAGATATCTTCTCACTCCTGAACAGAGAGCCCACCAAGGAAGAAAGGGAGGGTCAGGATGAAAAGGACAAGGAGCAGGCACGCCGCCGTAAGCCGCCGCGTACCTGGGCTAACTGGCTCCCCGCTTATTTGATATATATGGCGGTATATTTGAGGGCGCGGCCGGATCTAGCTATTCCCATGGTCCAATATTTGGACAACATATATAGGGCGATGGTAGATTTCCCGGGCCCCTCATGGCTAGCATATGATGAGGAATTCCGTATGAGGATTCCCCTCCATCCCGAGATGAGATGGGATGAGCCCTGCCAGAGACTGTGGCTCTTGTATATGACACCCACACGCCCTGCCCCGGGGGATAGATACCATTGTGGACATGCGGTCCAGCGAGCAGCTCCAGCGCAGGTTACCCGCCAACCGGCGGGGCAGGGGGTTCCAGCCCGCCTGCTGTGCTGGACTTTCTCGTCAAATGGTTCCTGCAATCGAAAGAACTGCAGGTATAAGCATGAGTGTCCCACGTGTTCTGGTCCCCACGCAGCCTCGGCTTGTCCCAAGCCTGGGGGGCGCGAGGCAGAGGGAGGGGTGGACAGTGGGCTGGCAAGGCTGCCACGGAGGGAACTAGTTCTCCAAAAGGCCCCCTCCCCAATTAAGGTGGACATGCTGGAGCGCTGGCTCGCATCGTACCCAAAGGGGGAGGACAGAGAGTATCTCATTCAAGGTTTTAAGCAGGGATTTCGTATCCCTTTTATGGGTGTTAGATCACCTCAGGATGCTCCCAACCTGTTATCCCTCAGAGGAAGGGAGGAGGTGGCTGCGGCCAGCATTAAAAAGGAATTAGACGCGGGCAGGGTCGCTGGACCTTTTCCTGCACCCCCTTTTCCCAACCTTAAGGTTTCGCCATTGGGTTTGGTTCCCAAAAAGTCCCTAGGTGAGTTTCGCCTTATTCATCATTTGTCCTACCCAGCCGGCAGATCGGTCAACGATGCTATACCTGATGACCTTTGTTCGGTCAGGTATACATCGTTCGACCATGCGCTGCGTATGGTGCGTTCGTGTGGCCCGGGTGCCTTGCTGGCCAAGTGCGACATTAAGTCAGCTTTTCGCCTCTTGCCAGTGCACCCGGGTGACTTTGAATTGCTGGGTTTTAAATTTAAAGGGGAATATTATTTTGATAAGGCCATGCCTTTTGGCTGCTCCATATCATGCTCGGCCTTCGAGCGTTTTAGTACTTTCCTAGAGTGGGCTTTTGTCCGCAGGTCAGGGTCCCGGTCTGTAGCCCATTACCTGGATGACTTTTTATTCGGGGGTGAACGGGGCTGGGACACGTGTGCACGTCTCCTCAATACATTTCAGACGCTAATGCAGGAACTTGGTGTCCCTTTAGCGCCCGAAAAGACCGAGGGCCCATCGACCAAGTTAGTATTCCTGGGGGTTGAGATTGACACAGTAGAGCAGGCTTCTAGGTTGCCGGGTGATAAGGTGTCCAGGATAGTGACCCTTATCTCGGAATTGCTGGCCAAGCGTAAGGCATCCCTGAGGGAACTCCAGGTGCTACATGGGCACCTTAATTTTGCCTGCAGGGTGGTCGCACCGGGCAGGGCTTTTGCCCGGCGCTTATGCGACGCCATGGCAGGGTTATCCAGGCCCCACCACAGAGTTAGGCTCACCCGGGGTATCAGGGCAGACATGTTCGTCTGGTTGCAATTCCTGAGGGAGTTTAACGGGGTCTCATTTTGGAGGTCGGACCTCCTGGCATCCCCCAATTTCCAGATCCAGTCTGATGCCTCAGGATCCCTGGGTTATGGGATGTACTTCAATGGGAAGTGGGCCTATGGTGGGTGGCCACCGGCATGGGCAGGCACAGGTCGCCTGCGGGATCTCACATACCTGGAATTTTTTCCCATTCTAGGGGCTTTGATGCTATGGGGCGAACAGTGGGCTAATTCGGTAGTGCATTTTTGGTGCGACAATGCTGCCGTGGTACACATTGTCAATGCACAGACTTCTAAATCGCCCAGGGTTATGGATCTCGTGCGCCATTTTGTGCTGCGCTGCCTGCGCCTCAATGTCTTGTTCAGGGCCAGGCATGTCCCAGGGGTTAATAATGATATTGCTGATGCTTTGTCCCGCCTGCAGATCTCCCGGTTCCGCGCCTTGGCCCCGGATGCGGAGGAATTTCCCTCGCCACTCCCGGACGAGATGTGGACTATTGGCAAGGAGAGGTGAACCGGGCGATTGGCCTTTCACTAGCGCCACGCACGCGTAAGGCGTATCAACAAGCACTCAGTTCATATAGGGCTTTTGCCACTCAATTTCACTTGCCAGAGACCTGGCCTATTCCGGTGGACCATGTTCTGCGGTTCATGGTCCACCTCCATGCACAGGGCCTTGCACCTCGCACCATAGCATCCAAGCTCTCGGCGTTGGCTTTTATGGCCAAAGTAGGGGGTCATGTGGATACCACCTCTGACTTCCGTGTGAGACACGTTTTGGAGGGGTGGGTGCGCGAGCGCGGGCGTTGCCCGGACGACCGGCACCCTATTTCCCCAGGGGTTCTTACCCAGTTGGCCCGGGGCTGGCCAGGCCTCTGTTTTGATCATTATGAGGCAGCCCTTTTTCATGCAGCCACAACGGTGGCATTTTTTGGAGCGCTCCGCGTCAGCGAACTCGTGATGCTGTCTAAGGCGGATGCAAGTGGTAGGGCACTGGAACTCGGAGATGTCTACGTTGCCAAAGACTGGGCCCAGTTGAGGATTCGCTCCTCAAAAACAGATCAGCACGGCGTAGGCAGTGGTGTAAGACTGCTACGGTGTTCTTTGGCAGACATCTGTCCGGTTGGTGCCCTACAGGAGTACCTGGCACTGCGTGGCATGCACCACGGCCCGTTTTTCTGTCACCAAGATGGGTCTCCCCTTACTAAATTTCAGTTTTGGAAGGTGACAGCCATAGCCCTCACCAGGGTGGGTCTTTCAGGTGCCCGTTATGGCGCACATTCGTTCCGTATTGGTGCAGCCTCTACAGCAGCTGCTTTTGGGTACTCGGGGGCTGACATACGCAGCATGGGGAGGTGGGGCTCACAGTGTTTTCAGTTTTATGTGCGCCCACTCCCGCCATGAGTACCAATTCAGTCACCTTACCTTCCTTTTTTCTCAATTTTATTACAGACCCTGGGTGTCGTATTACACCGGTGACAGTATGGCTGGTGGGCCACAGCTATGTGCACAGGGCAGCGCGTTACGCTGCGGCGACAGAGTGGGGACCCCGACTGGGACTGGGTGACCACGCCAGTCTCGCATGGCATGGTAAGCCTGGGATGTTATGGCAGGAGCTGAGGCCTTTCCTTTTTTCTGGCCTGGGGGCTGAC
Source organism: Bradypodion ventrale (assembly GCA_035047345.1). Taxonomy (NCBI): domain Eukaryota; kingdom Metazoa; phylum Chordata; class Lepidosauria; order Squamata; family Chamaeleonidae; genus Bradypodion; species Bradypodion ventrale. Next base: position 71,355,432 of record JAWDJE010000005.1, on the reverse strand, counting down.
CCGCCTGACATTCTAATTATCCACCTGGGGGGCAATGATTTGGGCCAGGTCACCGGCTTATCGCTCAAGCATGCGATTTGCGAGGAACTCGCCTACTTGCACTATGTCTGGCCTGCCACAACCCTGGTTTGGTCGGACATTGTTCCGCGCCACTCTTACAGAGGGGGCGTTAACCTCCTTGCGCTTGACCGCGCGAGGCGCGCGGTCAACAAGGCGGTGGCGCGGTTTCTTACCACCAGGGCTTGGGGACGGGTTAGTCATCACCCCGATATTAGTCTGCAAAATTATGACCTGTATGCAGGGGATGGGGTCCATCTGTCGCGAGGAGGTATGGACCTCCTGTTGGGTGACTGGCGAGCAGGCCTGTTGACCGAGCTGACGGTCTGGGGGGGGGCGTCAGGTCTTCTGTGAAGCCCCTCCGTGTGGCGGGTAGCACTGGTAAGGTAAACAGTATGACCCACAAGTATCCGGCAGGTTCGCAATTGACTGGACAACACTAGACAGGAATAAATTAGTTAAACGTTGTCCGGTCAACGACGAACCAGGCGATGGGGTGATGGTGATTGCTAACCAGCATGCATCACCCCTGTGATTTCACGGATACGCGTCAGAGGGTGGGGTCATGAGTTAGTTATTGACTACGGTCAACAATTTGTTTGTTGTTGACAAACAAATTGATACAAATTGATACATTGTAACCAATTGCCGTTGGCAATTTTGGGGTGGTACCTTACCAGTGTTACTTCGGCCTGCTTGCCTTAGGAATTATGATTGGTCGTTTTACCAATACAAATTTATAATTCGGACTAGGGCATTGAATCAATAAATGTGGCCCTTTGCTGTTATCCACTTTCAATGTTGTCTGTGTCCGTTATTGGGGGGGTGCGCCTGCAATGCAAGCGCGGCGCCAAAATGGCCGCCGCGCCCTTTGCGGGGCCCCCCCCCACAGGACAGAGAATCCGGGTAGTTAGGGGCGTGGCCACCGCCTTGATAAAAGGGGTGGCCACGAGGCAGCCGTGCTGCCATTTTGCCTCAGCGACGGAGCGGAGAAGTTTTTCCCCTCCACCCCCTCCCTAGTTAACAGTGTGATTATGGTCGCTTCGGGGCCGGGTGGGAATTTTTGGTTGGGACCCATATTGGCTTCGGGTCCTGGCTTTTTTGCCCACCCCACACTGTGGCTATGGTTTGATATAGGGGTCTTTCTCCATTACTACTGTTGACTTTGGTCACATGGGCGGGTAGCACTGGTAAGGTAAACAGTATGACCCACAAGTATCCGGCAGGTTCGCAATTGACTGGACAACACTAGACAGGAATAAATTAGTTAAACGTTGTCCGGTCAACGACGAACCAGGCGATGGGGTGATGGTGATTGCTAACCAGCATGCATCACCCCTGTGATTTCACGGATACGCGTCAGAGGGTGGGGTCATGAGTTAGTTATTGACTACGGTCAACAATTTGTTTGTTGTTGACAAACAAATTGATACAAATTGATACATTGTAACCAATTGCCGTTGGCAATTTTGGGGTGGTACCTTACCAGTGTTACTTCGGCCTGCTTGCCTTAGGAATTATGATTGGTCGTTTTACCAATACAAATTTATAATTCGGACTAGGGCATTGAATCAATAAATGTGGCCCTTTGCTGTTATCCACTTTCAATGTTGTCTGTGTCCGTTATTGGGGGGGTGCGCCTGCAAAGTGGCATGCTAGCATGATACTGGATTATCACATCAGTTGAAAATGAAACTTTCATTTTAAAGGGAATAAATACATACATTATATTTTAACACGATGGGAGATCAACACTTTGTGACTGTTTTCTTGTGCACTTAAAGTGAAAATGAATGTCTGGCCAGACAACCTGCTATGGTAATGGAGTGACCGTACAGCCAGTGACTCAATGCCGTGTGTTGGGCAGCGGTAAATAACCTAACTCCCTAAAGGGATCAACGGTTATGGGTGGATGAGCCCTTTTAGGTGGGGTGGTCGTACCCTCAGTGGAGGAAATGCCACTGGAAACCATCATATTGGGCTCAAAGGCAAAATGAGTGGAAGAGGAACTCTGATTCCCAATGGTCTTGTAGGCAGAAGAGGCCATGCCAGATGGACTGGCTGTCCATGTCCTAAAGGCTGTGGCAGTCCATTGAAGTCCTGGTGTTAAATCCTGCATGTTTTATTTAATACATGCTGCAGGAGATGGCTCCATGATCATACTGTGTGGGTCACTTCATGGCAAGCTGGGATCCACCTTAAACAAATGTGAGTTGTAGCTGACAACGATGCCATACAATCAACTCATGCATCCTTTCATGATGGAGTTTTTCTCAGATATATGTGTCTCAACAATTAAAGTTACAAATTAAACATCTGCTTAATTTTCAATGACAAAGCACAAAACAGAGAATAGTAAATGCAAGATGCAAAAGGGAGAATACTCACATTCCTTGTTTAAAAATCTCTTTAGAGAAGATCTAAAAGGATGGAAGGCTGAATCAACCTTGAGTCTTGGTCAGGACTGAACTCACAACGTTCTAGCTGCAATACAACAGTTTAACCACTGTGCCATTGACACAAAAGACAAAAGCTGAGTGTTCACTTAAAGCAAGAAACCCTGTCTTTAAAAAAGTAAAGATCATACTATTTAACGCTTTTAAAACAGAATAAAAACTGAAGTTAATATAATTAGTTAATGTCACCCGCAGGTGGGTGACTTAAAAGTACTATGTCACATAACTACCTCATTAAAAAATCTGAACATAGAAGGAAGAGAATGATGCTTGTTGCGTACATGAATGTGGAAAGAAAGCCTATGGGACACTATCTAATGGCAGCAATTATACAGCATGGAACAGGATGAAAGTTCAACAGCATAAATATTGATGGCAATTAGTGAAGAATTAAATGTACAGTTTAAAAAGGTAAGTGCCATATGAGAATTAAATACTTCAGCGGAAATATTGTTTGAAAGATACAGTGGGAAATTATCCCAAATAGTGGTGCAGATGCAACTTTACTAAAAGGGTTTGATCAGGAGTAAGATATAATGGTTATATTATCTTCCCTTGAGCTATGAACAAATATATAAATATTGCAATAAAAACAGATGGGATTATCAACAGAAATAAGATATGATAAAGGCCAGAAGAAAGGAACAAGAAGGAAATTCTGGTTTGGCAGACATGACACACACGCACGCGTGCACACGCGCATGCACGCACGCACGCACACACACACACACACACACACACACACACACACACACACACACACACACACACACACACAAATCTTCTTCAAGAAGCTCCTGGGAATCTAGAATATGTAAAGGCCAGAAATTCATAATAATCTTCTCATACTTTGATATTTATATATCTACACTAGCTGAACAGATGGATAGTCAACTGGAGCACCTGGTTGAAGAGCTAAAGGTCAAGAGATTAATTCCTTGCTGTGTTTTGGTGAACAAAATCAAGTCTGTGTGGTCCTGAGTGAGCTTCACCATTCCAGAGCAGGCTGGAAGAAGGGGAAAAATAAATAACTTCATATTATAATAGATAACCCAGGAAAGACTCACCGTAAATTGGAATCAATTTGATAGCACATAAGTATTGTTATTTATATGTCCAATTACATAACATTATATCATATGTCAGTTGTGATCTCCATGCATGTGTTGAAACAAGTACATTTTTCTCTAACATTACCTGAAGTGAGTAATCTGGCAAATAATAATCCCCATGTGTGTTCATTTAAACATGTGCATTGTTCCAATGTAATTCATTATTTGTGTAAATTAACTATTCCCAAGCATCCATATTTAATAGCTGCAATTGCACTATTTGGCACAAAGTTACTGAAGTCTGAAGGTGCAGAATCAGTCCTGGGAGCTCTTGGGATTGTCAGTTAAGATAATTTTGCCCTTCCTGTGGAGGAAAGGGGGTTGAGGAGCTAAGCATGGTTCCCAGCTAAAAGCCAAAACTCTACCTGGTGCCTCAGCCAAATTTTTGACTATGTCGTGGTGAAGGGCCACAATCTTAATGCATTCAGTCTCTATAGTCTAATTTCTGATGGAGTCTCATTTCCCCTGCATGTGGAGAACTTTTATTTTCCTTCTCTACTAATTAATACACAATGGTTCAATTCTGTTGCTCATCATAATAATGCATGCTACAATGTGGATTTAGTGAGTCAACGCCTGTATAATTTTTATTGATTCAAAGGAGCCTAGTCAAAATGCAATTTACTTTACCATAATAAGTTTCAGTTAAAGTAAGTCAATTTCAATCAATGGAACTTACAGAGTTGTTGACTCACTAGATCCCCATTAATTCAACAGGTCTAATCTTAGGATATTCACTATGGTAAGCAACAGGATTTGGGCCACTATCTCACAGGATGTTCTCAGGGTGAAAGAAATGTGGAAAGAAAATTTAACCACAGCGTGCGCATGGTGTCTGATGGAAGATATACATACTTTTCAAAAAATAAGAAGGGCATCACCACAGTTCAGACAATAACTAATAGGTATGTGTAGCTGGAAGGGTACTTTATTCTTATTTAACCCACAGATTTCCTTCTGTAGAGGGTTTCCTCATAATCTTAAATAATTTTTCTTCCTTTTTAAAATTTGAAATAAACATTATTAGGCTCTTCTTATTAGATCTCTATATCTTAACCATTTTATGTTTCCCTTCATTTCTTGTCTATAGAAAGGTTCTTGTGGCAATATCTAGAGTGGTATTTTTGACCATAATCTAATTTTATATTTCTCCCAAATCTGAAATATGCCTCCTCTTACATAGTGGATCTTAAATACCACATGTATTTTACTCTTATCATATCCCAGATATCCATGCCAACCATATCTGAGATCATGACCTCTATGTTTAGTATTCTCAAATTTCTCAGCATTATCTATCCTTGTAACCAAACTAAGCAGGCCGCCACATAGTATATTTATAAATCTGGTACTTCCAATCCACCTCTTTCTTTTACATCTGGCAGAATTATCTTGTTTTTATCCTCAGCTTCTTTCCCTTCCATATAAAGTTTGAGAAGTCTTTTTGCCAAGTCTTAAATGAGGCATCATTTTTCATTTCCGGAATGGTCTGAAACAAAAAAAGCATTCTTGGTTATTATTATTATTATTATTATTATTATTATTATTATTATTATTATTATTATTATTATTATTATTATTATTATTATTATTATTATTATTATTATTATTATTATTATTATTATTATTATTATTATTATTATTATTATTAAACTTCTATACCGCTTTCTTTTGTCAGCAACAAACTCAAAGCAGTTAGCAACATATTCATAAAAATATTACAATATAAAAATAACAAAACAAAGCAAAAAGCATTACCATAAATACATTAGCAAAATTAAAAAAAAACACAACAACATATCAATACAAAATCATATTACTATATCAAAAATAGCATATACAATACATGTTTAACATTTCAAATAATCCTTAAAAAGAAGCCAAAAACATTGCATAAAATTAAACTCAGGCCCACCCACTTCCCTCCAGGATTAAGGCAAAAGACCTCATCCAGTGGGAGACCTCATCTCCCTCAAGACTGGGGGGGGAGTGTTGGTCGAAGGAGAAAAGTCCAGTAGTAGCAGCTCTGGAGCTCCCACATCCGTCCATCCATTCCGCACTGATGCTTCTCGCCACCCCAAAACAGGGGGCTGGTCGCGGGGGACAGTCCAATGCAGGCTGCGGAATGAGAAGATGAGACAAAGTCCATCTATCAGTCCATGGCCGCTAGCTCCTGGGTCGGCGGCAGCAGTGCTTTTGAGGGCACGCTCCGGTCGCCCAGGTGCCAGTGGTCAGGCGGTGGTCTGTTCTCCGCCTCCAGCCAATGTTGTGGCCATGTTCCTTGTCATCCCCAGCTGGCTGCCGGTCGAACCGCACAGCCTCAGTGCTGGTCTCAGTGCTGGTCTCGGTGGCAATGGGGAGCGACTTTTGAGGGTGTCGGAGCAGCCCTCAGGTGTTTCTTGTCATCCCCGGCTGGCTGCCAGTCGAACCGCGCAGTCTTGGCACTGGTCTCGGCAGTGGTGGGGAGCAACTTTTGATGGCATCGAAGCAGCAAGTCACTGATAAAATCTAAAACAGAGACCTTAAATTTTCAAAAAGGAAATTTCCCAAAGATGAGGAAACTAGTAAAAAAGAAACTGAAAGGGAAAATTGAGAGAGTCCAAACACTTCAAGAGGCATGGAGGTTGTTTACAAAAACAATAACAGAGGCCCAATTGGAATGCATACCCAAAAGGAAAAAGGGCACTGCCAGGTCCAAGAGGACTCTGATGTGGCTTACAGGAGCTGTTCGGGAAGTGATCGTGAGCAAGAAAAGCTCATTTAGAAGATGGAAGGCTTGTCCAAATGAGGACAGCAGGCAGAAACATAAATTCTGGCAGAACAAATGCAAGGCAACAATCAGGAAAGCAAAGCAAGACTTTGAGGAGCGTATAGCTAAAAATACTCAGAGAAATAACAAAGACTTCTTTAAGTACATTAGAAGTAAGAACCATGTCTTGTTAAGCTAAACACTAACAAATCACCAGGACCAGATGGCATCCATCCACAAGTTCTCAGGGAACTTAACGACGAAATTGCTGATCTCCTAGCCAAAATATATAATATTTCCCTCAAATCAGGCTTTGTGCCTGATGACTGGAAGGTAGCGAATGTAACACCAATTTTCAAAAAAGGATCCAGGGGTGATCCAGGAAATTACTGACCTGTCAGTTTGACATGTGTCCCAGGTAAAGTGATGGAAACCATCCTAAAAGATAGAATTAATAGGTACTTAGAAGAGAAGGCGCTGCTAAAGGAGAGCCAACATGGCTTTTACAAGGGCAAATCATGCCTCACTAATCTGTTGGAATTTTTTGAGAGTGTCAACAAGCATGTGGATAAGGGGGATCCAGTTGACATTGTTTATCTGGACTTTCAGAAGGCTTTTGACAAGGTCCCACACCAAAGGCTCTTGAATAAGCTTACCAGTCATGGAATAAAGGGACAGGTCTTGTCCTGGATCAGCAACTGGCTAAGGGACAGGAAACAGAGGGTAGCACTAAATGGACACTTCTCCAAGTGGAGGGAAGTAAAGAGTGGGGTCCCCCAAGGTTCAGTACTGGGATCCCTGCTTTTCAACCTCTTCATAAATGATCTAGAGGTAGGAGTAAAAAGCAAGGTAGCCAAATTTGCTGACGACACTAAATTATACAGGGTAGTGAAAACTGTGAGAGATTGTGAAGAGCTCCAGAGGGATCTCTTGACACTGGGGGAGTGGGCAAAACAGTGGCAAATGAGCTTCAACATCAGTAAGTGCAGAGTGATGCATGTTGGGGCAAAAAACCCCAATTACATTTATAAACTGATGGGGTCTGAATTCTCTGCGACAAACCAGGAAAGGGACCTTGGTGTCCTGGTGGACAGCTCAATGAAGATGTCAACCCAGTGTGCCTCAGCAGTGAAAAAAGCAAACTCAATGCTAGGGATCATTAGGAAGGGTATAGAAAATAAGTCAGCAAGTGTCATTTTGCCTCTTTATAAATCTATGGTGAGGCCCCATCTGGAATATTGTGTACAGTTCTGGTCGCCATACCTCCAGAAGGATATTATGGAGTTGGAGAAAGTACAGAGGAGGGCAACCAGAATGATTAGGGGACTGGAACACCTTCCTTACCATCTGAGGCTGCAACGGTTGGGCCTTTTCACTCTTGAACGACGGCGTCTAAGAGGTGACCTGATTGAAGTTTATAAAATCATGCACGGTGTGGACAAAGTAGATAAGGAAAAACTGTTTTCCCTATCGCACAACACTAGAACTAGGGGACACTCCATGAAACTTTTGGGTACTAGTTCTCAAACAAATAAGAGAAAGTACTTTTTCACCCAGAGGATTACTGGTCTATGGAACTCCCTGCCAGAAGAAGTGGTGACAGCTGTCAGACTTGACAGCTTTAAGAAAGGATTAGACAAGTTCATGGCGGACAAGTGTATCAATGGCTACCTAAGGACAACCTCCGGGTTGGAGAGATAGGCAGGATATCTCTCAATGTCGTTTCCAGGGAATTCTAAGCAGGTGAAGGCATCTCCTTGGGAATACCCTAAAGGAAATGGTGAGCCACTGTGTGAGACAGAATGCTGGACTGGATGGGCTGTGGCCTGTTCCAGCAAGGCTGTTCTTATGTTCTTATGTTCCTTGTCGTCCCTGGCCGGCTGCTGGTTGAACCGTGCGGTCTCGGCGCTGGTCTTGACGGCGGTGGGGAGCGACTTTTGAGGGCATCGGAGCAGCCCTCAGGTGTTTCTCATCATCTCCAGCCAGCTGCCAGTCGAACTATGCGGTCTTTATGGTTGCTATCCTCCGTAATAACAAAAGACCCAAATTCCACAATTTTTCCAAATCTTTCCTAATTCCTAGCCCTATCTTCTCATAATTATTTTATACAACTTTGCATATTGGTTGGTTAATTTTATTCCCAAATATTTTACCATGGTTGAAATTTCGAATCCAGTTGAAGCCTCTAATATTTTTTCCTATTCTGGTTTCATATTCTTCACCAGTATTTTTGTCTTATCCTTATTTATCTTCAAACCTGCAACTGCTCCAAAATCTTCTATCTTTTTTAACAAATTGTTTGAAGATTTTACTGAGCCTCTTATAGTGAAAACCAAGTTTTCCATGAACTTTAAGACTTTTTGATTTCATAAGCAGTTTGGAGGTTTGGAATGGCAAAGGGAAGTAAGATTCCTGATGTTGAGCTTAGACCTGTTGTCTTTAAGATATTAACAGTGTACACTATATAGTTGCTGTAGCTGGCATGGAGGAAATTAATTTATGAGTAAAGATTCAAAGCTCCATGGAAAGGGCAATGTGAACTGATTTATCCTTGCATAAATAACAATGACTTCCTTAAGCATGATGAAACTAAGCTTATCCAGGAGAGAAGTAAACACTTTACCAGTGTCAACTTCAAGAAAAGGGGCAAGGTCAGAAGAATCCAAAATTTTAAATAAAAAATAGTTTGAAAAAAAGATTATTTTACTCTGCATTGCTCAGGATATATAAATCAATACTGCATATTTATGATTCAGAGAAAATGAAGACTTTTTCTGAAACTATTAGAGATTTAAGTGCTGTAATTTGTACAGTTGAATATTCAATGTGCTTCTTTTGTCAAAAACCAAAATAGTTCAAATAATGTCTTTCTCTTATCTTAGAAAGATATTTATAACCACATTTGTTTCAATTCTTTACTAAAACTGGGATCATTTAGAGAAGGGAGAAACATCATTCATACAAAAGTGTACATTGACTTGGACATAACTTCCAACTGAGATTAATGGAATAATCTCAGAAGATGGTTCCCGCAGCCACAGCAGTGGATGCTCTGCCGCCCCACCCCTAGACTTCCACCTTACTGGGGGCATAGTGCCATGTCTTTTCCGCTTTGACCATTCCAATGCCGGAGGAGTATAAAGGCCTGCCGGGGTCTTGAGGCAGCTGAAGATGCCATCAATTACGTTGAGCCTCAGGTTCTGTCGGGTATGTTTAGCCCCAGGCTTCGTCATGTATACTGTATTATTGTATATTTATTTTGCACCGATATGTAATTATGTAACTGTAATTTGTAACTATACTATACTGTGTATTCTCTATTGTAAGCCGCCCTGAGTCACATTTTTGTTGAGTAGGATGAGATATATATCTAATAAATGAAATGAAATGAAATATACTCCTATGAAAGTAGGCATATAAATTAAGCCTTACTTTCATTGCCCCTTACCTCAAATTACAATACTTATGACATTAGCATCCATTTCTTCTCTGTAAAGCTTCAGGAAGCAGATCAAATTTATGGCATTCACAGGAACAATGTGACATGTGCTAGGGCAAGTGAGAGCAAATAGCTGTCAGAACTGAGTGCTGGTTTCAGAGAGTATGGATGATTGAGAAAATTCTTTTCATTTGGCTTACCAAAATTTGCAAAAATTCATATATGGAAGGAGAGGCATAAACTCATCAATTGACTCATCAATTCTCCATTGATTCAACAGCCAACTTTAGTGTGATTTGCTATGTGAAGCAACTGGAAGTTTGTCCTCTTAAGATACTCCCTAAATCATTACTACTGAATTTGCAAGAGGCACTGTTTCCATAAAAATAGAAGCAATCTAAATCTAATTTAATTACAACTATACATTACTATAGTCCTCAAAATTATACTGTGAAATTGTATTGTGTAATGCATATAAAATCCTTTGTGGTAAATCTGGGTAAACACATAGGATCATATTTTAAATATCAATTTGTCATAGGCTTCTTAACCTTCTGCCATGCTTACACAGTGCTTGAGAATTAAGCCCATTAGTCTAATAACCATAATTAGTCATGATTATTCTAATTAGGACATTAGTTAATGACCTCTCATTTCACTGTTCTTGGTTGATCTAATGAATGAAATATTTATGTCCATAAACATTTTATGCTAGAAATGCCTTATAACTATTGTAAACAAGAAAACTAAGTAGGGTTACAGTTATCATTCTTGCTGTTTCTTGAGGGTATGAAAATGCATCTGTCCCATCTCACCATATTTTTAATGGTTTTAAATATTTTAAATGTTTTAAATTGTTTAATGATGTCCATTAGCCATCCTGCATAATGTTTTTATTGCCATAAGCATGAGATAAAATAAAATGAAAGCTGGAATAGCAGTGGGATAAAATGGCTCTCACATACTTCACTTTAGATTGTTCTGAACCAAAGGGCCAAATTTCAATTGTGGGAAAGATCTTGAAAACCACGTACCAACAGTAGATAGAGTGATGGGCTGATGAGACAGCCAAGACACAGTGAATAGAGTCAAGTATAATTTTTACCAAGATTTAAAGAGAGGATTTCATATAAAAGCAATGCTATGGTTGAAGCTAGATTTCAAAAAGTATGGCAATTCAGCCCACAAATCAGCTCCTCTCCTTAAAATGTGGTACACCAATACATTCTTCTGGTTCCTTAACTTCCATCCCAAATAAGCACAAAAAGCTATGTTTCTTTGAGTTTTTAAAGAGAAAAAGGCTCCACTTATCTAAGACTAAGTTGGTTAAACATGTTGAGTAAATATGAGCCCTTAAATATGGATCATTTGCAAAGGGCTCGTAAAGACTAGGAGGTCTGGCATGTCATTTGGTGTGATTCTTGCAGCCAAATGACATAATGTTCTCAAGTGACCATATCTTGTGTTGGGAGAGTGTGCGTGTGTGCATATGTGCATGTGCATGTGTGCATGCATGCATGCAGGGGTGCAGAACACCATGCAAGCCCTTTTGAAAACCTGAACTCCTCTTGGGTTGTTATCAATGTTTTCAGTGCCAATCCTCCTCTTTGTCCTGGCGTGAGTATTTGCTGAACAAGGAGGAAGCCTCATGTGGGTTTGGTATCTGTTACCTCTACCTTCATTCTCTCCCTTATTTTTCCCCAAGCTGCTTCCAGGGCTTGGTTTGTATCAACTAATAACTTTATTTGTTGTCTGTAGTGTGTGTGTCTGTTCTTTTAATCCCTTTCTCTCCAATACAAGACCTACTTGGGTGTAGATGGCATGTCCTCATTGTACACATATGTGTGCATGCACGTGCACACACATGCACATGTACACACACACAGCCAATGCTGCTGCTCAACCTTAGTTCACTGAAGGGCAGCAGAGCTCAATTCACTGGGTTTTCCTCCTTTCCCAACAATCACTGGCCATATATGACAGTGATCAGAAGTGTTGGAAAAGGAGCAAAAGAATGCAATCCTAATTGCACCAAAATAGCCCAGAAAGATGCAGATAGAACCACTGTAAGGGCGGGCTGGTTCATTTCAGGAAATATGTCACCTGATTCCCATCTTTAGAAGTGAACCAGTCCATCCTTGCAGCAGATCAAACAGCAGGCTAAATGCCATGTAGTCTATATGTATGAAATTGAGCTGTAGTATCTATTATGACACTATCAAAGCCAGTGATTCTTTTCAGTAAAATTAAAAGGAACTCTTTAACTCAGGGGTTTCCAACCTAAGGCCTGTGGGCTGGATTCAGTCCCCGACACCATTTCATGCCTCCAAGGGCATTCGAGAAACAAAATTGCCACCCCTTTGAACCTGTTGTGACAAAATGGCCACCCCCATCATGCAGGCAGGGCAAAATGGCTGTCTGGCACTCAAAGCTGACTGAGAGAGTATGACCCAGCACCCAGCTTGAAAAGGTTGGGAACCCCTGCTTTAACTGGTCTGCCACTGATAGTGGTATCACTCCCATTGCTCAGGCAAAGCTATACAATGGGGTATTGGCCAGTGTTTGCTTTCAAAAATCCATTTCTTGTACTATTCATTCTTCCTCAGCAGCCTGGTTGCCATTATCATAACTGTTCCTCCAGCCATGCAACTGATTGGTGGCACTGAGCATTATTAACAGCTGAAATCTTATTGTTTATCATAGTAAATCACACTAGATCAGATCCATTGAATCAGTGGATATTTGGTCAGTCAACTCTGAAAATTCCATTGATCGAAATGGGCATACCATAGTGTTGAGTTACTGTAGTGTATTCACTATGTCCCCATGGTGGAATCTTCAGTTATGGCTTTTAGTGTTTCATGTTATTGAGTCAGGCAGAGGACCTACGACAGAAGAAAACATGGATACAGTAAGACCAAATTGTCCTGGAACATTACATGCAGATTTTGTACTGGATGTATGCCCAGGCATATTTCATTCAGTAATGAATTATCATGATGTGAGATACAGATATTATTATCCTAATGGTTTGGGAATGGGATGTTTTACATTTCCATGACTTGTGACATTAAAGAAATAAACTACTTTTTTTGTCTTTTCTGAAAGAATGACCTTTCCTTTTAAATGAATCAATATGTCAGAAAAACAAAATCTACCATCCTGAACAGCATGGATATTTTATGGTTCCAGGGGTCAAATATTATTTCAGACCAAATAAATGAATGGACCAAATGTTAAACTTCTGAAAAATAACTTTTGAAGATAATTGCTTGCATCCTGAATATTGTCACTGCTTTTATCTTCATTTATTCTAATCAAATTTCTTAACAAAATAAATCCAGAAGACTTGGACTTGAAACTGAAGATAGATTAAGAAAATGCACTGAAAGGAAACTTTCCATCCCTTCTTTTTTAACCTACTCACCCCAGTAAGAATTTTTGATTCCCCTGTCTCTCACAGCAAGAGAGGTACATATGGTTGCAGAAGAAGAATGAGGACAAGAAACTTCCCATGAACTCTTTAATTTAGCTCTTTACAGCAGCAAATCCCGATACTCAATATACTGTTTAGTAGACAGTGCAATGGCTTACAATGGAAATTTATTTCATATAGTGTATTTAAAGATAAGGAGATAAAATTACAGCCTTGCAACTCCTTTTCCTGTTCAGAGTCTACATTGCTACCACAATCCAGCCTCTTTCTTTGCACATTAAAGAGGAGGCACAGAGTAATGAATAAAGTAATGATTCATGTCACGTTATTCTATCAAGCAACTTAGCTAGCTGCCTGCTGTCATTTGTCCCATCTATGATACTCTGTCTATAGGTCATGTGCATATTTCAGGCAGATATATGATACATAGTCTACTATCCTCCATCAATCTCCAGCTATGTTAGTTGGTGGTGTGAAGTGCAGTGCAAAACACCTGGAGAACACCATCTGAAAGATGAATTACAGTGCCTGAGAATGACAAGGTGTCAATATTAAAGGCAAGACAGAGTCAAGCACTTGTACGGGGTTTTCTCACAGATGATGCAATAGGATCAATGGCTCACATAGTCACCATGTATTGTAAGAGGCAAGTCTTGCTTGTAGTTTTTCACTCCAGGAAAAATAAAATGCCATCTTCTATCTGTACTGGTCACTTGTCCTCTAACACCATGTTCTGCTTCTTCAGCTTGTTGAAACTAATAGCTTGGGAATCAGAGGAAATACTTCCAGGTACTTTCTTCTGCAAGCAAAGGCCCCTGCATAAGCATATGTGCTTATGTTTGGAATGCCCAAATCTATCTGTATCCTGTTGTCAAGTGCTAGGCAGTGCTTACATGAATTATTTGTGCCCTTTCTCTGCAGAAACATTAATTCCCCCCTTAAGTGGGACTTTTGATGTAATTGTCAGTTTAATTGTGAGACTTTATAAACAATTCTGATGATAATGCCGAGTAGAGTAATATGTTGGCCTAATCATCATTAATTCATGTTGTATTTATGATAGTAACAGCAATTATGATGAAACCATTTAGTGTTAATGGGGAACCTTTAAGAATTCTGCACTAATTTGTAACACTGAATTAAAGTGCTTCTGTGCAATTGAATTGTAGTTTTTATCCACAATGGTTGCCACTTGCTTTTTACAAAGTCATCTCCAAATTTTGGACCTTCATTTTCCTCTGGCTCCTTCTTTAGAGGAAGCAAACCTACAGTTCTCACAGAGATTCATGATGTAGAGGCAAGTCTGTGAGCTTTATGTCATGCAGAATGGATATCAAGCAATGGACGTAGTAGGGACTCTGCTTTTCTTATTCTTTTTTATTGAAGCAATTGTATTTGCAAGTTTAAAGCTAGTGACAGATTCCATATTAATGCCACCCCAAATTAAAATCCTTTGTTTATTTAAGGACAACACAAAGCAAAAACACACTTCTGCTTTCTCTATACACATATCCTCTCTCTAATGTTACATTAGTTTCACGTGATGGAATGGCTTTCAGAAAAAATAACTTGTCTCCTCTTTGATTACACGAGAATATATCTTCCATTGATTTTGTAAAGGAAATTACATTGATTGGGTCAGACAGGCATTTTGGCAAGATTGTCTCCCCAGAATAATAACTGCTATAGGAAAAGAACAAAATAAATAAATAATAGAAATGTAATTAGCAGATGAGTGATAGTTGAGGCATCTGTGACTTTATCCAAAACCCAGAAAATCAAACAAGAATGTGAAAAGAAGGAAGAGTCACAACAGACATTTTCCTGTTGCTGTTATTGTTGGACGAGGAGATTGAATATGCATATTAAGTGTGGTCGAACCTACCTCCAGATAAACTAATGATTGCCTGTTCTTCACTTATGAAGAAGCTGTGGTCATCAAAGCAAACAACAACAACCAAAGACTTGAATTCACTGCTAGATTTTATGCTTACAGTAATGAAGAATCAAAACTTTCCTTTTTGCTCTTACCAGACAGAGTGGCTACTTCTGGTTGCTACCTAGTATCAGCACCTACCTACCAGGTGAAGCTAACTTTGAATATCTTCTGATTCTTCTCCTGAACTATAATATATAGATGCTATAAAATGCATGACTTTACAACAGGGCTTCTCGACCAATGGCCTATGGGCTGAATCCGGCCATTGGTGCCAATTATTCTGGGCCAAAAATTAGCTGGAAGTGCCCCAAAGGCATAGGAATGCACCAAAGTGCCCAAAAGGCACAGAAAATGTGCCAGAAGTGCCCAAAAGGCACCAAACACTTGCCAGGAGTGCTCAAAATATGCAGAAAACCAGCAAAAAAAGTGAGAATGTGGCACCCTCACTTCCATCACCACGGGAAGTGACAAAAACATGTGAAAATGTGCCATGGATGCACCGCCACCAGAAATGGGAGGATGAACCATGCCTCCAGGCTGCACATCTGTCTGAGGGGGCATAGTCCGGTCCATGATGAGAAAACATTGGCCACCCCTGCTCTACAACATACATAGTGATCCAGCACAACCTAAAACTGTAGCAGCTGGCTCACAGAAAAGAAATCATAGTTCTTGCAAGGACTTAACAGTAGGAAATGAGAATCTGTGTGAGCTTGAGTTTGAAAGGTTTACCTATCACCTGCAAGAACTTGAACCAAGAGTGTTTGATAATAAGATAACCTTTTTTTGAAGTCTTAAACTGAAAAAATATATCATTTTCAGATGTGAGAAAACCTACCTCCCCCTGTTAGGGAATTGATCTACTCTATGGGTTATTGTATAAAATACATGCACTCCTCGTAAGTAAGGAGCAAGTGCAACAGGTGCTCCTATTAACTAATGACTCAGCATAATGTGGAGAATAAAGCCAGCACCTTCAAGGCTTATTCTCTGTCTGCAAACTCTGAGATGAATAACCACAGTCAGAAGGCATGACCACTTGCCAACCTTGAAGGACTCTTTCAGTATCAAGCTTTCTGGACTTCTTTCCAAGAAATGCTGAAAGGAACTGCATCAAAGTCTTGCAACTAAAGATGCTACTGGTAAAGCTGGAAATAACCTTGGGACTGTTTAATGTGGGTGCGTAAACTGTAAAGACTGATAACTCATTTACTCTATGTTGAATGCCAAGCTCAAGCAACAAGCGGCTGTTGTCTTATATTGTGTCAAGTTGTTGGCAGCACTATTTCTTTTGCATTGACTCTCTTATGCTGAAGTAAAGATATTTTTTGTTCTGCATACCTTGTGCCTGAGTGCCGTGATAGTATTGGTGCACCTTCCACAGCTGCAAAGGCTTGACTGCTGTGCTTTGTTGAATCCTTCTGAATTCGCACTTAAAATGCACAGTCTAATGCCCCCCAACACACACACAAAAGCAACCTTTGGGTCTACTGTTTTTGTCTTGTCCTGCTGATTCCCTTTCTCCATAACACCCCTTTCAAATTCCCTCCCATGTTGCAAAATATTAAGATTGACAGGTCAACAGCATCTTGTCTCCTGAGATTTCAGGGCCAGCATGAATGTGGGGGAGGCTTTCTTCTAATGTCATAGACAATGCCCTTTGTGTCTCACATGGGAGAGTCCTTTTGTTGTCATAAAACTGGAACAGGAGTGGCTTGGATGGGAAACAAGCATAACTCAGTGGCAAGCAGCTTTGCACTCAACCAGTGAATCCTGAAGAAGTTCTGCAATTCCTTAAACTGCTGTTCTGCTGTTAGACCAGGCAACTAAGGACAAGATGTCAGTGTTGGTTGTAGGAAATGTTCCCATTGATCTATGAAATCCTTCATAGGGCAACACTCCTTGGCCTTTTGCACCAAACAGGTCAACATATGGAAAATAGAAATGTGAGCTTTTAGGAACTGTGCATACCTCAGTCCTGTTTCTGAGACTGCTCCATTGTTTGCTTTTAAAAATTTCAGAACAGCCATTTTCTAATGTCCACCCCTCTTGAAAAGTGAAATCAATAAAACGTTGAGAATTTGCTATTTTTGTATCCAGTCACAGATAGGCTACTGTGGACTAGTGTGCAGATGCCTTATTAAAAACCAACAGACTGTAAAATCCCTCATTTTGAAATTGGAATTAAGTAGTTCTCTAATGCCATTAAGCAGAACTGGATTTAGTGCAGCAGCAGTAGTTTCAACTCATTTCTAAGATGCAAAATTAAATCTAACAACTATTTTCAAATTGTTACATAAAATTGCCATCATATTTTTAATTCAAGTTCCTTATTCCCCAAGGAGTTCCCTGCTAGCACACATTTTCCACACATTTGTTTCACAGTCACAGCTGCTTTAGTCTCATGAGTTTTGCATTGATCATTTTGCAAAAGTGTTTTTCAGAACAAACGCTTAAAGCTCTGTGGTTGTTCTGGATTATTGGTCCAGTAAAATTGTCCACTGCTCCAACGATATGAAATTACAGTATGAAAAGAAAGCTAACCCACCACACAGAGGATTTTAATCTACTAGCTGTGCAACCTGCTGGTATCCTTTGAAGTGAACATTGTTAAACTTCACTTAAATGGGGAGTTTTAAAAGTCAAATTAAAGCAACAAAATGTAATGTTACCTTTACACATGTTCTCTTTATTCAGATATGTAATCAACAAAACTTTTCAGCATTGAAAGAGGCTCATTGACTTTGATGCATCAAGGCAAGTTGTTTATACTATTGTTGTAAGGAGAGCATGATCAAATCCAAACCATTTAGGAACATGAGGCTTGAATGCTGGAATCCTACACACAAATACTGGAATTTAAGCAGTGGAGTGGAGCAAAGTCTTATAGAGTTGAACCACCTGTCCTATTTGTGGTTTCTGTGTAACAGGGACTAGGGCATCATCTACTATGCCCATACACTTTTGAGATTAGCAGCAATCATTCCAATAGTTGGAGCATAAAAAATATTTTCACAGCAATAAGATATAGTTGCAAGCTATTCATGTTCAAATATAAAGTATGTGTGGGTAGTTTGGCCTTGTTTAGACAATGAACACTCATGAACAGTCATGAAGGCCTCGGCGCCGGCAGGGACGGAGGACAGGCCATGCCATGGAGGCTCAGAAGGTGAGCGGCCTAGCCCACAAGGCTGGGCTGGGGAAGGCGAAGAGAGCAAACGGCCAAGCCGGCAACAGGTGAGTGGGGTAGAGACTAAGGGAGGGGAAAACAGGCCTGGGGACCACGCTGCCCATCCTGGTCTGGTAGGAGAAAGGAGGAACATGAACCCACCCACCCACCCGTTTCCCCCCCCCTAGTCACTGTTCCCCGCCCCACTGACCTGTTGCCAACTGGGTCATTCACATTCTGCGCCTCCCCGGCGGGCCTTCTGAGCTCGGCCACTTGCCTTCCGCACCACTGCGGCCCAGCCTGAGGCACATAGAGTGAGCGGCCCACTGGCTCAGTGGGGTTGCGGGAAGGAGGGGGCCTTGCCGTACAGAGGAAGGGAGCCCCCTTCCCCTCCAGGCAAGGGCCATACACATGTGTGTGTGGTTGTGTTTTGTGTGTGGTTGTGTTGTGTGTATATTGTGTGTGTGTTTGTGTGGTTGTGTTGTGTGTGTGTGTGTGTGTGCGCGCACCCCCAAAACCATCCCAACCACCAACACACACAAAAAAAACTAAAATACTAGTTGCCTAAATGGAACTGTTACATTCACAGACCCTTCCTAAGGATTTCCCTACCCACTGGGCTGAAGCAAGCTGTCAATAGGAATTACACCTACAATAGTTTTTTTGTTCAGTCACATAGTTGAGTCCAACCCTTTGCGAATCAATTTAATAGACATAGTCATCTCAAAAATTTGAATTTCAACTTTATAACTGTAAGCCAGGGGTTCACAAACTTTTCAAGCCAGGGGCCGGGTCATGCTCTCAGTCATCTTTGAGGGCCAGGTGGTGATTTTGCCCTGCCTGCACGATGGGGTGGCCATTTTGTCCCAACAGCTTCAAAGCAGTGGCCATTTTGTTTCTTGAATGTCCTTAAAGAATGGGGGTACATGAAATGGTGCCATGGGCCAGATTCAACCCACAGGCCTTAGTTTGGGAACCCCTGCTGTAAGCCTTACCTAATAATGTATTGGCATCCATTTGTTGTTACTAATTAACTTTATGGAGTAAATATTTTTTAAAATGAAAATAAGTATTCCTCAATCATATTGCTCTCTTTTTAATCTAGAGCAGAATGCGAGTAAAAGGGGAAATGCGCATTTGCTTTTCTCACTGGAATTTTCTTATACCCTGTTATCTTTTTAGCACTTTTCTTTTTCAGTTCAAACCCAACTGAACACTGCACTTCAGCAATGGTATGACTCTTTTCTCAGTCTTGGGAATATTTAACATAATGAATAAGAAGAAATACATTAATATATTCATGCTAATTCTCCATGTGTTTTATTTAGACTTAGTTTCTCCTATACTATGTAGTATCTAGACAGGTTCGAATGTGACGATCATGACAGGGTGGAGGAACCTCTGATGGAAGACATCAGTTCTCTTGTTGATACTTGCTGATGCCTTCCAAGTCTCGCAGGCATAGATGGCTGTCGGGATCACTATGGGGGTGAACAAATGGAGTTTAAATACATCAAAATTTGTATGCTCTATGTACAAATTTTCTCAGACTAGTTGTCTACAGCAGGGATCAACAGACTTGGCTCTCCAGGTGTTCTTGGACTTCAATTACCAGAAGCCCAAGTTGGTACACCTGCTCATCAGGGCTTCTGGGAATTGAAATCTAAGAACATCTGGAGAGCCAGGTTTGCTGACATCTGGTCTAGAGTATGACCTGTCATGGCAGAATTTATGCTCTGGTTTTAGCCTCTTCCAAGATGGATATTTTAATGCAGGGGTGTGTGGGTTGCCCAGGCCACTAATTGGACAGCTAGCTTTCCCTATGGGTTTGTCGGGGTCTGCAAACGATCCCGAGACCATCCTGGCTCGACTGGAAAGGCGATTGGGTACGGGCAAATTAGTAATAGGGAGCAATAGTGACTCCATGTTTTCTTGGCTGAGGGCACTGAAAGCAGTGGGACAGAAGTCAGCCAAATGTCACAATGCCTAGAAAAATCATACAGTTATTTGGCTCACATCCACAAACTGAGCTGAGCAAAAGCAAACCACAGCTAGACAAAATAGCTATGCATAGATACACGGTCTTCCAGTATTGAGATAAGGCAGGAACAGTGATCTGCTACATCTGCTGATTATTCTGGCTATCTCGAACTTGGCACGGAGTACTTTCCTAGGCTGGCAAATGTATCTTAAGCCAGCAGCATGCTACATAAGCAAACCCTTCTGTCATAGGGATCATGTGCAGTCTGTGTGCAAGTGATCCAGAATGCAAGCTAATAAATATAGACCACCTGAGGACTCGGGGCTGGCTTTTACCATCATACATCAGTCTCACATGCCTTCCTTGAGTTCAGCACCTTGACTCCCACGCACCATTACAACAGGGGGGAACCTTTTAGAACATATCAGAGGGATTAGAATGTGGCATTGTGGGTTGGAAGAGATGGAGCCTAGTGTGTGATGGATATGCTATGCTGTATGATCATTGGCTGGATTCCTTTAATGGAGTGGCAAAGAGGTGGAGATATAACCCAGAGGGAGGGGGCAAGATGCTTTCTTGACCCAATGCTTTGAGCTAAGGGTGAACTGCAATCATATAGGTGCTTAAGCCAGAAGGAGTGCCCTGGGTTTCGCCATAGAGCAGCTTTCTTTATTTTGATGTTCTTTCTGAACTTTTGATGAACTTTCTTCCATAACTTACTCTGATTACAATATACTTTTAAAATACCTGAAGATGCTAGGAGTGTTTTCTTGGCTCAGCGCTACCTTATCTACACTAATCTAGAAACCTGGGTTGCTTATCTAGGAGGTCGCAGCTCAGAAGCAGGAAGCAATCACTGGTGGGCAAGAGGACATACTCATGAGTAAACCCATTTCCTGACATGACCTTTCTTTTCCTTGTATTTTTATGAACCTATTCTAACAACTTGCATTCAAAATTATCAATCATTTCCCAGCATTGCTTTGCAGGCGCACCCCCCAAAGAAAGACTCAGACACCGGTATATGGATAAAGGCATTGGGCCACTTTTATTGAATAATGCCCTAGTCCGAATTATAACTTTCAATTGGTACTCATCCAATTATAATTCTTAAGGCAAGCAGGCCGCAGTAACACTGGTAAGGTTCCTCCCAAAATTGCAAATGGCAATTGGCTACAATGTATCCATTTGTATCAATTTGTTTGTTGACACAAACAAATTGTTGACCGTAGTCAATAAACTATCTACTGACCCCACCCTCCATCAAATCACGGGGTGATGCATGCTGAAAAGCTCCTGCCATCACCCCTTGCCTGGTTCGTCGTTGACTGGTCAACGTTATTACACCTGTACCTGTCTAAGTGTTGGCCAGTCAATTGCGAACCTGCCGGATACCTATGGGTCATAAATATTTACCTTACCAGTGCTACCCGCCACACGGGGAGGCATCCATGATGACTCACCGCCCCCCCCCCAAGACCGTCAGCTCGGTCGCCAGGCCTGCTTGCACCACACCCAGACAAGGTACATACCTCCAGCCGACAGGTGGACCCCTTCCCCTGCCTACCGGCAAAATTTTTGTAAGCCTATCCTCAGGTGTCCAATGGCTGTCTCCCAGCCATGCTCAGCAAGGGACTGAGCAACAGCCCTGTCCACTGACTGCCGGAACAGTCCGAACCACGGAGATCCACGTCTCCCCTAAATAGGTGTCTCGGCACGATGTTAGACCATAGCGACCGTGTGTAAGCCATACGTGATATAAAACACCAGGTCGCAGCCCCTCAACAGTTTAGTAACAGCAGTGATCCGTATAAGATCGTTGCTGCCGAGGTGCCTATTAAGAACATCGGGCGGTCCAGCATCCCCGACGGACATCGGGAATGACAACAGTTCCCGCCCCTTTGTGCCGCACATACCATACCATCGCATACGTGCGGATGCACACAGCCCAAGTCGGGGTCCACTCTCTGTCGCCGCAGCATATCCAGCTGCCCAGTGTACATAGCTGCGGCCCACCAGCCCCACTGCCACCGGTGTGTAGATCTGTAAAAGAGGAGAAGAGGTTAAGGACATAACTAGGTACTCGTACAGTGAGGGCACGTACATATAAGAAATTGCGCGTACACGCATGTCCGCCTCCGAGTACTCCAAACATAGCCGCGATCAACGCGACGCCTGTCCTAAATAAATGGGTGCCAAAACGGGCCCCCACACCACGAAGCGCGGCACCGGTCACCCTCAGTAACATTACTTCGGCAAGGGTAGACCTATCCTGGTGGCAGAAAAACAGGCTGGGGTGCGCAGCAGGCACTGTCGAAAATTCATGTAGGGCACCAACCGGACAGATGTCTCCAATAAAACTTCGTAGCAGTCTGACTCCACTGCCTACGCCGTGCTGAACAACCTGTGAGGACCGTATCCCCACTTGAGCCCACTCATGTGTGACAGAGACATCGTCGAGTTCCAGTGCCCTACGAGACACATCCACCTTACACAGATGGTACCAACTCTGGCACCCACTCACTGATGCGGAGCGCTCCAAAAAAGGCTACCGTGGTAGCTGCGTGACCAAGAGCCACTTCACACCTATCCGAACATAAGTAATGCCAGCCTCGTGCAAGGTGGGTCAGAAACTCTGGGGTGACGTGTGTCCGGGCGGCAGACACGTTCCCGTGTCCACCCCTCCAAAACACGATGCTTGAACGCAGTAGTGATACGCCTTACGCGTGCGAGGTGCCAATGACATGCCCGGTTCACCTCTCCTCGCCAATCGTCCAAATATCGTCCGGGAGTGGCGAGTGGAATTAATCTGCTTCCGGAGTAAGGCACGGAACCGGGGGATCTGCAGGCGGGTAAAGCAGCAGCAATGTCGTATTAATACCTGGAACATGTCTGGCCCATAACAGCACATTTAGGCGTAGGCTTCTCAAAAAGAATAGACAAACTAATGTCATGACCTGAGGGATTTGCATGTCTGGGTGTTGACAATGTGCACCACTGCCGCATTATCACACCAAAAATGGACCACTGAGTAGGCCCACTCATCGCCCCATAGCATCAGTGCTCCCCAAAATGGGAAGAAATTCAAGGAAGGTAAGATCGTGGAGGCGATCCGTGCCAAGCCATGGGTGCTGCCATCGGCCGTAAGTCCCCCTACCCTCAGAGTAAACCCCCGTAAGTCTGGGAGCCGGAGGGATCAAACCGTACCTGAAATCCAGGGCAGACCATCACGTCTGATCTCCAGGAAGAGACCCCGTTAAAACCCAGGAGTAATTTGAGCCAGACCGGAAGGTCCACCCGTATGCCCCTGATCAGCCGGACCCTGTGTTGACGTTTTAACAGGCCAACCATGGCGACACACAGGCGCCTGGCCAATGCTCTGCCAGGTGGAACCACCCTGCAGGCAAAATCAAGGTGGCCATGAAGTAAGGGCAGGTCACAAGGGAACACTTTATGTTTGGCAATCAATGCCAAAATCGCCGCGGAGATCCGAGCCACCTTATTCATGGGTAACCCGGATGTCCGTGCGACATAGTTGATTTAGAAATGTGAGTTTAGTAGCTGGGCCCTCGGACTTCTCAGGCAGCAAGGGGACACCCAGTTCCCACCTGAGTGTCTGAAATGTAGTGAGGAGACGCGTGCACATGTCCGAGCCCCGTTCATCCCCGAACCAAAAGCCGTCGAGGTAATGGGCTAGAGACCGAGACCCAGACCTGCGAGCAAAGGCCCACTGAATGAAAGTCCCGAATCGTTCGAATGCTGAACATGAATTAACTCAGTCAGCAGGGGCTGGACTTATCTAAGTAAAATTCACCTTGGAACCTAAAAACCCAATAGCTCTAAATCCATTGGGTGCACTGGCAGTAATCTGAAAGCCGAGTGCATAACACACTGTGCCAGGAAAGCACCGGGACTGCATGAGCGAGCCACCCATAGGGGCTGAACCAACTACGAGTACCTGACTGAACAAGGTCATCAGGAATGGCATCCCTAACCGGATAACCCACAGGGTGAGCTAAATGGAGGATTAAATGACATTCACCCTGGTTCTACCTTGGTACTAGCCTCATAGGGGAGACGTTCAATTTAGGAAAGGTGGTTCCAAGAAGGGACCCGCTACTCTCATAGCCCCAACTCCCATAGCTGTGTACAGTGGAGCAACCTCTTCGTTACCTTTCAAGGTAACCATATTAGTAGCATCCTGGGACCCCTAACACCCCTGAATGGAATACAAAAGCCCCATTGAAAACCCTCCAGCAGGTACCCCGAATCATCCCTTCTTGGATGAGCTGAGTGTCACCGCTCCAGCCTGAGTACACTAATTGGGGAGGGGGGGCTTTGACAAGGCTAGTTCTTTCAGACAGAGCTCTGATCGCCCCTGTGCACCCCTACCTCTGCCCCGTAACCCACCAACCCGCTGGCACGCGGAGGCGGCGTAAGGGCCAGTGCAAAAGGGGACACCAAGTCGGTAACGACACTGGCGCTTAGTACACCCGTCGCCAGCTGAGCAGGTCGAACACGGTGGGTGGGCTGGAACCCCCTGACCAGTTAGCGTGGGGCCTGTGTCTGAGCAGCCCGCTGCACAGCATGACCACCATGGTACCTATCACCAGGCGCCAGTCACGTGGGAGTCATGTACATGAGCACAAGTGCTGACAGGGCTCATCGAACCTCCTCTCAGGGTGAAGGGCCACCCTAATCCACATTCCTCGTTGTAAGCCAACTGCGATGGGCCCATCAAATCAACCATAGCCCTGTAAATATTAGCAATGGATGGAACCATCGGGATGGCCCAATCAGGCCGGGCCCTGCGGCATACCACCATATATATAAGGTATGCCGACCACCAGTTGGCCCCAGGTGCGCGGTGGCTTACGACGATGGGACAGCTCTTTGTCTCTGTCATCCTGTCCCTCTCTCTCCTCCTCAGTGGGCTCACAGTTCAATGTGGAGAATATCTGCATATCCCCCTCCAGACCTTACACCTCGTGACCTGCGGCAAATGATCACCCAGGGGCAAGGAATAACCAGCCATCGGCAAAGCCATCGACGGCACGTTCTGCATCAAGGGCATACGCAGGAGGACCCGGCTGAAGAGCCAAAGAATGAAAGGAACGGCGATGGAGAAAACTTCTCCTCTCCGTCGCTATTTTAAAATGGCAGCTCGGCTGCCTCGTGGCCACCCCTTTTATAGAGGGGTGGCCATGCCCCCTAACTCACCCGGATGTCTGAGTCCGGGTGGGAACCCCCCCCCCGCAAAGAGCGCGGCGGACATTTTGGCGCCGCGCTTTCATTGTCTCCATGTACCTCCAAGTTGGACTTGTTCTTCTTTTGCTGTCAACTCGGGGCAGAATCCAATTATGGTGTGATTTTGCTGGGTCCCATTTATTTGCTCAGAAGCAGTGATTTCCATTCACCCTTCCGCATCCTCGAATGTATGGTTAAGATATGCTCCAGAGGACTGGGAAATTCTTCAAAACATGATTTTGTTCCACCAAGGGCTGAAATGAGAATGACAGAAAGACTTGATCCTGCTAGTGTTGGACATTGAAGTACACAAATGAATCTTGATCTTGTTTTATATGTCATGTCTGACCAGACCTGAGATGAAAAGCCACAAGGTACAGTAACTTACACAGAATCTTGATTTATTCATAACAGTGACAGTATTTTCATGTACTATGACACTTTAAACTGCTTTCTTTAAACTCTTAACTCTTCTCCTCACCAACCTTCTAGATAAGAGTGATTCCCTTTCCTCTCCTGTGATGTGTATTTCCCTTTTATTTGGCTCTTTCGATGTTCAGGAATTGATACACAATGTACCGTTTGTGTATGCCCAAAAATGATGAAGATAATGATAAACGAATCTTCTTAAACAGCTCATAAACTCGTATTCAGTTGGGAAGTCAAACTCCCATATAAATTGGCCCCAAACTCCCGATGTCTATCCGGTTAATTAGACATTTCATTCAATAAATTTCATCAGGGGAGTTTTTGCAATATCTGAAAGGTTACAAAACAAATGTCTGTTACAATATTATATGTTCAAACCAGCTGCAAGCCCCCATGCTCATTATCCAGTCCAAGCTTACCACTCTTGTGTTTCGCATCCTCTCTGTCTCTTCTGTAATTTCTCTATGGTTGCTAAGGACGTTGCATACCATTAGAGTCCTATCTCTTAAATACAACTTGCTGCCTGCTCCTGACTGAATCTGCAAGCTCACATTGCCACCTGTGTACTGACTGTTTTACTTACAAGGAGCACCATGGTTCTGATTCCTAGTTTCATAGTTTAAACCCTTAGGATGCATGGTTCCTAGTCTATGAATATGAATATAGTTTGCCTACTTTCCTATCTCTTAAATACAACTTGCTGCCTGCTCGTGACTGAATCTGCAAGCTCACATTGCCACCTGTGTACTGACTGTTTTACTTACAAGGAGCACCATGGTTCTGATTCCTGTGTACTTACAAAAAGCAGGTTAAATCAGTTTCATAGTTGAAACCCTTAGGATGCATGGTTCCTAGTCTATGAATATAGTATGCCTCCTTTTGTAATAGCAATTGTTCAATGTTGACACCTCTACCTGTCGTGACCGTGAGTTTTTCTAACACTACAAATTTAAAATCTGTGTCAAGATGGTTTTTTTCCATGTAATGATTTACCAATGGTGCATTTTCCACCTGTCCCCTTATCCTGGATCGATGTTCCGCTAGCCTGATTTTTAATTTGCGTGAGCATTTTCCCACATACTTGAGACCACAAGGGCAAATCCATAGATATACACAACATTGGCTATTGCAATTACTAAAAAAATTCAGTGTTTTTTTAAAGTTTAATTCTGGAAAATTGATGTGCTGAGTCTCCCAAGCGAACCTGCAAACAACGCATTGTCCGCACCTGTGATGGCCCTTGACTAGACTGCTCCATGATTCTTGTCGCGGTGCAGCATCTGCTCTAGTAATCAAGTTGCCAACTGTTCTACTCCTCCTTAAACCTATCATGGGTTTTTCTAGACACCCCGGAATGTCAGATAATATATGCCAATGTTTGCGTACAATATTTTGTATATCTCTGGCTCTGGGAGAATAGTCTATGGACCAAAAAATCCCCTGTTTGGGTTGTCTCTCCTGTCTTTCCAATAGTGCGCTCCTTGCCACACCTCTAACCTTATTTAATGATTTTTCCAATATCTGCTCAGGATACCCTCTGTCCAGAAGATTCTCCTTAATCCCCCTGGCTGCTGTTTCAAAATCTTCTTGATGTGAAGAATTACGTTTGGCTCTAGCAAATATTCCATATGGAATGCTGTTGCGTAAATGGGGTGGATGGTATGACTCATATGGAAGATAGGCATTCCTATCTGTACTCTTCTTAAATAGCCTAACCTGCAGTTTATTGTCCCTTCCTACAAAAACCAAGAGGTCCAGAAATGATATTTCAGTCCTGTTCATGCAATGGGTAAATGATGAAATTTATTGAATGAAATGTCTAATTAACCGGATAGACGTTGGGAGTTTGGGGCCAATTTATATGGGAGTTTGACTTCCCAACTGAATACGAGTTTATGAGCTGTTTTGGACGAGAGATAGAAAGTGTAGTAGAGGAATGAATCATTGTTTCATATTGTTACAAAGGACATAGTGAAGAAGTTGAAGAGAACATATTTGAATTTGGTTACTATTGTCAAGATTACAAAAGGAACTTGAAGACCTTTTGTGCAGAGAAGTATCTGAGTTCGGTTTCTGTTTGATGACATTACAAGTTAATATACATCAGTTTATTATCAGAGTTTGCAAAATAAAAAATAAAAATAAAAATAACATTAAGAATACAAAGACCTTATAAGAAGATTCGTTTATCATTATCTTCATCATTTTTGGGCATACACAAACGGTACATTGTGTTTGTATCCTTTTCTCCGTTTGACCATTTTTTGCTGTGCCAGGAATTGATACACAGCAGCCAGCATAACAGGACCAAACACAACTTTATTTAGGGAACTGAACATGAAGAGCAATGGTGCAGCAGCACCTATATATACAATAACAGGAAAGATACATTCGGGCGGGAAGTAACTGGAGTGGTTGGGAGAACAGTGGGATGATCATGGAGTGACCCAAGACTATGGAGCCATAATGCATTTCGTTAGAAAGGGCGGAAGCCCAAGTCCCGTGAGAGCTTAGTTCTAAGAAGAACACAAAATGGAGGATCACCCAATCCCAACAATTAATACAAACTGTTAAAACATTAAATTTAGTTACATACACAACAGCTCTTGCACCAAATTTGTTTCTCTTTTGACACAGTGGCTATGAACTCATGGTTACATCTTACTCCAGCAAAGCCGTCGTCATCAGCTGCTACTCGTATCCAAGCATACATTATCCTGGAAGTCATTTTCTCAGTTGATGGATGTGTCTCTGGTGACTCAATAAACCAATCCTTGCATGAAATATATGACCACACACATTACACTGAATAGTTGGTGGAGGGTGTAATCGAGTTTGTTGAAGCTTACACGCTTGTCGCTTAGCCTCTTCATGTCTGCGGCATTCTCTTTTGAAGTGATCGGTAGCGGCAGAGATGGTTTGGTGCCAAAGTGTGTGACCTATGGCCTCTGCCATAGATCCAGCAAAGCATATGACAAGATTTTGTCCTGCAGCTGCTGTTAAATTACTGCAAATATCTGTTGTCCTGAAAGTTTACTGAAATATATATAGATTGAGGTATCAGTGGGACGGGGATTTACAGCCTAAAATGATTGTCCTTTACTAACTTGATTAGTAAAGTTATTTTCATACCTCTGACATTTGATGTCAGCCCCTACCAAATCTTCCTGTTTGTTTTTGCTTCCATTGATTTGTTATTTCTATTTCCTTTTTCCTCTGACCTCCAATCCAGCAACAAGTGTGCAGGTTCTCTCAACATGCTGGGGATTCCATTTTCCCTATTTTTTCCCAAATGGCTATAACTACAAATGGTAACTGTAGGTAAAGCTACCATTTTTTCTACTTTAAGTGCTTCCAGAGTGATTTAATCCTACAAGGTGCTGTTTTACTGGGGTGAGGGAGGGAGGGAGGGAATGAAGGGCTGACAATAAACAAATCTCAACACATTTTCTGTTGCTGTTGTTGTTTTGCAGGCGCACCCCCCAATAAAGGACTCAGACAATAATGAAAGTGGATAACGGCATTGGGCCACATTTATTGATTCATGCCCTAGTCCGAATTATAAATTTCTATTGGTAAAACGACCAATCATAATTCTTAAGGCAAGCAGGCCGAAGTAACACTGGTAAGGTACCACCCAAAATTGCCAACGGCAATTGGTTACAATGTATCTATTTGTATCAAGTTGTTTGTTGACAACAAACAAATTGTTGACCGTAGTCAATATCTAACTAATGACCCCACCCTCTGACTCGTATCCGTGAAATCACGGGGTGATGCATGCTGTCTAGCTATAGCCATCACCCCGTCGCCTAGTTCGTCGTTGACCGGACAACGTTTAACCAATTTATGCCTGTCTAGTGTTGTCCAGTCAATTGCGAACCTGCCGGATACCTGTGGGTCATAAATGTTTACCTTACCAGTGCTACCCGCCACACGGAGGGGTTTCAAAGAAGGCCTGACACCCCCCCAGACCGTCAGCTCGGTCAACAGGCCTGCTCGCCAATCACCCAACAGGAGGTCCATACCTCCTCGCGACAGATGGACCCCATCCCCTGCATACAGGTCATAATTTTGTAGACTAATAGCGGGGTGACGACTGACCCTCCCCCAAGCCCTGTCGACGAGGAACCGCGCCACTGCCCTATTCACCATGCGTCTAGCGCGGTCGAGGACCAGGAGGTCGAAACCTCCTCTGTAGGCATGGCGCGGGACCATGTCCGACCAAACAAGGGTTGTGGCGGGCCAGACGTAATGCAGGTAGGCGAGGTCCTCGCAAATCGCATGCTTGAGCGATAAGCCGGTGACCTGGCCCAAATCATTGCCCCCTAGGTGTATGATGAGAATGTCAGGCGGGTCAGCATTCTGGCCTGAAAAAAGGAAAGGCAGCAGCTCCCGCCATAACATTCCAGGCTTACCATGCCATGTGAGACTTGCGTATGCACCCAGTCCCAGTCGGGGTCCCCACTCTGTCGCTGCAGCGTAACGCGCTGCCCTGTGCACGTAGCTATGGCCCACCAGCCATACTGTCACCGGTGTAATACGACACCCAGGGTCTGTAAGGAAAAACGAGGAAGAGAAGGTAAGGTGACTGAAATGGTACTCATGGCGGAAGTGGGCGCACATAAAACTGAAAACATTGCGAACCCCACCTTCCCATGCTGCGTATGTCAGCCCCGGAGTACCCAAAAGCAGCTGCAGTGGAGGCCGCCCCTATTCGGAATGAATGGGTGCCATAACGTGCGCCCGGGAGGCCCACACTGGCCAGCGCTTTGCCTGTCACCTTCCAAAATTGAAATTTAGTAAGGGGAGAGCCATCATGGTGACAGAAAAACGGGCCATGGTGCGTGCCACGCAGTGCAAGAAACTCCTGTAGGGCACCAACCGGACAGATGTCAGCCAAAGAACACCGTAGCAGTCTTACACTACTGCCTACGCCATGCTGATCGGCTTTAGAGGAGCGAATCCTCAACTGAGCCCAGTCTTTGGCAACATATACATCCTCGAGTTCCAGTGCCCTACGACTTGCATCCGCCTTAGACAGCATCACAAGCTCGCTGATGTGGAGCGCTCCAAAAAATGCCACCGTTGTGGCTGCGTGAAATAGGGCTGCCTCGTATCTATCAAAACAGAGGCCTGGCCAGCCCCGGGCCAACTGGGTAAGAACCCCTGGGGAAATCGGGTGGCGGTCGTCCGGGCAACACCCGCGCTCGCGCACCCACCCCTCCAAAACATGTCTCACACGGAAGTCAGTGGTGCTGTCCACATGACCTCCCACTTTGGCCATAAAAGCCAACGTTGACAGCTTAGATGCTATGGTGCGAGGTGCAAGGCCCTGAGCGTGCAGGTAAACCATGAACCGCAGAAAATGGGTTACCGGGATCGGCCAGGTTCCTGGCAGTTGAAATTGGGTACAGAATGCTCTGAAAGAATTAAATGCGTGGTGATACGCCTTACGCGTGCGTGGCGCTAGTGACAGGCCAATCGCCCAGTTCACCTCTCCTTGCCAATGGTCCATATCTCGTCCGGGAGTGGCGAGGGAAATTCCTCCACATCCGGGGCCAAGGCACGGAACCGGGAGATCTGCAGGCAGGACAAAGCATCAGTGATATCATTATTAACCCCTGGGACATGCCTGGCCCTGAAAAGAACGTTGAGGCGCAGGCTGCGCAACACAAACTGGCGCACTAGATCCATAACCCTGGGCGATTTAGAAGTCTGTGCATTGACAATGTGGACAACAGCCGCATTGTCACACCAGAAATGCACAACCGAGTTGGCCCACTCCTCGCCCCATAGCATCAAAGCACCCAGAATGGGGAAAAATTTGAGATATGTGAGATCCCGCAGGCGATCCGTGCCTGCCCAGGCCGGTGGCCACCCACCATAGGCCCACTTCCCATTGAAGTACATCCCATAACCCAGGGATCCTGAGGCATCGGACTGAATCTGAAAGCGGGGGGAAGCCAAGAGGTCAGACCTCCAAAATGACACCCCATTGAACTCCCTCAGGAACTGTAGCCAGACAAGCATGTCTGCTCTGATACCCCGGGTAAGCCTGACCCTATGGTGGGGCCTGGATAATCCTGCCATGGCGTCGCACAGGCGCCTAGCAAATGCCCTGCCCGGTGCGACCACCCTGCAAGCGAAATTGAGGTGACCATGGAGCACCTGCAGTTCCCTCAGTGATGCCTTGCGCTTGGCCAGCAAGTCCGAAATGAGGGCCACTATTCTGGACACCTTATCCCGTGGTAACCTAGAAGCCTGCGCTACCGTGTCAATCTCCACCCCCAGGAAGACTAACTGGGTAGATGGGCCCTCGGTCTTTTCGGGCGCTAAAGGTACACCGAGTTCCTCCATTCGCATCTGAAATGTGTTGAGGAGACGTGTACACGTGTCCCAGCCCCGTTCACCCCCGAATAAAAAGTCATCCAGGTAATGGGCTACAGACCTGGACCCTGACCTGCGGACGAAAGCCCACTCTAGGAATGTGCTGAAACGCTCGAAGGCCGAGCATGATATGGAACAGCCAAAAGGCATGGCCTTATCAAAGTAATATTCATCCCTTAATTTAAAACCCAGCAACTCGAAGTCGCCCGGGTGCACCGGCAAGAGGCGAAAAGCCGACTTAATGTCGCACTTAGCCAGCAGCGCACCCGGGCCACATGAGCGCACCATGCGCAGCGCGTGGTCAAAAGATGTATACCTGACTGAGCAAAGGTCATCAGGGATAGCATCATTGACCGAGTGTCCGGCTGGGTAGGACAAGTGATGAATGAGGCGAAACTCGCCCGGTGACTTTTTAGGCACTAAGCCCAAGGGCGATACCTTAAGATTGGGGAACGGGGGTGAAGAGAAAGGGCCAGCTACCCTGCCCGCAACGACCTCCTTCATAATGCTGGCAGCAGCCACCTCCTCCCTCCCCCTAAGGGATAAAAGATTGGGGGCATCCTGGGGGGACCTATCCCCCATGAAAGGGATACGGAACCCCTGCCTAAAACCCTGAATGAGATAATCCACATCCTCTCCTTTCGGGTACAATGTGAGCCAACGCTCCAACATATCCACATTAATTGGGGAGGGGGCCTTTCGGTGAACTAGCTCCATCTGTGGCAGTCTTGCCAGCCCCGTGTCCGCCCCTCCCTCTGCCCCGCGTCCCTCCAGGCCTGGGACAGGCAGAGGCCGCATGGGGGCCACCACAGGCGGGACACTCATGTCTGTATTTGCAGTTCTTCCTATTGCAGGAACCATTAGCCGAGAAGGTCCAGCACAGCAGGCGGGCTGGAACCCCCTGCCCCGCCACCTGGCGGGGAACCTGTGCTGGGGCCGCTCGCTGGACCGCATGTCCACAATGGTATCTCTCCCCGGGCGTGTGGCGCGTGGGCGTCATGTACAAAAGCCATAGCCTCTGACATGGCTCATCCCACCTCATCTCGGGGTGCAGGGGAATCCGCATACGGAATTCCTCATCATAAGCCAACCACGATGGGCCCGGAAAGTCAACCATCGCCCTATAGATGTTGTCCAAATACTGGACCATCGGAATTGCCAAATCCGGCCGGGCCCTGAGGTACACCGGCATGTATATAAGGTAGGCCGGCAACCAGTTGGCCCACGTGCGTGGTGGCTTGCGACGACGTGCCTGCTCCTTATCCTTCTCATCCTGCCCCTCCCTCTCTTCCTTGGTGGGCTCTCTGTTGAGGAGTGAGAAGATATCCACGTACTCCCCCCGCCAGATCTTCTCTTTGGTGGTCTGTGCCAAATGGTCACCAAGCGGTAAGGAATACCCTGCCGTCGGCAAGGCCGACACAGGCACAGCAGGAACTGCGGGCATCTGAAAAGGGGCCTGTACTAACCCAGCCACCCCCAAAACATTCCCCACAGGGTAGGACACACACCCCACTACGGGGCCCTGAGTGTTAGTTGTCGTCGCCGGGTGGGGCATCAGCGGCTGTACCGCCGCACCACCTGCGCGAGGCCAAGGCCATTGAAACGCCCCCCAACGTGGCCACGTGTGTAGGTGCACTGGTTTGAACCGCATACTCACACGCTGCACCCCCGTAGGCCGCCCCCACCGGGGGTTCCGGCCCACTGGGGGCGTCGGAGCTCACGACCGCCGTAGAGCTCGTCGATGGGGCCTGACCCACGCCGGTCTGTTGGTTGGGGAGCTGCGAGGCAGTGGCCGAGGTCGTGCCATGCGCCTCAAGCAGCTCGACCCGTCCCGCCGCCTGCCGCTGCCCAGCAGACAACGCATCAAAATGAAGCCCAAAGGGAGCCCCAGCGTGGCTAGCCCGGGCCAGGGATGCCTCGAGGGCCGCAACGTGGGCCAGTAAGGCTTCCACGCTGACATGGGGCAAAGGGCCAGCCGGCCCACCCACTCCGGGCATGAGTACAGGTCCCTGTACCCCGGGGCCCGAATAGGGCCATGACCCCACACCCGGGCCCGGTAGGGCCGATGTAGCAACCTGCCAGGCAAGGGAGCCAGACCACCCCCCAATGCCGGAAGGCCCCGGAGCGAACTGCGCCCCTACGGAGGAAGGCCCTGCGGAATGAGCAACACCAGGAGCGGTGCCCACCGCTTGCGGGCCGAGGGCCGCAGCCCCCACTGGACCCGTGCGCAGGGCCCCGTTATCCGGCCAAGTTGGAATAGACCCCATTCCACCAGTCCCGGTGGATGCAGGCAAAGGCGGCTGCTGGGGAGGCGCAGCCACGGTCCTCCGACCCGGATTGCGCCTCCGAACCGCACGAGCCGCGCTCGCCGCCGCCTTCTTCTTCGAGGGCATCTCAGCCGCCTGATGGAAAGCCGAAAACGAGAAAATTCAGCAGCCAAAAGGCTTCCCGGTAAGGGTAAAAGCGACGGAGGTAAGAGGGAAATACTTCTCCGCTCCGTCGCTTCGCAAAATGGCAGCGCGGCTGCCTCGTGGCCACCCCTTTTATAAGGGAGCTGGCCACGCCCCTAACTACCCGGATGCCTTCGTCCTATGGGGGGGGCCCGCAAAGAGTGTGGCGGCCATTTTGGCGCCGCGCTTGCATTCTTACCTCATACTCTGCTAACTAAGAAGAATAGGCAAAAATACCCAATATCAATATCAAAAACTGACTGAATATTGGAAAAATCTGTCTTGGGCATCTAGACAGCACTTTTATGACAGTTTTAAATCACACTCATGTGACGTCCACATGATTATTCCCAGTGCATTGAAATCAGGTGTATCCATATAATATTAAACAGATGTTTGTTCGAGGCAAGGACAAACTCTATTTTCTAATATTTATTTGTACAAAAGCATTACAGCATAAGGTGAGAAATACATTTACCAAAACATTAGTTACAAAGAATTGAAAATGGCTTGGTATGCAGTCTGAGAATGGAAGCCAGTTATTTAAAATTAAGATGTGTATAACGAAAAAAGCCTATAGGTCTTCTTTTGTCTGATCAGCTTACTACCCATCTGGTGTACTAAAAGCATTTCCAAAATTGGCACTAATGGAAGAGATGCCTCTGGAAGCTAAAGCAGATTCCACACTTGACACTCATTTTTCTTCAACTCAATGTAGTGGCAAAAATGAAGCAAATAAAAGTATATGTTGTTGCAATGTCATGTTGAATAACTTATTGTCTATACAGCAGTATAGCAAACATAAAATTAATACCATAGCGAATTATAGTCTTAGTTGACTATTATTTATCACAGCTATTGTATGGCACCAATTCAATGCCTTCAGCTTTCCAATGTGTCAAGTCAGTGAGTCCGAACTTCCTTCTAAGAGCCTATGGAATTTTATAAACTGGGGGAAGGGGATGGGAGAAGCCTGTGTTTGTTATAGCTAACATTTATCCCAATAAAGTATTAATTCCAAAATAAAATCATACAATCATATCAATCTTACTGGCATTCATCTGTGTATCAAGGTATAAGTCCTTTAATTGTTGCAATCATTCCAAACATCATCAGCTTGTCTCATTCTGCAAGCTTTATTTATCTACATTGCTTTTATGTCGCATAAAACCACTTCACAGCTTCCTAAAAGATCCAAAGTCTTAAAGCAATGGAAGAAAGTATAGGTACAAATTCTTAAAAATATATGAAAACAACACTTAGGTAGCAAATACTTAAGTCAGAATCCAATCCAAAATACAAAGGATAAAGGTTCAGTAAGATAACAAAAATAATTATTTAACTGTATTTTAAAAGTATAGGAGCTCACAGCCTAAAAGGTGAAATTTAAAAGCAGAGAATACATCTCTAAAACACATTGTTTAAAAGTAAAAGCATTGTAACTTTGAGTAATATGTAGCCTTAAGTATATGATAATAACACACACATAAAATTACTCTTAATGCTCATCTAGTCAAGCCAGTATGAATCTATGGAGCAAAAATCTATGCTGCCCTTGCATATTGATGCTATCTAGCAATTAGCAATAGAATGTACACAGATATACCACCCATTCTTCTTATAGCACTATCTGGGTGGTTCACAAGGTAATTAGCATTTTACCTCCAACACACTGAATACTCATTTTACCAACCTTTGAATGATGAAAAACTGAGTTAACGTTGAACCTGACACGATCAAACTCAGATCCAGAACAGAGTTTTCGCTCAGTATTGCAGCTTAACCACTGCACCACAAAGGCTCTACATGTTGTCTGACACTCCCTGGTATCTGGTGTGTGTTGGGTGGAATTCCATTGTTTGGAATACTTGTCCCATACATGTCTCTTGCCTCCGTATATTTATATTTTTTCAGATGTAAACAACTGTCTTTTGCAGATGCTATAAATTCAGAAATTTTATAATACAAATTTCTATTGTTTTTGCACTTTGTGTAAAATGTCAGGCTTGTAACTTAAAATATGCCAAGCTGCAACTATGAAGATGAACATCATTGTTATGGTTAACTGTTCCAATTTATGGAATTCCATGGGTTGAATTCACAGGGGTCTAGTAAAATCAAATATAGTAAAACCAAGGTATAGAAAATTACAGAAGGTGCAAGTTTAAAGGAACTGCAAATGCTATCTCTGTTAATGTTAATGCATTGCAACATTCTACATATGTCAATATATTTTCAATTTGCTCCTTTGTTTACTTCCATGCTGAATTTCCATGTGTGTTCTGGTACAGTGACCTTGCTTCTAGGCATACCTAAAGCTAGCTGATTTTTTTGCAATTCCTTATGATATACTGTACTACTGTTCAAATGTAATTTATGTACCATGTACAGTATATTAGGAGTCCTCAACCATTTCACACCATGGGCCAGACAACTTCCCCTCAGACAGCTGAGCAGGAAGGACACATGGTTTCCCCTGCCATAAACGCTATCATAAACCACAGTGGGCACATTTGCACATGCATGTGCACATTTATGGCTGTAAGAAACACATCTGCTTCCACTTCTAGGGTTGCCACCATGGGCTGGATGGAATGGCGTCAGGGGCTGGAGCAGGCCTATGGGCTGTAGGTTGTGAATCCCTGATGTATATTTTCAGGGCTGCTTTTTCTACACCACCTAATTATTGTAGCACATTGCAGGCGCACCCCCCCCCCCCCCCCCCAATGATGGACTCAGACACAAATGAAAGTGGATAACGGCATGGGCCACATTTATTGATTCAAGCCCTAGTCCGAATTATAAATTTCTATTGGTAAAACGACCAATCATAATTCTTAAGGCAAGCAGGCCGAAGTAACACTGGTAAGGTACCACCCAAAATTGCCAACGGCAATTGTTACAATGTATCTATTTGTATCAATTTGTTTGTTGACAACAAACAAATTGTTGACCGTAGTCAATATCTAACTAATGACCCCACCCTCTGACGTGTATCCGTAAAATCAGGGGGTGATTCCAGCTGTCTAGTGGTAACCATCACCCCCTTGCCTGGTTCGTCGTTGACCGGACAACGTTTAAACAACTTATGCCTATCTAGTGTTGTCCAGTCAATTGCGAACCTGCCGGATACCTGTGGGTCATAAATGTTTACCTTACCAGTGCTACCCGCCACCCGGAGAGGCTTCAATAAAGGCTCGACGCCCCCCCCCCAAGACCGTCAGCTCGGTCGACAGGCCTGCTCGCCAATCACCCAGCAGGAGGTCCATACCTCCTCGCGACAGATGGACCCCATCCCCAGAATAAAGCCCAAAATTTTGCAAACTAATGGTGGGATGATGACTGACCCACCCCCAGCCCTTGGTCGAAAGGAATCGGGCCACCGCCCTGTTTTCCATGTGCCGAGCGCGGTCCAGGGCCTGGAGGTCGAAGCCTCCCCGATAAGCGTGCCGTGGGACCATATCTGACCAAACAAGGGTTGTGGCGGGCCATACGTAATGTAAGTAGGCAAGGTCCGCGCAAATCGCATGCTTCAGCGATAAGCCAGTGACCTGACCCAAGTCATTACCCCCAAGGTGTATGATCAGAATGTCGGGCGGGTCGGCACTCCTCGATGAAAAGAGGAATGGCAAAAGCTCCCGCCACAACATACCGGGCTTACCGTGCCATGTGAAATGTGCGTATGCACCCAGTCCCAGTCGGGGTCCCCAATCTGTCGCCGCAGCGTAACGCGCTGCCCTGTGTACGTAGCTGTGGCCCACCAGCCATACTGTCACCGGTGTGATACGACACCCAGGGTCTGTCAAGGGAAAAAACA
The DNA here is from genome assembly GCA_035047345.1 of Bradypodion ventrale. Classification (NCBI taxonomy): domain Eukaryota; kingdom Metazoa; phylum Chordata; class Lepidosauria; order Squamata; family Chamaeleonidae; genus Bradypodion; species Bradypodion ventrale. The sequence goes on along the minus strand of JAWDJE010000005.1, from coordinate 71,316,761 downwards.
GGGAAGGAAAGATACATGGTGACTCAGAAGGTACTCACGGTGGGAGTGGGCGAACATAAAACTGGAAACAGGTGAGTCCCACCTCCCCATGCTGCGTATGTCAGCCCCGGAGTACCCATAAGCAGCCGCAGTAGAGGCCGCCCCAATTCTAAATGAATGGGTGCCGTAACGGGCCCCAGGGAGGCCAACTCTGGCCAGTGCCTTCCCTGTCACCTTCCAAAACTGAAATTTAGTGAGGGGAGACCCATCTTGGTGACAGAAAAACGGGCCATGGTGCGTGCCACGCAGTGCAAGGAACTCCTGTAGGGCACCAACCGGACAGATGTCTGCCAATGAACATCGTAGCAGTCTTATTCCACTGCCTACGCCATGCTGATCTGTTTTAGAGGAGCGTATCCTCAACTGAGCCCAATCATTGCAAACATAGACATCTTCGAGTTCCAGTGCCCTACGACTTGCATCCGCCTTAGACAGCATCACAAGCTCGCTGATGCGGAGCGCTCCAAAAAAGGCCACCGTTGTAGCCGCACGAAACAGGGCTGCCTCATACCTATCGAAACATAGGTCATGCCAGCCTCGTGCCAGTTGGGTAAGTACCCCAGGGGAAATTGGGTGACGGTCGTCCAGGCAACGCCCACGTTCCCGCACCCACCCCTCCAAAACATGTCTCACACGGAAATCAGCGGTGCTGTCCGCATGACCTCCCACCTTGGCCATAAAGGCCAGCGCTGATAGCCTAGATGCTATGGTGCGTGGTGCCAGGCCCTGGGCGTGCAGGTAAACCATAAAACGGAGGATGTGGGCCACTGGGATCGGCCAGGTATCTGGCAAGCAATATTGGGAACAAAAAGTCCGAAATGAAACCAAGGCGTGGTGATACGCCTTACGCGTGCGTGGCGCCAGTGACATGCCTATCGCCCGGTTCACCTCTCCTTGCCAATGGTCCATATCTCCTGCGGTAGTGGCGAGGGGAATTCCTCCGCATCCGGAGCCAAGGCACGGAACCGGGAGATCTGCAGGCGGGACAAAGCGTCAGCAATATCATTATTCACCCCCGGGACATGCCTGTCTCTGAACAGTACATTGAGGCGCAGGCTGCGCAATACAAACTGGCGCACAAGATCCATGACCCTGGGAGATTTAGAGGTCTGTGAGTTGACAATGTGGACAACAGCCGCATTGTCACACCAGAAATGCACCACAGAGTTGGCCCACTCCTCACCCCATAGCATCAAGGCCCCTAGTATGGGGAAAAATTCCAAATATGTGAGATCCCTCAGGCGACCCGTGCCTGACCAGGCTGGTGGCCATCCACCATATGCCCACTTCCCATTGAAGTACATCCCATAACCCAGGGATCCCGAGGCATCAGACTGAATTTGAAAGTGGGGCGAAGCCAGGAGGTCAGACCTCCAAAATGAGACCCCATTGAACTTTCTCAAGAACTGGAGCCATACGTGCAGATCTGCCCTGATGCCCCGTGTCAGTCTCACCCTATGATGGGGCCTGGATAAGCCTGCCATGGCGTCGCACAAGCGCCGAGCAAAGGCCCAGCAAGGTGCAACCACCCTGCAAGCGAAATTGAGGTGGCCATGTAGCACCTGCAATTCCCGAAGGGATGCCTTGCGCTTAGCCAGCAAGTCCGATATAAGGGCAACTATCCGTGCCACCTTGTCTGCGGGCAACCTAGAAGCCTGCGCTACCGTGTCAATTTCCACCCCCAGGAATATTAACTTATCAGACGGGCCTTCGGTCTTTTCGGGCGCTAAAGGGACACCGAGTTCCTCCATTAGCGTCTGAAATGTATTGAGGAGACGTGTACACGTGTCCCAGCCCCGTTCACCCCCGAATAAAAAGTCATCCAGGTAATGGGCTACAGACCGAGACCCTGACCTACGGACAAATGCCCACTGCAGGAAGGTACTGAAACGCTCGAAAGCCGAGCAGGATATGGAACAGCCGAATGGCATGGCCTTGTCAAAATAATAGTCACCCCGGAATTTGAAACCCAGCAACTCGAAGTCACCCGGGTGCACGGGTAAGAGGCGAAACGCCGACTTAATGTCACACTTAGCCAACATTGCACCCGGGCCACATGAGCGCACCATGCGCAATGCCTGGTCAAAGTATGTATACCTGACAGAACAAAGGTCATCAGGGATAGCATCATTGACCGAGTGGCCGGCTGGGTAGGACAAATGGTGAATCAGGCGAAACTCGCCCTGGGACTTCTTGGGCACTAGTCCTAGCGGAGACACTTTAAGGTTGGGGAACGGGGGTGCGGGGAAAGGGCCGGCGACCCTGCCCGCAGCAATCTCCTTATTAATGCTGGTGGCAGCCACCTCCTCCCTTCCCCTAAGTGACAAAAGGTTAGGTGCATCCTGCGGTGACCTATCCCCCGTGAAAGGAATACGAAAACCCAGTTGAAAACCCTGAAGGAGGTACACAGCGTCTGCTCTCCTCAGGTACGATGCGAGCCAACGCTCCAGCATGTCGACATTAATTGGTGAGGGGGCCTTTTGGTGAACCCGCTCCCTCCATGGCAGTCTTGCCTGCCCCTTGTCCGCCCCTACCCCTGCCCCTGTATCCTCCTGGCCTGGGACAGGTGGAGGCAGCATGGGGGCCAGAACAAGAGGGGCACTCATGCTTGTACTTGCAATTTTTCCTGTTGCAAGAACCGCTGGACGAGAAGGTCCAGCACAGCAGGCTGGCTGGAACCCCCTGCCCCGCCGCTTGGCGGGGTACCTGTACTGGGGCCGCTCGTTGGACCGCATGTCCACAATGGTATCTCTCCCCAGGCGCCGGGCGCGTGGGGGTCATATACAGAAGCCACAGCTTCTGGCAGGGCTCATCCCACCTCATCTCTGGGTGCAGCGGAATTCTCATGCGGAACTCTTCATCGTAAGCCAGCCATGACGGGCCCGGGAAGTCAACCATAGCCCGGTAAATATTGTCCAGATATTGGACCATGGGAATAGCCAAATCCGGCCTGGCCCTGAGATAAACGGCCATGTAAATCAGATACGCTGGCAACCAATTTGCCCACGTGCGTGGCGGCTTACGACGACGTGCCTGCTCCTTATCCTTCTCGTCCAACCCTTCCCTCTCCTCCTTGGTCAGCTCCCTATTTAGAAGTGAGAAGATATCTACGTACTCGCCCCTCCAAATCTTTTCCTTGGTAGACTGGGCCAAATGGTCCCCCAAGGGCAAGGAATACCCTGCTGTTGGCAAAGCCGACACCGGCACCGAGGGAACTACGGGTAAGGTAAATTGAGCCTGAGCCAGCCCGAGGATCCCCAACACATTTCCCAGCACATTGGGGGCACCACCCCGCCCCAAGCCCTGTGTCGTGGGCAAAGTCGCTGGGTGGGCCGGGGGCCATTGGGCCGCCGTGCCACCCGAGCGAGGCCAAGGCCATTGAACAGCCCCCCCCGATGAAGTCAGTTGTGTGGGTGCATTAACTTGGACTGCATACTCACCCGCTGCACCCCCGCGGGCCGCCCCCACCGGGGGTTCCGGCCCGCTGGGGGCGTCGGAGCTCACGACCGAAGCTGAGCTCGTCGACGGAGCCAGACCAGCACCAGACTGCTGCACCTGTGGGGTGGGGAGCTGCGAGACAGTGGCCGCCAACAGCCCACACGCCTCAGGCGGCTCAACCCGACCCATCACCGGCCGTTGTTCGGCGGCCAAAGGGGGAACCTGGAAACCTAGAGGTACCCCTACTTGGTTGGCCCTCGCCAAGGACGCTTCAAGGGCCGCAACCCGGGCAAGAAGGGCCTCCACGTCGACATAGGGCCCGGCCCCGACAGGGGGCAATTGGGGAACCGGCCCCAAATTTACGGGTACCTGACCAGGTCCCTGAGCCCCAGGGGCCAGATAAGGCCAAGAGCCCATGCTCAGCCCCTGGGAAATCGTAGGAACTCCCTGCAAGGGCAGGGAACCCAACCACCCTCCGTGGCTCGCACCCCCCATGGGGGACTGCGCACCCGGGCAAGAAGGCCATACCGGACGAACCATGGCAGGGGCCGTGGTCGTCGTTTGCGGGCCAAGGGCCAAGGCCCCGTCCGGGGCTGCGGGTATGCTCCGCGCATCAGGCCAAGGAGCTACCGATCCCATCCCACCGTTCCCGGTGGGATCCGCTAGAGGTGGCTGCGGAATAGGCGCAGTCGCGGTCCTCCGACCCGGCTGACGCCTCCGCGCCGATCGAGCCACGTTCGCGGCTGCCTTCTTCTTCGAGGGCATGGCCAATGTAGCTAAGAAGTCTAAAGAAAAGAGAAAGCTGCCCGAAAAGGCTTCCCTCAAGAAGACACGATCGATGGAGGTAAGGAGGAAAAACTTCTCCGCTCCGTCGGTTCGCCAAAATGGCAGCACGGCTGCCTCGTGGCCAGCCCTTTTATTAGGGTGCTGGCCACGCCCCTAACTACCCGGATGGTTTCGTCCGGTGGGGGGGCCCCGCAAAGAGCGCGGCGGCCATTTTGGCGCCGCGCTTCCATTATACATGTACATTTCACAACATGTCAAGTGAATGAACTTATTGGCAAGAAGCTACTACAACTAGCTGTTGTAGATTGTATATGTTTGAAGTAATAACAAGCTAATAGTAAAAGTTTTTTTCTTGAGCACTGCATTTTAGATACAACTTTTTGATTGTATAGACAACAGAGGGTAGGTCGCAGCATTTTTTCCTGTGATATACTGGAAACAACAGCTAAGATCCCAAGCTTTCATGCCTGTTAGCAAGGCTGGATTAACCATTTGGCTAAGGAAGCTGTGGCTGAGAGGACCTTGACTATTATCACATAAAGAGTCCTGGTGTCACAGTGATTAAACTGCAGCACTGCAGCCAAATTGTTGTCAGTTTGATCCTGACCAGTGCTCAAGGTTGTCTCAGCCATCCATCCTTCCACAGTTGGTCAACATGTTGGGGGTAAAATGCTAAGTACCTAGTCAACTGCCCAGAGAGTGCACTAAGTGCTATGGGGCAGTGTAAAAGTGTAATTGCTAATTTCTAACAGGAAGCTCTTGAGAGTCCCCTGGACTGCAAAGAGATCAAATCAGTCAATCCTAAAGCAAATAAATCCTGACTGCTCCTTGGAAGGACAAATACTGAAGATGAAGCTCAAGTACTTTGGCCACCAAATGAGAAGAGAGGACTCACTGGAGAAGGCCCTGATGTTAGGAAAGATCAAAGGCAAAAGGAGAAGGGGACGGCAGATGATGAGATGGCTAGATACTATGCAACTGAACAACAACAATTCCTTTTGTTGTGATTCCATCTGGTAAGACTTCATTTTTAAATGTTTATTACATTATATTCATATAGGTTATTAAGTAAGGATTTTAAATCTGCTTTTATTTTGTTTCTACGATACTCTCTGCTTAGCCTAAGCAGAGCCATTTTAAGTTGGCACCTGCCATTGAATGGTATCATCCCTTTCTCTTGGGAAAGTACATTTTGGTTCTTCTTCCCAAAGTCTCTGTCTGGGAAGATGTTCTATCTTACGGGCTGAGATGGAACACTGATAGGATAGCCACCTGGTATCCTTTGATCTACATACAAAACCTGTCACTTTGAGAAGTCAATTAGCACTTCTCAAGGTCACTTCCCCAGGAAAAATGGCATAAAAATCAGAGCTTTTGCTCTGTTTGAAAGTCAAATTTGGATTGCAGCCGGAGGCTCTATTTCTCTTTAATTCTGAGATAGACTCCTCCATTGGATCATCTCGTATGAGGCGGGATACCGCCATACTTAGCCTGATTTTGGGACATTTCAGCACTTAGCCTAAAATCCAGAGGTGATGGGATTTAGGTTCTGCAGATACATCGACACTTAAAATTTCTTCTGAGACCATGCAATTTTTCTATTACATCAAATTTATTGGACTCTGTTTATTTCTTCAATAAATCATAAAAGGACATTGATTGTCCAGAGTGCTTTTCCTGCTCCACCTGAAGTGGAGCGGATTGAATGGGGATATTTAACAATGCAGCCTTTTTCCTAAGAGAAAGATTACAGTTTTTTGGGTTACTTTGTGGGAGCGTTGCAAAGGAGAAACTTTATTTCGACACTTGGAATCCAGCTTAAGAAGAGTGAGTTGCAGCAGAGGTAACTGCTTTCTTCCCACACACCTTACCCAGCTTCGAGGCCATACTGTTCCCCAAAACCAGATAAGGGTGTTTTTGCATGGGAATCCAAAGTCTCGTGACAAGGGGCTCTGGCTACTTTAATTTTAACTGCGACATCAGTCACAGATCGCTATTTCCCTGCAAACCTGTTGCCTAGCTATGCTTGACTAATTTTGTATTATTATACTGTTATAATTGTATGTTTATTAATTGTATGTATATTAATTTTTTGTTGTAATTGTACTTATATTATTGTGTTGTAAGCCGCTCTGAGTTGGCCTTTTGGGCTGAGTGGAGCGGGGTATAAATCCAATAAACATAACATAAACATAAACATGCTGGACCTGGCTTTCTCGGGCCACGTTTGAGAAAGCACACCATTCCCGGCCACATTAGCCAAATCAATCGAAGTGTTCTTGACTATGCGGCACCTGTAGGCCTCTGAACCAGGGGAGCCAAGGCATGCACCAGCCAAGAGCAACTTCGATATCTTTATCTCTGCAGCAGTGAAAGGCAAAGAAATTTTTTATTTCACCTCTTTCAAATAAGTGTAATTTTTTCAGAAGTGATGTCTATACTGAAAAGTGTGAAGGATTCATAATTGAAAACTGAAGTGCCCTTCCCAGCTAAACATTCTCTCAAGATTTGTAAGGTAGGTATTATCACTGTTAAAGATAGCAAAAACCTCAGCAGGCTTTACAACATAAAAGAAAAATAATCCACACAGCTGCATAGAAACGTTGAGTGTTACCCATGGTTATTGGATAGTTGTTTAGCAAGTGTTCTAACCCTCCCACTATGAATAGAGACCCTTACTTTAAAATATGATTTTAAATCTGCCATTGGGAGGTAGTATCCATAGGTCAGAAATTAATCAAGTAGTCCATAGTTTTTAGAATTTGTCACATAAGGCTAGGAGCACCTTTAGAGCAATCACAAAGAAGGTATGTTTCTGCATTGGTGAAAAAGCAAAAATAGAAAATCAAGACAAAGGAAAGGATGTGTTCAAATTTGGAACCCCCCTAATAATAATTGTGTGTCATAAAATACATTCTAAGTTATAGTGAGACTTTTCAGAGTTTTCTAGGTAGAGAATACACAAAAGTGGTTTACCATTCACTTCTTCCAAGGGCACCCTGGAACTCTGCAGCTTGCCCATGGTTACACGGGTTGGCTTTTCTTTGCAGGCGCACCCCCCCAATAACGGACACAGACAACATTGAAAGTGGATAACAGCATAGGGCCACATTTATTGATTCAATGCCCTAGTCCGAATTATAAATTTGTATTGGTAAAACGACCAATCATAATTCCTAAGGCAAGCAGGCCGAAGTAACACTGGTAAGGTACCACCCAAAAATTGCCAACGGCAATTGGTTACAATGTATCAATTTGTATCAATTTGTTTGTTGACAACAAACAAATTGTTGACCGTAGTCAATAACTAACTCATGACCCCACCCTCTGACGCGTATCCGTGAAATCACAGGGGTGATGCATGCTGGTTAGCAATCATCCTCACCCCATCGCCTGGTTCGTCGTTGACCGGACAACGTTTAACTACTTTATTCCTGTCTAGTGTTGTCCAGTCAATTGCGAACCTGCCGGATACTTGTGGGTCATACTGTTTACCTTACCAGTGCTACCCGCCAATGTGACCAAAGTCAACAGGAGGAACACAGAAAGACCCCTATATCAAACCATAGCAACAGTGTGGGATGGGCAAAAAAGCCAGGACCCGGAAGCCAATATGGGTCCCAACCAAAAATTCCCACCCGGCCCCGAAGCGACCAAAATATCACACTGTTAACTAGGGAGGGGGTGGAGGGGAAAAGACTTCTCCGCTCCGTCGCTGAGGTAAAATGGCAGCTCGGCTGCCTCGTGGCCACCCCTTTTATAAGGGAGCTGGCCACGCCCCTAACTACCCGGATTCTCTGTCCTGTGGGGGGGGGGCCCGCAAAGGGCGCGGCGGCCATTTTGGCGCCGCGCTTGCATTGCAGGCGCACCCCCCCAATAACGGACACAGACAACATTGAAAGTGGATAACAGCATAGGGCCACATTTATTGATTCAATGCCCTAGTCCGAATTATAAATTTGTATTGGTAAAACGACCAATCATAATTCCTAAGGCAAGCAGGCCGAAGTAACACTGGTAAGGTACCACCCAAAAATTGCCAACGGCAATTGGTTACAATGTATCAATTTGTATCAATTTGTTTGTTGACAACAAACAAATTGTTGACCGTAGTCAATAACTAACTCATGACCCCACCCTCTGACGCGTATCCGTGAAATCACAGGGGTGATGCATGCTGGTTAGCAATCATCCTCACCCCATCGCCTGGTTCGTCGTTGACCGGACAACGTTTAACTACTTTATTCCTGTCTAGTGTTGTCCAGTCAATTGCGAACCTGCCGGATACTTGTGGGTCATACTGTTTACCTTACCAGTGCTACCCGCCACACGGAGGGGCTTCAAAGAAGACCTGACGCCCCACCCCCAGACCGTCAGCTCGGTCAACAGGCCTGCTCGCCAATCACCCAACAGGAGGTCCATGCCCCCTCGCGACAGATGGACCCCATCCCCTGCGTACAAGTCATAATTTTGCAGGCTAATATCGGGGTGATGACTGACCCGTCCCAAGCCCCGTCGGCAAGAAACCGCGCCACCGCCCTATCGACCGCGCGCCTAGCGCGGTCAAGGGCCAGGAGGTTAACGCCCCCTCTGTAAGAATGGCGCGGGACAATGTCCGACCAAACCAGGGCTGTGGCAGGCCAGACATAGTGCAAGTAGGCGAGTTCCTCGCAAATCGCATGCTTGAGCGATAAGCCGGTGACCTGGCCCAAATCATTGCCCCCCAGGTGGATGATGAGAATGTCAGGCGGGTCAGCACCCAGGCCAGAAAAAGGAAAGGCCGCAGCTCCCGCCATAACATCCCAGGCTTACCATGGCATGTGAGACTGGCGTGTTCACCCAGTCCCAGTCGGGGTCCACTCTGTCGCCGCAGCGTAACGCGCTGCCCTGTGCACCTATCTGTGGCCCACCAGCCATACTGTCACCGGTGTAATACGACACCCAGGGTCTGTAATAAAAATTGAGAAAAATTGAGAAAAAGGCAGTAAGGTGACTGGATTGGTACTCATGGCGGGAGTGGGCGCACATAAAACTGAAAACAATGCGAGCCCCACCTCCCCATGCTGCGTATGTCAGCCCCCGAGTACCCAAAAGCAGCTGCTGTAGCGGCTGCACCAATACGGAATGAATGTGTGCCAAAACGTGCACCTGGTAGGCCCACCCTGGTGAGGGCTCTGGCTGTCACCTTCCAAAACTGAAATTTAGTAAGGGGAGACCCATCTTGGTGACAGAAAAACGGGCCGTGGTGCATGCCACGCAGTGCCAGGAATTCCTGTAGGGCACCAACCGGACAGATGTCTGCCAAAGAACACCGTAGCAGTCTTACACCACTGCCTACGCCATGCTGATCTGTCTTAGAGGAGAGTATCCTCAACTGGGCCCAGTCTTTGGCAACATAGACATCCTCGAGTTCCAGTGCCCTACAACTTGCATCCGCCTTATACAGCATCTCAAGCTCGCCGTCGCGGAGCGCTCCAAAAAAGGCCACCGTTGTAGCCGCATGAAGTGGGCTGCCTCATTTCCAAAACAGAGGCCAGGCCAGCCCCGAGCCAATTGGGTAAAAAACCCTGGGAAAATCTTGCATCCGCCTTACTCAGCATCTCAAGCTCGCCGATGCGGAGGGCTCCAAAAAAGGCCACCGTTGTAGCCGCATGAAGTGGGCTGCCTCATGTATCAAAACTGAGGCCAGGCCAGCCCCGGGCCAATCGGGTAAAAACCCTGGGAAAATCTTGCATCCGCCTTACTCAGCATCTCAAGCTCGCCGACGCGGAGGGCTCCAAAAAGGCCACCGTTGTAGCCGCATGAAGTGGGCTGCCTCATCTATCAAAACAGAGGCCAGGCCAGCCCCGGGCCAACTGGGTCAAAAAACCCCCTGGGTAAATGGGGTGGCGGTCGCCCGGGAAACGCCCGAGCACGCGCACCCGCCCTTCCCAACATGTCTCACCCGGAAGTCATTGGTGCTGTCCACACGACCTCCCACTTTGGCCATAAAAGCCAACCCAACAGCTGAGATGCTATGGTGCGTGGTGCGAGGCCCTGGGCATACAGGTAAACCATGAACCGCAGAACATGGGCTACTGGAATCGGCCAGGTTCCTGGCAGTCGGAATCGGGTACATAATACTCTAAGGAACTAAATGTGTGGTGATACGCCTTACTCATGCATAGCGCTAATGACAGGCCAATCGCCCGGTTCACCTCTCCTTGCCAACGGTCCATCTCTCATCCGGTAGTGGCGAGGGAAATTCCTCCGCATCCGGGGGCCGAGGCACGGAACCGGGAGATCTGCAGGCGGGACAAAGCAGCAGCAATATCATTATCAACCCTTGGTACTTGCCGGCCCTGAAAGGAACATTGGGGCACAGGTTGCATAACACAAACCCACGCACTAGCTCCATAACCCCGGGCAATTTGGAAATCTGTGCAGTGACGATGCGGATAACAGCCGCGTTGCCATGCCAAAATTGCACAACCGAGTTGGCCCACCCCTTGCCCCATAGCATCAAAGCACCCAGGATAGGTAAATATTCCAGATACGTGAGACCATGCAGGCGACCCTTGCCTGCCCCAGATGGTGGCCACCCACCATAGGCCGACTTCCCATTGAAGTACATCCCAGAAACCCAGGAATCCTGAGGCATCGGACTGCATCTGAAAGCCAAGGGGAGCCATGAAATCAAACCCCAAAATGACACCCCATTGAACTACCTCTGGGCCTATGGCCAGACAAGCACGTCTGCCCCAATACCCCGGGTAAATCTGAGCCTGTGGCGGGGCCTGGATAATCCCGCCATGGCGTCGCACCAGCGCAGAGCAATTGCCCTGCCCGGTGCGACGACGCTGCCAGCGAAATTGGGGTGACCATGTAGCACCAGAAATTCCCTCCATGATGCCATGCACTCAGCCAGCAAGACCGAGACCAGGGCCACTAGCCTTAACACCTTATCCCGCTGCAACCTAGAATCCTGCGCCATTGTGTTACTCTCCACCCCAGGAATACTAGCTGTGGAGATGGGCCCTCGGTCTTTTCGGGCGCTAAAGGGACACCAAGTTCCTCCATTAGCGTCTGAAATGTGTTGAGGAGACGTGGGTACGTGTCCCAGCCCCGTTCAGCCCCGAATAAAACCATCCAGGGATTGGGCTACAGACCGGGACCCTGACCTGCGAACAAAAGCGCAATCTAGGAAAGTGGTGAAACGCTCGAACACCGAGCCCCAATGGGATAGCCCAAAAGGCATGGCATCATTGAAATAATGTGCTCCCCGGTACGGGGGTGCAGGGACAGTGCCAACGACCCTGCCCGCATAAACCCCTTTTGTCAAAGCTGGCAGCAGCCACCTCCTCCCTCCCCTCAAGGGATAAAAGATTGGGGGGGAGCCCTTCGGTGAACTAAATCCCTCTGCAACAGTCTTGCAAGCCCCCTGTCTGCCCCACCCTCTGCCTATTTCACATTCTTCTAGGCCTGGAACAGGCAGAGGCCGCATAGGAGCCAACACAGGTGGGACACTCCTGTCTGTCTATACAAGTCCTCCCATTAGAGGAGCCATTGGACAAGAAAGTCCAGCACGGCAGGCGGGCCGGAACCCCCCGCCCCGCCCCATGGCAGGTGACCTATGTTGGGGCCGCCCGCTGAACCGCATGCCCACAATGGTATATCTCCCCGGGCACAGGGCACGTGGGCGTCAAGTACAAAAGCCGCAGTCTCTGGCCTGGCTCATCCCGTCTAACCCCAAGGTGTGTGGGAATCCGCCTACGGCATTCCTCGTCACAAGCCAACCACGCTGAGCCCGGAAAGTAAACCATTGCCCGGCAGATGTTGTCCAAATACTGGACCATCGAAATCGCCATATCCGGCCGGGCCCTGAGGTACACCGCCATGCCTATGATGCAGGCCGGCAACCATTTGGCCCACATACTTGGTGGCTTGTGACAACGTGCCTGCCACTATCCTTCTTATTCCGCCCCTCCATCTCTCCTTGGAGGGCGCCTTGTCTAAGGGTGAGAAGATATCCACATATTCCCCTCGTCCATTTTACTCCCTGGCGGCCTGTGCCAAGTGGTCATTCCGCGTTAAGGAATAGGAGCTTAGACCAACCCGGCCACCCCAACATTCCCCTCAGGGTAGGGAACACCCCCCACCACGGGGCCACGGGAATGTGTGTGGATGTACCCGCTGACACCCCAGTGCCTAATGTGGCAGTCGTCGTTGCCGGGTGGGGTGCCAACAGCGTGGCCCCCACACCACCCGCGCAAGGCCAAGGCCATTGAAAGGCCCCCCCCCATATTGGGCATGTGTGTGGATGTACTCGCTTGCACCGTATACTCACATGCTGCACCCCCGCGGGCCGCCCCCACCGGGGGTTCCGGCCCACTGGGGGCGTCGGAGCTCACGACCGACGTAGAGCTCATCACCGGACCTGACCCGCACCTGGCTGCTGGCCGGGGAGCCGCGAGGCAGTGGCCGAAACCGCGCCACGCGCCTGCAGCAGCTCAACCCTCCCTGCCAGCTGTTGTCCTTCTGCCGACAGCGTCTCAAAAGGGGACCCCGAAGGGGGCGCCCGCCTGACTGGAGCGAAGAGCCGGCCGGCCCGCCCGGTCCAGGCGTGGTAGAGGCGAATATGGCCATTGGCCAGCACCGAAGCCCGGCAGGGGCGGTGAAGAAACCCACCAAGGCAGGGAGCCGCACCACCCCCCCAAGGCTAGAGGGCCCAGGGGAGGCTGCGACCCAAAAGGAGTAGGAACAGGGTGGGCAGACGCAGGAGCGGCGTCCACCGCTCGCGGGCCGCGGGCCGGAACCCCTTCCGCGCCCGCACTCTGGTCGCCCACTCCGGGCGCAGGGGCAATAGACCCCATTCAGCCGACCCCGGCAGGGGCCTGCAAAAACGGATGCTGAGGAGGCGGGACCGCGGTCCTCCAACCTGGGTTGCGCCTCCTAACAGCGCAAGCTGCACTCGAAGCTGCCTTCTTCTTCAAAGGCCTCTCCACTGAAGCAAAGGGAAGCCAACGAGGAAAATCGCTACCAAAAGGCTTCCCGGTAAGGTAAAGAGCGACGGAGACACAGGGGAAAAGACTTCTCCGCTCCGTCGCTGAGGTAAAATGGCAGCTCGGCTGCCTCGTGGCCACCCCTTTTATAAGGGAGCTGGCCACGCCCCTAACTACCCGGATTCTCTGTCCTGTGGGGGGGGGCCCGCAAAGGGCGCGGCGGCCATTTTGGCGCCGCGCTTGCATTCTGGAGGCACTGTGAGCAATTGAGCTTCCAACCACTGACTCTGCCACCAGACACATAAACCACTGAGCTATCCATCCAGTCCTGGTAGTACAGATTTGGTTAAAAAGGGATTTCTGAATTTGCATGGAATTATGTTTCTGCTATGTAACATTTTTATTACTGCCTCCTAAATATTTACTGCCTCCTAAACAACAACAACAACATGTTGAAAGATGTTTTGTAGCAAATAAGTGAATTGAAACTCATCCAAAAGTGATTCCCTATCTATTTTTTTCTGTATCAGATTTCTGGAACTACTGTGCAGCTTTTACTTTAGTTGGAGAATTTACTTTACTTTAGTTGGAGAATTTCTAAAATGATATCATGGTGGCATTTTGAAGGGAGAAAAGGGCCACAGTATGCTATGTTAAATGTCATTTTTGAGTTTGTTGGGTGAACCTTCGTGATGGCTAAAATCCTCTTCACATAGCTAGGTTCTGTAAGGTTGATGATGACAACAACTACAAGGATTTTTTTACATAAAATATCCTGTTCTCGAGCTTCCCCCTATTTTATTTTTTTAAAAAAGCACTAAGTCTTCTATGGAATACCTTTTGTCACAGGGAAGCCACTGGAGACCACAGGATGGTGAGAAATTCTTTGATTTCCAAGAATCACAATTTGAGATTAGTTCTCATGCCTGCAAAATGCTTCTCCATGATGAAAGAGACTCCATGGTGTCTTCAAGTTCTTTGAGGGGGGATTAAAACACACATTAAAAGAAAAGTGAACGACTAATAAGACCATTAAAAACACAATTAATTAAATGATATACAAAAAAATTCTAATTATCTTACCTGCTTTAATTACTGCTGGTTTGAGGGTTTTGTGGTTATATCACTTTTGTACTGTTTCTTTTAGTGTATCCATAATTCATTTATAGTCTGTTTTAATGAAACTTGTTGGTTGCCTCAAGCATTACTTCTAGTGAAAAGACAAAGAATGTAATAAATGTATATACACGTAGATCACGAGAAAATTTGGTAAACAGTTTAATAATATCAATTTGAAGACATACCTGTGCAGTAGACCCTTGAATAAAAATGCTACTTGGTCCCCTAAGTAGCGTTGCTAAAGGGGAAATGTCGTTGTGCGGTTTTCAATGGCAGCTGTGCCATCTAGCGGCAAAAACTGTCATTATCCACACAATGACGTTTTAAAAATGTCATTAATCTGCACAACGAGAGTCACATGGTGAGTGTCGATGGGTCGTTAAGCAGAAATGACGCTATTTGAACATGTCATTAATCGAGGGTCCACTGTATGTCTTTATGTTCTTTGTATCCAAAATCTAATGATATGTCTTTATGTCCTTTGTATTTTGTGCTTGAGTAGAGCAGGGTATACATCCAATAAACATTATCATAAACATATCCAAAAACGATGGTTGCATACCAATAATCTATGTATTCCTTTTGTAAAAAAAATGAGGTTGCTAATTTGTTACCAGCATTAGCCAAAGAAAGTGTGTAAAATAACATGTCTTTGGAAAGAACTTTTTAGCAGATTTTAAAGCCATTTTTACCATGCTGACATGAAGCAGCATTTAGTGCTTCACAGAAAGCAACCCGACAAATCCAAAATTGTAGTATAGCTGTCATTAGGGCACCAGGTTATCTTGCCTTAAACAACACTAAGCAGCTATGATAGGTGTTCCCTCTCTTTCTACCTGTCATCTCATTTCATACAGATTGTTTTCTTGTGTTTGTAAACTAATTTTAAAAACCTATCCTTCCCGTGCCAATGAAGCTTACCTTTCTACCCAAATTAAATGGGATGGTACTGTGGTTGGGCATGGGTTATGTCAAGGCTGCTTAGCAACATGTTGTCATTCCCATGTTGCTGGGGAGGAAAATAGTGTTCAGTGTAGGAGGACAGGACAGTAGTTATGCCTGTGATTCTCAAGGGAGGAAGACAGTAGTGTGTGAGACACTTATGTTGTCTCAGGCACTCCACTTCCTCTCAGTTCAACTCTCTAATGATACTGCTGACAAGTGTTATTAGGGAGTATAACTAGGAGGTAGTGAAGTTAAAGGCTACTCAGGAAGATGAAGAATGAATGACAGAACAGGATTTAGTTTATGAGTATGTGCACACCAAGCTGACAGTAAGTCTTATACTGTACTTACATATTTATAAGAACAGGTTGTTTTCAGGAGTAGAATTACATTAGGTTGTTGGACTAAAAATAAGTAAACAGTCCTATAGGTAAAGGTTGCCCTTGCTCAAAAGCCAGTCATATCTGACTCTAGGGTTCAGTGCTCATCCCTGTTTATAGCCAAAGAGCCAGCACTGTCTGCGTCTTCAGATGTTTCCATGGACATGTGGCAGGCATGCCTCAACACTGGAGTGCATGGAATGCTGTTTGCCTTCCCACCAAAGTGGTACCTATTTATCTACTTGCAATTTCTTGCTTTCATACTGCTAGGTTGGCAGGAGCTGGGACAGAGCCGGGAGCTCATTCCATCATGTAGTACTTGGGTCTTGAACTGCTGACCTGCTGGTCTTCCAATCATCAAATTCAGCATCTTAACCACTAAGCCACCACAGTCCCCTAAACAGTCCTATAGTACCATATAAACTAGTGATAACATACTTATTATTTCAGATATGGCTGACATGTTATTGAGAAAAGTATAAGCATAGGGGTGGGATGAAAATGGTAAGCAGTGAAATTGGAGTGAAATTAATTACTAAAAGTACTGGCATAGATAATTACATATTGACACTGGCATTCATAAAACCATTGCAGATTATGTAAACATTTCAGTACTAGGTAAAACAATTAATCTGGTGTGATAAGAAACCTTCCTTCAAATTCATATCTCTGATGATAGATCTATACCTATAAAGAGGGATGTTAACCGTTAGACTCCAGCATACATTCCCGCACCCGGCCCAACCATCCCAATCCAAGCCGCCTGCACTTACCTTACCCTTGCCTCACCAACCCTACAAGGGTCCAGAGGTCGCCAGTGGGGCAGCTCCCCCATGAATGCGACCAAAATAAAACCTACGAGTCCCAGAGTCCTCTGCGCTGCGGAATGCCTCAGCCAATCAGGCTGAGGTATGCGAGTGCAGAGGAGGCCGGAAACGCGCACGCTGACTTAAAAAAAAAAGCGCAGGCAGCCAGAGGGAAAGACTTTGAAAGACCCAGCCAGAACCAGGAAAAGATAAGTGCAATTGGTAAGGGTTAGGGAGTGGGGGGAGGCACAGCCCCTAACCCCCACTGACCCCTAACCCCCACCAGCCCCTAACTTCTACTGACCACACTTACCTCTTGCCAGCTCCAGCTGGATCTCTGAAACTCTTTTCCTCTCAGTGCGGCCTTCTGCGTAGGGAGAAGCACTGGCCTCTACTTCATCCCTGTGGGCGACGTGGCCTTGACACCCACATGGACAAAGGAGAGGCTGGTGCACCTCCTAGCCTACCGGAGAGAAGGACTCGCTTCTCTCTGGGTTGGCTTCCATTCCCAGCCAACACAGAGAGAAGCAAAGCCCCTCTGTGATAAAAATTTGTTCTCTCCAGGAGGAAAAGGTGCTGCAGAGAGGGGACCCCCCCAGGTTTCCTCTCTTTAAAAATGGAGTGTTTGGGAGGGGGTGGAATTGATCACCTCTCCCAGGTCTCCTGGATACAGAAGGGTTGGGAGGACAGACCCCTTTTGTCCCTCCAACCCTTCCAAACCCAGGGGACCAGGGAGAGGGGATCAAATCCACCACCCCCACCACCCCCAACACTCCATTGTTAAAGAGAAGAAACCACTTGCTTTCCTCTCTTTAATATGGGGGGTGTCGGGGAGTATTCCCCCTCTCCACTGGGTACCCTGGGTTCAAGAGTGTTGGGGAGACAGACCCCATTTCCCCCCCAAACCCAAGGGACCAGGGAGAGGGGATCGAATCCACCCCCCCCCCCAAGCATTCAATTTTAAAGAGAAGAAACTGCTTGGTTTCTTCTCTTTAATAACGGGGTGTCCTGCGGGGGGATCCCCTCTCTGCCAGGTCCCCTGGCTCTGGAAGGGTTAAGGGGACAGACCCCTTTTGTCCCCCCCAACCCTCCCAAACCCAGGGGACCAGGGAGATGGGATCGATTCCATACACCCCTCTCAAACACTCCGTTTTTATTTTTATTTTTTATATAATTTTTATTAATTTTAAAGAAAAGACAAAATTACAAAAAACATACATAAACATATGAAACAAATTATATTCATTGAAATACTTAAATTCCGTTATAATAGTATTGTAAAACAATATTACTCTAGAACCTTGTATTTATCAGATATTTTACAATATGTCACATATTTTATCTAGAATTCCAAAGATTTACAAGGTTCAACTTATTATATTAAATAATAATAATAATAATAATAATAATAATAATAATAATAATAATAATAATAATAATAATAATAATAATAATAATAATAATAATAATAATAATAATACCCAGTGATATATACATGCCATGAAGATCATTGTTTTGTTTTAATGACTCCAAAAACTCATTGCAGGCGCACCCCCCAATAAAGGACTCAGACACTAATGAAAGTGGATAACGGCATTGGGCCACATTTATTGATTCATGCCCTAGTCCGAATTATAAATTTCTATTGGTAATTGACCAATCATAATTCTTAAGGCAAGCAGGCCGAAGTAACACTGGTAAGGTACCACCCAAAATTGCCGGCGGCAATTGTTACAATGTATCTATTTGTATCAATTTGTTTGTTGACAACAAACAAATTGTTGACCGTAGTCAATATCTAACTAATGACCCCACCCTCTGACGCGTATCCGTAAATTCACGGGGTGATGCATGCTGTCTAGCTGTCGCCATCACCCCGTCGCCTGGTTCGTCGTTGACCGGACAACGTTTAACCAACTTATGCCTGTCTAGTGTTGTCCAGTCAATTGCAAACCTGCCAGATACCTGTGGGTCATAAATGTTTACCTTACCAGTGCTACCCGCCACACGGAGAGGCTTCAATAAAGGCTCGACGCCCCCCCCCAGACCGTCAGCTCGGTCAACAGGCCTGCTCGCCAATCACCCAACAGGAGGTCCACACCTCCTTGCGACAGATGGACCCCATCCCCTGCATAAAGTCCATAATTTTGGAGGCTAATGGCGGGGTGACAACTGACCCGCCCCCAACCCCTGGCCACAAGGAACCGGGCCACAGCCCTGTTCACCATGCGCCTAGCGCGGTCCAGGGCCTGGAGGTCGAAGCCTCCCCTATAAGCGTGCCGCGGGACCATATCTGACCAAACAATGGTTGTGGCGGGCCATACATAATGTAGGTAGGCGAGGTCACCGCAAATCGCATGCTTCAGCGATAGGCCGGGGACCTGTCCCAAATCGTTGCCCCCAAGGTGTACAATCAGAATGTCAGGCGGGTCAGCATTCCTCCCCGAGAAGAGGAATGGCAACAGTTCCCGCCACAACATACAGGGCTTACCATACCATGTGAGACTTGCGTATGCACCCAGTCCCAGTCGGGGTCCCCACTCTGTCGCCGCAGCGTAACGCGCTGCCCTGTGCACGTAGCTATGGCCCACCAGCCATACTGTCACCGGTGTAATTCGACAAGCAGGGTCTGTCAAGGGAAAAAAAAACAATGGGAGGAGAAAAGGTGCGGTGACTCAACCGGTACTCACGGTGGAAGAGGGCGAACATAAAACTGAAAACTCCGCAAGCCCCACCTCCCCATGCTGCGTATGTCAGCCCCGGAGTACCCATAAGCAGCCACAGTAGAAGCCGCCCCTATCCTGAATGAATGGGTGCCGTAACGGGCCCCAGGGAGGCCCACCCTGGCGAGTGCTTTCCCAGTCACCTTCCAAAATTGAAATTTAGTGAGGGGAGACCCATTCTTGTGACAGAAAAACGGGCCATGGTGCGTGCCACGCAGTGCAAGGAACTCCTGTAGGGCACCAACCGGACAGATGTCTGCCAAGGAACATCGTAGCAGTCTTACTCCACTGCCTACGCCGTGCTGATCTTTTTTAGAGGAGTGTATCCTCTACTGAGCCCAATCATTGCAAACATAGACATCTTCGAGTTCCAGTGCCCTACGACTTGCATCCGCCTTAGACAGCATCACAAGCTTGCTGATGCAGAGCGCTCCGAAAAAGGCCACCGTTGTAGCCGCATGAAACAGGGCTGCCTCATACCTATCAAAACATAGGTCATGCCAGCCCCGTGCCAGTTGGGTAAGTACCCCCGGGGAAATCGGGTGGCGGTTGTCCGGGCTACGCCCACGTTCCCGCACCCACCCCTCCAAAACGTGTCTCACACGGAAATCAGCGGTACTGTCCGCATGACCTCCTACTTTGGCCATAAAAGCCAGCGCTGACAGCCTGGATGCTATGGTGCGGGGTGCTAGGCCCTGGGCATGAAGGTAAACCATGAAACGGAGGATGTGGGCCACCGGGATTGGCCAGGTATCTGGCAGTCGGAATTGGGCACAGAATGCCTGAAAGGAAATGAATGCGTGATAATACGCCTTACGCGTGCGTGGCGCCAGCGACATGCCGATCGCCCGGTTCACCTCACTTCGCCAAGGGTCCATATCTCCTCCGGGAGTGGCGAGGGAAATTCCTCCGCATCCGGGGCCAAGGCGCGGAACCGGGAGATCTGCAGGTGGGACAAAGCGTCAGCAATATCGTTATTGACCCCTGGGACATGCCTGGCCCTGAACAGTACATTGAGGCGCAGGCTGCGCAATACAAACTGGCGCACCAGGTCCATAACCCTGGGTGATTTAGACGTTTGTGAGTTGACAATGTGGACAACGGCCGCATTGTCACACCAGAAATGCACCACCGAGTTGGCCCACTCCTCACCCCATAGCATCAAAGCCCCCAGAATGGGAAAAAATTCCAGATACGTGAGATCTCTCAGGCGGTCCGTGCCCGACCAGGCCGGCGGCCACCCACCATAGGCCCACTTCCCATTGAAGTACATCCCATTACCCAGGGATCCGGAGGCATCAGACTGTATCTGGAAACGAGGCGAAGCCAGGAGGTCAGACCTCCAAAATAAGTCCCCATTGAACTCCCTCAGGAACTGGAGCCATATAAGCATATCTGCCCTGATGCCCCGTGTCAGTCTCACCCTATGGTGGGGCCTGGATAAGCCTGTCATTGCGTCGCACAAGCGCCGAGCAAATGCCCTGCCAGGTGCGACCACCCGGCAAGCGAAATTAAGGTGACCATGTAGCACCTGCAGTTCCCGCAGGGATGCCTTGCGTTTGGCCAGCAAGTCTGAGATGAGGGCCACTATCCTTGCCACCTTCTCCTCCGGCAGCCTAGACGCCTGCGCTACCGTGTCGATCTCCACCCTCAGGAATACTAGCTTGGTAGATGGGCCTTCGGTCTTCTCGGGTGCTAAAGGGACACCAAGTTCCTCCATTAGCGTCTGAAATGTGTTGAGGAGACGTGTGCACGTGTCCCAGCCCCGTTCACCCCCGAATAAAAAATCATCCAGGTAATGGGCTACAGACCGAGACCCTGACCTGCGGACAAAAGCCCACTGTAGAAAGGTACTGAAACGCTCGAAGGCCGAGCATGAGATGGAACAGCCAAAAGGCATGGCCTTATCAAAATAATATTCACCCCGGAACTTGAAACCCAGCAACTCAAAATCACCCGGGTGCACCGGCAGGAGACGAAACGCCGACTTAATGTCGCATTTAGCCAACAGCGCACCCGGGCCACATGAGCGCACCATGCGCAGCGCCTGGTCAAAAGATGTATACCTGACCGAACAAAGGTCATCAGGGATAGCATCATTGACCGATCGGCCGTCTGGGTAGGACAAGTGATGGATCAGGCGAAACTCGCCCGGCGACTTCTTGGGCACCAAGCCCAATGGGGAGACCTTAAGGTTAGGAAACGGGGGCGCAGGGAAAGGGCCAGCGACCCTGCCTGCATCGACCTCCTTAGTAATGCTGGCAGCAGCCACCTCCTCCCGTCCCCTAAGTGACAAAAGATTGGGTGCGTCTTGGGGGGACCTATCTCCCGTAAAAGGGATACGAAACCCCAGTCGAAAACCTTGCAGCAGGTAAGCTGCGTCTGCCCTCCTCGGGTACAATGCGAGCCAACGCTCTAGCATATCTACATTAATTGGGGAGGGGGCCTTTTGGTGGACCTGCTCCCTCAGCGGCAGTCCTGCCGGCCCCTTGTCCGCCCCTACCCCTGCCCCGCATTTCTCCAGGCCTGGGACAGGCGGAGGCAGCATGGGGGCCAGAACAAGAGGGACACTCATGCCTGTACTTGCAATTTTTCCTGTTGCAGGAACCATTGGACGAGAAGGTCCAGCACAGCAGGCAGGCTGGAACCCCCTGCCCTGCCACCTGGCGGGGTGCCTGCACTGGGGCCGCTCGTTGGACAGCATGTCCACAATGGTATCTCTCCCCAGGCGCCAGGCGCGTGGGGGTCATGTACAGAAGCCACAGCCTCTGGCAGGGCTCATCCCACCTCATCTCTGGGTGCAGGGGAATCCGCATACGGAATTCCTCATCGTAAGCCAGCCACGACGGGCCCGGGAAGTCAACCATCGCCCGGTAAATGTTGTCCAAATACTGGACCATCGGGATGGCCAGATCCGGCCTGGCCCGGAGGTAAACCGCCATGTATATGAGGTACGCTGGCAACCAGTTAGCCCACGTGCGTGGCGGCTTACGAAGTCGTGCCTGTTCCTTATCCTTCTCATCCTGCCCCTCCCTCTCCTCCTTGGTGGGCTCTCTGTTAAGAAGGGAGAAGATGTCCACATACTCGCCCCACCAGATCTTCTCCTTGGTAGACTGGGCCAGATGGTCCCCTAGGGGCAAGGAATACCCCGCTGTCGGCAACGCCGACACCGGCACGGTGGGAACTGCGGGTAATGTAAAAGGAGCCTGTACCAACCCGGACACCCCCAACACATTCCCAACTGAGTAGGAGGCACCACCCAAAACCGGGCCCTGGGTCAGAGGTGAAGTCGCCAGGTGGGCCGGCGGCGGCTGAACCGTCGCGCCACCCGTGCGAGGCCACGGCCACTGAAATGCTCCCCCCAACGAAGTCAGGTGTGTGGGTGCACTAGCTTGAACCGCATACTCACCTGATGCACCCCCGCGGGCCGCCCCCACCGGGGGTTCCGGCCCGCCGGGGGCGTCGGAGCCCACGACCGAAACTGAGCTCGTCGATGGGGCCAGATCAGCGCCAGTCTGCCGCACCTGTTGTGTGGGGAGCTGCGAGGCATTGGCCGCCGCCGGCCCACGTGCCTCAGGCAGCTCGACCCGTTCCTGCGACCCTAAAGGCACCCCCTGCGACCTAAAGGCATCAACCTGCGACCCTAAAGGCACCCCCGGATGGTTGACCCTCGCCAGCGATGCCTCGAGGGCTGCTACACGGGCCAGAAGGGCCTCCACATTAACATAGCCACCGGTACCAAGAGGGGGCAAAGGGCCGACCGGCCCACAAGTTACGGGTGCCGGTCCAGGCAGAATACGGCCAAGAGCCCAGGCCCGACCCTTGAGGAGCCGGGGGCATGCCCTGCCAGGGGAGGGAACCCAACCACCCCCCATGGCTGAAACCCCCCGCAATAAGCTGCGGAGCAAGCGGGGAAGGCCCCGAAGCATGGACCATGCCAGGGGCAGTGGCCATTGCTTGCGGGCCGCGGGCCGCGGGCCCTGCCGGGCCGGTATGCGAATGCCCCGCCTCGGGCCAAGGGGCTATCGACCCCATCCCACCGGTCCCGGTGGGCTCTGGCAGAGGAGGCTGCTGAGGAGGCGCAGTCGCGGTCCTCCGACCCGGCTGGCGCCTCCGCACAGAGCGGGCCACGTTCGCAGCCGCCTTCTTCTTGGAAGGCACAGCCGGTATCTGCTAGGAAGCCTGAGTAAAGAAAAGCTGCGCCAAAGAGGCTTCCCGAAGGGCAAGAGCGACGGAGGTAAGAGGAAAAAACTTCTCCTCTCCGTCGCTTCGCAAAATGGCAGCTCGGCTGCCTCGTGGCCGCCCCTTATATAAGGGTGCTGGCCACGCCCCCTAACTACCCGGATGCCTTCATCCGGTGGGGGGGGGCCGCAAAGAGCGCGGCAGCCATTTTGGCGCCACGCTTGCATATGTTGAGGTACTGGTTAGTCTCCTTTACCACATGTTAAAACATGTTCCACAAAAGGTCTCCATATTTCCCAAAAGTTATTTTCTTTCAAAATACCTTTCTTCACATTCAATTCACATGTCAATTTATCATTCAAGGCAATTTCCCACATTTCTTTATACCAGTCGTCTATTTTCAATGTTAAATCACTCTTCCATTTCCTAGCTATACATAGTCTTAAAGCTGTTAACATTATAGATAGCAATTCATTATTATTTGTACTCATATTTATATTATCCATTTCTGTCAATAGGGCGATACCTGAGTCCAGCTTAAAATCAACTCTAAAAATATCAGATACTTCTTTCTCAAATATTTTTCAAAAAGCATTTACCACTTTACAGCTCCACCACATATGCTCATATGTTCCAAGATCGCTTTTACATCTCCAACAATTCTTTGTTTTACTATTATCCATTCGAAATAATTTAACTGGAGTCAGGTACCACCTCCACAATATTTTATAATTATGCTCCTTTAATCTAACTGAAAGATTCTTCATAACTCTTCTCCTCCATTTGCTTTTCCATTGGGATTCTGAAATTTTTATATTCAAATCTTCTTCCCATAATTTTCTCAAAACCTCTTGTGAGTTCTCATCCTTATTTAAAATCTTGTAAATTTTACTTACTAACCATTTTATCCCCATTTCTCCTTTTCTTACTTTACAAATCAGCTCTTCAAATTCCGTTTTATCCCTCTGTAAGTTAGATCCATCTTTATAATTCTTCTCCCATTTATTTATTAAAATTACTTGTAGCCAATTCAATTTCATTTGTTCAAATATTTAAACACTCCATTTTTAAAGAGAAGAAACCGCTTGGTTTCTTCTCTTTAATAACGGGTGTCCTGTGGGGGGTTCCCCTCTCTGCCAGGTCCCATGGCTCTGGAAGGGTTGGGGGGACAGACCCCTTTTGTTCCTCCAACCCTCTGAAACCCAGGGGACCAGGGAGAGGGGATTGATTCCACCCCCCTCCCAAACACTCCATTTTTAAAGAGAAGAAACCACTTGGCTTCTTCCCTTTAATAACAGGGTGTCCTGCAGGGGGGATCCCCTCTCTGCAGGGTCCCCTGGCTCTGGAAGGGTTGGTGGGACAGACCCTTTTTGTCCCCCCCCCAACCCTCCCGGAAACAGGAGACACTGGAGAGGGGATTGATTCCCCCCCCAAAAAAAAAACACTCAGTTTTTAAAGAGAAGAAACTGCTTGGTTTCTTCTCTTTAATAACAGGGTGTCCTGCAGGGGGATCCCCTCTCTGCCTGGTCCCCTGGGTTGGGAGGGGGGTTGGGGGACAATACACACACACTCTGCTTCTCTCTCTCTCTCTCTCTCTCTCTCTCTCTCTCTCTCTCTCTCACACACACACACACACACACTCCTACCTTGCCAGGAATTTTTAATGTGTGTGTTGGTGGTTGGAGTGGTATTGTATGGGGTGGTGGTGGTTGTGCACACCCAAAACTACCCCTAACCACCAACACACACATTAAAAATGCCCGGCTGGCTGGGCACAAATATGCTAGTTAATTATATGACCATCCCTTTGCACATTATAGCAATAATGGGCACCCACCAAAGCACCACACTTGTTGTTTCTTCTTCTTCATGTACAACAGAAAGCAACAGGAAACAGGGAAGTATGAGAAACTGATGGTACAAGTACATTTTTCAAAAGTTTTTTTAAACATCTAATTGGGGCAGGTGTGCTAAATTGGGTTTATGGACAGAAATTCCTGGAATCCTTGGAGAATTCTAGGAACTGAAATCCAAAGCCCCAAAATAGCATATCTGAATTAAAAATGAAGCTTGTGTGCTACATTTGTGTTAATCATTTCCCCATTAATTTTAGGTAGATGCCACCTATTTTGATCCCCTGTCTTTGTATTAATGAGCTGAAGGCTCTCTTGGTCTCAATTTCATAGCAACAAATCTGTGAGGCAGGGCCATCAACATGGACCTCCCCATGCACAGATGCAAAATTCTAATTTGTACATAATAGCCACAAATAACCTGTCATATAGCTTACTCCTATTCTGAGATTTTATTGCCATTAAGTACTGTGTCATAGGAGATTAGTTTAGCCCTTACACCTGACACCCAGTCAGCATTATTTTCAGATAACTATGTAGGGCGAACATTTACAGATAGCTGGATATTTTTTTGCTAGGTCAGCAGAAAATTTGTTCTCCAGCTATATGAGCTTTCCTGTTTGAGGGAAGTGTGGAGTCACAGACAGTGACGACAGGAGAAGAGATAGGTAATGGATAGGTAGGACAGAATCTTTTGAATAGGAAGATGTCTGAAGAAAAAAGCAGCTCATCTGCAGAACTAGAGAAAGATACCTTTTTTAATTACAACTTTTAGAAACCTCCAGCCAATTCAGCCAGTAACCAAGATTTAGTTTCAAAAAATAACTTTTCAAGGTATCTCTAATCCGTGTCCTAGTGAGCTGTGGAAAGCAAAGAAGAGCATTTTAGGAACTCAAATGCTTGCAGATTTTGTTTTAATAATTTATCTAAATGCATGGATTTCTTCCTAACTGGGAAGGATAGAACTTGAAATTTCAGTTTTTTAAATGTGGGGAAACCAAAACTGTGGGATTCGTCCATCTAAGCCCAGCATTTTGAGTTATTAGATCTTGGAAAGCCACTGCATTATATTGGTCCCAGGACAATCTTCATGGTTCATTGCCATGATGCTAGCCACTATTCAGAATCGGATATAGAACTTGAAGGAGAAGAAGATGAAGATGATGAAGAAGAGGAGGAGGAGGAGGAGGAGGATCTTGGAAAGTCTGTGTTTGATTTCATGAGAATTCACTGATGTTTATGGTGTTGAATTAGCATTTTGACTCCTGTTTTTCAAAGTGGTTCCTCATCTTTTCCTAGATGAGAAGCAGGTGGAGTTGCATTATGGTCCTTTCTATGTTGTGAATCACTGTACCTACTGCTTTTGACTGGAAAGTGGTGGTGATGGTGGGGCATAATAATTTTTTTCTAAATAAGTTGTTGAAAATTGGAGATGCCATTGCATTTGGGATTGAAAGAATTTCAGGTTCAAAAATGTTTGAATTCAGGGGAAAGAGAAGGTTAGCAGATTTCCCCTATCTCTAACGAAATTTGATCTTGATCAAGACAACAGAGAACCAAGATGTAATTTGGGAGAATGCCATTGTTGTCTTTTTGGATTCCTGTCATTCTTTCAAAATCTAGGAAAAGAATAGGAAGGAATATGGCTTACAAAGTAATGCAGATAAAAATATTTGGAAAAATACTGCAACAAGCTCAAATACGCTTTTATCCAACCAAACCTTTGTTCTTCAAACATTAAAGCTAAGAAGAATTGCTACTGACATTTGAAGATAATTTTAAAGTTAGGACAAGTCACATGGGCAGAAAATAACATTAGGAGACATCTTGAGAAACACATGATAAATATGTAGGAAGAAATAACCCTTCATAAGCATATTAGCCAGAAGGATGACTGTGGAGGGAATTGATAGCAGTATTCAAGTACTTAAAAGGTTTAAATGCCAGAGAGGTAGAGGAATTGTGTTGGATGGAACAAAGACATAAAACTTAGGATAATAGGATGAAAGTCAAAAAAGCAAGTTCATACTGAATTGCTGAAGCAACCTCTTGACTAGAAGATTTATGAGGCTTTGAAATAGTGTCCCCAGAGTGGCAGGGAAAGTCTCACCTCTACACATGTCTCTGCTTTTATTTGACAAAAATGCAAATAAATGTACAGTGGGGAACTACCCTATATTATGAGTGAGATGAACAATTCTAACATGGCCTTTAAAATGTCTTCAGAGTCCCACTGGTGAAATGAGAGTAATCATTCTTTCCATCACCTTTAAATATTTGCCCTCAGATCAGGAAAACAGCAAAACACAAAATTCTTGTGGCAGGTTCTGGTGTTGATTTTAATAAAGACTGTGCTGGAGACACCTTTCAATGTTATATTAATGCAGTGTGTGGTTGGGAATGTGTATTAATAACTTCGAGACCCAGTGTGTTGTCGTGGATGAAATGCTGGACTAGGGCTCAGAAAAGCTGGTACCAGATTCCTGCTTGGCCATGGAAATCACTGGAGTGATGTTGGTGACAATAGTAACCTACACTTTGAAATTCTCATATAACTTTAAAAAAAAACTATTAAGTTTGGAAGCAACTTCGTAGTGCATAACATAACATTGTATAATACTGTAATATCTTTCATGTATTCACAGGGTTCTTTTCATTCTAACTTGTGAAACCATTTTTTCTGACAAGGTGCTAATTGGCAAGATCCACCTCTTTTTTAAAAAAGAATTATTATTTCAAAGAGGCTTAGTGCTAATTCCTTTCTGCACTGACATTCAAAGCCTTTTTATAAACTCGCTAGAGCAGTGGTTCCCAACATGGGGCACACATCTCACAGGGAGATTTCAATTCCCAGAAGCCTAAGTCAGTACATTGGCTGATTAGTGCTTTGGGGAATTGATTTAGGCTTCTGGGAATTGAAGTCCAAAAACCAAAGTTTGGGAAACACTGGTCTAGAGGCACCAGGCTTCCACTCTGTAAATGCTCCTTTGTATTTGATCTGGCAATCATACAAGGCAGAGAAAAATAATGACGGTGTAAAGCAAAATATAAACTATCCCACCAATTGATTTTTTAAGAAAGATTATTCCTTCTTTAAAAAAACAACTCTCCACTGGGCTTCCTCAGGGGTAGCTTTATGTTGTTGCTGGTTTTTAATTGAATTTCATCTATAACACATTCAATGCAAACTTCACAGTAAATGACCAGTATAAATGCCCTTTAGTCAGGCTCTCAAATGAAAAACTATAACAGCCAACACTACTGGTAATTTTAAGATAGAGTATCTCGTGAAGTCCTAAAGCTGTTAAATTATTATCATAAACACAATTTTCCCCAATTTTCCTTTTCTATTGAAAAGGACCCCAAACCCCAGAGATAGAACGCTTTCTTATATTCAGTGGTGGTGGTGGTGATGGTGAATGTTTCAAAGGCAATTACTTCCTCTAAAAATACCACTCTATACAGAAACCTATTTCCCAGCTGATACTCTTCCCCGCCTTTCTTCCTTCATACAAACTATTCACAGACTTAAATTGAATTTATTCTCTATACATTGTCACTGACTTTTACTCAGGTGCAAGAGAGAGTAAGAAAGTGAAACTAGAAAAATGTTGCTTATTCCCTTTGCTTTGTCTTCACAATCATTCTTCTGCTCTCTATTGTGTTGCTCCTCTAGGAAAACAATAGCTTCATCTTATTTGTTTCCAATCTCTCTTTCCCTCTCCACTGAAATTTGTCATTAGCAAAATATGGTTGTCATTAGCTCTGGCATCTTCCTTGCCACTGATTTCTTCCATGAATAGTCTGAGGAGAAGCTCAGCCCTTATTGCTTGGGGTGGAGGACATCAAGTATAGCCATAAAGGGCACCAAGGCCAGATATAGCATCATGATGATTGGCTTGAATGTCTTTAGTCTTCCTGCATCTGAACTTGCCCTGTACTAGCCTATAGTGGGCTATTTTGGTAATAACGTGGTGTGTCTTATACTCTGACAATGGCAAATATGGTACATCTCAAGATGTTGCCTTATGTGGCATTACATTATTTCTGATCATAGTATATCTTAATGCATTTGCCCCACTGTGCAGTCACACTCTTAGTTAGCACTGTTATTTCTCCTATCACTTGGTTTGGGAGCTTGACCACTTGTCCATTTGCTTTCCCCCTATTATTGACAATCTCTAAAATACAAAAACAATAAAATATATTTAATATATTTAAAAATACAAAGTCCTGTAAACCAATTATAAGTTATACAACCCAACAAACAGCAATATATGAGTTGTTGGTTTGCTTATATTATTATCCTTGCTTGTTTTGGCAACCTGAGTTGTGTATATGTTTTTCTTATGGATTCTTTTTTGCATTGGCCAACTCTATCATGCCCCAACTTTTCTTTGCATTCCTGATATGTGTGTTGACATGCAGCCCTCGGTTTCCCTTCACTATCTAGCCATTGCTGTTGCCAAGTTTTGGGTGAGGAAAGAAATGAATAATTTTCTCTCATTTCTATGCTTTTTGTCATTTTTTTTTGCTATGAAAACTAGTGAAATATTGTGTCAGTTTATGGATTGGAGCAGACTGCTTGATTTATAAATTATCTGCAATTGGAAACTATCTTTTCCTACAGAGCTCCTCTCCCCCACCCCTTTACTATGTAGCATATTTTACAATGGAACTTTGGCATCCATAGACACCAGTGTGCTGTTCTGAATTTGCAAAATAATATGAACCTCAATGTTCTTTCATAAACCTAATTTGAAAACCTCTTTCCACAGTGAATGCCTTTCCCTCCTTGAATAAGATTTCTCACTGTAATTTATGCTGACAATATTTAACAGCATTCACTAGACAAACGATTTTTTAAAAGTTTGCTTTCGATCCTGTCATTCAAATGGCATTGCGATACAGCCTGTTGGGAATGCTACTGATAACCTCCTTTAGACTGAACAATAAGTAACTTGTGACTCTGAAAACCATATTTCAGCTAGCTAACTTGTGGCAGTGGGGATAAATTTGTACATGGTTGGTGAAGGATGACTTTTGTTGTAAGACGATGCATTTTGAAGTTTACTGTTTTCCAAAAAGGGAGACAGAATAGTCCTTTTGTTTGTTATTGATGTGCCAACCCAACTATAAAAGAAGCATTTCCTTGTATTTATCATTTCACTCTGCTGATTATTACAAACATAGTGAATTGGCAAATACAAATGCGAATTTGAGTATACTTTCAAAGCTTGTTGGAAGGGTGGTTGCAACACATACCATGCAGATGATTTAAAGAAGAAAATCAATGAAAAAATACAAAGTGCTATTGATAAATGGCTACTAGGGGAAAAGGAAGGCAACAAGTGCTATTGATAAATGGTTACTTTTTAAAAGGAAACCAACATTGAAATAAAGAGAATGATTGTTTTCACTAAAACCATGTCCTGAATTAAATAAATGTCCCGATTTACATAACACAATTTCCTATGGGTTTGCTTCAAGTTATGTAAAAAATTCATTTTTCCTAGAGGGTTGCTTCGATTTACATAAATATCATTTTCCTATGGGTTTGCTTTAAGTTAAGTAAAAAAATGGTTATCTTGATTTAATTCAAGATGAAGTCAGGATTTAGGGACACCCCCCCAAAAAAAAACAACAACCAACAACACCACATTCTTCATTTCCCACAGTGCAAACATACAATAACTATCCTTTAGAAAAGATCCTGCTCAACAGTTGTGGTCTAATGTTTCTTTTAATTTTGACAATGTGTTTTCATGTTACTTGTAAATCATCTTGGGGGGGCAGGTATCCTGAAAGGGAGAATATAATTTGATCAATTTTTTATGGAATATAATTCACCCATTGTTATAAGAATTAGGACCAGGACCAGTTGAAGAATTAATTCCTGGATGTATAGAAGATTTAACTATACAACTTGTATTGCAGACTTTTGGCTCTGTTTCTTGACAGTACTTCTTGAAATTCCTCTGCTCCTTTCTGACACATTTCCATTGAAAATACCATTACCTTAATAATTATGGATAAATTCAAAAGACATGGTTGGATTGCTAGCTTTTTTCAAGTGTGCTGGCTGAAAGCTGACAATTGTTGAAGAAGTTATTCTATGCTTTTCAACTCCCCCCACCCCCCACCCCAGGCTTTACAGATAATGACTCTTGATCTCAATAAAATGCTGTGTTTCTTTTATCAGTACCATGTAATATCTTCTACCATGGTCATTTCCCTCTTTCACAATTTTAGACAGTTGCTTTCTACAGCCTCATCAGAAAAAAATATTTGATCTCTCTCAAGCCAAGCAGCATTATCCTATTTATAACAAGGTATCATATTAATAATATACACATGACTATTTAAAATACCAACCAAAGTAGTGGAATTAGGGAACCTGAATTACAAATAATTCTTCTGTACATATTCTGTTGTAGAAACAAATCCATTCAGACATAAATACAGTAGGCAACCCCATATCAATTGGGGTGGTGGTGAAATGATGATATTTGGAAAGTTCTTCAGAACTTGTAGTTTCCATTGAAATCTACACATAAACCAAAATTTTATTATGTAAATTATTCTGGCATAAAGGAGACAAAGTCACCAGCAGTGAGGGATTGCTGCTAATTGGCAATTTCCTGCTTTGATTCTGGAGCTCATATCATGTCAGTCATTCTCACTGTCATGCAAGCCCTGGGACTACAGCAAGCGCTCCTTAATTAGCTGCATTTTGACTCTGACAGTAGCATCATCAGGCAGGAAGAGGTTGTTGGTAACAGAAGAATTCCTTCTTCCATCCCGTGGCTCTCATGATTCATGCTCAATGAGAATGATTACATAAAAATCATAGATGTGTCAGGATTGCTGTAGGAACTCTTTAATTACCACCCATCTCCCCTTGCCTTTGACATAATCTCCCTTATGCCATCATAATTTGTACAGCAAAGTCAAAATCAGCCAAATGCTAGCTGTCATTCTTGTGAAATGTTAGAGAACAAAATGTCTGGCACATAGCCAAACAATCAGTCTATTTCCAGTGAGTTTTGAAAGGATGTCAATCTCAGAGTCTCTTAATCTCAGAGAAAAACTGAAGAAAAAAACAAGTCTTCTCTTTTCAGTGAGATTTCTCTGTGCAGTCTTTTTTCCACCAAGAAAAATGCAGGGCACTCTAGAGGGACAGGTTAAAGTACTTCAGTGAAATACAATACAGTAGGTAGTGGGCATACAGGAAGACAGCAGTGTGTTGTAGAGGGAGGGAGGCAGAAGCTTGCAGCTAGGTCACAGGTAATCTTTCCAGGCAGTCTTTTTCTTGGGCAGCACCATGCTGTAGCCGTAAATAACACCTCTATTCTTCAGAGTTAACATAGTATTGTACTACTTAGTGTAAAAAAAGAGAGAGAGACCAAATGTAAAGGTGAAAGTATTTCACTGAAAGGTAGCTTGATGGACACCAGAGGCACTGGTGTTTGGCAGAGGCAAGAAGGCAAAATGGTGGGACAGCATGGAAAGCAGGCAAATGAATATTTGCCCATTGTTTCCCAACCTTTGGTTTTTTGACTTCAATTCCCAAAAGCCTAAGTCAATTCCCCAAAGCACTGATCAGCCAATGTACTGACTTAGGCTTCTTGGAATTGAAGTCCCCCTGTGGGGACTGTACCGCACATTGGGAACCACTGGTCTAACCAAAACACCATTCTCAGCTGGGATAGGAACTTTCCACCCACAGGGTGAAAATATATCAGACACGTAACAACAAATTCCAGTTAATGGGATAGATTATGGGTGGACAGAATAAGTTTTCCCACCCAACACACACAAATAAAATATACAGATTTTGCCATATATTGTTGAATACATTTGAAAATTAAAGGGAAGATTGGGCAAAAAGATGATTGGAGTGCCATTAGCTAGAGAAAAGATAGAGACCTGACTGATTTCGCTCAGAATACAATCAGAATGCAATTAACTCCGTTATATTTTCTTTCTTTCTTCTACACTTGGAAAAAGAATAATGGAAATCTGTGTGATATCATTGATTTCTTTCTGCAAGTACCATAAGTGCGCTATGGTGATGAGATTTCTGCTTCAGATGGCATGTTGGAACTGATTGGGAGAGGAGCAAAGTCAGCTTGCCTCCCAATCACACTACATTATCATTTTCTTTATTTTGTCATGTTTAGACACCTGGATCACCAAATCAGCTCAGAACACTCAAGAACCAAATCTGGCCTTTGCACAGTAACCCAGACTTCACACAAATTGGCCCAAACTGGATATTCATCTAACATATGATAGCCTTCAGAGGACACTTCAATATTCAGATTCACCTTCTGTTTGAAATGATGTCGAGACAAAAGTCTGATTTAAAGATAAAGAACCATAAGAATGGATAACTGGGTCCTCAAAGTTGTCCATCAACTGTTGGCACCAGAAAAAAAGCAATTTGAACAGGCACACAGATTACCTGAGTGTATTTCTCTTCCCTGTAATGCACTTTATAATTTATTTAAATTGATATAATCATGCTGAGTGATGAGACACACAAAGAAATATGGCACATGCAACATACACATTTTATGCCTATTTGCACAATTTCTTATTTTTCTCTTACATAGAATCATAGCATAATTGAGTTGGAAGGGGCCTATGAGACATGAGTCCAACCACCTGCTCTATGCAGGATCCTGATCAAAGAAGATCTGAGAGATGGTCATCCAATTTCTCTTGAACACCTCCAGTGTTGGATCACTCACCACCTCTCAAGGTAATTGATTCCATTGTCTTTGGTAATGTTTTTCTTCTTCTAGTCTGTGTCCATATCAGAATGTTGCACAAATAGATCATTTTTGGCCATAAGCAGGCTACTTCAAGGGCATTATTATTTACTAGATCTTCTTTTGGACACATAGTGGGATATAAATTGAATTCTCAGAAGGGTAGCTTCGTGTCAGCGACTACTGGGAGCGAGGCATCTTTGCCACACCTTCCCCCTGGGCTGGGAGGAGTGACCGGCGAGTGTGTGTTAATGTGTTGTACAGTTTGTATGTTAATTTGTTCCAGATTGTTCATTCGCGCGTTGGGATCCAAAGTGGATGCATGTGCGAGTGAGCTTTGGAGTGAGATCTTTAGTTGGCAGTATGTCAAGGAGGAGAGGTTTAGGGGCAAGTGGGGGAGATGCTCTCCCCCCAAGCAAGCAGTTGGTGAGGGAGATTGCAGAATCCTCAGATGAGGATACTGCCAAGGCATTGGCCCCCTTTACCGAGAGGCTTTTGTCCCTGGAGGTGGAGGAAGGAGTAGCGGGCCTGTTCAGCCAGCTGTTCTTGCAGCGGGGCAGAAAAAAGGGACAAAAGGCGGTAAAGGATAGTTGGTTCGCAGTATTTTGCTGGACATTCAGGCGAGGCTTTCCCAATTGGAGACATCCCGCACTATTATCCCTCCTTCCCAAATGCCGATTCCCCCTACACAACGTTCGGGTAAAGTTGTGAGGGTGTCCGAGGAAGACAGGGAGATGGCCGAGATTGTTGAAAGGGATGAAGAGGAGTTAGGGGAGGTGGCCAAGGGACTGGTAGTTGGGCAGAGAGAGGAGATGGAATTGGATGAGGAGTTGATTGTGGCGGATGAGCAGAGGGAGTGGGCGCTGGGGCCAGTGATCCGGGCCCATCGAAGGCTGCAGGGCCTAGTGGGAGGGGATTGAATGCAAACATCTCCAGTATGGGTAAGTTACCTGTGGGGAGGGGTGGACAAGGACTGGATCAAGCCTTGCCGTATTGGCCATGGCTTGGGAGAATTTTCCCAGCAAGCAAAGGGTTTGGGGCCTTCTTGGCCGGGCAGCTGGGTGGGGCAGTGGTGCACAGTGGCACCTGGTGCTACGGGAGGAATTTCTGGTGGACAAATTTCAGGTCTATCCTGGAAGAGAAAGAGGGAGAATGATTCTGCTGGGGGTGATAAGAGAGATGGGCCATTGGAAAAGGAAGGTTCGGGGCAGAGCGGAGCTGACAAGGAAGATAGCTTGGTTGCTATGGTGCTGCAGGGGAGTGAGACTCTGCCCAGCAACAACAGAGATGGGATGGAAGGAACGGAGGTTGAGAAGGTGATGGGAGAGCAGACTCAGGTGGCTCAAGGTGCTGTTGGGGTGAGTGAAAGGAGTGGAAAAGGCGAGATAAAGAAGAGTGGTTCTTTGCTTTTCGGGGAGCATCTTTCCAAAACAATGAGGGAGAAAATTGTTCGGGGTGGATTTTATTGACAACTTCTCACTACTCAATAGAGAGGTGGATGTAAATGATAATGATAAGTTGGATAAGAGGGAGAAAGAGCTTATTAAGAGAAAGAAGCCATCTAGAACGTGGGGGAGCTGGTTGCCGGCATACATGTATATGGGGATCATTATATCTGAAAAGCCAGAGAGGGCGGTAGAGTTGGTGAAATATTTGGATTTAATCCATTTGGATTTAATCCATTTAATCCATGGATTTTTGGGGTGGGTCTTGGCTATGTTATGATGAAGCATTTCATGGGAGGGCGGAGCTTGACCCAGAGCTTAGTTGAAAGAAGGTGGATTCTGAGTTGTGGTTGCAATGCATGACCCCAGTGCGGCCGTTATTGGGGGACAGGCATGATAGTGGCCACTTGGTGGTTAGGAACAGCCTATCTTTTGCCCCTCATTTCGGCGTGGGGCAGTCGGTTCTATCCCGAATGGTCTGCTGGGAGTTCCATTCCCATGGGTACTGCTCAAGGAAGCTGTGCAAGCACAGGCACGGGTGTTCTCAGTGTGGAGGATTGCACCCAATCATGTCCTCTCCTAGAGGGGGGGTTAAAGGAGCAGGCAGGGAAGGTATGGGGCAAACAAGGTGCCAAGGCCCCAGGAAGCCAAGTACCCAAGCCCAATTAATGTGGGTGCACTAGAGAAGTGGCTAAAGGACTACCCTAACAGAAAGGATGTGCTTTTGTTGTTAGAGGGTTTTAAGTTTGGTTTCCGGATCCCGATTTGGGGGGATTTAAAAGTTACCAAAGAAAGGAATCTTCAGTTTGTTCAGGGTAATGAGGACAAGGTGCGGATTAAAATTGATAAAGAAAGGAAGCTTGGAAGGATTATTGTTCCATTTAGGGAGAAGCCATTACTTAATCTGCATATATCACCATTAGGTTTTGTGCCTAAGAAGGTGGAAGGGGAATACAGGCTTATACATCACCTGTCTTATCCGGAAGGGGGATCAATCAATGATGCCATTCCAGATGAGCTTTGCTTGGTGAAATATGCTTCTCTAGATTTGGCTGTGGCTATGATTCGGTGCTGTGCCCGTAGCGCCTATCTTGCTAAGTGTGATGTGAAAGCAGCTTTCTGTTTGCTACCCATTCACCCTGATGATTTCCACCTGTTGGGTTTCATGTTTGAGGGGGAATATTACATGGACAGGGCTCTGCCCATGGGGTGTTCTATTTCTTGTTCATTGTTTGAGAATTTTAGCTGGTTTATTCAATGGTTTTTTTTCCAGTAAAGTCCGGGTCCCAGTGTGTCACACATTACTTGGATGATTTTCTGATTTGTGGAAAAGTGGGAGAGGAATATTGCAAGAAGTTGCTTAGAATTTTCCAGGAAACATGCTTGGAGTTGGGAGTGCCTTTGGCGGAAGAAAAGATGGAGGGGCCAGGAAAATGCTTGACTTTTTTGGGGAGAGAATTAGATGTGGAAAGACAGGTGTCCCACTTGCCGAGGGAGAAGTTAGAGGATTTGAAGCAGAAAGTATGGGATTTCAGACAGGAAGAAGGTGATGCTGAGGGAGATTCAAGTGCTAGGGGGGCACTTGAACTTTGTTTGCCGGGTGGTGGCACCCGGTAGGGCTTTCCTTTGTGGGTTGTGTGAGGCTATGAAGGGGCTGAAAAAGCCTTTTCATAGGAAGAGGGTGTCAATGGAAATGAGGGAGGATCTAGAGGTATGGGCGGAATTCTTGGATAGGTTTAATGGGGTTTAATTTTGGAGGTCCAAGAGAATGTTGAGGGAGGATTTTCAAGTAAGTGCTGGTGCATCAGGGGAAATAGGGTTTGGAATTTTCTTTGTTGCGGCACTTGGCTGGCAGAGTGGGTTAGTTTGGGGCAGAATAGGGACCTTACTTTTCTGGAACTTTTTCCAGTGGTGGGGGCGGTCTGGCTTTGGGTGGAGAAATGGATGAATCAGATGGTGATTTTTTTGTGCGATAATCAGGCAGTGGTGCAGGTTGTTAACAAATTGACATACAGGTTACCTAGAGTAATGGCTTTGGTTAGGGCTCTAACCAAAAAATGCCTTGAATTTAATATCCTGTTAGTGGCAAAGCACTTGCTGGGTGTTGACAACCAATTTGCAGATGCTTTGGCTATACAGAAATTGGCACGGTTCAAGGAGTTGGCCCCAGAGGCAAGTCAAGTACCTGCGCAGTTGCCCCAAGAGGTGTGTGAGAACAAGTAGCCGAGGCCATTAGAAGTTCCATTGCCCCTAGCACCAGGAAGAGTTATGCTTCGGCTTGTGAAGACTTTTTGTGTTTCAGGAGGAAGGAGAATTTGATGGAGGAATGGCTGATTCCAGTGGAACATCTTCTGCAGTATTGTGTTCATTTACATAATAATAGGATGGTGGCACGGACCATCAAGGTTAAGTTGGTGGCCATTGCGTTTTGGTCTAAATCCCTGGTGTTCAAGGATTGTACAGGGGATTTCAGAATCAAGAAAGTTTTGGAAGGATGGGATAGGCTTAGCAAGGGTGGGGGAGATGCTAGAACACCCTTTTATCCCGGGTTGTTGGTGTGGCTAGCTGAGGCTTGGCAAGGGGTGTGCAGCAACGAGTATGAGTCAGCTTTGTTCCAGGCAGTGGCGTTGTTGGCATTCTTTGCCGCTTTTCACATTAGCGAGTTATTTGCAGGATCACAGTCTGAGAGGAGTAACAGGGCTCTGTTATGGGAGGATGTTATTGTGGTGAATAACCGTTTATTTGTTTTTGTTCGCATCTCCAAAATGGACCAGCAGGGACAAGATAAGTGCCTGGTGTTGGGCCGCTGTGCCATCCAGGAACTCTGCCCGGTAGCCAGGTACATTCAGTTGCATGGTCAATCTGAAGGTAAGTTCTTGATTCACCAAGATGGAGAACCATTGACAAGGTTCCAATTCTGGTCTGTGACAGGTGGGGCCTTGGAATTGGCGGAAATTTCCAGCTGGAGGTTCTTGACCCATTCTTTCAGACTTGGGGCAGCATCCATGGTTGCTGCTTTGGGATATGGGGATGATTCCATCAAGAAAGTAGGCAGGTGGACGTCCGAGAGGTTCCATACCTAAGTAAGGCAGCTGCCGGACACATAGGGTGATTGATATGAGGGAGTTTGTTTATGGTTACTAATAGTGTTCTTTGTTACAGGTTTGGGGCCCACTATTCAGGAGACAATTTGGATCATCGGGGATGGCCACGTGGCAGGAGCAGCATGCAGGATGGCCGAGTCTGTCTGCGAACCTCATTTGGGGCTCCAGCACTTCGACGTGGTTTGGGGTGGATGTTTGGGAAGAAGATTCAGCTGCATGGAATCGTTTTGACCCCGAAGCACGCCAGTGTTGGTGGTGGTTCACCTGGGGGGCGAATCACTGGGTTGGGTGGCAGAAGACGAAGTGGTGAGGCTGGTGGAACGAGCTTTTGCTGAACTGAGGGCTTCTTGGCCAAATGGTCTGTTTATCTTTTCAGAGATTCTGCCTATCCCTGATGTAGTTCTGGAGGCGGGGAGATGGACATCTATGTTTGGTTGCATCGAATGGTCTCAGCTGTTCATCAATTCTAGAATCGCAGAAGTTCTTCTGAAACAGGGGCATTTTATTATTGGGCACCCATCTATCCAAAAAGGGAACCTGGCTTGTTATCTGTTATGCACCTGCAAAGTTTTGATTATTGTTAAATAAAAGTGGCCCCCTTTTTTCATCCAAAGCCAGTGTCGTCTCATTTTATTGTGGGGGGGGGAGGAGTAATGGTGTGGCAAATGTTGTACTAATTGAATGTCACCACATTCACAGAAAATTTGTCCTGTATCCATTTATCGCCATTTTGCTTAGTCATTCTTTCATCTTCCTAATTCACTTCAAAGTCCATTAAGTGATTTCCAGATAGTCCAGGTAGAATCTTAGCCTGGTGAGGGAGATTCTTTGGCAAGCATCCGTTCAGCAAGCTGTTTTTGTTTTGCTCTTGACACCTCCAGTCTTGACACCATTATACTGTTACCTTTCCAACCACCTTTATCAGGAATGGTATGTTGTGATTTTTCTGGACTACAAAAGGAGACTGTGTGGTGCAGTGGTTAAGGTGTACTACTGCAGCCAAAACTACTTACATTGTGAGTTCAGTTCTGACGGGTTCCAGCTGATTTATCCTTCCCTCCTTCCAAGGTCAGTAAAATGAATACCAAGTATGTTGGGGGCAAAAATGCTAATTACCTTGTGAACCACCCAAAGAGTATTCTAAGTGCTATGGGATAGTATGTAAGTGTAATTGCTACAAATATCACAGTTCCACATTGTGGGGAGATCTACCTGTTGAATTTTATTTTATTTTTTGCTAAAAGCA
Organism: Bradypodion ventrale; assembly: GCA_035047345.1. NCBI lineage: Eukaryota > Metazoa > Chordata > Lepidosauria > Squamata > Chamaeleonidae > Bradypodion > Bradypodion ventrale. The sequence continues at coordinate 71,276,937 of JAWDJE010000005.1, read as the reverse complement.
CTTTGATTAGCAAAGGATAAACACACAACAGAATTAAAGAGCATCAGCAAACTATAGCCACAAATTCTCCAAGAAATCCACCCCAAAGAATGACTCTCCAAAGAAGTAAAAAAGAAAACATATTTTTGTGTAAATCTGCTTGGAGATTACATCAGAGAAAAGAAATAAAGAAGAGAGTAAGTCTCAAAACATATCATTTGTGTGAGGCCAGGAGATCAGAAGGAAGAAGACTAAAGAAAAGAAGAAAAGAAAGAAACAACCACATGGAACCAAGAGAGAGGAAGAGAAGGGACCAGTTGATCTGGGGGAAAGGACGCTTGTGATTAGTTAGCTAGAAAGACAAACATGCAATGACTTTAGCCTACAAAAATCCCTCCTGTCACTAACCTACCTGTTAGTGAAAGACATGCATGATTGCTAAAATCTCTTACACTACCTATTTTAGGGGATGAGGTGGCTCAGAGCTTAAGAAGCTCACCTTGTTAGCTGGAAGGTCGGCACGTCAGCAGTTCAAAACCCGGGTACTGCATGACGGATTGTCCGTCTCTGTCCCAGCTCTTGGGGACATAAAAGGTGACTCATTCAGGCGTCCCTTGAGTAGTTTCTCCCGCAAAAATCATTTCAATCCAGATTATTATTATTATTATTATTATTATTATTATTATTATTATTATTATTATTATTATTATTATTATTATTATTATTATTATTATTATTATTATTATTATTATTACAACAAACAATTTGGTATAATAAATCTTTGAGAAAGGCCTAAATTAGGAGGAGTTGATGTTTAGTTAGGTTAATCTCTACCCAAGCTTCTTTCCCTCAAACAAAGCTCCCCGTTAGCTTTGGGGCACCAACAGGAAGAATAATCCTTACTCTTAACCTCCTTGTTCAGGCTTCTTGTTTGAAACCAGTATCTTGTTTACCTGGGATCAGAAGACTTCCTTGACAAAAAGTGACTTTACCCATGTTCTCACAGACTTCCTTGACTCATACATTCTAAGTCTTCCTATCATGATGTCTGTTCCTGAAAATGTTTACTTTTCTTTACAAAAGCGGGAGGTACTAAAAACAATAATTGGCTTTCTTGAATTGTGGTAGTGTCTCTCAGGGGAAAAGTAAGGAGGGTGAAATGAAGCCTAGACTGAGGCACAGGAAAATTTAGAAAGGCTTACAATTTGGTTAAACTGAAAAAGGCCAAACCACAAGAAAGTAAATTTTTTGAGGTCTGTGCTTTGCTAATCAAAGATGTAACTTTAACTAAGAAGCTAAGCTGAAGTGTCAAACCACAAAGTCTGGCTGTTTCCAGCTTCTTCATTAGCAGAATGGTGTAACCCATGGTGTAGCCCAGGGGTCCCCAACCTTTTTTTTGCACCACAAACAGGTTTCATGCTAAACAATTTTTCCACAGATCGGTAAGTGGAGGTGGTGGGATTGGATGGTGCAAGCACATAATAAAATATGATAAAGTGCACAGTGTGCACAGGCGGGAGGAGGAGCCCTGTTGTATCTTAAAAGAAAGGAGGAGGGGCCCATCAGACTGTTAGCCAACCCGTTCAACTTGGGCAGTGAGGTATCACACTGCATGCAGGTGGGGGTGGAGCCCTGCTATAGTTAAGCAATGTGGAGGAGGGGCCCAGTCACCTGCCTATCTGTTGTGTCTGAAGCCTGTGCTTCAGACCTGGTGGAGCATGTTGAGGGCAGAAGGCTGCCATTGGGGCTCCCAGCGCCACCCACCCATGTGGCCAGGTTCGGGACAGCCTGTGGCCCTGTACTGGTTCATGACCCAGTGGTTGGGGACCCCTGGTGTAACCAATATTTTATTTGTCATGTCTGTTTCCTGTTTTTCACATGCTATAAAATGTTGTGTTCTCTAGCTGGGAGGGGCTTTCATTTTCTTGAGCTTAGAGGAGACAGCACCACCAGCTGTCTATATAATCAAAGCATCCAATAAAAAGCAACATAAAAATTCTAACAGCTGGTGTGATTTGTCTCTTTCTCACTAGAGAAGGGGCCTGGGTACTCCATATCCCATCAGGTTGGAGTAACAGTACAATGAATCTCTGCACAGAGCTTTCTTTCATCCACCCACTAATTATCTGAATGACAGGCATTTTGCTAGTAAAGATGGAAAGACATTCCTTTTTCCTATTGAGCCCTGTAGGATACTAGACAAATAAGGCATTATCTGCAAAAACAGATAATGGAATGGAAATATTGAACATTAATCTGTTTTAATTTTTATATATAATTATATATTGTATAATAATTCCTTGATTCCTATATATAATAATATATATATATATTCATACAAGTTTTACAATATGGAAAGAAATGCCTGGCTGAGCTGAGCTGATTGGGTGCTTTCATACTGAAAATGATTCAAAGTAAATGAAAACCAACAGATCTATTATAGTAGTTAAACACTTTAACACTTACAGTTAAAAGAACAAGAATGAGAAATCAGTTATCCAAAATTTTTAAAGGATTAATGCACAATGATAACTTCTCTTATACCAGAACTAGGCAGATGCTCCTAGCAGGGTTCAGAAATGACATTCAATGTATCACCTTTTCTAAATTCTTACAAGGGGACTCTTAGCTGAAATCCACTTCACCCTTCAAAGAGCTGCAATTTATTGCTAATTGGTTCAGTTATTCATGAGTCATTCATTTTCTGACATAGGTATGTGGGAGCATTTACTAGCCTACATTTTGTTGTATGAAACCTCCCTGTAATCTTATCCAGCGATATATTTGAACAGATATTTCAAGGCTGTCAGAGTGATTTCTTATGAGTACTGGTAGAGATAAACTGGTAGGAGGAACCTAGATGAAACTTCCCGTAGCAAAATACATGTGGCAATTCTTGATAGCACTTAGCTGGGCATTGTATGAATTGCTCCCTACCACTTCTCCAGAAAGAAAGGTCATTTATGTCAGAGACAGGTAAATGTATGACACAAAGGTAAATATGTAAGGACAGGATGTTTTCATTTTGATGGTTTGGGTAAAGGTAAACTTATATGAAGGACTCAAAATACAAATGGTAATTTCCTAGCCTTATTTGACTTTAAAATATATTAGATGTTTTCCTTCCCAGGTCCAAGTGCTTGTTCCAGCAGCCACAATAGAACAGCAAAAATGGCTAGGCATAAATGATTAATCAGCTTCTAACGGGCAAGGCAAATGACACCATGCAGTGGCAGAACATATATATTTGCCTACAAAAGGTCTGAGATTGAGTTCTTGGCTGAAACTCCAAAATAAAATCCCTGTCATACAGCTTTGACAAGATTGTGGTGCGTAATCAAATGGTTTCATTAGTAATTGGATCATCTTCCATTCTCATATTCCTGTGCAGCTTTCCCCTCCTTGGGATGGTCACTGAGAGCCAACAGCCATGTGCACAGTTATTGCGATTATATCATCTGAGATGTGCTCCTCCACACAGAAGACTACTAAGAACTAAATGTTGTTGTTTTTTTTTCTTTTAAAAATGAAGGAGGGGACATTATATTGTATTTTTGATTGGAGAAGTGGGTGGATCACCAGATGGATGGAGTGAAATCATGATGGACTGTGCCTGACAATGTAGTCTCTTGAAACCTAGTACAAACCTATTGTTCCTTTGTTTATTGCAAAATTTGTACCCTTCAAGAATGGCTTACAAATCAAACTATCATTGTCTTAAGAACTGTTGTTGAACATCTAAGCAGCTTACATTCAACACTGCTGAGGCATTCACAAGTTAGATTTTTTTTACTTTATTTTGTTTTATTTTGGTCCCCCCCCCCCCCCCCCCAATTTTTGTAACCAGACAACTATTTAATATATCTAGGAAAAGCTGCTTTTTTAAAAAAAAAAACCACCACTCCATGCAAGGTATTATATGCACATGCTTAAGTAATACTTACCTCACCAACCTTTTTGTCCGTGTGGATAGTGATATATGTTAAGACTGGCAATCTTCAGATGGATGTGTGTTGAGAAATGGATCCAGTCAATAAGTAAAGCCAGACAGCCCATCTATACGAAGGTCACCATAATCTCAACTGTCTTTCAGCGCAAAGAACCTCACTTAAAATTGTACCCATGTTCCACCTTCTTACTTTTAGGCAACCAATTCCAGATCATCTGTTGGAACTCAATTTGTGGATTTTTCATTTTATAATGGATTCATGCATTATTGATGGGATTTAGATTGCTACACTGTACCAGGGTAAGTCAGCTAATAAGAGAGAACACAACATTAACAAGCAGGAGATAATGTGTTTCCCGTTATGACAAACAGATGAATATATAGTTACAGAGGTATTGCCCATATCCTCCCTTACTTGAACAACAATATTGGCCTGAGGGAATATATATTAATGGCATATATCAACATTTGTGTGTGTTTGTATTTCTCCACAGCATTAGGAAAACTATATTATAGATGGAAATCATTTTGATATGGCAGTGAATCAGAAAAACTTTGGAAAAGATAATATTTTAGTAAGACTGATTGTAGTTTAGAGCAGAGGTGGGCAACCTTAGCTGGGCAGAGGGCCAATTTTCAAATTTATGAGAAACCTAAGACCTGCACTCAGAAGCATGAAGCTAAATGAACTCTTTTGCATATTGTTGTTGCTGTTAATGTTGTTATTATTGTTATACTAATGTGCTGGTTATGTACTGTAATGGATGCCACAATGAAATTCTAGTAATTGAAAAGTGGTTTTAAAAATGTCTTTTGATAGGGAAAAGTCCCTTGCACTCTCTACTGGCCAAAATATAATTTCTTTAAGTTTTTTTTTTAAATTGAGGGTATGTAGGGCCTCAGCAATAATAGGTGCAGGAAAGAAAAGATACCTATTTCAGGTCACTTAATTTGGACTTTATTTTGGGCTGATTTGGACTAATTTGACATTCCTAGTGGGTAAATTTGTTGCACATTCCTGGCGGACTGGTTTTTATGTTGTACCATCCTCCTCTGCTGCTCTGAGCTCCTGATAGAGCCATTTTGGGTGAGGGAATATGCAAATCCTGGTTTTCTGTTTCTACATTTCAAGAAGATGTACCATATATACTCGAATATAAACTGAGTTTTTTAACCACAAAAATGAGGTCTAAAAAGGGCACTCGACCTATACTCAGGTCAACAACCATGAGGTCAAAAAATATGGGTTTTTTAAAAGTTATTCGGCACTTTAAAAGTAAGTTTTTGGACTTCCGCGGCAAAAGAATCTGAGGCGCTATTACACAACTGGCCACAAGTGGGTGCAAATCATGATTTTCCATTAGAATACTGTACTTTGAAAATGAAGTTCTCCTATTCTGGTTTGTTTTCAATTAATTCCTATGGAAAACCACAAATGAAGAAAGAAGCTCTACAATGCAATTATGTCCCCCTTCCAAACTGGTGTGGAAAAAGAAAGGATGTTACTTACCGTACATTTGTGCCTTTGTCCCTGCTTTTAAGACAGAATCCTTAAAAAAACACATTTCCTGTATTCAGTGACTATGATTGTACATAATTAGAGCAGTTCCAGAATGTATGAAAGATACTAATGGCAAGACATTGATAAGGTTTGTGAGAAAATTGGTGTGAAAAATATGACATTGGAAACATCTAGAGATTTCATTTCATGATAAGGCATTTAAAATGCTGAGCTGAATCAGAATTGTAGTATTTAAAATCCATTTTTCATCCCTTTATTAGTCTCGCAGTGTTTTTGATATTAAAATTGATAGGGATTTCAAGTGACCATCCTCAAATATTCTAGCATTAGAAAATGAAAGGGTTGATCTCTCCCAGGAGCAAAGGTGGGCTTGCTCTTGAAATTCTGTCTCCAGACAAGGACCTTTCAAAGCACAGCATTCTGTTTTGCATTTTACTCATTTCACACCAAGTGCATCTGATAATCTCTTCCATTATTTGGGATTAGAAGTGCTTGAACATTCTCATGGGGTTAGAATTCAGATGTGTGGCTATGACTTCAGACACAATTTTACCATACCAACTAGATACTTCTCTCCACATTTTACAGAAATAGCAAGCAGATTTCTGTCTTTTAAAAAATATGTATTGAATAGCCTATGTGTACTATATTTTTTTTGAAATTTTAAAAATCCTTACACAGCTAATCCAGTCAATAGTGTAGAATACTATTTTATGATATGCAATTATTTTAAAACTATTTTAAAGAATCAAAATAGCAAAGTTATTATGTATAGTAAAGGTTGCCCTTGCTTGAAAACCAGTCGTATTTGACTTTAGGGTGTGATCCTCATCTTCATTTACAGCCAAAGAACCAGTGCTGTCTGCATCTGCAAACATTTCCATGTTCATGTGGCAAGCATGGCTACACATCAGAGTGCACAGAATGCTTTTACCTTCCCACCAAAACATTACCTATTTATCTACTTGCAATTTCTTGCTTTCAAACTGCAAGGTTGGCAGGAGCTGTGTGAGACAGAAGCTCGCTCTGTAATGCAACACTCAGGTCTCAAACTGCTGTCCAGCTGACCTCACAGTCGTCAAGTTCACTGTCTGAACCAATAAGCCACCTCAGTCTCTTATTATGTACTAGCAAAGGTTGCCCGGCATTGCCGGGCTGTTTTAAATGGTGTTGGAAAGTTTTTGTTGTTGTTGTTGTTAATGTTTGTAAAGAAGAGGTTAGTCTATAATTGAAATTTTAAAATTTTTTATTTATACAAATTTTTCTTGATGGCCTGTTATAAACTGTGATGAGTTTTGTTTGGTGTTTTGGTTTTGTGGATGAAAAAAAGAATAAAGGATGATATACTTTTTCGAAAAACTCTTGGGGCCTTTTGTGTGGGGCCTTTTGTGTCTTTTTGAATTTTTTTTATTATTGTGGGCAGCAAGTGCTGCTGGTAGGGGTTATCTTGTATTTTGACTGTTTTTTCTCTCGTGGCTTCTGGGTGGAGCTTCTTCCAGTAAGTAGTCTCTTTCTTTATTCATTTCTTTTCCAGTCGTTGTGGTATGAGGTCGTGTGGTGGTGAGTTGGCTGTTTTTCTTTTTTTGGGGTGGTGGTGGTGTTTGGATTTTGTGGTGTTTGGCTGGGTGCTGGGTGTGTTTGGAAATGTTTGTTGTTGTTTACTTTTTGGTGTTATTTTTGTTTGTTTTGTGTATTTTTGAATGTTTTTGATTGTTTTTGTGTTTTTTGGTGTCCTACGGGGGGGGGGATCCCCTCTCTGCCATCTCCCCTGGCTCTGGAAGGCTTTGGGGGACAGACCCCTTTTGTCTCCCCAAACCTTCCAGACTCATGGGACCCAGGAGAGGGGATCGAATCCAGGCTACCCTCTGATATTAAAAGGGAAATCTCAATTGGGGATTCCCCTTTATTATCAGTGTGGGGGGGTTGTGATCCCCCTCTCCACTGGCTTCCCTGGGTTTGGGAGGGTTGGGTTGAGAAAATGGGTCTGTCTCCCCCACCCTTCTGGACCCAGGAGAGCCATCGAGAGGGGGATTCCCCCCACCTCCGTTTTCAAAGAGAAGTAACCGCTTGGTTTCTTCTCTTTAATATGGGGCGTGTGTGTGTGTGTGTGGGGAGGGGAATCCCCTCTCTGCCAGGTCCCCTGGGGTCAGGAGGGTTGGGGAGACAGGCTCCTTTGGTCCCCCCAAACCTTCCAGATTCATGGGACCCAGGAGAGGGGATCGAATCCAGGCTACCCTCTGATATTAAAAGGGAAATCTCAATTGGGGTTTTCCCTTTAATATCAGGGGGTTTGTGATCCCCCTCTCCGCTGGCTTCCTTGGGTTTGGGAGGGTTGAGTGGACAAAAGGTGTCTGTCTCCCCCACCCTTCCGGACCCAGGAGAGCCATCGGAGAGGGGGATTTCCCCCCAACTCCGTTTTTAAAGAGAAGTAACTGCTTGGTTTCTTCTCTTTAATATGGGGTGTGTGTGGGGGGGGAGGGGAATCCCCTCTCTGCCGGGTCTCCTGGGGTCAGGAGGGTTGGGGAGACAGGCTCCTTTGGTCCCCCCAACCCTCTCAACCCCAGAGGAGTCAGTAGAGAGGGGGAGCACAACACCCCTGCCCCCACCCAGTGATATTAAGGGGGAAACTCCGATTAGGAGCTTCAGGCGCCAATGGGGAGGGGGGCTTTGGTTCCCGCAGCTTGTTGGACTTGCTCTCCCGGTGGTTTTTTTTTGGGTGCCGGCTTCCTCAGTGTTCTGCGCGCTAATGGCATGCAGGACGCTGGGGCTTGTAGTTATGGGTTTGTGCTTTGTGTTTGTGCTGCGTTTTTTTAAAACTGTTTTCTTTTGATTGGCTGCGGCGCATTTCCGAACGTTCCTTGTGCCGCGCCGTGCGAGAGCCTCTCAGCCTGATTGGCTCTGGCGCGGCATGGCACAAGGAATGTTGGGAAAGGAAGTTGTTTCCCTTTTTTTGCATTTGTGGGGCTGTTGCCCCACTTCCTGTTTTCTCAATCCTTTGTTGACCTGCGGACCCAGATCGGCCGTTTGCACGAAGGGTGAGTGCAGGCAAGTAGGGCGAGGCATAGCAGCCTATAGCCAGTTCCAACGGTTAACCCTTGGTTTCATAGGTTAAGATAATTATACCTAAATATAATTATGCAATATATAAACAAATAAATATATAAATGTAACATAAGAAATAGACAAAACATTTTAATACTTTGAAGATATCCAGTAAATGAAGTCACCTTGGTATCCTGAAGCCACTCTGGAATTTGTAAAAAAAAAAAAGAACAGCTGGTGAGTTGGCTGATAAACAAGAAGTAAGTGAGAGTTCTGAACTGCTATCTCTGCAAGAAGGAATATTGTTTAAGGTCATTACAGTAAGGTGTTTGAGTATCAATTAATTGCCAGTTTAGAGAAACCAGTAACATCTGGATAAGGAAAATGATTTCATTAAGTTTCTTGATTTGAAAAGCTTTGGGTCTTTATAGGTGGAAATGCTTAAAAAGGTGGATGACAGATATAAAAATCAGAGAAGGAGGGAAGGTTGATGATGTTACTTGTCAGATGTTAGATGCCTGATTATTCATTACTTTACTGGAACTCTGCCTAAACCCAGGAACTAAATTAACGTATAAAGAGAATAGGATTAGTCTGTTATTTTATGGGGCTTTGCTTGCTAATTGCTTACTACTGCTTTTCATTATATAGAATGTATTGGGTTGAGTTGTTAACTTGGGGGGGGGGGTTTGAATCTACTTTTGCAACTGTATTTTCTTAGGACCTTTGTATATTCTGAGCAATATCTTTAAATAAAATTAACAAAACTTCACACCTTTGTTGCAAGTGGGTTTTCTGTGGTAATTTTTACCCTCCTTGACTTGGTCATGCTAATTCATTTTGTGAGCATTTTGTCAGTTAATTGGATCGGGTGCGAGAAATGTTAGTACAGATGTTCTGCCCACCCATTTAAGGTTCCAAGGCTCCCTAGGGCTCCCTTTGGCCTGGGAAGCTTTTGGGAGCCTTAGGATTGGGTGGGGTGGGGGTGTTGGGTTAATAGTGAAAACATGCCATCAGATTGACTTCTGGGACTGGGACCACTAGTAACAATTTTTGATTACTAAAGGCTCCCCAGAGGCTTTCAAATCTTTCCCTAGGATAGAGGGATGTTCTTTTGTCCTACAGAAAACTTTGGTGAAGGGAAGCACAGGAAATGTACAATTATTTAAATTAAATATTTCCAGCACGCAATCCAGGATGCTATTGTTATTATAAGTCATCAGGTCACCTCCAACTGATGGTGATATTATGAACAAGTAATCTCCAAAAATGTCCTGTCCTCAATAGCTCTGCTCAGCTCTTTCAAACTCATGGTTGTGTCTTCCTTTAGGGAATCTGTCCATTTCATATGTTTTTCTCTTGTCTGTTGTCTTCAACTTTGCTAGCATTATTGTCTTTCCCAGAGAATCTTGTCTTGTTGTGACATATATCCAAAGACTGACAGCTTCAGTTTTGCCATTTTTTTGTCTCCAGAGATATTCAGATTTGATTTGTGCTTGTTCATTTTTCTGGCAGTCTAGGATATCTGCAGAGCTATCTTCTGTAACCATATTTCAAATGAACGAAATCATTCATTATCAGCTTTCTCTACTGTCCAGCTTTCACAGCCACACATAGTGATTTGAAATACAAGAGTATGAATAATCTTGTTCTATGTCTTCAGTGACACATCCTTACACTTTATTATGTTTTCTAATTCCTTTATCCAGGTTACACCACCATAAAATTATACTAATGGGATTCTCTCCATTTATATTACAGTGGAACCTCATGTAACGAATGGCCCCTATAGTGAAAAAATCACATAATGAATAGGTTTTTTAAAAAATGGTACTCCACATAATGATTTTTCCTATGGAAAAAATCGTACAACGAATATTCAATGGGAAAAACCGCTTAGTGAAAAAATTTGTTATACAATTTTTCCCATAGGAAAAATTATACAATGAAAAAATTGCATAGCGAACAGACCCGTAGAATGAATTAAAATCATTATCTGGGGTTTTACTGTACTTTGAAATAGGTTTGCAACCTTAGACTGGAAACCTTTACAACAATTCCTTAACTAAAAGAAGAATGGTAATGTGCTGCTATGGCACCAATATCTTTGGCAAGGATTACACAACTAACTCCACGTTAATTTTATTTTCTTCTCTTTTTCAAAAGAGAATATTCCCTGCACATCTCTCTAACTCTAAATATTAAACCAGAAGAGACAATCAAATCAAATCACTTTATTACGGTCATTGACCAGCATGGTAAAAAGGGTTTAAGTACTGTACACAAGATACAATCAAAATGTACTACCACAAATGTATCTACTTGAGTTGAAATAAAATAGAATAAAATCATTTCTTAAAATTGGTGCTATATTTGGGCTAGGTAATGGAATGGCACCTGTTTGAATCTGAATTAAAAAGAATAAACCTAGAAGATCCTAAGCTAAACCTATGGAGAGTAAAACAATAGTTTACTGAATGGATGAATTTTAAATAGTGTCTCTCACCAGGATTCTGGCTGGACTATCTGAAACTCACTTAAAAGACTTAAAAGTGAAGTAGGAAGATAAAAAAATAAGTAAAATGGGACTCTTTGGATACAGGACAAATTTTCTGTAAATTTGGAAAAATTCAGTCAATGCAATACTTTTATGTATATTATTTATGCCCCACCTTTAACCAAAAGGTGCTGTATGAATGACCAAGATAATAATATTGAAGTACCACATGTCTAGTCAAAAATAATCTACAGTATCTTTAAATTTTAATTTGTTTTGAATTTTACCCATATTTCGTCTTCATCCATAATTATCTCTATTTCATATATGTCTCTAATTTTAAACAACAATGTTCTGATGTGAATAAAGAAAGATCTGTTCATTAAAGGGCGAAGAGGTGCCTCTCCCCAGTCAGAAAAATCTCAGTCCTCTCATCTCTATTTATATACTCCATGCATAAACAAAATATGCACATACATATACATGAACTTAGAGAAAGAAAGGATTTCCCAGACAGCTGGTCTAAACAGAGGTAATCCTATATTGTAACAGCAGTAGACATGCCAGTAATGAATGCTTACATAGACTGCTGTCCAGAATCATACTTCAAACCAGCTGCAAGCATTTCAACTTGGAATGGTTTAGCAGCCCTCCAAACTGATCTGTTTCTGAGTAAGGGAGTAAAGGTAGGGCAAAGAGATGCCAGCCTCTGTGTACATCTGATACATTCCAGTCTGATCCTTACTAGGTCCATGATGGTATTTGTGTGTTTCCAGATGTCAATTATTTTTAGAAAAGCTCCGTTAAACATGGAAGTCAAACATGGATATAACTTGGGGGAGGATTACACATCTCCATCAATTTCAGCGATGCAGTAGAAAGGTTGGAACAATGCTACAAGGAGTTTAAGATAATTGGACAGATGAAAAGGGGAAGGCTTGAATGGGTGGGACATGTGGTGAGAAATATGGAGAAGCAGTAGCCAAAGCTAGTGCTGGGTATGATTCCATTAGGCAGCAGACCAGTGGAAGGACCTAGGAAGAGATGGATGGATAGATGGATGAAGTAAGAGAGGATCTACTTTGGCTGGGAGCTGGGAGAACTGGAAGCAGATTGCAGATGATAGAGATCAGTGGGGAGAGCCTGATTGTGTGATGATGATAAGGAGGAGGAAGGGAAAGGTTGAGATTATTTTTTCCACAGTCACCTTTTTAGCAATTGTTTAGATAGTAGCAGGAAGGGTTTTTTTTTTAAATCTTACAAAAAGGAACAAATGTGGAGGTAAAGGTAAAGGTTTCCCTTGCTCGAAAGCCAGTTGTATCTGACTCTAGGGTTCAGTGCTCATCTCTGTTTCAAAGCCAAAGAGCCATCACTGTCTGCTTCTGCAGACATTTCCGTGGTCATGTGGCAGGCATGACTAGACACTGGAGCACATGGAACGCTGTTACCTTCCCACCAAAGTGTTCCCTATTTATCTACTTGCAATTTCTTGCTTTGGAACTGCTAGGTTGGCAGGAGCTGGCACAAGACGGGAGCTCATTCCGTCCTGCAGTACTCAGGAATCGAACTGCTGACCTTCTGCTTCCCAGTCAGCATCTTAGCCTGACATGCTAATTCTAGCCAATCATAGCCCATGCAAGAGGAGCACAGAAATTCATCTGCAGTCATGCTCACCAGTAATCTTAAAGTAAACTATTCAGTAAAATACCGAAGCTAGATAAGAAAGAAAAATGTACAAACTGTATCCTAGTTAGAAATAGAAATGCAAGCATTTCTCTTCATCCTACATCTCTGCAAAAAAGCTGATGGAGTGGCTTGAAGTGGGTATATACAAGACCATGATTTCAATCTGAGCCTTCCTCGGTACATCAGTGATTGGAGTGTGCAAGGGAGATATAATGCTTTATTATGGGATTTAGCTGTCACTCACCTTCTCCTTTGGCACCAGCAACTCAATCCTTTCAGTTTTCATTTCTCCAGCTCAAATTGTTAGGCATCTTTAGTTAAAATATTTTAACCACAAATGTGAGATAGAACATGAAGTATCCCAAGGTCATGTTCTATCTCCCTTGAGTAGCCAAAAAATATTTGCTCCTCCCCCTGGTCACTTCCAAAATTCACAAATACTCCTGATTCAGTCCAGTTTTGCACACCCTTGTGAGGTATAAAGCCCACATGATAAAAAAAGTTCCTTCCTGAGCAGGCAACAGGTGGCTGAAGAGAAGGTATTTTCTTTCAGAAATAGCAGATTAGATGAACCTCCCTTGATAATAATATTGCTCTGTCCCAGGCAGAGCTCATTGACTCAGCATGAAGTAGTTCTTGTGCATGTTGTCCTTGCACAAAATTGGCACACAAAAAAGCCAGGAGAGATGGGAAGAGTCTGGAGAAAGAGCCAGCCGTTGGGCCCATCAAACCATTTGGAGCATGGCAGAGACTGGAATGTCATGGCTGCAACTCATGGGCTTTATTGTCCAATCTGTAGCAGCAGCAATTCAAGGCCTTTTAGGCATATGAAACTTCTTTCCACACACTCCAACAACAATGTAATTAATGCTCTCTTGATATAAGGGGGGGTGCAGTGGCTTAGTGGTTAAGATGCTGAACTTGATGACTGGAAGGTTGGCAGGTCAGCAGTTCAAAACCCAAGTGTTGCATGATGGAGTGAGCTCCCATCTCCATCCTAGCTCCTGCCAAACTAACAGTCTGAAAGCAAGAAATTGCAAGTAGGTACCACTTTGGTTGGAAGGCAAACAGTGTTCCATGCACTCCAGTGTCTAGTCATGCCTGCCACATGTCCACATAAATGTCTGCAAACAGAGACTGCACTGGCTCTTTGGCTATAAACAGAGATAAGCACTGAACCCTAGAGATGGATTTGACTGGCTTTTGAGCAAGGGCAACCTTTACCTAGGTATAAAGTATTAACTGGACTTTTCGCTTCCCAGCCAGGTGCCCAATTCACTGAACTAACTAGATACTTGGTGTCCTGGCCATGCAGGATGAATGTGCTAACAGGAATGATGGACAACATCATAGCTACTTACAAGCCCCTGAAAATCTCCACCTCAGTGCTGTGTTGCCGTATTACCTGGTTATAACGTGATAAATATGTTTTGAACCGTAGCAGTCTGCCCTTCTTTTACTCAACTGACCATTTTTCTGGCCTATTCATTGCTTTCATTCCTTTGCGAAGGGGGAGGGCAACAAAGGAAAGAAACAATCCATGCTTGTGCATTTTCCCCTTCGGAAATCTCACTGTGTGGTTAGAGCAATCAGTACTTTATTTATTCATTTCAACACTTGGTTTCTGAGGAGGCCTGTTGTTGTTTATACCCCTGGAGGAAGTGGATAGCATGTGGCTTGAGACATCAGGGATAATTAAGATGAATGGTGCTTTTTACACCCCTAAAAGAAATCTGTCTCCTAGAATAACTCCCTACTGATGTTTCAGAACAACAGCAACAAAAGAAAGGGAGTGGGAGAGAAAGAGGCTACCACTGTTGAGGCTGCTTATAGTGCTAAATCAAATGTCAGCATTACCAACCACAGCTCTGAATTGGCATAGCTACAATTACACTGAATCCAGCAGCTATAGTATTACCAGTGGGGACAGCTATACACAAAACACTGAACAGCCAAATGTGAAGGCATCTGCAGCAAGAATCAATTTTTAAACAAGAGAGAATGTGAGTTGGCCTGTGGTTCATAAAGGGATCTGCTTAGAAAATCAAATTTTAATTATAAAAATCAAGTGCAGGTCATCAGCCTTCTTCCTTGTGTTTATGATGCTTACAAGAGCTGTTGTGGTGCAGCATTTCAGAGGGTGAATGACAAATCCATTATTTTATTTTTATTTATTTATTCTTAGATTTTTATGCTGCCCACTCGGGGAAACCCGATTCAGGGTGGCGCACAACAGTAAAAACATAAAATACAGTAAAATATAACAAAACCGATTAAAACCCTCACTCGACCACCCACCAACCCGCCCTGCCACTCCCACCCCACATAAAAGACTAAAAAGGGAATAGGGAATGGAGGAATACCGCAGTACACAACACAAAAAGGAGGGACAGTTGAGCTCTAGTTGGAAATAAGCCAACAGGCTGAGGCTGTATTCCCTTTAGGGCCCCACACCTGCCCTGCCAGCCAGGTTTTCACTCCTTTCCTGAAAGGCAGCAATTCTGTCTGTAGCCTCAATTCTGTTGGAAGGAGGTTCCAGAGGGTTGGTGCGTACATGGAGAAGGCCCTCATCCACATGCCAGAGAGGCGAGCCTCTCTAGCTGAAGGTACCACCAAGGATCCCCTCCGGTCTGCTCTGGTTGGATGGGCAAACACTCTTGGGATGATGCGGTCTCTCAGGTATCCTGGCCCACTGCATATAGGGCTTTAAAGGTCAAAACCAGCACCTTGAATTGCACCCGGAGGCAAACTTATTTAGTTATTCATAAACTAAATCACCCACTTTCTTTTGTACTCACCAGATGGTCCTAGACCAGCTCTAGCAATAGTCCTGCCCTCCTCATCATCTTTATAATATGAAAATTAATAATGCCAACCTTACATAGTTTCTGCAAGGATTATAAATAAATAATGTATATGAAGAGCTTTGGAAACTTGAAAGTGCCATAGCAACTGTTGTTGTTGTTGCGCTGCCGCCGTTGTCGGCGGCAGTGTCATTGTGTGTCATCATGCATGTAATGCAATTATTAAAACCTAGCCTGTGGTGGTCCAAACCAAAGAAAGCATATTTGCATTTATTTGAGCATTTTTTAAAATAAATATATTAACCAAATGCAGGTAGCTTAGACATTGACAACAGGGCAAAGATATTAATGAAAAAATACAGCTGGATCAGAATAATCTTTTTGAACACCACTTCACTGAGATAGCACAGGTAACATCATAATTAAAAAATAATTCTTTTTTTATTTAAAGGGAATATATTTTGTTTTTTAAAAAGACCAAACAACTTGTTGCATAAAATTCAGAAGAAAAAAAATAACACAGAGAGCAAGAAATGTGGGAAATAGGTGCTTTATTTCTTTGCTTTTTTCCCTTGAAATTTATGGAAATTGCCTCTTATACCAGAAAACTGGGTGTGCTGCATATGGAACAAAAATGCATTGAAAACTATGGAGAGAATAGGAATCAGAAATAATTTTGCTGACTTTTTGATTCTTGATGAATGTACAGTAGATTTCATGTCTTTCTGGGCAAAAACTGTGAGATCAACTTTGCTTCGTCCCAGAAATTTAGTTTTTTGGCTTTTTTTGGAAGGTTTGTGCTATATTATTATTATTTATTGAATTTATATCCCATTCTACTCAGACCCACGGCCGACTCAGAGCGGCTAACAACATATTAATGTACATACTATTACAATATAATGATACAAATACACAATAAATAATCAATACAGTTACAAATAAAACAATATTCCACAATGGTACAGTATCAAATACACAATAACAAAGCATCAAGACAAAAGGAAAAAAGATCTTTTCAGAAGCCCCACACGTCCAGGTACAGCAGGACCACCACAAAAAATAATCAAAGTCACCTGCCCTTATCATCCTCCAGGCCGATAAAAGGGCCAGGAGGGCCCAGCGGCTCACAGCAGCAGCATCCTTTGGAGCCTCCCGGGCTGGGGGAGGCTCCCTTTAGCTCCCCGCCGGAGGAGAGGGTGGGGAGAGGGCAGGGAGAGTGCGGTGGCAGTGGCATCTTCGGAGCCTCCCAGGCCGGGGGAGGCTCCCTTTATCTCCCTGCCGGTGGAGGGGGTGGGGAGAGTGCCACTGCGGTGGCATCTTCAGAGCCTCCAGGGCCGAGAGAGGCTCCCTTTATCACCCCGCCGGTGGAATAAAATTATACACATTACATGTACATTTAAAAAGGTGTACAATAAAAAATGCATAAACGTATAAAAACATATATCACTTGATATTAAAAATGCAATAAATGTTTACACTTCACACATTTACACAACTTCAATCTCTCATATATAATAGAAAATGTGTATTCCACACGCATGCACACATGCATGCATGCACGCGCGCACACGCACATACACCTGTGTCTCTGTGTGTGTTTGGAGGGACATCCTTGTAATCTGATACAAGTAAAGATTGGGGAAACAGTACAGATGACATCTGGAGAAATACAGCAAAATTGAAGTTATGTCTCAAAAACATCTACCATTCCAGAAGGAGGGTGGATGATAGAGGACCTGTAAAGTATGAAGGAAAATCATAGTACTGTAGGAGTATTTTCTTTTCTAACAAGCAAGCAGCTCACCAAACCAATTAAAAGCTAGAGCTACAATTGTTTGCTGTTGCTGTGCTGCTAATGGAGCCACAACAATAGTTATTTTGTTGCTATCAGGCTAAAGAAAGCAGGCAGGCTGAGAAGAAAAGGAAGTGTACATCATTTTTTCATTCTAGACTATAAAGCTGTGAGAGGGAATATCACCTTGCAGTTTTTGAGGTTATACAGAGAAGGAGAAAAAAGTGTGGGAGTTACACTTTTCTTGTCCAATAAAAGTATATTTGGATTTCTTGCACAGATCTTTCATAATTCACAGGGGGAAAAGAATAAGGTACGTGAGGAAAAGCTTGTATGAGGTGAATGACTAGTGTAGTAGGTGAGAATGTCTGTACAAGTAGAAGATGGACAAAAAGAAGATAAATGTAGGATAAAAGGGAAAAGTTAGAAGAAAGGGAAATGTCATGCTCTACATAGCTGAGACTTCTTTGGAAGATGAAAGTGGGGATGACCTGTCTCATTAGAAAGAGACCAGGGCTGAGGAAGAACTTGAGAACCCAGCTGATAGCTTTCTCCCAGAAGCACAAAAGATTGAGATAATGCAAGTGCGGCACCAAAATGGCCACCGCGCGCTTTGCGGGCCCCCACCCGGACTCAGACATCCGGGTGAGTTAGGGGGCGTGGCCACCCTCTTTAAAAGGGGTGGCCATGCGGCAGCTCGGCTACCATTTTGTCGAAGCGACGGAGAAGAGAAGTTTTCTCTGTCGCTTTTCCCCCCAGCTTTTGCCTGCTCTCTTTTAGAAAGGGATTTTTCCTTTTCTCTCTTTACTCTGCGGCTTGGGAGACATGGCTCCCAAGCCAAAAACAGCGGCTCCGAAGCCGCGGACAAGGGGGGGCTCTGCCCACCACCACCCCACATCTAGGGGGCTGCCCCTGGGCCGTAGGGCTCAGGCAGCGCCCCTGCGCCCTGGTGGTAGGGCTGGTTTACCCACTACCACTAATGTGGGTGGACAGGCTGCTGCCTACCCGCCCAACACCAGGATCCAAGCAGGGGAGGCACAGGCCGGCCCCTCGGGGATCACCACCCCTATGGGGTCTTTGCCCGGCTCGGGGCAGTGCGGCCCACTTGGGCCCGGTGCGGGTTTACGCCTCACCATTCCCCCAGCCCCACATGGGCTGGATTATTGGGCATGGCCCTATTCGGGCCCAGGAACCACACTTGGGTTGGTAACTCTGCAATTGCCCGGTGGGCCATCCGGCCCGCCCGGCCCACCTTATACCGGTGGGTCTGAGGCCGTCGATGCCCTTCTAGCACGCATTTCGGTGCTCGAGGCATCAATGGGCATTGCCCTGCCACCTTCCAAAGGTGGGTTTGCACCTCCTGCATTTCCGGCCCGCACGTCGCCCACCACTGTCCAGCGGGCTGCTGCCAGGGTTGAGCTGCTTGAGGCCATCAGGCAAGCCCAAGCTGGCGCCTCACAGCTCCCTGCTAGATCATCGCAGTGGGGATTGCCGCAGGGGCCTGGTCCTGCGTGGCAAGGGTGTAGCGGCATGCAGAGCTCGATTCCCATCGTGGGCTCTGATGCCCGCCGTGGGCCGGGACCCCCAGTGGGGGCGGCCCACGGGGGTGCACCGGGTGAGTATCCTGGTCAACTAAGTACACCAGTGACATTGCCCAGCCACACTGGGGGGGGGGGTGCAGTGGCCATGGCCACAACAGGTTACCACGGGTGGACAGTTGTATCTGCACTGTCCCGTTAGCTCCTGGTTACCCACTTACAGGGGTTATGACAGGGGTGACCGGACCTAGGGGTATGCCCATTGTTTCAGGGGTTATTCAGGGACCACGGGGGTCACCCTTGATTCAATCTGTCCCAACTATGGCCCTACCGACAGCCGGTTATTCCTTGCCCCTGGGTGACCATCTTTCCCAGGCCACTAGGGAGAAGATTTGGAGGGGGTAATATGTGGATATTTTTCCCTCTTAAACTGTGAGCCCACCAAGGAAGAGAGGGAAGGGCAGGATGATACAGACAAGGAGTTGTCCCGTCATCATAAGCCGCTGCGCACCTGGGCCAATTGGTTACCAGCCTACCTCATTTATATGGCAGTATACCTGAGGGCTCGCCCTGACCTGGCCATTCCAATGGTGCAATACCTGAATAACATTTATCGGGCGGTGGTTAATTTCCCTGGACCATCATGGTTGGCATATGACGAGGAGTTTAGGATGAGAGTGGCCCTCCATCCTGAGATGAGGTGGGATGAGCCCTGCCAGCAATTGTGGCTCTTGTACATGACCCCTACATGGCCGGCGCCGGGTGATCGCTACCATTGTGGCCATGCCGTGCAGCAGGTGGTTGCTACACAGGTTCCCTGCCAACCGGCGGGGTAGGGGGTTCCAGCCCGTCTGCTGTGTTGGAGCTTCTCCGCCAACGGAGTGTGTGACAAGCGTCAATGTCGGTTCCGGCACGAGTGCCCCTCTTGCTCTGGCCCTCATGGGCTGGTGGGTCACGAGGCAGAGGTAGGGGTGGGCAGGGGGCAGTCAGAGCTCCCTCTGACGATGCAACCAATCAGAAAGGCCCCCTCCCCAATTGATGTCCAGGTGCTGGAACATTGGCTTACCGCTTATCCTAGATGGGATGATGCGAAGTACCTACTTGAGAGTTTTCAATTCGGCTTCCACATACCATTACAGGGGGTACGCGGGCCTCAAGACTCCCCGAACTTAATTTCCCTCAGAGGTAATGAGGATATCGCTGCCCAAGCTATAGCTAAGGAGGTCAACACGCTGAGGGTTGCTGGGCCATTTCCTGACCCACCATTCCCGAACTTGAAGGTGTCACCTTTGGGTTTAGTCCCTAAGAAGTCCCCGTAAATTTCGGTTAATCCACCACCTTTCTTACCCTGCGGGTTCTTCGGTCAATGACGCAATACCTGATTACCTTTGCTTGGTCAGGTATACTTCCTTTGACCAGGCCTTGCAGATGGTATGCTCATGTGGCCCAGGGGCGCTACTTGCAAAGTGTGATATCAAATTGGCATTCCGATTGTTGCCAGTGCACCCGGATGACTTTGAGGTGATAGGTTTCCATTTTTGGGGCAGTTTTTATGTAGATAAGGCCATGCCTTTTGGCTGTTCTATCTCATGTTCTGCTTTCGAACGGTTTAGCACCTTCCTTCACTGGGCTTTTGTTCGTAGATCAGGGTCCCGGTCTGTAGCCCACTACCTCAATGACTTTTTGTTCGGAGGGGAACAGGGCACGGACATGTGCGCTCGGCTACTCACCACTTTTCAAGTGCTTATGCGGGAACTAGGTGTGCCCCTGGCGCCTAAAAAGACTGAGGGACCGGCCACCACTCTCAACTTTTAGGTATTGAGATTGACACTGTTGCCCAGACATCCAGGTTGCTCATGGAAAAGGTGACACGGATTTCTGATGCCATTCTGGCAATGCTTGCCAGGCGTAAGGTGTCTCTCCGAGAGTTACAGGTGCTTCACGGCCACTTCAACTTTGCCTGTAGGGTAGTAACACCTGGCAGGGCATTTGCCAGGCGTCTGTGCGACGCCATGGCTGGCCTCTTAAAACGCCACCACAGGGTTCGGCTGACCAGAGGTTTACAGGCGGACCTTACGGTCTGGCTCACATTCCTACAGGATTTTAGTGGCATCTCCTTCTGGAGATCAGAGCTTATGCTCAGCCCGCATTTCCAAGTACAGTCGGATGCCTCCGGCTCCCTGGGTTATGGGATTTACTTTGAAGGGAGGTGGTCCTACGGCCGATGGCCTCAGATATGGCAAGGCACAGATCGTTTACGCGATCTTACTTTTCTGGAGTTTTTTCCCATTTTGGGTGCCCTGATGCTCTGGGGGGATAGGTGGGCTAATTCAGTAGTTCACTTTTGGTGTGACAATGCTGCAGTGGTGCACATTGTCAATGCCCAGACATCTAAATCCCCCAGAGTTATGGCATTAGTTCGCCAGTTTGTTTTAAGGTCTTTCCGCCTTAATGTGCTTTTCAGGGCCAGACATGTACCAGGCATTAATAATGATATTGCTGACGCTTTATCCCGCCTGCAGATCCTCCGGTTCCGTGCCTTGGCACCAGAAGCAGAGGAACTGCCCTCTCCACTCCTGGCCGAGATCTGGACATTTGGCGAGGAGAGGTGAACCGGGCGATCGGCATGTCTTTGGCACCTCGCACGCGTAAGGCGTACCTACATGCACTCCTACAGTTTAGAAATTTTTGCGGGCAAAGGCAGTTGCCCGAGGTGTGGCCGATCTCGGTCGACCAGATTCTGCAGTTCATGGTTTACCTCCGTGATCTAAGGTTAGCCCCTCGCACCATTGCCACTAGGCTTTCAGCTTTGGCATTTATGGCTAAGGCGAGGGGTTTCGTTGACTGCGTGAATTACTTCCGCATATGGCATGTATTAGAAGAGTGGACATGTGAACGAGGCCGCCGCCCGGACACACGTCACCCTGTTTCACCAGAGGTTCTGACGCACCTTGCACAAGGTTGGCATAGATTGTGTTACGATAGGTATGAGGAGGCTCTCTTTCATGCGGCTACTACCGTAGCCTTATTTGGAGCGCTCCGTATCAGTGAGCTTGTCCCATTGTCAAAGGGGGACATGTCTCGTAGGGCACTGGAACTTGACGATGTCTTTCTTACCCAGGAGTGGGCCCAGTTGATGATTTGTTCCTCAAAGGCCGATCAGCACGGAGTAGGCAGTGGTGTCAGACTGCTACGTTGTACAATTGCTGACATCTGTCCGGTTGGTGCCCTACATGAGTTTTTGCCAGTGCGTGGCACGCACCCTGGCCCATTTTTCTGCCACCAGGATGGGTCTCCCCTGACCAAATTCCAGTTTTGGAAGGTGACCGGTATGGCACTTCACAGTGTGGGCCTCCCTGGGGCTCGTTACGGCACCCACTCATTTAGGATAGGCGCCGCTTCAACTGCGGCTGCGTTTGGGTACTCTGATGCTGATATACGTCGCATGGGCAGGTTGGGGTCTGCACGTTTTTCTTTATGTGTACGCCCCCTCACTGCATGAGTGCCAGTTATGTCATTAATTCCTTTCCTTCTTTTACAGACCCTGTGTGTCCACGCACACCGGTGGCAGTATGGCTGGTGGGCCACAGTTTTGTGCACTGGGCAGTGCAGTATGCTGTGGCGACAGACTGGGGACCCCATCTCGGGCTACGTGCTGCCGCATGTATGCATTGGTACGGTAAGTGCGGCACGAGATGGCAGGAACTGTTGCCATTCCTGATGTCCATCAGGGATGCTGGACCGCCTGATGTCTTGATTCTGCACCTCAGCGGCAATGATCTCGGACAGATCACTGGCCTCTCTTTAAAAATGTCGGTGTGCAGTGACCTGGCCTTTTTACATCACTTGTGGCCATACACGCAGCTGCTATGGTCTGACATCATGCCGAGACACTGTTGCAAGGGAGGCATTGACCTCCATGGTTTGGATTGTGCTCAATGGTCACTGAACAGGGCTGTCGCCCGGTTCCTTTTTGACAATGGCTTTGGAACAGCCATTCAACATCCTAGGATAGGCTTGCAGGATTATGGTCTATATGCAAGAGATGGGGTCCATCTGTCGGCCAGAGGTTTGGACCTCTTTCTGGAGGACGTGCAAGCAGGCCTGGTGACTGAGCTGACAGTCGGGGGGGGGGGCGTGAGTCATCATGGACACATCCCCGTGTGGCGGGTAGCACTGGTAAGGTAACAGATTTATGACACATGGGTATCCAGCAGGTTCACAATTGACTGGCCAACACGTAGATAGGTACAGGGGAATAAGATTGGCCGGTCAAGGGCGAACCATGCAAGGGTTGATGGCAGGAGCTGCACAGCCTGCATCACCCTGATATTGAACGGATACACGTCATAGAGTGGGGTCAGTAGATAGTATATTGACTCCGGTCAACAATTTGTTTTTGTCAACAAACAAATTGATACAAATAGATACATGTAGCCAATTTCCATTGGCATTTTGGGAGGAACCTTACCAGTGTTACTGCGGCCTGCTTGCCTTAAAGAATTACAATTGGATGTTACACCAATTGAAAGTGATAATTCGGACTAAGGCATTATTCAATAAAAGTGGCCCAATGCCTTTAATCCAATACCGGTGTCTGAGTCTTTCTTTGGGGGGTGCGCCTGCAATGTCTACTCCGGCTAAGGCAGGACGTAGTCTCAACAGGAGATGATGACAACTGATCAGTGGAAAACATCTGAGACAGAGAAATCATGAATGACTCTAGATGTTAGAACAGAGGAAACAAGGAGAACAACATGGGGATGTTGAAGGCCAGTCAACTGTGGTAAATGACTAAGAGGAGACAGCTGATGTGGGATGTGTCAAGAATCATAAATACCTGTACAACCATCACAGACAGACTCCAGCAATTTTAAACTATACACTAATCACGTTAAACTATATTCTAGTCCTCCTAGCATTGCATCAACCTGAACCTGACTTGGACAGTCAGAGATTTGATCCAGCAGATTCATATGTGCTTGGAATGTTGCTCAAATATAGCCTCTTTGTTCTGCCTCTCTTCTTGTACATTGCTTGAAACTCAGTGTCGACTACTAAGTAATTGGTCCAAGCAGGCTGTGGATTCTGTCTTGTTCCTCCCATGGACACCTGTTGTCCCACAAAAGTGGGATTTATTGATGGCAAGAAGGGCTAAGTTTAAACAAGCTAAATCAATGAGAATTGGGAATCTAGTGAATATTCTTTCCAGATATAATAAATTCACACACTTGTATTTTCTGTGCAAGTAGGGGTGATTTGCATGGGAAGAAGGAAAAGCGAGATGACTGAATAATGTATATAAAAATATGTCCACTCATACTTTTATGTGTAACCATATAAAACAGTTACTGCAAACATGAATAAACCTGGAATGTAATCTTGTGCAATGAATTGTGCCATATATTCCTAAATGAGGAAACAATCTGGTTTCAATCTTTACTTCAGGAGTAAAGTTTAGTGGTATAGGAAAAGGAAGGCTTTTCACAATCCAGAGAACTGAATGCTTTGGAATTAAATTGCTTTGTAAGATACTCCCAAGGGTCTTGTTTTCAATTGCCAATTTAAGTCAGAGGAGAAACTGTAGAATTATTTTTTAAAATAGCCTTGATAAGCTTTGCTTGTTATAACAGAATAAATGTCATGTAAGAATCCAAGAAGTGTTTGCTGTGTTGAATTGACACAAACATATCGGCCCAAATCTAACATTGTGCTTGTACCAGTGTAACAGAACTTTCTTCCACCCCACTGCAGCTTTTGGCACTGCCTGAAAATTAGCTCTAGTCTTGGGTGTTCACATCCCTCCAGAGCAGGTTCTGTGATTGTAGGAGGCTTCCTGTCTTCAGATTCCACTGACATAACTACAGATAGGAAAGATATTTTAAAAAATCTCACTCTCCACATTGAGATTTCTCATTGAGATTTCATTTGGCACCAGTGGGATTTCTCAGCTTCCTGTGGAATTGAGACCCCAAACTTATTTTTTCTTATTTTTTCTTTTCTTTTTTGCCTGTTTTTTCCAAGCAAGAAACTGCCACATTTGTTGTAGCTCTATGCCATGTTCAGAGAAATCAGCATAGGAAATATGATATTTTGCTTTGGAATTGTAATAATTCTCTGCAGTTTGGAGTTTCTTCCAGAAGAAACATGAAGAAAACCTGCAAGAATATAGTGCAAAGGAATTACACTGCAAAGAGAAAAGAGATCCCACCTCATGCTATTTATTACTGAAAGTGAGAGGCTGCAAAATTTAGATTTTTAGACAGATGCAGTTCTATCCACAGATGCCCCCTGCTGGAGTCTGGTCAATATAGGAATTTGATTTTAAATTATACACATGAGATCAAATATAGATTAAACTATGAGTAAAGATACTTTCAAGGGCAGGAGGGTTGCTCTGTAAGCTGGAAGATGATGTGTCCTTTATTTTGGTCTATGGCTATTCTCGATTATTACATAAAATGCATGGCATATCTAATCTGAAAAAGATCAACAAGTCTAGATCAGGGGGTCACAACCTATGACCTGCAGGCTGGATCTGGCCCATGGCACCAAATAATCTGGCCCCTGACCTTGCTCCAGCTGCCCCTGCAGCCGCCGCCCCCACTGCCAGAATCTGCTGTGGACTCATTTACAGCCATTGTAATTGCATTTACAATAGCTGCTGACATGTTTTATGGCACCGGTCTGGCCCGCTCAACTGCCTGAGGTGACATGGTCTGGCCCATGGCTGAAAACTATTGAGAACCACTGTTCTACAGAGATAGTACTACACCCCAAAATGGAAGCACAGTGAAAACTTGGGAAGAATATCTGAATCCTAGCACTGGATGAATAATAAGGCTGATGCTTGTTTGTTACTGTAAACATGCCTTCAAGGTATGACAACGAGCTCCTGCTGTTAGTATCATTCCATAGCTGATGAACATTGGGGTCAAAGAAACTGTTAAGGAAGTTCTCTTTTAGAGACACCAAGTTTAGGCCTATGGGGATGGATAGTTCCTACACTGAGTGTGATCGTGCTGGGTTACCAAACATTAAATAACAAGGCCAGAGCTTTCTTTTTCCGTTCACCCCATGAACCTGCATATACATTTGTTGAAATCTTCTTACCTAGTTATACTGGTATTTCTTAACAACTTAAATTTAAAAGGCAAATTGCAGCATGCTAAGAAATCATGTACTAATGATAATGCCTATGTGATTTCATACTTTGGGGAAATTTGCTTTTAAAACTTACATTGTTTCCATAACTGTGCAAGTTATGGATTTTGGCCATTCATTAGACTTCGCAACAAGATAGTTTGTTTCACCAAGATCTCCACCAGGACAATCATGTGAGCCTTTGGAGGGTAGTGTCATTGATATATTTGTGGAGGAAGAAGGATGAGGGGCAGGAGAGGAAAGCAAAGGGTAGAATATATAGGAATGACAAAATGCACCCGAAGCTGCCGCCGCCGCCACTGGGACTTCCCCTTCGCGTGGAGCCCTCAACATTGGCTGGGACAAGAGTCAGGTGTGTGCCCTCTCCCTCAGAGCCCTGCCTTGCTCAGAGGGCTTGAAAAGGTGCACCCGAAGCTGCAGCTGGGACTCCCCCCCCCCCCCCCCGTCGCCCAGAGTCCTCAACATCAGCCAGGATGAGAGACAGGTGTGCACCCTCTTCCTCCGAGCTCTGCCTCATGTGACTACAGTGATTTTGGTTGTGACTGTTTTTTACGAACCAATCATCATGGCGATCAACCCTGAAGACTGTCCTGAGAATATAATGCATTGGCCTTTCATCTGCCTTCCACATCGCAGAGTAACATCGGTATTACTGATCCAGTTCTGCAAGTCACTTACTGGTCCTGAGTCCTTTTGGCACACAAAGTCCTCATTGGCTCCAGGCCAGTATTGATGAAACTGCTGCCCTCCATCAAGATGGATTCAAGTGGGATTTAATCCACTTGAGAACCATCACCCTTCCCTGTTGACTTCAGCACCCAAGGCTGTTAGTCCTCAGGGTGGTCAGGTTAGTTAACAGCCATCTGACACTCAGCGTTGAGTTGCTGGCAGTAGGATCTACTCTATTACCATAGCAGGATAACCTGGTCAGACTACATCCTTTGTTTTACCCTATATAAAATATATTTGGGGAAATACTTTGTTAAAATAAAGTTGGACCATTAGGAAAGCTGAACACAGAAGAATAGATGCCTTTGAAATGTGGTGTTGGAGGAGAGTTTTGAGAGTACCCTGGACAGTGAGGAGAACAAATAGGTCAATCTTAGAAGAAATCAACCCTGACTGCTCATTAGAAGGTCAAATAGTAAAGATGAAGCTGAAGTACTTTGGACATCAAATGAGAAGGGAGGATTCACTTGAGAAGGCCTTGATGCTGGGAAAAGTGGAGGGCAAAAGAAGAAGGGGGATGAGATGGCTAGATGGTATTGTAGACACAATGGGCACAGAACTGAGAGGGCTGAGGAGGATGGTGGAGGACAAAGTCACCTGGAGGACAATGGTCCATAGGGTCGCATAGGGTCGGAAGCGACTGTGCGACTGAACAACAACTAACATTTTGCATCCCCAAAAATACATCTCTCTTCTTCATAGTTCATACATTCTTTGTGAAGAAGTTGCTTTTCTAAAGTAAAACTCCCACTCATACTGTGTGTGGATTCTGGATTCATAGTATAAAGTGACAACAATCTCTTTGGACTAAAGTCTACTGAAATCTGGGGGCAGGGACTCCATTCCAAGTACAACTAGACATAATGCCGAGTAAGTTTCATATATTTAAAGCTTGCTCTCTCTTGCTAAGGCTTTAATTTCCTCCTTGAAATTAATTTCATAGGGAAAATATAGACATTTAAGGTTTAAGCTTTAGTCAGATCTCGTATACTTGTTTTCACAATTACATTCACTTATGAAATGTGCTCCTCTGATGATGTTTAGTGTGTCTTCTTATCCTAGTAGGTAATCATGACTATCCTCTAGCCATATGAAACAAGCAAGACTTTAGATCAGATGGACTTTCTCATACTGTAAGAAATGAATAGCTGCGCTTACAGGTCAACTCTAATGAAACATACTTGGGGAAAAGGTACATTCTCCAGGTTCTCCATTAGTTCTCCCATAATACTGTACATCATGTGTAAAACAAGATCATTTTATATTTTAGTGCAATTTGTTTAGTTCTTGTTTAGTTCTAGAAAATACCTTACTTTTCTATTGATATTCAGTTATGTCCATAGAAGTGTGAAATGATTAGATGTTAAGTCACTTGAAAATCATAAATTACGAGTTTAATTCAGATGAAGTCAAGTCATTTTCAAGTTCCACTGCAATCAGTGGTACTTAAAAACATTTAACTACTGTGGACTATGCTTTATATCTGTAGAACATACTGTATGGGGGTGGGGAAAAGATTAGAATTTTAATAGAAAGTTTAAAAATGTATCAATGTCATGTTACTGCATAATCATCTCTTTTTTAAAAATCTTGTGGATTTTAAAGGTTGAAAGAACTTTGCTTCCCAAATCATGCCAGATTTAAGTCTCTTTGTAAGATTAAAGGGCAGCTACATGATCTGATGCCATTTCTTTAAACAAATATGCATTATTTCATTTTGGTAGGGACATTAAGACCTCTTGCGACCCCAAGCAAATTTGTCACAACATTAGTTATCATTCTCATCACTAGCATGCCAATTTGGCGGCAATCTATTATGTTCCACTTGCATACGCCTGCACATTTTTTATTAGGAAAGATGAGACCTATCAAGATTGAATTGGCCTCTAGTTGTCTTTAGAGGTGACATAATTTTGTAAGTATCCAAATGTCTCTTCTAGAAAACAAGGTGGCTGCAGGTACAATCGAAGGTTAAAAGGCAATTTGTATGCGGAAGAGGTTAGCAATATGTCATAGTCACCTTGCATGCCAGGTATGATCCTTATTCATTGAGTAGAAGCAACGTGAAAAAAACAACAACAAAAGCAATAGTTTAGCTTAGCATTGCCATTTGTGCATATTCATATTTCCATAATGAAAATTGGGCTGTTTCAGGGAAATTAAATTTCAGAAACATCCGGTTTGGAATCATCCAATATAAAACAGAGATAAATTTAGGGATGAAATGGAATACAATCAGATGGTAGTCTTTTGAATACATTTTGAATTCAAATTCAGCTCTTTAGTATGCACAAATGTTTAAGATCCAGTTTATGCCTAAGGAATAGTAAAGGTTCCCACCGAAGTGGTCCCTATTTATCTACTTGCAATTTCTTGCTTTCGGTCTGCTAGGTTGGCAAGAGCTGGGACAGAGATAGATGCTCAATCCATCATGCAGTACCCAGGTCTTGAACTGCTGACTTGCTGGCCTTCCAGTTAACAAGGTGGTTCCACAAGTCTTGTCGTTTTCCGGTTTTTGTCGTTGTCCGGTAGGCAGAAAAACGCTCACCCTCCAGAGGGAAAACCGGCCCAGCGCATCACCACAGAATTTATTTTTTAACACATTTTGGCTTCTCCGCTGCCTCTGCCCCCTATATTAGGTTCAAGGAACCCTATCAGCATTGTTTCTGACACCCCGCAACTCCCTCCCCCGTGGGTGATGCTGCAAGCCAAAAT
The DNA here is from genome assembly GCA_035047345.1 of Bradypodion ventrale. Classification (NCBI taxonomy): domain Eukaryota; kingdom Metazoa; phylum Chordata; class Lepidosauria; order Squamata; family Chamaeleonidae; genus Bradypodion; species Bradypodion ventrale. The sequence goes on along the minus strand of JAWDJE010000005.1, from coordinate 71,247,517 downwards.
GCCAGGGGAAAACTCAATCATCAGCTTCAGGTTTTTCCTTGCAGCATCGCCCGGGGGTGTTGCAAGGTGTCAGAAACAATGTGGATCACCTCCCTGGAGCCTAACAGAGGCACCTACGCTGGTGGAGAAGCTGAAATGGGTGAAAAAAATTCAGCTGCTGAAGAGGGAGAATGGGTTTCCTCCACCTCCTCCTCCTCAACCCCTTTTGGAACAAGAAGGCTGAAGGGATTTCGCTTCCTCAGCCTGATTGCAAAAGTCAGCTCTCTCTCTCTCTCTCTCTTGGGAAATCCCTTCAGCCTTCTGAAAGGGGTGATGGTGGAGGAGGAAACCCATTCCCCCCGGCTCCCCAACTCTCCAGCAGACAGATCCGAAGAGAGAACCCACACGGGGGTCTGACTTTTGTGATCAGGTTGAGGAAGAGAAATCCCTTCAGCCTTCTTATTCCGAAATGGGTTGAGGAGGAGGAGGAAACCCATCACCCCTCCAGCAGCCAGATCCCAAGCACGAGAGCACACAGGGTTCGGCAGATCACAAGGACTTTCCCTCAGTTGCTCCGAAAGCCACAAGGCTGCATGCTGATCAAATGGGTGTGTGTGTTCCTTTAGGTCAAAGCAGCTAAAGGAATCTCTCCCCCCACCCTCCAGCAGCTTTGAACTCAAAACCTCCCAGGTGCAGTGCGTGGGGGTGGAGCATTGCATCGTACAATGAAAATTTTCATTGGACAATGCAACATTCCCCCTCCCAAAAAAAATCCTCTTCATTATACAATTTTTTCATTATATGATGAATTCATTATATGGGGTTAGCAATAGCAATTACACTTATATACTGCCTCATAGCACTTAGTGCAGTCTCAGGGTGGTTCACAAGATAATCAGCATGTTGCCCCCAACATGTTGGTACTCATTTACTGCACTTGGAAGGATGGAAGGCTGAGTCAACCTTGAACCCCATTCAGGGTTGAATTCACAACCTTTTGGCTGCAGTACAGCAGTTTAACCACTGTGCCACAGGGGCTCTTATCACAAATACTGAGTAGTGAGCATGCATGGAACTCATCCTAGCACCTGAGTTCTAACTACTTTTAATTGAGAACAAGTAAAAAAATTCAGTACAAAATAGTTGCAAGCAAATGGCATAAAATGATACCCAATGTGGTGAAAACTCTTAACTTACGCTTCTAAATGCTTGCTAGCTCAACAAATTTTTGCACAGGTGCTTAGCTGGAGTTTTACCACTAATGATGCCCAATAATATGAAATTTTCTACTTCTATTTTGTTATATTTGAAAGGAGGAGCAGAAGTGGATAGTTAGCAGTGTTCTTGCTGATTTCAAAAGCAGACATAAACACACATACTGTACAAACAGAACTAGATGAGAATGTTTGCATTCATAACACACTAGTTATCTTACTATCAAGTGCTGCTCACAGATCTGGATGGCATAGGATATGTGATATAATGATAGCCTACATTAGTATTAAATGATTTAAAGGGGGGGAGAGAAAACCAGTATAATCTGACTTTTAGAACCTGTAGGTGAGAATCTTTGTGTGACCTCTCTTCTTGAAAAAGGTGCCAGACAATAGCTTAAGCTGTGCTTGTGCCATTATTTGGCTCAAGGTGAAGGAGAGACATGCTTATATCTAGTGAAATTGTGAGAATGGACACCCTGAGGTAACAATGTGTACGAGATTTTTAATAATGCCTCACTAGGAATGGAAAAGGAAGGAAAGCATTGTTTTGACTAGTCTCTCTGCCACTGACATCCACTTCAACAATGGCTTGCAATTTCCCAGGAAACTCAATTAAAACAGAGGGGGTTTCTCCCTCACCATTACAACATATTCTAAGAGGTCAAGCTGTCCTACATTATAGCTTAGTTTGTTGAAGAGTATTCAGAAGCCACTTGCTGAGGCATCTTTTCAATCATTTGCTCTAAGTAACTGTAAGTGGGCCAGCTTTGTTCTGCGCCAGGAAGGAGACAAGGGTCAGGATACTGTCATCACCTAATGACCTGCAGCACATCTGGGTCAGCTGGTAGTTAAACTAACTGGCTGAAATGCTCCTCAGCTTCCTCTATGAACTGCTTCTGAGCTGTCATCCGGCTGGGTTGCTGCCATTCTGAGTAGAGAAATGCAGCACATATATTCTGGAATTAAGGAGGGGGGTCACTTTCCTGCTTAAAATTCTGTTGTCTAAAACTGATTGAAGAAATACTTCTATTAATGTTGAATGATCAGAAATTTGTCTGGGTAGTGATTTTGCTGAATTAAGCTGTGGCTTGACATCGAACAGAATCCTTTGAAAAGGAAAGAGAGTGCAGCTAGACAATGGGCATTAATCACAGGAACAGCCAAACACAGTTCCGGCTACACAGTTCGGATAGAAAATTCAGTGTAAATTCACTGATGGTACTGAGTACCTTTAAGTGTATGGTACAGTGTACTACTGCTGACTTGATACTAATGGATTAAAGCAAGAGTTCCCAACCTTTTAAAGCCGGGGGCAGGGTCACGCTCCCTCAGACAGCTTCAGGGGCCAGATGGCCTTTTTGCCTTTCCTCCACCACATGGCACTTCTGTTGTGGTGGAGGTGATAGGGGGCCACATGAAATGGTGCCACGGGCCGCATCCAGCCTGAGGGCCACAGGTTGAGAATCCCTGGATTAAAGCTTATTGTGTTTTGTGTTTTTTTGAGATTCTGTACTCTTGCCATTTTGGTGGTGACTTTTCACCAGTAGCTTCTGGTCACAATAACCTTCCACAGTTACAGTTCCCTATAATTGTATGTTGACTGGGCAATTCTGGGAGTTATAGTCCAAAAAGATAACTTTAACAAAATAAAGTAATCACACTTATATACTGCTTCATGCACTCTCTGGGCGGTTCACAAGTTAATTAGCATTTTGACACCAACATGTTGGGTACTCATTTTATCAACCTCGGAGGGCTGGAAGGCTGTCAACCTTACGACCTGGTCAGGATCAAACACACAACCTTTTGGTTGCAGGACAGATATAACAATCTCCCATGTACATTCACTGTGATGGAAGACCCATTTAACTTAGTGATGAAGGCATGCGCCTGATTGCACTGGAAAAGGTTGCTTTAATTGAGAGATATCCCTTAAAGTAACCCTTCTGTCTGCCAGAGAAGCACTCCAGCTTGGCTACAAAAAGTAGAAGCCCTACAATTGGACACATAAGGCCTTGCTTGGGCACAGATCAGGATTAGGATGAAGCACATTTCCCTATATGTTGTGTGATTGCCCGGAAATAGATCACACTGGACCACTCTGCAAGCAGTCCATCTTGCAATCTATTTCCCCATGTGATCACATCTCACCCTTAATACAACATATGTCTGAGAAAGCAGTTCTAATGGCCTTGACAAAACCAATAAAGGTAGATTTTTTTAAAGAAGGTAAATTTTATAATCCTTATTGCAAAAAAAAATTCCAGAATGTTAAGATCAACTGTAAGATAACAATGATAATAAGAACCTGTAATAATTTATATCAGGTGTGCCCAAACTATGGCCCATGGGCTGGATCCAGCCCCTGATGCTAATTCATCCAGCCCACACCACCCTTGTCACTCCCGGAAGCGGAAGTAAAACATGCCCATATGGGCGTGTTTTACTTCTGCTTCCTGGAGTGACAAGGGTTCCGTGAGCTTGATGAATTGGCATCAAGGACCAGATCCAGCCCACAGGCCATAGTTTGGGCACCCCTGGTTTAAGCAGAGAAAATGGTGACTTAAAATCTATCTCATGCTGTTGCAATATAGATTGCAAGGTGTGTTTTACTTCTGCTTCTGGTGGGAGGAACTATGTGACCGGCCCACTGAACCACATGATCAGCCCACAGCCCAAAATGTTTGGGCACCTCTGATTTATATAGGCTTTCTTTCTCCTCTTGTTTTTCTCATTCCTACTTTTCTGAATGACAACACCTACATAAACTTCCAGTTTAGCTCCCAGAATCATGTGGAAGATAAATTGGAACTAGCTGATTCTACAAGGCCAATAGAATTATGCACTTAGAATTTTATAGCTGGGAGGGAACCAAGGATCATCAAGTCCACATCCCACCAAAGCAGAAAATGCAGTGAGATTAATAATAATAAAAAAGCTTGGGAAAGCTACAACTAACACAATCTCTCAGAAGCATCCATTTTTATGGTGTCATTGTTTTCTGTGCACTATAATAATAATAATTTCATGTCAGAAATTATTGTGGTTTGAAAGGATTTTTGCAGAAGAAACTCTGCTCAGGGAATGCCCAAATGAGGCTCCTTTCATGTCCCTAAGAGCTGGGACAGAGAGAGGCACTCAATCCATCATGCAGTTCCCAGGTCTCGAACTGCCAACTTACCAATCTTCCAGCTAACAAGACAAGCTTCTTAACCTCTGAGCCACTGCAGCCCCTTTTTCTGTGCACTGATTGCAGGTTACTCTGCAAGCAAATTTCAGCTGTTTGCAAACAAGTGAAAATCAGGTATATCTACAATTGTACTTACTAGCCATCAGTCTTCAGTTGATATGAGATGAGATTCTGCTCATCTGTAAATTGCTTCCATCATTGGCTAATCACATAGAAATACTTGATTCTTGCACACTATTGTCCAAAACAGCAATTGCATATCTTGACTCAAATCTATGGGTCTATAAGAGCTAGATTTTTTTCTCCCAAATTCACAGCAGCTGATGGTTTATATGGGCATCAGGTGGCATACTTAAAATCTGGGCAAAACTCAGCCAAACAAGGAAATCCTTTCTAAATATTCTAATACTATCATTGACTTTGGATCTTAATTCAATTCTGCAGTGGTACATATCGCTTCGGTTCAATAAATCTCTGTATATTCTGGCAAGAAGGTTCATGGTTAATTCAGTACTTTAACAAAAGCCCATTGAACGGCCTTAAAAATGGTTCAAATGTGTGTGTTTTTTTTAAAGTTAAAATAGAGTTGAGCTGTGCATACTTTACAAAATTTATCACACTCTGATTCTCAATTGTCCTGTTATGCTTCTTGTCAGACATATTATAAACAGTCCTTCACATTAGCAAAAGAGGGCCAGCATGGAAATAAAGAAGAAAATTAGCATCCATTTCTTACTGAAAACATTAACTTTAATGACTACCCATGAATACTGCGTACACTGCTGCTGCATTTTTTTTATCATTCTCAAAGGAGCTTCAGAGCCTGAGGGAGATTTTATAGCTGCACCTGCTCCATCTTTGATTATGTGTCACCAACAGTCCCCATGCCTTTAGGCTGAGCTTCTGTGAGCACCAATGCGGCACCTGGAAGCTCTTTGGTTACAAAAAGAAATTTATGATTTGAAACTCTATTGCTATTAATTTTCGCTCCCTCTTTCCCCCTGTTATCCTTCAATGGACTGATTCCCAGGCAACCCCTCTAGTCCCTTCTTATTTACTTTCTGTCTTGCATATTTGCCACTAGAATATTTTAAAAGATGCTCAGTTACAAAGAAACCAAAGAGCAATCCTGGATTAGCCTTATGTTTCATAATTGTAGTCCAATTACTGTTCCCAAGGATCCTATTTATACTTCATTGCTCAAATACATTTTGCACAAATGTGTTCCTCTGTTGGTAGGGTCAGTGTCTCCTGAGATGCTTCAGGCTACACTCAAGACATGCTGACCATGTGTAGGGATACTAGGGCATACCTGTCAAGCATGGCTCCAGAGAATACAGGACCTGTACAGTAGCCTTCTGTGCAGAACCCTTCTATGCATGTGTAGAAGGTTTCTACATATGCATAGAAGGGTTCTGTGCAAAAGGGGATGCACAGTAACTACTTTCCCCCATCGTCAAATTACAGGATGGTGGCAGATGGCGGTGGGAAAATAGAGTTTGTGGTGCTGAATTACGGGAAATCCCAGCCAATCTGGGATACTTGGCAGGTATGTACTAGGGTAGTGGTTCTCCATCCCTTGAAATTTTATAGACAACATCTGAGTCCAAAGGTTGCATCTTTGTGACAAGAGATGGGTTCATTTGCACAGGGACTGAGATTTGAAGAACCTGGGGAAGGGTGAAGTGAAACACCCAAATGAACTGTGCAGTCAAGAGGTATGGGATGAAAGAGAACCATCCTGAATGAACACATGGGACAGTGGAAAGCTGAGGGGCTGATGGAAGAAACCACTTAAATGCTGATTGCCACTTGTATTGAGTTTTGGAATAATATTGTGGTTTTCCAGCAGTTGCGAGCAGACTGAAGATAGGTTTAAAAATCACCACAAACCTTCTTCGGTGCTGTTCAGCCTGAGATTTGTCTCTTTCTCTTCATCAGATGTACACCACCACTGGACTATCCCAGCTGCCTCTTGCTGTATTAACAATATGTGTTGGGACTAAGCAGAGAATTGCCTCTTGCAAAAGAAACAACATCCTGTTTGTCCACCATTGAGCCATTTAGCAGATGGAGCTGAAATATTATTTTTCTGTAATAAGCTGAACATGAAGTAAAAATGTGAAGGAGAGAATGAAAAGTCTTGTGCTTCCTTCCCATTCCTTCTATTCCATACAGCACTTAATGGAGCACTGGTAACAGTGCCCCCCCCAACTTGTTTTCATCATGTCCGACGATAGGGCATATGACTTTGGATCCTCAAGACTGATTCCACAAGTCTGAAGTGACACATCCCCAACCCTGTGCTGCATTCTGTAGCAATCCCCATGTCCGAGATCCTTTTATAATGTCTGTTTCCATTCAGCAATGTTCTTCTCCCTATTCTACAATTGTTTCTTCTTTGTCAGTCCCTTATGATAGTAAACACACATTAACCTAAATCATTGTTCCATTATTGCTTGCCAAACAGTGGTCTGGATGCATCGGTAGTGTGCATATAAATTAAAGTTTATATATAACATTGTGGTACCATGCAGGGTGGACCCTGCATTTTCAGACACTGTAGATGATAGAGTACATTTTAACCTGTCATATTAGGAAAAAATTATTCTTATAATATATCTTTGTCTCACAGAACAAACACTGTTTCTGTTTGTAAGTAAGATATTAAAGAACAAAGATATTAAAGAACAAGTGAATACACCTTATAACTGACAAACTTTCAGAGAATACAATAAAAGCAGAGTGTGGGTTTGTTTGTTTATATTTTGGTATGAGAACAGGAAAGTTACAAGCATATCCCTGTTTCAATCTGTGAAATGTCTGATAATGTGTCCTTCAATGTTAATTGAAAGCTTCTTGATTGTGTAAGCTAAGGATGCTTTTATTTCATTTTTGCTCAAGATTAATGATGAAATTCCCTTTAATAGTCCTTTATTCAGTTAGCAGATGTGCGCCTCTCTGTGTTAAAATTACTAATTACTTCCCATTTTTCCTTTCCCTTTTCTTTCTATTACAGCAAATGATGCTATCTATAATGGAAAGAGAAGAAGGAAGCCATGGAAGGAAATAGTCATTTAAGATGGGGGTTTTTTTCAGCAGGCAACAAAAGCTGACAGTCACTGCATGGCCTTCAGCCCAAATCTTGGGTCAACTCAGTATCTTCAACACCATCCTCAAGACCCAACCAGAAGGAAGGGATGACTGGATCACAGCCAAATGGATGATGTATATGGCCCCCTTTTCTGGGGCTTTGCCCTTGGAAGGTTGGCTAGGGCCACAACAGCAAGCCCAACCACAGTGGGGCAAGATGCTACATAGGAAGGTGGGAAAGTTCAAGAACCTCCAGCAGCTGGGCCAGAACAGAATATAAAAGGGGGAAAGTCAGCCAAGGAGGCGGAAAAGAGTGAGGGCAAGAACATTTTGAGACCCCATCAGGGGGTTCTATTAAATTGTCCTGTTGTATTTTATCTCATCCTTAGCTAATGGGGCTGTTGCAGCTTGATCAGAGGCAGTGAAGGTAAAGGAGCTACTTCCCAGCTGATGGGGGAAAGCAAACTGCTGTCAGGAGATGGGGATCACACCAAACTGCATTATGCTTCTCCCCACAACCTGATGTGGCTTTTCAAAAGCCACACTACATGATCCAGGAGGGTCTATGAAGACCTTTGCTTTTTGAATGCTATGAAAGGACAGGAAATGTTTAATGTTTTTGTTTTGAATTTTTGCTGCAGGTCAAAGTGGGAAGTAAGAGAGGAAAATATGAGAGTCTCCATTTCATGGGATAAAATAAGTTGGCCAAGTTTGGATGATATATATGCCTTGGTTTTTATATCATTTGCTGTTCAATTTATGCTCAAGTGGCTCATACTCTGTCTTTGTCCCAGCTCCTGGTAACCTAGCAGTTCGAAAGAAAGAAATTGCTAGTAGATAAATAGGGACCACTTCAGTGGTACGGTAAATGTCATTCCATGCCACATGACCACAGAAACATCTGCAGAAGCAGACAGCACTGGCTCTCTGGCTATGAAACAGAGATGAGCACTGAACCCTAGAGTTGGATACGACTGGCTTTTGAGCAAGGGTGACCTTTACCTTTACCTATATAAGCCATCACAGCTGATGGGCAGTAAAATACTATTTGGCCATGTGGTAACATTTTGCCCTTCTCTGTGACCTCAAGCAGCTCCTCCCCCACCTTCCTGTGGCCACTCTTGTTATTTGGAATTTGTCAAAAACTGGTACAGTCCTATCCAAAATGCATTATTCAACTCCTCCATCCCTCTTTTAAAACTAATGTCTTAAAGTTCCCCATAATAGTCCTTTGGATTATTCTTTTAAAAAAATTCTGTGAGATAATTACTAGTCATAAGAGACATATTTTCCTTCCAGTGTCCAAGGCAATATACACAAACAGGAAAGGTTTCTTCTCCTCCTCGTAGTTACAAAAGTTTGGAAGGGTCTCACAGTTTTGCAGTGGGCAACACTTCCACTTTTTCAGCCTTGATCTATGTGTAGCTTTTGTTTGAGCCAACATGCTCCCCTTGTGTTCCTATGAGATGCTCTTTGCATAGTCTAAAGCAATGTTTCCCAATCTTTGATTTTTGGACTTCAATTCCCAGAAGCCTAAGCCAATTCCCCAAAGCACTGATCAGCCATGTACTGACTTAGGCTTCTGGCAATTGAAGTCCACCAGTGTTCTGCAGCACATAGTTTGGGAAATGCTGGTCTAAAGAATCAGTGTGCTCAGCTTTATCAAGATACATTTTTTCTAAAACTGCATGCTAGCTCCAATGCTCTGAGCAAAATGGTCCAAGGGCACCTTGTCTGGTGAAACCCAAGGAAGTAACAGTCATATTCCCCAATTGTTATTTGAGATGCATGGCCCTGAGGCTTCCTTAGGCTAAGATGGCTTTTGAGATAAATTAATGTACCACAACCATTTTCTGTTGGGCAAACTAATGCTTTCATTTTAGACTTATGCATGGAGCTTGAGTGATAGCTACGAATGTTCTTTAATATTGTATGCTATTCCTGCATCGATATAGAGATATTAAATGATGCCCCAAAGATATGTAAGAATGCTGTGCTGAATCTTCCTAGGTCATGTATGAGAAAGGAAGCTACTGAATAGCTTGATGAGATACACAAACCATTTATAGCATTTATTGCAGAGTTAATTTATCAAAAGAATTTTCTTTAGTGTCTGGTTTTAAAGAGGGAAAACTATTTATAATGAGGACATCTCAAGCATAGGAAAGAATTACAGGCTCCCTTGATAGTCCTCTCACTGCCTGGTAAAGAAAGCAAAAGTATCTCCCCACACACAAATACACACACACTCAGTTCATGCTACGACTGGTGAGAGGAACCTTTTTTATGAGGAAATATGAATGGTAGTCATGTATCCTATTCAAAATCCTCAAGTACACTCAGAGTAGCTTCTATTGTACAAGTGAATAGTGCCATTTATGAAGCATGATGAATACCTCTGAGCCTCTTACTCCAAACTATTGCATCAGAGCAATAATCTTTTTTATAATAATTTATCATATTTTGAGCATCTGTCTTCTATGCTGCATATGTTTCCAAGAGGAAATGATTTGTAACTAGGCTTACCTCTGTCTGCAATGACTACCAAGCTCATGTATGAGAGATACTTCTTGGACTAGCTGCACTTGTACAAGAACTGTCCACATAACTGTTGGTTGTAAACAATTAATAAACTGTCATGCCACTGCTAACCATGATAACTTTATTTTCCATCTAGCATTTTTTTCCTATACTTAAGTGAGAATTAGCAAAGGGAAACTGGTAGCACACTTGGTGCATGCTTGAAGAATTGTACAATGTTTGGGTTTTTTTCTAAAGTGATCCAATGAAGGTACCATCATGCCCCTTCCTTTTTATTATGTAATGATCACATGGCTCTCTTTGTTTTTAATACCATTTGGTTGAATAGAGATTCAGTAGGAAGAAAAAGACACTATTGCCAATAAAAAAGATGGTCCAAGAAAATGCTGGTTTGTGAGAATCAGACAAACTATGAGCAGGTCTCTATGGAGAGCTAGTGTATATTTTCTGGAACTAAGCAACAAGTCACATGATGACAGGATATCTTTATTGTGTTTTGCATTAGGTGAGCTTTGTAGCAAGCTGTTGGTATGTCCATTCAAGTGACAGGCAGTCACTTGGACAACGGGGAACTTTTTTGTTGTTGTTTTTCTTTGAGGGTCATAAGCTTAGAATTATGTTGAAATTTGATCTAGTTTGGTAGACAGATGTTTGAAATATTGGATGTCCTACAACAACTGGAATTTTGGAGATGATGGTGCAGGTAAGGATTAATGAAAGACATCTGATTCATTATCTGTTCAATTGTAAAGGGGAATATTTAAAATATTCAGCAAAATTGTTAATTTAAAATGTCTTTTATATACAGTGATACCTCATACAATGTCCAAACTTGGTTCCACAAGTTTGGACTTTATATGGATTTGGACTTTGTATGAGGCATGCAAAATCCTTGCCACGATGCCTCAAACAACTTCCAAATCCTTGCTGCGATGCCTCGTACAACGTCATTTCCATAGAGATACATTGTACTGTAACAGCACAGACTTCAGGGCAAAGTCAAGGAAACAGACAGGAAACTGACAGAACTTTAATAAATCATTGTCTAAAGGCTAAATACATTACAAAAACATGCCAAAGAACCCTGATTTTAGGGGACAAACCATACAAGAAGTGCAGGTTTAAAAGTTAGCTTGTCCCATCATGCAGCACAGTGTTAATCTGCAGCCATGCAGCCGATCATCCATTTTGTACAAGCTACTGTAAACAATTACTGGATGGATGCAAGGACAAAATGGATGCCAACATGTCCCATCATGCAGCACAGTGTTAATCATCCAAACAGCAGCAAACACCAAACAATTACAATCGCGCTCAAAACCACTCCTAAACACTCTTTGCCTCATGCAAAACACACAAGAGCAATGCACGCATGCACCCTGTCTTTTATACTGCCCAGGCACATTGCAACCTGGGAAAAACCCAAATGCCTCATACAAATTCACAGCAACTTTGTTTGAGGCAACTTTTTTCAAGGAATTAGGCAATGTTGTATGAATTTGATGTTGTACGAAGCGGACTTTGTATGAGGTATTACTGTACCATTTTGTCTTCCTTCTCTTCAACCAAGAGGGCAACCATTATCTCTAACCAGAATGAGTTTATTTATTTATTTATTCACTTCAGTTTATGCTGCAGTACTATCACCTGGTGATTATTATTATTATGCTCAAGGAACTGAAAGTCATAAAATTGTATTTCACAGGCTTTCTATAAAATGGCAGTTTGGGGGGGGGGAGAGAGAAGAAAATTGTTTTTGTTTAAAATAATGTTACTTTCCAGAGCAATAAATGCCTTCAAAGAGTAACTTAATGAAAGTGCCTCTTCAAACATAAATGTGACTTTGTTCCAACACATCTCTAAGAAATGCTTTGTGAAAGTTTTATAATTTTTTCACAGAGAATTTAGGGCGAGTGATATTTATCTCGTTGCTATTATTAAGTTTATGCGGATTCCGCATGCCCAATTGGCATAGAACCTTGGCAGAGGTTAAACCAGTCGAGCAAACTCCTGGCCACTGGCCCTTGCCAGTATGGAAATTGGGGGGTGGATTAATAATAAGGGTTGATTCACCCACATCTGACCTGACCCGCGATCCTGCTGAGAGAGCAGATCTCTAACCTCCGTTACCCATTAGGCAATCACTCACTCGCAGCTAAGCCTAATCTTGGGTGCAAATAGAAGCCATATTTACCCTAGTGTAAGCCTCAGACAATGGTTTCCCCCTGTCAGTGTTTGCCCGAGTTAATTAACTTCCCCAAGAGAGATTTCCCATTAACCCGAGTAAATGGGTGATGTGATTTTCTGTCAGATGACGATTCTTTCCTACATTGCCTTCTGATCTATATATGATGATGCTTTTCCCTCAATAAACCACTGATCTGATCTCGCTCCATATTGCCTCGTATCGTTTCTTGATCAGTCTCCTCCGGGACCCAACGGCCGTCCTAGCAGCCCCGATTCCTACAGTTTACATGTGTGCTTATAGTTGAACTTTGAAAGATACAAGGTTTGAAGAAGTATTAAATTAAAAGATTTCATGAAGCATCTCTCTAACGCATTTGTTTCTTGCTCAGCTTCATATACATAAAACTAATGAATACATGTAACATCTTCTTCTATGCAGACCAGATGAAGAAATGTAAACACTTGCCCTTGATTTAACATTCACAAAAAATCAACCAACTTAGAAAGTGATATGAAAAATATGTGTCAGCACTTTTAAGGTAATCATGTATTTCAGGGTAGCAGGGTACATTTAACAAGAAGTCCATCAAAACAAACCATTAGGCTGAACATTCTTTTGGAATATGCTTTGGCATGTTGCTAAAGAACTATATAGGAAGAAAGAAACCCCTGGCCATCAAAATACACAAAACCGTTCGAAGAAGAAGGAGAACATGAGAGGCTTTGTTGAAACTGGCTCTACTTAATAATACATGTATAATTAGAAATATATATATAGTTGATGTATTCAGGGTCACACTATAAATTGGAACCTGGAATCTATTGATGTAAACAAAGCAAAATGTTTGATCTGAATCTCAGTGGGAGCTGCTAGTCATAAACAATCTGCTGAGTATCCAATGTTGTTTAGCTTTCTTTTACTTCATTTATTTGTAATTTTGTTTTTTATATTTATGAAGCCGGCCTATTCTCTGTAAATAAAGTGAATGGAAAACAAATACTGCAAGGTTCGACTGGGAATATACATTAACTTCACCTCACACTGTCTTTTCAGCTATATTTGTCTTGTGGGGCAATTGCTTTACTGTATTTTCCTTTTAAGGTGAGCAATAGTTAATGTGATTTTTTTCCCTTTCTTGAGATGAAAATGTCTTTTATTTTTTCCTTAACAAGTGTGCAAGCATGAAGAGCAAATTCCAACAAGTTTGTTTCTAACACAATTTCATCTTAGTATCATTTATCAGTGGCTCTTATAACCCCCTCTTAGGTCTTTTCTCAGTTATTTTAAAAGGCTTTATACATAGCTGATTATAGAGGGAATTTCACCAGCACATATTATGCTGAATTCAATCACTGCAAATGTGTAACTTTTTTTAAAAAAAAAGAAATGATGCCTTTTCAAATGCTACTCTAATACATGCATCCCATTTTTCTCTTTTTTTCAGGTATTTCATACAGTGATCGTAAGACAAAATATTCAGTCCTAAAAGAAACAGACTAAAGAAAGGTAACTGAATGTTTCCTGTCCATCTTCCCTACCATCTGTGTTTCCTCAACAATCTTCCTAAAAGGTTATAGGATTACATAATCTAAATTATGTCATGAGTGACATAGGAAGGCTTCTGTTACAAGATGGAACTTTCTCCCAATTTAATGTGATCCTCCCCCTCCCCCCGAAGCCTCATTGTGCCACTTCCCCATACCTGTCAAGTTTCAGGAAATTTCTGTCAAACCCACCCCCACCCCCCCGTATTTTACACTCTTTCCTGCCGTCATCCCGTATTAGTTAGACTGCAATTAGACTGCAGTTAGACTGGAGGCCAGCAAAGGATAAGCATAGCTGTCCAGTTTCCTGTTTTGGCCGGGAAATTTCCCTTATTTGATAGAAATTTCCCAAAACTTGACAGGTATGCTTCCCTGATTGTCCAAGAAGTACCCACCCCCCCAATCCAAGGAGGCTTTTCATGAGGTACTTGGGACTGTAGAAAAAATGGGACACTTTATGTGAGATTCCTGAAATTCACTCTGCTTAGATGTCATTATTTCCCTGCCACCAGTGAAATAGAGACAACCTAGCAGTTCAAAAATAAATTGCAAGTAGATAAATAGGGACCATTTTGGTAGGAAGGTAAACAGCATTCTGTGCACTCAGGTGTTAAGTCATGCCTGCCACATGTCCACAGAAATGTCTGCAAATGCAGACAGCACTGGATCTTTGGCTATTAACAGATGAGCACTGAACCCTAGAGTCGGATTGACTGTCTTTTGAGCAAGGGTGACCTTAACCTTTACCTTACACATTAATATTTGGTCAAATGCTCAGCCCAAAATTTTATTTAATAATATTAACCATAACCTGTGGTGGGGCCTGGTAGTGCTATATTTGATACCAAAGCAGTGGAAGCTAATCTGCCCCTTTCTGTACCAGAGGGGGTGAAACTTTGCCCCTGGCCAGTGCTGATCTTATCAAGCCAGAGCCACCTCATTAATAGATGCCCTAAGAGGATTCATCACTAACCTCATGCACCAAGCACTTCCCACCACTAGAGAGGGATAGCACCAGCATGCCTCCTCTCACCCCATCTGCCTTAAAGAACAGATATGGTCATCAAGGGCTGCTCTTGATGACCATTCGGAGGCTGCAGCTGATCCAGAATGTGGCTGCTGGGGTGGTGATGGGGTGTGGACATTATGGCTGCTCCTTGCCACTACTTCAGGAGCTGCACTGGTTACCGGTGTGCCTCCGAGTGCAATTCAAGGTGCAGGTTTCGACCTTTAAAGCCCTATATGGTACTGGGCCAGGATACCTAAGAGACCGCATCACCCTAAGGACATCTGTCTGTCGAACCAGAGTGGACCGGAGGGTCTCTTTGATCATACCATCAGCTAGAGGGGCTCGCCGCTCTTGCAGAAGGAGGAGGGCCTTCTCCGTGTCCACACCGGCCCTCTTGAACCTCCTGCCAACAGAGCTACATCTCCAGATGGAATTGCTGCCCTTCAGAAAAGAACTCAAAACCTGGCTGGCTAGCCAAGTATGGGGTGCAGGTGGAAGGGTGACTTCCGTTGGGTGGTTGGTTTAGTAGAAAACCTTCCCCTTTGGTACCTTCAGCCCCTGCACCCTTTTTAAAGGGGGTGGGTAGTTTTAATGCAGTTTTAATTATGTCATTTTTATATATGATTGTGAACCACTCTGAGTCGGCCTCGGCCAAGTGGGCAGTGAAGAAATCGAACTAATAAATAATGAATAAATAAATAAATAAAAGGCCCCACCACAGGTCCTCCAACATGAGGTAACTGGGATTGTGGAAAGAATGAGGCACTTTATGTGAACTTCCTGAATTCCACTTTGTTTAGATGCCATTATTCCTAGCTATATGTTAAAATCTAACAATTTCTGCAAAGAACCATTCACATCAAGATTTTGGTTTTGGGAGGTAACCTGTTGAGGAAATTTTAGCCTACATGAGATATTTCTACTCCAAGTGAGAAACTTGGAGTAGATAACAAGGGAAAGCAGAATGGCTCTGAATAAAAATGCTGTCTTCCCTTTGTGAAACTAAGCACACTGTGTGAAAAGAGCAGAAAATGGCAGCCTCATTGATTCCAAGGACACAAACAACCCATATAGTGTTGCAACTTTTACTTCTCCCTGCAATCAAGCCACAGCTGTCTTACTTCCCAAAATAAGTGCTTTTTACTGAAATACATGGAAAATTCCACAAAATGTGCAAAATGTGCTAAATCAGACTGATATATATTCATATATATAGCTTGTCCCATTTACTGCACGAGGACAAAGAAAATTGGGACTTACATCCCCAGCTGCAGCTTCTGTATATTCAAATGATTTACCATTTATACACAGCTCTATTGTGTATGTTGGAGAACATTTGAGCCCAGCTGAGATTCAACTCAAACAGAATGAATACACTAAGGGCAAACTAGCAACATTGCTGTTTTAATCTGCATCCAGCTCACAGAAAGGTATGGCAAATGCAGTGTAAATAAATGAATGATTAACCTTGTGTAAGCCACTTTGTAAGAGCAGTGCACATTGAAAGGAATGTTTGAAATCTTTTAAATAAATAGCAAACAAGGCAGTTGATAGAGCACAGGGTTTGCAGTTTTGTTCATCTATGGTCTTCCAGTGGTCAGATAGTATGGCTACTAAATACCTTAGAGCAGGGATTCTCAACCTGTGGCCCATGTGCTGGATGCAGCCTGCACCATTTCATGTGGCCCACCACCGCCTCCACCACAGCAGGCAGTGCCTTGTGGTGTAGGAAGGGTAAAATGGCCATCCAGCCCCTGAAGCTGTCTGAGGGAGCATGACCCAGCCCCCGGCTTTAAAAGGTTGAGAACTCCATCAGAGTAGACAGTACAGTGATACCTCATACAATGTCCAAACTTGGTTCCACAAGTTTGGACTTTATATGGATTTGGACTTTGTATGAGGCATGCAAAATCCTAGCCGCGATGCCTCATACAACGTCCAAATCCTTGCCGCGATGCCTCATACAACGTCATTTCCATAGAGATACATTGTACTGTAACAGCACAGACTTCAGGGCAAAGTCAAAGAAACAGACAGGAAACTGACAGAACTTTAAGAAATCATTGTCTAAAGGTTAAATACATTACAAAAACATGCCAAACAACTCTGATTGTCCGAAGAATGCTGCAAAAATCCCAGGAATGTTTCTAAAAATTCTGATGAAAAAATCAAAAAAATCCAAAATCACGCTCAAAACCACCCCTAAACCCTCTTCGCCTCGTGCAAAACCCACAAGAGCAATGCATGCATGTGTCCTGCCTTTTATACTGCCCAGACACAATGCAACCTGGAAAAAACCCCAATGCCTCATACAATGAAAGCGTGGCGCCAAAATGGCCGCCGCGCTCTTTGCGGGGCCCCCCCACCCGGACTCAGACATCCGGGTAGTTAGGGGGCGTGGCCACCCCTCTATAAAAGGGGTGGCCACGAGGCAGCCGAGCTGCCATTTTGTAAAAGCGACGGAGAGGAGAAGTTTTTCTCTGTCGCTCCCTCTCCTTTTCGCCTCTTTCAAGAGGCTTGATTTTGCTAGCCTCTGTTCGGGGCTTTTAGAAGCGACAGGGCGGAGGAATTTGCTCTGTCGCTTCCTCCTCTGTTAGCCTCTGTTTGAGGCTTCCTCTGACAGCAGAGCTGCCATGGCTTAGAGGTTGCAGTTTTGCCTTGTAAGCAGGAGGTTGTTGGTTCGAATCCCCTGAGGGGAGTTGAAATTAGAACGAGAGTGGGAACGAATATATTGCTCCTCCCTTTTTCCCTAGGCTGCAGCCAAGCAGGGAGGAATTTGCCTCCGTGGCTGCGTCCCGGTAACCGGGCTGCGCGATTCCTATACAGGGATCTTTCTATTTGGCTCGTAGGGGGACCGCGGTGGCTCAAGTGGCTAAGACACGGAGTGTAAAATGCCTCAGACGCTGGCTGGGGAGTGGAAGGTCAGTGTTTCAATTCCTGCGTACTGCAGGACAGAATTAGCTCCCGTTTTCAGCCCCGGGCCGGCCCTTCATAGGATCCGGCCCACGGCCCACGGCTGCCGGCCATGGGCCGGAACGATTGGGGGGAGGGCCTGGTGCTGGCTCGCAGCCCGTTTTACACATCAGGGGCCGGGATTTTTGGGCATGGCCCTATTCTGGCCCAGGCTCTCAAATTAGGGCCTCTGGCCCAATCCCTAGCAGGCTGTCCAGCCCACCTGGCCCACCTACTAGGGGTTTTTTCGTGGCAGGGGATGCCTGGTTAGCACGTTTGGCTATGCTGGGGGCATCCTTAGCTAACCAGTTGGTGGGGGCCCCTTCCCTAACTATGGAGCCCCTTTGTGTCTGCCGGCTACTTCGACCACTGCCACTATGCAACAGGCGGCCAGCTGGGTCGAGCTTCTCGTGACAGTCCGGCCTGTGCCCGCCGCTGTCTCGCAGCTCCCCGTTTGTCTGGAACTGCGGCTGGAGTGCGTTGGAGGTCGCCCCAGAGCTCGATTTCGGTCGCGAGCTCCGACGCACACCGTGGGCCGGAACCCCCAGTGGGGGCGGCTCACGGGGGTGCAACTTGTGAGTATTAGGTTCAAGTTGAATACACACACATCACAGTCCATTTCCAGCAGTGGGGGTCAGTGCTCTTTGCCTCGCCAATTTGAGGCTGGGGGGCATCACTCGCCATCCTATCCCAGTGCCCTTGGTTGCATTCTGGCACGATGTTGAGGGTGGGGGCTTACGCTCCTGGGGCATCACAGGGGCTGTCCAGGTCACGCTGAGTATGCCCGGTGTACATCATGTACCGGCAATGGCATTGCCGATGACTGTTTATTCATGCCCCCCCCCCCAGTGATCATCTGCCCCAGATCAGGGAGGAAAAGATTCGGTGGGGGGGGAGTACGTGGATATATTTTCCCTAGGAACTGAGACCCAAATAGGGATAAGAGGTATGGACAGGAGGACAGTGACATTGGGTGGTTCCCCGTAGTAAGCCACCACACACTGGGGTGTCCGCCCCCGGAACAGTATTGAGCATCGCGGGGGCTGTCTGGATACTGCTGCGTGGGCCCCTTCATACAGAACGTCCTGTCACGGGCTTCGCCGCTGGACGGCTATTACTGGCCCCGGTTGATTATGGGACGCAGGCCATGAGGGGCAAGGGCTGGAGGGGGACATGTGGATATTCTCCCTATTGAACTGCGAGCCCACTGGGAGGAGAGAGAAGGACAGGACGACTGAGACAAAGAGATGTCCCATCGTCGTTAGCCACCGCACACCTTGGGGCCAACTGGTTGTCGGCATACCTTGTACGTATTGTGGTATGCCGCAGGATTGGACCTGTTTGGGCCATCCTGATGTCGAGCGGATGGGCCCAGGACAGTTGGCTCATGGTGAGGAATGTGAACGAGGGTGGCTATATATATCCCGAGGGGAGGTGGGATGAGTCCTGTCAGCAAGGGTGCTCGTGTACATCAGTCCCACGGGACTGGTGCATGGTGATGGGTTCCATGGGGGTCATGCTGAGCAGCGGGCTGTTCAGACACTGGCTCCACGCAAACTGGGCGGGTGGGGGGTTCCGGCCCGCCTACTGTATTCGGCCTGCTCAGCTGACGAGGTGTGTACTAAGCACCAAGGTTGTTACCAACTTAGTGCCCCCCTTTTTGCGCTGGCCTCACGCCGCCTCCGCGTGCCCACGGTTTGGTGGGTTACGGGGCAGAGGTGGGGGTGCACAGGGGCGATCAGGGCTCCGTCTGAACCAACTAACCTTGCCTTAACCCCCCACCCCCACCCCAATTCTAGTTAGCCTGGAGGGATGTCACTCAGTTCATCCAAGAAGGGATGGGGCGGGAAACCTGCTGGAGGGTTTTCAATGGGGCCTTTGTATCCATTTGGGGGTGTTGGGGGCCCCAGGATGCTACTAATCTGGTTCCCTTCCAGGGTAACGGTGAGGGGGCTCCAAAGTCCACAGTTAGGAAGTTGGGGGCTATGAGAGTAACGGGGGGCCCTTCTTGGAACCACCTTTCCTCAGTCGAATGTATCCCCTTGATGCTCATACCGAGCTAGAAGAAGGGTGAATGTACTGTAATCCTCCATTCGGCTCACCTTGTGGGTGCTCAGTTCAGGGATGCCCTTCCTGATGACCTTGTTCAGCCAAGTACCTGTAGTTACCTCGGCTACTATGGGTGGCGCGCTCACGCAATTCTGGTGCTGTTTTGGCACAGTGTGATATGCACTCGGCTTCCAGCTTTTTGCCAGTGCACCTCATGATTTAGACCTATCGGGTTTCTGGGTTTTGAGGGGAATTTTAATTAGATACGGCCAACCCCCCCCTTTCTGACCACGTTAATTCAGGTTCAGCGCCCGACCGATGTGGGACTTTCGTTCAGTGGGCATCCGCTCACAGGTTGGGGCCTCGGTCTCCAGCCCATTACCTCGACGACTTTGGGTCTGGGGTTAAACGGGGCTTGGACACGTGTACGCGTCTCCTCATCACGATTCAGACACTCAGGTGGGAACTGGGTGTCCCCTTGGCACCTGAATAGACCGAGGTCCCATATTCTGACATCACATTTACGCCTCGATGCTGTCGCGCGGGCATCCAGGTTAACCATTGATACGGTGGCTTGGATGTCCATGGCGATTTTGGCATGGATTGCCAAACATAGAGTATGCCCTTGGGAATTGTAGTTAATTCATTGCCCCCCTTAATTTGTTTGCTCTGGCTCAAATTACTCCTGGGTTCCGGGGGGTCTTATGGGAGATCAGACCTAGTGGTCTGCCCTAGATATCTAGTACGGTCAGATACCGCCGGCTCTCTGACTTATGGGGTTTACTCCAAGGGTGGGTGCACGGGTTGTCCCCGCAATCACCGTAATCATGGTTTCTCCCGTTTTAGAGAGCACTGAGGCTATGGTGCAACGAGTGGGCCTCCTCAGTGGTCCAATTTCGGCATGACAATGCGGCAGTGGTGCACATTGTCAACACCCAGAAATGCAAATCCCCCAGGTTCTGACATTAGTTTGTCTATTCTTTTGTGAAGCCTACGCCTAAATGTGCTGTTCCAGGCCAGACATGTTCTAGGTATGAATAATGACCTTACTGCTGCTTTTCCCCACCAGCGGATTGCCCGTTTCCATGCTTTACTCCCGAAGCAGAGGAATTCCACTTGCCACGTTTGGCCGATAGCTGGGCGTTAGGCGAGCTGAAGAGAACCGGACATGTCATTGGCACCTCGCATGCGTAAGGCATATCACTATGAGTTCATGTGTCGTATCAGGGTAGGGTGGACACGGGAACGTGCCCGCTGCCCCTACACGCGTCACTCCTTTTCTCAGAATTTTGACACACCTTGCACGAGGTGGCATTACTTATTTACAGATAGGTGGGAGGTGGCTCTTAGCCACGCAGCTACCACGGTAGCCTTTTGGAGCGCTCCGCATCAGTGAGAGGGTGCCAGAGTTGGTACCAACTGTGTAAGGCGGGGATGTCTCGTAGTACACTGGAACTCGAAGATGTCTCTGTCACACATGAGTGGGCTCGAGTGGGGATACGGTCCCCACGGGTGTTTCAGCATGGTAGGCAGTGGTGTATACTGCTACTAAGTTTTCGAGACATCTGTCCAGTTGGTGCCCTACATAATTTTCGACAGTGCCTGCTGCGCGCCCCAGCCTGTTTTCTGCCACCGGGATGGGTCTACCCTTACCATAGTACAGTCCCTGAGGGTGACCGGTGCCGCGTTTCGCGGTGTGAGGCCCGTTTCGGCACCATTTACTTAAGGTAGGCGTCGCGCTGATCACGGCTAAGTTTGGGGTACTACAAGGTGGATATGCGTGTACGCGCAATTTCAGATATGTACGTCCCCTCATTGTGTGAGTACCTGTTTATGCCCTCACCTTTTTTCTCCTTTTTTACAGATCCTATGTGTCTCAACACACCGGTGGTGGGGGGCTGGTGGGCCGCAGCTATGTACACTGGGCAGCAGTATAGGCTGTAGCGACAGAGAGTGGACCCCGGCAGGGCTGTGTGCATCTGCATGAAGGCTATGGTATGGTATGCGCGGCACATGGGGGCGTGAACTGAGGCCATTCCTGCTGTTTGACAGGGATGCTCGACCGCCCTATGTTTTACAGGCACCCCGGCGGCAGCGATATGATACGGATCACTGCTGTTACGAAACCATCTGGGGGCTGTGACCTGGCTTTTTACATCACGTATGGCTTACATACGGTCGCTATGGTCTAACATTGTGCCGAGACACCAATTTAGGGGAGATGCGGATCTCCCTAGTTCGGACTGTTCTGATAGGATTAGACAAAAATTTTGCTGGTAAGCGGGAGAAGGGGTCCACCTGTCGGCTAGAGGTATGTACCTCGTTCTTGGTGTGATGCAAGCAGGCCTGGCGACCGAGCTGATGGTCTTGGGGGGGGCGGTGAGTCATCATGGATGCCTCCCTGTGTGGCGGGTAGCACTGGTAAGGTAAATATTTATGACCCACAGGTATCCGGCAGGTTCGCAATTAACTGGCCAACACTAGATAGGTACAAGTTGGTTAACGTTGACCGGTCAACGACGAACCAGGCAAGGGGGTGATGGCACGAGCTATTCAGCATGCATCACCCCGTGATTTTACGGATACACGTCAGAGGGTGGGGTCAGTAGATAGTTGATTGACTACGGTCAACAATTTGTTTGTTGTCAACAAACAAATTGATACAAATGGATACATTGTAGCCAATTGCCGTTGGCAATTTTGGGAGGAACCTTACCAGTGTTACTGCGGCCTGCTTGCCTTAAGAATTATAATTGGCTGAGTACCAATTGAAATTTATAATTCGGACTAGGGCATGAATCAATAAATGTGGCCCAATGCCGTTATCCACTTATACTGGTGTCTGAGTCCTTTTTTGGAGGGTGCGCCTGCAATGAAAGCACGGCGCCAAAATGGCCACCGCGCTCTTTGCGCCCCCCCCCACCTGGACTCAGACATCCGGGTAGTTAGGGGGTGTGGCCACCCCTCTATAAAAGGGGTGGCCACGAGGCAGCCGAGCTGCCATTTTGTCAAAGCGACGGAGAGGAGAAGTTTTTTCCCTCCACCCCCTCCCTAGTTAACAGTGTGATATTCTGGTCGCTTCGGGGCCGGGTGGGAATTTTTGGCTGGAACCTACAATTGGCTTCCGGGTTCTGGCTTTTTTGCCCATCCCACACTGTTGCTATGGTTTGATATAGGGACTTTGCTATTGACTTTGGTCACATGGGCGGGTAGCACTGGTAAGGTAAATATTTATGACCCACAGGTATCCGGCAGGTTCGCAATTGACTGGCCAACACTAGATAGGTACAAGTTGGTTAACGTTGACCGGTCAACGACGAACCAGGCAAGGGGGTGATGGCACGAGCTATTCAGCATGCATCACCCCGTGATTCAACGGATACACGTCAGAGGGTGGGGTCAGTAGATAGTTGATTGACTACGGTCAACAATTTGTTTGTTGTCAACAAACAAATTGATACAAATGGATACATTGTAGCCAATTGCCGTTGGCAATTTTGGGAGGAACCTTACCAGTGTTACTGCGGCCTGCTTGCCTTAAGAATTATAATTGGCTGAGTACCAATTGAAATTTATAATTCGGACTAGGGCATGAATCAATAAATGTGGCCGTTATCCACTTATACCGGTGTCTGAGTCCTTTTTTGGGGGGTGCACCTGCAAAGTCGCAGCGACTTTGTATGAGGCAACTTTTTTCAAGGAATTAGGTGATATTGTATGAATTCGATGTTGTATGAAGTGGACTTTGTATGAGGTATTACTGTACTGGCTACAAAATAAACAAAGTGACTTACTAACCAGTGGAATGGCTGAAGTGGATTGTTATGGGATATTTCATAACCCTGATTTAAACAAACAAAATATGCAAGCTTAATCAGCATTTACATTAGATGTCCCTCTGTTGTGTTTTGGGATCAAGGAGACAGCGGAGGCTTGATTCATGAAGAGGCAATAGGGCAAGATAGCCCGGACGGAGTTTATTAGGAATAACAGGACAAAGAAAATTCCAGAGAAGGGTATGCAATATATCCTTATTGGTTACCTGCGATAGCATAAGGTTACTTAATTGGCTAAATATCAGCATGCCTGCCTCGTGCTCACCTTGCTAATTGGACAGAAGCTGCGTGCTAGCTGAATGACTGCGTGCCATCCCTGGGCATAGTAGGGAGGGCCAGAAGGCCTTGAGTCAGAGGCCCAAACTGGGGGCCTCTAAGTTAATTGGCATAAACAGATGAGGCAAGGAGAACGATCACCCACGATTTATGGCCATGGTGTGCCATGAGCCACAGCGATCGTGCTGTGAACCTCCTCACATCTTCCCCCTTCTGTTTTTAAGAAGCTTATAAGCATAATAAATTTGGTCCTTGCGTGCACGAGGCCGGAAGCGAAATCCTTGCAGGCAGGTGGCTAGCAACGAAGGTATGCATTGAATAAAGCAACAGGCAGTTATCAGAATGGCGAGAATAATTAAACCATACTGCAGGATGGTCCGTACCCAAGCTCCGTTGGGAAGCCAGGACCAAAGAGTGCTCCACCACGAAGGCAGAGGGTTTTGCTTAATATCAGAAACAATTTTGGTTAAAGAATCCAATTGGTTTTGTACCTTATTAGAATTGTCGGATAAGTTGAAGCAACACATAGTATGCACAGACTCACAACCTTGATGATGTAACATCAGCAAATAATCGATCGCGGTGCGGTTATCTAAAATGGCGTTGCGAAGCTGAAATTGCTCCCTGTTCAGGAGGCTAATAGCTTGGGAAGTGTGATTAATGGCTTTTACAAATGCACAAGCAAGCTTTCCAAGCTGCCTTGCATTCCCGGCTACCAGGCCAGGCACGCCAACAAGACTGATGGCCAAGGATGTGTACTCGGCCTGGGAAAGCACCTTAACAGTGCTATCGCAATCAGAGGGTAACTGCTCAGCGGCAGTACCCCGGGTGATGCGTTTGTGGGCGGGACACTGACGGACCAGCGTAGTGCAGTTGGGCAAAGAAACAATCATACGACTAAGGCAACAAGTGGTTTTAGAGAGGTTAGCAGGAATATAGTTCCAAGTTCGTGACCCACAGGTCCAGAACCACCCAGAAGGCAACAGAATGTGGTGAAAGTTAAAATGAAGGTCCTCTGTCTCCCTTCTGGGGCGTGACCCAGATATAGCCAGAGTAGGTGTCAACACAAACATGTACATATTTCCATGGTGCAAAAGGTGCAAAATGGGTAACATCCATCTGCCAAAGCTGATTAGCACCCAGACCGCGAGGATTTACTCCTGCAGCAGGATTCTGGGGCTGTTGTGAACATTGTGGACATTGCTGAATTATGGCCCTTGCATCCGCAAGGGGAATGTGAAACTCTTTAGCAAGAGCTTTGGCATTCTGATGCTGCAAAGCATGGCTTTCAATGGGGGAACAATACATGGCACGTAATGCGCCATCTGCACGGTCATTCCCTTCGGTCAAGGGGCCGGGGAATGGCTGATTACTCCGAATATGTGCAATGAAAAAGGGTACTGTTCTCCGTTGGAGCAGCATCTGTAGAGACAGGAACAGTGACAGCAAGTTGCTATCTACTGAAGGTGACACATAACTTCCCACAATGTTGGACACGACATTGGTGACATACAGGCTATCAGAGATCAAGTTAACAGGCTGATCCTGAAACAGACTAAAGGCAAGGACAACCGCCGCAAGCTCTGCGCGCTGTGGCGAGCGCTGTGGCGAGCGCTGCGGCAGCGTAAATTGACTTTTCCATGTCCCCTGCTCCTGCCAGGCAACCACCCCATGGCTCGGGCTACCATCAGTGAAGACAGTGAGAGCCGGCAAAAGGGGCGTGGGAGAGAGGAGGTGGAAAAGCTTCAAAGGTATATGCTGAGCAACCTGGAGCCGAGGATCCTTAGGAGAGTGGTACACTACCTGGCCTGTAAAATTTGCCATAGCAAGTTGCAGCTCGATAGAAGAGCGCAGTCCCACTTCCCAAACTGCGAGGGGAACGGGAACCACAATCTCCATGGGATCCAGGGCAAACAGGGCGAGACAGCGGCTGCAACCTTTAGAGATGACCTGCGCCAACATGCTCAAAAAGGGGGTAATGGTATTTTTTGTGGTGTGTGAAAGATACAACCATTCTAAAATACGAATTTTCCCATCTGAAGGCTCCTGATGTATGACAGCATATAATTGTTTCACATCTCCCAAGCAAAGGAGCTTGGGGGGCAATTTGGCTCAGCCCTATCAACCCAGACCTTGGCCATGGCAGAGTTAACCATGGAAAGGACCTCCCGTTGCGGGGCGGTAAGGGTAATCAGATCTCCTGGATTCTTCCCTGCTCTAAGAGCGTCAAAGAGGGGGCTGAGCGCAGCGGTGGTAAGCTTAAAATAAGGGCGGAGCCAATTGACAGCTCCAAGTATCTGCTGCAGGGTGACATAACTGACAGTAGGTGGAATTTCAATTCATGGCAATGCTGGCATAGAATACGCAGCCATCATGCGGTGCCCAAGATAGGAGAAAGGTTCGGCTAACTGAACCTTTTCCTGGGCAATTATTAGGCCATAAAGGCTCAGGGTCTCCTGAAGGCGAGGGAGCCACCCCTCTGGGAGGGAGGTCCCGGCCACCAAGATGTCATCCATGTAATGATATATGATCAAATTAGGGTAAGCCTTTCTGTACGGCATGAGAGCTACATTTACATAAAACTGACACATGGTGGGGCTACTGAGCATTCCCATTGGCAATACCTTCCAATGGTACCGGACTGTGGGCTGGGAGTTATTCAACACTGGGACCGTGAAAGCAAAATACTTCCAGTCCTTTTCCTGAAGAGGAATAGTATAAAAACAATCCTTGAGGTCAATGACAGCCATCTCATAATCATGGGGTATCAAATTTGGGTTCGGGGTTCCACACTGGAGCGAGACCATTGGCTCAATTATCTTATTGATCTCCCGCAGGTCATGGAGCAACCGCCACTTCCTGGACTTCTTTTTGATGACAAATACCGGGGTATTGAACGGACTACTAGTCGGCTCAATGTGACCAATGTCCAGTTGTTCCTGGACAAGCTGCTTAAGCGCAGTCAACTTCTTTTGCGGAAGTGGCCATTGCTCCACCCACACAGCTTGATCGGTCTTCCACGAGAGTGGAAGAGCACAATGTTGATGGCTATTCATGAGTTATGAGGGTGGTGCCAACTTGCGCCAGCAAATCCCTCCCCCACAAGTTGAGATAAATTTGCAAAATACAGGGCTTGATGCAAGCGATCTCAGGCCCGCCAGGTTGGAGACTGACAGATAACCACTGAGCACTTTTCCGGGAGGCCTGGCTACCACCGATGCCCCAAACTGAGGGAGCGGTTTCAGTTGGCCACAAGGGATCCCAGTGCCCAGCGGCTATCACAGAAATATCCGCCCCCGTATCCAACAATCCTTCCAACAACTTACCGTTTACCCAATACTTACGGGTCGGCTTCTGCTGTCCTATCTGCTCTTGAAGGGCGGCAACCTGTGGATGATAGGTGTCTCCATCGGCCCCAGCACGGGTGGAACCAAACCCCCCTCTGCGAAGGGCGGGCTCTGCTCCCCCTGGGATCTCATAAGAAACAATGATCAATTGTGCCCAGGAGTCCCCCTTGCGCAGTTGCAATGGGAGGAGACTCCAAAATTGTACATAAATGATGCCTGTGTAGTCTGCGTCTATCACACCAGGAACTATCATGATGCCATGTTTGGCCGCTGATGAACGTGGCAGTACCAGACCAACGGTCCCTTTTGGCAAGGGGCCAGTAAGGTCGGCAGGCATCAGGATAAGCTCCCCAGGCAACGCAGTTGTCATGTCCTGTGTGTTGACGAGATCGAGACCAGCGCTGCCAGCAGTAGCAGCCTTGCGCTGATCGACCCGTGTCCCCTTTATTTTCCCGGGACCCGGGGAGGGCCCGGTATCTAGTTTCTCTGTGGTGAGGGGTTGGCTCTGCACTGGCTAGCCCAATGGTATCCTTTGCCACACCAGAGGCACTTCTTGCTGGGGCGCTTAACATCCTTTCCACCCCCCCTTATGCGCTCCCCCTCCGGTGGCGTGACAGTCTTTCTTGAAGTGGCCCGGTTTCTGACAATTGAAACAATTGCCAGTGGGCTTGTTTCCGGCACGAAGCGCTCCAGCCAGAAGGGCAATTGCATGTGTTTGAGTTCCCACCTCCATACAGGCTTGAATCATGTCAGCTAAACTATACTCAGGGCGGTGAATGACATTTTGCAAAATCTTCTTGCAAGCGGCATTGGCCTGCTCAAAAGCCAGCCGTTTCAGGAGTTCTCCTTGGGCATCAGGGTTGTCTATCTGTCTTTGTATGGCTTCCTTCAATCTATCAATGAACTGTGGGTAGGGTTCAGTGGGCTGCTGCCATGTGGAAGTAAAGGAGCGTGTGGGTTTCCCAGAGACGGGGACCCTTTTAAAGGCTCTCATGACGCACATGAACGTGCGGTGGAAAGACTCCCGGGGGAGTTGCATCTGCTGTTGGAGGGTAGCAAATGCACCTGCTCCATAAATCTGCTCAGGGGTGTTTTGTGGCGTACCACCCGCCACTGCAGCCGCTCGGAATTCACTATCCCAGACAACATACTGTGAAGCAGTCAAAATCATTGGAAACAAATCTTTCCAGTCTTGGGGTAACATAGTGTACCCATTTCCAATTCCCTCAAGCAACCCTTGCACAAAATGTGATCGGACACCAGCCTCTCTAACAGCTTTATTAAGTTCCCTAATTACTGTATATGACAGAGCTTGCCAATAGATACGTTCCTCTGGATTCCCATCTGCCCCCACCCCCATCTCAACCGTAATGGGAAAAGCAGAAGGACTCTCTCCTTGCCACTCTTCCGCCTCCTCCAGAGACAAAGCCCCATCACTCTTGGCTCGATGTATGGCAGAGCGAACATTTCCCATCACACCGCCAGGGTAGGCGGGCGGCGCCTGGAGAACCAGGCTCGGGATGGGCGGCACCAATGGTGCCGTAGGTGGTAAAATAGCAGGCAGCACTTTTGGATAAGGAGGTGGTGGGTCCTCAGGTGGATGAGTCAGAGGATTGGTCAGGGATGCCTCTGCTGGTACTAATTTCCTGACTGCCTCATTAACTCTTTGCCAAATCAATAAATGATGAACCGCTGCCCTCGGTTCTTCCAATAAAATTGTTCCAATTCTTTGCCAATCATCCCGTTTGAGTGATCCAATTTCTGGGTACCAAGGACATTGGCATTCGACTTCCTTAATGAAGTCTTCTAGACTATTAAGCGTGATGTCTGGACATCCGCTCTCCTTGATGAGTTTCTGCAATTCTTTTGCATGGGTCTTTTGCCCTAAAGAAAGTTCCCCCCCCCCCATACTCACAATCGGGAGCTCGAAAGCTGAGAGGTGCACCAGGGGGCTATTCCAGCCTGTGAGTCGGGGAGTTGGGATCCAGCAATCGCGTCGCGGGTCGCCAGATGTTGTGTTTTGGAATCAAGGAGACAGCGGAGGCTTGATTCATGAAAAGGCAATAGGGCAAGATAGCCCGGACGGAGTTTATTAGGAATAACAGGACAAAGAAAATTCCAGAGAAGGGTATGCAATATATCCTTATTGGTTACCTGTGATAGCATAAGGTTACTTAATTGGCTAAATATCAGCATGCCTGCCTCGTGCTCACCTTGCTAATTGGACAGAAGCTGCGTGCTAGCTGAATGACTGCGTGCCATCCCTGGGCATAGTAGGGAGGGCCAGAAGGCCTTGAGTCAGAGGCCCAAACTGGGGGCCTCTAAGTTAATTGGCATAAACAGATGAGGCAAGGAGAACGATCACCCACAATTTATGGCCATGGTGTGCCATGAGCCACAGTGATCGTGCTGTGAACCTCCTCACATCCCTGAAAAACTAACTATACTGACCTTTTCTCAATTCTATTTTAACTGAATCTTTGGAGTATGACAACCCAGTTTCCAAGCAGTTCCCTTCTAACTTGTCCACCATGACATTCTTTTTTTTTAGTTGAAAATTCTTGTGGATGGGAATCCTACTACTGTACTATCAAAATCACAACTTACTGTTATTAATTTCAGTTTTTTCAAAAGTTGCCAAGACCTTCCAAGAGTCTTACAAACAGGGCACGAATGCATCTCCTTATATCTCTTCTGCCAAAGCAAGTGAGGGAAATGCCATGTCTAATTCTAAAATAGAGATGTTCTAAAACAGGGTTCCTCAAACTCGGCTTTCCAGATGTTCTTGGACTTCAATTCCCAGAAGCCATGATCATCAGGTGTGCTGACTTTGGCTTCTGGTAATTGAAGTCCAAGAACACCTGGAGAGCCAAGTTTGGGGAACCCTGTACTCGAACATTGTTGCAAACAGCCATTGACAGATTCAACTTCATGGTTTTAATTTCCCTTTATAGCCATCTGAACTTTGAAATTAGTTTTTTGAATTAGTTTATGGAATGAGTTTAATTTATCAATTTATAGACTACTTTGTCAGACTATGTTGCATGTCTGAGGGCAGAAACATACATTATAGTTAATACATCAGTAAAACTCTTAAGGACCAACCGCATGTGATTGTCACAAAGGGAGTTTCTCTCCTCTCCCAGAGTTTGCTAATTAGCTTGCTTTGTTTTGTGATTCGTCTTCAGGATTTAAGTACATAATTCCTTTGATGTATAACTTCTCAAAGAAGAAATTATGCCTGAACCACATTTTCTAATCTGCTTCTTGCAAATTCTTGAGGAACAGATGAAATAGCCT
Source organism: Bradypodion ventrale (assembly GCA_035047345.1). NCBI lineage: Eukaryota > Metazoa > Chordata > Lepidosauria > Squamata > Chamaeleonidae > Bradypodion > Bradypodion ventrale. Next base: position 71,216,996 of record JAWDJE010000005.1, on the reverse strand, counting down.
TTGTACAGATAAAACACAACATCAGTGACTGTCTTTTTAAAAGTATGGAATATAAATAATATGTATCACTTAAACAATAGTTTGTTCATTATCATGTTCACAAAAAAGAAGTGTTATTTTTTCTAATTGAATGACTAATGGGCTGTGAAAAATACTAGGAAAAAAAATCTTCTTCTTTGTAATTTTTCAAGATTGAGACATCTCACTGACACTAGAAAGGCTACTTTGCTTTCCATGAAACCTCAGTCTTGTTTTTCTAATTTGTTCATTGGCTGCCTGTTCTTTTGTACAAGTGTTGGATCTTCCATAACCTGATGTCCCTTCCTGGAAAATTTGTGGAGGAAAGATACCATGTTGAACAGAAATTTTTATAATTCTGAGTAGATTATGTTAGTAGTAGTGTTGCTTTCGGGGAGAGGTGAATGATCATGAAACATTAATGAAATCAACAATATTCCATTGAGGAGAAAAAATATCATGAGAAGAACTTTTATGAGAAAAGAAGGACTCAGTTACTCATCAAAAGTGAGAATCTGTGAGCGTTACATCCCTACAACTTAGTATCAGTGACATGTTAGTAGACATTAGACAGCATATCGCATGCAGACCTCTTCGGTGCCTGAAAACTAGTCTGGAGTGTTTCTCAGACCTCCAGATTTTGAAGCAGTTTAGGAAACTGTAGAAGGGAAGGAGACTCATGTGTTCCTGCTTCCATTGGTGAAAATTCCATTAGCAGAATTATAGCATTGAATCCTTCCCACAAAGTGTAACTTCCTGAATGGATAACCCACTGAAAGAGAGTAACCAGAAGCTTTGCAGTTCCTGTTGGAATGAAGTGAAAGTGCAGAGCTGTAAGCATTGGGGAAAAAATCCACATTCAGCTAAAATATATTCAATTCAAAAGTATTGGGAAAGCATCAGCCTAGAATAAAAGAGATGAAGTAATTGGATGTTTGCTATATCTCAAATATTAGACACAAATAAAATATTTAGAAGACAGCTTGTGCATCTGACATCTGGCAAGGTGTTCCCTTGTACCCATGCTTGACTGAGAGAATTGTAACTGTAACTTATTTATTTATCTAGACGTTGGGCTTAAAAATTATCATTTAATGAGACTTTAAGAACTAATTTGCATAATCCTCAAGTAAAATATTGTTCTGTATTGAAAAGAGGCATCAGTATTCCTTTTTCACAGCTTGTATTAATTCAGCTTCAAAAAGAGGATGTTTATGACACCTAGATAAGAAAATACAAATACAGTTGTTAATCATTGTGTAATTACAGAAAGACATCCTTAACAGCATAGCACAATAGCTAGTATGTAGTTATAGCACAAATTCACATCCAGCTGCCAGTTTTAATGTTCCTAATTTAACCTTTCTGAATGAAAGTTATAATAACTTATTCAAAAACAAATACACCTGAGACAATGAAAATAAAACTTCATCATACTTTGTTTAGTTTTTTAAAGAGCTGGGGTTCATTGAAAGCTAGGCTGTTTATCACCGCAGTAGGGTTCATTGTCAACAACTTATTAAAGCCTGTGAATGAAGTAAGGTATGTGTATGTGTATGATATATATGATGTATATATATTACAGTCAGGCCAGGATATCCTGCTATGATAATAGAGTAGACCATACTGCCACTGACTCAACATCAATCTTCAGGCAGCAGCTAACTAACTGACAACTCTCAGGACTAACAGCCTTGGGTAGTGAAGTCCACAGATATGGGTGATGATCCCCAAGTGGATTAAATCCCACTTGAATCTATCTTGATGGAGGGCAGCAGCTTCATCAATACTGGCCTGAAGCCGATGAGGACTTTGTGCCAGAAAGAGACTTGCGGATCAATTGCATGGGTGTCATGCTGTAATACGGAAGGTAAATGGAAGCCCACTGCATTATATTGTTCCCAGGACAACCTTCATGGCTGATCACCATAGAAATACATATCTCTACTCAGTACTTTAATCTGTTGCATGAAACTAGGGTTGCATTGATTTTTTTATTGTTTTCTAGGGGTGGCAAGACATGCTGTCCTGGTATATTGAGAAGGCCTACTAAGATTTCATTAATTCTTTCAAGATTTTTTGTCTCCAATAAGAAAGCAAGGTGAGTACTTTCCTCCTTAAAGTTCCTGCATTGTTTCTGCACAACACTTCTGCACAAAATGTTTCCTTCAAGAAGATAAGGACCTACTGGCAGTAACTGCAAAAGAACTGACAGATAGATAAAATGGACATGAGCAATCCATTGTATGCTTCTGTTTTTTGAAACTCTATGCAGCAAGGCAGCAACTATCTGTGTCAGCAGCTGTGCATTTTCTGCAAATACGATGCTCACTAATGTGCAAATCGGCTTTAAGACTTCATAGGGGAAAAATTGACAACTGACATTTACATTCCTATAGTAAACTATTGTGCTACACAAAAGGTGTAACTTTTGGAGGCATTCTGCCTCAAGTTAAGTAAACTCTGTATACATTATCTGTTCTACACTGAGCTGTGCAGTGGTGTACAACAGATAACATGTAAGGAGGTTTCTTAACTTGAAACAGTAAGACTCCAAAAAATATGCCTTTTGCATTGCAATGCCAAATGATTTCAGACTAAATGTCACTAAATAAATGGGGTCTGATGATATGTTTTTGATTTCCGTTCCTTTGATATGACCATCCACTGTTGCAATGTTCCATTAACAATTACTATTCAATCCTAGTGATGAGCAAAAAGGACCTTTACAGGTAACAATGTTGGAAAAATTCTGTTGATACTGAAGATACAAACAAAAATGAACTTCCCAGCAGCGATAATTTAGTGTATGGGACCAAAGACACCAGGACAGCCGAAGAGCTGGCTTAACACAACTTTATTACATGCTGGTCAGAGGGAACATGTGGTAATGGCGGACGAGCAGCTCAATATATACAGTGGCTATACATTTGAATGTGGCTCCGTGACAGTCTATTGGTTACTGTCCGCATGACGTCATTGTAGGTCACGCCCTTCTTGTCCAGGTGAAGGTAGTGGCGGGAATCTTCCCGCGCTGTTGTTCTTAGGTGAGTTTGGACCAATGAGCTTGGACGCTCGCTATTGCCATCTGGTGGTCACTAGCTCGCGTCCTATTAGGGTTACAGTGATGCAGCTGAGGGTTATCATGTTACAAGTAGAAGGATACATTGGTTACACATGAATAGGTACATTGTATAAAGGTACAGTGTTTGAGAACACAACATCCCTCCCCCCTAGGATGAGACGAAGTCTCTCAGCCAAGATGGCTTATTGCAATTGCGTTTGGGCCGCGATGTGGGCTGGCCCGCCCTGGGGGCGCTACCGCTTCCTTGTTCCCTGGTCCCTTGTCCTGTAATGGGAGAGGGAGACTCGTTAGTGGCTTGCTGCGGTTTTGCAGCTTTAGGGGAAGGGACAAACTCCATTGTGGGCAGACCGGGGGCACTAGGGGCTAACATAAAACCCCTCTTCTCGCTTGGATGGGTGGGGGACCACTCCGAAAAACCCCCCCGGTTCTGAAACTCAAAATCAAACTCTGCTGGGTGATCCCGCGGGGTATCTATGAGGACAAATTCCTTCTCCTCCCCCCTCGGTGGGGACCCATGAGGCCCCTCTCCTCCCCCTTGGGCTAAACGGGTGGGGGAGAACCCTAACGCTGAATCCCTGTCTGTGCTTTCTGAGCCCTGCCTCTCTGGGACCCGGCTCCGGAGCTGGTCCGCATGTCGCCGCCACAGTAGACCCGTGCTGGTCTCCACGCGGTATGATACGGGACCGGTCTGCTCCACGACAACCCCCGGCACCCAGGCTGGCCCTGCGCTGGCATAGTTCCTGCAATGCACGGGGGCGCCTACGCTGAAACTCTTTGTGGCCTCTAGCCCGATGTTCCTCCCCTTGTCTTCTACTCTCGTGGGGTCTAGCCTAGTGAGGATGGTGGTCAGTTTCCTGCGCATTAAGAGCTCCGCGGGGGAGTATCCTGATGCCAACGGGGTCACCCTGTACCCTAGCAGAAACTGACACACTTGCAGGTTGAGGTCCCCAGGGCCCATGCGCCGCAGCGCGTCCTTCGTGGTGCGGACGAGGCGCTCCACTTGGCCATTGGTGGCCGGATAGAAAGGGGCGGAGGTGATGTGCCGGATGGCGTTAATCTCTGTGAATGCCCTGAACTCAGCGGACGTGAAGCAACTAGCGTTATCGCTAATTAGAGTGTCGGGTATGCCGAACGTGGAAAAAATTCTCCGCAAATGCTTTATTGTCGCGGCCGAGGAGGTGCTCGTGACTGGGATGACCTCCAACCACTTGGAGAAAACGTCCACAACAAGGAGAAACAGGGTTCCTTGGAACGGGCCCGCGAAATCTATGTGTATCCGGGACCACGGCCCCTTAGCCGCGTCCCACTCCCTGTGGGGAAGACGGGCCTCTTCCGGTCTGGAGCATTGGCAATTTTCACAAGTGCCGACCATGTGCTCGATGTCGGCGTCCAACTGGGGCCACCAAAAGTAACTACGGGCCAGCGCTTTGGAGCGCACGATTCCGGGGTGGCTGACGTGCAGCAGTTTAAGCACCCGCGGCCGAAGGGATGTGGGGATCACCACCCGCTGCCCCCACAAGAGACACCCCCTCTCTAGGGACAGCTCCAATTTTTCCTGAAAAACGGAGCGAATTCCTCCGCTGGGGAAGACGCTGGCCACCCTTTCTGTACCCAGGAGCTAACCGCCGCCAACGTCTTGTCTCTGCTTGTCGCTTTAGCGATATCGGCGGGTACTATGGGGGGTGAATCTAAGACTTCAATCATGAGCACCTGGCGGTCCGGCTCCTCCTCGCCCACGTGGCTATGTGTCTGGGGGAGGGGGGACCTCGACAGGGCGTCCACATGGCTGATCTCCCTCCCGGGCCAGTACACCAACGCGTGCTGGTAGGCGTTGAGAAAAATGGCCCACCTGAGCATCCTTGGGGACAGGATCTGCGGTGAAAATGCCTAGTAGGGGCTTGTGGTTGGTCACGATGGTGAAGGGGCGGCCATATAGAAAATCGTGAAATTTTTTGGTCCCTGCAATTATCGCCAGCGCTTCCCTGTCTGTCTGGGTGTAATTCCTCTCCGCTTGGGACAGGGACCTGGAGTAAAACGCTATTGGGGCCTCCCTCCCGTTTTCCGACACGTGGCATAACACTGCCCCCACCCCCACCGGGGATGCATCACAGATCAGTACCACCGGCCGTTTGAGGTTGAAATGGGTCAGAATGGCGTCTGACGCCAGGAGTTGTTTCAGTTCCGTGAATGCTCTCTCCTGTTCATCGCCCCACTTCCATGCCGCATCTTTCTTGAGCAACTTGTGAAGCGGCTCAGCCACCGCAGCCTTCTGAGGAAGGAAGGAGTGGTAGAAATTTAAGAGCCCTAGGAACAACTGCAACTCGGGCTTGGAGGTGGGGCGAGGGGCTTTCTTGATGGCGGCCACCTTGGATTTGGACGGTTTGATCCCCTCGGGTGTTACTCGGAACCCTAAGAACTCAACCTCATTCACGAAGAAGACGCATTTGTCTTTTCGCAACCTCAACCCCGCCTGTTCGAATGCCTGCAGGACCTTGTTTAGCCTTTCAGCCAACTCAACCTCACTCCCCCCCGTTATCAAAACATCATCAAAATATGGCAAAATGCCGTCCAGCCCTTTGAGGAGGCGTTCCACGAGCGACTGGAAAATTCCAGGCGCCGAGTTCACGCCGAATTGGAGGCGCGTCACCTGGAACGCCCCCTTATGCGTGACTATGGTCTGCGCAGCAGCTGCGGCAGGGGTTACCATGAGTTGCTGATAAGCCTGTGCCAGGTCGAGCTTAGCGAAACACTTTCCCCCATGTAACCTGGCTAGCAAATGGCTGACCACCGGCACCGGATACGCATTAGGGCGGATTGCCTTATTAATGGTGCACTTATAATCGGCGCAAATGCGAACCTCCCCATTTGCCTTCAATGCCGTGACAATTGGAGTTTCCCACTCCGCAGAATCAACAGGAACAAGAATCCCCTGGCCCACTAATTTGTCCAGTTCCGCCTCTATTTTGTCCTTTAGTGCAAAGGGCACTCTGTGCGGTTTGAGTCTTATTGGGCGGACCTCCGGGTCCAGGTCGAAAGTTACTGGGGGTCCATTGAATTTCCCAAGTCCCTTTTTGAAGACTTCAGGGTGCGCGTCGCACACCCTCTGTATTGGATCAGTCCCAACAGCGTGCACCCCCGCAATGAACAGACCCAGGGGCTGGAACCATTGAGTCCCAAGGAGGCTGCAATTACCCCCTTTGAGAACGACTAGGGGGAGTTCCGCAGCGTGCCGCTTATACTGGACCTGGAATTTCCCAACCCCCAACACCAGGATACTGTTCCCTTGCACGTCCCGAAGCGTGGACCTCAACGCTTTGAGCTTGGGCCGTACTCGGGGGGCAATTCTCAAAAACTCCCTCTGGGAAATGAGGGAATATGAGGAGCCAGAGTCAATCTCCATCCTAACAGGGGCCCCTTGCACCAGTACCTCAACAAAGTAGCAGGGGTGTCCCAAGGACACGCTGAAAACTGGAGCGTCGTCGCCGCTGTCGTCGGAGATGCGGCCCACGCCGTCCTGCTTCCTCGTGGGTCGGGCGCCATCCTTGATTCTCGTTGAGCGGTCTGGCCTCGCCGCGCGGTCGGGCGAGCTCCCCCGGTCCTTGCGCCGTTGTCTGCATACTTTGGCGATGTGCCCGCGTCGTCCACAGTTGTGGCACTCGGCTTTTCTGAAAGGACACCTGGCACGGTCGTGGGCCGCTCCGCGGCCGTCGCAGCGCCGGCCCTCCTTCCGGACCCTCCGGACGTCCTCGTCGTCGCTGTTTTCGGCGGACGGTTTCGAAATTCGCCGGGCTGCGTGCACCGAACTCTCTGTTTTGTCGGCCTTCGGACGCCAGTCCTGGAGCTCCTGTACCCCGGCCTTCGTGGCTTCCGCGGCCTGTGCCACTTTCAGGACCTCCTGCAATGTGGGGGGCGGCTCCTGATTCATCAGCGTGCGCTGGATTTCGGCATCCTTCAGGCCGCATAGCACGCAGTCCCTGAGGGTGACTTCCAAGTTCTCCCATTTGCATGGGCCGGCAGCCAGACGCAGGGCCGCTACGAAGGCGGCAACCGACTCACCAGGCGCTTGGACTCGCCTCCAAAACGCGCTCCGAGCGGGAAACATCGCTACCGAGGGCCGGAAATGGTCTCGCAACACCTGCAGGAGCTCTTTCGCTTTGAATTCAGCTGCCTTTTTGGGTGCGATGAGGTCAATCAATACCCTCTTGGCGTCGTGCCCGAGCATTCTGGTGAGGATGGCTCTCTTCTTTGCCTCGTCCGTCACCTCGAACTCCACCAGCGCGCCTTGGAAGTCCATTTCGAAAAGTTCCCAGTCTTGCGGTTTCTTGATGTCGAAACCGGCATATGTCTTGGTCCCGTGGGCAGCCATGATCCCACCTTCGTCGCCAATTTAGTGTATGGGACCAAAGACACCAGGACAGCCGAAGAGCTGGCTTAACACAACTTTATTACATGCTGGTCAGAGGGAACATGTGGTAATGGCGGACGAGCAGCTCAATATATACAGTGGCTATACATTTGAATGTGGCTCCGTGACAGTCTATTGGTTACTGTCCGCGTGACATCATTGTAGGTCACGCCCTTCTTGTCCAGGTGAAGGTAGTGGCGGGAATCTTCCCGCGCTGTTGTTCTTAGGTGAGTTTGGACCAATGAGCTTGGACGCTCGCTATTGCCATCTGGTGGTCACTAGCTCGCGTCCTATTAGGGTTACAGTGATGCAGCTGAGGGTTATCATGTTACAAGTAGAAGGATACATTGGTTACACATGAATAGGTACATTGTATAAAGGTACAGTGTTTGAGAACACAACAGATAACCACCACCACCTCTCTCTAGTGGCCATTAGTCTTCAGAGTGGCACTGTTCTTTGTGCATGCTCTGACAGTTCCCCTCTAACAGTAAACAAAAAAGACCTCGGGCTGCTTCTACAGCATCATCATCAGGCTTGTCACTATATCAGTTGGTGGCCATTGGTAAGCGGTCAAGAGATAGTAAAAGTATTGCCCAAAGGAATAGCCAAAGAAAAGAGTAGGAGACAATATTTAGAAGAAGCCAATCCAAATTTAAGAGCAAACACCAACACTGGGGGAGGGTGTCAGGGAAGGGGATGCTCAATTGTAGAATTCCTCCAGCCACATTGCCATTCTAGTGGGATTTTGTGAACTATAGCCCAAACTTGGAACAGAAAGAAATAACATGCAAACACACCAAAACTCAAGAGGAGCTTAGTGTTATTTAGCTCTGTTGGCATTCATTTGAATGCCAATAGAGCTAAATTGCTGAGGAAATATGAGCTCACAATACACATGCTCCATATCCAATTTACAGAAGGGAAGAGCAGCGCCAATATGGCCGCTGTGCTCTTTGCGGGCTCCCCCACCCCCGGACGCAGATATCTGGGTCCTTGGGGGGCGTGGCCACCTCTACATAAAAGGGGTGGCCATGAGGCAGCTCGCCGCCATTTTTAGAGAGCGACGGAGTGGAGAAGTTTGCTCCGCCGCTCTTTTTCCTTTTTACTGCTCTGGCTGCGGAACCAGAGGTCAGGGTTTGATTCCCCACTGTGCCTCTGGCAGTAGAGCCAACCTGTTTATTGAGACCGTCGGAGCGGGGAAATCCGCTCCGCCGGTCGGTTTTTGTGTCCCCTTTGGGACACCATCTTTGGGTGGCCATGGCCCCCAAAAAGAAGACTGTGGTGGCCCTGCAGCCATGCGCAAGGGCACAGGCTTGCCTGACCCGCCACATTGTCCCTCCTGGCATCTCCTCGGGCTGGAGGGCTCGTGCAGGAGCGCCAAGAGGGACTGGTGCAGGTTTTTTTTCCCACTGCCACCAATGAGGGCAACCAGGCTCCTGCCCTCCCACCCAGTTGGAGGACTCGGGTGGGGGCTACGTGGGCTACACGGGCCAGCCCCCCAGGGGCTTCAGCCCCCTTGGACTTTGGGGCCACCAGCCTAGGATCATTGCTGGGGCCCAGCATGGGGCAGGATGGCCCAATGTGGCCCGGTGTGGGATCGCGCCCCGCCCTGTATCCTGCACCCCATGGGCCAGATTATCTGGCCTGGCCCTACTGCGGCCGGGGGCTGGCACGTGGCCTTGCCTTACCGCCCCTGGTTGGCCTCAGGTTGGGACATGGCCCACTGCCCATAGCCAGTCAGGGACTGCCTGGTGGACTGCCTGGCCTGTCTGGCCCACATTCTTTCGGTGGGCCGGACACAGTTGATAGGCTTCTGGCACGCATTGCGGCCCGAGAAGCCTTGATGGGGATTGCTCCACCACCTCAGGACAGGGTTTGCCGTGGATGACCGCCCCATCCGTACCAGCTCCATTTTCTATTGGGCCATATGGCCCGTTCTCAACTCCCCCACTTCACTCCGTGCTGACCCCGGCCATGCCAACAGCCAGCTACTCGCTTCCTCTGGGTGACCCCTTGTCTCAAGCCACCAGGGAGAAGATATGGCGGGGGAGTATGTCGATATCTTCACCCTCCTTAACCGGGAACCAACCAAGGAGGAAAAGGAAGGGCAAGATGACAGGGACAAAGAATTGTCCTATTGTCGTAAGCCCCCTCATACATGGGCTAACTGGCTACCAGCCTACTTGATCTATATGGCTGTTTATCTCAGGGCTCATCCTGATTTGGCTATTCTGATGGTGCAGTATCTGGACAACATTTACCGTGCTGTCATGGATTTCCCTGGCCCGTCATGGTTAGCCTATGACAAGCAATTCAGAATGAGAGCCGCCCTTCACTCTGAGATGAAGTGGGATGAGTCCTGCCAGCAATTGTGGCTCCTTTATAAGATCCCTACACGGCCGGCACCAGGAGATCAGTACCACTGTGGCCACACGGTCCAGCGGCCCGCCACTACACAGGGTCCCCACCAGCCAGCGGGGCAGGGGGTTCCAGCCCGCCTGCTGTGTTGGAGCTACTCCTCTAATGGAGTGTGCAACAGGCGGCAATGCAAAGCATTGAGTGCAAAGTATTAAGCATGAGTGCCCTTCCTGTGCCGGACTGCACACTGCTTCCATGTGCCCGCAGGCCGGTGGGTCACAGGGCAGGGGGAAGGGATACCAGGGGCCAGCTAGAGTTGCGTCTGATGCTGCTACACATCCCAAAGGCCCCCTCCCCAATTAACCTCAGCAATGCTAGAGAGGTGGTTGTGCGTCTATCCTAGGAAGGATGACGTGGTTTATCTGTTAGAGGGTTTTACTTATGGCTTTCACATCCCATTTAGGGGTTTCACACACCCCAGGATGCCCCAAATTTGCAGTCCCTCGGGGGTAAGAAGGGCATTGCTCCGGAAAAGATAGCCAAAGAAGTGAGGGAGGGTAGGGTTTCTGGCCCATTTGATATGCCCCCATACTCAAATTTAAAAGTCTCCCCTCTCGGCTTAGTGCCTAAAAAATCCTCAGGTGAATTTCGCATGATTCACCATCTTTCCTACCCTGCGGGCTCCTCGGTCAATGACGCTATACTGAATGACCTTTGCTCAGTCCGGTATACGTCCTTTGACCAAGCCTTGCAGATGGTCCGCTCATGCAGTTGTGGGGCGCTACTGGCAAAATGTGATATTAAATCGGCATTCTGATTGCTGCCACTACACCCCGACAACTTTGAGCTTTTAGGTTTTTGTTTCCAGGGCAAGTTTTATGTGGACAAAGCCATGCCCTTTGGCTGCTCCATTTCGTGCTTGGCCTTTGAACGCTTTAGCACCTTTCTCCATTGGTCTTTCATTCAGAGGTCAGGATCTCGGGCCGTGGCACACTACCTCGATGATTTTTTGTTCAGCAGTGAACGCGACTTGGGCACATGTGGACAGCTGCTTGCCGCATTTCAGGGGCTCATGGTGGAGCTTGGGGTTCCCCTGGCCCCTGAAAAGACTGAAGGCCCAGCCACCACCCTCACCTTTCTAGGCATAAACATTGACACCATCGCACAAACATCCCGGTTACCAACTGAGAAGGTGACCCGGATCTCAGACGTGATTTTGGCTATGCTAGCCAAACGCAAGGTGTCTCTCTGCGAGTTGCAGGTGCTTCACGGCCACCTCAACTTTGCCTGTAGAGTGGTAACACTGGGTAGGGATTTTGCCAGGCGTCTTTGTGATGCTATGGTGGGTCTTTCCAAAAAGCATCACAGGGTCCAACTTACGAGGGGTTTGCAGGCAGACCTATCGGTCTGGCTCACGTTTCTGCAGGGATTCAATGGAATTTCCTTTTGGCAGGCAGAGCAAATTGCTACCCCCCACTTTCAAGTATAGTCGGATGCCTTGGGTTCCCTTGGATATGGGATTTATTTTAACGGCAGATGGGCCTATGGCAGGTGGCCCCAGGAATGGCAAGGTACTGAGCGCCTATGCGATCTCACGTTCCTTGAGGGTTTTTTTCGATTCTGGGTGCGCTCATGCTCTGGGGGGACATGTGGGCTAATTCTGTAGTTCACTTTTGGTGTGACAATGCTGCCATAGTGCATATTGTCAACGCCGAACATCCAGGTCCCCCAGAGTCATGTCCTTGGTTAGACAGTTTGTCCTCAAGTCCCTGCGCCTTAATGTGCTCTTCAGGGCTTGACATGTGCCAAACATTAACAACGATATTGCCGACGCTTTATCCCGCCTGCAGATCTCCCAGTTCCGTGCCTTGGCACCAGACGCAGAGGAATTTCCCTCTCCACTTCCGAGCGAAATATGGACCTTTGGCGAGGAGAAGTGAACCGGGTGATCAGCATGTCTTTGGCCCCATGCACGCGTAAGGTGTATCTGCACATGTTCCTCCATTTAGGGCTTTCTGTAGGGAGGTGCAACTGCCTGACATGTGGCCGATCCTGGTTGAACATGTTTTGCAGTATATGGTGCACCTTCATGATCAAGGTCTAGCCCCACACATCATTGCCACCAGGCTTTGGCATTTATGGCTAAGGCACGGGGTTATGTTGATCACATGGGCGACTTCCGAATGCGCCATGTCTTGGAGGGGTGGGCACATGAACGCGGCTGCTGCCCGGACACACGTCAGCCTGTTTCACCTTTTCTGCTGGCAAGCCTTGTCAGAGGTTGGCATAGCCTTTGCTATGATTGGTACGAGGAGTCTCTTTTCCATGCAGCTACAACCGTGGCTTTCTTTGGGGCTCTTAGAATCAGTGAGCTGGTCCCACTTTCCAAAAGGGACATGTCCCATAGGGCACTGGAACTGGAGGATGTTTCTCTCAACCAGGAGTGGGCTCAGTTGAGGATTCGTTCCACAAAGGCCAATCAGCAAGGGAAGGATAGTAGCGTGATGCTTCTACGATGTACATTTGCTGATATCTGTCTGGTTGGTGCCCTATATGCATTTGTTGCAGTGCATGGTTCACGCCCTGGCCTGTTGTTTTGCCACCAGGATGGGTCCCCACTTACAAAATTTCAATTCTGGAGGGTTACCGGAATGGCACTTCGCAGTTTGGGGGTCCCTGGGGCTTGTTACGGTACCCACTCATTTTGGATAGGTGCCGCATCAACGGCGGCTGCATTCGGGTACTCAGAGGCCAACATACGTTGGATGGGCAGGTGGGGATCTGCGCGTTTCACTATATATGTTCGTCCTCTCACCGTATGTGTGCCTTCCCTGTCCTCACTTTCTCTTCTTTTCTTGTAGACCCTGTGTGTTTACACACACCGGTGGCAGTCTGGCTGGTGGGCCACAGTTACATGCACTGGGTGGCACAGTATACGGCTTCGTCGGAATGGGGACCCCATCTCGGGCTACGTGCAACTGCGCATATGCAGTGGTATGGTGTGCGCGGCATGAGGTGGTGGGAACTGTTAACATTCCTGATGTCCATTAGGGATGCCGGACCTCCAGATATTTTAATTATGCACCTCGGTGGCAACGATCTGGCACAGATCACTGGCCTTGAATTAAAGACATCCGTGCACAGTGACCTGGCAGTTCTCCATCACTTATGGATGCACACACGGTTGCTATGGTCAGACATCATACCGAGACACCACTATAGGGGAGGACTTGATCCTCGTGGTTTGGACCGAGCCCGGCGGTCAGTGAACAGGGCTGTTGCTTGGTTCCTTATTGAGAATGGTTTGGGGACAGGCATTCGGCATCCGGGGATAGGGTTACAGGACTACAGCCTGTATTCTGGAGATGGGGTTCACCTGTCAGCAAGAGGTTTGGACCTCTTTTTGGATGACGTGCAAGTGGGCCTGGTGACCGAATTGATGGTCAGGGGGGGCGGTGAGTCATCATGGATGCCTCCCCATGTGGCGGGTAGCACTGGTAAGGTAAACTTGATGACCCATAGGTATCCAGCAGGTTCACAATTGATTGGCCAACACAAGGATAGGTACAGGGGAAACAGGCTTGGCCGGTCAAGGGCGAACCATGAACGGGGTGATGCTAGAAGCTAGACAGCCTGCATCACCTTGATATTTTACCAGATACACGTCAGAGGGTGGGGTCAACAGATAGCATATTGACTTTGGTCAACAATTTGTTTGTGTCAACAAACAAATTGATACATGATAGCCAATTGCCATTGGCAATTCTGGGTGGGACCTTACCAGTGCTACTGCGGCCTGCTTGCCTTAAATATTTACAATTGGATGAAACACCAATTGAAAGTTATAATTCGGAAAAGGGCATTATTCAATAAAAGTGGCCCAATGCTTTAAATCCAATACCGGTGTCTGTGTCTACTTGGGGGGGCGGGTGCGCCTGCAATGGCTCCTGGTTCAGTGTACAGATCTGCAAAGGAGGTTAGCGTATCATGGCTCATTGTCACAGAAGTTCTGTTCTCATATTCAGCTGAATGTACATATAGGACACTACTGCAGATTTTCTTCCTGAAAATAGAAAGTGCTAGAAGGCCAGCAAACACACTGTGTGCCAAAGGTAGCCTATTAGAACTTACATCATTCAGTTTTTCTCATAGCAGTCCACATGAAGTAATTGTCAGGACCCGCCTTAGTGGATTCAATAAGATTAAAGAGTGTAATTCTAACTCAATAACTTTTGTTATAACGATGTAAATGCCCATTTGTATTGTCCTCATTAAAGAAGTAACACATACTTGCAATTTTCTCATTCCTAATGAAAAAGCAAGACTTGACACATTGAGACATATTATTTAAAAAGAGCAACTGCTACAAGATTTATAGCTGCTAAATAAGATTAGAGGGAACAGGAAAAGCTCTGCAGTTTTTGAGTAAATTTTTGTGCAAAAAAAAGGTAATATTTTGCCCATAAAATTTTCTGGGGAAAGAAAAAAAATCATATTGAAATTTATCATTCTTGGCTGAAAGAACAAAATAGGTGAGATTTGCATTCTTAAATAATAGGACAGGACAATAAACAGTAAAAGGTTTCTCTCTGTCCCAGGAAAGAGTAAGATATTTTGCAGTGCTGTCCACATGAAAAGAGGAAGAAAACAAGAATGTTTAGTCAGAAATAAACAAAATTGTGCAAATAACACTTGTTAATGCAAATAACCCAAAATTTTGCAAAATTGTGTCTGCAGCATTACTGCAGCAGACTGCAAGCATTAGACGCATCAGAGCAGTTGTTTTCATAATCAGTCATTCTGTATTTGTTTGTGTGCTTTGCTTCTTAAAAGGAAAAAAATAACAAGTTTAGTGCAAATACTGCTTGCACAAATTACAGAAAGCCTGATGAGTAAAAAAAAATCCTTGCTCATGTCAGGCTGATAATAATAATAATTTCATGTCAGAGATTACTCTAGGTTGAAAGGATTTTTGCTGGAGAAACTCTGCTCAGGGGATGCCTTTCATGTCCCCAAGTGTAGCCCTTAGGTATTGAACCCCTGAACTTCCCATCTCCAAGCTCAGCGTCTTAACCACTAAGCCACCAGAGGAGCTGTGTCAAGCTGATGAGATTCTACCATAGTGATTTTTGACAAATAAAGCATTTCCAATTTCTCCCCATTAAGATCTCAAATTTTCATGCAATACCTTTCAATTTCAGGAAGAAACTAGAGGCTGCTGTAAAGAAAATACTAAAAATGACTAAAATTGCTGGCAGTGGGACAATATACTGATACCAACAATTTTTGCAAAGTAAAGACTCCCCCACCCCATTCTGTGGCCCTCAACCACTTTCCCCTAATAAGAAGGATCCTAATTAAGTTCAGAAACCTTTGTAGGAGGGAAAATAATGTTTTAATTTAGCACATTTTAAATGTTACACTGCTGAATGTGAGACCTGATCTCACTCTCATCTGGTGGCAAAGAATCTTGCAGAACTTTAAAATTCTTCATTAAATTATACCATCACACTGAAACATACTGAAACTGGACTGTGGTAACTCAAGTGGCTAAAGTGCTGAACTCGACGACTGGAAGGTTGGAGTTCAATTCCTGAGTATTGCATGATGGAGTGAGCTCCTGTCTCTATCCCAGCTCCGGCCAACCAAGCAGTTAGAAAGCAAGAAATTGCAAGTAGATAATCAGGTACCATTTCAGTGGGAAGGTAAACAGTGTTCCGTGTTGAGGCATGCCTGCCATGTGTCCATGGAAATGTCTGCAGATGCAAGACAGCACTGGCTTTTTGGCTACAAACAGAGATGAGCACTGCACCCCAGAGTTGGATACGACTGGCTTTTGAGCAGGGGCAACCTTTACCTATACTTTACCTTACTGAAACAGCTTAAACTGACATAAATGAAGAATTTCAATAATCATAGGGCATACCTAAATTCCTCTGAATTATGTTGTTGTTGCTACATGCTATCAGATTGCCCCTAATTTAAGGCTATAAGTGGGAGATCTCCAAAATGTTCTGTTATCAACAGCCCTGCTCAGGTCTTCTAAACTTAAGCCTGTGCTTTGCCACCCCACACACAGATGGACACTCTGGTTGGAATAAATCAGGGCCACACTTTATTGTCGAGTTCTGTACAGTAAGCTATTTGCCTGCAGAGGGCCCGCAGTTAGGGTTCTTGGGATGGACCAATGTGATTCCTCGTTACCCATCATCATTTTCCCTCATGATGATTCCCAGGCCCTGGGAGTGGGATGTCCTTGGACAGCCCTGGTCCCGGGTAGCCAACCGGGTTCAAATGACAGCTGCTACCCCCAGTCCTTCTGGGTTTGGGTGGTGAGCACTGTCAGCAGATGGCCAGGGCTCCACACTGAAAAGGCCAGGTGAGGGAGGTTTCCTGGCTCTTAAGGAGCTAGCCTGCCCCCTCCCCTGACCCGCCATGCTGGTCATGCCATCACATCCAGGTGAGCGGCGGCAAAGCCCCCCCCCTTGGCATCGAGTGGGGGTCCCTTCCTTTAAGAAAGGAATATTTGGTCTTCTTTTCCTGATACCTTCCACCTTTCTCAGAATAATTGTTCTTTCCACAGAATCTTGCCTTCTCATCATGTACCCAAATGTATCATTTTTGTCTTCAGATATAATCTAGGCTTGATTTACTCTAGGACTCATTTGATTGTCTGTCTGACAGTCCAGGGTGTCTGAATTATTCTTATAATTCAATGCAGAATTAGCTGTGGAAATGCCTACTGAGTTCACAGCTCTAAAACAGTTTGAGTCTATGCTGAACTGTGACCAGTTTATTCTTGCTTGATCAGTGCATTTTCTGCTAACTAATCAATTATTGTGCTAGACGTTTGCAAACTGTCAGCCATTAAATCTGTCTGCATTCACCCAGCAGGAATGGTGGTAGTGACTGGGCTCATGCTACAGGAGATCAGGCTTCAGAAAGACAAATGTGGATTACTATTTTCTTTGAACCAGGAATGGAAGGCACCAATGCAAAAGCATAAAATGAAATAAGTATCTATCAGAAAATTTTAAATGAATAATATGCTGACTGGAAGGCAGAAGGTCAGCAGTTCGATTCCCAAGTACTGCAGGACGGAATGAGCTCCCGTCTTTGTCCCAGCTCCTGCCAACCTAGCAGTTCGGAAGCAAGAAATTGCAAGTAGATAAATAGGGAACACTTCGGTGGGAAGGAAACAGCGTTCCTTGTGCTTTGGTGTCTAGTCATGCCTGCCACATGACCACGGAAACGTCTGCAGCAGCAGACAGTGTTGGCTCTTCGGCTTTGAAACAGAGATGAGCACTGCACCCTAGAATCGGATACGACTGGCTTTTGAGCAAGGGAAACCTTTATCAGAGCACAACTGGCTCTGAAACAATAAATCATTTAACTCTGTAACTGGCTCACTAGGCTGTTTGGGCTTGTTGACGTTGCCATACTTTAGGTCAGGGGTTCCCAACCTTTTCAAGACAGGGCCTGGGTCATGCTCTCTCAGTCAGCTTCAAGTGCTGGATAGCCATTTTGTACTGCCTGCACGATGGAGGTGGCCATTTTGTCCCAACAGCTTCAAAGGGGTGCCCATTTTGTTTCTTTCATGCTCTTGGAGGGGTGGGGACACATGAACCACTGCTTTAGGTCATTTTGGCAGCCATAGAAGTGTACAGTGGACCCTCGAATAACAACGTTACTTGGTTCCCCAAGTAGCGTTGCTATTCGAATAATGTTGTTATTCGAAAAACGACAAAAAATGTCGTTATTTGAATAACGATGGTAAAAATACCGTCGTTATTAGAACCATCACATTGGGAGCATCGTAGCATTGTTAATCGAAAATGATGCTATTTGAATGCATTGTTAATCGAGGGTCCACCGTAGATAAATCTCCAGTATTTACATAAGAACACACTCAAAGCTGATAAGCAATTTAACAAACAAACTACAGTTACAAGTATTCCGACATGAAAATTAGTTCATCAGTGATGAGGAAATGATATTATTTGAAATGGTTCCAGACAAAAGGATCCAGTACCATCAATGCATTGTTCTTCCACTGTAAACAAGTCATGGAGCTGCATATTGGTATTCAACATTTCATATCCATTCTTCACTGATGCTCAGAAACAGCAAACATATAGCCCCCACCCCTTTCCTGAATGTTTCATGGTTGCTTGACCCTCTTTTCCCAACACTGCTATTTCCTCATTATTTTCACCAGCATGTTGGCACATTGTAGTGGATCTGTGCACAGAGCATTTGAATTAGTATGAATGCACTGGCATTAGTAATAACTGAGCTATTACACTGTATTAAAAATTAAAATTCTTATGGCTGAAGATAGGGCACTGCAGCCAAAATCTGTTCAAGTTTTTCTTCAAAATGAAATGCTGCTGTTTTCAATGGAAGTTCATCCTTTCCTTTCCTTTCCCTTTCCCCTTCAAGCTTCTTGGCCATCAGAGATGCCCTAGGACAGTGATGGCGAATGTATGGCACACGTGCCACAGAGGGCACAGATCCCTCTCTGTTGGGATGCATACTGTCACCCCAGCACAGAATTTACCCCATCCCTCTGCCTAGCAGCCCAATGGGAGCGCTTTCTCCCTCCCAGTGGTGGACTTCAAAAAACATTACTATCACACTGTGGGTGTGCCCATGTGGCTGGGTGAGCATGGCCTATTGGCCATGTGATTGGTGGGCGTGGGCTGGGAGTGGCTGGGGAAACCTTGAACGAAGGGGGAAATGGAGCCATCCCCCTCTAAAGCCATTTCTCCCTTTGTCCAAGGCTTTTCTGTGGCTTCATTTCACTCAAATCACTAGGTAAAGGTAAAGGTTTCCCTTGCTCGAAAGCCAGTCATATCCGACTCTAGGGTTCAGTGCTCATCTCTGTTTCAAAGCCGAAGAGCCAACGCTGTCTGCTGCTGCAGACGTTTCCATGGTCATGTGGCAGGCATGACTAGACACCAAAGCACAAGGAACGTTGTTTTCTTCCCACCGAAGTGTTCCCTATTTATCTACTTGCAATTTCTTGCTTTTGTACTGCTAGGTTCAAACTGCTAGGTTGGCAGGAGCTGGGACAAAGACGGGAGCTCATTCTGTCCTGCAGTACTCGGGAGTTGAACTGCTGACCTCCCGCCTTCCAGTCAGCGTCTTAGCCACTTTAGCCACTGCAGTAGTTTTTATGCTTTTAACTTATACCGGCAGTATTTGTTACACTGGAATTATTTTTAAACAATGTGGTTTGTTTGTTTTATTTCAAAACATTGTGGAATCAACTAACTTCAGTGTTAGGATTGAGGACATGCTCTGGGAGGAAACAGGGAAACAATTAATTAAAGTGTTGCTAATGGAGATGGGATCAAGAAGCAGGTGGTGCCTTGAGACATGTCAAATATATTAAAATATATTCCCCGTTTTGAAAGGAACAAGTAAAACATTAACACAGATTTAATAAAACAAAAACCACAATTTTGTAGGAACATAACTAGCATTTTGGGACAAGCTATGCCCCTGCAGAGAAAATAATAGAGATAAGTAGACAATATATTTCTTGGATATAGGATTTCTCACCATAACTCTTTTGCACATTTTCCTATTCACATCTGCAGCAAGATTCCAATGGTATTTGAGAAGAAAGTCAATAATTTTGCCAAGTAGAGGAAATGATAAGTACCAATTAGAGTAGACTAACTGAACGAATTGGACTTTTAAAGTAAACATTCATTCAAATCTCATTCCTCAATAGACCTACTGTACTTAAAACTACCGTATTTTTAGACCATAAGACGCACTTTTTTACCCCAAAAGTGTGTGTGTGTGTGTGTGTGTGTGTGTGTGTCTGAATGAATGAGGGTGTGTCTTATAGTCCAAATGCTGTCCAGCAAGGCTGTTATAAAAGGATATTTTACAACAGCTGTGGCTGCCCGAAGACCTCCGCTGCTGCCGCCACAGCTGTTGCAGTGCAGTTAGGCTTCAGGAGAAGGGAAAGAAAAACATATGTTTGGCGGGTGGCCACAAGAGGGTGCAATTTCTTGTATTCAAAAGCTTTTCTGTTTGTATGTCCCAAATGCATTTAAGTGGGAAACCATACCTGTGCATAAAAAGAATGGGTTTCATTTACCTTTCTTGTTCCTGCTCCATGTGTCCCTGCTCCTTTGTCCCTGCTCCATGTCGTCAAAATGGAGGGGGAAGCCATGCTTCCAGGTTGCAGGGAGAGCAAGAGACTAGGCTAGAGCATCGCTTCCTTCCTCAGTGCTATTGGCCTGCCCACCCATTTCCCCTGCAGCGCCACCACTGGTTGGTGGTGCAAAATACAGTACTATTTGGTTCAGAACATTTTTCTTGTTTTCCTTCTCTAAAAACTGGGTGCGTATTATGGTCTGAAAAACATGGTAATAGCTCAACTCAGCTTTCTCACATTTGAAGGGAAGAGAAGACATCAAGTGTTTTTTATGAATATGGAAAGGGCAAAATAGGTATATTTACTTGGGGCAGAAGGATCTAAGTAAGTGCTTAGTTCTTAAAAGCCTGGATTTCTGTACCCTCACATACATCTATGTTGGCTGTGCTGTGGTGTGACATACTGTATGCTGCAATACAATGTCATAGCTTATCTCCTAAAATAGCATAACTGGTTTAAATTTTAGAGATGGATTGCATCAAATTAACAAATCACTGGAGACACTATTAGCTGCATACTGAGTTGTATAATGTCAGTGACTTCTTAGCTTGGAGCAGTTGGGTTCCAAACGTTATGCCATTTGCATAACACATGAGGATTTGGGCCTTTATGGATATGTATTTTGCATGAGGAATTTATACTGTAAGGAATAATAATAAAGGAGGATATGGCTGAGAAACTTAACCTCCCCTATGTCACTTGGAGGACTCTGAATAGGCTGAGGGTTGGAGTCCATAAATGTAATACCTACATGATAACAACACAGTGTGTGAATGTGGAGAAATATAGAATCTAGATCATCTGCTGGTCTGCCGGTTACTACCAGAAAGATGTATCAATGAGAACTTATGTTTGGCCAATGACAAAGCCAAGAAAGTGGCTTCATGTTGGCAGTTTAAAGCATGTCCTATACACGAAAGAAGAAGATACAGTAAGTAGAGCCCAGGTGTTTGTGAATGAAGTGATCAGCCACAACTGACAGTGTGCATTTATTAATTTATTTGTCCAATTTATATAGCCGCCCAACTCGAAACGACTCTCGGTGGCTCACAACATTAAAATCAACACCACAGTGTGCTATAGCTGTTCAAATGGTCAGTAACTGGTAATGTATTTTTACATGGGAGCATTATAACACTTGCCACTACGCCTGCTGCTGCCTCAGCTGAATCATGTCCTCTGGTGGCATTGCATGTTCCAGTAGCAACCGGGCATGTCTCAGCAAGTCAGTGAACTGACGTCAGAAATCGGTACATAAGGCAAGATGGATCAAGGGCTTGTCTCTAGTGTGAAACCATCTTATTGGATAGTACAGCTAGGGCATAGTGAGTCTGTTTTGAACTAAAGATGAGTAGGCGCAGCTGTGTTAATAAACTGGACAATTTTTGCTACATTTGTGGCAAATATAGCCTGTATGATCAATGCAAGAACCTAACCAAGAGGGTAAGATTTGCTAATTTAAGATCCTGATGTCCTAGGCAGAAACGGACTTCAGAGTTGGATTCAGCGCATTTGATTTAGTATAGGATACATGGATTAAAACAAGTAGCAGACAATTTTTAAAATATTTTTATAATTTTTTTGTGATGCAGTGTAAAAAGTGGTAACCCAGCAGCTCCTTTTCATTGGTGTTGGAATATTGAGAGCTGGATATGTGTGAATATCCTGATGACAACATAATCTAAACAGGGGAGACTATAAAACATTTGTACTCACCTGAGGTTCAGATGAAACCTGTAGCCAGTCCTGAAGGAAATGAGATAAGTTGAAAGATAGAAGCTGCCAGGGAAGGGCATTTTTTAAAAAATAAATAAATATACCAGCGTTACCACTTATTTTCTTTCCTGACAGGCATCCTGTCTTTAACAGCTCTATGGCAAGCAGGTACAACATGAACTTCTCGATGTTGGCAAGCAGTACCGCTATGAAATTAAACTAGTACAGATGGTTGCAAATGTCATTCAGTTCCCTCTTTTTTGTAAGAACATATTTATGAATGTCTTTATAAACTTGAAATGTAAAAAATCTGAACATGGGGAGTGGGGACTATTTACAGTACAGATGGGATATCTAGTTTCAAATTGGAGGCATAGATATACAAATTGAATAAATACAAATCGAATATATAAATAAATAAATTGAATAAATAAATAGCTATGCCAAGCTCGACCCAAGCATCCAATTCCAGCTCCAAGGCTAAATAGGAGCTTGTTTTTCTGAAGAGGAAACATGTATGGAGCTAGGCCTAGCTAAACCACAAAGCTTTACAATTTAGGCCGTTCTCTTAGGTGCATCACATTCAGGTTTTGTAAAGTAAGTAGAACTCAAAGAATGAAAAATTATGGTTTTTGAAGTCTAAAAACATTTTATCCTAATTCTCAGTCTTTAGTCTGTATGCTATTCTTCCCACAAAAGCTGTAGATCCTACAGTAGGGGAAAAAGAACTAGGAGCAAAACCACAGAAATTATGCAGGAGGTATATAGATACTGTAACTGGATTTGCTCCGCTCCTCATTAGGTATATGTGAACAAGACAGTGTGCTTATGAAATGACCCATATTTTGTAAACTACCATAGTAGCAATGAAGAAAAAAAACGAGTGATACATGTGTGTGTGTTAGGGAAAGATGTTGGTGCTGAATCAGATTGTCATATATTCAAATAGCATTGATTAAATCAGTTCAGGGAATTCACAAAGCATGAAGTAGACTAATGCTGTGCAGGAAGGGTTTTAGCCTCTTAAAATATTTAAAATTGCATTATTTCTGCAGGTGAAAAAGTCTATTGATATCATTTTGCCGTATATTCATATTATATTTGATATCAAAGGCAGTAATAGGTATGCTCCACTCAACTTGAGTTAATGGTGTTTTTGGTTTGGAAAATATTGTGGAAAACCCCACAGTAGTTTTTAGGCTCAGTGTGAGTCAGAGGAGACATCAGCAAAAAGGCAAAGTGAGCTTCAAATATATTTTGTTCAGATATTAACATACAAACAGAAATGATTTAGAAAAGAGAGAAACTGAGGACAATTAAAAAAGAAGAAAGTCACCCATTCTAGGAGTATAACATTTTATCTTCAAATATAGCCTAACACCCACAATCACATCAGATCCAATTAGTGCATGGGTCAAACCACAGAGATAAAAGACAAACTATATCTGAACCCAGTTATTGTCCTAAAGTTGAAAACAGGAATGGCATAAAGATAGAAAATAATAACGACAATCTGGGATATCTAAATTGAGGCTTAGCCAAGTTAACCACAAACTGTTTCCTATGCAACTACATCTTGTTAGCATTGTTTCTTTACCTTGAACAAGAGGGTGGTTGTTTCATGAGCAATTAAGCTTTAGCAAGCAGCGTGATTCTAACATGGATATTTGACTTTAATAAAATTGATTTCTGTCAGAAGAATGGCATATAAAGGAAAATACTACAATTACTACTGCTGCTGCTATCAATACTAATAATACAAACTTCATTAGTCAGTTTTGATGAGTGTGTGAGAGAAAAACATGCCCAAATGAGGGTCGTTTCATGTCCCCAAGAGCTGAACAGAGACAGGTACTCAATCTGTCATGCAGTACCCAAGTCTCGAACTGTCGACTTGCCAGCTTTCCAGCTAACAGGATGAGCTTCTTAACCACCGCAGTCCCTATTACTCTACCTTAAGGGACAGCATCCCCTAATCAACATGGCCAAATGAGATATTACCCACCCAGTTGTTTAAGTTGGACATCAGTAGCACCCATTCAAAATTTCACTGCTTTGGAGATCTTCCAAAATCCACAGGAAACAAACTGAATTGTTTTATTTATTTTTACTTTTGGATATTTTGGTATCCAATGACAAGGGACCAGGAACATTTCATCCACCTTGCTACAGGCCTTCCTGGTATAAAACAACAACAACCCTGATCTGGGTTTTTTCTCAGACTTTGGAGCAAGTTTTAGGTTGTGCAAAGGGCTGCAGAATGGAATTAGGTTCAGTGGAGTGTACCATTAGATTCTAGCAAAAAAAAATGTTCTGTCTCAGGGATCAGCAAACTTGGCTCTCCAGGTGTTCTTGGACTTCGATTACCAGAAGCTCAAGTCAGTACACCTGCTGAACAGGGCTTCTGGGAACTCAAGTCCAAGAACATCTGGAGAGCCAGTTTTGCTAACCCCTGCTCTATTTATCTAGCATGAGATTTACACTTTTATTTTACCTCGCAGATACAAAGGAAAGAATGATACTTTCATTTTCCATTTGTAACTAATGTGGGCTCATGGTCTTTATCTATAATTAATGTCATTTATCTCTTGAATGTGTATGAAGCTGCAAGTAGGTTTGATTAGCAAAAGGGGGTGAGGGAGAGAAAATGATTCTTTGGGTTAGGAAATGATTTTCTTCACACACACACACACACACACACACACACACAGACAAGAACAGGTTGCTTGATAATGGATTCCTTTCTCAGATGCATTTCACTTTCTAATCACCTGGATGCAGTAGAGACATCCTATTGTACTGTAGGCACTAATTAACAAGAAAAGTGCACTGAGGATAATATAAATGTTGCTGGCTGTTTGCAGAACTGTGAGCCTGGACTCTGATGACAAACCTGAGTGAGAGCAGACCACCTATTTCATGTATTTTATTTTCTCGTGAGAGGGCATTTGTTACTCTAATAAAAGGTTTTCCCTACTACCTATATAATATTGAAATGAAGATCAATCCCACTGTTTTCTCTCCTTGTTAAATCAACTCTAGCCAGAAAGGACACACCGTTGTAACACAAGCTATCTGATCATCTTTTGTTGCCTATCACACTGCCTTTGGAATGCTTGATCTTGATCTGATTTATTTATTTGTTTGTTTTTGCTACCCAAAGGGTGGGATTATTTTGGCTTTGTGAGTTTGTCTCTAAACTGTGGCTACGAAACTAGTCTGTGTTTGTTTATAGATTCATAGACAAGACGAGCCCATTAAAACAATGTATTGCTGCACCCTATTCTTCATTTGAAAACGTCACATCATAATGAATCCTGTTAAGCTGCAGTTAGATTGTTCCAGCAACAAATTGCCACGATGGATAATGATTTCAGTAATTTCACTGAAGATTTCTATAAGCTTTTTTTCTTTTCTTTTTGGATAACAATATGCGCTTCTAGCATTTCAGAAGCTTCATTTGCTTTCAGTTTGTTCAGAATGTAGCAGTACAGCTGCTTATTGCATTAGACAACTGTGATAATTTCTCATCTGAAACCATAAATAATGTTATCATGATTCTACTAATACTTAAGTGGTCCCATTCCTTTTTTTCTGTTCACACTCAATGTGGTAGTAACTGACCAGGCTAGTTTGGTGCCTAAAGAGTGCTCAATAATATGCTTTGAGGAACAGATATAGATGCAAATGTTTTTAAATATCTATATATAGCTGTTGTGCAGAGATCATCTGGTGTGTCAAGACTCATTGTCACTACTAATAATACAGACCCCGCGCTGCCACCGCCAGCCCTGAACAGAACACCTGCACTGGCGGCAGGCATAAAGGGGCCGGCATGCTCTGCCCACCAGCCTCGGTGTCCTCCTTTGTGGATTCGGACTGGCAGGGGGTGGGGGTGGGGGGAGATGCCTAGCCGCCTGAGGCATTTACCATCAACTGGGTGGCCAGTTGTGCCTTCAATGGCCCTGTTGCCTTTGCCGCCGGACCTGGCCTCGTCCTTCCGCATGGGGGCGAGAGAAGGAGGCAACTTGCTGTGGGGTGGATTACCATTTTTGCTGCCGGAACCAAGGGGGGGATTGTGGGTGGGATAGGAAGAGAGGGAGCTGGTCCTGCCAGCCAGGAAGGAGGGGCAGCACTCCATCTAGGGGGGGTTCCAGGGACCCATATAGGTGTTGTGACGGGCATGGGACGGTATGGCGGGTACCGAGGGGCGGACCGCACTTGGGGAACGCAGGTCCGATGTTTATGTGCGGTCCCTCGTTCCAGCCCTGCAGGTACATCTCTGGGCCCTGAGCAGCAGATCCAGAGTGACCCCGCCCTTAGGCTGCTGCTGGTGAGTGCCAGATCGGTCTGTAATAAGGGGCCCCTGATTCAAGATACTATCCATGAGGGGCGGGCCGACCTGGCATGCATCACCGAAACCTGGCTGACACCTGAGGGTGGAGTACCTCTTTCGGACATGTGTCCAGCCGTGTTCGGTATTTGGCACCAGCCTAGAGGTGAGGTGAGGGGCGGTGGTGTCGCCATTGTTGCCAGGGAGTCATTTGGAGTTGCTAGGGCCACTGCTCCACAAGTGTCTGGTTGTGAGGCCCTGCTTCTACGGTTGGGCCCTAAGGGTCAGTTGGGGATCTTACTCCTGTACCTGCCCCCTTGCAGGGTCAGGGATGCCCTGCCTGAGCTCCTCGAGGCCACCTCAATGTTGGCGTTGGAGTTCCCGAGGCTTATGGTTCTGGGGGACTTCAATTTGCCATCATTGGGGATGGCTTCTGAGGTGGCAAGGGAGTTCATGGCTTCCATGGCAGCCATGGGCCTGACTCAGGTAGTTCGGGATCCGACCAGGGGCAGTGGTCACATGCCAGACTTAGTTTTCTTGTCGGAGCAGTGGCAGAGTGATCTGAGATTTGCCATGGTCAGATCACTATCTGGTGACTCTTGACTTTCTGGGGGCGACGTTTCATCATAGGGAGGCAGGGCCTATTAAAATGGCCCACCCTCGGCAACTAATGGATCCAGATGGATTCCAGAGGGAACTGGGGGATGTTCCTCTGGATCTGCTACACGATTCACCCGAGGCACTTGTCGACCTGTGGAACAGGACGACAACAGCAGCCTTGGATGAAATCGCGCCACTGTGGCTTCGTGCCCGTGGGGTTAGGTCATCCCCGTGGTTCACGGATGAACTGCGGGAACTCAAACGGGCAAAGAGACGCCTAGAGCACCGCTGGGTGAAGACCCAGGATGACTCCGATTGGACACTAGCTAGAGCTGCTATTAGGGCCTACCTAGTGGTGATGAGGGTGGTGAGGCGGCAATACTTCACCACCCTTATTGCCTCTGCTGATAATTGCCCAGCCGCCCTGTTCCGGGTAACCAGGTCCCTCCTCGGTGGGGGGGAGATCAGTGCCCGGTTGGCATGGTTTGGCTGAGGACTTTGCTGACCATCTGGTGGAGAAAATCGATCGGATTCGTTCAGGGCCGAATCCCGGTGTGGATGGGAAGGGTCGGGGGGGGGCACCGGAGCACAGTCTTGCTGTACGATCTGGGATCAGTTTGATCCTGTTGTCCCTGATGAAGTGGACAGGCTCCTTGCAGCTGTGCATGCCACTACATGTCCTTTGGACCCTGTCCCACCTGGTTGGTGAAAGCCTCCAAGGTGGTGACAGGTGGCTGGGTTGGGGCGATAATAAATGCATCATTACGGGAGGGGGTGTTTCCTGCTCCACTAAAACATGCTTTGGTGCACCCCCTCCTGAAGAAAATATCCCTTGACCCAGCTGTCCTTAACAACTACAGGCCGGTTTCCAACCTGCCCTTTCTGGGTAAGGTTTTGGAGAAGGTGTTGGCGCGCCAGCTGCAGAGTGTCCTGGAGGAAGCAGATTATCTACACCCCTTTCAATCAGGATTCAGGCCTGGGTATGGTACGGAGACGGCATTGGTCGCACTGATGGATGATCTCTGGCTGGAGCGGGACGAGCGTTATCCATCCATCCTTGCTCTTCTTGACCTCTCAGCGGCCTTTGATACCGTCTACCACGGTATCCTTCTGGAACGGCTCAAAGGACTGGGGATCCAGGGCACCATGTTGTCCTGGATTTCCTCTTTTCTGGAGGGTCATACCCAGTTGGTGTGGTTAGAGAGTGAGAGGTCCAGACCTAGGCTCCTCAAGTATGGGGTGCCTCAGGGCTCGGTGCTCTCTCCTCTCCTATTTAACATCTACATGAAGCCACTGGGTGAGATCATTCGTTCCCACGGGGTGCAGTACCATCAGTATGCAGATGACACCCAGTTGTATATCTCGGCCCGTGGGGACCCCAGTGATGCTGTTGAAATCCTATCTGGATGCCTGGAGGCCATTGAGGTCTGGATGGGGGCTGAATCCCAGCAAGACAGAGTGGCTGTGGATAAGGGCCCCCATGTTATCCAGGGAGCTACCATCTTTGATACTGGATGGGGCTGTTTTGCCCCAGACAGACCCAGTGCGCAACTTGGGGGTCCTTCTGGACTCGCGGCTGCTGCTAGAAGAACAGGTAGCGGCTGTGGCCAGGAGGGCTTTTGCCCAACTTCGGGTGATTCACCAGTTGCGCACGCTCCTGGACCGGGGCTCCTTGCTTATGGTCACCCACGCTCTGGTCACTTCCTGACTAGATTATTGTAATGCGCTCTACATGGGACTGCCCTTGATGACCATTCTGAGGCTGCAGCTGGTCTAGAATGCGGCAGCCCGGGTGGTGATGGGATGCGGATGATATGCCCGTGCCTCACCGCTACTTTGGGAGCTGCACTGGTTACCAGTTTGTCTCCAGGTGCAATTCAAGGTGCTGGTTTTGACCTTTAAAGCTCTATATGGCAGTGGGCCAGGATACCTTAGAGACCGCATCATCCCAAGAGTGTCTGCCCGTCCAACCAGAGCGGACCGGAGAGGCTCTCTAATAGTGCCATCAGCTAGGGGTGCACATCTATCCAGCACCCGAAGGAGGGCCTTCTCCATGTCCGCACCAACCCTCTGGAACTTCCTGCTAACAGATCTAAGACTTCAAAGAGAATTGCTGCCCTTCAGGAAAGGATTGAAGACCTGGCTGGCAGGGCAGGTGTGGGGCCCGAATGGGAACACAGTCCCCACCTGCTGGCTTATGGAAACCATTAAGAACTCTCTCTTCTTCTTTTTATAGTGGGTGGGATATGGGTCTTTTAAAGTGTTTTTATGTGTTTTTAGAACTTGTTGTAATGCCGCCCTGAGTCGGGTTCTACCTGGGTGGGTGGTATATATATAAATATGACTATTAAATTAAATTAAATTAATAATAACTGTGTGCTGTCAAGTCAATTCTGACTTATTTCAACTGTTTCCATGGATTTCCAGGTTAAGAATACACAGAAGTGGTTTTTATTCCAATTTTCTGGGAGTATCTTGCAACTGTGAAACTTGCCCATTACTATACAGTTGGAAATGGCTTGGTAGCACACAGTACCACCACCAAACCCAGAATATTCCATTCTTATGTGTCTCAGCTTCAACACTTTTTGAATGAACTGGTCCCAATTCAGCTTAGTTTTGCATGTGGATACACATACAGTAAAACCCTGGGTTACAATTGCCTGGGTTACATTTGCCGTGGTTTACGATGGCATATTTTATTAAATTAATGGCCCGGTTTAAAAAAATTTTTTGTTTATGACCGAAAATTGTGCTATTTTAAACTCTAAAATGGTGGCTAGAGTTTAAAATGGCACCCACCATCCCTGCCAGAAGTCGCAATTCAGCACTTACTGCTGCAGAAGTGCCATCATCTGCACTGCAGAAGTGCTGCTATTTCTGTTCTATCCTCCACTTCTACTGGCACCGGGAGAGTCTGGGGACCTTATCCACTCAGTTCTGACCTTCATCCAAGCTTCCTTGGCAGTGCTACAGCCAGGAACACTGCCCAGGGAACTCAGACAAAGGTAGGAATTGAGAGGATAAGGTCTCCAGACTCTCACGGTGCTGGTAGGGGTGGAAAACAGGCTCCCCTAATGGTTAGACAAACCACTCAGGAGGAAACAGCAGCATGGAAAAGGTAGAGAGATTACTTTGTTGCATTTGTGGGGTGGGGGTGGGGGACGCACACATCTGGCATTTTTTGGCTTTTTTGGGTGGTTTTGGATTTTTATTTTTTGGAATTTTTATTTATTTATTTGGGGGGATTATTTCCCCTTTGTGGGGGATGATTGTGTCTGGCAATTTCTGGATGGTTTTCTGTATTTATTTATTAATTATTATTTTTGGTCTGGTTTGGACCTTTAAAAAAAATCAATGTATTCTTATGGGGAAAGTGCTTCAGTTTACATTTGTTTTGGTTTACAAAAGAGACTGTTGGAATGGACCTCCATCGTAACCTTGATTTTACTGTACTAAGGTACTGTACTGTACCTTGGATAATGAAATTAATGGGACATTTCGTACACTGAAATTTTTGTTAACCGAAATGCAGTTTCCCATAGGAATGCATCAAAAAAAAAGAACAAGTGAGCTTCAACACTAGTAAGTGCAGGGTGATGCATGTTGGGGCAAAAAAAACCAATTACATTTATAAACTGATGGGGTCTGAACTCTCTGCGACAAACCAGGAAAGGGACCAAGAGGTGGACAGCTGAATGAAGGTGTCAACCAAGTGTGCCTCAGCAGTGAAAAAAGCAAACTCAGTGCTAGGGATCATTAGGAAGGGTATAGAAAATAAGTCAGCAAGTGTCATTTTGCCTCTTTATAAATCTATGGTGAGGCCCCATCTGGAATACTGTGTACAGTTCTGGTCGCCATACCTCCAGAAGGATATTACGGAGCTGGAAAAAGTGCAGAGGAGGGCAACCAGAATGATTAGGGAACTGGAACACCTTCCTTACCATCTGAGGCTGCAACAGTTGGGCCTCTTCACTCTTGAATGACAGAGTCTAAGAGGTGACCTGATTGAAGTTTATGGTGTGGACAAAGTAGATAAGGAAAAACTGTTTTCCCTATCGCATAACACTAGAACTAGGCGTCACTCCATGAATCTTTTGGGCACTAGTTCTCAAACAAATAAGAGAAAGTACTTTTTCACCCAGAGGATCACTGGTCTATGGAACTCTCTGCCAGAAGAAGTGGTGACAGCTTTCAGTCTTGACAGCTTTAAGAAAGGATTAGACAAGTTCATGGAGGACAAGGGTATCAATAGCTATAATTATGGCTACCTAAGGACAACCTCCGGGTTGGAGAGATAGGCAGGATATCTCTCAATGCCATTTCCAGGGAATCCTAAGCAGGTGAAGGCATCTGCTTGGGAATACCCTGAAGCAAATGGTGAACCACTGTGTGTGACAGAATGCTGGACTGGATGGGCTGTGGCCTGTTCCAGTGAGGCTGTTCTTATGTTCTTAATAATATCTGTTCCCATAAGAATGCATTTAAAAACAATATATCTGTTCCAAAGGTCAAAAAAGCCATTTTTACCGGGTCATCAGAAGTCTTCTCCACTCCCAACAGCACAAATAGTCTTGTGAGTTAATCCACTCTGTTTTTAGGATGTTTCGGGCTGTTTTTACCCTGTTTTGGGAGATTTAAAATGATGAGGGGGGAATTTCCTATTTATGTAGAACTTCAATTCCCAGAAACTAATGCACAGCCAAGGCTCCGGGCAGGAAATTCCCCCCTTGTCATTTTAAATATCCCAAAACAGGGTGGAAACACCCAAAACATCACACAATTGGAGTGGATTCACTCACAAGACTCTTCTGGAGCCATTGGGAACCCCTGGAAATGTTTTCGGTGTACAAAAAACAACAACAACAAATACCTGCTATCCGAGGGTGCCAGTTTCCTTTAATTTCCTTTCATTATGTGATTTTTTTCATTATCCATATCCTTCGTTCTTCGAGGTTTTACTGTAATGCTACTCTGTGTTCCTTGCCAGGAAATGGACAACTGTGAGTGGTTCTCTTTTGGTTCTTAATATTAAGTTTGCTGAGCCAATATTATGTTGGACTTCTTAATATCAAGGACTACTGTACATGATTGGTTTGTGTTTAGTCTGAGTTCTCCACTATGGCCTGTCCATCTTGGGTGACACTCCATAGCATAGCCTATAGCCTCATCAAACCACACAAGCCCCCTCACCACAGCAGAGCAACAATCCTTAGAGGGAGATTTTTATATAATTGGGATATTTTTATACTATTTGTATCAATATGTTAAATAGTATCTTTTTAAAAAGACACGTCAGGCTCCAACTAAAACTGGGGTTGATATCTTCTGCATCTTAGGGGGAAATCTGTTGTCATAGCTGTTGTTTCTTGTCTCTTCCTGACCCTTCTCTTTCCCTTCATAGGGATTCCTTTTATTTCCACAATCCCAGAGACTTAACTCCTTTTTACAGGGCTCGTTTCTAGTCTCAGAATTATACAAAAAGTAGTCTTTGCAGAAACATGTGTGTTACAGAGGGCTTTTGGGAACTGGCACTGGTCAGAATGGTCTTAAACAAGCAGCTATCACATCCCTCCCTTTCATTCTTATATGCCACAGATCTGCTCTGCACTCTTTTATCCACCTTGCAATCACTGATCTCCTCTGTCACTCTCATGTCCTAAACATTTTCAATACTGTAAAATGCCAGTTGTGCAGTTGTATGAAATAAGAGCCCTTAAGAGATGAGAGTGGGTGGAAATAATGGAAGGGAGGTGTGGGTATGTTTGGTATAATGGATTATGGTATTTCACTGCATTAAAATAAATGGAAATTTTACATATGCGGGAAAGTGTGCAAGTTTGCTTATTAAAAGGTTGTTAAGACATATAGTACAGATAGTATAGTACAGAACTAGGAGGTCAAGGGCAGATTAGGGACTGGCCTTTTTGTTTATACACAAAGGGGGGAAATGAAAGAAGCTTTCTTCTTCATTTTAATGTTTTTTCATTAAAATGAATAACTTGAATCTATGAAAGAAGGATACACAATGTTTTGCATTTTTCTCATGTACCTTTATTTCATTTAACCTTTCTTTCACCCTTTGGCTGCCAGCTGCTGGATTTTTTGTATCACAATGGCTCCTGTCAATAACCAATCAGATATGAAATGTAGGAATCAGGTGCAGTTGGGAACAATGATCTCCCAAATGCTAATAGTTGTGGCTGTGGTGGTGGGAGCATTGTTTGTTACATCGTTTGTCTTTATTTGCTTGCTTGCTTTTCTTTGTTTTTGTGAGATGGGGCTGTGTGTGGATTTTGGTTTTTTAGATTTGGCTATTTAGCTCTCCATATCTTGGAGGGGTGCTTTCCCTGTTGGATTGCTCTTTTAAATTTTTTCATTTGGTTAATTTACTTTTGACTTCTTGAAGTCAAAAGCTAAACCAGAAACAAAGGCAAATTTGTTCAAATTTGTTCAATTCTACAGGTTTGAAAGGAAGGCATACGGCAGTGAAATGTGAGTTTTAACTGATGCAGGAAAACGGCTGCAAGTAACACAATGAGCAATGGAGAGATCAATGCTCTGGATCTCACTTTGCAATAAAGTAAAAAATGAGGATACCAGGTGAAGATAACTGCTGGAAGATGTAGTAAAAGAATACTGGATGAACAAATTAAGGTGGACTGGCCATGTTGCACACACAAGTGACAATAATGAAGCACCAGAATAATGAATTGGTATCTGAGAGATTGCAAAAGACCCAGGGAAGGACTACATCACAGATGGGAAGATTTTTTTAAAAAAAAGTTGGACTAACATGGAGAAGAACTGCCAAGGACTATAAAGAAATGTCGGATATTGCATTAAATGATAAGCTTACTTGGGAATTGAATCAAAAAAAGGGTAAAATTACGGAAAATAAATTTTGGAAAATGTGGAAGCCATTTGTTGATTATACACTGTTTTAAAAGTAAAGGTGGCAGAGCAGTACCAGATCAACTTACTATAAATATTTATTCTGATAAGGATGTATCTGTTGGTGGGTTTTGAGTGGAGTTTTTGTGGATTACATGATTGTGCCAGTGTACCATTGTCTTAGTGGTGTGTTGTTGTTTTTTGGGTTGGCCATAGTTTGGAGTGTTTCTTGTAACTGGAATGATTTTTTCCTCTAAAATACTGCTGCCTGCTTTTAGAGTAAATTGGTTATATTTGCTTTCCTTTGCTTTTTTGCAGTAGTTTTTGTAGGTTCTTTAATAATTTTTTGGGGGGACTAGTGCCAAAAAAACACAAATGGGGAAACAGTAAATGAAATGACCCCCAAAGAGGTGGTTCTTTTCATGTGATATAAAAAAAACTAGTGTGTGAAAAATACTAACATGAAAGAAGCACACAAATCCTAAAGAACCCAAAGGAAAACAAATGTTCTCTGTGCATATCCATACTGCAGATATCTTTGGCATGACAATAGTTAAAGAGAAGGCATTCTGCCCCTAAGCTGCAACAACAAAGCTTTGTGATACTTTGAACACAAATACTTGTATCCGTTTACGTCCTTCTTCTCTATCTTTTTTCACAACATGAGGATTCATTATCATAATTCAATTTTCTATTACTCCTCTTAACACAAAGTTTATAAATTTAACCTTGTTTAAACTATGTGCTAGGTGAGCCCTGGTGGCTCAGTGATTAAACTGTTGTCCTGCAGCAAAAACATTGTAATTTCGATCCTGATTGGAATCAGGGTTGACTCAAGCTTCCGACCTTCCACGGTTAAGATATAAGAACATAAGAACAGCCTTGCTGGAACAGGCCACAGCCCATCCAGTCCAGCATTCTGTCACACACAGTGGCTCACCATGTGCTTCAGGGTATTCCCAAGCAGATGCCTTCACCTGCTTAGGATTCCGTGGAAATGGCATTGAGAAATATCCTGGCTATCTCTCCAACCCGGAGGTTGTCCTTAGGTATCCATAATTATAGCCATTGATACCCTTGTCCTCCATGAACTTGTCTAATCCTTTCTTGAAGCTGTCAAGACTGACAGCTGTCACCAATTCATCTGGCAGGGAGTTCCATAGACCAGTAATCCTCTGGGTGAAAAAGTACTTTCTCTTATTTGTTTCAGAACTAATACCTGAATGTTTCATGGAGTGCCCCCTGGTTCTAGTGTTATGCAATAGGGAAAACACTTTTTCCTTATCTACTTTGTCCACACCGGGCATGATTTTATAAACTTCAATCAGGTCACCTCTTAGACGCCGTTGTTCAAGAGTGAAGAGGCCCAACCATTGCAGCCTCAGATGGTAAGGAAGGTGTTCCAGTCCCCTAATCATTCTGGTTGCCCTCCTCTGCACTTTTTCCAGCTCCATAATATCCTTCTGGAGGTATGGCGACCAGAACTGTACACAGTATTCCAGATGGGACCTCACCATAGATTTATAAAGAGGCAAAATTACACTTGCTGACTTATTTTCTATACCCTTCCTAATGATCCCTATCATTGAGTTTCCTTTTTTCACAGCTGCGGCACACTGGGTTGACACCTTCATTGAACTGTCCACCAGAACACCAAGATCCCTTTCCTGGTTTGTCGCAGAGAGTTCAGACCCCATCAGTTTATAAATGTAATTGGGGTTTTTTGCCCCAACATGCATCACTCTGCACTTACTAATGTTGAAGCTCAGTTGCCACTGTTTTGCCCACTCCCCCAGTGTCAAGAGATCCCTCTGGAGCTCCTCACAATCTCTCACAGTTTTCACTACCCTGTATAATTTAGTGTCATCAGCGAATTTGGCTACCTTGCTATTTATTCCTACTTCTAAATCATTTATGAAGAGGTTGAAAAGCAG
The DNA here is from genome assembly GCA_035047345.1 of Bradypodion ventrale. NCBI lineage: Eukaryota > Metazoa > Chordata > Lepidosauria > Squamata > Chamaeleonidae > Bradypodion > Bradypodion ventrale. The sequence goes on along the minus strand of JAWDJE010000005.1, from coordinate 71,181,473 downwards.
GGGTCCCAGTACTGAACCTTGGGGGACCCCACTCTTTACTTCCCTCCACTTGGAGAAGTGTCCATTTAGTGTTACCCTCTGTTTCCTGTCCCTTAGACAATTGCTGATCCAGGACAAGACCTGTCCCTTTATTCCATGACTGGTAAGTTTATTCAAGAGCCTTTGGTGCGGGACCTTGTCAAAAGCCTTCTGAAAGTCCAGATAAACAATGTCAACTGGATCCCCCTTATCCACATGCTTGTTGACACTCTCAACAAATTCCAACAGATTAGTGAGGTATGATTTACCCTTGCAAGAGCCATGTTGGCTCTCCTTTAGCAGCGCCTTCTCTTCTATGTGCCTATTAATCCTATCTTTTAGGATGTTTTCCATCACTTTACCTGGGACACATGTCAAATTGACAGGTCAGTAATTTCCTGGATCACCCCTGGATCCTTTTTTGAAAATTGGTGTTACATTCGCTACCTTCCAGTCATCAGGCACAAACCCTGATTTGAGGGAAAGATTATATATTCTGGTCCCATCATGGTTCAAGTGCAACCCATCCCTCCTGAACAGATTTGGCTTGTCCCAAAATGTTCTCCAGTTCCTCACAAATCTGAAGCTCTCCTCTCGACTCCACCACCTCATCCACGCATTGAGGCTTCTGAGCTCTGCCTGCCTGGTAGGTCCTGCACGAGCAACAGGCAGCACTTCTGAAAATGCTACCTTGGAAGTCCGGGACTTCAATCTTCTTCCAAACAACCTGAATTTGGCTTCCAAGACAGACCGCTTGGCCTTCCCAACATCATTGGTACCAACGTGTAACATGACCACTGGTCCTTCCCAGTTCTCTCTAACAAGCTATCTAGATTTCTTGTGATGTCTGCAACTTTTGCACCTGGCAGGCAAGTCACCATCCGGTTATCATGTGTATCACAAATCCATCTCTCCGTATTTTTAATTATTGAATCACCTAGTTCAAGGAGCCTCTCTCCTGCAATCTGTTCATCTACATGCACCTCATCAACCATATTAAGGGAGAGGACTTCAGTTTGTTCCTGTTGTTTATCTTCCTGGATCTCATCAAGTGTGATGAAGGAGAGATCCTCAGGTGGAACCAGTTGTTCCTCTGTGTGTTCCTCATCAGGTGTGATGAGGGAAAGAGCCTCAAATTGATTCTGTAATTTCAGACTCTGAGAGTGATCCCCTATTCTTCTCCTCCTTTGAGTCACATTCCTCCAAGCATCTCCCTCCTGAGTTAGTGAAGTGCTTTTTCCTCTGAACTGTGCCCTGTCTCTTCTTTGTCCAGGATAGTCTGCTCCGCTCTGTCCAAGAACAGCTCAAGCTCCTTAATTTGTTGATGGTTAGATATGCGAGCCTCTAGCTGCTGGACCTTCTCTTCTAGTAATGCAACCCGCTTGCACTTGCTGCAAGTGTAGTTCTCCATGTGCTTTGGCAAGAACACAAACATGGCACAAGTACTGCAGGTAATTACAGCTGTTTCCTCAGAATCCATTTTAACAAGTACAGTATTCTAGGCCTCAAAAATGTACATGTTTGCTACCTTTCTATATAGTAAGAATATATTCTTCCTTTGTTCTTAATTTGAAATCTCATGCGCCTAACGGCGCATGGGCCTCTAAAGCAGCTGTACTCCAACTGCAAGCACGGCCAAAACTTACCAGTGCTCACTTCCTTTGTTTGGCTCTCCTCAGCAGCAGCTCTGCTTAAGAGCACATACAGAATCAAAAAGGTTATTAAAACAAGGATCCAGCATGTTGGGGCCAAAATGCTAATTAACTTGTGAACCGCCCAGAGAGTGCATTAAGTGCTATGGGGTGGTACATTCAATTCAATTCAATTCAATTCAATTCAAGTTTAATTAGTACCCTGCCTTTCTCTACCCAATGAGTGACTCAAGGCGGCCAACAACAAACAAAATATAAATAAAATACAAAAAGCAATGCACAATTAATACAATCAAAATATCCAGAATAAGCAAAAATATAATACAAAATATAAATAAAGAATTAAGCAATGTCACAATACACAATAATCTACACAATGTACACAATCAGTACCCTATCCCAAGACCACATACAATAATGCAATAAAGCCCCACAACACGAACCCTTCCAAGTCTGGTCCAGGAGTTGGTGGGCAGGGAGTGCCAGTAGATGAGATGGTCCAGGCGCTCGTGGCCAGCGGGCCACTTTGCCCCAACTGAGTGCAAGTCCAAGGGCAGGAGCAGCAGAGAATCTATCTGCCCACCACCACAGCAGTAATTTAAGCCAGTCCAAGGGGCGGGGCCCAGAAGCACTGGCAGGGGTGACAGACCAGGTGCTCGTAGCCGCCGGGCCTCTTTGCCCCAGCCAGGGCCAAGTCTGAGGGTGGGTGGTGGAGAGTCCTCAGGGCCTGGACCTCATGCCCCCCAAAACAGCCCAGGCTCCAGGAAAGGCATGACTGAGCTTCTCAGTGATGGCTCTGTCCAGTCAGACAAAGCTGGAGGGAGGCAGGGCTGGAGGGAGGCGGGGCAGGTGACTGCAGCTGATTCCCATCCCAGGCCGATGGCAGGGCCCCCGGAGAGTCTCATCAGGGCTCGGTGTCAGTGCCTTTGGTGTCTCTTTATCCCTCTGGTCAGGCAGGTCCAGAGGGAGGCAGGACCGGTGACTGCAGCGGACTCCCATCCTGGACCAATTGTAGGGGCCTGAGAGAGTCTCGACGGGGCTTGGTGGTGGCATCTCTGGTGTCTCTTTATCCCTCTAGTCAGGCATGGTGGGAGGGAGGCAAGGCCGGTGACCACAGCTGACTCCCATCCCGGGCCGATGTCAGGGGCCCGGTAGAGTCTCGATGTGTAAATGCGATTCCTATTGCTATCTTAGTTCCTATGCACTGCATGCATTGCTGTCTATTTGTGAACAATGTTTTGAAGAAGAAGTTGCAATCTTTAAACTAGATTGAACTACACTTGGCATTCTTTTGAATCTGCTGCAGTTCATCTGTCCCAAGACATGTGATATAAAATTCTCAGTAGGTTTATGCACTAGTTCGGGATTATTTGTGTCAGTTCTGAAATGTCTAAATCAATGCAAGCAGACTTAATTCAGCTTCTGCAAGGAGTGGAACTCCTGAATACTATGAGGGGGGGAATTAGGACTCATAGGATTGTGATTAAATAATAATAATAATAATAATAATAATAATAATAATAATAATAATAATAATAATAATAATAATAATAATAATAATAATAATAATAATAATAATAATAATAATAATAATAATAATAATATCCAAAATCCTGAGAATCCCACATTTTCCATAGTATTCACTGAAAAACAGAGAAGGGAAATTTATAGTATACTGTAAACCTGACAGTGAGGATAAAAGCGGAGATGGTGAGTGACAGCTTCACCCACTTGCAAAGAATAAGGAGTGCTCTTGAACTTGAAAACTCAGATTACATGACCCCTGATGAGGTCAGCTGGGGATTTATTTGGGTCAGCTGCTTGCTTAAAGTTAGGTTGATGCTACAGATTGCATTGGCTTTTCCCATTACCAAATCACCTTCTGGAGTGAGTATCATGCTCACTGAATGTTTGTGTTCTTGTGGAGACTTTGATTGCACAATTAAGTTAAGCTAAGCAGCAGCTTGATATCTCATCCATCCCTATGTTCCCCTTTTCCAGAGCATCACAGTTTCATAGAACACATTTTAGAGTCTGCAAGCACACCTCCCCAGTGCAAGCAGTGTTATGATCAATCCAAAAATAGAAATGCAGATTAGCAAATACCATGAAAAATGTCTTCCTTCATTACATGTTCTGAAGGACAAGATTGTAGGATTTTCTGTGTGTGACTCAAAGCATTGGCTAGCAAATAATAAATCTGCCAAGAAGAGAGTGAAAATGTAGGATCTACAGTATTGTAGTTCAGTCCACTTCTTTCCATTCATTGGTATGTAAAGAGACCCTTGGCCTTCCTTCCCAGATGTAACCTCCAATGGAAAGGATGGTCATTTCTGCATTAAGCAGCAAAGAGCAGCTAATTAAAAGGAATAAAAATGCAGGGACAGAAAGGGGGGAGCTAAGAAATTGCATGTCTGCACATGGCATACTGAATCCTCCATTAGACAACTATTGTGATGCTGAGGAGCATGCTGTTGTGTAAAATCTCCCCAAAGTTACAGCCATTTGTGTGTCCCCATTCAAGCAAATGGAGGAGTTCCAGATAGTTGGAACCCTAAATGTCACTGTTAATCCATGTCCATATCATGATGGAGGGAGCCTGGGCAATAAGTATTAGGTTGACTGGGTCTGGTTCGGGCATGTGAATCAACACCCAAGCAAAGCACAACAAAAATCATACTCTCTTTTTAGAAGAATTTTGTTCAAACAGGTGTTCTATCTAGATCAGGGGTGCCCAAACTTTTTGGGCCATGGGCCGGTCATGTGGTTCAGTGAGCCAGTCACGTGGTTCCTCTCACCGGAAGCGGAAGTAAAATGTGCCTTGCAATCTGTTTTGCAACAGGATGAGATAGATTTTTAGGCTGCCATTTTCTCTGCTTAAGCCAGGGATGCCCAAACTACAGCTTGGGGGCTGGGGCATATTTGAAAAGGAAATCATTCATGCTTGGATCTGTGCATTAAAATAAAAATTAATTTTTTATGGCCCTCCTGCTGACAGAGAAGCAAAGATGCTATTTAAAATTTCTGTACCAAGTGTGGCCTTCCAGATCTTATTGGATTTCAACTCCTGTCTTCCCTGAGCCTTGCATAAGTGGGAGATATCAGATGGAAGTTGCACACAACAAGATCTGGAGGGTATTTTTGACTGGTCATTGAGTTGCCATTCTTGATCTAGATCATGGGTGCCCAAACTATGGCCCAAGGGCCGCATCCGGCTCCTGACGCCAATTCATCCAGCCCATGCCGCTCCTGGTGTGGGCCAGATGAATTGGTGTTGGGAGCTAAATCCTGGGCTATAGTTTGGCCATCTGATATCTCCAATTTATGCAAGGCTCAAGGAAGACAGGAGTTGAAATCCAATAAGATCTGGAGGGCCACACTTGGTACAGAACTTTTAAATAGCATCTTTGCTTCTCTGTTTGCAGGAAGGCCATAGAAAATTTAATTTTTATTTTAATGCACAGATCCAAGCATGAATGATTTCCTTTTCAAATATGCTCCTCAGATCTATATTCTCATAGCTAAGGACAAATAGGCTGAAATTAACACATCAATATGTGATAAGGTCCTAATACCAGCTTCAAATATTGTTGCAGGGGGAAAATCCATTTTAATGATAAATTTAAAATTTGGCCTTTATTGGTACAGGCACTATTACTCTGGATACAAAAGTGATTATGAACAGAAGACAAGTGTGGATAACTTCCCACTTGATTTAAAAGGCAACTTGGAAAGTCAGCAAGGCAATGTGCAGATCAAACATTATCCTGTCCAACTGGCTCAAGGTCATCTGCCATTTCGAAAAGCTTTTAGTTTCACTGTTCATTTCATGCAGAGGCTGCCAAATCTGGCTCCAATTCACACACTCCCTAGGAGCCAAATTAATGTAGGGCACATGTTTCCATCCTGTTAGTATTTAGAAAGACAAACTTCCTGGATGGCCGTCTTATTTGCCTTGAGATGCATTAGAAAAGTTGGATATAATCTGTTCAGATGCAATAGCTAGTATCATTGAAACAAGAAATGCACATTGAATTCAGAAATCTATAAAAATTAACCTCAAACTACAATTTAGTTATTGGAAGAATGGAAATGCAAAAGTACTCAAATAATTTCCTGGGGAAGGGTGAGGGCAGAATAAAATCCATAAAATTCAGTTGCTGTATTTAAATCATGCTTTCTCTGAAACTTTCTAGGAACGATGGAGGACATCACAAAAGGTAAGGGTCTGCTCCACATGTTGAACATAATATTGTTTCTCTCTTACTGCACAATTTTCACACCTCTGGTTGGCTTCTGTTTTGATACATAGAATTATTCACAGCCTTCTCTCCTGAACAGGTGAAAGGCTGTTTATTGCTGGCTAATCTGACACAGAGGACATACTTGGATTAGATATTTAACAGCACAGTGATATCTAGCCAATATTACATCATGAACCAAAAAGCAGCTTAGGCCAGCACCCTTCCTTTTTACTGTTTCTTGCAGGTTATGTAAGAAAAACTTTTCCTTGTAGGAGTTAATCCAGCTCTTACAAGTTTCAAAGGATCTCTAATCGATAAAGAATCAGCCCGTATCAGAAATCTTAAAGGTTCAACATAGTTATGAAATAGAATATCATAAATAATGCTGTTTGGTTACTTTATAATGGCATTTGTAAATCAGACTCTTGAGGCAAATCACCTTGTCTAGAACTCATCTACCAATATTTGGGATAGAGCTGAATGGGTAACTTTGGTAGCTTCTGGACACCCAATTTAATTTTATTTTTCCAAGGAACCCCATGAGCTACATAGATGGCCCACCACTATGTATTAATTGAAATTTTTGAAATAGTAGCTATGTTAGTCTGTGCTACAAGCATGTCAGAGAGTAAACAAAACATGTTGTGACACTTTAAAGACTAACTGCTGTATTTTAATGTTAGCTTTCATGGATCAAGTCCACTTCATCAGACTTAATCCACAAAAGCTAACATTAAAATACAGCAGTTAGTCTTTAAAGTGTCACAATGATTTTTTTTTGTTTATGCTCTGATATGTTTTAGTTGTTTTTAAATTAGTTTTATGTGGGTTGGGGTGTCAGTGATAAGGTTTTTTTAACTTATTATATATGAGATGTATATTGGTATGTACACTGCCCTGAGTGACCTTTGGTCAATAGGGTGGTGTGGAAATAAAATAAAATAAATAAATATTGATGGAGCCAGAAGCTAGCAGAGGTGAGGGTGTGGTATCCAGAATGGGCTGCCGCACCCCTTGCTCAAACCCCGTGAAATTCGGCACACACATACCTTGCGCATGAGAGCAGGTCACTGTCAGGGTCCTGAAGCCCTTGGGGGTTATGCCCCCCCAAAATTGATCCTTCAATCCTCAACCAATCACAAGGGCTGACCAGGTCTGGGCCTTTGTGATGTCATGCCCTTTGTGATGTCTTGCCCATACCTGGTCAGCCCTTAGGAGTGTCAGCCCTTGGGAGTGGTCAGCCAATGTGACATCACAGGGTCTTGCCCCTTGGACGGACAGGCCAGCTGGCAGGGTGGGGCAGCAGTCCAGTGGACCTAGGTCAATCCAGGAGAAGGAGAACCCAAGCAACACAACCCCGGGAGGTAGGACAGCAACCCCACCCCTCCACCCCCTGGGCAAAGCCAGGCACCCCTGATAGTCTCATATATTATTAAATATATTAAGCACTTTTCTTCCTTGATTCAACTGTCCTATAAAGTTTTGTTTATTACAATTTTGGCACTGTGGAAGACACTGCAAGAAGATCAAAAAATAACTTTTCAAAAGCACCCCTTCATAGAACATCTTATTGGCTAGCACAAAGCAAAAAAAATTGGACATGCTTTCAGCCTTCCTTGAGCAGTAAATTCAAATGGAAGTCCTCTTCATGGCTGCATGCTTAATAATGGGCTGTCATGTTTCATAGTTGTCTGGGCCATATGCACCAGCTAGAGCTGCTTCATCAGATAGAGAGATAGAGAGATTGAAAGCCAATGTGAGATCCTTTTGAAGACAGCTGAGGATTCCAGCATCCCCTCCTTTCTTATCTGAAAGAGAAAATGTGCCAGTGGGTATGGCCAAGCGCCTTGTGCAGAGTGGGCCTACACCAGGGAAGCTGAAATGAGGGCAAACACTGGTCACGGCAGCAAATATGTGTGCTTCCTTTGACAGCCAAGAACAGTATCTGAAGGATCATCCTTGTCAATACTGGTGATGATGTATTGGATGAAAAATTCTTACTTAAGGAAAGACTAAAAGCTGCTGAACTATGTACAGGTAGATAGTTAGAAAGACAGACAGACAGACTGCATCACCCTGTCCTTCACAAAGAATGAGTAAGGATCAGATCTTATTTCACCTTCTCGTCTTGTATCCTATATGTCTAAACATTTTGCTTAACCTTTTCCAGCTCATAATATCTCACAATTTTAAATGATCAATCCTTCTGCCAAATACAAATGGTATTTTCCTTAGCTACAGTTTTCAGTTTAGCTAAATTCAGTGTGTGACAATTGAGGAAAAGCAAGTGAGGTATAATGACTAAAGCTACGGATACAGAGGAGATCCATCTGATCCATGTCAGATTTTCATGGGTTCATTCATTAAGTATAATCTTATTTTGACATTAATCTGACATTTTTCAGAACTCATGAAAATGTGTCATTAGGTACAAATTTAAATTCTCCAAAGTAAGAGGGGAAAACTGTGTAAAATGAGAAACTTATTGCTTAAGCTATACTTGTAAAAGCAAGAAAATTTAGTGCATAGATCAGCCCACCTTACACTACCCGTGCCAATCATGGACACTTACAACAAATGATAAGCAAAAGTTGGTCTCCACAGATATGAGATCTCTGATGAAAGCTCTTGGAGTGAATTCTTCTTCTTCTTCTTCTTCTTCTTCTTGTGCCATATCTGACTCCGAATATTGGTGATCATCATGGACAATCTTCGCCATTTAGATTGTTCTGTGGATATAATGCCATGGCCTTTCATTTGCCTTCTGCATCGCAGCATGACACCCGTACCACTGATCCAGCTCCACAAGTCACTTTCAGGTCCTGGGCCCTTTTGGCATACAAAGTCCTCCTCAGTTCCAAGCTAGTATTGATGAAGCTGCTGCCCTCCATCAAGATGGATTCAAGTGGGATTTAATCCACTTGGGGACCATCGCCTTTCGCTGTGGACTTCACCAAAGCCACTAGTCCTCAGGGTTGTCAGGTTAGTTAACCACTGCCTGACACTCGGCATTGAGTCACTGGCAGCATGGTCTTGTTGTTGTTGTTGTTGTTGTTCAGTCGCACAATCGATTCCGACCCTTTGCGACCCCATGGACCATTTTCCTCCAGTCATCTCTATCCTCCACCATTCTCCTCAGCCCACCAAGCTCTGTGCCCATTGTGTCCACAATACGAACTATCCATCTCATCTTTGGATGCCCCCTTCTTCTCTTGGCTTCCACCTTTCCCAGCATCAAGGCCTTCTCAAGTGAGTCCTCCCTTCTCATTTGATGTCCAAAGTACTTTAGCTTCATCTTCACTATTTGTTCCTCCAATGAACAGTCAGGATTGATTTCTTCCAGTATTGACCTATTTGTTCTCTTTGCTGTCCAAGGGACTCTCAGGACTCTCCTCCAATACCACATCTCAAAGGCATCTATTCTTCTGCGCTCAGCCTTCCTAATGGTCCAGCTCTCACACCCATACATTACCACTGGGAATACCATTGCTTTGACTATGTGAATTTTTGTTTTCAAGGTGATGTCTCTGCTTTTCATTATATTCCCCAGGTTTCTCATCGCTTGTCTCCCCATAATCAGTCGTCTTTTTATTTCACATAACCTGGCCAGACAGGAGTGACTAGGAGGGATAAAATCAGGAATGAGATTGTAAGGGAAAGAATTGGAATAGAACTGATCTTAAACTAAATACTGTACAGAGACAACAAATGAAGTGGTTTGTCCATCTGGAGAGAATGTCTTGGAATTGCATACATACAAGGCAGATGTAGAAAGAGGAGAAGGTCAAAGAGTGTGAGGAAAACCAAGAAGAAGGTGGGGAGGGTAATACCAAAGATATATTGCAAGAGCACCAAATAACACCGGTGGAGGCCTCTAAAAGTGCCAGAAAATGAACCCTGTAATTGACACCTGAAGGGGCAAAAGAGAATGTAAAGAAGAAGAAAATCAACTCCTCCCCCTTCCTCCTCCCATAGGAGCCTGTATAATGTTGGAATTAATTTTCCTTGCCAGCAGGAGGTTTGAACCTGGGCCTCTCCAGTGTATGCCCATTAACAGCTAAGATCTCAGTTCTCCAACATAGAAAAGCAGAGAAAGTTTTTCATTTGCCCATATGGTAAATTGCCTTATTTCACCATATATGTATGGTGAAATTGCATTGTTTGGATGGAGGGGAGCAAGCTAAACATGATTTTGCCCTCCTCTATCTGCAAACTACCACAAAAACTGTGATCCCATGCTCTTAGTGTGCAATGTACAAGAAAGTATACTATTGTGCCATCACCTATTGTATGATTCTGAATGGGGAGGTCTGATTGTCTTCATTGGTCAAGTAAAGCTTCAACCTGGATGGTGCTAATTCTATCCATAGCCCAATTTTGTCATCCAGATATGTCCCCGATTCAGTCCAGATTGATTCAGACACAATGCTACCTGTCTCAGATCCTAAGTCCAAATTGAAATCCAGAAATGCAGGTTTCAATCTTCTGCTGAAATGAATTAGAAAACTACAATGGCTGCAACTTTGTTGATTAATCTCCAAAAATTTGGAAATTTCAGAGACTCAAAAGAGGGGATTTACTCCATCGATTTTCAGACACCTGACTTTACGATTTTTGTACTAAGCATCACTAAATTTCATCTTTAAGAAAACGCAACAGCAACAAATTTTTAAAGCATGTATACTAATTGGAGTACAGTCTAGCCAATCAATGCCGATTCTTTCCTTGAACAATTCCATTCATATTGGGGCACCTTCTCAGAACAGTGAGAATACTCACAAGCTGTAAAGTTAAATAGCTGCACCAAGGGATAGGCACTTCAACAGCAAGAGTTAGAGTGAACTAAAGGAAAGCACTGAAAGGCAACACAGTGGACATCATGAAGGCAGGCAGCAGTGTTTGATGGCAGTCAGAAGGTAGGCAGCCAGGAAACAAAGCAGAACAGTAGGCATCTAAATCAAAGACACTCTTTCCAGGTTAGTTTCCCTTATGTTGAAGTCCAAAGTATATCACTAAATTGAGTTCCAAACTGTTGGTACACTGAATAGTGCTGCACAGATCATATGCAATTGTCAGACCTGAAGTGTTCCACAGCAATGCAGCTTGTTGGGCACCGGATAAACACAAGGCAGGCATGTATAGCTGGCAGAAGCTGGCAAATTGGTTATGATGAGGAACAGAGCAGTGTAACAGGCAACTAAGCTTACTGAAGCAACACTCCTCTAAGTGGGCACAGTCCCTCTTCTACTGGAGGTACCATGGTAGAATGTCCCATGCTAGAATCGTCAAGGTTTGGCATAGGTGCATTTTACTGAAGGACACAGATTTTGTAAAGTGGTCAGGACTGATGTACAGCACAGGGTGGGCGCTGGGTGGCATTAGCAGTTGGGAGGCAGGTTGGCTGAAGAGCAGAATGACATTTAACCATTCTTTCCATGCAGACATTTAGTATTGAAGGAACTGTGCTGCCTAGATCAGGGATTCTCTACCTGTGACCCGTGGGCCGGGTGCCGCCCATGGCACCATTTCATGTGGCCCCCACCGCCTCCACTACACCAGAAACTGCCATGTGGTGGAGGAAGGGCAAAATGGCTGTCCAGCCCCCGAAGCTGTCTGAGGGAGTGCGACCCAGCTCCTGGCTTTAAAAGGTTGAGAACTCCTGCCTAGATGTTCAGTGTTGAAACAGTGCACTAAAGAGCACAATATGGAGCATCTAGTCATCCAGTATTAACTCTGCTGTTGCTGGTCCCAAGCCCAATTGAGTTAAGAGGACCGTTGGGTGTTGTCTTAGTACCCTGGCCCTGTAAAACCTTATTGCTGAAGAATATTGCCCAATATGCAGTAGTGGTAGAGACTGGCACCATGCAGAATGGGAAGGAACTACATAATCATCCAGTACTACTACCTCAGGAAGGCACTGGATGATCTCAGATGAGATGGGAAGCTTCAGCCTTGTGACTCTATGCTCAACCCAGAAATAAAAATATAATAATATGCACACCCAAGAGCTGATGCTAGCTTTGTCAAAAATAATTTGGTAATTTTAGAATTCCTTAGATGATTGGGAGTCTCCCAGTTTATCTCACCTTTCACAACTTGTGGACTTCAGTCATTGCTTATGGTTACTCACACAGAATTTCATGCCCCTCTCAGCATTGACTCAGCCAAATTGAAGCCTTTAAATATTAAGTGTTCAATTTCCTACACTGCTACTATTCTGAAGGGAAAAAAGAACTTTTAAATTTTATTTTTTTTCTTTAGGCTGTGGTAGTGGGGAGAGAATTTGTTATTTGTCACCTTGAAATCTGCTACCAGTACGGCTCACTTACTTGAGGACAGTGAGTAAGAAGGTGACTTAAGAAAAAGCTGGTGTTCAAATTTATTAAAGATTAGCATAATTGAAGTACCACCAAATTAAGCCATAACCACATCTTTTTGTTATTTGCCAAATCCCATCAGAGAGTCTGTTGTTCACTCTGAAGTCATTTGCAGAACTAATTTGCATCATTAACTGCAAATTACAAAAAAAAAAAATGGAATAATTCCCTTAATCATTTGGCCAAAGCAGGTGGGAGTTGCTTTTATAACAAGACTCTGTTCCTGAGATGAAAGATCTACATCTAATACTGTACATGGGAATGTATCTTTTTGCTATTTTAAGGTTTGAAGTTCTTTATGCACTAATTTAATCATGAAAGAGTGTCTGAAGATAGCTATCAGATCATCTTCACTCATTTAAAATGATGTATACATGATTCAGACTACAGCCCTATATATGCATACCTGGAAGTAAGTCTCACTGAATTTAATTAGATTTGCATCCAAGTAGACAATCCTAGTTTTCCAATGGCAGCATGAGTTCTACAAAACTGATTTCAAAGTATAAAATGTTTTCAAACTGGAGTTCTTCATCAGATATTATGCAAGTCAAATTGACTAAATATAATATGCTAATGAAAGTGCGGCGCCAAAATGGCCGCCGCGCTCTTTGCGGGCCCCCACCCACCCGGACGCAGACATCCGGGTGAGTTAGGGGACGTGGCCACCCCTCTATAAAAGGGGTGGCCACGAGGCAGACGAGCTGCCATTTTAAGAAGAAGCGACGGAGAGGAGAAGTTTTCTCCGTCACTCTTCGTTTCTCTTCGGCTCTTCAGCCTGTTCTTCGGCTGTTCAGCCATTCCAGCGCTTCTGATCCCCGGAAAGGGATCGTCTTCGCCAGCTATGCCTCCCAAAAGGAAGGCCCCGGCGACCAAGCCGCGGCCAAGAGGGAGGCACTTGCCTGGCTCGGTCCTTACGAGGGGGCAGCAATCGGGTCGGAGGACCGCGACTGCGCCCCCGCAACAGGCCCCCACATCGGTGGCACCCACCGTTACCAGTGGGATGGGGCAGATTAGGGCATGGCCCTTGGCTCTCCAGCCTCAGGATGGCCCTCCAGGGGCTTCGGCCCCTGACCCGCAATTGCCGGCCATGGGTCCAGACAATGGGGGAGGGCCTGGTCCGGTCACTCAGCAGGGCTTGCCCCCGGCCCCTCATGGGCCGGAGTTTTGGCCATGGACCTATTCAGGGCCTGGCGCCCAGATGGGGGTACCCAGTGTACCACCAAGTGGGCCGTGCGGCCCACCTTGCCCGCCTTATACCGGGGGTTCTGCGACTGTGGATGCATTGCTGGCACGTTTAGCCATGCTGGAGGCATCCTTGGGGGTCATTAACAACCCCTCGGGAGGGGGGACTGCACTGCCGACTGGGGCTCCTTTTTGCCCGCCTTCCACCTCGACAGCCGCCACCCTGCAGCAGGCGGCCAGCAGGGTTGAGCTGCTGGAGACGCTCCGGCCTGTGCTGGCTGCGATCTTGCAGCTCCCCGTTCGTCCTGAACTCCAGCCGGGGGGTGGCCAGATGTGGCCCCAGAGCTCGATTGCGGTCGCAAGCTCTGACACCCACCGTGGGCCGGAACCCCCAGTGGGGGCGGCTCACGGGGGTGCACCCAGTGAGTATCAGGTTCAAGCTAAATGTCCCCACACCACAGTCCACTTCAGGTGTTAATTTTCAGTGGCCATGGCCTCGTTACGTTGAGGCAGGTGGGTATCAGCTCCCAGCTTACCCTGGTGCCAATGGGTCCAATACTGGCACAACATTGGGTGGGGGGGTTCCGCCCCCAGGACTGTACCGGGTATTCCAGGCACTGTACAGGCACTGTTGCCAATGCACAGGGTGAATACAGTGCCGGTGTCGGCATTGCCGACGGCAGGGTATTCCCTGCCCCTCGGGGATCATTTGTCCCAGGCTACGAGGGAAAAGATTTGGCGGGGGGAATATGTTGATATTTTCTTCCTATTGAACCGTGAGCCCACCAAGGAAGAGAAGGCGGGGCAGGATGACAGAGACAAAGAGCTGTCTCATCATCGCAAGCCACCTCGCACTTGGGCCAACTGGTTACCCGCATATCTCATTTACATGGCGGTGTACCTCAGGGCCCGGCCGGATTTGGCCATCCCTATGGTCCAATATTTGGACAATATTTACAGGGCGATGGTGGATTTTCCTGGCCCATCGTGGTTGGCTTACGATGAGGAATTCAGAATGCGGGTGCCCTTACACCCGGAGATGAGATGGGACGAGCCATGTCAGAAATTGTGGCTTTTATTCATGACCCCCACATGCTCGGCGCCTGGGGAGAGGTACCACTGCGGCCATGTCATCCAGCGAGCTACTCCAACACAGGCTCCCTGCCAAGTGGCGGGGCAGGGGGTTCCAGCCCGCTTGCTGTGTTGGAGTTTCTCGGCCAATGGCGCATGCAATCGAAAACAGTGCCGATACAAACACGAGTGTCCCTCTTGCGCTGGCCCCCACGCCGCCGCTGCGTGTCCACGAGCCGGTGGGTCACGGGGCAGAGGTAGAGGTGGACAGGGAGCGGGCAGAACTGCCGCTGAAGGAGCTGGTCAGTCAAAAGGCCCCCTCCCCGGTTAACATATTTATGTTAGAGAGGTGGCTCTCGACTTACCCGAGGAGGGACGAGGCGAGGTACCTACTCGAAGGTTTCCAGTACGGTTTTCGTATCCCATTCAAGGGGGTGCGGGGACCCCAAGATGCTCCTAATTTGCTTTCCCTGAAGGGTAGGGAGGAGGTGGCCACCCTAAGTATTGCCAAGGAGGTAAATGCAGGGAGGGTAGCTGGCCCCTTTTCTAGGCCTCCCTTTCCTAATCTTAAGGTTTCCCCTTTAGGTTTGGTTCCCAAAAAGGTCCCTGGGGAATTTCGTCTAATTCACCATTTATCATACCCGGCAGGTCATTCAGTCAGTGACGCCATTCCTGATGACCTTTGTTCAGTCAGGTATATGTCATTTGACCAGGCCCTGCGCATGGTGCGCGCTTGTGGCCCGGGTGCACTCCTGGCAGAATGTGACATTAAATCGGCATTTCGGTTGTTGCCAGTGCACCCGGGTGACTTTGAGTTATTGGGTTTTAAATTTCAAGGGAAGTTTTATGTAGATAAAGCCATGCCTTTTGGCTGCTCTATTTCCTTTTCAGCATTTGAATGCTTTAGCACTTTTCTCCAGTGGGCCTTTGTTCGCAGGTCTGGGTCCCGGTCTGTAGCTCATTACCTCGATGATTTTTTGTTCGGGGGTGAACGGGGCTTGGACACGTGCACACGTCTCCTCACTACATTTCAGACGCTAATGCAGGAACTTGGTGTCCCTTTAGCGCCCGAAAAGACCGAGGGCTCATCAACTACGCTCACATTTCTGGGCATTGAAAGTGACACGGTCGCGCAGACATCTAGGTTACCTATGGACAAGGTCACATGGATCTCTGCGATGGTGTTGGCCTTGCTGGCCAAACGTAAGGTGTCACTTCGTGAGCTCCAAGTTCTACATGGTCATCTTAATTTTGCCTGCAGGGTGGTCACGCCTGGCAGAGCTTTTGCTCGACGCCTATGCGACGCCATGATTGGGTTATCAAGGCGCCACCACAGGGTCCGACTGACCAGGGGCATGAGGGCTGACCTTTTGGTTTGGCTTAAGTTCCTGCGGGAATTCAATGGGGTATGATTTTGGAGGTCTGACCTCTTGGTCTCCCCTAGGTTTCAGGTTCAGTCAGATGCCAATGGCCTCCAGCATGGCGGGGCACGGATCATCTACGCGATCTCACATTCCTCGAGTTCTTCCCGATACTGGGAGCGTTGATGCTATGGGGCGAGGAGTGGGCCAATTCAGTAGTCCATTTTTGGTGTGACAATGCTGCGGTGGTCCACATTGTCAATTCTCAGACATCCAAATCACCCAGGGTCATGGGCTTAGTTCGCCAGTTTGTGTTACGCAGCTTGCGCCTCAATGTGCTCTTTAGGGCCAGACATGTACCAGGCATTAATAACGATATTGCTGATGCTTTATCCCGCCTGCAGATCCCCCGGTTCCGCGCCTTGGCTCCGGATGCGGAGGAATTCCCCTCGCAACTCCCGGACGAGATTTGGACTTTTGGCAAGGAGAGGTGAACCGGGCGATCAGCATGTCACTCGCGCCCCGCACGCGTAAGGCGTATCAACATGCATTTAATCAGTGTAAACAATTTTGTGTGCAACTCTGGTTGCCCGAAGTATGGCCCATTCCGGTTGAACACGTTCTTCAATTTATGGTTTACCTGCACAGTCTGGGCCTAGCTCCCCGCACCATAGCATCCAGGCTGTCAGCACTGGCATTCATGGCCAAGGTGAGGGGTTTTGCTGACAACATGACTGATTTTCGTATACAACATGTTTTGGAGGGGTGGACACGGGAACGTGGACGCCGCCTGGACACTCGCCACCCAATTTCCCCAGGGGTGCTTACACACCTTGCACGAGGCTGGCCTAACCTATGTTTTGACAGGTATGAGGCAGCTCTTTTTCATGCGGCTACCACGGTGGCCTTCTTTGGAGCGCTCCGCATCAATGAGTTGGTACTACTGTCTAAGGCGGATGCGGCTCGTAGGGCACTGGAACTTGAAGATGTCTATGTCTCTAAGGAGTGGGCTCAGTTGAGGATACGGTCCTCAAAAGTTGATCAGCACGGTGTAGGCAGTGGTGTTAGACTGCTACGATGTTCCATTGCAGACATCTGTCCGGTTGGTGCCCTACAGGAGTTCCTTGCACGCACCCTGGCCCATTTTTCTGCCACCAGGATGGGTCTCCCCTGACTAAATTTCAATTTTGGAAGGTGACCGGTAAGGCACTGTCCAGTGTTGGCCTCCCCGGGGCTCGTTACGGCACCCATTCTTTTAGAATAGGGGCTGCTTCTACTGCGGCTGCTTTTGGGTACTCTGAGGCTGATATACGCCGTATGGGGAGATGGGGATCTAAGTGTTTTGCATTATATGTTCGCCCTCTTCAGGCATGAGTACCAGTTAAGTCACTGTTCTCTTTTTCTCTTACAGACCCTGTGTGTCCCCGCACACCGGTGGCAGTATGGCTGGTGGGCCATAGCTATGTGCACTGGGCAGCGCAGTATGCTGCAGCGACAGAGTGGGGACCCCAGCATGGACTACGTGCCTCCGCATGTATCAGGTGGTATGGTAAGCGTGGAATGTTATGGCGGGAACTGTTGCCATTCCTTTTCTCTATCAGGGATGCTGAACCGCCTGATGTCCTGGTGCTGCATCTTGGGGGCAATTGCCTCGGCCAGGTCACTGGCCTTTCTTTAAAATATGCGATTTGCAGCGACCTAGCTTATTTCCATTATGTGTGGCCTTCCACAACACTGCTATGGTCGGACATCATACCGCGTCACGCTTACAGAGGGGGTATTAACCTCCATGCCCTTGACTGTGCTCGCCGCTCAGTGAACAGGGCGTGGGCCCGGTTCTTTGCAGACAAGGGTTTGGGGCGGGTCATCCGACACCCCACCATTAGTTTACAAAATTATAATCTTTATGCAGGGGATGGGGTCCATCTGTCGGCTAGAGGTATGAACCTCTTTTTGGAAGATTTGCAAGCAGGCCTGTTGACTGAGCTGACGGTCTGGGGGGGGAGCGATGAGTCTTTATTGAAGCCTCCCCGTGTGGCGGGTAGCACTGGTAAGGTAGATATTTATGCACCATAGGTATCCGGCAGGTTCGCAATTGACTGGCCAACACTTAGACAGGTACAAGTTTAATAACGTTGACCGGTCAACGACGAACCAGGCAATGGGGTGATGGCAGGAGCTCTTCAGCATGCATCACCCCGTGATTTGACGGATACACGTCAGAGGGTGGGGTCAGTAGATAGTTTATTGACTATGGTCAACAATTTGTTTGTAGTAACAAACAAATTGATACAAATGGATACATTGTAGCCAATTGCCGTTGGCAATTTTGGGAGGAACCTTACCAGTGTTACTGCGGCCTGCTTGCCTTAAGAATTATAATTGGTTGAGTACCAATTGAAATTTATAATTCGGACTAGGGCATGATTCAATAAATGTGGCCCAATGCCTTTATCCATATACCGGTGTCTGAGTCTTCTTTGGGGTTGCGCCTGCAAAGTATATTACTGCAGTGAAGAATGGTTTAGGGGACAAGTATTGCTCCTTTCTGTCTCTTTCTGAAACAGGAAGCAACCAACTGTCTCAGCTCAATGGATCCTGCCACTGGGATTTGTTCCCTCCAAGCCTCCACCATTCAGCTGGGAGGGGAGGGTGAGATGCCCCCGGGGGGGGCAAGAGAGGGGAGGCAGCACTTGTTGGGTTTGTGGTGCTGCACACTGGGCTTATGGGTAGGGAAGCCAGCCATGCTCAGAGGCCAACTTTTCTGTTCCAACAATTGCAAGTAACCCACCCACCGACCTTGGTTGCTGCTGGAGAGGAATTTTAGGCTCAGGTTCCTGACTGACAATTTAGAAAGGTGCCCAGGCATATTTTTGCCTGTCCCATTCTATTTCCTACAGGGTTTCTTAAGGGGATGGAGGGTCTGTCTTCTAAACAGGTAACAATTAGTTGTAGGGGTAGGTAGTGCAGGGTGGGCTGGTAGCAGTGAGCTATTGGGCATCCATTGATGATGAGTTTCCACCGATAAGCACTGTGAATCTTCCAAGGATGTCTTCCCAGTGTGGCCAGTTTGGACAGGGCTGAGGTGACTCAGCATGACCAAGGGGATAGGGGCTTGCCTGATAAGGGCTGAACAGAAGCCAAAGAGTGGCCACCTGCTCTAGTACAAGGTTGGTTTGGCACTACATCAGGCCCCACTGCTAGTTCGTGAGATTTAAATAAAATTGTGGCTCAAGTTTAAAACCCATTACTTGTGTCTCACCTCATTATTTGTACCTCAAAGGGGAAAATAAGGCTCATCTCAAGAACAGGGGACAGCAACACACTTCAGCTGGAAAACAGAGAGACTCTAGTGAAGGGTAGAATATTATAGATTAATCAAAATTTGTATTCAACTATAGCCACAGCAAAATATTTTATGTGGCGTTTCTGCTGCTTTGGCAACTTTTGGAACCCCTCAGCCATGATTGATTCCCTTACTTATGTGTGCTTGAGTGCTGTGAAGGAAATGAGTCCATTTACACGCTCTCTGTAAAGATTCTTGCTATGCATTGGTTAGTCCGTGCTTAGTGCAAGTTCTTTTGATTCACTAGGTCTACTCTTGTTGTTCAGTTGCACAGTTGAGTCCAACCCTTTGCAACCTCATGGACCACCATACACCAGACTCCTCTGCCATCTCCCGTCCTGCATAGGCTGCCCAGATCTACACCCACTGTGTCAATGATGCCATCTAGCAATCTCATGGTTTACTCATGGTCTGCCCTAGTTGAGACTAAAAAGTATTCAGCTGCTAACAGTGATGCTATTCATGGATCCTAATCAGTTAAAATGCATGGTACAAGAAGGTTATGGAAGATTAGATGTAGATACTTGAATTCTAGGAACTCTACTAAAGAATTATCTTTTCTGCAAGTCTAGGGATCATGTCCACAGATGTCAGTAGGAGACAGATGGAAGGTGGACGTAAGAAGAATTAGATTGTATATGCTTTTGCATGGCATAGTTGGGGGTGCAACTATGTGAGATATAATAAAAATAAATCAGACCTCTTGCCCAGTTCCAACAATTGGTTAGGAAGTGTGCCTCACCATCAGATCCAGTCCTCTGGGAATATCTGTCAGTGTTGGTGCATTAATGGTAGTTCTGCAAAAAAAATTGTATGTTTGACTCTGCAGATACTGATGCACAGGAGAACTTGTGGCTTGCTGGATCCATGCTGATGAAGTAGCTATACAGCTTTAGTGCCATGTAGCTTCTTGCACAATCACAGTGGAGCCTTTGAGTAAACATAGATACTGACACCAATCTGTTTGAGTTGCTTCCTTCCTACATACATCCTCACTTAGAGGGAGAGATGTGTTTGTTCTATTTTGATTACATGTTTGAAAAGTACTTTACACATTTGTTCCCAATGTAACATAATCATTACAAAGCAAATATTCATAACAGTTTAAATGAATAGGTCCCTGGAGAAAATTGGGGGACGCCGGCAGATGACATCCTAACCTGGAAAGAGATTGTCCAGGCCCTCCAGAAGCATGTGGATGCTCTGGAGGTGGCAGCGGCATCTTTAGAAATGGACTTGGGGGAGCCTTCAACAGCGTCCACACAGGACATGGAAGTTCAAGAAGCTGCCCAGTTGTCTGGTGCTTCCACACCGACTGAACCTGAGAGCAACGTGTCGGTGGTGACATTTACCCCTGGAATACCTGGGCCGAGATTAGGTGAGTATATGGGATCTGGGAGTGAGCCTGGGTGTGGGACCCCAGCACCTCATTCTTTTCTTACTACACAGCCGCCTTTATGGCCTTGGCCTTTGTCTAGCCCCGTGCAGGCTACAAACTTCCCATGTGGGCAGTCGTCTGCTAGGGTCCTGTGGATGGCTCCACCCCCCGGGTCTTATTCCCCTGCTGCCCTACAAAATTCATTGGCAGCTGCCCAGGTTGGGTTCTCATCCTTGTCCACCCTTGCAATGGTGCCAGCATCTGCTTTGCCTTTCAGAAACCAGTCCCTATGGTTGGGTGACCATCTTCTCCTGGTGATGAGGGATAAAATTGTGTGAGGATAATATGTCGATATATATTCCCTGCTTAACAGGGATTCAGACAAACCAGAGAAGGATATGGACAAGAAGGATAAGGAGTATACCAGGAGAAAGAAGCCTCCTCGGACCTAGGCTAATTGGCTGCCTGCTTATCTGATCTATGCAGGGGTGGCAGTCCATGCCAGGCAACAGCTCGCATTACCATTAATTCAAAACATAGATATTATCTAACGATCTTAAGTAGACTTTCCAGGACAGCTATGAGTTCTTTATGCTGAGAATTTCTGCATGTGCGCGGCTATTTGGTCAACCATGTGTTGGGATGAG
This sequence comes from Bradypodion ventrale, assembly GCA_035047345.1. Lineage (NCBI taxonomy): Eukaryota > Metazoa > Chordata > Lepidosauria > Squamata > Chamaeleonidae > Bradypodion > Bradypodion ventrale. The sequence continues at coordinate 71,160,194 of JAWDJE010000005.1, read as the reverse complement.
CCACGTGCCCCATTGTGGCTCCAATTTATGACCCCTTCTCACCTGGTGTCCAGTGACCATTATGATCATGGACACCTGGTGCAGTACCCCTTCCGCCCCAGTTGGTAGGCCAGGTGGTTCAACCCCGGTTGGTTTGTTGGGAGTTCATGGGTCAGGGTGTTGTTCCACAAAAGTGTGCAAATACCGACATGAGTGCACTATATGCAGAGGCAACCATCCGGCTGCTGCCTTCACAAAAAGTGGCCCTCAGATGCATAAGGGCTGTGATTTTTCGGTTGCAAAAAGAGTTACCCCTGAGCTGCCGCAGTCTGCAAAAGGCATCCAGCCCAATCAAGCTTGAGACATTAGTTTCCTGGCTTGCAGGTTATCCTGCTGAGGAGGCACGCTATTTGTGGGAAGGTTTCACTTTTGGTTTTTGGATCCCTGCTTTGGGAGCCCATTTTCTGCAAATGGTGCCATACATCTATTCGGTAATTGGATTGGAGCCAGTGGTCAGGCAGAGCATTGATAGGGAGCTGACTGCGGGACAGGTGACTAGCCCATTTGACCAACCCCCCTACCAGAATTTGAAAGTGTCCCCTCTTTGTTTGGTTCTAAAGAAGGGTTCCGGGGAATTTGTTTGATTCACCATTCATCATACCTGATGGGCAGGTCAGTAAATTATTCAATCCCACATGAGTTATGTACGGTCAAGTATTCCTCCTTTGACTAGGCAGTCTGAATGGTCTGATGGTGTGGCAAGGATGCCCTTATGGCTAAGTGTGATATTAAATCTGCTTTTCGCCTCTTGCCTGTTCACCCAAAAGACTTTGAGCTCCTTGGCTTTGCCTTTGAGGGCCAATATTTTGTAGACAAGGCTATGCTATTTGGCTGTTCTATCTCTTGTGTATCTCTTGAGTGTTTTAGCACTTTTTTGGATTGGGCATTTTGCCAATGCACTGGATCCAGTCACGTGATCCATTATTTGGACAATTTCCTTTTTTGTGGCCCTGCACAATCCTCTAGATGTGCTGACCTTCTGCATGAGTTCCAGGTGCTGGCCCTCAAACTAGGAATCCCCTTGGTAGATGACAAAACAGAGGGACTGGCCACTTCCCTCATTTTCTTAGTGGTCCTGCTAGACACCTTGAGACAGCAGTCTTGCCTCCCCCGGGACAAATTATCACAGTTACAAGATAAACTGAGTAACATGTTGTTGAGATGCAAAGTGACGCTGAATGATCTGCAGGTTTTGCATGGTCACTTAAACTTTGCATGCAAGGTGGTCATACCAGGCAAGGCTTTTGCCCACCACCTGTGCAATGCAATGAAGGGGCTGACCCGGCCATTACACCAAGCCAGGGTCACCCAAGCTTTGGGGGAGCACATCCAGCTATGGTTGGAATTTTTGCCCCGTTATAATGGTGCCTCTTTTTGGCGTTCCAAAATTAAAGCTGAGGTGCAAATGGTGGTGTTTTCCGATGCCTCTGGCAGTTGTGGTTTCAGATTATACCACTGTGACCATTGGTGCTACGGCACGTGGGCTGCCCATTGTAGGGAATTGGGCATTGTGAAATACCTTACATTTTTGGAATTATTCCTGGTGGTTGGGGCAGTGTTCTTATGAGGCGAGACCTGGGCCAATTCCACAGTGAAATTTTGGGTGGAAAATTTGGCTGTGGTTCATATTGTCAACACTATAATGTCCCAATCCCTGAGGGTCATGTGTTTGGTCTGCAAATTATTTTTTAAATGCCTAAAGTACAATATATTGTTTAAAACCCAACATGTCCCCGGCATTGATAATCAAATTGCCGATACTTTATTGTGGCGGCAGATGCAATAGCTTCATACCCTAACCCCAGATGCTGCAATAGACCCAGACATAATGCTGCTGGAGATATGGAAACTTGGTGACTTGAGGTAGACCACACAATAGGCACAACCATAGCACCTAGAACCTGCCATAACTATGCTGTGACTGTTTCAGAATTCGGTGGGTTCCGTTGCACCTGGCTGTTGCAGCCAAACTGACCCGCACCTGCAGAACATATTTTACAGTTTATGGTTCACTTGTATGGGTTGGGGATATCCCCCCAGACCATCCACTCAAAATTGTTTGCTCTAAAATTTTATAATAAAGCAATGGGACATGCCAATAAAGTTGGAGGGGTGGTCTAGAGAGTGGGGTAGGTCTTACGACCACTGCTTACCAATTTCCTCTAAACTACTCACAGATATGTTGGCTGCCTGGGTTTCTACCTGTGTGAGCCAATTTGAGGCAGTCCTATTCCATGCTGCGGCAATGGTGGCATTTTTTTTGGAGACCTCCGTTTTGCTGACTCTTTGGCCCCATCAAAGATGGGTGAGGCCGGCCAGATTTTTCAGATGGCCAATGTGAGACTTGGTGACCAGGAGCTGGAGTTGATGATCTGCTGGTCAAAAACTGATCAACTGAGCAAGGGTGTCCAAGTGACTTTGCTTTGTATTGACCCTGCTTCTGTTTGCCTTTGTGTCGCCTTGGAGGCATATCTCAGACTGCGAGGAACCGACGCTGGCCCTTTATTCTGACATTTGGACCGTAACCCATTGACATGATACCAGTTCTGGGCAGTGACCAAGAGAGTTTTGACTCGTTTAGGAGTCAACGTGTGGCTTTTCGGTACACACTCTTTTTGGATCGGGGCCGCATCCACCGCAGCGGAAGTGGGTTATTCCCACAAGGACATTCAAAGGGTGGGCTGGTGGAAGTCCGGGGCTTACCGAACATATATTAGACCTATGAAGTATTGAACAAAGGACTGCTTTTTCCCTTGCTTTTCAGGTCGTGTTCCTCATCGCCCGTGACAGATTGTGATCCTTGGATACAGCTGCATTTTTGGGCTGAATATCATGTGACCTATTCTGCATTGGGGAGATCTGGCACCATTTGTGAATTAGGCAAGGGGAGGCATGCCTCCAGATATTATGGTCATCCACCTGGGTGGCAATGATTTGTGCCTCATGAAGGGCATTGAACTGAGCACGGCTGTGAAAAGGGACCTGTCCCTCATGAAGTGTTGGTGGCCCAATATCCCCTTGGTATAGGTGGTGATCCTGTCCCATTTTACTTGGCGCTGCACTGGAGGCCCAGGCAGAATTGATAAGGCATGCTACAGCATAAACAAAGCCATGGCTAAGTTTATGGTCGAAGGATTCAGCACAGTTATTGAGCATCCTGAAATCAAAATTGAATTTCCTGGCCTTTATCAGCAGGATGAAGTACATTTATCAGAGGAAGGTTTACAAAAATTCCTCAATGACCGACAATGGGGCATCGAGGCCAATTTAGTGGCTTGAGGTGGGTGCGTCTGTCCATAAACGAACATCCTTGGTGGCAGTAGTGGGGTAAATGGTAATCAAAGCTATGTTAATTGAGCATATGTAATAGGGGTTCCTGACCATAACAGAAGGACAGAGGCACTGGAGGCATCTATTGTCGTGCAAAGGAACCCTCAATTACAATGGAGCAGGCTTTTCAGCCTGAGGGAAATTATGACCTAAGAGATATGGAGTGAGACATCATTACTCCATACAAAGTCATAATCAATAATACGGATACAGTAATACCTCATACAAAGTCCGGTTCATACAACATCGGATTCATACAAAATCACCTAATTCCTTGAAAAAAGTTGCCTCATACAAAGTCGCTGCGACTTTGTATGAGGCATTGGGGTTTTTCCCAGATTGCATTGTGCCTGGGCAGTATAAAAGGCATGACACATGTGTGCATTGCTCTTGTGAGTTTTGCATGAGGCAAAGAGTGTTTAGGAGTGGTTTTGAGCGCGATTTTGGATTTTTTTGTCAGAATTTTTAGAAGCATTCCTGGGATTTTTGCAGCATTCTTCAGGTTCTTGGACAATCAGGGTTGTTTGACATGTTTTTGTAATGTATTTAGCCTTTAGACAATGATTTCTTAAAGTTCTGTCAGTTTCCTGTCTGTTTCCTTGACTTTGCCCTGAAGTCTGTGCTGTTACAGTACAATGTATCTCTATGGAAATGACATTGTATGAGGCATCGCGGCTAGGATTTTGCATGCCTCATACAAAGTCCAAATCCATATAAAGTCCAAACTTGTGGAACCAAGTTTGAACGTTGTATGTGGTAATACTGTATGGGTAGATATACCCATAAGTTAATACCATTTACCCACTAGGATGCCCCATTGCAGTTCATGTTAATATTGTATTGTTATGTTTATTAATAAAGTGCCCTGTGTTTTGACCAACAGATGGTTGTCATCTGCTTCCTGGGGGTGGGGGATTTGGTGGCAAATAGTGTGGGGCAAAAAGTAGCATGCATCACTTGTGAGCAGAGGTACAAACCCCTGATGAAATGGATTATATTTTGAAGATTTAATAGTTTTTCTTATGTGGATGAGAAAACATCTCCCATCCTCCGTAGGATTTTGGATCACTAGATAGGTTATTTGCATCTTTTTGTGACAATTAGTCAGCTCTCCTGTGCTTGCTGTGTTGGTGTGTGCTTTGTTTTGCAAATGAAAGGACTCTATAGATGTCATGCAAATTAGAAGACTTGAGGAGGAAACTCCTTTCGATAGGACTCAAGGAATCTTGAGGAACTTTAAAATTCTTCATCAAGTTTTTATGATTTGTCAAGGTACTTAATCAAGAATTGGGGATTTAACTAGTATCCTTTCCATCTCTAACTGAAACAGCAAACATCTAATGTCAACCAGGTTATTTTGATTTCAGATCCCACATATACTGAACAGTCATTAGCTGTGCAGAGGTAAAGTCAATATGGATAGTTCTGCACATATATTGGATGACAAAATCCAGGGTTGTCAGGGTAATGCATGACAAGCAAATAGTTTTGATCACTTGCAAATTACCTTTGTTAGTTTTTATCATCATTTTGAATGAGCACTGGCTCAAACATAGTCCTGTATACATTGCCTGCCTACAGAAGACATTGTTGTGGCTTTTCTGTATGATGAGGTAGAGCAGCCACCTGTCTGCGGAATAAAATATGTCACAAACCTTCCACCTGGAATCAAATCTGATATGACACATACATGTGCATGCAATTCATCTTAGTGCAGTCTAATAAAAGAATGCCAATTAGGAAAATGCAGTGTCTCAATTCATTCTGACTGAGGAAGAAAAATCAGCATGTAGAACAAGAATTCCCACTGCGGATAGTTTTGGCAAGCTATGCTTTGACAAAACAGCATTAGAAGGGAATACAGAGAACAAAACCTAATGTCTGGCCTTTAAAGCTGTCCGTGTAGTAATCTTTCTAGATTTTGATCCATGCACACTTTGTTAATAAGTAACTGTCTTGTGTTTAATGAGGAGGAAAGTTAGAATCTCAATGGCATCATTTGCCTGTACATTCAGTAGATATGGGTGCTTGTTGCCACAGATCTCTATTGTTTTGGCAAGCACTGCATGGCGATTATGGCAGGCAGTTTAATTTTTATAATGTCTCTCTGAGACCTTGGAAAGCTGCTGCCAGGCAGTGAAGGCAACACTAGGCTAGATGAACTGAATTGTCTGACTTCATATTAAGTACAGGTGTAGTGGGACTGTGGTGGCTTAGTGGTTAAGATGCTGAATGTGACAACTGGAAGGTCGGCAGATCAAGACCCAAGTGCTGAATGATAGAGTGAGCTTCTATCTCTATCCCAGCTCATGCCAAGCAAGCAGTTTGAAAGCAAGAAATTGCAAGTAGATAAATAGGGACCATTTTGGTGGGAAGGTAAACAACGTTCCATGGACTCTTGTGTCTATTCATGCCTGCCACATGTCCATGGAAATATCTGCATATCCAGACAATGCTGGCTCTCTGGCTATAAGCAGAGATGAGCACCGAACCCTAGAGTTGGATAAAAATAGCTTTTAAGCAAGTGTGACCTTTACCTTTTTAGAGCAAGGGCTTGCAAGGTAAAACCCCAGGACATTCTGAGTAGCAGAGACTACAACATCATCTGCTGCCACTAGAGTTGCCATAATTCTCTCCCACAAAACCGGGACAGAAGTATACTTGACACAAATGGGTGAGTGTGTTTCCCCAGGTGGGTCTCCTTATGAGTAAAGGTGGGGAACAGCCCCCCTCCATCCCATTACTTCTCACACCTTTCGAAGTCTCAAAAGCACCTCAGACTCAAAAGCATCAGCTCTTCTGTTTTGGCGACTCCAAAGCTGCCAGAGGAAGAGCAAGGGAATAGAGAGGAGAGGATGATGGATGAGGCAGGGGCACATGCATGCATGAGGAGGAAGATGCTGCTGCTCCAAAAGCACACAGTCCCATGAGGGCAAACCTGGTCCCGCATCCGCCCAGCTTGGTGCACCTTACCCTGTGAATGGAGTGAGAGAGGCCTCCTAATTCAACTCTTGGAAGGGACAGAGATGGCACCAGCTAAAACGGGAGCCTCGACAGAGCAGTGTGCATGTGGTGGTGGTGGTGGGGGAGGGGATGGGGGGGAGGGTTTAAGACTAATTGCTATAAGTGATTCTTTAAGGTGTCACAATGTTGTTTTAATGGTGTGTTATAATACAAAATCAGTAAGTTTTAAAAATCCAGGATTTGAACATGAATTTTATTGAACTGGCCAGGACAATTTTTTTGACCTTAAATCCGGGACAATCCTGGTTTTCCGGGACATATGGCAACCCTAGCTGCCGCCAGAGACACACCAGCCTTCCTGTTATTTCTGAGTTTAGATGTGATCTTCACTTTACATGGGAGAGAGACAGATTTTTCTCAGGAATAGTGTATTGTTGCAACCTAACCCTATGGTAACACAAAGGGTAAAATCGTAGCTGTCATTCAAGATCAAACCTCAGGTACAGTACTTTGATTGAAATCCCATCATGCTGCTATACAAAAGGTTCCACTTTTGGAGGCAAATTGCCTCAAGTGAAGAAATTTCCATAGGCATTACCTGCCAAGACTTCTTAACTTGAGGTATTTCTCTAGACGTTACACTAATTCCACAGCAGCACAATTAAAATTCAGCCCAAATATCTGTAGTTAAGTCTTGAATGATAAACTAAGAGTTATTAACTTTACAAAAGACCTGTAGTGTTTGCCAGAATTGTTAACCCCCCAGATAGGGTCTGGGCAGCTATGGAGCAATAGTCACAATGAGCAGTAGTACTTCTAAATTTAACTCTACATCATTGAATATAAAGCAACTTTTTACATTCTTATTTGCTTACAAATAATCATATCTTGCCCTTCCCATTGGAAATATGTTTTCAAATTATAGATGTGTGAGAAATTCAAATAGTAATGGGTGATCCTTTTCTGCACGTATATTCATTTTTTAAAAATTTTGTTTTTTTTCTTGTTTCCTGATTTTAATCTTACCTTATTTCAGTGGGTTACACAGAAATGGAAAAGAATGAACTTATTACAAAGTAATGACCCTGGGAAATGGAATTTTAGAAGGCTCTATATCTATTTTATACTTTACATTCAGAATATTTTTAATTGAGATGTCCATTCATTTCCTCTTCACCATGAGAAAGTGAGAATTCCCTCTGAAATGAAAATAATACCAGAATTATAATAAATTAATCCCTGAGACTACTATTTGTGTTGCTGCTATTAAAAAGTTGGGATTTTAAAATACATGTTTGAAGACATTCAAAACATATGCATAATTACAATTTGAAGATCCTGGTTAATTTCATGATTGTTTATTTGCTGTGAATTGCAAAATAGTGTCTCCCATCTTCTATGCTTCAGGAAGTTTCATGTGTTTGTTGTGACAGTTTCTTTTCACTGCTGTTATAAAGGAAAATTGAGGGTATTTTTGTTGATGTTTGTCAGAGTTAACATATTTAGTTAACAACCTTCCACCCTAACAACTGACATATAGGAACTAAATTTGTAGGAATTGAAATTTGATTGTAATAAATGTTATTCAAATAAAGATGGTATTTGTAACTTGCTAATGCAAGTTTCAGTTGAGAGAAGACAAAATAAGAACATGGGCCTAAAGAGGTTTTGTCATCTTGCGTATTACATGCTATTTATCACCCTTGATAAAATCAGTGGGAAATGCAAAGTTCAGTGTATTAGTACATTAGTGATTAGCATGAAGAGTCACTGACCTCAGAATGCCTATAGGGTAGAAGAAGTACCTGCCCTGTCATTATGCTGTTAAAGATAGTTGTCCCAAGTGGTGGAGCTGGGAAGTAAATTCATTACTTCCTCATACGCCTCCCAATGTTACTATTGCTCTAGAGAATGATAGAGCAACAGGGATAGGGAGGGAAAGGATATTATGGAGTACAGTGGAACCCTGTATAACGAATACCACACATAATAAAAAATTCGTATAATGAAGCATTTTTGCGCTAACCACGATACTCCGCATTACGATTTTTTCTGTTATGCGGGATATGCCTCACATAACGAAAACCCTGTTTAACGAAAATCTCTATGGGATGCATCATACAATGAAAACTTTAGAGATTTTCATTGTATGATGCACCCATAGAGATGTTTGTTATAAGGGGTTTTTGTTATGCAAGGTATACCCCGCATAACGAAAAACTCATAATGCAGGGTATCACAGTTAGCGCTTTGTATAACAAAAAAAATCATATAGCAAAGCACCTCGCAGAATGGACTTTTTTGTTATGAGGGGTTCTACGGTAATACTATCAACAAAAGTGGTCCCCCCATGCAATTTAAAAGGCAGATGAGCTTTCCCCATCAAGATGGTGATGTAAGAGAAGTCAGCTATAGTCAGAGCTATTCTCTGAATTACTGTTTCATTCAGTCTTTAGTGGCAATGTCCAATTTCAATCACTTTATTATGGTCAACGACCAGTACAGTAAAATGGAGGGAAAGTTTTAAAATTTAAATGCTTAAAATGTAGTTAAAATATATTATTTAAAAACATATCCATTCAAAATTTAAAAAATGAATAAAATCAGTTTTTAAGATTTGTGTTACAATATAACTGCTACAACATTTGAACCAGCGGATGCAGACAGCCCTTCTTTCTGACCAGTAAGAAAATACAGAACACAGTTAAGCAATGAGGCCACATATCATCTCACTTGGCTTATTACTATTAATTGATTAGTCTTCAATGTCTGATTTAACTACAGTGACATGTGCCTTAGTTACACCCCTTTTGAATATCTGCAACACACTCATATGTTAGGAAAAGGCAGCATAGAAGTGCAGTGAATAATAAACTAAATATAAGTAATCTAGTGCCAAGCCCTATTGGGGGAATCATAGCTATTCCTTGTATCATGCTGAGAAGGAAGCACTTGAAGAGTCCTTGGCATCCATGTCTCATGCATGTTGCTGTTGGAATAGCAACCAGCTTGTGACTCCCTTGCAATCTATATAGCTTTTAATTCCTCTGACATGGAGGTGAAGAATTCCTTATTGAGGGGTCTTGTTGACACTGGGAATAACATTCTGATTCCATTAACATGATTTATGGAACATCTCTGAGACCCCAGATGTTTAAATAAAGCTCCATTTAGCCTCAGCAGACCAGTTCCAAAACACATCAATTGCACAAGATGATAAATACTCCTGCATGGAGCATGAGAGGAATTTCCTTTTCTGAGGACAGATCTGTAATACATAAGTTACTCCTCAGCTGCTACTTCAACCAGAGGAGTAAGACACACACAGCCTGAGGTGTAGTGAGGGAGGATATCTCCTGGGGGTGCACTAAGAAGAGACAGATATTATCTCTGGCTGGATGTGAATCTTGTCCAGTTCAAAAGCATAAGAAATACAGTATCTTGAAATAAGAGGGCAGTTTTATTGAAACTCATTTTCCATGGTGTTTTTCCCATCTCCTAAAGTATACAGGGTAGTGAAAACTGTGAGAGATTGTGAGGAGCTCCAGAGGGATCTCTTGAAAGTGGGGGAGTGGGCAAAACAGTGGCAAATGTAAGGACCTTGGTGTCCTGGTGGACAGCTCAATGAAGGTGTCAACCCAGTGTGCCTCAGCAGTGAAAAAAGCAAACTCAATGCTAGGGATCATTAGGAAGGGTATAGAAAATAAGTCAGCAAGTGTCATTTTGCCTCTTTATAAATCTATGGTGAGGCCCCATCTGGAATACTGTGTACAGTTCTGGTTGCCATACCTCCAGAAGGATATTATGGAGCTGGAAAAAGTGCAGAGGAGGACAACCAGAATGATTAGGGGACTGGAACACCTTCCTTATCATCAGAGGCTGCAATGGTTGGGCCTCTTCACTCTTGAACGACGGCATCTAAGAGGTGACCTGAATGAAGTTTATAAAATCATGCATGGTGTGGACAAGGTAGATAAGGAAAAACTGTTTTCCTTATCACACAACACTAGAACTAGGGGGCACTCCATGAAACTTTTGGGTACTAGTTCTCAAACAAATAAGAGAAAGTACTTTTTCACCCAGAGGATCACTGGTCTATGGAACTCCATGCCAGAAGAAGTGGTGACAGCAGTCAGTCTTGACAGCTTTAAGAAAGGATTATCCACAATATGCAAAAAAAAATGTTTGAGGCAAAGCGCAAAATATGAAAGAATGAATCTTAAAGCAATAAATATTATAATAATGTAATTGTAAAGTCACAAAAAATGTTGCACAAAATGAGTCACTTGATTCAATTTTCAAAATAAATCACTTCATTTCAGTATTCAACGAAAATCACTTTAATTCAGTATATAATAAAACGCATTAAAAATTGTGAAAAATACAAACCAAATGAAATTCATATATATTTTTTGAAATTATATAGCATCTTGAGCCTCACGTAGCTATTCTCTTTGTGTGCTCTCAACGTTAAAGGAGTGTTTCGGGGGTCTCCTAAAATACAAACCTTTAAAATGCAAGTGTTCCTGATAATGAGACAAAATGGAGAATTCAGAGAAAACAAGTGTAATCAATCTCACAATTGAGTCCATGAGGTTCGAGGGTGCCAAAATAATGAATATAGAATGCTTCACACTGATGTAATAACAGTTCCAAATCAGCCCGTTCAAACTGTCGAGGAGAAACAACTTCAAGCGCTACAAAGGAGAACTGGTTCTCACTGTGTCCCTTAGCACACAAAGAGAATAGCTACATGAGGCTCAGGATGCTATATAATTTCAAAAAATATATATGAATTTCATTTGGCATGTATGTTTCACAATTTTTTAATTCATATGATTATACCTGCTTTATGATGCTGTAATAATATGTTTCAAGTTTATCTCTATTTGGTATTGTTATCTTTATTTTTATAGTATTACAAGCTGTTGTATATCATTACTTGTATTATAATATATGATTTTTAATATATGAATTTTGTATTAATTTTAGAAGTCCCTGATGATATAAGTTTGAAAAGCGAGAAATTTACTGGATTCGCTTCGGACTTCATAGTCTCAATACTTCACACATCGGATTGAATAAATGCGTTTTTATTATAGACTGAATTAAGTGATTTTTGTTGAATACTGAAATGAAGTGATTTATTTTGAAAATTGAATCAAGTGACTCATTTTTGTGCACCATTTTTGTGACTTTACAATTACATTATTATAGTATTTGTTGCTTTAAGATTCATTCTTTCATATTTTGCGCTTTGCCTCAAACTTTTTTTTGCATATTGTGGATTTCCACCGTTGGGCCAACTGTGTTTAAGAAAGGATTAGACAAGTTCATGGAGGACAAGAGTATAAATGGCTATAATTATCGATATCTAAGGACAACCTCCGGGTTGGAGATATCTCTCAATGCCATTTCCAGGGAATCCTAAGCAGGTCAAGGCATCTGCTTGGGAACACCCTGAAGCAAATGGTGAGCCACTTTATGAGACAGAATGCTGGAGTGGATGGGCTATGGTCTGTTCCATCAAGGCTGTTCTTATGTTCTTATGTTGAAGACAATTTGGATTTGCCTTACAGTTATCAATCTCTCCCTCCTCCTCTTCCAGATCTGCATGGTATGAATGCATATGTACTGTACATTCTTCGGTCAACGAGTAACAAGAAATTCTGTCTGTGTACCAATCACTGCTCACTGCATACCAATCATTCAGCCTAGTTCAGTCTGCCTTCCTGAGATTTATTAATACATTTTGGTTGCTAATGTGATGTTGGAAAACTTGAAGGTGTTTATTTTTGAGGATTTCAGCATTCTTATGGCCGCTCTCTAGATTGTCAAGCCAATTGGCAAATTGACTTACTGGTGACCTGTGGGCTATGGAACAGACAGAAAAGTGAGTCAAACAAAGATAGGAGGGAAAAAAATCTCTGACTATGACTAAATATACGTTATAATTTAGAACTGTGCTGTTTTTTAAAAGGTGGATCTGCTACCATCTTAAAACTTCCATCTCTTCTGTCTGTTTAGTTTATACTGTACTGCTTTTCATTGTTTTGTTTACATATTCTGGAGGTTTAAATCATATGTTATTGTTTCCGCTGGCTGTATGTAAATAGTGCATAGCATCTGTAAGTATGAAGAACAGTTTTTAAATGTTCATTTAAATGAATGAATGAATGAATGAATGAATACATTCAAAGAATATATAGCAGAAGCTGCTGAATAAAATTAGGTCACTGGTCTCAAAACAAATAATGAGGGGAAACAGCTAAAGCATTCAGCCAGAGCCATTTTATGTTGAAACAGAGAGAAGAGACAAGAGGTGTCTCATTGTCAGTGCAGCTATGACCTTTTTTGAAGAGGTGCATCTAGGATAATTATACAACTCTCAATTCTACACTAAACTTATCACTCCAACTCAGCAAACTGAAACAGGAGTGTATTACTATTTCAGAAGGCAGTATTGGGAAAGCCAAAATGATGTCTTATATAGGATAAGGGAAATGTGAAGCGTCCTTTTCCCCTGTAATATAAGCAGGCTCTGCCACCAGGGAAAAGTAAGATAGATGGCTTTGCCATACCTTTGAGCCCTGGGTATGTATAATTTATGAAGCTGCCCTATACTGACAGACTACTTGTTTATGAAGCTCCCTGTTATATATTGGTGAGATGTAGTGGTGGGGAGATGGTTGAGATATAGGTACATCCTAATCATGCCTGGAGAAGTCAAGGATCAGCTCAGGACCTTTCTCTTGCAACATAGGTGCTCTCTACTACTAAGCTAAAACCCTTCCCCCTAAATATGGGAGAATGTAGGACCATACCTGTCAAGCACGGCTACGGACAATACAGGACCTGCACAGAACGGTTCTGTGCAGGTCACTTGTATGCATGCGTAGAAGCCTTCTACGCATACCCTTCTGCACAGAACCCTTCTACACATGCGTAGGGATGGATGCACAGTAACTACATCCCCCCCTCGCTGCCAAATTACGGGGTAGCGGCAGCTCCGGGTGGGAAATCAAGAAAAGAAGCGCAAAATTACGGGGAAATCCCAGCCATTATGGGGTACTTGACAGGTATGTGTAGGATGTATGAAGTCAGTTCAGGCATATGGCAACAAGTACTTGCCAAAAGCATAAAGATCTTTTCCCATGATCTATATTGCATCAGGAGGGAGAACATTATGAAATGTGACTTCACCTGCTAATTGAATGAAAGTATTGAAAGTATTTTGTTTCTGTTTGTATAGAGGTGTTCAGATATATGAAATGGGATTGTGTGCCATTTTACCATCAAGTCAATTCTGACTTCTGGCAACACTTCCCAGAATTTTCTAGGTAGAGAATACACAGGAACGGTCTCCCCTCCCTTTTTCCGGGGGCATTTAAGACTGTTCAGCTTGCCCATGACTATTCAGGTTGGCTTTTACTTCCATATTTATTGCCATTTAAAAGATAACTGTGCTTTATGGTGACTGAACAGTATAATAATGTTATCCTATTTTTTCTTTTCTTTTCTATATAAGCTTTGCATTTCCCCCTCAACTGCTCAGTTCTTTTGAGATTTTTAATTCCACATAGAACTCAAAACATATCATGCTATTATCCTGACAATGATAGTATACCATTTCCTCAGATTACACATATATTTTTATTTTATATCATTGGCTCTTGGATTTGAAATATATTTTGAGGCTGATGAGCCATGTATAAACACCAATGGGGCATAGCAGCACATCATGTTAGATAGAATAAATACATTGGGTCATCATTTGGTAGCAAAATTGTGCAGTATGCTATCTAATGGTTAAGTTTTCTTCTGCAGTAACTATTCCCACAAGAAATGAGGGAGTGAGACTTGATTTTATTGAAGCATTACAAGTTCAAACAAGATAATGCTATCGTCAATCACTTCCATAAATTATTAGAGTGCATAGCAATCAATAGAATATTACTAAAAAAAAATAAACTGATGTGTAGAAGGCTGCTGAAAACCATAAATGCATAATGGGTCTCAGGAAGTTGTATCACATGAAAATGCTGTTCAAGGTAAAAAAAAAGCCACCATACATAGAAATATAGGAAATTATAGCCAAATGTAACTTTATTGAAAAAATATTCATTCCAAAATCTTACAAAATATTTACAAAGGTCTAGGTCTTGGCCACCACTTTTTACATACGCAAAAAATCTCACTTGTTCATGACAAACACACATTTCATGATATCTGTTTCTATGTGTGGTGACTTTGGGACACCCTGTTTGATTGTTCCACATCATCAGTTAGTGTACTTGACAGAAGAGGAAAGCCAACTTGTCAGATTGGGACATAGGTGTGTTTCTTTCATGTTTGAATAAGGGGGGAAATAGCATACTTTGAAACATAAATATTAAACTGAATACTTATTCACCAACACCATCAAAACACCACAGTATTTTTAAAAACACAGAACATCCACAATATATTGTTTTATACCTGGCAATTTATTTGAGAGAGACAGCATACTACCTGCTTAGTGTCCGAGAGAAATTGGTGCATGCAGAGCCTGTCCGGTCCTGCCATGCAATGTCTACAATCCTCTTGTGTAAATTGCATGAGCATAAGGGAAATGACATATTCTGCAGCATTAGACTCCTGTCCACGCTTTGATTTATTATTGCTTAATCTTTTTGTGGGTGAATTTATTGGCTTTACACATGATTGGATGCTGACTGGAAGGCGGGAGGTCACCAGTTCCACACCCAAATACTGCAGGATAGAATGAACTCCCATCTTTGTCCCAGCTCCTGCCAACCTAGCAGTTCGAAAGCAATAAATTGCAAGTAGATAAATAGGTACCACTTTGTTGAGAAGGTAAACAGCATTCTGTGCACTCCATTGTCTAGTCATGCCTGCCACATGACCACAGAAGCGTCTGCAGAATGGGTTCCCATCTTTGTCCCAGCTCCTGCCAACCTAGCAGTTCAAAAGCAAGAAATTGTAAGTGGATAAATAAGGACCTCTTCTGTGGGAAAGTAAACAGCATTCCGTGCACTCTGGTGTCTAGTCATGCCTGCCACATAACCACAGAAACGTCTGCAGAAGCAGACAGCACTGGCTTTTCGGCTTTGAAACAGAGATGAGCACTGAAACCTAGAGTTGGATACGACTGGCTTTCGAGCAAGGGAAACCTTTACCTTTACTTTACACCATGCAAGAGTCTGAAAGACAGCATTCCACTTCAACTCTGGATCATACATGCAGCCAACACATTCCCACACAAGTAGTTTAAGAAATTAAGAATCAACGTGGTAACATTTTATTAGTGGCAATCTGCTGTTACACCATTTCCTCTACACCAGCACAATGTATACAATAAGATTTCGGCCAGTGAGTACAAATCATCTGAAAAACCTCCTTGTGAATAAGAAAGCTGTCTTCCTATTTCTTTTCTCCCAGCTTGACTCCTTTTTTCAGTACTAGGACACCATTTTAGTGCTCCAGGGAGAAATTGCTACATAAGGACTGCTCTTGGCAGGAATAGAAAAACAGAATCACTACCTGCCTCTTCAGTCAGGATCAAGAGGTATTTTTGCATGCAGAGGAATAATAGAGGTTGGCATTAACCTGTAATAGAGATAGATGGACATCAAACGAAGAATGCATAATTGCAGTGGGATGCACATATACAGGTATATACAGAGATATAGAGTAGAAGGGACGCGCAGTGACAAAATGGCTGCCGTGTGCTTTGCTGGCCCCGCCCCTGAGGCACGGGCACAGCAAAATGGAGCGGGGGGCGTGGCCGGCTACCCCTTTAAAAGGGGTGGCCGCGCCAACAGCCCCCGCTTTCCAAATTCGGGGGGGCCCCAGGCTCGTTTGCTGTGCCCAGCCGATTGATTGTTGGGTCTTTTGCCCTGCTCTTCCAGCAGCTGCCACTAGCCCGTGAACAGGCTTGTGCCAGTGCCTTCGCAACATTACCACCGCGCTCCTTCCCCACGCGAGCTGGGTTCCTCCTTGGGGCTTTCCCCCATCAGGGCTGCAGCCGAGCCCGGTTTGTGCCATGCAGCTCAGAGCGTGTCGCCCATCTTTGGGCAGACATCGCTTGCTGCTTCGGCGCCGGCTCTCCGCCCAGGAACAGGCCTGTGCCGAATGCCATTAGCGCCGTTTGTGGGCAGGCTTTGCCTGTCTTTTTGGGGGCTGGCCCTCAGCCCGTGAATGGGCTTTGACTGTGCGCCTTCTCTGCTGCAGGAGCACCGGCGCACATGGCACCCAAAAAGAAGGCTGTGCGTGGTGGCGCCCCTGTGGTGTGGGCTCGCGTATGCCAGCGCTGCCTGTCCCAGCACCACAGTTGTCTCTCCCCCGACACAGAGGGCCCACAGGGTGGAGAGCACGTTGCCCCCTGCTGCAGACCTATCGCCCCCTGGTGACACACCGGGTGGGGACCTGCCTGTCGTGCAGGCGCCCGCGCCCGGGCCACCTCAGCTTGGGTGGACCCTGTGCCTGCCCCCAGCATCAGCAGCTGGTTCCTCAGCCCACACATCATGGGAGGCCTGTTTTGTGGCCCTAGAATGGGCCGCAGGCCTCTTGCCGTGGGCGGGGGCCACATGGCTTGCTGCCCACCCAGGTGCATCACAAGGCCCTCCGCACCCAGCCTCCACTGGCTCACGGCTGGCATGACTCGATGCAGCCCTGCTGAATTGCCTGCTGGCGGCCCACCGCCCAATGCCGCCAGCCCCGCCTGTCCAGGCAGCTGGAGCTGACCTGGGCCGTAACTCTGCTGCTGTGCCATCTGGGGCGAGCTCTACTGCGATTCTGAGCTCCAGCGCCCCTGCCCAGCCGGAACCCCCGGTGGGGGCGGCTGGGGGATAGCAACATGTGAGTATGGTGGTCAAGTCAGCTCTGCAAGTGCACACACTGTTGCCCAGCCTGCGCCATTTGCCTGGCCGTGGCCTACTAACCAGGCCCCGGCACCCGCAGGACCCTCCATCCTGCCTATTATGGCTGGGCAGGTGCAGGCTGGGGGTTGGAGGGCTCCATACCCATCAGTGCCTCCCCCTATCCCGCCTGCTGGCCCATCCCTGCCTTATCCGGTTTGGCCTTATTGCCCATCAGTCAATACTGGCTATCACACTGTGCTTACATCCGCCCTTCTTACCACTGGGGTCGTCCTTCCCCTGGGCGATCACCTGCTTCCCGCCACCAAAGGCAAGATTTGGCACAGGGAGTACATTGACCTGTTCAGTTTGTTGAACAGGGAACCTACTTGCGACGAAAAGGACAAGGAGGATGACAGGGACAAGGAGTTGGTCCGTCGCTGCAAACCACAGCTCACCTGGGCCAATTGGTTGCCTGTCTATCTTATATATGCGGTGGTGTCGCTCAGGGCTTGCCCTGATTTGGCTATTCCCCTCTTTCAATACCTTGACATTATTTATCGCACCTACGTAGACTATCCGGGCCACTCGTGGCTGGCATACAATGAGGAGTTTTATATGCAGGCCGCGCTTCACCCGGAGATGCATTGGGATGAGCCCAACCAACTTTTGTGGTTGTACTACATGACACCGTCCTGCCCGGCCACGGGCGACTGGTACCATTCTGGCCACGTTGTACAGAGGCCTGGCTCCGCACAATTACCCCACCAGCTGGTGGGGCAGGGGGTTCCAGCCCGCCTGTTGTGTTGGAACTATTCGTCCACGGCCGGATGCACCATCTGTTCTGGCCCTCACCTGGCCACTGCATGCACGAGGCCCAGGGGATCCCAGATGAGGGGTAGAGGTCAGCAGGGTGCCTGCTGGGCCAATGCTGATCCGGCGTCGGCTCAAAAAAAACTCCCCAATTAGGCTCGACGTTTTGGAGCAATGGCTACGCATCTATCCCAAATGGGTGGATGCGGAGTACATCTGGGCTGGTTTTTCTGAAGGGTTTCACATCCCTTTCACGGGGGTGTGCTCGCCCCAGAATGCCCCGAATTTAGTTTCGTTGAGGGGCATGGAGGATGTGGCCAAGGATAAGATATTTAAGGAGGTTCGGGAGGGCCGGGTGGCGGGTCCCTTTGATGAGCCTCCTTTTCCTAATTTGAAAATATCGCCCCTTGGTTTGGTTCCTAAGAAAGTTCAAGGTGAATTCCATTTGATTCACCATTTGTCCTACCCTGCCGGCAAATCAGTGAACGATGCTATACCGGATGAACTTTGCTCATTCCGGTACACCTCGTTTGACCAGGCGCTCGACATGGTTCGGGCCTGTGGACGAGGGGCACTATTGGCCAAATGCGACATAAAGTCGGCTTTTTGCTGCCTCCCCGTCCACTCAGATGATTTTGAGTTACTGGGTTTTCATTTCCAGAGGCTGTATTTTGTCAACAAGGCCATGCCTTTCGGATGCTCTGTTTCTTGCTCGGCATTCAAGCATTTCAGTTCATTCTTATACTGGGCCTTGGTCTGCCATTCGGGAGTTCAATCGGTATCCCACTACCTGGATGATTTTTTGTTCGGGGCCGCCGCAGCCTCAGGAGAGTGTGCACACCTGTTGTCCATATTTCAGGAGCTTATGGCCGAATTGGGGGTGCCGTTGGCTCCTGAAAAGACTGAAGGTCCCACCACTAATTTGGTTTTTCTTGGGATTGAAATCGGTACTGTGGCCCAGACCTCCAGGTTGCCCATAGACAAGATAGCCCGCATTTCGGAGGCTATCCAGTCCCTACTGGCCAAGCGTAAGGCATTACTTCACGACCTTCAGGTGCTTCATGGGTACCTCAACTTCACGTGCAGGGTCATCGCGCCTGGCCGGGCTTTTGCCAGGCGTCTATGCAACGCCATGGTTGGTTTATACAGGAAGCACCACAGGGTTTGGTTGACCAGAGGTAACAGGGATGACCTGCAGGTGTGGTTGGGTTTCCTATCAGACTTCAGGTTTCATTTTGGCACACTGAGTGCATAGCGGCACCTGGGTTCCAGGTTCAGTCAGATGCATCTGGAGCGTTTTGCTACGGGTTGTACTTTGACGGTCACTGGTCATATGGCAAGTGGCCAGAGTCTTGACAGGGCAAGGTAGTGCTCCGTGACCTTACATTTCTGGAGTTTTTCCCTATACTGGGTGCACTCTTGCTGTGGGGTGAGACCTGGGCTAATTCGGTGGTCCATTTTTGGTGCGAGAATGTGGCTGTTGTCCACATAGTAAATTCCCAGACATCACGTTCCCCCAGAGTTATGGCCCTGGTCCATCATTTCGTGTTGTGTGCATTGCGCCTCAACATTCTGTTTAAGGCCAGACACGTCCCGGGTATCAATAATGATATTGCTGACGCTTTGTCTTGCTTACAGATAGATCGGTTCCGGGCTCTGGCGCCGGAAGCCGACAACCTGCCTTTGATTCTCCCGGCCAAGATGTGGAGGTTTGGTGTGGAGAAGTGACCCGGGCCATCAGTCTGTTGGTGGCTAGCAGCATCCGTAAGGCGTGTGCTCTCACGCACAGAGCCTTTGAGGCATTTTGCCATGAGCCTTTCCTCCCTATTAGTTGGCCTATTCCAGTTGACCACCTCTTACAGTTCATGGTCCAGCTCCACTCCAGGGGGTTGGCGGCCAGGACCATTACGGGCCGTCTCTCTGCATTGGCCTTTTATGCAAAGGTCAATGGCCTTTCAGATGCCACCTCAGATTGTAGGGTGCGTCGGGTCTTGGAGGGCTGGGCCCACGAACACGGTCCCTGCCCTGACTCTCGACAGCCCATTTCCCCGGATCTTCTCCTGCGTCTGGCCGGGACGTGGCCGGTTGTTTGCAGGGATCGCTATGAGGCTTCCCTGTTCCATGCTGCCACCACTGTGGCATTTTTGGTGCCCTCAGGGTCAGTGAGCTTGTGGTGGGCTCACACAGCGTTGCATCCCGCAGGGCCTTGGAGCTTGCTGATGTATACATGGCCCAGGACTCAGTGCATTTGACCATTCGTTTTTCCAAGACTGACCAGCTCGGCAGGGACAGCACACTCACACTGTACAGGTGTAGTAACCCCACTATTTGCCCAGTCAGGGCAATTAGTGTCTTTTTGGCTGCACGTGGTCATACCCAAGGCCCCCTTTTTGTCATTTAGATGCTGTCCCATTGACCAGGTATCAATTTTGGAGGGTCACCAGTGCTGCGTTGGCCAAGTTGGGCGTGCCCGGGGTGCATTTTGGGACCCATTCTTTTCACATCAGTGCAGCATCCACTGCGGTGGCATATGGTTATCCTGAGGATGCCATACGGTCCATGGGCAGATGGGGTTCCGGTCATTTCCGTTCTTATGTGCGGCCTCTGTGCCAGTAGCACTTTGCTTGTTTCTTTTCTTTTTCCTTTCTTTCAGCTCCGGAATGCCCGTGGACGCCCATGAGGGTTTGGATCATTGGCCACAGCTATGTGTACTGGGCGGCCCACCACGCCACATCCACTCCATGGGGGATCCATCTGGGCATTGGCTCGGTGGCGCTGCTTCGATGGTTTGGATTCTGGGGATTCGTTGGTACGTGTTGCTCCTGCTCCTGAGGTCCCTGGCCGACCAGTGTCCACTGGACGTCCTGGTGTTATACCTGGGTGGGAATGATTTGGCACAGGTCACAGGTTTGGATTTGGTCTGCGCCATTTGCAGAGATCTTGCCCTGTTAGGTTAGTCCTGGCCACAGGTGCAGATCATTTGGTCCCAGATGGTACCTCGTATCCATTACCAGGGGGTATTGACCCTCATGGCGTTGACCGGGCCCGCAGGTCTGTGAACAGGGCATTGGACTGTTTCCTTTATGTCAATGATTTGGGGACAGTTGTCCCACACACACTGATCCGCATACAAGGCCGCAGTCTGTATCGCAGTGATGGAGTGTATTTATCGGCCGGAGGTATGGACCTCTTCTTGTCATTTTTGCAAATGGGCCTGGTCACCATATGCGGTCATGGGGGGACGGTGAGTCGGTGAACTCCTCCCCGTGTGGTGGATAGCACTGGTTGGGGGCAACTGCATTAACCACTTAACAGGGCAAATGCAGTTGGTTGGCCATAGGGAGGACAAGGTTAGCCAAACTTGTAATGGCCAGCCAACTGACAAAGATAAGATAACATCCAGATTGGGTCAACAATGTGTTTCCGCAGAAGCAGGTTGTTGACAGAGGCTCACACCTTGTTGCCACAGTAACAGGTGTGGAGAGGCATTCAGTTAGGGTTATAATTGGGTTTGCCCCTTACCAGTGCTATTTCGGCCCGTTTTTGATCCTTAACCGTTGTTAAGGAAAGTTTGGCTTAAAGTTCAATAAAGTGGCCCATATTTTAATCCAATTTACGTGTCCGTGTCGTTATTGGGGTGTGGGTACAGCAAGGGATGCGCGGCGACAAAATGGCCACCACATGCTTTGCTGGCCCCACCCCTGAGGCATGGGCACAGCAAAATGGAGCCGGGGTGTGGCTGGCTTCCCCTTTAAAAGGGGTGGCTGCACCAACGGCCCCCGCTTTCCAAATTCGGCTGGGCCCCGGGCGCGTTTGCCCTCTACCCCCTCCCTAGGTTACAGTGTGATTATTTTAGTCACTTCGGGGCCGGGTGGGAATTTTTGCTTGAACCTGATTAGCACCCTGGTTCTTGGCGTTTTCGCCCACCCCACATTGTCACTGGCGGGAAATCGGTGGTCTTTCCTTTTGTATGGCTATTGGTCACTTTTGGCGGATTGCTCTGGTTGGGGGCAACTGCATTAACCACTTAACAGGGCAAATGCAATTGGTTGGCCATAGGGAGGACAAGGTTAGTCGAACTTGTAACGGCCAGCCAACTGACAAAGATAAGATAACATCCAGATCGGGTCAACAATGTGTTTCCGCAGAAGCAGGTTGTTGACAGAGGCTCACACCTTGTTGCAGCAGTAACAGGTGTGGAGAGGCATTCAGTTAGGGTTATAATTGGGTTTGCCCCTTACCAGTGGTATTTTGGCCCGTTTTTGATCCTTAACTGTTGTTAAGGAAAGTTTAGCTTAAAGTTCAATAAAGTGGCCCATATTTTAATCCAATTTACGTGTCCGTGTCGTTATTGGGGTGTGGGTACATCAAAGCCATTTACAAGAAGATCCGAATAAGTAGGAGTAGTGCAGTACCATCCAGAATGCAAAAGGACGCAATTGGTGTACATGGTGCATGACTGAGTTTTGATTGCATTGATAGGTTAAATATGTGCCAGGTGAGTCTGTAAAACATATTGGGGAGGAGGTTAAAATGCATATGAAGAGAATTGTGTGCTGATTGCCTGTTATTTTGCCATACTGTAGAAATGCTGATATCTAAGCATCCATAGGCAGAGGGGAGCAGGTCAGTTTAAGTTAGAGACCAAATGGACCATGAGGCAGTTAAACAAAAATTGAGTTTGTAAAATCAGTTAGGTCAGAGTCTGAGAGAGATTGGAATAAGCGAGGGGGGAGCTAAAGTTGTAAGGCAGTGAAGAGTTGTGCAGTGAGCCTTTTTTGTTGTTGTTAAGAAGCTGTGAAACTTAATGTACAGTATATTCTTTTTGGAACTTGAGGGAAAAGGTATTAACTTCCACATAGACACAATTAGATGAAGGAAGAAGTAACAAATAATTGTTTAGTAAATGTGGATCACTAACCAACTGGGATTATGGTTGTACACTACTTGCTTAGTTGAGACTGCAGGGGAGAAGGTCTTTTGTGCAAACTTAATATTAGTAAATTTCAGTATGGATTTTATGTTCAGACTTTATTTCCAATCAACAACCTGATAGACCTCATAATTAATAGCAAGAAACAAATTCCACATAACAGTTATTGCTAGATAGCATTTAATACTATCTTCTTTCTCTGGAGACCAAAAAGTGAAACAATGTCTTCTTGAGGCTGTATTGTTTATCTAATTCATTTTATATAGACTTTCTTGTATCCACATTTATATCTTGTTTATCTGCATTGCTATCTGAGTTGTGGTTGCTGCTTTTCCCAATCTCAGACTTTATTCCCAAATTGTGAATGGCCAAATTCCACTTTCTGGAATAACTTTTAAACTTTTAAAAGAGAGAAAAAAATCTATATTTAAGCACAGTTCCTTTGTGATTTGTTGAATAACTGCTAGTTGTTGAATATAAGCATTCTGAGATGTTGCTTTTTATCCATTATTAATATGAAATAAGCCCCTATACAGTGCATTATTGGCTGAAGAGACTTTTAAAAATTTCAGCAAGTTTGCAGCAACAGAGAGAATATTATTCATAAGCAGAAAGGGGTTATTGAACACAGATTGGAGAGAATATTTGCACCTATGAAAATCAGAAATCTAAGGGAAGTGAAACTCAATGACAACTGCAAAAAATATGTTCATTCAGTGTCAAGGTAAAGACAGGTGGAAATCTGTCTACTAGCTCTTAGTTAAGGCAGTGAATATTCAATTGTGGAAATATTTAGCAAAACATTGTGGTTAAGACACTGACTGGGAAGCGGAAGGTCAGCAGTTCAATACCGGAGACTGGTCAGATATAATCAACGAAATGAGTGCCTGTCTCTGTACCAGCTCCTGCCAACCTAGCAGTTCAAAAGCAAGAAATTTCAAGTAGATAAATAGGTACCAGTTCAGTGGGAGGGTAGACATTGTGGAAATTTTTTGAGACTTCTCCATTTCGAAATTCGTGACAATGGAAGGGTAAACAGTGCATGCCATGCTGATGTTAGCCTTGGTGTGCCAAGGGACTCTCCCAGTGTGGTGTGCCAAGGCTGACATCAGCATGGTGTACCAAGTATACCCTTCCAGTACCGTGGATTTTAAAATGGAGAAGGCTCCAAAAATTGCCACAATGCGGTGATCCATGTTGCCAATGGCTTTTGTACTGCTGGGAACAAGCAGAGGCTGTTTGGATCAGCAGGGGCGAAGCACGATCATCACTGCTGCTGCTGCTGCCTCTGAAATGGTCAGCAGCAGGAGCAGCCCACCTCCGGCCCCCACAGCTGCATGATGGGGCAGGACTGGCCCACCAAAAAAAAAGGTTGGGCACCACTGCTTTACACTTTCCAGATATCCTGAAATATTTCTAACTAATTTAAGTACAGCCTTCTGTTGCTTCTCCATGTTTCTGGGAAAAAGCAAAAAGCAAAATTCTTTCACCTTACCTTATACCAATTGAACCCTTTCCCCACATATATCTTCACACTACTTGCCATGTGGCACTTAAAGATTATAGATTACACATGGGGGGTTAATATTAACAATCTACCTGAAGTAATTCTGACAATATTAAAATATTATACGAACAGTAGACTTTAAAACTGCATTGTGGTTTTAAAACAAAATCTCATAAGGCACTATTCTCAGATTTAGCTCTTATGGAAAAGGTTCCCTTCACCCTCTCATCTCTTTTCATTTTCTTTGGAGACATAATTAACCTCTGAGGGTTATCCCAGACTTGAGAAATGGTAAAGTTATTAGTGAACTTCAGGGTTCTTTATTATAAATGCAAAAGCTCATATTCTGGAGGAGGTTTTCATCAAATTCCAAAGGGCAAGTTGCTAAATCTGAATTTTATCATTTCTTCCTGCAGCTAATAGATGAGCTAAATAGATAGATTTGGTAGAATGGTAACATAACCTTGTTAAAGAGACTTTCAAAACATTGCCACTGCTTCTTGTCATGCCAAATACATTACAGTGATAATCTAATGATGTAGGCTCCAAAGTAGGCCCACTGATTCATGGTTGCCTCATTTTATAGATATACATGTATATGCCAGTCTGGCCTTGTTATTCTGCTACTGTATAGTAATAGAGTAGATCATACTGCCAGCAACTCAATGTGATCTATAGGCAGCGGTTATCTAACCTAACAACTCTGAGGACTAATGGCACTGTACAGTGATGTCCACAGGGAAGGGTGATGGTCCCACTGGAATCCATCTGATGGAGGGCAGCAGTTTCATCAACACTGGCCTGGGGCTGAGGGGGACTTTATGTCCTAAAAAGGCTCAGGACCAGAAAGTGACTTGCAGAACTGAATCAGTGGTATGAGTGTCATGCGATGCGGGAGGCAGATGGAAGGCCACTGCATTATATTCTCAGGACAATCTTCATGGCTGATCACTGTGATGACCACCAATATTTGGAATCAGGTATGGCACAACAAGAAGAAGATGTATGTATATCAGTATGGTATTTAAAGATTTAAGCATCATTTTATTGTTCTACATCATGTCAAGTTTGCAACCAGCATGTTTGTTTTGATCACTGATAGTGAATAAAATTGTCACATTGAAAGAGAGCTTAAGAGTGGAACTGAGAATCAACAAAGCAACAGGTGAGATCGTGCGGAACTTTTTGCTGTTTCAAATGATGTTGATCTTTGCTTTAAAGTAAATGTATATGTTTCTGGTTTAGAATGTCTAAATTGTGGCCTGCAGTATAGGTCGTTTCTTCCTTTTGCATTCTTCCTTAATAATATCTTTGCTTCTTAATCCACAGTTCTTCTGGTTCATGGTAAATAGCTTAGTAATGCAAATTTTTCTTTCTGTGTTCTTTACATTAATCAGAAATCTAGTTTAAGTTATATGTTGGCACTACAATTCTTTTAGTATTCTTTTTTAGCTTTAATTTAATGTTGGATATTAACAATTTGCTCCTATTCTTGTTTTGACAGAGAGTATATAGCTTTCCATCTACTGCTTCCCATTATCCATCCTATTTGATTTCTGTATTGACCAGCTGGCCACGTCAATATGTTGCTTGAAGCATGCATTTCCAATAGATAATTTGTTGGATTATCAGAAATGTATGAGCATTCTCCTGCTTTGTTTCTGTCCTCTAGACCAAATTTTGTAACGTTTGGTTCTCCTTCCCCCTCCCCCCACTACTTTTGCACTCCAGCCACCTATGATTATAAGCATGTGTTGCTTTGATGTATGATCAATGTTCTCCTGGATGCTTGCTTTCAGATTCATCTTCTTCAGCATCTGTAGTTGGAACATAGACTTGAATGATAGTTATGTTGATATGTTTCCCTGAAATCTGATTGATATTGTTCAATAAGGATTTGCATCAAACCTCCTACTGCATGTGCTACATCTTGCTTCACTTTTAGAGACATTCAATTTCTTGAGCTAGTCATTTCCAGAGTAGAACATTTTGCTTTGTCTGATTGCAAATATCCCATTCCAGTACACTTTACTTTATTAATGCCATGCCAAGCACTCCAATGTTTATACATTTCATTTATTGTTTTACAGTTTCCCGTTTGCCATTATTCATATTCTTCACATTCCATGTTCCAATTGTGTCTGTTTGACTATATTAGTGTTTCCCAAACTTTGGTTTTTGGACTTCAGTTCCCAGAAGACTAAGTCAGTTCCCCAAAGCACTGATCAGCCAATATACTGACTTAGGTTTCTGGGAATTAAAAGTCCCCCTATGGGGTATGAGCTCCATGTTGGGAACCACTGGACTATATGGATCATGAGAAAGTATGAATTGTTCTGAAAGAAATGAGTGCATCTAATATTTGATTCTCCTGATGCAAAACATTTATTATGGACAAGAAGCAACCATTATGACAGAATACAAAGAGACAGAATGGCATCTTATAGGCAAGTGTGTCAGACAAGGGTGCATTTTATCCCCGCATCTGTGTGAGAATCTGGGGGATTCAAGAATGCACGCGAATAGCCAGCATGCCTTTCAGGCTAGCTCCTGACTTTTGGAAGTGGCCATGTGGCTGCGCCTCTCCTTCCTTGCAGCACTGATGCTCCAAGAATCCAAAGACTCACACGCCTAGCTGATGCACCTCTTGGGCTTGCTCCTGCCATTGGGGATGGCCACGCAACTGGCTCTGCCGACAGGGCAGGTTTCCTGCCTCTGGTCGGGCCTCTTAGTGGCCCAGTGAGCCGTGTTTCAGCAGGTGGGGCAGTGCTGAGGCCTAGTGCCATGAGCCTCACCACATGCCTCATGCCGGCCACCATTTTGTTGTCTGCTGGGGGGGTCGTCAGGTGGGTGGCACTCAGCCCCCTGTTTTGGAGCCCCCTTTTCCAGCCCCTACCAATACGGGTTATAACTCTGTACCCATGGAGTGATTACATTGATGTGTTAGCTTACTCAATTGGGACTTTGATAAGAAGGAGTCTGATAAGGAAGATGAAAAGGATAAGGAGTTAGCTAGGAACAAGAAGCCTCCTAGGACATGACCCAACTGGTTGCCAGCCTACCTTATCTATATGGGTGTGATAGTGCAGGCTTTCCCTGCAAAAGCCTCACAGCTGATCCAGTACGTTGATATAATTTATCAAGCATACATCGATTTTCCCAGCCCAGTGTGGTTTCTTTATGATGAGAATTTTCATATGCATGCTGCAATCCAGCCCACTCTGTGTTGGGATGAGCCCATGCCCAACCCACCCCTCTGGTTGCAGTTTATGACCCAGGCCAGACTGATGTTTGGGGATAGATATGATTTCTGTCACCCCAATCAGTGCCCTGCTCCGCAGGCTTTTCCTTGCTAACAGGCAGGGCAGGTGATTCAGCAACCCACGGCTCATTGACATGGCCTGGAGAGGTATCAACAAGGCAGTGGCCTGGTTCTTTGGCGACAGCCTGGGCATCATGGTGGAACTCCCCGAGATACGGTTTGATCACATCGAGTTATATTGGGTGGCTGGAGTTCATCTTACCACTTTGGGCATTGACATGTTTTTGAATGACCTGCAGAGGGGCCTCCAGGCTGAGCTTTTCTGTCTGGTGGGGACAAGCAGTGTAACTAGATAACCTCTTGCTGTGGTGGGTAGCACAGAATAAAATGGTAGGTCAAAGCCTAGGATTATTCGTGAATGTGACTTGGCATGTCAAACGGCTGGAAATGTAGAAACCTGTGCTTCCATTTCCAGATGGGTGGCACACTGATGGACCATTGACCGTGCTGTTGGCCTATGGCCCTGAGGCTTGAGAACAGCATTGGTCATTGTACCTGAATGGTGAGCTGGGATGGGGACTGTTTAAGAACAGGATGATCCTGGTGAGCCAGTATTCACCTAAATGTGAGTGGAGAAGGTAAAGTTGATCACCTTTGCTCCATCACTTAGAACCGCGCTACTAAGCCTCTGCCGCAGGTAAGACAGTTCAGTTAATAAGTTATGTGTTAATAAAAGTTGCCCGAAGTTAAAATCCAACACTGTGACCATCTCTTTACTCGGGAGGGGGGCGGGGGGCAATTGACTTTTAAGCAAAAAAATAAAGTATCAAAGCAGGACTGCATCTGAACATTGAGAAGACAAAAATCATGGCTACAGATGAGCTACTTAACAATGAAGAAACTGAAATAGTAAAAGATTTGGTATATTTTGGTGCAATCATCAATCCAAATGAAGACCACAATCCAGAAATCAGAAAAAGACTGAGACGTAGAATGGCAGCAATAGTAGTAGTTAGGAAATATCATCAGGTATAAAGATTTGTCACTGGAGACCAAGACCAAGATCAGCCTTTTATTTCCAGTCAGTGTATACTGGTGTGAAAGCTTGACAGTAAAGAAAACTGATAGGAAAGAAATTGATTCATTTGAAATATGGTGCTGGATGAGAGCTTTGCAGATATCCTGGACTGCCAGAATGACAAATAAGTGGGTCCTAGAGGAAACCAAGCCTGAACTATCTCTGGAGGCAAACATGATGCAATTGAGGCTGTTCTACTTTATGCAAATCATGAGAAGGCAAGATTCTCTGGAAAGGACAATCATGCTGGGAACATTTGAAGGCAGTAGGAAAAGCAAAAATTAAATAGAAGATTACTTTAGTCTCTCAAGAAAACCATAGCCTTGAGTTTAGAAGAGCTATGCAGGGGTGATTTTTGAGATCACTCACTCAGAGGGAAACCTTAAGTTGAGGGTGAATTAACGGCACATGACAGCAACAAAAAAAATGGCAAAGTACTCCAGAAAATACAAACTTTCTCCAAATTTTGATGAGGGACAGGTAGGACAGAGAAACAAAACAGCTTGGTGCTTTATTTCTTGAAGGACTGTTTTTGTTTTCATGAGCTTGCATCAACTGTTCATTCCTAGCAATGCTCTTTGTGGTCCTTCTGACTTAATTGCCTACTGCTATCTATTTGGTAACAAACAGCATGACTAGAATGTCAGAAATGCCTTTGTTCTGATGCAGCATGGTTCTTCTTATGTTATTTTTAGCTTTCTTACACTTGATTTTGCTGTTTCTGTGAATATTTTTTACTGTGTTTTCTTTAAAACGATGTGTATCCTTGAGAATTCTCCTACTATAAAATACCTTATACACTGATCAAACAAACAAATGGCTAGTTTCCTATGATAAATAATTATGAGAAGTATGCTATTTTTTGTTGTTGTTGTTCTGCGGTGCTTTTTCTCAGTTTCACCCAGATCCTACATTGTCTTAATTGGAAGCATAGTGATTTTGTGTGCTGCACTGATAGCATTAAGTGACAGCCATTTTTGGAGGATAAGGTTCTCTGGAAAAGCAGCAGATACCTTCCTACCATTGAGGCTAAATATGTCACTACTCACAGATTGCCTGAGGCAATGCACCTTACACAGTCCAAATCTGAACTACTAACATTTGAATTCTTGTCTTCACATGGGAATCTAAAGATTACATACTCAGAATCTGTCAGATATCTGAAATGTTATCATTTTGTACTATAACACCTTGTAATACTGGAGCCAGCATGGACATGCTAGCATGAATAGTGGCCATCCTGACTAGAGAATTCTTCATACTGTGGCCTTAAAAACAGAGTAAAACCCATGTCTAGAATCTGTGCCAGCTAACTGCATAAATTCAAGCCATTTAGGACACATTTGGTATCACCAATCAATAGGAAGGTAATGTTCATTATTCATCCTTTTACCCAGATATCTGAAAACTGACAGGACTAACATTATTATTATTATTATTATTATTATTATTATTATTATTATTATTATTATTATTATTATTATTATTATTATTATTATTATTATTATTATTATTATTATTATTATTATTATTATTATTATTATTATTATTATTATTCAACTTGTATGCCGCCCCACTTGCAAAGCAATTCTGGGTGGCTAACAAAGATACAAAATATACAATTAGAATTACAAGGTACCACATTATCAGCATACAAAAACATTTCAAAACATTTCAAAAAAATATTTCAATTACAATTACACTTACAATTACAAAATATCGAGTTATCATATTACAAAAAAACACTTCAAAAATACACAGGAAAAAACATCATAAACTCAATCACACCAGCTATGTCCAAGGGAGAGTCCAGTGGTGGTGGCAGCAACCACAGCAGCGGAGCTTTCATGGCCGGCCAGCCGGGCTGCACAGCTGAAGCTTCTTCCCTCAGCCGGGTTGGCTGAGGGAGTCCAATGGTGGTGGTGGTGGTGGTGGTGGTGGTGGTGGCAGCGGCGGCAGCCGAGTTTTCATGGCTGACTAGCCGGGCTACACAGCTGAAGCTTCTTACATCAGCCGGGCTGGCTGAGGGAGTCCGATGGTGGCTGTGGTGGTGGCAGCAGAGTTTTCATGGCTGGCTATTCTATACATCAAAACCCCACCAATTTATGAATGTGGGATTTTGTGCTTCTGAATCCAGAATTCAAATACCAAGAATAGGCCTGACAGTGTTTCACGATATCATGCTAGCATTCCCAGCAGGAAAACTGATGTCAAGCTTTACATAGCAAAGGGTACCCTGAATACTGATGACACTAATGGCAGCAGTCAAGATGGTCTACAGGATACTCTCTTGAGCTCAGTACCATTCAAACTTGTCAAAAATCAACCACAACAATTGCTTAACTAATTGGTTAACTAATGAAAAAATGAGTCACCTACTGGTATTTTCCCTTGCATGATGTCTCTATGTGAATGATATATATAAACAGCACTTTTTCTATGTAAACGTAGACCATCTTGACTGCTGCCATTGTCAATATTCAGGCTGTCCTTTGCTATGTAAAGCTTGGCATGCTTCTCTGAGCTGGTAATGCAGGCATTATATTGTGCAGCAGTGTCAGGCCATTTCCTGGCATTTTAAATTATGGATACAGAATCACAGTATCCCATATTCACAACCTGAAGGTGATGATTAATTTTGGCTTTGTAAAGTGGAAGTTTAAGTATACATACATACCATATTTTTGGGACCATAAGACACACTTTTTCTCCCCCAAAAGTGGGGAGAAAATGAGGGTGTATCTTATAGTCCAAATGCTAGTCTTCGGCCAGCTGTCGCTGTTGTAAAAGGATATTTTACAAGAGCCGCAGCTGGCCGAAGACTACTACTGCTGCCTCTCAGCTGTTCAGCTGTTCGGGGCAGGGGGGAAAACATATAAAAACAAGTGGCCACTAGAGGGCGAAAATCACAATTTCCCATTTAAATGCATTGGAAATAAATTTCTTGTATTTAAACGTTTTCTGTTTGTATGTTCCCAATGCATTTAAGTGGGAAACCAAACCTGTGCTTAAAAAGAAAGGGTTTCACTTACCTTGATGCCTTTGTCTCTACTCCACATGGACAAAATGGAGGGGGGAAACATGCTTCCTGGTTGAAAGGAGAGCAAGAGGCTAGGCTAGTATCACTTCCTTCCTCAGTGCAAATGGCTTGCCTGCCCATTTCCCCTGCAGCGCCACCACTGGTTGGTGGTGCAAAATACAGTATTAATTTTTTGTTTTGTTTTCCTGCTCTGAAAACTGGGTGTGTCTTATGGTCAGGTATGTCTTATGTTCACCCCAAAAATATGGTAGTTCTTCTCCCATATCCTAATCGAATATTGGCAAACATCATGGCAATCAACCATGAAGACTGTCCTGAGAATATAACGCAGTGGCCTTCCATCTGCCTCCCACATCACAGCATGACACCCTTACCACTGATTCAGTTCTGCAAGTTACTTTCTGGCCCTGAGCCCTTTTGGCATGCAGAGTCCTCATCAGCCCCAGGCCAGTATTAATGAAGCTGCTGCCATCCATCAAGATGGATTCAAGTGGGATTTAATCCACTTGGGGACCGTCACCCTTCCCTGTGGACTTTGGTAACCAAGGTAGTTAGTCCTCAGGGTTGTCATGTTAGTTAGCTGCTGCCTGACACTTGACACTGAGTTGCTGGCAGTATGGTCTACTCTATTACCATAGCAGGATAACCTGGCCAGACTGGCATACGGAAGAAGATAGGGATCATAACTTGAACAGTATGGTCTCTTTAAGGATCAACAGAGACACACTTTTTAATGATTTTGTCAAGCTGGAACAACTTGAAAAGAAAGCAATCAGATATAGATTACATGCAGCCTTCCTTGCAGATTACTATAAGTCGTCACACATACCCAGGGGTCTTAGAATCCAGAAATGACCAACCCTATTTATGAATGATGAGGACTTTACAGATAAATGGGTGTCCATACTTTATAAATGCTCCTTTGTTCTGATTCTACTCATTATTGAGAAATGTAATAAGGAATTTACTTCTATGGACACGGAAATTGGAGACCTGAAAGATTATTTAAAACTGAACAATCCTCAACCATCTTTTGAAAGGACTATTTTGGACTTAGAACATAAATTGAAAGAATTCAATGAAACTCTCTTAAAACTTAAAAATAAAAAATTTGATCGGGACACACAGGACTACTTGAATGGCAAGGTGTACAGTTGGCATTTTCAGACTAGGAATAAGCAACATAAAAGGGTTTCATAGAGGGAACCGATTTTAGACTCTGAGTATGATACCACCAACAGCGAGGGACCTATTTCTTCAAGTGACGAAAGATCATTAAAATCATACAACCTTAGGCACTCCCAGGATCGTCAACAGTCATCATGATCCTTGATGTCTTTTTTAGGACAACATAGGACCTTTCACAGAAAGAAAAAGATCTAGTTTTCAATTATTCCTCAAGGGTATTGAATGATAGAGAGTTGTATCTTCTTAATTTAGGTTTAAATTTTGTTCCTACTCCGGATTATCATTCTTTCAAAACAAGAGTTGATATATTTAAATTGACAAGATTGTTAAAGCTAAGTGCTTTCTGTAGAGGTTTTGATACATTCTCAAAGGAAGTTTTTCCACCAAGGTCGACTTTTTGTCCAAATGTAGTCAATCCATCTATTGAGATCTTTCAGAAATTAGTCTTGAGAAATATTCAGGAATTAGAGTCAAAAAGGTAAAGTGTTGTAGGAACCTTTCTGCACGGGACACTGTTCTTCTCAAGAACTTAGGCAATGATCCTTCAATTGTCATAAAGCGAGCTGATAAAGGAGGAGGCATTGTAGTGCTAAATAAAAAAGATTACTTAGATGAAGCCACCAGACAACTTTCAGATATGAGTTTTTACAAAAGGTTACCATGTGATCCTACATCCTGGGTTGCCTCCATGATTAAAGTTGTTTTATATGAGGGTCTGTCACTTAATTATATCAAAGATAAAACCTATAGATTTCTCATGAACCAACACCCGAGGGTTCCCATCTTCCATATGTTACCAAAGATTCACAAAGTCAAATTGCCGGGTAAACCCATTCCAGGACAACCTATAGTTTCAGGAATTAACTTGCTTCTTGAACCATTAGCCCAATATGTCGATTACCACATTAGGGCCTTTGTTAAAGATACTCCCTCTTATGTTAGGGATTCGTTTTCCCCTCGGTGGGACCCTCAAAAGCCACTGCCGTTGGAGCCATCACACCACTGTCAGCTCCCTCCCTGGCCCAGGAGGTGGGAACTCAACTGAGGTGTGTTTTTCCCCTCAGCAGGACCTTCAAAAGCCACCACTGTTGGAGCCATCACACCACCATCGGCTCCCTGCCTGGCCCGGGAGGTGAGAGCTCAGCTGAGGTTCCTTTTTCCCCCTTGGCGGGACCTTCAAAAGCCACCACTGTTGGAGCCATAACACCACTGTCGGGGGCGTGTCAAGATGGAGGGCTGAGAGGGACGAACTTTTTCTCCGCTCGGAAAGGAGAGAAATGAAAGTGATTTTTAAAAGTGTTAATAGTTCCTGAAACCGGCATAAAATGGAGTAGAAAAAACAGAAGGAAGAATAGCCACGGTAAATACCTTGAAGACTCTAATGCAGCGCCGAGAAAAAGAGATAAAACAGAGTTTCGATCTTGGAGAGAGCGGGGGGATGGGCGACCTATAATGGCGACGAGTCCCCGGAGCGCTTGATTGAAACACGGATGGAGTGAAACGGGACGAGATCGGCGTTCCGGAAAAATTGATTAAAAAATATTGGTAAAATAGATAAGCGGACGACTGGATCGAAAAGGGCAAACTCGGTGGGGTGTTGAAAGAGGTAAGCCGAAGCGGACCTCGCTCGTCCCTGCCGCCCCCTCGATCGGAGACGCACGGAATTTTGTGGCGCTGGAAAAGAGCAAAGAGCAGAAGCGGAGAAAGCAAGACGGTGAGCAATTTTGTAAAGAATATTAAAGAGGGAAATAGTAAGAGGAGGAAAAGAGACTGAGTCCTTCCGTACTGTGTTAAGCCGGTGGGAGCTGATAAGCCAGGGGCTAAGTAAAGAGGACAATATAGTATTTCCTGCTTTTTTCTTTCCTATTTCTTTTTCTTTTTCCTTTTTTCCTTTTTGCTCCCCTCTCCTTACCGTCGTGTAAGATCTGGATCTGGAGTATTGGCTTATAAGGAAAAAGGAATTAGTTTAAATCTGCCCCTGCATACCTTTTTTGGAGGTACAAAGAGAAGCAAAACAGTGCTGTGGCTTAGTGCTGTGAGAAATAAACTGCTGTTAGTCTGGAACTGCGGAGAGTAGGAGCCTGGATTCGTCAGCGTTTTTTACTTCTGTATTTTTTTCAGACCAGAAAGATAAAGTTGGTTTCCATTCCATTTATTTTTTGAGTTAAAGTTTGAGGACATTTTGTAACTGCTTTTATTTTTACATATATATTTTTATTATTATTATTATTATTTTTAATTTTAAAATACGATTTTTTTTCTCTTTTCCCTTTGGGTTTTTTTTGTTTGTTTTGTTTTTTCATCTTTTTTAATTTCATTTTCTTTTAATTTTTACTCTCTCCTGTTTATTCGGGGGTAGGGAAAGGATAAATAAAAATTAAAAGGGAAATTAATCAGGCTTGAATTGGAATATTGATTTTTTCCTCTCCATCACCCTTACATTGAGTGAGAGTCGGGTGATTACCTGCGTATACATGTGTGTGTATATGTGTGTGTAAATACACACACATATATATGACAGAGAGGGAGGGGGAGGAGAGGATAAGGGCTAAATATTGTATTTGGAAATAAATATACTGAAATTGGTTAAATTTAGAATATAAGGTGAAGCCTGAATGATAAATTGTTTACGTAACCCGACAAATAAGAAGCAGTTGGAAATATATTTGGATGAAATGACAGGGGAGAGGGAAAGAGAAGGAGAAGAAATTGGTCTGGACAAGAGTGCAGAGACCAACGTCCTCAGACAGGAGTTTTAGAAGGCTTACAAGGTTGGATGAAGGGGAAGAAGAGATGAAAAAAACAATGCAGCAAGAGATAAAGGATCTGGAGGAACAGGAGACAGTGAAGAAGATGGCACAACAACTACAGCAACAACAGCAACAGAAGATAACAATCTCGCAAACTACGGTTGCTCCATCTGCGGTAAAATCAATTGTGATAACAACAGCAAAAGTTACAACAACAACAATTGCCACAACAACCGTAACAACTACAGCAGCGACAGCACGGACAGCACCAACAATGATTGTAACTACAGCCACGGTAACAACACCAACAACATCGGCAATGGGGGAGGGGCAAGGACCTAAATCTGAATTCGAAATTCTTAATGAGAAATTTGACAACCTGGGGACCAACATTGGAAATATGATCGCTAACCTTAAACAAGACTGGAAACAAGAGATGCAAGATATGATGGTAAATGTTATGAAAGGAGTTGCAGATATAAAAGAGGATACAAATAATCTCAAAAAAGAACAAGAAGTTATTAAAAAAGAACAGGCAATGATTAAAGTAGAGGTTATGGACTTGAGAAAGAGAGAAAAGGAAAGAGAAAATAAGGTCGGAGATCATGAAAAGAGATTAGAAAATGTAGAAGAACAATTAAGACGAGCAAACGTTATAATACGAAAATTTCCAGAGAACTCCCCAGACAAACTAAAAGAAAGAATTGTGAAATGGCTCGATGAAATTATGGAAGACGGCTTTACACCGCAGGAGGTTGTAAATGTATTCAGGTTGGGGTCAAGAAGAGGCAAAACTGGGTCAAGAAATGTCATGTTAAAATTTGCTAATGTGTCGGATAAACTGCGTTTAATGGCGCTCATACGGGAAAAAGGAGCAGAGGTTTTAAAAGTGGAAGGCCACGACATTGAAGTGTATAATGACATTCCAATTGAGGATCGTTTCTGGAGACAATCGATGAGGCCAATTACAAAACGACTTCAGGAAAAGGGAATAAGATATAATTGGAAATTTCCACGACAATTAAGCTTTTTTCACTTAGGAAGACGCTATCTAATCAGTGAGGGCCCTAATGTCTTGGATGTAATGATAGATGCTAAGCTATTGGAAGCAGGAACCAAAGAGTGGTCTGATTTTAAAGAAGAATTGATTATATCAGGTGGTTATAGAAGACGGGATAGCAATGGAAATGAGAATATGCCAAAAGGGGCAGAAGGAGGAACCGTTCCGGGCGAGGAGTAGGTTCTGATCTCTCCCAAGCTCCTATGATTGATCGCACCCCCCCTCTCCTCTCTGAAACTCAGAGGCCATTTGTCAAAAAAAGAAAATGGGGAGGGATAGTAGTGGATTGTTTAATGTAATTTTTTTAGTTGTTTTTTTCTTATTTTTTCTTATTCATATGTATATGGTGAAGGAAATGTTATATGTTAATCACATGTCCGTAGGAGGAAGTGGGAAGTGTAAAAAATGGGGGGAGAAACATAATAGATGAGGAATGTAAAAGTAATAACATGGAATGTGAAAGGTACTGGTTGTCAAGTGAAGAGGAGGAGGTTGGAAGCGGCACTTAGAAAAGACAGACCGGATATAATCTTTCTTCAGGAGACCCATCAGAATTCAGAAAAAACCAACAAACTATTCTTAGGATGGACTCAAGTCTATGAAAAAGCATATGGTTCCTCAAAGGCTAGGGGGGTCGCAACTTTGATATCAAGCAGATTGGGATTTGAGATGGTAAAAAGTATATCAGACCCAGAAGGTAGATATCTGATAATAAAGGGGAAAATAGAAGAAGAGGAAATAACATTGGTGAATTTGTATGTACCAAATGAACATCAAAATAGATTTTTAAATAAGGTATATCGAATACTAGAGAAGGAAAAAACAATAAAAATGATTGTAGTGGGAGACTTCAATTTAATAGGATCAAATATAGATAGTACAAATACAACGAGATGTGTGGGCGGAAATAAAATGTATGTGTTAAACAATTGGTTGAAGTCTCTGGGGTTGAAAGATACATGGAGGGTACTTAAAGGACCGGAAAGGGCCTACACATACTTTTCACAAGTGTATAATACATATTCCAGAATAGATTACATATTTGTTACGGATAATTTGACAAGTAATTTAGATGGTATAGAAATAGGGATTTTTAAAGAGTCGGACCACGCCAAAGTTTTGTTAGAAATGAAAATAGATGCCATAAAGACTACGAAAAACTGGAGATATAATGCCAAATTGTTTAGAGATAAAAAGTGCAAAGATCAAATGGTAGAAAACTGGGAAGAAAATTGGAAGTGGAATGACACAGGGGAAGTAGGAATTGGCACAGTATGGGATACAATGAAAGCAATATTTAGGGGTGAAAGCATTAAGATGGCAAGCATTAGAAATAAACAGTTAAAAAGTAAACAAGAAGAAATTGAAAAAGAGATTAAAAGGTTACAGGAGGAACATGTAATAACTAAAGATAGAAAGGTTTATGAAAGGATGCAGGGATTAAGGAAGGAATTAATAGGAAACGACATGGAAAAGGTGAAAAGAGACTTAGTATATTTAAAAAGAGAATATTTTGAATATAGTAACAAAAACTCAAGATTGTTGGCAAGAGCGGCCAAGGAAAAAAGAAGCAGAAGGGAAATAGGGATTTTGGTAGACAAGGAAGGCACAAGACATAATAAGATTAAAGATAAATGTAAAGTGGTCAGAGAATTTTACCAAGATCTATACTCTAAAAAGAAGATAGATATAGATAAATTAAAAGATAGATTGGAAATGCAAACTAAAAATAAAATAAGTCAGGAGCATAAACAAAGAATGGAAGAATTAATAACTGAAAAAGAGATAAAAAAGTAATAAATAAACTGAAAATAGATAAATCACCCGGAGAAGATGGATTACCTGCTGAATTTTATAAAGAGTTTAAGGACATAGCAACTCCGAAATTGTTAAAATTGTATAATGGTATTCTTAACGGGGAACAGATACCTATATCATGGTATAGAACTATAATCGTCTTATTACCAAAACCGGGAAAGGACTTAGAAAAAGTAGAATCATATAGACCTATCTCCCTGATAAACCAAGATGCTAAGATCTTTACTGCAATATTGGCAAATAGATTAAATAGTTTTATGGATAAATATATAAATAAAGATCAGGCTGGATTTGTGAAAGGGAGACATATGGCAGACTTAGTAAGGCGAGTATTAGATTTAATAGACGTGGCAAAACAAAATAAAGGGAAAGTAGGTTTATTATCATTAGATATCTTCAAAGCATTTGATTCTTTACAATGGGTAACAATTAGCGAGATAATCAAGAGTTATGGATTCGGTAATAGGTTTATAAAAATAATAGAACAATTATACCAACAAGGATATGCTAAAATTAGGGTAAATGACGGTCTTACGGAGGAGCTGAGATTAGAGGCAGGAACAAGGCAAGGGTGCCCCCTATCTCCTATACTATTCATAATGGCAATGGAAATATTAGCTAATACAATAAGGGAGGATAAAAGTATAGAAGGAATAATGGAAAATAAAATTAGTTTATACGCAGATGATACTTTGTTAATTATGAAACAGCCTAGAAGAACTATGGAAAGGATCCAAAAACATTTAAAGGACTTTGAACAAATCACAGGCTTGAAGGTAAATTGGGAAAAATCTGAATTGATCTTAAGCAATATTGAAAAGGAAGAGCAAAGGAAAATTAGAGATGAATTTAAATTGCAGATTAAAACGAACTTGAAATATCTAGGGATAAATATTTCTGATAAATTAGAGGACTTGAAAAGATTAAATTATGATAAACAAAAGAAGGAACTTAAGGCTAAAATTTCACAATATCAAAAATTGAAGTTGTCTTGGTTTGGCAGAATAGCATTGACTAAAATGATGTTATTACCAAAATTAAATTTTCTATTCGATGCCTTACCAATTCAACTGACGGAAAAAGATATTGAGGAATTTCAAAAACTATTTGACAATTATTGTAACGGAGGACGTAGACCTAGAATTTTAAAGAAAATGTGGTATTTATCCCAAAAAGAAGGCGGTCTAGGAATACCTAATTTAAAGAATTACTACAAAGCATTTCAGATAAAGAATGTAGTTAAGATTTTGATGAAGGAGTCGGTTATCTGGGAGGAAATCGAAATGAAGGAAGTAAAGGAAGTGGGTAAGAGCCTCTTTTTAGATAAGGAAACAGGGAAAATATTGGTTAAAATAGAATGATGAGATCAATGCTGGGAGTATGGAAGAAAGTAAAAGTGAAACTGGCTCCAAATATTTCACCGATAATTGAAATAGAAGACTTGAAAAAGTTTCCAATAAGAATGGATAACGAGATGAAAGAAATACTGTCGACAAATAAGGTTCTCCTGTTGAAAGATTGGATACGAGTTTGTAAAGATGATGCGATGAAAAGAGAGCTATATACCCAGATGAAGCTGAATTGGTTTCAAATAGCAATGTTGAATAAGTGGAATAATAAATATTGGAGGGAACGGAGTTTGGAAAGAGATAGGACGGAATTTGAGGAATTAGTATGGAAAATAAGAAAGGAGGAAATTGGAATTAAAGGGTTGGTTAGTAAAATTTATAAAATAATAAATATAGAAGGTAAACCACAAGAAATATTAAGAAGTACATGGGAACATGATCTGGATCTGAAGATAACGGAAAAGGAATGGCAAAATAAATGGAGAAAAAGAATTATGAGATCCCTGTCGGTTAGAATAAAGGAACATAATTTCAAAATGCTATGGAGGTGGTACCTGACCCCTATGAGACTGCACCAGATAGATAAGAATAATAATAAAATGTGTTGGAAGTGTAAAAATTCCCTGGGTACATATGTTCATATGTGGTATGAATGTAAAGTGATAGAAAATTTTTGGATAAAAATTGAGACTGAGATAGGAAAAATTATGGGATTGCGTCTCAAGCTGGGGCCAGGTACCATCTTATTGACTGATGTAGATAACGTTAATATAGATAATGATAAGAAAGAGCTGTTGTCTATGATGCTTGTAATGGCAAGAATGTGTATTGCAAAAAATTGGAAAAGTGATATAACGTTAAAAGTGGAGGATTGGTACGGGCAGATGTGGGATCTCGCATTGAATGAAAAATTAACATGGGAGTTAAATCTTAAGAAAGGTATAATAAAAGAAAACAGATTCTGGAATATATGGCGAAAATGTACATAGCACCGGGTGATGAAGTATGTAATTGTATGTAATATATAGTTTGTTTGTTTTTTCCTTATGAATGTAATTTTGTTTTCCCTTTTTTTGTCTAAATGCCATTTTTATGTTTTGAAAATCAAAAAAAAGGAGTATAGTGTGTAAGTAAGAATGTATTATGTTGAAACAGAATAGTTTATGATAGTTTCTTTTTGCCTTTTTTATTCCCATTTTGTATATGCATATTTTCTGCCTTCTTCTTTTCATTGTATGTAATTAGATGACTTGTTTTATTTTTTTATTTTTTCTGAATGTTGTTATTATGTCTTTAAATGTATGTTATATACTTGAAAAATTAATAAAAATTATATAAAAAAAACACCACTGTCGGCTCCCTCCCTGGCCTGGGAGGTGGGAGCTCAGCTGAGGTGCATTTTCCCCTCAGTGGGACCCTCAAAAGCCACCACCGTTGGAGCCATCACACCACTGTTTGCTCCCTCCCTAGTCTGGGAGGTGGGAGCTCAGCTGAAGCATGTTTTCCCTTTGACAGGACCCTCAAAGTCCACCACCATTTGAACCACTGGAATTGTTGTGGGCTGAAGACCATCTTCTTCTCACCACAGTCAGTTTTTTCTG
Source organism: Bradypodion ventrale (assembly GCA_035047345.1). Lineage (NCBI taxonomy): Eukaryota > Metazoa > Chordata > Lepidosauria > Squamata > Chamaeleonidae > Bradypodion > Bradypodion ventrale. Next base: position 71,118,603 of record JAWDJE010000005.1, on the reverse strand, counting down.
GCTCTGTCATGGACATTTGAGTCGGGGGGTTCTGTTTTGGACGTTGGGTGGTGAGGTTTGTGTGTTTATCTGTGATAATTTTACATTTTTCTCTTTATTGTAACTATATTTTTGAATTGTGTTATATTATATTGTGGATTGTATTATTTATTCATGTTGTAGGCCGCTTCGAGTCACACTGTGTGTTGAGTGAAGCAGGATAGGAATCTAAGTATAAAATAAAAATTTGTCTCATTTTATTTCACAATTAGAAGGATTTTTAATACCTAAGGGTGGAGGACTACTTACCATGGATGTTAATTCCCTCTATACTAACATTCCACTTGATGAAGTGAGGTTGATTGTTAGTAGTATTCTATCTTTTCCAGATTGCAGTACACCACCCACCCATTTTCTTCTTGATATTTTAGACATTTGTTTGGAGAATAATTTTTTCAGGTTTCAAAATGATTTTTATTTACAAATTAAAGGGATCGCTATGGGGAGCAATTTGGCACCCAGCGTGGCCAGTCTTTTCATGATTGAATTTGAGAAAGCAGTTATTCTTAATCCAGATGTTAACCCTTTTTTCACTCACATACTGGTTTTTAAAAGATTTATTTATTTATTTTTATTTGGCTGTTATGATTATATACAGAATTTTGTTGAGTAGTTAAATCAGCAAAATATCAATCTAAACTTTTCTCATAACAAGGACACTAAATCCGTCCCATTTCTGGGTATAACGGTTTATATTTCCACTGAAAACAGACTCAACATGAGACTATTTAGGAATGCTACTAACAGGAATGCCTACTTACAATATGGCTTGTTTAATCCTTTTTATTTTAAAAATAACATTCCCTTTAGCCTTTTTTCAAGAGCAAAGAGAAACATCTGTGGATGAAGATTTCTTTGGATTCAGCTAACTCCATCAGGGAGAATATTTCTCAAAGAGGTTACCCTTTGAATATCATTCAGAAGTCTTTAATGAAGGTTAAGAAAACACCAAGGCATATGTTTTTTTTCATGAAAACATAAGGATGACAACACCAGTCTTCATTGGTCCCTGGAATTTTTCCCAATGGCCACGAACATAAAAAAGATTATTTTAAAACATTGACATATAGTTGAAGAGAAACCAGGATGTAAAATAAGTCCCACCATAGGTTTTAGAAGGACCAGGACCATTGGCAACATGATCTCTCATACAGACTGTGACACGGACCAGACACCTTTAAATAGATTGGTCTCTGGTATTTATTTACTGCAGATTCACTTGGGAAACTAAGAATTATCATTCCTGAGATCAACTTTACTCACATTTTGAAGGATTTTTCTAATTGCAACTCTAGAAATTGTGTTTACATGTGGGTATGCCCTTGTGACTTGAAATACTTTGGTAAATCTATTAGACCATTAAAATTTGAATTGGAGAACATAGGTCCAAGATTCATACTCAGAATTTAAAGACACCATCGGTTTCACATTATGTAGAAAAGAAACATACGGATGATCAGTTCAGATTTATTGTACTTGAGGTAGTACATTCAAAAATGTATGAAAGAGCAGATGTAGAGACAGTACTCCTGGGTGGCATTTTATATTCACCATCTTAGAAGTGTCACTCCTTTTGGTCTCAATCAAGAATTAGACCTTTCTTATTTTCTTATTTTCTGTGAAATTAGCTTTAAGAGAAACCTTTTTTAGCTTCCTAATTTTCATACAAAAGGATATGCTAGTCCTTTTCCCTTTAAGTAAGCAATCAATCAAGTAGTAATCACATGTGTGTCCATTTCTAAAGAAAAGAAAATATATATCCTTGTGGGAGGTTATTTTCTTAACGTCTGTAAGCCCGAAAGAAATGTCTAGTAAAGAGGCTGCTGAACATGTTTAAAACTTTTGATTAATATATGTACGTCGAAGTATTTAGGTATGTGTTCCAATTTGATATATATTTTGAGCTAAGTATTATCACTTTATAACATAGTACCAGTATTTTTCTGTATGGACGAAGCCGTTTACATATTTTCATAAATATTTTCATAAGTCTCTCTTATTACTTTACAGAATATATAGGAGATTTCCTGACAAAGAAACTATTTTTGAAAAGCCAGATTACCAGATCAGCTTTGGAGTATTGATATAAGATATTTGGAGTATTGATACAAGATATTTGTTTTTTGGAGTAGTGATATAAGATATTTGGAGTATTGATACAAGATAATGGTTTTTTAAATTGGACTTTTAGAAAAATAAAATTGTCATCATTTGAAGTATTTTTTAGTAAATTGAATAATACAAGCATTGAAGTATTTCCAAAGGAGTTCGAGTAAAGTATTTATATATATTTTTGCATCAAATGGTTTTCTCTTCTTTGCAGACTGGCATACATATATAGAGTGCACATAAATTCCAACAGAAACTTCCTACATATAGAGGACCCCAGAAGAAGAGCACATGATCTGTACTGTGGTTACTATGAGATGACAGTAGAAAGGACACCTGGGATGTAGTCATAGTCCCTCCATGTCAAAATATTTTAAAAGCCTATTTTGAACTTAATGAAATAATAAAACAACAATATGGGTATCCACAACACATACAAACACATACAAGAAAGAAACAGACATACTCTTTAACTTCCTGTGCTAATGTTGCCATGCCCATTCTGCAGAATGCATGCTAGAAAGCTATATTCCATTTTACAAATCTTTACATTTGGTTAGGCAACCTGAGGAAAAAAGTATATTGGACCGGACGTTCTGCAAAGATGTTGTGTGCCTATATTTCAAAAGTTGCCTCCATGCCTTTTGAAAATTGGAGAGAGAGAGAGATGAATTTAACAAAGATTGTCCCTGAAGATGAAGGCCAAAAGCTTTCATATTATGTAAAAGAAAGACAGGAGGAAAGACAGGAGAAGAATGAATTCTTTTGAAATGTGGTTTTAGAATAGAGACCTACAGGTACCATAGACAGCCTGAAGGGCAGAAAAATAGGTAAATTCCAATTTCAATAGGTGAATTTCAATTAGAGCAAAACCGAGTAAATTTGGACTATTCTATTATTCACATATAATGTACAAAGGGCTGTGGTGGCTCAGTGGTTAAGAAGCTCACCTTGTTAGCTGGAAGGCTGGCAAGTTAGCAGTTTGAAAACCACGTACTGCATGACGGATTAAGTATCCATCCCGGTCCCAGCTCTAGGGGACAAGAAATGAGACTCATTTGGGCATTCCCTTAGCAGAGTTTCTTCTGCAAGAATCCTTTCAACCCAGAATAATTTCTGACACGAAATTATCTATACTTATAAAGCAAAGGTGTGCTGTACGTATACAGAATAATTTTCCACACCCCTGGAGCAAATCTCATGATACTTGGCACACACGTACCTTTTGCAACCAGGGTCAGCACTGCAAGGCTCCTAAGGCCAAGGGTGGGGCCTGCAACCCACAAATTACACAAAATGGGACAACTACAAGTCTCAGCACCCCCTGCAGCATGCCCCAGCCAATCCAAGAGGCCAGCGCATGCATGAAATATGCCACAGCCAATCAGGGAGGCCGCACTGTGCTGCACACAGAGAGGGAGGGGTAAGAGATGCACAAATGACATGCCAATGGCTGGCACCCACACAAAGAGCAGCCATGGAGCCATCCATCATACCTGGCTGGCGACAGTGAGCCAGTGCGCCCAATCACCTGTGGCCACATAGCTGACAATGGAAGATGAGGCCACTGGAGGGGACGGAGAAGGCGTGACATGCCTGCTTGACAGGGCAACGGACAAGGCCTTGGTGATGGCAGCAAACAGGCCACGAATGAGAGCACGGGGAGTTAGTGCCCCAGATGGCAATGGGCAAGGCCTCAGTGATGGCCTGACCATGTCTGGAAGCCACGAGAAAAAGGAGCCCCACCTGGCAATGGGCAAGGCCTCCACAGTGGCAAAGGGCAGGCCGTGCCTGTAAGCCCCCACCAACCGCCTCCACCACCGCCGGCCCAGAAGGTAGGGCAGGAATCACCAAACAGAACCCAGTTGATGCATGACACTCACCTGAGGTAAGCAGTGGCCTTGGCCACATTCCCACCATGCACACCACCACAAACCCCATGGGGAGGGGGGGCTCCCAAACATCCCTGGGCAAAGCCAGGTCCTAAGCTAGTTATTATATAATGCATAAAACAGAACCAGAAAAGACAATATTACTTGAAAAAATGTGAGCTATTAATGATCGGATTTCTGAAAGTTATTTATTCATATAGTCACCATTCATCCAACGTGACTTGATGTCACATAGCTGAAGCAGTTTTATCTTTTTAAAAAAGCATAACTCAAAAGGCCTTTGGTCACGCGTCCCCAAATTTGGCATACAGAATAAATAGACTGCCTGCTATATTTGTGCCTAGTTTGGTGCTTATCCAAAGTCTAGTTTCAAAGTTACAATCTTTGTTTCAGGTGCACCCATTTTTAGAATTGCCTTGTAGAACATTGCTTTCATCTGGTGTGCAATAATAAAGCTGCCCTTCTCTACAGCTAAAATACACAGAGATCAGTGTCCCATTGGGTTTCTCCTGAATTAAAATACCTACCAGAATAGAGACATAACATCATGTCACTTGCGTGAGTGTTCCTTTTGTGTAAATGATGAAAACCTGCTCTCCACTTGCCAGCTGCAACACTCTCAAAAGCTTTGCAATTCTGTGTTTCTACGCTGGTGGGGATTTTTCATCAATGGAAGATCTGTAACATACTGGTGATATACTGTAACACTGTATCTTTGCAACCACGGCATATGCCCTGTGAAATGCAATCTATAAGAAGCACTTTATAAAGAAATGCTGTGAAAAGGCTATGGTATTCTGTAATAAAATTATTATTTCAAGTTGTTCTGTTTTCAGCTACTTATTTAACTTTGTGACATTCCACTGTTCATCAGCTTGTTACAGTTTATGATGAGCAATTCCACAATTTAACAATTGTCTTAAAAATATGGAGTATTTTTTTCTAATGTGTTATTAGTTAAGCAATAAAATACATGGAATTTGAAAAAGTAATGAGGCCACAAGTGCAAGAGTTTAGATTCAATTTATACATTGTGTTAATTAGTATAATAAGCCACTGGAATGAATATGATTTCATCTTTTTCAGATATCTCACATATTGTAGAAATAATACAAAGGGAGTTAATCTGTTGTGGGGTGGGGGGAACCAATGCTAAACATTTTAAGTTTAACTTACAAATTGTATGAAGTTAGCATAAAATAAAAAAACACCCAGTCTTACTAAATCGGGCCTATGATACATATTGGCCAAAATCCCATTGCTTAGAATAGTAAATCATACTAGAGTAGGCCAATTAAAGGAATAGGGATTTGGTGAGTCAACTCATTTGTAAATACCATTTAAAAATGGTTCTATTCTAACTATAATTTATGTAAATCGCATTTAGAATGGGTCCATTTGAATCAATAGAATTTATAGGAGAGGTTATTTTTATTTTATTTTATTTATTATACTTATACCCTGCCCGTATACAGTAGGAGATTTTCCTATTCTGGGCGGCTAACATAAAACTCACAGAATTAAAAACAGTCACACATTTAAAAAAGTGTGTGTGTGTGTGTGTGTGTGTGTGTGTGTGTGTGTGTGTGTGTGTGTGTGTGTGTGTGTGTGTGTGAATTGTTTCTGGCTAAACAGTTGGACAGAATAGTGATTTCATGTTTTACTTCTTATCTCAGTATTTACCTGTCATTGTTCTTGTTATGTGCTATCAAATTGCCTCTAATGTATGGCACCTAAGGGATCTCCAGAATGTCCTGTCCACAACAGCCCAGCTCAGCTCTTGCAAACTCCAACCTCTGACTTCTTCTATGGAGTCAATCTATGGAGTTATAATGCCATGGTGATTATAAATTTATTTATTTATTTAATGGAATAAAAACAAAGAATCAAGGCTAGTTTACAGTACAAATTGTAAGTGGGCACCAGATGACAGGGCTATAATCAGGTTTAAAATGGCAATAAATTCTATAAGTTATGTTGGGGTTATATAAGGCATTTTTTCCCCAAACTGGTGGAATTCTCACATTCCTGGCAGCATCTAATGCTCTACCACCACCATCTCATTTTTTTCAAGATGCCTACCAAGTTCTCCATGCTCAGACAGACTTTTGGGAATACAGGTAGGGAAGACAGAATGGGGAATTCTTACACTTGCATTTTCTTAAATTTTCTTAGGATCAAAACCATTATGAATCATGCTCTAGACAGAAAATGAACAAATGTGATAGCAATCTTAATATTAATTTAACTTCTCTTTATGACTTTTTTCTGCCTCTACATAGCACTTCAGCTTCAGATGTGCTCAAGCTGGCAAGTTTGCTTTTCATTCTGTTTGTTACATTTGGCTTTCACATTCCATTGAGCTCCTCAGACTCTGTAGCACACTACTAGCCTTGAGAAACTGAAAGCTCAAAAATAATTCAAAAGGCAAAATCATAAAGTGAAAAACTGTCTGGAGTCATTCTTCTGTGCTTGCATTTTGTGGGATTTTTTGATATGTCTGAAGGGCATATTATGGCCATCTCTGCAAAGAAATATAGGGGAAATATCTTTTTAAATTGAAAACATAGGGAAAATATCTTTTTAAATGGAAAGAAGAAATGTCCTCCATCATGAAAGTATCACATCTTCTTCTCCAAAACACATTCGTTAAGAATCCTGAATTCTAGAGTAGGATGCAGACACAAAAATAGTAGCAAATTAATGGTAACATTACTTAAGAAACAGAGAATGGGAATAACAATCCCAGGTCAAATAACTGAAGAAGACTATGTTTTGTGATACTATTGCCGTTTGTAAGGGGAAACTAGTCCCCTTTTCCATTATTGACATGTCACATGTGTTGAAGATGATGCAAGTCATGGACTTGTAGAACTAGAAGAGATCTCAAGAGTCATCAAGCCTACCACCTTATCAAAGCAGGAATACAATAGCTAAAGCATACTTCACAAGTGGCCATCCAATTCCTTTCCAAAAATCTATGCCATTGTTGAACAGCTGTTACCTGTCAGAAAGTTCTCCATGAGGTGGAAGTGATCAAGTGACACAACACTTTGCCACAAGATTCCGAAACACTCTGTAGAATCTGGCAAACCCAACAGATTCACATATAGTAGAGCAGTTTCTCCGCATTTCAGATTTGATGTAGCCATGGGCTGTTTGCATGGCTGGAGCCTTAGAGGAGTTATGGATGTTGAGATTTTCACAATAGATTTTCATACGAAAATGAGACAAGATTGAAAGCCCCACTATTAATTGAATGGCAAAAATGCAGAGCATTCAGTGAGATTACTTACTTTGTGTGTATGCATTTTGTGTGTGAGAGAGAGACTGCATAAAGCTTCAGACAGCACTTCAAACAAGTCTGTTTTAAATCCCAGAAGGATGTAGCTAATTGCTTAAAACATATATTTATTAGAGATTGATATTAGAATATCATAGTGAGTCATTGTAGCTTCCACTTTCTTCAGGTGCTCTGAATAAAAGCATATTGTATCCAAGATTGCAGTTACAGAATACAAAGTACAGATTATTCCAATGTAAAAGGATTATATCAGGCATTGTCCTCTACGTTCAGGTCATGAGCTTCTACAGTGTCAGGTCTATGAATATAGTAGCTCTCTTCTTTTTCTTACATTCTCTTTGATGACATTTCTGCCTCAAATAACTACCAGCAAATCAGATATGCCATGATGTTCAGATTTAAGAGGCCTAGCTACAGTTGTTCCAGTTTCCTGGTTGGGATTTCAGTTTCATGATTACAGACGCATGTACTGTACATGTTGCTTCTTGTTTTGCCTGCCTGCTGAAGATGGCATCTGGGACACCTGTACTCAATGACATTTAGGTTACAGGAATTACATGTGATATGCTGTTGAAAATAGTAAGTCCAGCCAGTTATAGTCTTTTTAATAGTGTGAATCCATCTGAACTAAATAAAGATGTGATACAGGATTGCTGATTAGTAGTTTGAAGATGATTTCCACAAATAATCTGTGTAGATTTGATGTGGATCTTGGCAGAAATATATTATGGAAAACTTGCTGATGGCTTTCAGAAGGTCTTCAGACACAGTTTGCTAACAATGGGAACCTTTCCTTAATTGCCTCTTTGTAGTTGTAAGATGCTGGGAAGAGATCCACGTTAGCAAAATTAAGGAGGAGAGAGGGAGGAGGAGAAAGAAGAAAGGAGGAGGACAATCCAATAGAGAATATTTTTTCATTTTCCCCTTTTCTCTTGATATTTAATAATCTGTGGTAATTCAATACTTTGTAAATCCATTGAATTCATTGGGATTTTTAAGCATTTTCCCTCAGTGTTGGATATCTGCCTGATTTGGAAAGATAAATTGCACAACTTCTGCATGTATTAATAGAAATGTGGCCCAGTTATAAACTAAGACGAGTGTCTGTCTTTTCCTTGCAGAAGGAAATATAGAAAAGTAGGGTTTTTTTCCAAGTACAATGAGTCATGTGTTAAAAAGGATTCTGAAATAAAAAAAATCGGGGTGGGGGGGAGATTGTTATTTTATTTGAAAACTAGGGCAAAATGGGCTCCCAGCAATGACCCATTCTGATCAAGGCAGAATTCTCTTCCAAGCTGAGGAAACCCTGTTCGTGTCTGACCCTAAAAAAAGGTTACAAGCACAATATACTGTAATCTCTGCATAATAAAATTTTATAATTGGAAGCAGAGCACAGCTAATGTGGTATCATTACAGATTTGTTCCAAAATCCTTTGCAGGCGCACCCCCCAAAGAAAGACTCAGACACTGGTATTGGATTAAAGGCATCGGGCCACTTTTATTGAATAATGCCCTAGTCCGAATTATCACTTTCAATTGGTGTATCATCCAATTGTAATTCTTTAAGGCAAGCAGGCTGCAGTAACACTGGTAAGGTTCCTCACAAAATGCCAATGGAAATTGGCTACATGTATCTATTTGTATCAATTTGTTTTTTGACACAAACAAATTGTTGACCGGAGTCAATATACTATCTACTGACCCCACCCTATGATGTGTATCCGTTCAATATCAAGGTGATGCAGGCTGTGAAGCTCCTGACATCACCCCTTGCATGGTTCGCCCTTGACCGGCCAATCCTATTTCCCCTGTACCTATCTATGTGTTGGCCAGTCAATTGCGAACCTGCCGGATACCTATGGGTCATAAATCTTTACCTTACCAGTGCTACCCGCCAAAAGTGACCAAAGTCAACTTACCCCGTATCTCAAACACTAGTGACAGTGTGGGATGGGCGAAAAAGCCAAGAACCAAAGAGCCAATTATAGGTTCAAGCAAAAATTCCCACCCGGCCCCGAAGTGACCAGAAAATCACACTGTCTGCTAGGGAGGGGGTGGAGGGAAAAAATTATCCGCTCTGCCGCTTCCAAAATGGCAGCGCAGCTGCCTCGTGGCCACCCCTTTTAAAGAGGGTGGCCACGCCCCCTAACTCACCCAGATGTCTGAGTCTGGGGGGGGCGCAAAGAGCGCAGCAGCCATTTTGATGCCGCGCTTGCATTGCAGGCACACCCCCCCCCCAAAAGAAAGCCTCAGACACCAGTATTGGATTAAAGGCATCGGGCCACTTTTATTGAATAATGCCCTAGTCCGAATTATCACTTTCAATTGGTGTATCATCCAATTGTAATTCTTTAAGGCAAGCAGGCCGCAGTAACACTGGTAAGGTTCTTCCCAAAATGCCAATGGAAATTGGCTACATGTATCTATTTGTATCAATTTTTTGTTGACACAAACAAATTGTTGACCGGAGTCAATATACTATCTACTGACCCCACCCTACGATGTGTATCCGTTCAATATCAAGGTGATGCAGGCTGTGAAGCTCCTGACATCACCCCTTCCATGGTTCGCCCTTGACCGGCCAATCCTATTTCCCCTGTACCTATCTACGTATTGGCCAGTCAATTGCGATACCTGCTGGATAACTATGGGTGATAAATCTTTACCTTACCAGTGCTACCCGCCATACGGGGAGGCATCTGTGATGACTCACCGCCCCCCCCTCCAGACCGTCATCTCGGTCACCAGGCCTGCTTGCACATCCTCAAGAAAGAGGTTCATACCTCTGGCCGACAGATGGACCCCATCTCCTGCATATAGATCAGAATCCTGCAAGCCTATCCTAGGATGTTGAATGGCTGTGCCAAAGACATTGTCAAAAAGGAACCGGGCAACAGCCCTGTTCACTGACCATCGAGCACGGTCCAAACCCGGAGGTCAATGCCTTCCCTGTAACGCTGTCTCGGCACGATGTCAGACCATAGCAGCCGCGTGTACGGCTATAAGTGATGTAAAAAGGCTAGGCCATTGCACACCAACATTTTAAAAGAAAGGCCAGTGATCTGTGCGAGATCATTGCCACCGGGGTGCAGAATCAGGACATCAGGGGGTCCAGCATCCCTGATGGACATCAGGAATGGCAACAGTTCCTGCCATCTCATGCCGCGCTTACCATACCATCGCATATGTGCGGCTGCATGTAGCCCGAGATGGGGTCCCCAGTCTGTCACCGCAGCATACTGCGCTGCCCAGTGCACAAAACTGTGGCCTACCAGCCATACTGCCACCGGTGTGCGTGAACACACAGGGACTGTAAAAGAAGGAAAAAGGGGGGGATTAATGACATAACTGGCACTCATGCAGTAAGGGGGCGTACATATAAAGAAAAACGCGTGGACCCCCACCTGCCCATGCGACGTATATCAGCATCAGAGTACCCAAACGCAGCCGCAGTTGAAGCGGCGCCTATCCTGAATGAATGGGTGCCGTAACGAGCCCCAGGGAGGCTGACACTGTGAAGTGCCATACCGGTCACCTTCCAAATCTGGAATTTGGTAAGGGGAGACCCATCCTGGTAGCAGAAGAACGGGCCAGGGTGTGTGCCACGCACTGCCAAAAACACATGTAGGGCACCAATCAGACAGATGTCAGCAGTCTGACACCACTGCCTACTCCGTGCTGATCGGCCTTTGAGGAACGAATCCTCAACTGGATCCACTCCTGGTTGAGAAAGACATTGTCAAGTTCCAGTGCCCTACGAGACATGTCCCCCTTTGACAATGGGACCAGCTCACTGATACGGAGCACTCCAAAGAAAGCTACAGCGGTAGCAGCATGAAAGAGAGCCTCCTCATACCTATCGTAACACAAGCTATGCCAACCTTGTGCAAGGTGCGTCAGAACCTCTGGTGAAACAGTGTGACGTGTGTCCGGATGGCGGCCACGTTCACGTGTCCACCCTTCTAATACATGACGTATGCGGAAGTCATTCACGCAGTCAGTGAAACCCCTCGCCTTAGCCATAAATGCCAATGCTGAAAGCCTAGCGGCGATGGTGCGAGGGCTAACCCTAGATCATGAAGGTAAACCATGAACTGCAAAATCTGGTCGACCGGTATCGGCCATACTTCGGGCAACTGCCTTTGCCCACAAAAGTTCCTAAACTGTAGGAGTGCATGTAGATACGCCTTACGCGTGCGAGGTGCCAAAGACATGCCGATCGCCCGGTTCACCTCTCCTGGCCAAATGTCCAGATCTCGGCCGGGAGTGGAGAGGAAAGTTCCTCTGCTTCTGGCGCCAAGGCACGGAACCGGGGGATCTGCAGGCGGGATAAAGCATAGCAATATCATTGTCAATGCCTGGCACATGTCTGGCCCTGAAAAGCACATTAAGGCGTAAGGATATCAAGATAAATTGGCGAACTAAGGCCATAACTCTGGGGGATTTGGATGTCTGGCCGTTGACAATGTGCACCACTGCAGCATTGTCACACCAAAAGTGAACTACTGAATTAGCCCACCTATCCCCCCAGAGCATCAGGGCCCCCAAGATGGGAAAAAACTCCAGGAAAGTAAGATCGCATAAACGATCCATGCCTTGCCATGTCTGAGGCCATTGACCATAGGACCACCTTCCTTCAAAGTAAATCCCATAACCCAGGGAGCCGGAGGCATCCAACTGTACTTGGAAATGTGGGCTGAGCATAAGCTCCGATCTCCAGAAGGAGATGCCATTAAAATCCTGTAGGAATGTGAGCCAGACCGTAAGGTCCGCCCGTAAACCTCTGGTCAGCCGAACCCTGTGGTGGCATTTTAAAAGGACCGCCATGGCGTCACACAGACGCCTGGCAAAGGCTCTGCCCAGTGTTACTTCCCTACAGGCAAAGTTGAGGTGGCCGTGAAGCACCTGCAACTCTCGTAGAGACACCTTACGCCTGGCAAGCATTGCCAGAATCGCATCAGAGATCCGAGTCACCTTTTCCATGGGCAACCTGGATGTCTGGGCAACGGTGTCAATCTCAATACCTAAAAAGGTGAGAGTGGTGGCTGGTCCCTCAGTCTTTTCAGGTGCTAGGGGAACACCCAGTTCCCGCATAAGCGCCTGAAAAGTGGTGAGGAGATGAGCACACGTGTCCGTGCCGTATTCCCCTCTGAACAAAAAATCATCAAGGTAGTGGGCTACAGACCGGGACTCTGATCTACAAACAAAAGCCCAGTGAAGGAAGGTGCTAAATCATTCAAAAGCCGAACATGAGATAGAACAGCCAAAAGGCATGGCCTTTTCTACATAAAAATTGCCCCGAAAATGAAAACCTAACAGCTCAAAGTCGTCCGGGTGCACTGGCAACAATCGGAATGCCGATTTGATATCACACTTTGCCAGTAGCACCCCTGGGCCACATGAGCGTACCATCTGTAAGGCCTGGTGAAAAAACGTATACCTGACCGAGCAAAGGTCATCAGGAATAGCATCATTGACTGAAGAGCCCGCAGGATAAGAAAGGTGGTGAATTAGTCGAAATTCACCCGGGGACTTCTTAGGGACTAAACCCAAAGGTGACACCTTCAAGTTCGGGAATGGTGGGTCAGCAAATGGCCCAGCCACCCTCAGTGCGGTGACCTCCTTAGCTATAGATTGGGTGGCAATATCCTCATTACCCCGGAGAGAAAGTAAGTTCGGGGTGTCCTGAGGCCCGTGTACACCCTGAAATGGTATGCGGAAGCCAAACTGAAAACCCTCAAGTAGGTACTTCGCATCATCCCTTCTAGGATAAGCGGCAAGCCAACATTCCAGCACCTGGACATTAATTGGGGAGGGGCCCTTTTTGATGGGTAGCACCATCAGAGGGAGCTCTGACCGCCCCCTGCCCACCCTTCCTCTGCCTCATGACCCACCAGCCCGCGGGCACGCGGAGGCATCATGAGGGCCAGAACAAGAGGGGCACTCATGCCGGAACCGACACTGACGCTTGTTGCACACTCTGCTGGCGGAGAAGCTCCAACACAGTAGGCGGGCTCGAACCCCCTGCCCCGCCGACTGACGGGGAGCCTGTGTAGCAGCAGCCCGCTGCATGGCATGGCCGCAATGGTACCGGTCACCAGGCGCCGGCCGCGTGGGGGTCATGTACAAGAGCCACAATTGGGGGTTCCGGCCCATGGCGGGCATCGGAGCTCACGACGGATATCGAGCTCTGCGTGCCACTGCACCCCTGCCATGCAGGACTGGTCCCTGGCGGCAAGCCCCATTGCAATGGTCTGGCGGGGAGCTGCGAGGCGCCAGCTTGGGCTGGCCTGATGGCTCGACCCTGGTAGCAGCCCGCTGGACAGCAGTGGCTGACGTGTGGGCCGGAATTGCAAGATTTGCAAGCCCACCATCGGAAGGTGGCGGGAGAATGCCCATTGATGCCTCCAGCACCAAAATGCGTGCGAGGAGGGCATCAACAGTCTCCGACCCACCTGGATAATGTGGGCCGGATGGGCAAAATGGCCCACCGGGCAATTGTGGCGGAACAAACCTGAATGGGGATCCCGGGCCCGAAAAGGGCCATGTCCAGTAATCCGGCCCATGTGGGGCCGGGAGAATGGTGGGCCGGAAACCCACTGGGCCCAAGTGGGCCACCCTGCCCCGAGCTGGTCAAAGACCCTACAGGGGTAGAACCCCAGAGGGGCCGGCCTGTGCCACCCCTGCCTGAATCCCCACACCGGGCGGGTAGGCAGAAGCCTGTTCGCCCACATTGGTGGTAGTGGCTGAACCGACCCTACCTCCCGGTTGCGGGGGCGCTGCCCGAGCCCTCCGGCCTGGAGGCGGCCCCCTAGATGCGGAGGGGTGGGCAGAACCCTCCCCCTTGGTCGCGGCTTAGTAGCCATTGCCTTGCGCTTGGGAGCCATGCCTCCCAAGCAGAATGAAAAACAGCAAAGGGGGGAAATTCCCTTTTAAAATAGAGCAGGGGCAAAAGCCGGGGAGAAAGTGGCGGAGCAAACTTCTCCGCTCAGTCGCTTCCAAAATGGCAGCGCAGCTGCCTCGTGGCCACCCCTTTTAAAGAGGGTGGCCACGCCCCCTAACTCACCCGGATGTCTGAGTCCGGGTGGGGGGGCGTGCAAAGAACGCAGCGGCCATTTTGGCGCTGTGCTTGCATTGTCAACAACAGAGATATAACACCACTGCCTTTGCAAAGAGTACTGATACCGGCACAGTTTTGGTAATGAAAAATCATGCATCTATGGAACTGTGGGAGAGCCATATTACAAACCCACCTGCAATTAAGAAGAGCAGCTACATCCAGGTCTGAGGTACTTTATGCTGCTGTTAGCTTCAAGGATGTCAAGTCATACAATTCAAGGTCATTTTACTGGTAAGGAGGAGGTCATGGAACTGGACTGCCATGGAAACAGTGCCAGCATGACCATAAGAATGAATTGTATTATCTTGGACAAGAGATGTAAAAGCAACAGGAGCTCCTCTGATTGGGAAACTGGCAATCCTGGCTTATAAAAGAAGTCATCTTTCTATACTGGAGGTTATTGTTCCATAGATTGTACTTGTACTTTTAGAAAAAAAAAATTTCCAGAATAAAAAGAGAGAGGTCTTTTAGCAGCTGAAAGAGGAGGTGTCAAACAATCTAACTTGGGGTTGTTGTTGTTGTTATAAGACAGGAGTTCTCAAACTTTTTAAGCCGGGGGCCAGGTCACGCCCCCTCAGACAGCTTCAGGGGCCAGATGACCACTTTGCCCTTCCCTCACTATATGGCACTTCTTGTTGTGGTGGTGGTGGGCCACATGAAATGGTGCTGTAGGCTGCACCCAGCCCATGGGCTGCAGGTTGAGAATCCCTGTTTTAAGAAAAGAGGGGAAGTGATACCATGGATCAATGGAGATATAGCTAAAGGATCTTAAAAAGAAAGGTAACAGCAAGAACTTGTGAATGGCTGTTCAAATGAAGGAGAATAATATCTGATGAGGGATACACTGGGATAGTTTTCAATTTTCTTTTCTGTTGGGGCATGTTCTATTGTAACTTTTGCATTTATAGCTGAGGATGAAGCTGAACGGTGAATTGGCAAAATAGGTAACTGGTGGGAAATATTCCAGGCAAATAATTTCAAAAGTAAACTGAAATAAAAATCTTCAAAACCAACAAAAAGACAGAGGAAAAACAGTGCTCATTAGTCTAAAGCTATTCAGAAAGCAAACATTATTTTACATAATTACAATCCTGTTACTTTTAATGATCCCCTCGCCACCAAGTTCAGTCCAATCACAAGATTGCTGAATCCAGGATATACACAGAGATGTACATAGAGATAAGTGTGGCATTGTTAAATCACAGACATTATCCATAACCAAGGTTGCTTTCTTTCTCCTTGGAGAACATCTTCCATAGCTATGTTTTAAGGAAGGTGAAAATAGAAAAGAAAACAGAAGGTGAAATAGTGAGATGCATCAGAAAAAAATCCACAGGCAGTGCTGTGGGTCCTCTATTCCACCAGCATACAATCAAATATGACAGGGAAACTGCAGAAAAGCTAAATGATTTATTTGCACTTCTCTTGGTATAGACAGTGGCAATATCCCAAGATTACTTTTAATGGCCAATGAAGCAAAATGCTCTCCCGCACTTGTGTTTAGAGGCAACAAGAGGAAGACTCTATTATTGTAGAAGGATCAAAGTGGGATGAGGGTGATGGAACAACTAAAAAAAAGCAATGATAATAAATCAAGGAAGGGCAAATACTGTTCATCTGAGATTTGTAAAAGAGGATCAAAAGGAAAGAAAGAAGACAAGCAACTAAAAATATTATTAATATATCTGTTAAAGAACAAAGCACTAAGGTAATCAAATCTTTAAGAGGACACAGCACAAAGTAATAATGACTAACTAGAGCTGTGATGGTGAACCTTGGCACTCCAGATGTTCTTGGACTTCAATTCCCAGAAGCCCAAGCCCTCATGAATCCACATGAATGGGTTTGCTGCAATTCATCCAGCCCGTGCCACCCTCGTCACTCCCGGAATCGGAAGTAAAATGCACTAATACGGATGAATCACAGTAAACCCATTCATGTGGATTCATGGGGGCTTGGGCTTCTGGGAATTGAAGCCCAAGAACATCTGGAGTGCCAAGGTTCACCATCATGGAATTAGAGGACACTATACATAGACTGGTGCCCAAATTATTAGATCTGGGGCTTCCACTATGCTTATGCAGGTGGATACTAGATTTTCTATCAGATTGTTCCCAACGGGTCAGGATGGGCTCTCATGTCTCTGCGGATCTCAGTATAAGTACGGGGACACCGCAGGGGTATGTGCTGAACCTGCTTCTGTACACACTTTTCACATATGATTGTGTTCCCAGTTACCCCAGCAATAAGATCATCAATTTTGTAGACGACAACGGTGGTTGGTCTGATTACTGCTGGGGAGGGTGAGTCGTCTTACAGGAAGGAGGTTGAGATGCTGACGGAGTGGTGTAGGGAGAGCAATTTATTCCTCAATGTAAAAAAGACAAAAGAGATCATTGTGGTCTTTAGAAAATGAAAATTGAACATCCAGCCACTTATTATTGAAGGAAATTGTGTGTGGAACAGGTCTCGGTGTTTTGATTTCTGGGAATGGAGCTGAGGGATTATCTAACATGGGGAGCAAACACCAAAGATCTGATGAAGAGAGCACAGCAGAGGTTACACTTCTTGAGAATCCTCAGGAAGAACAATCTTTCAAAGGACCTGCTGTTGGCATTCTACCACTGTACCAAAGAGAGTGTGTTAACCTATGGTCTGTGTGTATGTTTGGGAGTTGTACAGCTAGGGAAAGAACAATGCTGTCCAGGGTCGTAAAGACTGCTGAGGGTATAATCGGGTGTACTCTTCCCACTCTAGATCAAATCTATGCCACCAGGTGTTATAAGAAAGCTGTAGAGATTGCGCAAGATAGTACACACCCCGGAAATGATCTCTTTCAGCTTCTGCCTTCTAGAAGAAGGTATAGGGTCATAAAGATCAGGACCAGCCACTTGAGAAATAGTTTCTACCCAAAAGCGGTTCTGGCTTTGAATGCAGTGCAATGCAGTCTATGAGGGAACTTCTGTATATAGTTTTTAGAGTTTTTAGAGTTTTAGAGTTTTTAGAGTTTTAGCGCTTTTAGGGGTTAAATGTGTATATGTGGGGTGGGAGTATGTTGATAATTTTGTATAGTTGTATTTTGTTTAGGTTTTGTTGGGTTGATAAGTGTCCCCCCCCCCCCCCAATCTCGTTGTTCTGTGCAGGACAATGACAATAAAGATTTTTCTATTCTATTCTATTCTAGTTGGCTGGATAGTTTAGGCAGATGCAAGGGCATATGCATGATAAAGGAGAAGAGCTAGCTTGTGCCACCTTGGGCAAACTGCACAGTCTCAGGGTGCTCCCTAAAGAGGAGAGGTATAAAACAATTGTGTGTATTCTCTACCTAGAAAATTCTCAAAAATGCTGTCATAAATTGAAATTGACTAGATGGCAGATTTTATAGACAAGACAAACTTGAAACTGGTGCCACAGAAAAAGCTCAGAGAAATAATTGTTGATGTAAATTACTTTTCCATGACAATACTTATGGAATTATTATTATTATTATTATTATTATTATTATTATTATTATTATTATTATTATTATTATTATTATTGGATTCACAGTCAAAGACGGGTATAAAATTAATAGTTGAAGACGTAACCAAGGACCTAAGAACTGTTAAGATAATGTCTAAGTATATAGGCCAGGATGCCCAAAATATTCAAACCACAAGCCTGTCATGTGGTCCAGCGGGCCGGTCACAAGGGTCCTCCCACCAGAAGTGGAAGTAAAACACACCTCGCAATATGTTTTCCAACAGGATGAGATAGATTTTAAGCTGCTATTTTCTCTGCTTAAATCTAAACTACAGCTATTTCGCTCCCACTTCTGGGAGAGACGAGGGCAGCGCAGGCTGGATGAATTGGTGTCACGGGCCAGATTCAGCCCACAGGCCATAGTTTGGCCACCCCTGAAATAGGCAGATAACATAAAATAACATAATATAATCACTAGCACTATTTGAATTCTAATGGCATGGATGACTCCCCATCTACATATCTGTTTGGAACTAGAGCAAGACCATGCAGAACTCTGGAAAATGGAAATGCTAGCCCACAGAGTCACTGTCTTCTTGGAATAAAATCTCAGTTGGCCCTCATCCAGACCATCACTGTATCCAGGCAATAGACACAGCAGTCTCTTCTGAGGCCAACAAACAAACTTAACAATTGTAAAACAGTATGTGCTTGGAATGCCTTTCATCTGTATTGGTACAGATTTGCTGAACATTAATACTAAATTATCTGGACAAAATTGGCCTTTATGCCAATTTTTTCCTATGCCAGTTCATGGAAAATAGCCTGCTTTGCAGGCGCACCCCCCAAAGAAAGACTCAGACACCGGTATATGGATAAAGGCATCGGGCCACTTTTATTGAATAATGCCATAGTCCGAATTATAACTTTCAATTGGTGTATTCATCCAATTGTAATTCTTTAAGGTAAGCAGGCCGCAGTAACACTGGTAAGGTTCCTCCCAAAATGCCAAAGGCAACTGGCTACAATGTATCCATTTGTATCAATTTGTTTGTTGACACAAACAAATTGTTGACCGGAGTCAATAAACTATCTGCCACTGCCGCATTGTCACACCAAAAATGGACCACTGAGTTGGCCCACTCCTCGCCCCATAGCATCAAAGCTCCCAGGATGGGAAGGAACTCAAGGAAGGTAAGATCGCGGAGGCGATCCATGCCAAGCCATGCTTGAGGCCATCGTCCATAAGACCACCTCCCCTCAAAATAAATCCCATATCCCAGGGAGCCGGAGGCATCCGACTGTACTTGAAATTTAGGGCAGACCATAAGGTCTGATCTCCAGAAAGATACCCTGTTAAAATCCCGTGGGAATGTAAACCAAACTGAAAGGTCCGCCCGTATGCCCCTGGTCAGTCGGACCCTGTGGTGTCGCTTTACCAGGCCAGCCATGGCGTCACACAGGTGCCGGGCAAATGCTCTGCCGGGTGTCACCACCCTGCAGGCAAAGTTAAGATGGCCATGAAGGTAGCTCACGAAGGGACACTTTACATTTGGCCATCAATGCCAAAATCGTCGCGGAGACCCGGGTGACCTTATCCATGGGTAACCTGGATGCCTGTGCGACCGTGTCAATTTCAATTCCTAGAAAAGTGAACTTAGTAGCTGGGCCCTCGGTCTTTTCGGGCGCTAGGGGACACCCAGTTCCCGCATTAGCATCTTAAATGTAGTGAGGAGACGCGTGCACGTGTCTACTGATCCCACCCTATGACGTGTATCTGTTAAGTCTCAAGGTGATGCAGGCTGTTAAGCTCCTGCCATCACCCCTTGCCTGGTTCGTCGTTGACCGGCCAAAGTTATTACCCCTGTACCTGTCTAAGTGTTGACCAGTCAATTGCGAACCTGCCGGATACCTAGGGGTCATAAATCTTTACCTTAGCAGTGCTACCCGCCACACGGGGATGTGTCTATGATAACTCACCACCACCACCCCCCAGACCGTCAGCTCGGTCACCAGGCCTGGTTGCAAATCTTCCAGAAAGAGGTTCATCCCTCTAGCCGATAGGTGGACCCCATCCCCTGCATAGAGATCATAATTTTGCAAACTTATCCTGGGGTGCCGGATGGCCGTCCCCAAACCCTTGCCTGTCAAGAACCGGGCAACAGCCCTGTTCACCGAGCGGCGAGCGCGGTCAAGGGCACGAAGGTCAATACCTCCCCTGTAATTATGTCACGGCACGATGTCCGACCATAGCAGCCGTGTGGATGGCCAAACATAATGCAAATAGGCTAGGTCACTGCAGATCGTGAATTTTAACGAAAGGCCAGTGACCTGGGCAAGGTCATTGCCACCGAGGTGCAGTACAAGGACATCAGGCGGTTCAGCATCCCTGATGGAAAACAGGAATGGCAACAGTTCCCGCCATCTCATTCCGTGCTTACCGTACCAACGCGTACGTGCGGTTGCACGTAGTGCAAGCTGGTGTCCCCACTCTGTCGCCGCAGCATACTGTGCTGCCCAGTGCATGAAACTGTGGCCCACCAGCCATACTGCCACTGGTGTGCGGGTACACACAGGGTCTGTAAAAGAAGAAAAGAGAAGAATGACTTAACTGGTACTCATACCAGAAGTGGGCGGACGTACAATGCAAAATGCATGGATCCCCATCTTCCCATCCGGCGTATAGCAGCCTCAGAGTACCCAAACGCAGCCGCAGTTGATGCAGCGCCTATCGTAAAGGAATGGGTGCCATAATGAGCCCCGGGGAGGCCAGCACTGGTTAGTGCCATACTGGTCACCTTATAAAATTGGAATTTAGTCAGGGGTGACCCATCCTGGTGGCAAAAAAACAGGCCATTGTGCGCGCCACGCACTGCCAAAAACTCATGTAGGGCACCAACCAGACAGATGTCTTCAATAGAACATCGTAGCAGTCTAACTCCACTGCCTACGCCGTGCTGATCAACCTTTGAGGACCGTATCCTCAACTGAGCCCACTCCTTAGTGACATAGACATCGTCGAGTTCCAGTGCCCTACGAGTCGCATCCACCTTAGACAGTGGTACCAACTCACTGATGCGGAGCGCTCCAAAGAAGGCCACCGTGGTAGTCACATGAAAAAGAGCCACCTCATACCTATCATAACACAAGTTATGCCAGCCTCGTGCAAGGTGGGTCAGGACCTCTGGCAAAATTGGGTGACGAGTGTCCGGGCGGCGGCCACGTTCCCGTGTCCACCCCTCCAAAACATGATGTATGCGGAAATCATTCACGCAGTCAGCGAAGCCCCTCACTTTGGCCATAAATGCCAGTGCCGACAGCCTGGATGCTATAGTACGAGGAGCCAAACCCTGACTGTGAAGATAGACCATAAATTGTAAAACCTGTTCGACTGGTATTGGCCACACTTCAGGCAACTGTAGTTGCTGACAAAAGGTTCTAAATTGTACAAAAGCATGTTGATACGCCTTATGCGTGCGAGGTGCCAATGACATGCCGATCACCCGGTTCACCTCTCCTCGCCAAAAGGCCAAATCTCGGCCGGGAGTGGCGAGGGAAATTCCTCCAAGGCATGGAACCGGGAGATCTGTAGGCGGGATAAAGCATCAGCAATATCATTATTAATGCCTGGAACATGTCTGGCCTTAAATAGCACATTGAGGCGTAGGCTCCTTAACACGAATTGAAGAACCAATGCCATAACCCTAGGTGATTTGGACATCTGAGCGTTGACAATGTGCACCACTGCCGCATTGTCACACCAAAAATGGACCACTGAGTTGGCCCACTCCTCGCCCCATAACATCAAAGCTCCCAGGATGGGAAGGAACTCAAGGAAGGTAAGATCGCGGAGGCGATCCGTGCCAAGCCATGCTTGAGGCCATCGTCCATAAGACCACCTCCCCTCAAAATAAATCCCATATCCCAGGGAGCCGGAGGCATCCGACTGTACTTGAAATCTAGGGCAGACCATAAGGTCTGATCTCCAGAAAGATACCCTGTTAAAATCCCGTAGGAATGTAAGCCAAACTGAAAGGTCCGCCCATATGCCCCTGGTCAGTCGGACCCTGTGGTGTCGCTTTAACAGGCCAGCCATGGCGTCACACATGTGCCGGGCAAATGCTCTGCTGGGTGTCACCACCCTGCAGGCAAAGTTAAGATGGCCATGAAGTACCTGTAGCTCACGAAGGGACACTTTACATTTGGCCATCAATGCCAAAATCGTCGCGGAGATCCGGGTGACCTTATCCATGGGTAACCTGGATGCCTGTGCGACCGTGTCAATTTCAATTTCTAGAAAAGTGAACTTAGTAGCTGGGCCCTCGGTCTTTTCGGGCGCTAAGGGGACACCCAGTTCCCGCATTAGCATCTGAAATGTAGTGAGGAGACGCGTGCACGTGTCCGAGCCCCGTTCACCCCCGAACAAAAAGTCATCAAGGTAATGGGCTACAGACCGAGACCCTGACCTGCAAACAAAGGCCCACTGAAGAAAAGTGCTAAAACTTTCGAATGCTGAACATGAAATAGAGCAGCCAAAAGGCATGGCCTTATCTACATAGAACTTCCCTTGGAATCTAAAACCCAACAGCTCAAAGTCCCCTGGGTGCACTGGCAGTAATCGGAATGCCGATTTAATGTCACATTTTGCCAGGAGGGCACCGGGACCACATGAGCGTACCATCCGTAGGGCCTGGTCAAACGACGTGTATCTGACCAAACAAAGGTCATCAGGAATCGCATCATTGACCGAAGAACCCGCAGGGTATGACAGATGGTGGATTAAACGAAATTCACCTGGGGTCTTCTTAGGTACTAACCCCAGAGGGGAGACCTTCAAGTTAGGGAAAGGCAGTTCAGAGAAGGGGCCCGCTACCCTCATAGCCTCCACTTCTTTAGCAATGCTCAGTGCAGCCACCTCCTCATTGCCTTTCAAGGAAATTAAATTAGGGGCATCTTGGGGTCCTCGAACCTCCCTGAACGGAATACGAAAGCCCCACTGGAAACCCTCCAGTAGGTAGCTCGCATCCTCCCATCTTGGATAAGCTGAGAGCCATCGCTCCAGCATATAAACATAAATTGGGGAGGGGGCCTTTTGAGTGGCTAGCTCCATCAGAAGAAGCCCTGACCGCCCCTTGTCCACCTCTACCTCTGCCCCGTGACCCTCCAGCCCGTGGGCATGTGGAGGCGGCGTGGGGGCCAGCGCAAGAGGGACACTCATGTCAGAAACGACACTGTCACTTATTGCACACGCCGTTAGCTGAGAAGCTCCAACACAGCAAGCAGGCTGGAACCCCCTGCCCCGCCGGCTGGCAGGGAGCCTGTGTTGGAGCAGCTCGCTACACAGCATGGCCACAATGGTACCTATCCCCAGGCGCCGGGCGCATGGGAGTCATGTACAAGAGCCACAATTTCTGGCAAGGCTCATCCCACCTCATCTCAGGGTGTAAGGCCACCCTCATTCTAAATTCCTCATCGTAAGTCAGCCACGACAGGCCAGGGAAATCGACCATCGCCCTATAAATATTGTCCAAGTATTGGATCATCGGAATGGCCAGGTCGGGCTGGGCCCTCAGGTATACCGCCATATATATAAGATATGCCGGCAACCAGTTGGCCCAGGTGCGTGGTGGCTTACGACAATGGGACAGCTCTTTGTCTCTGTTGTCCTGCCCCTCCCTCTCTTCCTTAGTGGGCTCATGGTTCAATAGGGAGAATATATCTACGTACTCCCCTCGCCAAATCTTATCCCTTGTGACCTGAGACAAATGATCACCCAGGGGCCAAGAATAACCAGCCATCAGTAAAGCCATCGACGGCACATTCTGTATAGCGGGTATACGCAGCAGGACCTGGACAGCCCCTGCGAAGCTCGGCACGGCCCCAGGGGCGGACACCCCCGCCCTCAACGAGGCACCATTTTGGAACCAGGGGTTACTGGGATAATGTGATAACTGCTGCCCACCCGCATCAAGTTGACGTGGCCATGGCCACTGAACCCCCCCAGTGTAAGTGGACAGTGGTGGTGGTGCACTAAATTGAACCTGATACTCACTAGTCGCACCCCTGTGAGCCGCCCCCACCGGGGGTTCCGGCCCACGGTGAGCGTCGGAGCTCACGACCGGAATCGAGCTCTGGGACCACCCCTGGCTGCTCCCAGCCTGTACATCGGGACGGACGGGGAGCTGCGAGGCACCAGCCGGTGCTGGCCGGACAGCCTCAAGCAGCTCAACCTGGTTGGCCGCCCGCTGAAGCATCCCGGCCGGCAAGTTGGCCGGGGTCGACGAAGGGGCCCCTGTTGAAGAAGCGGTAGCACCCCCCTCAGAAGGTGGCTGGGCAATGTCCAAAGATGCTTCCAGCACTGCTATACGTGCAATCAAAGCATCCACTGCCTCAGAGCCCCCAGTGTAAGGTGGGCCGGGTGGGCCGGACGGCCCACCAGGCAGTTGGGACAAAGGCAACCCAAAAGGGGAGCCAGGGCCAGAATAGGGCCATGCCCAGAACTCAGCCCCATGGGGGGCCGGAGGAGCTGTGGGGCGGACACCCGCACCAGGCCCCCCTGGGCCCCCCTGGGCCCCCCTGTCCCGGGCCCTGCAAAGGCGCGCTCAAGGCCAAAGCCCCCGAGGAGCCTGCCTGGACCTGCCCAGCCATGAAGCTGGCACCCGGCTGCCAAGTGGTAGCCTGACCGGCCCCACTGGTACCAGTGGGCAAGGGTCTGTCACTGCCCTGCCATGGGGGCGCAGCCCTGGTCCTCCGACCTGAAGGCTGGCCCCCATCCGATGAAGGGCTGGTAAAAGCCCTTCCTCTTGGCTGCGGCTTCAATGCCGGAGCCTTTCACTTGGGAGCCATGTCTCCCTAAAAATAATATGCGCCAAAGGATCCCTAACCAGGGATCGAACTCCCGCGTTAAAGTACCGCAGTAGCAAAGAGGCAAATCTAAAATGGAGATATTTTCTTTTCCCAGATGGGAATCGAGCTAAAAGGAGAATGTGACGGAGAAAACTTCTCCTCTCCTTCGCAATTCTAAAATGGCAACTCGGCTGCCTCGTGGCCACCCCTTTTATAGAGGGGTGGCCACGCCCCCTAACTCACCCGGATGTCTGAGTCCAGGTGGGGGGCCCCCGCAAAGAGCGCGGCAGCCATTTTGGCGCCGCGCTTTCATTCTCTGGTACAGTTACTTATTATGGTTCTTACTGACAGAACAGATGTTCTGCAATGGCATATGGGTTTATGTAACAAATTCTAAGCTACTTAGGTTTTTCAAAGACATAGCCACGTTGAGTTTGTGCAAGTATATCATGAAAAAAGAAAAACATTGTGGCACCTTAAAAACTAACTATAATATTAAAATGTGGGCTTTTGTGGATACATCTGTTTCTTCAGTTAGTCTTTTAGTTAGTCTGTTTGTTTTTCTGGATATGCTAGGCCAGTGATGGTGAACCTTTACACTCCAGCTGTTCTTGAACTTCAATTCCCAGAAGCCCTGAGCAGCAGGAGTGATTATGTGGGCTTCTGGGAATTGAAGTCCAAGAACACTTGGAGTGCCAAGGTTCACCATCATGGTGCTAGGCTATGTAACTTATTTATATTTATTCCATTAAAAAGAGCAGAAATCAATAGCCATGTGTATACTGGAGTTTCTCACTGATTGATTGATTGATTGATTGATTGATTGATTGATTACACTTATACCCTGCCCATCTGGGGGGATGGACTCCCACTCTGAGCGGCTTACACTATTAAAAAATTAAAAAAAATAAAAGCAAAACAAACATCATTAGGACAATAAAACAACCCCCTCACCTAATCAAAATCAGAACTGAGGACCCCAACAGAGAAAGGTTGTGTATGCACAAATGAATTCTCCATTAAAATTGTAGATAATTCCTTTCACAATTTTTCCTTCACATAAAAAAGAAGAACTAGTAAAACTAATAGATTTACTCAGGAGTAAGAGTCCCTATGTACAGTGGTATTCACTCCCATGTAAAGGTTTGCATATTAAAAGAATAATCATGGGCGAAAGTAGACTGGCCTAAAATGGAGAACTAGAAATTGAGCAAGTGCTGTTTCCAAATGTATTCCTTCACTTTCCTTTAAATTAGAAACAAGTGAGCTGGAAACTTAAGAATACTGCTTTAACAGCAATAGAGCTTGTTAAGAACCTGGAGACAGGGCATACTTAAATGGTTCCCTCCCCTTGAAAAGTTAGTTTGTGGCATCATGCATAAATAATATGTGCTAATTATTTTCCAAATAACCTTTCAGAATGAATGACGCTCACAGCACTTACATGTGAAAGCCAATAAATTTTGCTTTTAAGAAAACACTGTGTTTCCTTGGGTTCATTTGGCAGGCACCTGGCTTATTTTTTATTTCTTTTCAAAATGGAAGCTTCAACATTTCACTCCTTCCCTTTTATCATTAGAAATCTACAGCTTTAAAATGATTTTCCCCTAGAAAATGCAAATACAATCCTTTGTAGAGAGAACATATTATATATGCAGCATGTAACTTTGAAAACTTTAGTTAGAAGTAGCAAAGCAAGCTGTCAGACATTTCAGTAATTGAATTTCCTTGAGAACTGCCTTGGTTTGTCAGCTCTGACTTTGCTGTCAAAAGAAAAGAAAATAGCCAGGGAATTCATCTGAGATAACACCAGGGGTATTTTGATAATGCCAAGGCACAAACACTAAGTGTTTTCTCTAGAAATATTCTGCAGTAGAGTTGGCTATCCCAGTCTCAGCAAGCTCATTTCAGCCTTGAATCATTATTATCTGGTGCTGAGTTCTAAGAATTTACTAATAACCTATCAAACTACAGTACAAAGAAGCCTTTCTTCCTATATTAAGATGCAAAATATCATTGCTTTAAAAGCCCAACATACCTTTTGTAAATTACTTGGTAAGTGCTATTCATCTTTTTACTGCTTCCGCACTTCGACTGATTGTAAAAATGTTTAGTGGTTAATTAGACAAAGGAAATCTGAATTTTTGAAGGTGTTGGGGGGGGGGGATGAAACAAAGGGGAAAACAGTAAAAAAATACAGTACAGTAGATCCCATATAATGAATGCCCCTTACAGCGATTAAATCATACAATGACAAGGATTTTTAAAAACATTGTGCCCTATATAACAACTAAAATCGTTATACGATGCAATGCATCTCTATGGCAAAAATTGTACAACGAATTTTTGATGTTGTGCAATTTTTGCCATAGAGATATTTATTGTACGATGCATCCCATAGGGATAATCGCTATACGATGCATGCAACGACTAGCCCTGCAGAACGAATTAAAGTCATTATATGGGGTTTTGCTGTATACTCTCTGGCCTTTATAAGCAAATGTTAATCAGATCCCATTTGAATTATACCTCAGACAAGCATTCAGTTTTTCTTCATAATCAGCTTCAGAAATACACCATTTTGCGTTTTTACTCTGTCCTCTCCTTTTCTCCAAACAACTTGAATGTATTGCTCCCTGCAGTACATATCGTCACAGAGTGAAAAGTCTAGGAATGGCAAAACAGGTTTAGTTTATGTTGAAAGCAAGAAGACTGATATCCATTCCATATTTTTTTTCATTTACAATTGTTCAAAAGAGCAATGTGGAAAGAAATGAGCTAATGCACCCTCATCCTGATGAATCTGCATTAGATTTTCAGAGTAATAGTGTCGTGCCCATCCTCTCATTGCCTGTCAAGCTAGAACTGCATGCATCTCCATCATTCTGTCTATGACTGCATTGCATCCCTAGTGTTTCAAAAGCAAACCTGTTTCTCTGCCCTTCCCCTACTGCTTTGCATGCCATATTTTAGAGGATGCAGAAAACAATGTGCGAAGAACTTTTCAAGCCACTGAAACATACTTTTTCGGTCATATTTCTGTACTTCCCAGAGAAAATTGAAAACTCATTGCTAGTGTAATGGTGTGTCTTGACTGTTTAGAAAATAGGGATCCAAAGTGAGGTTTAGTGAACTCAACTTAAGGTCACATGGTGTTTGAGTCATATCTATTCTGAAAACAGTTGGATTGGACTTGTACTCCCTATATATCAATACATGAGGCTACACTGGCTTATCAAACCATTGCATCTTAAACCAACTCAATGAAGTCAGCACTCTGATGGAGGAGGCCATCTTTCTCTGCTGCTGATGGGACAGCCAATGAAATCCCTACTGCTGTATTCTTTCGTTTCTTCCCTCTTATTTTCTGCTTTCCTGCCAGCTGCGGCTACCTGATCCAGCAAAATAAGGAGGGGCACCTATTTCAGCACTATGCTCATTCAAATATGCATGCATGTATGCATGTATTTATTTATTTATTTATTTATTTATTTATTTATTAAAACTCAAAATGGGGAGAGGGGAAAGAGAGGTGAAGTGGCTAGGTGGCTCCAATATCATTCTTCATTTTGCAAGATCAGGCACCAGCAGCATATCTTCAAACTGGCATATTGCTATAAGTCGGTGGCTGCTTGCAAGAGGGTCTATGAGGGCTGTGGGTGTGCTGTTACTGCTGCTTGAAGCGCTTCATTTGTTGGAGGAATTTAAGTATGTTATTGGTGACACAAACATTCACAATTTAAAATCACCAATTCATGAATTGGTACAAAATAAATACAGCCCCCCCCCCCCCTCCAAATGATTTAAAATTTGCTTAGTAGCCAAAATACCGAGCAGCATTGCATTGTGTAGTCACCAATCTTTAAATCGATTTTAAACCAGGCAAATCTGCCACATATATAATAGTTTTTGCAAATGTACACATGGCCTTACTCTCTTCCAGCTGAAATTTGGCTGGGTGAAGATTTACTGTAAATCGTTTTGGTGGATTGTTGCATAAGGCAATAATGTAACTGTGTTTAAAGCCAATGAAAGGGAGGATATGGACTTCCTTAAAAGACAAATGTCAAAATCTAAAAAGCATTTGTGCAAAGTTTCTGAAATTTAATAAAGTCTGAATAGGCCTACAAAATTACCTCTTTTTGTCTAGAGTTTGATTCTGTGGACTTTACATTTTCAGTGTCATTTTAAATAGATTATTATACAGATGTTACTTAACAAGATGTTACTTATACCAGCCAATTGTCTGGTTTTCAAAAAATACTTTTTCTTTATAATAGCAGGCAGGAGTCCTGGAATTATGTTCATGTTTGCATTAGACTTCTGTAAATTGCCATAGTTAATTTTGACTAACAAGGTATAAAGTTGTGCATGACTA
The DNA here is from genome assembly GCA_035047345.1 of Bradypodion ventrale. Taxonomy (NCBI): domain Eukaryota; kingdom Metazoa; phylum Chordata; class Lepidosauria; order Squamata; family Chamaeleonidae; genus Bradypodion; species Bradypodion ventrale. The sequence continues at coordinate 71,089,453 of JAWDJE010000005.1, read as the reverse complement.
AGCCATAGCCAAGACACACTCAGGCATCTTGGGAGTGAAACTGCAATTAGGCTCACTAGGATTCTGGCCAGGCTATTTCCAGGTTTGTTTCTTTATGTAGGAATGTTTCAGAATCTGTTTAAATGACTTTTATTCATCTGTCATTGAACTGAACAAGAATTTAGTTCCCCTCCTGAAACATGCTGGATTGTGCAAAATGGACTAAGTATAACAAAAAAAATCATTAGACGGAAATTACACAATATTGGTTTCCAGAGCAACTCCAAAACACCCAGAAGAATGCCTGTAACCCTAAGCCTGATAGGAACACTAAACCTAACACTTAGGCCTAACCCACACTTAATCCTAACCTAACACTACATTGTACTACAAAAAAAATGCATTAGACATACAGTAATTTAAACAATATTTGTGAACTAGTTTCCAAAGTCCTAACCAAACACTATATTATACCATAAAAATTGAATTAGACATAATTTTTAAAAAGTAGATCCAGTATAGCACAAAATAATTCTGCAACCCTAAAGCTGATAGGAACTGTAACCCTAAACCCTTTTCAATAGACAGAAATTATACAATATTATGTGAACAAGTTTCCAGAGTAGCTCCAGAATAACTCAGAAAAAAATCTGTAACCCTTAACCTGATAGGAACACTAACTGTAGACCTAATCTTAAAGGTAGTCCTAACCCTAAACTTAACTGTACCACAAAAATTTACATTAGACAGAAATGACACAATGTTATGTGAACTAGTTTCCACAGCAGTTCCAGAAGAATCCAGAAAAACTACTCTAATTCTACAGTTAATAGAAAACCTAACCCTAAGCCTAGGCCTAACCCCAAACTGAGTCCTAACCCTACACTTAACCATACCACAAAAATGCATTGCAGAGATATGGCACAATATTATTTGAACTAGTTTCCAGAGTAGCTCCAGAATAACTCAGAAAGAAGTGTGTAATCCTAAAACTGATAGCAACCTCAACCCTAACCCTAATATCAATGTACTGTAGTAAGATTTTTATCGATAAAAAAAAGTTTCCTAAAAAAACATTCCCTAACCCTAACCTGAGTCCTAACCCAATATATCAGGCTAAGCATAGATATTAAGCTCTAGTGGAGTAGCTGAATTCCCACCTATGAGAGTTCTTGGTGTTGAAACCTGGTTCATGCATTGATACTCTGAAGCTATCTATGCTCTGAAGTCCCATTTTCAGTAGGACTAACATGTCTACCCATTTTCCATTCTCTATTTGGTACATAAGCAGACAGGCAGGACTTCTCTGGTTATTCTTCCTCTGCCTCCACAGCATGAATGAAAGGCAGCTAGTTGTGTATTGTGTTCCCTGCAAAGGTCGGTTTCAGTCTTTTTTTTTTGTCTTCCTCTTTTAAAGAGATGAGTGGTATTTAGTGTCAGTGTACAACTCATAATTTCCAAAAGACAGATGATCAATGTGGTTATTATGAAATGAGCAATTCCCAAAACCTTGCTAGACAATTTTCTAATATTTACTTCCATTGTGTAAGATTTAAGCAACATCCCTCTTTTATGTTCTCAGTGGTTGCTAATCCAGAGACATGAGATGTTAGCCTGTATGAAGAGCCACATAACACACTACACTACTTCCAGCAAAACTGGGGCTTTCCAAAGCAACACTTAGCAGATAAGAGAAATAACATTTGGAGTAATTCATTACTGTGTGAAATGAAATTTGTAATGTATCCACCTAAATGTTTTCCCTTCCAAAAAAAACCTTTGCAGGCGCACCCCCCAATAACGGACACAGACAACATTGAAAGTGGATAACAGCATCGGGCCACATTTATTGATTCAATGCCCTAGTCCGAATTATAAATTTGTATTGGTAAAACGACCAATCATAATTCTTAAGGCAAGCAGGCCGAAGTAACACTGGTAAGGTACCACCCCAAAATTGCCAACGGCAATTGGTTACAATGTATCAATTTGTATCAATTTGTTTGTTGACAACAAACAAATTGTTGACCGTAGTCAATATCTAACTCATGACCCCACCCTCTGACGCGTATCCGTGAAATCACGGGGTGATGCATGCTGGTTAGCTATCGCCATCACCCCGTCGCCTGGTTCGTCGTTGACTGGACAACGTTTAACTAATTTATTCCTGTCTAGTGTTGTCCAGTCAATTGCGAACCTGCCGGATACCTGTGGGTCATACTGTTTACCTTACCAGTGCTACCCGCCACACGGAGGGGCTTCAAAGAAGGACTGACGCCCCCCCCAGACCGTCAGCTCGGTCAACAGGCCTGCTCGCCAATCACCCAACAGGAGGTCCATACCTCCTCGCGACAGATGGACCCCATCCCCTGCGTACAAGTCGTAATTTTGTAGGCTAATAGCGGGGTGATGACTGACCCGTCCCCAAGCCCTGTCGGCAAGAAACCGCGCCACCGCCCTGTTGACCATGCACCTAGCGGGTCAAGGGCCAGGAGGTGAACGCCCCCTCTATAAGAAAGGCGCGGGATAATGTCCGATCAAACCAGGGTTGTGGCAGGCCAGACATAATGCAAGTAGGCGAGGTCCTCGCAAATCACATGCTTGAGCAATAAGCTGGTGACCTGGCCCAAATCATTGCCCCCCAGGTGGATGATGAGAATGTCAGGCGGGTCAGCACTCAGGCCAGAAAAAAGGAAAGGCCGCAGCTCCCGCCATAACATCCCAGGCTTACCATGCCATGTGAGACTGGCGTGTTCACCCAGTCCCAGTCGGGGTCCCCACTCTGTCGCCGCAGCGTAACGCGCTGCCCTGTGCACATAGCTGTGGCCCACCAGCCATACTGTCACCGGTGTAATACAACACCCAGGGTCTGTAAGAAAATTGAGAAAAATTGAGAAAAAGATGGTAAGGTGACTGGATTGGTACTCATGGCGGAAGTGGGCGCACATAAAACTGAAAACATTGCGAGCCCCACCTCCCCATGCTGCGTATGTCAGCCCCAGAGTACCCAAAAGCAGCTGCTGTAGAGGCTGCACCAGTACGGAATGAATGTGTGCCATAACGGGCACCTGGTAGGCCCACCCTGGTGAGGGCTCTGCCTGTCACCTTCCAAAACTGAAATTTAGTAAGGGGAGACCCATCTTGGTGACAGAAAAACGGGCCGTGGTGCATGCCACGCAGTGCCAGGAACTCCTGTAGGGCACCAACCGGACAGATGTCTGCCAAAGGACACCGTAGCAGTCTTACCACTGCCTACGCCATGCTGATCTGTCTTAGAGGAGCGTATCCTCAACTGGGCCCAGTCTTTGGCAACATAGACATCCTCGAGTTCCAGTGCCCTACAACTTGCATCCGCCTTATACAGCATCTCAAGCTCGCTGGTGCGGAGCGCTCCAAAAAGGCCACCGTTGTAGCCGCATGAAGTGGGCTGCCTCATTTCCAAAACAGAGGCCAGGCCAGCCCCGGGCCAATTGGGTAAAAACCCTGGGAAAATCTTGCATCCGCCTTACTCAGCATCTCAAGCTCGCCGATGCGGAGGGCTCCAAAAAGGCCACCGATGTAGCCGCATGAAGTGGGCTGCCTCATTTATCAGAACTGAGGCCAGGCCAGCCCCGGGCCAATTGGGTAAAAACCCTGGGAAAATCTTGCATCCGCCTTACTCAGCATCTCAAGCTCGCCGATGCGGAGGGCTCCAAAAAGGCCACCGTTGTAGCCGCATGAAGTGGGCTGCCTCATCTATCAAAACAGAGGCCAGGCCAGCCCCGGGCCAACTGGGTAAAAAACCCCTGGGTAAATGGGGTGGCGGTCGCCCGGGAAACGCCCGCGCACGCGCACCCACCCCTCCCAAACATGTCTCACCCGGAAGTCTTTGGTGCTGTCCACACGACCTCCCACTTTGGCCATAAAAGCCAACCCTACAGCTGAGATGCTATGGTGCGTGGTGCAAGGCCCTGGGCATACAGGTAAACCATGAACCGCAAAACATGGGCTACTAGGATCGGCCAGGTTCCTGGCAGTCGGAATCGGGTACATAATACTCTGAAGGAACTAAATGCGTGGTGATACGCCTTACTCATGGATGGCGCTAGTGACAGGCCAATCGCCCGGTTCACCTCTCCTTGCCAACGTTCCATCTCTCGTCCGGGAGTGGCGAGGGAAATTCCTCCGCATCCGGGGGCCGAGGCACAGAACCGGGAGATCTGCAGGCGGGACAAAGCAGCAGCAATATCATTATCAACCCTTGGGACATGCCTGGCCCTGAAGGGAACGTTGAGGCACAGGTTGCATAACACAAACCAACGCACTAGCTCCATAACCCCGGGCGATTTGGAAATCTGTGCAGTGACGATGCGGACAACAGCCGCGTTGCCATGCCAAAATCGCACGACCGAGTTGGCCCACTCCTTGCCCCATAGCATCAAAGCACCCAGGATAGGGAAACATTCGAGATACGTGAGACCATGCAGGCGACCCTTGCCTGCCCAGGATGGTGGCCACCCACCATAGGCCCCCTTCCAATTGGAGTACATCCCATAAACCCAGGAATCCTGAGGCATCGGACTGCATCTGAAAGCAAGGGGAAGCCAGGAGATCAGACCCCAAAATGACACCCCGTTGAACTACCTCTGGATCTATGGCCAGACAAGCACGTCTGCCCCGATACCCCGGGTAAATCTGAGCCTGTGGTGGGGCCTGGAGAATCCCGCCATGGCGTCGCACCAGCGCAGAGCAAATGCCCTGCCCGGTGCGACGACCCTGCCAGCGAAACTGGGGTGACCATGTAGCACCAGAAGTTCCCTCAGTGATGCCATGCGCTCGGCCAGCAAGACCGAGACAAGGGCCACTAGCCTTGACGCCTTATCCCGCTGCAACCTAGAATCCTGCGCTACCGTGTTACTCTCCACCCCAGGAATACTAGCTGTGGAGATGGGCCCTCGGTCTTTTCGGGCGCTAAAGGGACACCAAGTTCCTCCATTAGCGTCTGAAATGTGTTGAGGAGACGTGTGTACGTGTCCCAGCCCCGTTCAGCCCCGAATAAAACCATCCAGGGAATGGGCTACAGACCGGGACCCTGACCTGCGGACAAAAGCGCAATCTAGGAAAGTGGTGAAACGCTCAAATACCGAGCCCCAATGGAATAGCCAAAAGGCATGGCATCATTGAAATAATATGCTCCCCGGGACGGGGGTGCAGGGACAGGGCCAACGACCCTGCCCGCATAGACCCTATTGTCAAAGCTGGCAGCAGCCACCTCCTCCCTCCTCTTAAGGGATAAAAGATTGGGGGCATCCTGAGGGGACCTATTACCCATGAAAGGGATCCGGAACCCCTGCCTAGAACCCTGAAGGAAAGAACCCGCATCCTCTCCCTTTGGGTACCATGTGAGCCAACGCTCCAACATGTCCACCTTGACTGGGGAGGGAGCCCTTCGGCGAACTAGATCCATCTGCGGCAGTCTTGCCAGCCCCCTGTCTGCCCCACCCTCTGCCCCGCATCCTTCTAGGCCTGGGACAGGCAGAGGCCGCATGGGGGCCAACACAGGTGGGACACTTCTGTCTGTATTTGCAAGTCTTCCCATTAGAGGAGCCATTGGACAAGAAAGTCCAGCACAGCAGGCGGGCTGGAACCCCCCGCCCCGTCCCCTGGCAGGTGACCTATGCTGGGGCCGCCTGCTGAACCGCATGCCCACAATGGTATATCTCCCCGGGCGCAGGGCGCGTGGGCGTCACGTACAAAAGCCGCAGCCTCTGGCCTGGCTCATCCCGCCTAATCTCGGGGTGCGGGGAAATCCGCCTACGGCATTCCTCGTCACAAGCCAACCATGCTGGGCCCGGAAAATAAACCATCGCCCGGTAGACGTTGTCCAAATACTGGACCATCAGAATTGCCAGATCCGGCCGGGCCCTAAGGTACACCGCCATGCATATGATGCAGGCCGGCAACCATTTGGCCCACATACTTGGTGGCTTTCGACAACGTGCCTGCCACTATCCTTCTCATTCTGCCCCTCCCTCTCTCCTTGGTGGGCACCCTGTTTAGAAGTGAGAAGATATCCACGTACTCCCCCCGCCACATTTACCCTCTGGCGGCCTGTGCCAAGTGGTCACTCAGCGGTAAGGAATAGGGGCTTGGACCAACCCAACCCAAAACATCCCCCTCAGGGTAGGGAACACCCCCCACCACGGGGCCCTGGGTGTTAACTGTCATCGCCGGGTGAGGCGTCAGCGGGTGCACCGCCACACCACCCGCGCGAGGCCAAGGCCATTGAAAAGCCCCCCCCCCATATTGGGAATGTGTGTGGATGTACTCGGTTACACCGTATACTTACATGCTGCACCCCCGCGGGCCGCCCCCACCGGGGGTTCCGGCCCACTGGGGGCGTCGGAGCTCACGAGCGACGTAGAGCTCATCACCGGGGCCTGACCTGCACCTGGCTGCTGGCTGGGGAGCTGCAAGGCAGTGGCCGAAACCGCGCCACGCGCCTGCAGCAGCTCAACCCTCCCTGTCGGCTGTTGTCCTCCTGCCGACAGCGCCGCAAAAGGAACCCCAAAGGGGGCCCCCCGCCTGACTGGCCCGAGCCAACGACGCTTCAAGGGCCGCAAGGCGGGCCAGTAAGGCTTCCACGTTGACCTGGGGCCAAGGGCCGGCCGGCCCGCACGGTCCAGGCGTGGGTACAGGTCCCTGTACCCCAGGACCCGAATATGGCCATTGGCCAACACCGAAGCCCGGCAGGGTCGGTGGAGAAACCTGCCAAGGCAGGGGGCCGCACCACCCCCCAAGGCTAGAGGGCCCCGGGGGAGGCTGCGACCCAAGAGCAGCAGGCCCAACCTGGTGGGCAGATGCAGGAGCGGTGTCCACCGCTCGCGGGCCGCGGGCCGGAGCCCCTACCGCGCCCGCACTCTGTTCACCCGCTCCGGGCCAAGGGGCGATAGACCCCATTCCGCCGGTTCCGGCAGGGGCCTGCAAAGGCGGCTGCTGGGGAGGCGGCACCGCGGTCCTCCGACCCGGGTTGCGCCTCCTAACAGCGTGAGCCGCGCTCGAAGCTGCCTTCTTCTTCGAAGGCGTCTCCACCGGAGTGAAGGGAAGCCAAAAAGGAAAAATCGCCGCCAAAAGGCTTCCCGGTAAGTTAATGAGCGACGGAGACACAGGGTAAAAGACTTCTCCGCTCCGTCGCTGAGGTAAAATGGCAGCTCGGCCACCCTTTTTATAAGGGAGCTGGCCACGCCCCTAACTACCCGGATTCTCTGTCCTGTGGGGGGGGCGCAAAGAGCGCGGCGGCCATTTTGGCGCCGCGCTTGCATTCTCCCTCTTACAACTTTAAGAGTGTTTTGGCTCCTCCCTGCCCACACCTCAAATAAAAGTTCCAGGTAGAATTTAAATCAGCTTGAATGGACATGTATCAGCAAAAGAAAACACATAGCAAGCAGTCACAAGTGTTAGTTGAAGGACAGGGATTGTTTCTTGCTAAGGGGAAGGGGAACCTAGTAGCATGTTCACTAACATCATTTGTGCATATCTTTTTAAGTCAGATGAAAGTTGAGGCTCAGTGATAGAACTTTCCCATTTCAATCTGTGACATCCTTAATTACAAAAAATATTTTGGCTGACTTCAAATCGAGATGAACTGATGAGATAAATAAGCACCTTGAACCATGCTAAGATCCAGGGGGGGAATCCAACCAAAAGCTGGGTAAATAAATAATAAGGCAACCGTACTCTTTGATGATTCATGGCTGAATGGAGAATTCAACTTGGACATCCTAAAGCTGAGTCCATCTACTGCATCACATTGGCTGCAACACCCTGATCCTAAAAATTCTCCATAGTAGGTACAAATTCTAAACAAGGAAGATTGCAGGTTCTAAATCCTAAACTACTAGAACAACCTGACAGTCATTTCTGCATGGTACACTAGCATATGAAAATTGTCTTTTCTTCAAATGCCCATAGTTTAAAAAATAAAAGTGAAGGAAGGAAGAAACTTGTCCAAATGGTTGTATACTCCCCTGTCCCCCACTGATGTCACCTATGGAGTAGAAGGTAATTATACAGTAGGAGTTTTAGGTTCAGTTTGTATAGGTATCAAATAGGTTTGGTCTTACAGATCTTCAGTTGATGCTTCAAGTACAGAATATGTTTTGGATCTCAACACCAAGAAGACGAAATATCTGGTTATATGCCAAACACCAACCCAAGGCAAGCTAGTGGCAGGATCACAAGAAATCAAAAGAGTAGATAAAATTGTCTATTTGGGGAGTATGTTAAATGGAAATTGGGATCCTGAGGTAGAGATTAAAATGTGAATAATAAAAGTAAGATCCACCTTCATAAAAATGTGACACTTGTTATGCAGGAGAGATCTAACTCTCACTACAATGATCCAAATAGTGAAATGTTATGTATTCCAAGTGTTGCTATATGGAGTTGAAGCTTTTGCATTGACTAAAGCATCTGAAAATAGAATGGACATTTTTCAAATGTGGATCTACAGACGGCTGCTAAGGATATCATGGGTTGACCATGTGAGTGATGTAGACGTATTGTGCTGGATAGATAAAGAAAAAGAATTCTTTAAGACCATTAAGCAAAGAAAGCTCCAATACCTTGGCCATATCATGATGAACAACATAAAGTATAGAATACTCCAACTCGCTCTGCAGGGAAAGATCCCTGGGAAGAGAGGCCCTGGATATAGGCAGACTTCATGGCTAAAGAACCTGAGAGACTGGTGTGGCATGTCCTCAGAAGTACTGTTCTGAGAAGTTAAGAACAGGAAGACTATCGCCATGATGACAGCCAATATCTGGAATGGATACAGCACATGAAGAAGAAGAATTAGGTTTAGACATTTGCTACAATATATAGCCTGTATTTGCCAGAAATACATATGTTCTAAACAGCTTTGTTTAAACTACTTGCATGGCTACTCTAATCTGAATTCAAGCTGCATAGTTAATTACTGTATTATTTTTCTTATGTGTGATGGCACTTGTTCCATGGTGCACCTTCAGTAGCACCTGATTAATACATTTCATCTAGATTGTGCTGCTTTCCCCCCTCAACCACATTGTTAATGTCAATGTGAACATTTACCCCCACCTTCTCCATTTTTACATGCTACTGGATTACTTCTGTTTGAAATGGTATGTAGAAAACTCAGACGTTCAATGTCAAGAGAAAATGCATGCATCTTGTAACAAGAAACAACTAAAACATGTATAGTACCTGCCATTTATAGGCTTTTTGTGGTTGTTATTTTCATTCATACACAGCAAATAATAATATTAACATAAACAGAAGGCAAATATCTACCCTGAGAAAAATACTGTAGAAGTAGTAAAGTGATACTTTCTTCATTTATACAAGCAACCATCCTCCCTGGATTGAAAAGGAAAAAATATAGTATGACTGATCTCATGCAGACACTCCAATTCAAAGAGTTCCTATGTGAAGAAATGATATCATGCACTATTGTTTGGTCTATGGTCCAGGTCAACAGTATTCATTCCCTGATATTTCAGGGCCAAAACCTGAGATCACAGGGGCCCTTACAATAACAAAGGAAAAGAACAATCCTTTGATGAAACACAATTTGATCCTTATGAGGTGTCAAAAGTAGCACAAACAGGGACTAGGAGTACAAACTCCTTTACATTAAACCAGTACAGCCAGATATTAGCTGGGAATAGGTGGAGATGAGTGCCCAAACTTCAGATGGCCACCCAGATATTGCTGGATTGCATCTTCCAGAATTCTGCACCATTTTGCTCTGGCTAAAACTGGTGGTAACAGTGTTCCGTGTGCTCTAGTGTCTAGTCATGCCTGCCACATGACCACGGAAATGTCTGCAGAAGCAGACAGCGCTGGCTCTTCGGCTTTGAAACAGAGATGAGCACTGAACCCTAGAGTTAGATACGACTGGCTTTCGAGCAAGGGAAACCTTTACCTTTAAAACTGGTGGGTCACATTCTGCCCATCTCACACATGAAAGTGAAGCTTTCTCCTCCTCTGTTGTTTCTGGCACTGAGATTTGGCTCATCACCTGAATAACTAGGCCATTCTCGAATACATGTAAAAACATTGTCCAGTTTGGGTATGTTTGTATTGCTGTTGTTTTGTTACTCATTTTAAAACTGGAAATCATTGTGAAATTACTTCTGCACATAGTCCTTATTTTGAAAGACAATCACACACAACCCAAGAGAACGGTACATAGTCAGCAGAGAGAGAGGATCGTTTACATAAAGTGAGCAATGCTGTTTGTTGTCCACAGAGAGGGAATGGTAGCCAGGAAGACAGAAGTAATGGGTGGTAGTCACAATCATAGCAAACAGGGAGTGATGGTGGGGTCTAATAGTATTGCTGTTTCCATGTCAGGTGGCAGGAAACCATCAGCAGTTACTCTCCTATATCAATAATTTAGCCTGTGTTAGCCAGTTATTATAAAGGGTTGGCTAAGGAGGCCAGGGTAGAAGACACTGCAATGGAATAAGTATGATACCAATTAATCCAGTTCAAGAAATAAAATAATTCCAATAATTAATCACAAGGCAGTAACAAAAGCAATTTAATAATCCATTGGGATCAAGCTAGAACATTTCCAAAATATCACTTTTATTTCCTCATGGGCTTCAGTCCTGTCGCTCACCCCAATACATCTGTCATAATTGGTAATAACAGAGTTTATTGCAGGAGAAATTAGCAATATATAAGTATTGCATAACAAAATGCCAAATCCAGCCCCTAATAAATGACAGGTTATACATTCCAGTATGTGCTTTTTATTATCTTAACATAAATATATGTTACTGAAAAGTCTATTGTAGAATGTACAGAAACCTGGGGCATAAGCATCAATACCTTGTCTTTTTTTAAAAAAAGATGCAACATTCAGAATTCAAATAGCTGGGTACCTAGCTATTCCTATACACTTTGGAATGCTGTAGTATTGCTTGTAATTTATTGTATTGCACACATGAGGTCCATTTTCAGAGGTCAGAGATAAAATAAATTGTATTTAAGGATTAAAAATAGAAAGGAAAGGATTTGATTACATAAACTGAGTATTGAGGGGTCCTAGGTTCATTACAAAATATGCATTGCACCCTGGATAGTCTGCCTACTCATAGAACACTGTTATATTTAACATTTACAGATAGGAAAGGTTTTGCTCTTTGTAATCCAGGATTTCTTCAAGCTAATTAGCTTTACAATTAAATGACAAAAATAAATGTATATTTGAGGGGTTTAGTCCAACAGATTACGTAAATCATAAGAAAAAGGATTTTAAAATGGATTTAGTAAGCCTCCTGGCTCAAATAATTGGATTTTCCAGAAGCAAACTCCTCTGATGATAATGGAAGTGCCAAGAAAGCACCAGAGAGGAGGATTAAGAACTTGATTAACATATGAAAGTGTAAATATATAAGTATAACTTCCTATTTGGCTTTGAATCTGCCAGGTTGAAGAATGCCAGGCTGGTGTTTCAACGAACCACATTGTGACTGTATGATTCCTTAAGTAGATTAGTTCCAATATATGTGGGATATTTCAGAGCCCCTGAAATGCAATCAGAGTTATTAAGAGCTTCTGTTATCCCAAATGGAGAGAAAATTCTTTGTTCATCAGTGAGGGGTGATATTTACCAGTTTTCTAATCTTGCTCATGAGATTAAGGCAGCAAAACATTTACATAGACTGAGATATCAATCCAGGGCGATAGGGTGCTGCTGATTAGAAACAGATCATGGGGCAATTAACAATTATTTGCCTAATGTCCCCAGTAGTAGGCTTTTAGACAGAAAGCTGTGAGGCATGAGATCAAAGCTTGATGTCTACATCTGTCCAAGCCAAGTGTGCACCCAGGTGTAGGGCACCGGCAGTGCTGTGGCCCCAGCCTGCTGGCTGATTTAAGAATGCTCTCTCCCTCTTTTTAAACTGGTGGGAGGGTAGGTAATGTTTTGTGGTAGTTTTTAATAGGGTTTTAATTGTGATTTTAAAATTGTGATGGTTTTAATATCTGTACGCCACCCAGAGTCTTTGTAATTGGGCGGCAATGCAAATCCAAAAAATAAATAATAAATAAATAAATGGCCATTAATGGTTGTTGTTAAAGTAGAATATACACAAAACTCTCTATGGGGTTTTATACTTTGTACTAGCCAATTACCTGGCCTTGCCTGGGGTCTGTCTATTTATTTACAGTGGTAGGCCACCCGACACACTCCAACCCCGACTCTTCCCCCAGACACATACACACACACAGAGACACATGTGAACAGACCGTGGTTGAGTTGAGGCTGCTGTTGCGTGTCCGCGCTGCTGCCTCTCCCGCCCACGGTGACGCCGTGTTCACCGTTGCCTCAAGCGCTGCTCCAGGTTCTGGCTGGAATGGCAGGCAGGCTGCTGGGTGCATGGTGATGTATGTGCACACCTCATCACGCCTGCTGCCTTGACTTTCCCGGTGTGTTTTATCCCGGTGGTGGGGGCACCCCCTTGCGACGCACGCCCCACCACGCATGCTGCCTCAACTTTCCCAGTGTGTTTAGTCCTGGCAGCAGGGCGCACCTCTTGTGACATGCTCCCCGCCACACACGATGACTCGACTTTCCTGGTGTGTTTAGTTCCAGCACTGTGGGCGCTCCCCTTGCGTCCTGCTGCCAATCCTGCCAACGCTGCCCCAGACACCGGTCAGAACAGGGTTTAGCCTGCTAGGTGTGTGTGGACGTATGTGTGCCGGACCCCCGCACTCATGTTCTCACACGCACAGTGTAAGAGTATGCCAAGTTACAGCACAATTGGTGCAGGGGTGTGGATTTGTATGGAGAACATACAAGACCTCACCTCTGTTTATATATGCTTTGTGGGGAAAGACTTTGAAAGAGTAGTGGGCTCACTTACTGTATCTTCAATATGAGGCACTTGCCATTCTACCTTCCCATCTTTGCACTGTCTCCTAGTCTTCTGATACTTTGAGCCTGAAATTAGTAATGATAGAGCCACTGATGGTTTAATCTATTGTGAGACATCTTGAACATCATTTGGCTTGCATGAGAAGCTAGCACAATGGTTCTAAAGTTATCACATTCCTTGGCATCTCCTTTTCTTCGAGATTGAAATGTTTATTGAGTGCTGCCGGTCTGTGGTCCATTGTTTTGTTTTTCCATATTTGTTGTCATATTCTGGTTAGGATTTTAACAAATTCAGTTTCTTTTTCTTTTCCTTCTTCTTCTTCTCCTCCTTCCCGTTCTCCTTCTTTCATTTCCAGGGCAGACAGGAAACTGCAATAATGAAGCCACCTGGGCTGCCATTGCCCAGGGTATGCTTGATTGTTTTTTGAAAATACCACTATTTTCGAGGAGGCTCTTTCTGTGCACCCCAGTGGCTGTTCATTCACATGAACAGACCAGGGCTCTTAAGTAACAACAATAATTATTGATTAGTGTTCTGGTTCCACTGTTGTTCCATGGAGTTGCTAACCAACATACTCTAGTTTGGCATTCTTCTGAATTCATAAATTACTTTCAAAATTAATTAATGGAATATGTGTTGCTCACCATAGTTTTAATCTCCTTCTTTTGCTCCTGCCTTTTTCTCTGCCTTCCTTGCAAATACACAGAAGCAATACTGAGGAAATAAAATTTGTACAATCCAACACAAATAAGGTTAGAGAGGTAGAAAAACACATACTCATATGAGCACCCCATTATATTCGACAGCCTTCAGTATGTAAACCAAGGGTGCTCAAACAAAGGTCTGTGGGCCAGATCCAGCCCATGGCACCAAATCATCCAGCCTTCGACGCCAAATAATCTGGCTCACATCGCCCTCACCGCTCCCAGAAGTAAAAGTAAAGCGTGCATGTGCATGTGTATAATGTGCCCATGAATGCACATAACACTGCCATAAATGACCTGCAGCTGTCGTAAATGTGTTTATGACAGCTGCGGGTCATTTATGGCAGCGTCATGCACATGCATGTTTTACTTCTGCTTCCAGAAATAAGGTTTGGGCACCCCTGATGTAAACAGTGGTTCTAAATGGGTTGTGTTGAAATTGTGATGTGATTTTTTTATTATGTTGCAATTTATTCTGATGTAGGGAAAATATCAGTTGAATGCAAACAATTATAGTTGAAATTATACTACAAAAGGAAGAAAATTCAGACCACTGATCAGTTCCCTCACAAAAACAAGGTATATTGTCTGACATTTTTGTATCTTAATTCTGGTCACACAGTGTCCACAACTTTCCTTCAGTAATCTTTCTAGAACAGGGGTTCTACTTTTTAACATTGCTGGTAAAAATCACATCCCAAGTGCCTCTGGATGCTTGGGAAGCTATATAACAGAGGTAGCAGCCTTAAAAGGCTGTTTCCTCTGGCAGCATTCAATTTGCTGATAGGGATAACAAGCCCTGTCAGCATACAGTATTTTTTCAATTTACAATTTCCCTTCTTCTTTACAGAGGGAGGAAAGTGTAGTTTTTTCTGCTTGCTGATCCATTCTAGTGCTACATCAGCAAGGAGGGGAAACATATTTATTTTATTTTATTTTTTAAAAATATATTTTATTATTTTAACACAATAATACAGAAACAAAGGAAAAAAATCAACAACTTAATAAACACAATACATTTAAAATCATTGAATTACAAAGATAATACTCTTTCAGTAAAACTACTTCCCGTTAACGTATAGCCTAAACTTTAATGTTGAAATTCAATCTCTTTAATTATCACAGTCAATCTGCTTCATAATATCCCATACCATAGGTTTTCTCAACTATGCTGTGTTAATCAAAACCTCTATAATCTGCTATACCATTATTTACCGAGATTCAAAGTAAATTACAAAAATATTCATTATACAATTACAATAAACACCCTTTGTGCCTACGCCTATAAAAGAGTCCACGGGATGTCACATTTTTTTTTTCTTTTAATCTTACCATTTCCAAAAGTGTATCTGCTCAGGTACCCGACTATCACCATACTCCCCCTTTAGTGAGTGATCCACAAATGTTTGCCAAATTTTCCAAAATCTATTTTCTTTAACTCTACCTTTATATTTATTTATTTCCCATGTTAATTTGTCATTCAATGCGAAATCCCACATCTCTTTATACCATTCTTCTATCCTCAATATTCCTTCTGATTTCCAAATTCTTGCGATACACATTCTTCCAATTATCAACATTAATGACAATAATTCCTTTTTATCCTTATTCAGATTTACTTTGTCGACATCTGTTAATAACACCATACTTATGTCCAACTTATACTTCATCCCTATAATTTCACATATCTCTTTCTCAATTTCCCCCCAGAAATCATTTACCACTTTGCATTCCCACCACATGTGTTCATATGTTCCCAGGATGCTTTTACATCTCCAACATTTTTTTACTTTTGGTGTTATCCATTTGAAATAACCTCTCTGGAGTCAAATACCATTTCCACAACATCTTATAGTTATGCTCCTTTATTCTAACTGACATTGTTCTCATATACCTCTTTCTCCATTTATTTTTCCAACTTTTTTCTGGTATCGTTATATTTAAGTCTCGTTCCCAACATGATTTCAATGTTTCTTGTGGATTACCTTCATTGTTTAATATTTTATATAATTTACTAACTATGCCCTTTAATCCCATATCTCCTTTTCTTATATTTAATAACAGTTCCTCAAATTCAGTTTTATCCCTCTCTAAGCTTAATTGTCGCATATATTTTTCATTCCATTTATCTATCAATACTATCTGAAACCAATTCAAATTTAACTGCTTATATATTTCCAGTTTTCTTTCTCCATCTTTACACTCTCTTATCCAGTCCTTCAACAGGAAAACATCATTTCTTAATAGTACTTCCTTCCCCCTTTTGTCTAATTTTATTGGGAAACTTTTAAGATCCTCTATTTCTATTATTGGAGACACATCCAGACTTAATTCCTTTTTAACCCTCTTCCATAACCCCAACATCGTCTTCATTATCTTATTTTTCACAGCTATTTTTCTGTTGCTGCTGTCCAAAAATACTCATCTGCCTACATAATCCAATTCTTTCATTTCCAAATCTTCCCATATAACCCTTTCCCTTGCTAAAATTTTCATAATATTCTTAATGTGGAAAGCTCTGTAATAATTTCTCAAATTTGGTATCCCCAATCCTCCCTCTTTTTGAGATAAATACCAAAAAATCTTTGCTATTCGTGATTCCCCCCCCCATTACAACAATTATTTATTATATTTTGTAAATCTTTGATCTCTTTATCTTTCATTTGTATCGGCAGCGCATCAAATAAAAAGTTAATTTTGGGCAGCAGCATCATTTTACTTAACACTATCCTACCAAACCAAGACAGCTTAATCTTTTTAAATTGCTCTATTTTCTCTTTAATTTCCTTTTTTTGTATCTCATAATTCAATCGTTTAAGCTCTTCAAATTTATTTGAAATATTTATGCCTAGGTATCTCAAAGATTTTTTAACCTGTAATTTATATTTGCTTCTTATTCTCTCTTTTTCCTCTTTGTCTACATTGCACAATATCATTTCATATTTGTCCCAATTTATTCTCAATCCCGTTATGTCCTCAAAATCCTTTAAATGATCCTGTATCTTTTCCAGTGCCTTTCCGGGATATTTCATAACTACCAAGGTATCATCAGCGTAAAGACTTATCTTATTGTCTAATACCCCTTTAATCCCATTGTCCCCTCTTATAGCATCTGCTAGCAGTTCCATTGCCATAATAAATAATATTGGAGACAATGGGCAACCCTGTCTTGTCCCTGCCTCCAATCTTATTTCTTCTGTAAACTCATCGTTTACCTTAACTTTAGCAAATCCGAATTGATATAATTATCCAATCAGACTACAAAATCTGTCGCCGAATCCGTAAGATCTGATGTTATCTATTCATCATCTATTTTCCCAATTACAATCAAATATCTGCCTTCTGGGTCTGAGATACTTTTTATCATCTCAAAGCCGAGTCTCCTCAAAATCAGGACCGCTACACCCCTAGCTTTTTATGTTCCATATGATTTTTCATATACCTGCATCCATCCCAAAAATAGCCTATTAGTATCTTCTGATTTTTGATGAGTTTCCTGAAGAAAGACTATATCCGGTCTATCCTTCCTCAGGGCAGATTCTAACCTCCTCCTCTTCACTTGACAGCTGGTACCTTTCACATTCCACGTCAATACTTTAATATTCCTCAGACCTAAGCCTTAATATCCTTTCTTTCTGACAATCGTGGACTCCTATTCATGCCATATCCTCCACCACAAATACGATAACTATCAAACTACAACAAAAAAGAAATTACATTTAACATTCAATCTCCAATCACAAAAAAACAATCATGTCTGCCCTCCCCACCCTTCTTTACAAAAAGTGGCCCTTGACGATCAAAGGGGGGAGGGGGGAACGTGTAAAAAATACGTATTATCTATAGCTCTAACACTGTTTCTACTAATATTTAAAAATATTGTTATTACTAAACAAACTATTTCAAATTAATCCATCTCTGCAACCACCTGCACCTCCGATTCCTCCTCTGTTCCTCCTGCCGCCCCCCTCTCAGATTCCCCTGCATATTCTCTCCGAATTCCCCCCAATTCCACCGGAGCTTTTCTTAAACCCCTCCATTCTCGGGATGACATTTTAACCAATCCAATATGACACATATAATCTAAATAATCAATTTCATCCTCCATCACATGCATTTTTTTATCATAAAAGAATCTGAGTTGTTTAGGAAACTTCCAGTGATAATCAATTGATCGCTCCCTAAGGATTTTTGTCACGGGTTTCATCTTAAATCTCCACACTCGTTATTCAACCGATATGTCATTGTATACCTCAATATCACATCCATCAATTTTTAAAACGCCAGATCCAGCCTGTTTTATAAAAGCCATCACCTTTAATTTCTCCGCCCAATTTGCAAATTTTACTAATACATTTCTATGTCCTTTTTTCCCCTTCTTGCCCCCAATCTAAAACAACTGACAATATCTTCATTTACAAAATTTATCCCCATATTCAAATTATTTAGCCAATCCACTTTTCTTTCTTTCAGCTTATCTGGCATTTTCTCCACCAAATTACGTATCACCACATTCTGTTTTCTCATCACCTCTTCAACCATATCTAATTTTTTCCCCTGGATCTCAATTTTTGATTTAACCTCCTTTTGTTCCTCATGAAGCCCTCTCATGTCATCTTGCATCAATTTCATATCATTTTGCACCACATTCAGAACTTTGTCCATCCTCTGATAATTAGCCTCCACCTTTGTAGATAGATTGGTTAACTGTGAGACAAGCTTTTTATGACACCCCATTAACTCTTCCTTATCTTTCCCCCTCACATCCTTCATTTCACAAAACCCCTTTGCATTTGCATCCTCCATCTTATCAAATTTTTTCATCAATTTCCCCAACTCCACCATTATTTGCAATTGATCAAATGAATCAGATTCTGCCCTTCCTGTTGATGCTGCCTCCATGGATGCGGACTTCTCTTTCTTCTCATCCCTCTTCTCTTCATCCCTCTTCTCTTCCTTTCTCAAGTCCAATTTTTTAGGCCTAACCACCTCTTCCTCCTTTCTCTTATCCATTTCTTCTGATAGGTTTTCAAACAATGCACTCAAAAGTTGTACCATTTTTCGACCCACCAGCTTCTTTTCCCAGGCGAATTCCAGCTTTTCCAGACCCAAAAAGTAGTCAGTTAAATCCAAAAAGAGGGGCTCCCCCAATTGCGTTTTAATCCAATCTATATCAATTGCTATTCAGTCAATTTTATAATCCACTTAAAAAGCAATGTCCTGCAACCCGATTTTAGTCTATATATCCAGAGGTGTAAGAGGGGTAAAAAGCTTCAAAAACACAGCATGACCCTCCAATTATCAAAAGTTAATAATCCAGCCTATAACTGGAGGGATATACTGTGGAAATCCAAAAGCGATGATCAAAGAGCAAAACCAATTGGCAATATCCGAGAAATCTCTCTCTCTTCTCTCTCTCTCTCTTTTTTTATAATCAAATTGCGGCAGCCATACAAAAATTCAATGCTTGCAGAAGTTCAAAGTAAGATGGACAAAATCCTTTTAACACAGGAGAAAAAATTCCTCCAAAACGCTTTAATGTATCGGAGAGGCCCTGCAACTGTTGCTGAAAGGCTAGTTACAGTGTTGCAGCCCGGACACCTCCCCCTCTTCACCCTCTTCCACTGCCCGAACAGTCTAATCCTTCCATCAACCATTCAAACTTTATACTTTCCTCTTCTTTCTTACTTCCCTTCTTTCTCTATTCTTCCACCATCCTCTCCTTTTTCTCCGCCGACACCCTCCTTTCCTTTCTCAATGGCACTGAGTGACTTTCTTAAAGTTTCATTTCCTTCCCCACCGCCATTAACCATCTGGTCTTTTTCTCTTGCTCCTCACTACTTCCCCCCTCCTTCCACACTTGCCTTGTTTTCCCTCAGGTCAGTCTTCGTCCCTCGGGGGTCCTGTTGGAGACTGTGTCCTGTTTAATAACCTTCTTGGATCCTTTCTTTTTCAAAGCAAAAAAGAGATTTTTCCCCACTGATTTCCCTTCACGGGTATCCCGCCCACCCGTACCTCGCTCAGCCGCAGCTTGCGCCGCTCGCCTTACCAGCCACCTCCGCGGACTTCGACTTCCTGATCTAAAGGATCACGGCAAATTTTATTCAAGCCAGGAACTCAGCAAGCAACTTTCCTGAGCCAGGAACACATTAGGCTATTTCCATTGAGCCTTTTCTGATGGTTTTTTTTTTTTTGCAGAAAACTCATTCAAAACCACTTTAGTAGCGCGAGCTATTAAAAGTATGTATTAAACCTCCTCCATCTTGGCCACACCCCCATATTTATTTTATTTTCCCTTTTCATTGCAAATCGAAGCTCCTGCTGATCAGGGCTTCTGGGAATTGAAGTTCAAAATGCCCTGATCAGCAGGAGTGCTGACTTGAGTTTCTGGGAATTGAAGTCCAAGAACAGGTAGAGTTCCAAAGTTCACCATCATGGATCTAGGATAACAGGATTATCTGAATTTCACAATGTGGTCTAAATTTCTTTACCTTTGAAGGTCACCATAACGTTTTGCTTTAAACCAAAGGCTTCTGCTCTTTTGGAGATTTCTATTTTGCTGATTGTTTTAAACATAGGAGCACATACGAATAAATGCTGGGCAAAGAAAGTGTGACTTTACTGAACAACTTCAGGAAAAAAATGAATAAACAAAGCAAACAATCAACACCGCATAGTAACAGATGCTGCCTACTACAAGGTGTTATAAATGGATTTTACATAGAATTCTGGTGTGCTCTCTGTGCATTCCTTTAACATCAGGTGTATTCCACTCAAGCCTAGTCCCACTGAAGAATGTGGTGTCATCTGTCTATCGTTAGGTTTCTTGTTGAGCCTCCCCCACTGTTAATTAGGTTTGATATTTGCATTTTTATTGTGTGATTTTAAGATGTTTTAATATGTTGTTGTTAGCTGCTCAGAGTGGGGAAGGCCCTCCGGATGGGTGGGGTACAAGTGGAATAAGTAAGTAAGTAAGTAAGTAAGTAAGTAAGTAAATAAATAAATAAATAAATAAGTTACATGATTTTCATAGTATAAATCATTTTGAAATTTACACATGCTGAGAAAGCAAAAATAGAGATTTCAAGATATCAGAAGATGTCATAATTGGGAGGTAAAACTACAAACAGCCAAACAAAAAAAAGGTTGGAAAAAAAGAATGAAAAGCCACAGCCTCCATCATTCATTTCTTTGGAGAATATAGTAAGGAAACCTATTATCAGCCAGAATGATTTGATGACAAGAGCCTCTCTATATAATACTAGCTATGGGTTTAGCTGTCCCTCCAGTAGCTGCTGTCACTTTTTCTATTCCTTGGGTAGAGCATCTTGTTTCTCTGTTGATGTTGCCTGATTCTAAGTACCTATTTAAATATGGATATGAAAAGATAATCTGCTGTGGGTTAGCTAAGGATGTCTGGGAAACCATAGTCTTCAGATCTTTCATTCTGTGAATGGGAAAGAATAAATATTGTTCTGTGATTATGTCAGGCAAAATAATTGGATTCCCCCAGGAAGGTGGTGCCACCCAAACACACTCAATACACCTATGTCCATGGCTTGAACATATCTAAAGTGCCTCATGGGATCACAGGAATGTCTTGTCTAACTAAGGACTAATTATTTAGTTGTTTTCCCATTTATGTTGAACATTATTTATTGAGCAACAGAGACAAGGTTCATTCTTTTTTGACAGTCTCCCTCAAAACATGTAATGATAATTAGTAGTGATCTTAAATGCTTGTTCTGTGACATAATGCAGCTGCAAAATCTTGCAGGGTTAGGATCACTTTAGCCCATTTATTTTATGTTGTACTTTTCAGGAGTGTGCTACATGCTCCAGTAATTTAAGGCTTAACCGCTGGTTTTCTTTTTGTCTTGAATTTAATGACTTGTCATGCCTCCTTTCCTTGATTCTTCCTCTCCTAGCCCTTTTGTGTAGTAGATACAGCCAGTCTTGACTTTGGTGAATTCTTATTTTGAAATCACCAAGTGACACTAGCTGAAAAGGTCATCCAATCTGTTAACTCCATATCTTGACTTACCCTTTAATTAGTTTTGTCCCAAATGAATCCTTTAGAGACTGTTCACCTTCAACATTCATTATGATACATACTCAGTTGAACAGCTTTCTGGCTGTCTACCTATTCTCATTTGGCTATTTTCCCCCATCATGCTTAACCTATATTTTCCTTACTTCAGTTTAAGCATCATTCTTTGTTCTGCCCAGGTTGACTAATGAGAATATCCCTTATTTCTATCTAGTTGCAAACAGTTATCCTTGTTCCCTTTAGACTCTGAGATTTAACATTCCCTGTTCCCTTGTTAACTTGTTTTTTCCCTCAGACCTTCTATCAGTTTCTTGATCTCTTTTTTTATTTTATGTCACTTTGCTCAAATGATAAAGGAAGCAGACAAAACCTGGGGAGCATTTAGAGAAGCTTTTGAAGACAAGGTGCCAAATAGAATTTGTGTTAATTTAATTTCAGAAAAGAAAACTTCAAAGAATGCATGCTTCTACTCAACACACAGTCCCATGAAATCACAAAGAAGGGAACAGAAGAAGTAATATTTATCTTATATTTATTTTTTACTTCTAAAAAAGAATCAAACAATCCCATGCCTATTACACTCATTTGTCCTTGTCTGTGTTGGAAGTTTTTTGTTTTCAAAGGTAGAAGTTAAATGGGAGAAAAAGAAAGAGACATTACTTCTCAAAGCTACAAATGATAAGGTCGAAGGCCTAGTGGATTTGTTAAACTAGCTATTGCAATCATAGCTTTACAAACCACAAACTATCCTCAATAAAGTACACTAACTTCCTCCTCTATTTTATTTTATTTTTGTAAACAATTTCTATTTTCTTTGCCTTCTGTATAAGTATTATCCATGAACTGAAAATCCAGTTTACTTTATAACTTTATATTCTAATTTCATGGTTTTAGTGATGGCTGAAATACTGTTGCTTAGCATGGTAAGTCAGAAATAGAATTTGCCAACTTAATGATTGAAACTTGTGGACGAGTTGACTCACCAGGTCCCCACTGACTCAATGAAAATACTCTCGTTGTAAGTTACCATGTTCCTACCCATGTGTAGTCTGCTGCACACATAAACAGGATTTGTCTCCTCTTTAGATCTGAAAATTCTAAAACTAAAATAATATTCAAATACCATCGATTTTGTCCTAAAAACACATAGCTGATTTGTTTTGAGACAATATGTAGTGCTGAAGTTTGTATCTGAATATTTCAGAGAACTGTATTTGTACATATTTATATAAGTCTGAACAGTGACCAAACATTGTAGGTGGGGAAACTAAAGAGTTCTGATCTGAGATGGGAGAAAAACTTAGTATCATCAACTATTACTTGATCTGCGTTATGCAGACTAACTTTGCATGCGCACCCACCAAAGAAAGACTCAGACACCAGTATATGGATAAAGACATCGGGCCACTTTTATTGAATAATGCCCTAGTCGGAATTATAACTTTCAATTGGTGTAATCATCCAATTGTAATTCTTTAAGGCAAGCAGGCCGCAGTAACACTGGTAAGGTTCCTCCCAAAATGCCAATGGCAATTGGCTACATGTAACTATTTCTATCAATTTGTTTGTTGACACAAACAAATTGTTGACCGGAGTCAATAAACTATCTACTGACCCCACCCTATGACGTTTATCCGTTAATTATCGAGGTGATGCGGGCTGTGAAGCTCCTGCCATCACCCCTTGCCTGGTTCGCCCTTGACTGGCCAAACCTATTTCCCCTGTACCTGTCTACATGTTGGCCAGTCAATTGCGAACCTGCCGGATACCTATGGGTCATAAATCTTTACCTTACCAGTGCTACCCGCCACACAGGGAGGCGTCCATGATGACTCACCGCCCCCCCCCCCCCCAGACGGTCAGCTCGGTCACCAGGCCTGCTTGTATATCCTCAAGAAAGAGGTTCATACCTCTGGCCGACAAGTGGACCCCATCTCCTGCATAGAGATCATAATCCTGCAAGCCTATCCTAGGGTGCAGGATGGCTGTCCCTAAGCCCTTGTCTGCTAGGAACCGGGCAACAGCCCTGTTTACCGACCGGCGAGCATGGTCAAGGGCACGGAGGTCAATGCCTCCCATGTAAGTATGTCGCGGCACAATGTCCGACCATAGCAGCCGCATGGATGGCCATACATAATGTAAATAGGCTAGGTCACTGCAAATCGTGAATTTTAAAGAAAGGCGAGTGACCTGGGTGAGGTCATTGCCACCGAGGTGCAGGACAAGGACATCAGGCGGTCCAGCATCCCTGATGGAAAACAGGAATGGCAACAGTTCCCGCCATCTCATACCACGCTTACCGTACCATCACATACGTGCGGCTGCACGTAGCCCAAGATGGGGTCCCCACTCTGTCGCTGCAGCATACTGCACTGCCCAGTGCACGTAACTGTGGCCCACCAGCCATACTGCCACCGGTGTGCGGGGACACACAGGGTCTGTAAAAGAATAAAGAGGGACAATGACATAACTGGTACTCATGCATGGAGGGGGCATACGTATAATGCAAAGCGCATGGGTCCACATCTACCCATCCGGCGTATATCAGCCTCAGAGTACCCAAACGCAGCCACAGTAGACGCAGCGCCTATCCTAAAGGAATGGGTGATGTAACGAGCCCCGGGGAGGCCCACACTGTGAAGTGCCATGCCGGTCACCTTCCAAAACTGGAATTTAGTGAGGGGAGACCCATCCTGGTGGCAGAAAAACAGGCCAGGGTGCATACCACGCACTGCCAAAAACTCATGTAGGGCACCAACCGGACAGATGTCTTCAATGGAACATCGTAGCAGTCTGACTCCACTGCCTACGTCGTGCTGATCAACCTTTGAGGACCGTATCCTCAACTGAGCCCACTCATGTGTAACATATACATCATCGAGTTCCAGTGCCCTACAAGATGCATCCGCCTTAGACAGTGGTACCAACTCACTGATGCGGAGCGCTCCAAAGAAGGCTACAGTGGTAGCTGCGTGAAAAAGAGCCACCTCATACCTATCATAACATAAGTTATGCCAGCCTCGTGCAAGGTGGGTAAGAACCTCTGGTGAAATCGGGTAACGTGTGTCCGGGCGGCGGCCACGTTCACGTGTCCACCCCTCCAAAACATGGCGTATGCAGAAATCATTCATGTAGTCAGCGAAGCCCCGCACCATGGCCATAAATGCCAGTGCTGAAAGCCTAGAGGCTATAGTATGGGGGGGGAGCCCTGACTGTGAAGATAAACCATGTATTGTAAAACCTGGTCTACTGGTATTGGCCACACTTCAGGCAACCGTAGTAGCCCACAAAAGGTTCTAAATTGTATGAAAGCATGTTGATATGCCTTACGCGTGCAAGGTGCCAATGACATGCCGATCGCACGGTTCACCTCTCCTCGCCAAATGTCCAAATCTCGGCCGGGAGTGGCGAGGGGAATTCCTCTGCTTCCGGAGCCAAGGCATTGAACCGGGAGATCTGCAGGTGGGATAAAGCATCAGCAATATCGTTATTAATACCTGGTACATGTATGGCCCTGAACAGCACATTGAGGCGTAGGCTTCTCAAAACAAATTGACGAACCAGTGCCATGACCCTAGGGGATTTGGACATCTGGGTGTTAACAATGTGCACCACTGCAGCATTGTCACACCAAAAATGGACCACTGAGTTGGCCCACTTGTCGCCCCAAAGCATTAGTGCCCCAAAAATGGGGAAAAATTCCAGGAAAGTAAGATCGCGGAGGCGATCCGTGCCCTGCCATGCGTGAGGCCAGCGGCCATATGCCCACCGCCCCTTGAAATAAATCCCATAACCCAGAGAGCCGGAGGCATCCGACTGTACTTAAAATTTAGGGCAGACCATAAGGTCTGATCTCCAAAAAGAGACCCCGTTAAAATCCTGGAGGAATGTGAGCCAAACCAAAAGGTCTGCCCGTATGCCCCTGGTCAGTCGGACCCTGTGGTGGCATTTTAATAGGCCAGCCATGGCATCACACAGATGCCTGGCAAAAGCTCTGCCTGGTGTCACCACCCTGCAGGCAAAGTTGAGGTGGCCGTGAAGGACCTGTAGCTCATGAAGGGACACTTTACGCTTGGCAATCAGTGTCAGAATCACCGTGGAGATCCGAGTCACCTTGTCCATGGGTAACCTGGATGCCTGTGCGACAGTGTCGATTTCGATGCCCAAAAAGGTGAGCTTGGTGGCTGGGCCCTCGGTCTTTTCAGGTGCTTAGAGGACACCCAGTTCCCGCATAAGCGCCTGAAATGTAGTAAGGAGATGCGCACACGTATCCAAGCCCCGTTCACCTCCGAACAAAAAGTCATCAAGGTAATGGGCTACAGACCGGGACCCTGACCTACGAACAAAGGTCCATTGGAGGAAAGTGCTAAATCGTTCGAATGCCGAACATGAAATAGAACAGCCAAAAGGCATGGCCTTATCTATGTAGAACTTTCCTCGGAAACGAAAACCCAACAGCTCAAAGTCCTCAGGGTGCACTGGCAGTAATCAGAATGCCGATTTGATATCACACTTTGCCAGGAGGGCCCCGGGACCACAGGAGCATACCATCTGTAGGGCCTGATCAAACGACATGTACCTGACTGAGCAAAGGTCATCAGGAATAGCATCATTGACCGAGGAACCCGCAGGGTAAGATAGATGGTGAATTAAGCGAAATTCACCTGGGGTCTTTTTGGGCACTAGCCCCAGAGGGGAGACCTTCAAGTTAGGGAATGGTGGTTCAGTAAAGGGCCCCGCAACTCTCATAGCCTGCAACTCCTTAGCTATGCTTTGTGCAGCGACCTCCTCATGACCCTTCAGAGAAAGTAAGTTCGGGGCATCCTGCAATCCCCGGACACCTCTAAATGGAATACAAAAGCCAAACTGGAAACCTTCTAGCAGGTACCTCGCATCATCCCGTCTAGGATAAGCGGAAAGCCATCATTCCAACATAGCGATATTCATTGGGGAGGGGGCCTTTTGCATGGCTAGCCCCATCAGAGGGAGTTCTGACCGCCCCCTGCCCACCCCTACCTCTGCCTCATGACCCACCAGCCCACGGGCACGCGGAGGCAGCGTGAGGGCAAGAGCAAGAGGGACACTCATGTCGGAAATGACACTGACGCTTGTTGCACACGCCACTAGCTGAGAAGCTCCAACACAGCAGGCGGGCTGGAATCCCCTGCCCCGCCGGCTGGCAGGGAACCTGCGTCACAGCCGCCCGCTGCACTGCATGGCCACAATGGTACCTATCACCAGGCCCTGGACGTGTGGGAGTCATATACAAGAGCCACAATTGCTGACAGGGCTCATCCCATCTCATCTCATCCCATCTCATCCTAAATTCCTCGTCGTAAGCCAACCACGACGGGCCAGGGAAATCCACCATCGCCCTGTAAATATTGTCGAGGTATTGCACCATCGGAATGGCCAAATCGGGCCGTGCCCTGAGGTACACTGCCATATATATCAGGTATGCAGGCAACCAATTGGCCCAGGTACGGGTGGCTTACGACAACGGGACAACTCCTTGTCCCTGTCATCCTGTCCCTCCCTCTCCTCCTTGGTGGGCTCACGATTCAAGAGGGAGAAAATATCAACTTACTCCCCTCGCCAAATCTTATCCTTCATGGCTTGTGACAGATGATCCCCCAGGGGCAAGGAGTAACCAGCCGTCGGCAGAGCGGCCGTTGGCACATTTTGGATGAAGGGTATGCGTAGCGGGCCCTGAACAGCCCCTGCAACGCTTGGCATACCCCCAGGGGCGGATACCCCTGCCCTAACCGAGGGGCCATTTGGCAACCAGGAGTTAACAGGGCAGTGAGGAAGCAACTGCCCACCCATAGTAACCTGCCGTGGCCATGGCCACTGCACCCCCCCCCCGTATGACTGGATAGTGTCAGTGGTGCACTAAATTGAACCGGATACTCACTAGTTGCACCCACGTGAGCCGCTCCCACCGGGGGTTCCGGCCCATGGCGGACATCGGAGCCCGCGACAGGCATTGAGCTCTGGGGCCACACCTGACTGCTCCCCACCGGCAAGTCCGGGCATGCGGGGAGCTGCAAGGCACCAGCCTGGGTTGGCCTGATGGCCTCAAGCAGCTCAACCCTGTTGACGTCCCGCTGGAGAGTGGTGGCTGACGTGTCTGTCGGGATCGACGAAGGGGCTGGAATGGAAGCGGCGGCTAAACCCCCATCGGAAGGCGTTTGGGCAATGCCCAGTGATGCCTCTAGCACCGCAATACATGCGATAAGTGCATCCACGGTCTCCAAGCCCCCGGTATAAGGCGGGCCGGGTAGGCCGGACGGCCCACTGGTCAATTGCTGCATTGGAAACCCGAATGGGGATCCAGAGCCCGAGTAGGTCCATGCCCAAAACTCTGCCCCGTGGGGGGCCGGAGGAATGGTGGGGCGGAAACCCACACCAGATCCACATGAGCCACCCTGTCCCGAGCCAGGGAAAGGCCCCCCATGGGGCCAGGCGGACAGGCAGGAGCCTGATCAGCCCCACTGGCAGTGGTGGGCAAATTCATCCTGCTGCCCGTCTGCAGGGGTGCAGCCCGAGTCCTCCGACCCGATGGCTGCCCCCCAGTCGAAGAAGGGGTAGGGAAAGCCCTTCCCCTTGGCTGCGGCTTGACCGCCGGAGCCTTGCACTTGGGAGCCATGTCTCCCGAAGAAACTGCCTCCCAATTGATCCCTGGCCAGGGATCCAATCCTGTGCCCTGAGTACCACAGTAGCAAAGAGCAAAGGAACTCCGCTAGAAGCTAAGGTACGAAGGACAAAGCTCAGAGTAAAAATGCAACGGAGAAAACTTCTCCACTCTGTCGCATTCTAAAATGGCAGCTTGGCTGCCTCGTGGCCACCCCTTTTATAAAGGAGTGGCCACGCCCCCTAACTCACCCGGATGTCTGAGTCCGGGTGGGGGAGGCCTGCAAAGAGCGCTGCAGCCATTTTGGCGCCGCGCTTTCATTTTTCCTCTATCCGTTGTTCACTCCCCCTGGGAGTTTTGCAATTTAATCAAACTGATTTAATTTATTCAACAAAACTGTTTACTAAAGGAGAACAGTATGGCCCCAGTTAGCAGTTTCATTGCCCCTGTGGACAGAGTACCTGAATGGCATGAGATTTGCTACTCACTCCATCTGCAACACAAGTACATGCAGCAGAAACAACAAAAACCACAAAAGTGCTGGAAAAATAGAAGTTAACTGCAATTATTTAGAAAGTAAAGAATAAAATGGAGGGGGAGGGCTAAAAGCAAAGAGCAAAAAATTATTCACTACACAATCTTCCTACCTCTTGAAAATCAATGTGATACAACTAGTAATTGCTCTCTATTATCTCTAACATGCTTCCTTCTCAACACAACTGTCAATCACAGGAGCAGGGAGTACCTTCCCAGAGTCTCCATAATTGGGATTTCCAGTAGAGCTTGGGCTTTTCATTGGCACTTGAACTGTCAATATCTTGCTTTGGACTTCCTGGTTACAGCATTATGTTTGTTCACACAGAGAGTGCTTTTTAAAAAAAGAATCAAGAATATTTGGCACATCGTAGAGTGCTGATTCAATCTGAGTGTCACTTCAGGTTTCCTCACTTCACTTCAGATTGGTCCAGAAATTGAAAAACACAGCTGCTTTGCTTCAGATCCCAAGGAATTTCAGGATCTGAAGCATGCGCCTAATGACAAGGAAGCTAGCAGGACTGGGCACTCCACTGTAAGCATATTCACAATACCAGCATTTATAATACCTGAATTTTGCATGACAGTCTTCAACAATTTGAACGGACTAAGTTCCATGTGAAGTTTCCAAGTATAGGCAGAAATACTTTTGGCCTTTTAGTCACAAATGTATTGTAAGCAACAGAAATTAATTACCGTATTTTCCGATGTATAAGATGACTGGGCGTATAAGACGACCCCCAACTTTTCCAGTTAAAATATAGAGTTTGGAATATACTTGCCGTATAAGACTACCTCTCTTCCAATGCACACCAAATAAAAATTAACCCACACTCAACCTGAAGACGTGCAGCCCTCTGAGTCGAATGGGCAGGTTCTGGTGGAGAGCCAATCTACGCTCACGTTCTCCTCTTCGAAGTACAGGAAGATGTGTGCAGCTTGCTTCCCCTTGCTTCATACTCCCAGCACAGAGCAGGGACTCGGCCGCGGCACCCCCCACCATATGCGCCGGACATATGAAGCAAGGGGAAACAAGCTGCAGTTAAGTACCTGTCCTATAAGATTACCCCCGACTTTGGCACAGATTTTTCGGGGTTAAAAAGTAGTCTTATACGCCAGAAAATACAGTACTACCATTATTTTGTATGTGAGCAAAAATAATGTGAGCAAAAATATGTGAGTAAAAATAAAATTGCCCAAAAAAAGCACTTCTTTTGAAACAAGTGGGGTAGGCACAGACAATATAGCCTGAAATTGTTTAGTAAAGTTTAGTAAAGGTAAAGGTCACCCTTGCTCGAAAGCCAGTTGTACCCGACTCTAGGGTTCAGTGCTCAACTCTGTTTATAGCTGAAGAGCCAGCACTGTCTGCATTTTGCAGATATTTCCATAGACATGTGGCCGGCATGCCTAGACACCAAAGTGCATGGCGACCTAAATCATAGAAATTATGCTTTTCAAATAATATCCATTTAATTGTTAATAGACATTTAACCTTATTTTTTTATTTAAAAAATCACATAGAAGACATGAGAAATGTTACTGGTAAAAGAAATGCCGAACATTGTAGCCATGCCATGCTGCTTTACTCTCATAAATTCAGAGTACAGTAGAACCCTGTATAACGAAAATAATTGTTTCCACTAGTCAATTCCTTATACAATTTTTTCATTATACAATGCATGCATCGTACAACGAAAATCCCTATGGGGAAAATCATACAACAAAAATCTCTATGGGATGCATCATACAATGAAAAAAAATTCATTGTATGATTCCAATAGAGATTTATCGAACAGTACAATGAAAATTTTCATTGCACAATGCACTATGCTTTTCTCCAAAAATTTCCTTCGTTGTACAATTTTTTCGCTGTATGATGCATTTGTTATATGGGGTTCTACTGTACTTGATCATTTGTCCAAAATCAAATAAAGTTCACAACATAATGACACTGTATCCTTTAAGCAGGATGGAGACCCAATCATATTGCAACATTCACTCAAAGGTTTGCCTATCATCACTGTCACTCTCATATGAAAACCTCTCCATTAAGGATTAAAGGAGCAGTTAAAGAAAAACATTTTAACAGACATTCATCTGGGGAAACAATCAGAACTTGCTGACTTAAATCTGGATGGGTCTCACACAAAGGGAATACATTGGGATCACTTATGATTTCCCACCTAGTCCTCCAATCAAACAGCATAGGCATGAAACGTTACCGGCTGAATTTTGCAATTGCAGATCATTCAGTGAGAGCTGGGCTGCCAAGTCATTTCTGACCCATGGCAATGCTATGTATTAGTAAACTCCAAAAGATCCTCTCATTAAGAGCCATGCTCAATTCTTCCAAACTCAAAGTCTCAGCTTCCTTTACTGAATAATCCATCTCATATTTGATCATCCTCCTTTCCTGTTGCTTCCAATTTTACTCAAAATTATTGTGTTTCTATTTCTTCTCACGATGTACCCAAAATATGATAGCTTCAGATTAGTCATTTTTATGTTTCTAGAATGAGTTCAGGCTTAATTTTATCTAACACAGACTTACACCTTCTTTGGGTGGTCCATGGGATGTATAAACCCATCTTCCAACACCACGTTTCAAATGAATCAATTTTTGTTGCCATCATAGCTTGTTATAGAGACTCTAGCAGTGTTACTTTCCACTTTCAGGAATTTCTCTGTTTCTCATCACCACTGGAACAACTGATTCTCTTCTGCTGATGTGACTATTAATTCTGTAAAGCATGGGTGTTATCTTAGTCTGGACTCTCAGCTTTGCCTGTTTCATCTTCAGCAGCCATGCCTGAACTCCAGAATCATAACAGAATCATAGCCTCCTACCAGCATTGCTCTTAGCTTCTCTGACACACTCAATCCTCCTCAACACACTCAGATGTGTATCCAAATGGGAAAATGAGAGCCCAAAACACACATGGATGTGCAGAGAACAGAACCAGACATGGTCTTAATGCACACAATGCCTTTAATCGCATAAGTTCACTGAATGTCTACAAATGTATCTTTCTGTCTTTAAAAGTAACTAGTTCTATTAGAACTTGCAAATGAAAGCGCGGTGCCAAAATGGCCACCGCGCTCTTTGCGGCCCCCACCCACCCGGACGCAGACATCCGGGTGAGTTAGGGGGCGTGGCCACCCCTCTATAAAAGGGGTGGCCACGAGGCAGACGAGCTGCCATTTTAGAAGAAGCGACGGAGAGGAGAAGTTTTCTCCGTCGCTCCTTGTTTCTTCTCGGCTCTCCAGCCCAGTCTTCGGCTGTTGAGCCATTTCGGCGCTTCTGATCTCCAGAAAGGGATCATCTTCTGCAGCTATGCCTCCCAAAAGGAAGGCCCCGGCGACCAAGCCGCGACCAAGAGGGAGGCACTTGCCTGGCCCTGCACTTGCTAGGGGGCAGCAATCGGGTCGGAGGACCGCGACTGCGCCCCTGCAGCAGGGCCCCACATCGATGGCACCCACTGTTACCGGTGGGATGGGGCAGATTAGGGCATGGCCCTCGGCTCTCCAGCCTCAGGATGGCCCTGCAGGGGCTTCGGCCCCCGGCCCGCAATTGCCGGCCATGGGTCCAGACAATGGGGGAGGGTCTGGTGCGGTCACCCAGCAGGGCTTGCCTCCGGCCCCTTATGGGCCGGAGTTTTGGGCATGCCCCTATTCAGGACCTGGCTCCCAAATGGGGGCCCCCAGTGTACCACCCAGTGGGCTGTGTGGCCCACCTTGCCCACCTTATACCGGGGGTTCTGCGACTGTTGATGCATTGCTGGCACGTTTAGCCATGCTGGAAGCATCCTTGGGGGTTATTAACAACCCCTCGGGGGGGACTTCACTGCCGACTGGGGCCCCCTTTTGCCCGCCTGCCACCTCGACAGCCGCCACTCTGCAGCAGGCGGCCAGTAGGGTTGAGCTGCTGGAGACGCTCCGGCCTGCACCGGCTGCGATCTCGCAGCTCCCCGTTCGTCCTGAACTACAGCCGGGGAGTGGCCAGATGTGGCCCCAGAGCTCGATTGTGGTTGCGAGCTCCGACGCCCGCCGTGGGCCGGAACCCCCAGTGGGGGCGGCTCACGGGGGTGCACCCAGTGAGTATCAGGTTCAAGCTAATGTCCCCACATCACAGTCCACTTCAGGTGTTAGTTTTCAGTGGCCATGGCCTCGTCACGTCGAGGCGGGTGAGTATCAGTTCCCAGCTTACCCTGGTGCCAATGGGTCCCTTACTGGCACAACATTGGGTGGGGGGGTTTCCACCCCAGGACTGTACCGGGCATCGCAGGGACTGTACAGGCACTGCTGCTGATGCCCCGTGTGAATACAGTGCCGGTGTTGGCATTGCCGGCGGCAGGGTATTCCTTGCCCCTCGGGGATCATTTGTCCCAGGCCACGAGGGAAAAGATTTGGCGGGGGGAGTATGTTGATATTTTCTCCCTATTGAACCGTGAGCCCACCAAGGAAGAGAAGGAAGGCCAGGATGACAGAGACAAAGAGCTGTCTCGTCGTCGCAAGCCACCGCGCACTTGGGCCAACTGGTTACCCGCATATCTCATTTATATGGCGGTGTACCTCAGGGCCCGGCCCGATTTGGCCATCCCTATGGTCCAATATTTGGACAATATTTACAGGGCGATGGTGGATTTTCCTGGCCCATCGTGGTTGGCTTACGATGAGGAATTCAGGATGAGGGTGCCCTTACACCTGGAGATGAGATGGGATGAGCCATGCCAGAAGTTGTGGCTTTTATACATAACCCCCACGCGCCCAGCGCCTGGGGAGAGGTACCATTGCGGCCATGCCATCCAGCGAGCTACTCCAACGCAGGCTCCCCGCCAAGTGGTGGGGCAGTGGGTTCCAGCCCGCTTGCTGTGTTGGAGTTTCTCAGCCAATGGCATATGCAATAGAAAACAGTGCCGATACAAACACGAGTGTCCCTCTTGCGCTGGCCCCCACGCCGCCGTTGCGTGTCCGCGAGCCGGTGGGTCACGGGGCAGAGGTAGAGGTGGACAGGGAGCAGGCAGAACTGCCCCTGAAGGAGCTGGTCAGTCAAAAGGCCCCCTCCCCGGTTAACATATTTATGTTAGAGAGGTGGCTCTCGACTTACCCGAGGAGGGACGAGGCGAGGTACCTACTCGAAGGTTTCCAGTGCAGTTTTCGTATCCCATTCAAGGGGGTGCGGGGACCCCAGGATGCTCCTAATTTGCTTTCCCTGAAGGGTAGGGAGGAGGTGGCCGCCCTAAGTATTGCCAAGGAGGTAAATGCAGGGAGGGTAGCTGGCCCCTTTTCTAGGCCTCCCTTTCCCAATCTTAAGGTTTCCCCTTTAGGTTTGGTTCCCAAAAAGGCCCCTGGTGAATTTCGTCTAATTCACCATTTATCATACCCGGCGGGTCATTCGGTCAATGACGCCATTCTTGATGACCTTTGTTCAGTCAGGTACACGTCATTTGACCAGGCCCTGCGCATGGTGCGCGCCTGTGGCCCGGATGCACTTCTGGCAAAATGTGACATTAAATCGGCATTCCGGTTGTTGCCAGTGCACCCGGGTGACTTTGAGTTATTGGGTTTTAAATTCCAGGGGAAATTTTATGTAGATAAAGCCATGCTTTTTGGCTGCTCTATTTCCTGTTCAGCATTCGAATGCTTTAGCACTTTTCTCCAGTGGGCCTTTGTTTGCAGGTCTGGGTCCCGGTCTGTAGCCCATTACCTCGATGATTTTTTGTTCGGGGGTGAACGGGGCTTGGACACGTGCACGCGTCTCCTCACTACATTTCAGACGCTAATGCAGGAACTTGGTGTCCCTTTAGCGCCCGAAAAGACCGAGGGCCCATCAACTACGCTCACATTTCTGGGTATTGAAATTGACACGGTCGCGCAGACATCCAGGTTACCTATGGACAAGGTCACACGGATCTCTGCGATGGTGTTGGCCTTGCTGGCCAAACGTAAGGTGTCACTTCGTGAGCTCCAAGTTCTACATGGTCATCTTAATTTTGCCTGCAGGGTGGTCACGCCTGGCAGAGCTTTTGCTCGACGTCTATGTGACGCCATGATTGGGCTATCGAGGTGCCACCACAGGGTCCGACTGACCAGGGGCATGAGGGCTGACCTGTTGGTTTGGCTTAAGTTCCTGCGGGAATTCAATGGGGTATCATTTTGGAGGTCTGACCTCTTGGTCTCCCCTAGGTTTCAAGTTCAGTCGGATGCCTCTGGGTCCCTTGGATACGGGATTTATTTTGAGGGGAGGCGGGCCTACAGCCAATTGCCTCCAGCATGGCGGGGCACGGATCGTCTACGTGATCTCACATTCCTCGAGTTCTTCCCGATACTGGGAGCTTTGATGCTATGGGGTGAGGAGTGGGCCAATTCAGTAGTCCATTTTTGGTGTGACCATGCTGCGGTGGTCCACATTGTCAATTCTCAGACATCTAAATCACCCAGGGTCATGGGGTTAGTTCGCCAGTTTGTGTTACGCAGCTA
Source organism: Bradypodion ventrale (assembly GCA_035047345.1). Lineage (NCBI taxonomy): Eukaryota > Metazoa > Chordata > Lepidosauria > Squamata > Chamaeleonidae > Bradypodion > Bradypodion ventrale. Next base: position 71,054,161 of record JAWDJE010000005.1, on the reverse strand, counting down.
GCGCCTCAATGTGCTCTTTAGGGCCAGACATGTACCAGGCATTAATAACGATATTGCTGATGCTTTATCCCGCCTGCAGATCCCCCGGTTCCGCGCCTTGGCTCCGGACACGGAGGAATTCCCCTCGCAACTCCCGGACGAGATTTGGACATTTGGCAAGGAGAGGTGAACCGGGCGATCGGCATGTCACTCGCAAAACAATTTTGTGTGCAACTCCGGTTGCCCGAAGTCTGGCCCATTCCAGTTGAACACGTTCTTCAATTTATGGTTTACCTACACAGTCTGGGCCTAGCTCCCCGCACCATAGCATCCAGGCTGTCAGCACTGGCATTCATGGCCAAGGTGAGGGGTTTTGCTGACAACATGACTGATTTTCTTATACGACATGTTTTGGAGGGGTGGACACGGGAACGTGGACGCCGCCCAGACACTCGCCACCCAATTTCCCCAGGGGTGCTCACACACCTTGCACGAGGCTGGCCTAACCAATGTTTTGACAGGTATGAGGCAGCTCTTTTTCATGGGGCTACCACGGTGGCCTTCTTTGGAGCGCTCCGCATCAGTGAGTTGGTACTACTGTCTAAGGCGGATGCGGCTCGTAGGGCACTGGAACTCAAAGATGTCTATGTCTCTAATGAGTGGGCTCAGTTGAGGATACGGTCCTCAAAAGTTGATCAGCACGGTGTAGGCAGTGGTGTTAGACTGCTACGATGTTCCATTGCAGACATCTGTCCGGTTGGTGCCCTACAGGAGTTCCTTGCAGTGCGTGGCACGCACCCTGGCCCATTTTTCTGCCACCAAGATGGGTCTCCCCTGACTAAATTTCAATTTTGGAAGGTGACCGGTAAGGCACTGTCCAGTGTTGGCCTCCCCGGGGCTCGTTACGGCACCCATTCTTTTAGAATAGGGGCTGCTTCTACTGCGGCTGCTTTTGGGTACTCTGAGGCTGATATACGCCGTATGGGGAGATGGGGATTTAAGTGTTTTACATTATATGTTCGCCCTATTCAGGTATGAGTACTAGATAAGTCACCATTCTCTCTCTTTTATCTTACAGACCCTGTGTGTCCCCGCACACCGGTGGCAGTATGGCTGGTGGGCCATAGCTATGTGCACTGGGCAGCGCAGTACGCTGCGGCGACAGAGTGGGGACCCCAGCTTGGACTGCGTGCCTCCGCATGTATCAGGTGGTATGGTAAGCGTGGAATGTTATGGCGGGAACTGTTGCCATTCCTTTTCTCCATCAGGGATGCTGAACCACCTGATGTCCTGGTGCTGCACCTCGGGGGCAATGACCTAGGCCAGGTCACTGGCCTTTCTTTAAAATATGCGATTTGCAGCAACCTAGCTTATTTGCATTATGTGTGGCCTTCCACAACGCTGCTATGGTCGGACATCATACCGCGTCACGCTTACAGAGGGGGTATTAACCTCCATGCCCTTGACCATGCTCGCCGCTCGGTGAACAGGGCAGTGGCCCGGTTCTTTGCAGACAAGGGTTTGGGGCAGGTCATCCGACACCCCGCCATTAGTTTACAAAATTATGATCTTTATACAGGGGATGGGGTCCATCTGTCGGCTAGAGGTATGAACCTCTTTTTGGAAGATTTGCAAGCAGGCCTGTTGACCGAGCTGACGGTCTGGGGGGGCGGTGAGTCTTTAATGAAGCCTCCCCGTGTGGCGGGTAGCACTGGTAAGGTAAATATTTATGACCCACAGGTATCCGGCAGGTTCGCAATTGACTGGCCAACACTTAGACAGGTACAAGTTTAATAACGTTGACCGGTCAACGACGAACCAGGCAAGGGGGTGATGGCAGGAGCTCTTCAGCATGCATCACCCGGTGATTTGACGGATACACGTCAGAGGGTGGGGTCAGTAGATAGTTTATTGACTACGGTCAACAATTTGTTTGTCATAACAAACAAATTGATACAAATGGATACATTGTAGCCAATTGCCGTTGGCAATTTTGGGAGGAACCTTACCAGTGTTACTGCGGCCTGCTTGCCTTAAGAATTATAATTGGCTGAGTACCAATTGAAATTTATAATTCAGACTAGGGCATGATTCAATAAATGTGGCCCAATGCCTTTATCCATATACCGGTGTCTGAGTCTTTCTTTGGGGGGTGCGCCTGCAAATGCTATTGTTATTCTTACTGTTGAGTCAGAAGAGTGTGCTGCATTTCCTATTGTAAGGCTGTTCTGTTAATATTAACATGGTCCTTGGGGTGAAGATCTTTTTGTTCTGCTTCTTTCCTTTGAGCAGGATCTCACATTACTCAGAGCAATACAAATTCTGTCTGTTGCTGTTTTAGACTCTGAAATCGACATCATTTCACTCTGCAATAGGATACTCTAGGATTTTCCAATATACTTCCCCTAGCTATTTCAAGATCATATCCTGAATAAACCAACAAGCATTCAGTGCTTGAAACACAGAAATCCATGTTGGAGTCTTCTATAACAAGTAATGATTGTGACAAAAATTGAGTCATTTGAAACGTGATGTTGGAAGATAGCTTTATGCATACCATGGACCACCCAAAGACGACAGGGTCCCATTACACTCTGAGTTGTAAGTATTTACTTATTTTAATAAGATTTCCCTCCTACGTTCTACACCAAAGTAAGGGTTACACCTAATGAGGACTAAGAACAATGGGAAACAATAACCTTGATTTATGCAAAACTTGTGTGAAATAAACATACAAAGTCCCTTACTTTCTCATTGCTGTTGTTTTGTCACATGCTGAAATTTATGGACCATCTTCAATGGTAACTCCAGGTTGAGCATTTTACAGGACTCCAAATAGGATATAACTAAGGCATATGTCATTGTAGCCAAATCAAACATCTCAAGGAATGGGCACAGCTGGCACACCAATTTTAACTGTGCAAATGCATTCCCGGTCAAAACCAGTTTAGTAATCACCTAATGGAAAAAGTACTCTAAGATATATTATAAAAATGTAAAAATGGCCATTATTTCTGCTATGGATGGATGACGAGGGGAACCTACTCTTGTCAGAAGTTCCCAAAGTGTATATGGTTATCAAGTAAAGAGAACTTAACCATGATCTCTTTTCACTTCACCTGCTCTCTCAGGCCTAATTTGCCAGCCTCACTTCTCCCCTTAACTTTACATGATAAATGTCTTGTGGTAAAACCTCAAGTAACCATATCTTGAAATTTATGGAAAGAGTGGAAAGTTCTAGTCTTATTATACTGGTATAATGTTTTCTCACTGCATGAAAATTTAAGGCGAAACTGTGGTTACTCACTATTTCAGAAACAACCCAATGACTCAGCTTCCAGTGAGTGTCTTGGGATAGAAATGGGGCCTGTGGGTTTTTCTAGAATAGTGTCATGGATTTCTATGTGCTGTTCACTGGAGGGAAGTGAAAGTGTTGCATTATGGGTTGTCACTGGGCAAAAACTGCTTGATAGTCATAACAATCTAAACCTTGTGTTATGGGGGAAATGAAACTTAAACATGTGATAGACATGTAGTACTGTCTATGGACATTGGCTGAAACTCTTCAGAGGAGGGGCCAGAGGGTGGAACTAGTGAGAGGAGATTAAAAAGAAGGGAGAAGGGGCGATGGTCCTTTTGCTGTTCATTCTTTCTGTGCTGTGTAAGTCTATGGGTATGCTCTGAATTCTGCAATCATGTAGTCACTTTTAAGCTAAGAGGGGGTCCTCTGGGCTTCCACACTCAGTCAGGTTTTCATTGTTTTCAATGTGCTATCTAAACTGAAAATGCTCCATTTACCTAGAATTGTTTCGCTTCCTGAAAATTTGTTTATGTAACCTACTTTTGCTACAATATACTTTTAAAAGACATGAAGATGACTGGAGTTGTTTATTTTTCTGTCCGCTACCTTACTAACAGCCTGATTCAGGTTAGGACATGTGAGAAGTCAAGCTAAAATTCTGGATTGTTTAGCCACAGGGCATCAATTCAGGTGCGGTCCTGCTTATTTGTAAGCCCAAGGGTCTACTTGGGAGTAACAGGCCTATTAAAGTGAGAACCCAAGAAAAGGATCACAAATAAAGTATGTTTGTTAAAGTTGCCTGTAAGTATTGTAGAAGGCCTATAGTTTAGCATTTACAACATATGTTTTACACAGAAACATGCCCATGTTTAAACTCTGGATACAAACACAATGTACCGTTTGTGTATGCCCAAAAATGATGAAGATAATAATAAACGAATCTTCTTATAAGGTCTTTGTATTCTTAATGTTATTTTTATTTTGCAAACTCTTGTATATTAACTTGTAATGTCATCAAACAGAAACCAAACTCAGATACTTCTCTGCACAAAAAGTCTTCAAGTTCCTTTTGTAATCTTGACAATAGTAACCAAATTCAAATATGTTCTCTTCAACTTCTTCACTATGTCCTTTGTAACAATATGAAACAATGATTCATTCCTCTATTACACTTTCTATCTCTCATCCAAAACAGCTCATAAACTCGTATTCAGTTGGGAAGTCAAACTCCCATATATATTGGCCCCAAACTCCCGACGTCTATCCGGTTAATTAGACATTTCATTCAATAAATTTCATCAGGAGAGTTTTTGCAATATCTGAAAGGTTACAAAACACAAGTCTGTTACAATATTATATGTTCAAACCAGCTGCAAGCCCCCATGCTCATTATCCAGTCCAAGCTTACCCAAGCTTACCACTCTTGTGTTTCGCGTCCTCTCTGTCTCTTCTGTAATTTCTCTATGGTTGCTAAGGACGTTGCATACCATTAGAGTCCTATCTCTTAACTTGCTGCCTGCTCCTGACTGAATCTGCAAGCTCACATTACCACCTGTGTACTGACTGTTTTACTTACAAGGAGCACCATGGTTCTGATTCCTGTGTACTTACAAAAAGCAGGTTAAATCAGTTTCATAGTTTAAACCCTTAGGATGCATGGTTCCTAGTCTATGAATATGAATATAGTATGCCTCCTTTCCTATCTCTTAAATACAACTTGCTGCCTGCTCCTGACTGAATCTGCAAGCTCACATTGCCACCTGTGTACTGACTGTTTCACTTACAAGGAGCACCATGGTTCTGATTCCTAGTTTCATAGTTTAAACCCTTAGGATGCATGGTTCCTAGTCTATGAATATGAATATAGTTTGCCTACTTTCCTATCTCTTAGATACAACTTGCTGCCTGCTCCTGACTGAATCTGCAAGCTCACATTGCCACCTGTGTACTGACTGTTTTACTTACAAGTTTTACTTACATGTTTAAACTCTGGCATTTCCAGGTAGGCTTCTGGAGGATCTTTGGTGATAACCTCAAGTGCTACTGCCAGACATAGTAGACAGTCCTGAGCTAGACAGATAAATAGATGAACTCAATAAACCATCACATTGTGTTCTTATTGTGTGTGCATATGGCTCTGATGAAATACTGCAAAATATGAAGCAGGCCTAATCAGACACAGCACTGTTCCATGGCAGTGAAGAAATAATTCTTCTTTGCTCCTTTTGCTTCTGCTCAGAGGTATCCTGCAGAGTCTGTGGATCTGTTATCTTCTGGCCCATAAGAAGAGAGCACAGACCACTTGCTGTTTAGAATTGGCATGACGCTCTGCCTGCAACCCAAAGATATACAGTAATATCCAGGTTAGTACTCAGGAAACATTAATAGAACATGGAGTGCTAATGAAAACAGAGGTAAAGTGAGGGTCACCACAACATTACCATTTCATTGGATAGGTGAAAACATAAAGGAAAATATTAAGCTGATTCTAAGTCTGTTGCACCAAAGGGGAGAGGGAGGGGAAGGCATAAAAGAACAAAAGCAGAAATGTGAAAGAGGGAGTACCTGTTGTGTGCTGGGAGGAGAAAAGGGCAAAGAGAGAAAGAAAGAGAGGGAGCTGCTGCAACCCCACATGCACTCTGTACCTTTGCTATGTATGTATGTATGTATGTATGTATGTATGTATGTATGTATGTATGTATGTATGTATGTATGTATGTATATATGTATGTATGTATGTATGTATGTATGTATGTATGTATGTATGTATGTATGTATGTATGTATGTATGTAGTAAGTGAGTGAGAAGGAGTTGCAGGAGAGATCCCAACCAGTCAATCAATTGTTGGCCTTCCATTTAATTTTTATATAATAATGAATTCATTTTTTAAATAGGGAACCCCAACTATGCTAGGAAACTTCTACAACAAGATCATACTGTCTGATGCTTTGTTTCCTACAACTGGCATCATTGCTCCAGTTTACTTAACGATGAAGGAATCATGAGATGTACAAAACTTGTTAATTACAATCCAATACCATTAAAAGCTCCCTTAGGACACCAATATGTCCCTTGTTCCATTTAGAGCAGCACATGTTAATTGCTGCTCTGCTGTTGATATGCAATTAGCACATTAATTCTATCATTTGATTAATTGTAATTAACACATCAATTAATTTACTAATCCTTTTATGTCAACCTTAGCTATTCCTCTGCAGATCTTATCAAAGTTTATGCATATATTATGTTTCATCCATTTACTGCAGTATCAAACTCAACTGCTGCATTCAGCTCTAGCTCCATATTCCAACAGATTTTGGCTACAGGTAAATGTCAGAGAATAACTTCATCTCTCTTGCCTCATACCAAAAGAAAAGCCA